>CM022392.1:130179703-132679703 GCA_011833715.1 Carcinoscorpius rotundicauda
CCACGAAGCAGTAGGCTACACAAGCTCACAGAACGGAACCGCCTGATGTTGAAGCGTGTAGCGCGTAAATATCCTCTGTCCACAGTTCCAACACTCACTACGGAGTTTCAAAATGCCTCTGAAAGCAACGTCACCACAAAAATTGTTCGTCGGGAGCTTCATAAAATGGATTTCCATGGCCGATCAGCCGCACACAAATCTAAGATCACCATGCGGAATGTCTAACGTCAGCTAGAGTGGTGTAAAACACACCACCATTGAACTCTGGAGTAATTGAAACGCGTTTTCTAGAGTGATGAATCACATTTCACTATCTAGCAGTCTGACAGACGAATCTGGATTTGGCGGATGCGAGGAGAATGCTACCTGTCTGAATGCAGAGTGTCAATTGTAAAGTTTTGTGGAGGAGAAATAATGGTCTGGAGCTGGTTCTCATGGTTTAGGCTGGGCTCTTGAGTTCCAGTGAAGGGAAATCTTAATGCTACAGCATACAATGACATTCTAGAGAACTGTGTGCTTCCAACTTTGTGTCAACAGTTTGGGGAAGGCCCTTTTTTGTTTCAGCATGACAATGACCCCGTGCACAAAGCGAGGTCCATAAAGACATAGTTTACCGAGGTTGGTGTGAAAGAACTTGACTGGCCTACACAAAGCCCTGTCGAACATTTTCGGGATGAATTGGAACGCCGACTGCAAGCCAGACATCAGTGCCCGACCCCACTAATGCTCTTGTGGCTAAATAGGAGAGAATCTCCGCAGCTATGTTCCAAAATCTAGTGAAAAGCTTTCCCAGAAGAGTGGAGGCTGTTATAGCAACAAAGGGGGTACCAACTCTATGTTAAAATCCATGGTTTGAAATGATATACTCAACAAGCACATATGGGTGTCATGGTTGGGTATCCACATATTTTCGGCCATATGGTGTATTTTAAATCCAGGTATATTTGAACCACATGATTGCTTTGTGTAATACCACTGAATTACTTGTCTGTCTTAGTAATTACTTGAAAGTGCTATTGAAATAATTTTATGATGAGTTAAAAAAACCTGAAAAGAAACAAGACAAACTTCTTTGAAGGCTTGTAAATTTTGAAGAGTAATATTAATTCAACTATTTTTACTTGTTGTAGATGGGACTGCAGAGTAGGAGATAAAATAATATTCATTAATAATCTGATGATTTGTTAGAAACAGTGAAGTATGTTAAATATTTTTAAAAATAAATTGATAATTGCCTCAAACTGTTTTTGGAAAATTTAGACTATTACTAAGGTAAATAATTTCTTATAGCTCGGTAGCAAGTATCCCGATGTGGCTTTGCTATAATAATACAAACACAAGTAGAAGAATAAATTTGTACTTATTTTTAAATTCCACTGGTAAATGAAACGTTAACTTATGAACCGACTGTGTTAAAATATGAGGTTTGATTCCTCACGGTAGAAAGAGCGCGTGTTGTGTAGCTTTGTATTAGCAGCTCTTTTATTCAGCAATCTGAGGTTATTTCTCCATACAGTATTTATAAGTAGTAAAATTAATAGAAAAAAATAATCCTTGTATTTAATGTTTAAAACACAAATTATTCAATACACCACTTCTGCTTGAGATAAATGCATTTCAATCAAATAAGTAATTAATGATATAAACAGCATCTTAACAACTGCTATGCCTGTTCTATCCTAACCATATGATGAGCCCTGGTATATGGGAAAAAGCATCGTCAGCACTAGATATATCAGGTATAGCGTGACTGACATATTATAACATCCTTCTTTACATTCCTTGTAAGTTTTATTTTACATTGGTTTTATTAATATCCGGTTTAAAATAATAAATAAACTCCAGAAATATTTGTAGAATGCACAGTATAAATGTAAAAGAAACACTCGTTTTAGACAGTTAAGGTCACTAATATATCTTTATTAACATTATTTTGGAGCAACATATGCTCTTACATATTTATTCATATTGAACGATCTTTAAACAGTCAATATTAAAAACGAACATTGGAAAATTATTATACAAGTATTGTGCCAGAAACTAATTATATATTTATTTACAAAATGTTTAGAATGATTGCATAGCACTTTATTTAAGGGAGTTTATATAGTAGGTGGCCTTCTCTTCCATCCCTTAAGTAAGATGTAAATATAGGCTTTAAAGTTAGCAAAGTAGCTCTTATAGTCTGTTCGAAACCAATTTAAATGATCAATGGTTTCAGATATTTTATAAACTTATTTCTTCTGGATTTTACTGCTTAAATAGGAGAAGCAACTCGACAAATACATTGTATATACTATACCTAATAAGTCACATTTCACTTTTACAAGATATTGAAAATAAATGAGAAAAATGTGTTTTTTTTCTGAATTGTAAAATAATAAAGTGATTGCTAACATTTTGTGTTCATTTAATACCAAAATGGCATCATGCATTATTGTTCTTTTTTTTATAAAAAAAAGCAATTTCATTGGTAATTTAATTACATATAGATAAGATCAGTTTTATGCAAGATTAAAAAAAATACAGTTATGAGAAAACAAATTCCTGTAATAACAAAGTAAGTTGGGAAACGTAGGCAGTTTAACAAACGATGATCGAACCAGGGGGAGAAATCTTTATCAGAGCTATAATTCGACGGTGTTTTATAGCTTGCGGAGTTATAAATGGTTAAAAATAAAAGTAATTTGCATAAACAATAACTTTGAATTAATTGTAATGTTTTTAAGAGAAATAATTCAACACGTGCGTTAGGTCTAAATGTATATGTTAATCTGGAATATTTCACCTTAAATTGCAGTCATATGAACATGAATGCATAGCGTTATTTAACTTAAGAATTTTTAATTAGCAAATGCATATTACAGGATGGTTATAAGGTATACGGGTGTTTAGATTTGTTTGAACGAAAAACTACACAACAGGCTAATTGTGCTTTCTCAACTACGAAGAAATGAGCCCTGGATTTTAGCGTTGTATGTTTAATCTTAACACTAGAGCACTTGGAGACCTGTGGGTCGAACTGCGTGACATACAGAGCGGATTACTAGTCTGTTCATGTATATGAATCACAGATATGTCATTCACTGGTTTCTGAAAATGACCTTTGGGGCGTCACTACAGTTACTGTTTAATGTTGTCACGGCCCGGTGTTATGTAAATGTCGTGTAAATGTTTTGTAAGCGACAACATGTCGTGTTGTGTTTAAATTTTCATTTCTATTATTTATATTTCCATATTTATATTATTGTTTCAAGGTTTAAACTAATAAAATATGTTGTCATTCATTTAAAATAACATTTAGAATTTTCTAGAATTGGGTAGATCAAATATATGACTATAAATGGACATGTTTGGCGGCCTCGTGTCTAGACGAGAAGTCTCGTGCAAGAACGGACATGCGCGGATTGCTCTGGAGTTCTGTAGAAATTTCGCGGTGGTTCGAGGAGTCTAGGCCTTCAATATATAAACAGACGAAGATGCGAGGAAGAAAAGAAGGAGAGTCAGACATTAGTTTTATTCAAAAGAAGAGAGTCAGTCATTTGAGAAGGTTTAAGTGTTTGCTGTGATTTGTGACTGAAGTTAGATCTACAGAAACTGTGATTTTATTTCGCCAATCTCTACGATTCTTTCGAATTAGTGGTTATACTGAAAGTCAACACGTGTGGAACTATTTACGGGAAATCGGAAAAATTAAAGGCGACAATTTTGTGACGTTCGTCGGAAGCATCGTGAAAAGAACTTCGTCGAATTTATTGAACTGTGAATTGTTTCTGAACTTCTTCATTTAAACTTCGGAATTTCTTCGTGGGACCAAATTCACATCCTAGACTGGAATTTGAGACTTTTATTTTAGATCATTATATTAGATACAGGCCAGTACCATTTTGTATTGTGATTAATTTTGAAGGTTGAAACTAGTACTATTTCGTTTTGTAATTAAGTTTGAAGGTTTAAACTTAATATCTGTCATTGTTATTATATAATTTATGTTATATCTGTTACATATATATATTTAGTTTAGTGTAATAAATTATACAAGCTGTTATCTGTGTTTTTTCTGTTGCGTTTAGTCTACGAAAAACATAAAACATAAAAAAACGTAACACTGGTACACCCAGATAGTTCACATCTCGCCGTGGAAGCGTTATGATGTAACGGAAAATCACACTATTTGTTGATAAAAGAATAGCTCAAGAGTTAGCGGCGTGTAGTGATGGAAAATCCCACTATTTGTTGACAAAAGAGTAGCTCAAGAGTTGGCGGTGTATGGTAATCAATAGCTGCCTTCCCTCTGGTTTTTCACTGCTGAATTAAGGACGGCTAACGCAGATAGCACAAATTAAAAACAAGCAATACTCTCACCATTATGTTTAACCTCTACATCCAATTTACAACGGCGTTGGATTCTATAACATACGACATATTCTCAGAAACTAGGGTAATAGCTTCACTTGAGGAATGATTTTTGGGTTATCAAGATAAACTTGCACCTTAGAAAAAAACCTCCATAAGTTGTATTCAGCAAATATGAGGTCAGTAGAGCGTTGTTAACATGCGCGGAAATTTTGAAAAACGCGTCCTAGAAGAGATAGAACGTGTTGCAGTATCCAATACCAATCTCAGGATGAACGAAGTAATTACAAATTATTGTGGTTGTTTGTTTAGAAAAAAGCCATATTGCACTATTTGCTTTATCCACCACCGTGGGAAATGGAACCCCGATTTTAGTGTTCGTAAATTACTGTAACAATATTAAATTCATCACAATTCCGCCCTTTAGTGTCAGTTACAGAAATCAGTGTAATGTACTCATGTGATTCTTTATTTGAACATAATATTTTAAAAATATTTTTGACCACATGTTAGACAGTTTGCTGTATAAACTATTTCATTCTGACTTAATAGACACCTTCTAAATGAGATTAGCATATCCTTATTATTTAATTCTATGTGTCTTTTTCGGTATTCTATATATTTTATTACAATTTAATGCTAAAAGAAACTGGTAATCTTCTGCTTAGTTGTATTTTTTTATTGTTCCATAATAACTAATTCTAAAGTTGCTCGACAAAAATTAAATTCAATGGCGATATTTTAATATATTCCTCCTATTGTAGTCTTATGTCAAAACTGATTTTTGAGGGGTTTTTTTCTGACCAACACTTATGATAGTGAAAAGAATTGTTTGTTTGTTTATTTTGGAGTTTTGCACAAAGTTACTCGAGGGTTATCTTTGCTAGCCGTCCCTAATTTAGTAGTGTAAGACCAGAAGAAATGCAGCGAGTCATCACCACCCACCGCCAACTTTTGAGCTACTCTTTTACCAACGAATAGTGAGATCGACCGTCGCATTATACGCTACCACGGTTGGGAGGGCGAGCATGTTTGGCGCGAATCCGCGACCCTCGGATTACGAGTCACACGCCTTACGCGCTTGGCCATGTCAGGCCAGGGCAAGGCAAAGAAACGAGAAAATTAGTCCGGTTGATTTTAACCTCAATTTATTTATTATCGTAAATTCTTATGAATTAAAATGGAAGTTTTTTTTACTGTTATTTGAAAACGTTAGTAAGTTGAACTTGTGGTTCAGAGAGACCGTAGTTCGTGTACAGTTAACATAAAAATCACGCACTTGACTTTAGGGACGTAAGTTACAGTATAAAAATGAAGATCAAATCCCATTATTCAATCAGGGCATCCCAAGAATTCGCTGATGGATAATGTTGACTAATTGCCTTTAAACTAGTATATCAGCTCAAAATGAAGGTCGGCAAGTGCACATATCTTTTGCTTATCTCTCCGTAAATGTCCGAACAAACAAATATTACCTCATTTTGTTGTTAAACTGCAGTTAACTGGAATTTTATTACACGCACACACCTATTATTTTGGTAATTTGTTTGTTACTATAAAATTATGAGGTCTGGAGGTATAACTAATATGAGTTTTAAGATAAGTACGTAATATTCAAATTTCAACAAAAGACCACTATTACTCAGTTGCTTACAGGCACAATAAGAATCACATAAAGGTTTATTTTGAATTTCGCGCAAAGCTATACGAGGGTTATCAGCACTAGCTGTCCTTAATTTAGCAGTGTAAGACTAGAGGGAAGACAGCTACAAACCATCACCTATCGCTAACCCGTCTTATTTTGCTAAAAAATAGTGGAATTGATCATCAGTTGTAACGCTCCACGAATGAAAGAGCGAGTATGTTGAGTGTAGTGGGGGATTCGAACTCGCAACCCTAAGATTACGAGTTGAGTACCCTAACCACCTGGCCATACCAGATCAAAGGAAGTCTCATGAATGAGATTTATTTAATTACTTTGAGTGTTATTAGGGTGAAGTGGTACCATAACAACAACAGAATGCACATTTTGTTTAAAATTATGGTATGCGTAACAGAAGTACTTGCAGCTATTACAGAATGATTCTAAGGGATAAATTAAAACTGAACTAAAAGACAGAAAAACAAAATGTTTAAGAACTATTTATTACAACTTCTGACAAATAATAAGAAGGAACTGGTTATCATAATTGCATGTTTACGGATACAGTTTCTCATGTTTGATTTTATATATGAAGATGTAGGTGAATAAAGAAACTGAAATGAGATAGAAAAGGAGGGACGTCCTATATATTTACACGAACTATTGTATTTGATCACTGACTTCAGCGTGATGTTTATTAAAAGTTAAAAATAAAAATTAGAAAAATCATTGCAATTTGTAATTATACTTAATTTTATACAACATTAATATGCTGATTTCAAATAACGTTTAGGAGTTAAAGATCAAAACAAATAATGTTTATGTAACAGATAATGGCCAATAATTTCTATACATAGCTTAGAAAACAGACGTGTTTCTTCGGAAGCGTAAGAAGACAGTGCACGAGCTTTTAAAAGCAGAACAAGCATTCATTAAAGCTGTTGACTTTGGTGTGAATCGATACATAAAACCTTTACAAAGTAAAGAGGCCTTGGTACCTCATATGAATGGAATATACTTTTTCAAAATATAGAACAGGTACAAATATTATTTATTTTACAGTAACATGCTAGTCAAGATCTCATTATCTTATTTAGAAGTTCGTAAAACTCGAGCTAAAGATTCAATTATTTCGAAAATTATATCCTAAAAGAAATAGACTTTTCTGTATAACGTATACTGATTTTCAAGTAGCAAATTTTTCACGGTCATGTGTTCGAGTATGTATACCGGAGGTGGAAGGAAAGGTGTTTGATGGTATAGGAGAAGTAAAGATGGCGGATAATATTGGCCAAGTGTATATTCGACAGCTAAAAATGTTACCTCAGGCTTCATTTTACCAGTGTATTTCGTGATTAATACTTCAGATAGGATTTTATTTTTAAAATTCAAATAAATATGGCAACTTAACAAATTTTCTCGAGGCTAGGGAAATCAGACTGTAAATTTTATCCCTATATAAATAAGTTTCATTGAAGTTTCGAAATTACTTATTTTTGAGATGTATTCTATTTCCAAGTTGTTCTCCACCAATTATCTGTAACTAAAACCCTATTGACATTTTTAACATATACAAATCTGTTTAATTGTGATTGGACTTGCTGGTAGAGATGATGGTACCAGTTAAGTCAATTGATACCTCAAATTAGCTCTGGATATTTAAGCTTTAGCCGAGTATGATGCCCCCCAGTGGCTTAGCGGTATGTCTGCGGACTTACACACTAAAATCCGGGTTTCGATACCAGTGGTGGGCAGAGCACAGATAGCCCATTGTGTAGCTTTTTGCTTAACTCAAAACAACAACAACCGAGTATGATTAGAAAGAAATTTGTAAATATTGTCTTTCTTTAGCAAGGCCTGATCTGCTAAATGTATAAAACGATTTGTTTTTGTATTTACAAAATAATAAAAGATTATCTGTTTAAAAATAGTTGCATTTAATTTTATTAGTGGAGCGCCTAAAGGATCAATACTTAAGTCCGTTATTTATCTTACTAACGTTAATGGTAGCGATAGATGGTGAATTAATAAATCACTGAAGTTTGCGGCTGAGTTTAAATTCTTTGGTATTTTTATCCGTATTAAGATAAAGAGACTGACTTGGATCAGTTGTAACTGTTAGACAAATATTTGGGAAATGACCTTCAATTATAGCAAGTGCAAGGAAATGCATTTGGATTACGATTATATATTCAAAACAATATATATAAAGTATATTCATAGACATTTAATTGCAAGTAAAGTGAGGTAATTATTATTATTATATCGTGCTAAAATTGAGAGATCGATTTCCCGCGATGTATAGATAAAGCGCAAAGAAATGTTTGTTGTTTGATTTTTGAATTTCGCACAAAGCTACTCGAGGGCTTTTTGTGATAGCCGTCCCTAATTTAGCAGTGTAAGACTAGAGGGAAGGTAGCTAATCATCACCACCCACCGCCAACTCTTATGCTACTCTTTTACCAACGAATAATGAGATTGACCATCACATTATACGCCCTCACGGCTGGGAGGGCGAGCATGTTTGGCGCGACGCGGGTGCGAACCCGCGACCCTGGGATTACGAGTCTCACGCCTTAAGGCGCTTGGCCATGCCGGGCCTAATTATGCTGTAAACCCTCCACTAACAGGAGGACAAAACACCTCCATAAGCACTAACTCCCTCTAAGTGTTTGCACTCATGAATCTTAATTCTTTGCAACAAAACCGCACGCCTTAACACGCTTGGCCATGCCGTGTCCGTAAAGAAATAATTGCGCAGCTTTGTTCTAAATTAAACAAAACAAAACAATACGCGAGTTAGGCTTCACGTGGAATAACGTGAACAAATCTGATATCATAATATAAGATTCAGAGTAGGTTTACTTTGACGTTTTCGGAGACGAATAGGTTGTTTTACAGGAATATTTTAAGATCTTTTAATTTCTCTTGAGAAAATAAATGTAAAAGATAGGCATTTTGAATATTACCAACTTATCTGGTGGATATTTAGGATAAAGGCTTATGATTTCTGTGGTATATCATGATAGAACGAAAGAACACATGCTATGAAATTTCAAAAAAGGGAGGCTGGTTTCTGGTTAATACCGTCTTGTTATTTCTAGCAACGGAATTCGTTAATAGAAGGCCCGGCATGGCTGGCGGTTAGGGCTGTCAATTCGTAATGTGAGAGTCGAGGGTTAGAATTTCCGTTACACCAAATATGCGCTTTCTTTTAGCCGTTAGGGCGTTATAATGTGATGGCACATCCCACTCTCTGGTGGTAAAAGCTTAGCCCATGAATTACCGGTGCGTGATACTGTCTAGCTGTCTTCTCTTTAGTCTTGTTTGTTTGTTTTGGAATTTCGCACAAAGCTACTCGAGGGCTATCTGTGCTAGCCGTCCCTAATTTAGCAGTGTAAGACTAGAGGGAAGGCAGCTAGTCATCACCACCCACCGCCAACTCTTGGGCTACTCTTTTACCAAAGAATAGTGGGAGTGACCGTCACATTATACACCCCCACGGCTGGGAGGGCGAGCATGTTTAGCGCGACGCGGGCGCGAACCCGTGACCCTCGGATTACGAATGCACGCCTTAACGCGCTCGGCCATGCCAGGCCTTCTCTTTAGTCTTACACTGCTACATTAGCGCATATAGTCCTTGTGTAGCTCTGCAAGAAATCAAAATAAACAAACGAAAGCTTATAAAAAAAAGTCGACAATAACGGAAGCTGACATTTCACAAGAGTTTAAGAGGCAAATTGATGAATTTCCTAAGATTGAGGACGTGTTTAAATTCTTACTTTTATGTCTTGTTGTCCATGATATTCATTGGTGTATTACCTGATATTTTATTCTGTAGAAAACAATTCTTAAATTTTGACTTTTATCAACGGTGGTCTCTTGTCAACTATGTTATTTCACATTTTATCACCTTATACCTTCCCTTCGAAAAAACAAAACAAAATAAAAACTGGAGATTTACTTGTGAGATATCTGTATGTTAGGTTTGTTTTTCGTAACCTCTTAACGCATTGAACGAATCCTAATAGTTTCACGTTTTTATCTTGAATTTGTTCTTTCTCCACAAAGGCATATAGCCTTTTTTATATATTAGAAGACAGATCCTTTAATTTTAATGTTATCAGCAACATAAAACTAAGTAATCATGTTATTATCTTCAATGTAAAGGTCTTTTCTGGCACAGCATTTAATGATAAAAAATACGATCAACATACAATTCAAATATAGGAGGCCAGTAATTCTTCAAGGAAGATTACGAGAGGGATCAATTGTAACATAGTAATTATTAACGTACTGATCATTAAAGAACATTTTAATACTTTAAACTTTTATTTTATGAAAAACCGAATAACTTTTTATTATACATTTTCTTTTGCAAATGTTGCGTGTTATCCTAAGTACTTGTGCTAAAAGCTCAATAAAAGGTCAAACTTTGTTTATTTTGTTAATTTCGCACCAGCCTACACAGTGACTATCTGCGTTAGGTGTCCCTAGTGTAGTAGGGTAAGACTAGAGGGAAGGCAGCTACTCATCATCACCCACCGCCAATTCTTTTACCGACGAATAGGGAGATTGTCCGCTACTTTGTAACGCCCACACGGCTGAAAAAGGGGGAACAGGTTTGGGGATTCGAACCCACGACCCTCAGATTACGAGTCGGGTGTCTTAACTACTTAACCATGTCAGGCCGGGGTCAAAGTAACGGAAAAAACAAGTAAAAAATATTGCACGATTAAATCGACTGAAGATAAAATGTATGTATAAACTTACCTGTATACGAGCAACTCCATTTAGTAATTACATTCGTTATTGCTTACCTACAATGCTGCATCGTATAGAGCAGTGATTTTCAACCCGTGTGACGCGGCACACTGGTGTGTCGCGAGAGATTGACAGGTATGCCGTGGTATTTTTGAAACACGTTCAACTTTCTTGGGATTTTACAAGCAAGTCGAACAAACCAGTTAATAAAAACTACTATAGAGACACTCTGAAACCTTCCAAAATATTCGATGGTTTTCATTAGACTCAAGCATTGAGAAGTTCATACTTAAATTTCATTCTGAACTACAACGGTTCGACTGTTAGTTTAATTGTGGCGCAACAAGCGCTTTGTATGTCATAAATGATGCATCAAACAATCAAACTGCTTTCTGGAACAAGTTCTCATTCTGCGGTAAGCTACAGCTACTACGCTGTAGGTCGGAATTTCATATCAATTGCAGAACTTCGTACTTATTGTGTGTGAATTAGGTTTATCATTTATCCATGGAAAAATATTTAAGTAAGTCTGGTGCTGTAACGGAGAATCTGTTGAATCAAAATCAAGGAATCAAACGAAAGTGCAAAAAACGAAAACATCAAATATAGTTTTATCGCTTTGGAATCGAAGCATTCTCAATTACCATGCTGCCTATTCTGCAATGCAGCTTTATCGAACGAGGCGCTTGTTTCAAGCAAACTGAAGAAACACTTGGAAACAAAACATTTAGCTATGAAGGATAAACCAAAAGAATACTTCGAGAACCTCGCGGCTCAACAACATGAACAATCAAGCAAGCTTGTGAACTACATGAAGCTGCCCGGAAAAGGATTGATTGCAAGTTATAAAGTTGCTCTGTTGTTGGCAAAACGCAAGAAAGCGCGTACGGAGGCCGAATCAATCATTGCGCCAGTGTTAGAAATCATCGTTGAAACTATACTTGGAACGGATGCCGCCAAAAAGATTAAGCAAGTTCCACTGTTCAATGACACAATTTTGCGCAGAATTGTAGACTTGCCGTCGTATTTGAAGGATCAAGTTTACGAACACTTCGAAGCGTCTGAAGATGAGTTGTCTCTGCTATGGTCTCTTCAAGTTGACGAATCTACTTATGTTAGTGGGAAAGCTCAAATTCTGGCTTTTGTTCGATTCATAAAAGATGGAAAAATCGTACACGAATGCTTATTTTGCAAAGATTTAAAAAGTACAGCGAAAGGCCAAGACAGTTTTGAGTTGGTGAATGAAAACATTTTGCTCTTCAAATTACATTAGAATAACTGGGTCAGCATTTGAACCGATGGCTGTCTTTACAATCTAAAGAAAAAAGCAGGGATTATTCACTTTGGTACTCCAACTAATTCCAAATTAGGATTGTTCAGTGCATGATTCACAGAGAGGCGCTCGCCTCCAAATCTTTGTCGAAAGATTTGCAGTCTGTTATGAATCAAATTATTCAAGTGATGAATTTCATGAAGTCTCGACCACTTCAATCTCGACTTTTCTCTCTTCTCTATGAGGCGTTGGATTCAGACTACAATAATAGTTTTAAATCTTAATAACAAAATACTTCTTAGTTAATTTCATCTTTGAAGATACGAGAGATGTAACTTGCGATAATGGTAATTATGTTGTATGTACTTAAAATAAATTCCGTTTTCCATAGTTTCCTGAGAGATGCGCTCTCTACTGTATATATGCACGTGGGCTGAAGGTCTTGGTGACTCTCATTCAAGAGAAATTGAAAGATGAAGCATTCAAACGATGTTTAAAGGTAGATAACACATCCTATTTGGAAAATTAAATTGTAAATATGTTTAAGCAACTTAAAATTTAATGTTATTCTTAACGTACAAACATATTTCAAATGTTTTATAGCAGGGAAAAATAAGATTAAGAAACAACATCTACAATATTTCTTATTCAAATCTCAGCTTTGGTTTCTGAGTAATCAAAATAAGCTTTACCTTGGTTTGTTTAGAATTTTGCTCTAGCTTTCCCTAATTTAGTAGTGTAAGACTAGAATGAAGGCAGCTAGTCTTCACCACCCATCACCTACTCTTGGGCTACTCTTTCACCAACAAATAGTGGGGTTGACCATCACTTTATAACGTCCTCACGGCTTAAAAGGTAAGCATGATTGGTGTGACGGGGATTCGAACCCCACGACTCTCAGATTTCGAGTCGAGTGTTTTAACTATCTTGCGAGAAAAAATCAATTGCAGAACTTCGTACTTATTGTGTGTGAATTAGGTTTATCATTTATCCATGGAAAAATATTTAAGTAAGTCTGGTGCTGTAACGGAGAATCTGTTGAATCAAAATCAAGGAATCAAACGAAAGTGCAAAAAACGAAAACATCAAATATAGTTTTATCGCTTTGGAATCGAAGCATTCTCAATTACCATGCTGCCTATTCTGCAATGCAGCTTTATCGAACGAGGCGCTTGTTTCAAGCAAACTGAAGAAACACTTGGAAACAAAACATTTAGCTATGAAGGATAAACCAAAAGAATACTTCGAGAACCTCGCGGCTCAACAACATGAACAATCAAGCAAGCTTGTGAACTACATGAAGCTGCCCGGAAAAGGATTGATTGCAAGTTATAAAGTTGCTCTGTTGTTGGCAAAACGCAAGAAAGCGCGTACGGAGGCCGAATCAATCATTGCGCCAGTGTTAGAAATCATCGTTGAAACTATACTTGGAACGGATGCCGCCAAAAAGATTAAGCAAGTTCCACTGTTCAATGACACAATTTTGCGCAGAATTGTAGACTTGCCGTCGTATTTGAAGGATCAAGTTTACGAACACTTCGAAGCGTCTGAAGATGAGTTGTCTCTGCTATGGTCTCTTCAAGTTGACGAATCTACTTATGTTAGTGGGAAAGCTCAAATTCTGGCTTTTGTTCGATTCATAAAAGATGGAAAAATCGTACACGAATGCTTATTTTGCAAAGATTTAAAAAGTACAGCGAAAGGCCAAGACAGTTTTGAGTTGGTGAATGAAAACATTTTGCTCTTCAAATTACATTAGAATAACTGGGTCAGCATTTGAACCGATGGCTGTCTTTACAATCTAAAGAAAAAAGCAGGGATTATTCACTTTGGTACTCCAACTAATTCCAAATTAGGATTGTTCAGTGCATGATTCACAGAGAGGCGCTCGCCTCCAAATCTTTGTCGAAAGATTTGCAGTCTGTTATGAATCAAATTATTCAAGTGATGAATTTCATGAAGTCTCGACCACTTCAATCTCGACTTTTCTCTCTTCTCTATGAGGCGTTGGATTCAGACTACAATAATAGTTTTAAATCTTAATAACAAAATACTTCTTAGTTAATTTCATCTTTGAAGATACGAGAGATGTAACTTGCGATAATGGTAATTATGTTGTATGTACTTAAAATAAATTCCGTTTTCCATAGTTTCCTGAGAGATGCGCTCTCTACTGTATATATGCACGTGGGCTGAAGGTCTTGGTGACTCTCATTCAAGAGAAATTGAAAGATGAAGCATTCAAACGATGTTTAAAGGTAGATAACACATCCTATTTGGAAAATTAAATTGTAAATATGTTTAAGCAACTTAAAATTTAATGTTATTCTTAACGTACAAACATATTTCAAATGTTTTATAGCAGGGAAAAATAAGATTAAGAAACAACATCTACAATATTTCTTATTCAAATCTCAGCTTTGGTTTCTGAGTAATCAAAATAAGCTTTACCTTGGTTTGTTTAGAATTTTGCTCTAGCTTTCCCTAATTTAGTAGTGTAAGACTAGAATGAAGGCAGCTAGTCTTCACCACCCATCACCTACTCTTGGGCTACTCTTTCACCAACAAATAGTGGGGTTGACCATCACTTTATAACGTCCTCACGGCTTAAAAGGTAAGCATGATTGGTGTGACGGGGATTCGAACCCCACGACTCTCAGATTTCGAGTCGAGTGTTTTAACTATCTTGCGAGAAAAAAGAAACGAACTGACTTTTAAAAACAAGACCAAAAGAAGTGGCACTGACTTTTAAAAACAAGACCAAATCAAGCGGTATTGTCGTTCAAAACTGCTCTTTTGTGGCAATCTGGGCAGTTTAATTGAAATATAGAATGTGTCGAGTAGGCAGACCAGAAAATTTACGACTTCGGAGATAGAATGATTCTAGAATTTTAATGACGTATTTGCTATTCATTGATCCAGTCAATTACCGAAACTGCTCCTACAACCATTTCACTGTGTGTTAAGTCAGATATTACAATAAAACACAAATAAGTGACTTCGGAATAAACTGAGCCCCCCAAAAATAGAAAACACGACTCTAAAATCATTAAAGCGACTTTAGAAAAATAAACTCAAGTTATTGTTGGATTACGCAAGAAAAAATCTGTAGACAAAGTAACGTTTATAGTTAGTAAGATATGCTTAGTTTGTTATGTCATGCAGTGTTCAAGCTATTATTGCAGTTGAAGATTGTTCAAATATATAATGATCATTGGTTTAATATTGTTATTGTTATAATTGCGGGAACCATTGTTTGTTTTCCGACATGAAAGATGTTAAAATATATTGCTCTCTCTTTCGTAAAGCTCGAAAGCAAATTTAGCTAAATAAATTTATTTGAGTGAAGAATTTGTTTACCGAAATGAGCACAAAGCTACACATTAGGGCATCTGTGCTCTGCCCACCAGGAATATCACAACCCGGTTTCTAGCAGTGTGAATTCGCAGACAGTACTGAGGGGGCTGGGTAAAACAACGCTCATTATTGCGTTGCTCATAATTCTTTTCAAGATTTATTCCATGCACACGTTTTATTGGCGCCATGACAGTAAAAATTGCATGGTTAAACATCTTTTAAGTGACGTAATTTTAGTGTACTAGCTGACTGAAAGACACACACTATTGTATAGTGGTGCGAGTGGCTAAAACAGATGATCTGGTAGATGCTAATAGATCAACTTATCTTTTATTTTCACTAACTTAAAAGCAGATCCTTTTCGGTTTAATGTTTGTGTTTTCTAATTATACTGCACAGCAAATAATTTGATGGTACCGATTTAAAAAAATGTATTCAGGATTTATACACCACTTCTAGATTTTGAGTTATTGTAATATATCTATATTTTATTAGCATTATTTAAAATACCTTGCAATTAACTCATTACAATAGATTTATCCAGCGAAATTAACTTTGCTTGGAGGGTTTAATGAGTAAAAGGTGTACATTTTTCATAACTTCAAACACTGAGTGTATTGTATTGATGTAAAATTCCAAACACATTGTAAAAACAATAAACCCTTTTGTTCTTAATATAACTGTAGCGAATTGCACTACTTTTGCTCCATTCCCACACGCACCTCTTTTGCCCGGGATTCACAAAATTCTCAAGTGCTCAGTTTATTAAAACATTCGAGAAGTCCCTTGATTGACAGGTAGACGCCTGTCTCTCATTTGATCACTTGGTCTCACTCTGTGCACAGTCAAAGCAAAGTCTGCAATATAATCAAATTCTGGAAAACTTTGTCTCTGAAAGCTTTTAAATTGTGGTTCTATAAATATAGATTCTTTTATATATTTTTAAAAACGTCACTTGAAACGCCTGGCGCCTGCAATTCAAGTAAAGTCCAGAAATGAAAAAACACCCAAAAAGTTTCCCCTATATTTGTGAAAAGGGTATTACAGTTTCACGAAGGAAAAACACCATATATACAAGGTAAAAGTAATTTACTGCAGCGATTTTAAGTGTAAAAGTGGTTACCACGAAATGTGTTGGTCTCCACATGTGTGTTGTACAGTTTTTACATCTGGTTTGAGAAAATGGGTGAATAAGAAGGGAGCAGATATGTCTTTTTCAGTTCCCATAATATGGCCTGAACACAAAGATAATCTAACTGGCATGATTAATGTTGCTGGATAATCAGAAAAAACTAAACAATTCATTAAATATCCAGATATTGCATATGCAATAAAATCTGGAAATGGTTTTCCAGTGCCACATTCACCAGCGAATTTGAAAACTGAATAGTTATCCAGAGAAAAAGACCGTGAGTCCTCTTCATCTAGTAATTCTATTTTTGTGGCACCTTTACATAAACTGCCTCATCTAAGAAAAGTACCGAAGCATGTAGATTGTACTTAAAGCCATGTGATATAATCACCATAGGTGCAACATGAATGATGATCTAAAAGTTATTACACTCCTGATAGGTCTGCAGAAGAGGTATACAAAACAATGTTGCTTTTTGTGTCTTTAGATGGCCAAGATGGTATAAACTATTTCAAAAAGATAAAATGGCCAATGAGAGAAAGAAAATTATATACCAGGGAAATAGAATATTGAGTATCAACCTTTATTTAATTCTCAAAACGTGTTTCTGTTTCAACTTCATATTAAACTGTGACTCATGAAAAACTTTGCAAAAGGAATGAACAAATATGGTAATGATTCCAGCTATATGTCTCACAAGTTTACAAAAATGAAAAGAGGTGTCATTCTTGAACCACACATTCGGGAAGGGCTAATGGATAATGATTTTGCCACAGTACTAAATGAGAAAAACCTTGCTACCTGGAAATCATTCCAACTAGTTTGCAAATATTTCTTAGGAAATTATCCAGATAACTGATGACGCGTTCGAAAACTACAAGAACATTAGGTATAAGATGTCACTAAATTGCATTCTTACGCTCCCACTTAGATTTAAGTTCAAATAATCTAAGTGCACTGAGCAATGACCATTGTGAGTACTTCCACCAAGATTTCTCTAATTTTGAACAAACAGTGATATTGAGGACGATGAAATTCTTCGACGATGGAAGATTGCTGTTGGTTTATAAACGTGAAACTGAAAACATACACAAAAGGTGTAACAAGTTAAGCAACTATTTTGTAACAAAAAAAGACAGATTATAAATGTTCTGAAGATAGCCTAGTTATATTTTCAGTATATAATTTTATTATACTCGTTGCCTTTTTAAACTTGTATTATAATTATTATGTTTTTTTTTAACATTCTTAAATGCAGTTTTCAACGAATAAATAAGATTATTATAAAATTCAGTTGCTTTTTCACAATATTTACGAATATTTTCAATATTTGCTTTCATATATCGAAAACTAGAGGTGATCATAAGTGTCTTTAGAATCAGTGTTGTCAAATAACTCAGGAAAAGCTTCATTTTCTCTAGCAACTGAAAAATATTTCTGTTGTCTGTAAACTACGGAAAAACAAGATCCAATGAAAATCCATAACTAGATTATAGGTTAAAGTACCTGCTAATATAATAAAAAAAATTAATAAATGTATTTTAAACTCTAATAACCTTTAATTTAATGTTTGAATATTATTACTAGATCAGAAACTGTGCAAAACCGTCAAGGTCCAATAAAAGTCCTAAACCAGATTATAAATTGATCCATCTCTTCTTCTAATCCAATCAGACTCAAACATATTTTAATGTATAATAACCTTTAATACAGGGTTTTGTTTTTCAATCTCATGAACGATTAGAACGTCCAGTTTCTAATTGTTAAAGTTGATATTGCTCTTAAGAAAAGTTAGAATTTTTGTGTGTAGGTGAACATATGGAACTGGATTTTAATTCAATGGTCGTTTAATTTCCATTACAAGAAAAATCAATGCTGGTAACTGACGATCCACATGCATCGCCGAATATTTTATCTTTTGTGGAGAAACTCTTTTGGGTAAGAAGTTAGATGAAACTTAAAATTTCACAACTTAAAAATTCAACTATTTATAAAAACAATATTTTGCCATTAGATTACATTTCAGTTTTCCTTATTTACAGTAATGTTCTTTTTAAGGATGACTAAAAGAAAAAGTGATAAATTTATAAATTTTTCGATAGCTGTAGCATATATTTTTTTACTAGAGAAAGCATTTTAAATAATGTAATAATTTTGTGATGTTTAGAATTTGTAGGAAAGTTAGGCCTTTGTGTAATTTTTAATGTTCGTGAAATAAAGTATAATATAAAAGCGTCATACTATGTGAGCTAGAATTAATCAATCAGTTTAGCTAGACAGTGTGAGTTAGGCGGATTTTCATCGAAATGTTCAAAGGCCAGAAGGTTATTCGGTGAGTCAGTCAGGATATTTGTTATTGAGGAATTAGCGAGAATATTTTGCAAGAAAATAACGTGATAAGTCACTTTATTTGTGAGTTCTGTGTGTATAAGCTTTGGAATTTATGTTGAAATGTGGCAAAGTTAATCATACCTGTGAAAATAGTTTGCAGTCGGTATAGTTTGATTCGGTTGTTGCTAAGAGCAAAGCTAAATAATGGGCTATATTGTGCTTTGCTCACCATAGGTATCGAAACCCAGGCTTTAGAGTGGTAAGCCTGCAAAGGCTTACCGATGAACTACCAGAGGTCTCTGGTTAATTAAAATCCCCTAGTTATTATAATGTAAACTTTACTAGAAACAATGTAACATGAATAGTGCTACAGCGACAAAGCTCGAAAAATATTCATTGTAAAATATTTCTTGCTAAAATAATACTTCAAATGATGTATAAGGCTGCAATGTCATTTTCTGCCAAACGTAGACAAAGTTATTCGAAAATATGTTTAGGTTTACATGGATATATTTGGAGTTCGATATTCATGGCGGACATAGCGCACATAATCCGTTGTTTAATTCTATGTTGAAAAGAAAAATATTTTCAAATTAACAAATAATAAATACAGACAGTGTGATAACGACGTCCTTTAATAGAAAAATAATTCAGAACTAGAAATATATAATAAAATAATCTTAATGGTATGTAAAGAGAGGCTGTGGGCCTAGCCTGTGAGAATATGATTGAAGTAATTTAAAATCATGTCCTTCAAAAATGTTATTAATGTGCATCATACATCCAACGGCGTTAGCACTTGGATCTAAATCCCCATCTCACTCCCCACGTGTGATCTTTTTTATTATGTGTCTGCCTTTCAAACTTTCAGCTCCCCACCCATCCAAAGTGGCACAATGGTATCTCTGCAGACTTATACTGCTAGAAACCGGGTTTCGATACCAGTGGTGGGCAGAGCACAGATAACCTTAATATACCTTTGTGAATAATAAGAAAACATACAAATAAACAATTCAAGCTTTTGGATTTTGATTGATCTCAACCGAGGTTGTTGTACAGATCTAACTTATCTATGTTACACACCAGAAGCTCTGTGTATTTCCTGTACTATTCTATTGATCTCCAGCAAACTTCGGATGCACTATTAAGGCAGGCCGTAGAACAACATAGGAAGAACGTTCAGATATGGCCTCCCCCGTCGTTACCGTGCATTGATTGGGTATGTTAGTTAGAACTTGAATAATAAAGAAAAAACTAATTCAGTTCTGAGTTACCTGTTGTCTTAGACCTTAAATTTCACACACGGCTCCTAGCTGTGTTTAGCTTTTGTTAAATATGGGGCAGTAATTCCTTTCCACAACACCTCTTGGTATCGACTGAGTGGAATAAAATCCTTAGCAACTTCAGTCCATATCAGGGATAAAGTTTAATGTTCTTTTGTGTAGAGCGACACAAGGCCCGCGTTCTTCCGAAACATATATCTGGATGGAAGATCAACTGTACTTTGGTATCTGGCATATGGCAAATCGAACAATATCATTACGTGGGATAAAATAATTGTAACTATTCATGATAGTTCATATGTTTAAATATCTCATTTGTTTATTATAGTATCTCAATAAAAATTAGTAATGTAATTAGACAAAAATGATGACGTTTTTTAGACGAAACTGTTTTTGAAATCTAATAACAAATACGTCCATGAAAGCAATAAAATAAAAAAGTGTACAGTGATATATTGTGGAATTTTCGAGTACGCTAATTTCATTTATGAAAGCATAGTAGCTATGCTAACTAGAGAATTCGCATAAATATGTAACACAGGGTTTGACTTTTGTACTTAATTCTTTCTGTAATAAATGAAGGAAGATATTGAACAATCAGAACGTCTTTATGAAGGCCTCCAGCACATTGAAGTTATGCGAATATAGTTCGCTATGCCAAAGATTGTTTGTTTGTTTGTTTTGAAATTTCGCACAAAACTACTCGAGGGCTATCTGTGCTAGCCGTCCCTAATTTAGCAGTGTAAGACTAGAGGGAAGGCAGCTAGTCATCACCACCCACCGCCAACTCTTGGGCTACTCTTTTACCAACGAATAGTGGGATTAAACGTCACATTATAACGTCTCCACGGCTGGGAGGGCGAGCATGTTTGGCGCGACCCTCGAATTACGAATCGCACGCTTTAACGCGCTTGGCCATGCCGGGCCATAGGCCAAAGAAGACCGACTTGAATGAAACGGGAATAATAGAATCTCCGTATATTAATATAGAAGATTTGGATCGAAAACTAGTTTCTACAAACGATGGAAACTGACACGTTAAGCGTCTATATTTTGTTATAAGGTTGATTAAGAGTGAATACAATGCATATTAGTGTACCAGTACTCTTTAAAAAAAACGATTAATAATATTGACTCACATCTAATTTACTATTTTATGTATTTTTATTATACATTTATTTCTCAAAAGTTTTTTTGTTTTTTTTACCTTACGATTATAAAGATAGAAAGAAAAAATTACTTTTATTAGACTATACCACGAGAAAGTAAATGTTAGCACACTTTCACGTGCAGGATAAGTAAATGCTTGTAAATGCTCGCAAAATAAGATGTATTTATCTTCACCTTTTGATCCCAGAAAACCATCCTTATATCCTTTGAGCACAGAAAACAATCCTTTGATAATTGTAAGATCGTATCTGAATGATTTCAAGATGGTTGCTTTAAATGGACACAGTTATGCTGGCTTTTTCCGCTTGGTTTGATTTATTTTGTTTTTAATTTTGCTCCAAGTTATATGAGGGCTATTTGCTCTAGCCATTCCCAATTTAGCAGTGTAAGCCGAGTCATCAACACCCATTGCTAACTTCTCTGAGAGGGATTTTACCAACGAATTGTGGGACTGGCCGACACATTATAACGCTCCCACAGTTGAAAGGGCGAGCATGTTTGGTATGATGGGGATTCAAACCCGTGACCCTCAGATTACGAGTCGAGTGCCTTAATCTCCTAACCATCCTGAGTCAGTCTCCATTCAGATGCTACCCTAGATGTAAAGTGGTGACCGATGTCTAAACAGGAAGAAATTTACGCAGTGGTGAAAATACTGATGTCAGAACAGGCACTACTATGGAAGGCTTATTTTTTTTACCTATATGGCTTAATCATAATACGACATCAGACACCATTCTGTGAATGTCAGACGCATTTACTTTAAAACCACAAAGCCACGTTCCTTTGTACACTCATTCAGCTTTTGCTTTGCTTCATGTCAGGTCAGGAGGTATTTTGTGAAAACAATGATTACGAAAGTACAGATTAACCAAACAGTCATGGGAGGGCTAAAGCCAGAATCGCATACCTATTGTTCAATACTTCATAATTACTTGCATAACAGTTACTAACTTCATCAAATGGCGGAAACTGCAATGGACCGTTTCAAAACATTCCTCACAGTGACCTGAATGTAAAATACCTTTCTCAACTTTGCCGCCAGGGGTTTTAGAAAACATTTCTAGCTCAATAACCAGCGACTCAATGCCTAAAATTTATCAGGAGTTTGTGTTTCTATGTTGTTTATTTTCTTTCTTCTCATAGATTATCCTATCATTTCTATTATTTTATTTAACTTCCGACTTATGTACAGCATAACTGTTGAAGTTTTGGTTTATATGTGTTTCTTTTCTCAAAGATGCTTAATCAGCGTATTATGTTTATTATCATTCACTAACTTTGGTTTGTGAGAGGGATCATATATCGCTTTTAGAGAGACTGTTTTCATTCAAGGAGGGATCATGTATTGCTTTTAATAGATTGTTTTCATACTGAAAGGGATCATATATCGCCTTTAGAGAAACGTTTCATTTCGAAAGGAATCACATACCGCTTTTAGAGAGATTGTTTTCGTTCTGAAAGGGATCATGTATCGCTTTTATTGAGACTATTTACTCTCTGAGTCTTATGTTCTATGGATAGAGTTAAAAGACAACTTGAATGGGTAGTTTATTGCACGTTCAACACAGCAAATCATGTAGGTTTCGATAAGGTTCTGTTATAATCAGATATATTACACATCAGTAATTCGTGAGTAAAGTAATTTACACTAGTAGGTCAGCAGTAAGTTTATGGACTTAAAATGCTAAAATTCGTGGTTCAATTCCTCACGAAAGAGAGAGTGCAAATAACCCCTCGTGTAGAGTTGCGTTGCAATATATAAACAACAATCGTACACACTTCCATTTTGATATGTTCCTTTTTTAAGACTGATGAACAAAGAAAGAGGTACGTGCACAGCGAAGCAGAGACAACGCATTGTGTATCTTTGTGCTTAACTGCAAACAAACAAGTACACTGAAATGTGTTTAACTCGGTATGAGTATCGCAACTGTATCAATTCGTTATCGTAAGCAATAAGTGTACAACATTACGTATCATATTTGTAACACTATTTTCTTCGTTTGCCAATAAATTAAAGCTGGGCAAGATCTCACTTTTAGGGTTAAAAAGTTAATTATGTTACTTTAATTTCACGTTTAATTACACATCACCTATTTTCATAAATATGATGTTTGATATTTTTCCACCTTCTCTAAGTTTAAGGGCTTATAAAAATGATAATTATTATAACAGGGTTTTATCACTTCTTGCGATTGGGGTCAGAGCACAGACTATTTTCTGTGCAGCATTCTGCTTAACAACAAATACTTACAGTCTATTATATATGAACTAAACAAAATTCGGGATTGAAATGTATCATGGTGTCAGCAACAGAAAAGATTTCCATTAGAAACAAAATTTGTTCATTTTTATTAGTTTTATACTTTTTAACCCTAATGTTCTTTTAATCTACTCGGATTACTTTAGTACAATTATTCTAAACATTTACATTAAATTATCACCAATTTAACCAAATTCACACTGAAAGAGTTGTTTTTTCAAGCAATTGGCAAGTATAAATACAGTCATGTGAAAAAGTTAGGACAATCAATGAAAGCCTGTGTGTTTGTGTAACATTTTTGGATATATAGATATTTAATCTCAATTTCAACAATTTTGAGAGATTATAGAAATATAACTAAACAATTAAAACTGAAGAAAATACTTTTCAAGATCTTCTGTAAATGTAACTCTACAGAAATGCATGTTCTAATTGAGGAAAAAGTTGGGACACCCTATCCCCTAATGGTTAGTGTTACCCCCTTTGGCTGAAATAATTGCAGTGAAACGCTTCTTGTAGCCATCTACAAATCTCTGAAATCGATCCGAAGAAAGTTTGCCCCACTCCTAAATGCAGAATTATTTCAGCTGTGAGATGTTTGAGAGATTTCTTGCATGTACAGCCCGTTTTAAGTCATCCCCGCAGCATCTCAGTGGGATTAAAATCTGAGCTTTGACTCGGCCATTCCAGAGTTCTCCATTTTTATATGCTATAAAAAAGCATAAGTACTGGTATTAAATAATGTTAATATCACATCTTAGTTGATTAATTTGGAAAAAGTGACCAGTAACATTAGCCTCTATGCACATTTCAAAGCGAACCCAAAAAAAGTAATTTGTATGATTGCATGATATTGATTACTTAGAGACTGGTTAAATACAAGTTGTTGCAGAGCGACTATAAGTTTAGCAATGTTTAGTTAACAGGATGTGAATTCGTTTTTAGACTATTGATGCATCTGGTCAGAGACCTTCCGATACGCCATTGTTTTACAATGTGTACTCGAAGCAACCGACGAGCCTCAGATTCCCAACTGAATCAACTTGAAAACGTCAAGTGACACCAAATCAGCACGTAAATGGTCAGAAATGGATTTCAAAATATTAGTAATTTATGCCAGACGAACAATAGCATAATTCTTCTAACTCATCACCATTAAACAGTTTATATTCATTTCTATCTAGAACATTAGGATTAGTTAAACGGCATGTTAGAGAATGTCTTGCTTACAGATGAACCTCACTCCACTTTACAGTCAGATGCCAGATGTGTACACATTTGGTGAGCACCCAGGGCAACATACAACTACAATTTCATGAAGGAAATACATGTATCTGGTGGTAGGAGAATGTTGGTTTTAAAGGCACACAATTTTCTTACAGAATTCTGGTTGGTAACGCCAACCATTTCAATAATTCATTGATCTAGTTTATATGCAATATAATTGAGCGGTGATCAGTGCTGATAACCACAATTACCCCATATGTTATAAGAATGCAACTTAAAGTTGAGAAACCTATTGGATTGGATTAGCACTTGGTAAGCATGCAAGTAGTTTATGCATTATATCATTCAGTACGGCAGAGGTTCTTAAACTTTTTCCACTGACAACAATTACCTTGTTTTGCACGATACGCCTGTTGCCACATTCAGTATTTTTTCTTTATATTTTTTTATGTTCGTGAGTATTCTTCGTGTGTTGAAACAGTGTGTTACTTACCTAAAAACTTGCAACAACAAGAGTTTGGAAACCACTGCAATCAGTGGCGTAGCAAAGGGAGGGCGGTTCGCCCCGGGCACGTGCCAGGGGGCGGCATTTTGAGGGGGTAAAAAAAATTAAAATAATAAAAAGCTAACAAAAAATCTGAAATTTTATACCAAAATGAGTTTTTAAGGTCGTAATATGTTTTTATGTTTTATGTGTGTAATACTGTTTTTAAACGGATTTTTCAACTCTAGCATCAGTTTTATGTCCAATGAAATTAAATATTTTAAGTGGAATACTCTTGTTTTATATCAAAGAATAATTTCTTGAAAAGTTTCGTGGAATAATAAATAATTGTTCTATACCAAGCCCAGATTTTATATTTTATTCATGAGCAGTCTTAAAGCATTCATCATTTTTGTATTTTTATTTTTTCAGAATATTTGCGTGAATTTTCAAAGAAGGTACCGTAATGAAGAGAATGAAGGAGAGCGGCGCGGCATTCCGTAAAAAGCGAAAAGCAAAAGAAGAGGAGGCAAAAAAGAATAAAGTCGCGCTATTGAAATTCATGAAAAGGACTTCTGTGGCCGAAGTGGCGGAAAAGAAAGGCGAAAATCATGCCGAGACCGAAGATAAACTTGATATTGCTAACTTTGATAATCATACTGCGAAAGACGATATTGACAGCGTTGATGCAGCGAAAACTGTCAATGATGATAATGCGCGTGAAGTTGAAGAATTGGAAAGAAAATCACTAGTTGGCGCGAAAACAGACACAGCAACTGATTTTACAGATGTTGGTCTGTGGCCTGTTGAGATTGACAATGAAATTCGCGCTATGCTTGTCCGACAGGGATCTGCTGCTGTGCAGCACCTTGATCATGAATTCAAGGAAGTAGCGCGACCAGGAACGAAAACAAAAGGCGACATTAGAAAACTGGTTCTTTAGGGATTTGCGGAACGGAGAGAAAAGTTTGCGAACATGGATGGTGTATTCTCCTTTTAGAGAGGCCCTGTTTTGCTTCTGTTGCAGACTGTTTTCAACTGGACTGTCGAGTTTTTCTGGTGATGCGGGTTTCATGAATTGGTGGAAATTAAATCCAAAAGTATATGAACACGAAGCTAGCACATCGCATGCTCAGGCGTTCCTCAACTGGAAGGAGCTAGAGATCCGGCTTGCTGAAGGAAAGGTAATTGACAAAGTAGAGCAAGAACTTATTGAGAAGGAAACTAGTTCTGTCAAGCTCACAGCGTTGAGAGATTGGCTTCTTCAGAATAGAGAAAAGATGGTGGACTGCAATAGACGAGTCAAAAAACTCTGCTCTGAAATGGAGCGTCGAGTCCACAAAAAGAAACGAATGGATGGTGAAGGATTGACTGATGCAGTGCTGGGGTTTATTATTGAGTTGAGACGGGTAATGCTGTCTGTCATAGACAGGTTGACTGAAAAAATATCTTTCAGATTTCAACAAGTTCACGATCTTCCAAGTAAATACGTTTTTCTTGTACCGTCAAATCTGCTTGATGATAATTATAATTGTCAGCTTGGCAAAGTTGATGAAAATATAGAAAAAGAGGAATTCTTTGCCGAAAGGAAGAGATTGAAGTATTTTGTGGAAGCTTCAGGAAACGACAAAATCAATGGACCCTTTGAACTTTTGAGCTTCATACAGATATACCACCTTGGGGATTCCGTTCCTAATATTGTGATCTTGCTACGCATTTTCCTTATCCGAGCTATTAGCGTTGCCAGCTGTGAGCGCTCTTTCTCGAAACTGAAGCTCATAAAGAACTACCTTCGATCAGCAATGAGCCAGACAAGGCTTACAGACTTGGCAGTTCTCTCCATAGAGAGGGAACTTGCCGATGGACTAAATTTTGATAGTGTTATTAATAACTTTGCCGAAAAAAAAGCGCGAAAAGTTTGTTTGTAAATTTTCAACCTACTTGATGCCTTGCAGCAGTTCTTTTACAAAAAATAATTTTTAGTAATATTTGCAAATTAAAAATAAATTTATTTTAAATTTTTTAAAACTAGTTTTTTAAAGGGGTTGAAAGTTTATTATATTTGTTTGCGTAGCCAGTTAATTTAATTTAACAATTTTTTTATGATTTGAATTATACGTTTTTGTTTTGAAAAATCTTTGGTTTTCTTTGATGACGACTGTATATGTATACGAGTACTGTAATAAGATGAAAGTCTGGGACTAATAACAGCAGTCTAAAATTAGATCCTTGATTGTAATTCCATGAAAATAAATATTTTGAGGACTTTCTGGAATTTTGAAGGTTAACGGATTATCAACAGCCAGCGGGGAGGGGGAGGGGGCAAGTCTTACGACCGCGCCGGGCGGCAAAAATAGTTGCTACGCCACTGACTGCAATACGGCGATGTGAGTTGCAAGTTTGCCGAGTGATTTAGTTTCAAATCTGTAATATGTATGATAAAATTATTGGTTAGATGAAGTTCAAATGCTAATAAAACAATAAAATCAAGTATAAACGTGGAAGATTTTGAGATATTTAGAATCAGCAATTATAGTTTTCTGTTACAACCTGTAGTCCATATAAAAAGCAAAGCAAAAGGTAATTTTGATTTATTTCGTATATTTATAGTTGCTACAAGGTTGTTCGCTACAAATTACACATTTTCTATTGATGTGATTTACAAAGTCTAAAGTAAACTACACATTTATAGCAGAGCTACAGCACAACAAAAGAACAACAGATCAGAGCTAAGTATTAAATTTCTATTTTTTATTTATTGTTATAAAAATAATTAAAATTTAAAAGTTAAAAACTTATTAAGTGAAATCAGAAAAAATATTGTTAATATTTTAACCAAAAAATATAACCTCAGCGAGGTTTGTAGTTCAATTGTTTGCGAATTTAAATAATTTATTCTAAATGTTCATGAAACCTTAAAACTAACTAAACTTAATATTAAACAGGTTTTCACGATTATCTTATTTAAGCAAGTTTAATCTCATCAATCCGGCAAAACGTTCACCTCTCACTAGACATGCTTACACAACATTAAAGTCAAGAACTACATATTTATTTTATACTAAGAGAAATGGATCATCAACAGTTGCTTAAACGATTGTTTGTCTCCTTCTTGCTGCAGAAAAAAAAAAACATAATTTAAAGAGAGTAAGGATGTCAATAAACGTCACACAGATAGATATATTGATTTGGACAAAGGAATGAAACCGGGTTGAAATCTATAGCATGTATAAATTACAAAAGAAACAAACAATGCATTTTTCAATGATTTCGGCAACTCACAGACACTAGGGCGTAAACTGAATTTAAAATAAAACGGATATTTTACTTGTAGCAAAAAGTTACACAATGGGCTATTTGCTTTACGCACAGGGGCAAGAAAATATAGAATGGCTTCAGAATTTAGAAAAAGATATAAAACTAAAGTAATGTGAGCTAAAATCTAATTTTAATTTGAAGTTTTTGTTTTTAAACATCCTTAAGTGACTTAACAATTAACATAAAAATCAATGAGTGTAAAAATAATAACTTATCATATAATTAGTTTTTTGTTGTTGAAAAACAAAAATAAGCGATATGTGATGAAAATACTTTTCATGTATTAAAACATGTTAGATTACAGAGATCATGCATGTATAGACATGATATGAAATTTAAAAACAAAACGAGTTACTTAAAGGGACAAACTCTGTAAGTGTGTAATTTAAAAATGTGTTATTTAAAACAAATGGGAGAGCTATTGAAACACTTTTTTACTGCAACTGGAACAAGCATGAGTTATAAGAAAGTAGCCAAGTTTTCTTCAGTTGTTTTGATCAGAATTTTATATCTATTTATTAAATCGTCAATTTTCACAGTTGTTCTTAGCTATTCCAATAACAATTTGTGTAATACAAATATAAGATAAATCTACCGTGTTATTTGAGATTCCTCGATGTACAAATGTAACATTATAGTTGTAAACAAGAGGAAATCCTCAATGGCTACGGTATTTGAAATTCTTTTAGGCAGGTAGAGTAAATAAATTATAAGACTTTTTTCACCTTTTTGTATTAGCTATATTTTTGTGCACTAACAATACCAAGCGTGGAGCGCCATTAAACCCGATTCGAATTTACTATTCATCAGGATTTGTACCAGCCAACTTTCAAATTTAAAATTTTTAAGGCAAGATTAGACTAAAACAAATTAATTTATGACACTTGGGCGTGCTTAAATACTGAAATAGAAAGGATTTGACCTATGTAATCAAATTAGTCTAGAGATGAATTTATGAAACAAAAATTTGTACTTGAAAAACCATTGAGCCATTCTATGAGCCGATATGCTGCTGCTAAAAACAACTAGTTGAAAAGAAGAATTTCTGGTATATAATCGCAAATGTGTCTTCTGTAATCAGATGTTTAACAACTAATTTTCAGTAGTTTTTTTAGCTCTGTATACACGTGAATGATTTATTTCTTTTTGTTGATAAGGGGAATGAACTCTGTATGTATTTATAAAGAGTTATATGTGTGCAGGATGCATGAAATATATTACATTATTCCATATTTCTATTTGAAGACGCTATAAACATTAATTAAAAATATGTTATTTCCATTTCTATAAGCCAATGTAGCGCAATATCGTTGCAAAAATTTAATCATTGGAGCAGTTTAATGTTTTACTTATTTTTATTCTATTGCGTGTTCTTCTTTTTAGAGCTTGATATTCCGAAAATTAAATGTAAAAGCAATTTCGCATGTAGGCCTAATATTAATTCAGGGTATTGTGTTACATAAACAGTAATATGCGTATAATGTTATAGTAGGCACATAAGTCGATAATATTTGGAAGTATACTTGTAAATATTCGATGGACCCATATTGTTGTTACCCTTTATTAAAGCTGTCTGATATTTTAAAAAAATTATATTCAATTTGAATAACAATAAAAAGAATAAAGCAAACTCCATGTAGTGGTTGGAAATTTTCGGAATATTGGTCTGTCTCCATTTCACGTATACCCCCAGTGGCTCAGCGGTTTCTCTGCGGACTTACAACGCTAAAAACCGGGTTTCGATACCCGTGGTGGGCAGAGCACAGATAGCCCATTATGTAGCTTTGTGCTTAATTCAAAACAACAACAAACAACACCATTTCACGTATGACATTCATATTGTTAAAGTTCCTCGCTAGGAAATGTTAAGTCTTCAGATTATGTTGTTGTTTTTGAATTAAGCACAAAGCTACACAATGGGCTATCTGTGCTCTGCCCACCACGGATATCGAAACCCGGATTTTAGCGTGTAAGTCCGCAGGCATACCGCTGAGCCACTGGGGTGCATCTTCAGATTACATTATTAAAATCAGTGACTTTGCTATAAGAAAACAGACTATTGATAAAACGTTTTATTAGAGACTATCTTCATGCGTATTCTTTGTGAATATGTTTTTCCAAAAAGAAATCCAAATTCTCTTAGCCTCGACTGCGTTTGATAGAAAGAAAGATACTGCTAAAGTTGAACATAGTGGTGTCATGTTTATTCTAAGACAAAGTAGCTATGCTTACGCTCATATGTACAAGTTGAAGAAGTACATATCATGATACAAATGGAAATAACTGTCAGGTAGATTACTCAAAGTTAACGAATACTAGTAACTCCGTTATGTTTAGTTGAACACTGGTTAAACTTTTATCAAATATAATATCCATTAACACATATGTCTTCCGCTGAGACAGCGACAAGTCTTTGGATTTACAACGCTAAAATCAGGGGCTCGATTATCCTCGGTGAACTCAGAAGATAGCCCGATGTGGCTTTGCTATAAGAAAACAAACACTCACCTTAAAGCCCGGTATGGCCAGGTGGTTAAGGCACTCGACTCGTAATCTGAGGGTCGCAAGTTGGAATACTCATCACATTCGAGGGGGGGCGTTTTAAAATGACGGTAAATCCCAATATTCGTTGGTAAAAAAGCAGCCTAAGAGTTGGTGGTATGTGGTGATGACTAGCTGTCTTCTCTCTGGTCTAACACTACTAAATTAGTGGCGGCTAGCGCGGATACCCCTGGAGTAGTTTGGGGGAAAATTATAAACAAACCAAACCACTAATGGTCGACAATATGCTGTAGAGTTCAAGCCGCGTTGCCCTTAAGATTACGCATCATTTACTTAAATAGCCTCAAAAAATCATTTAGATGTAGTTTATGTAACTCTGCGATGAAAATTTAGTTTTCAAAGATGGTTTATACTGACCTACTTGCCTAAAAACAACGACTTTATATTGACAACTTTTCTCTCTACAAATATTGTTATTACTAATTTAGTGGTAATTTTGCTATTTTATTTCCTACTATTCCACATTCAGCATCACCTCAGTTCCGATAAGCTAGTTGGACATTGAAACCTTATTTTCATTTTGAAAATGCACATTGAACACAAAATGAAAATTGTGAAATAAGGTAAAGGTAACACATTCAATTCAACATTTTTTTCTCAAATTTCTTTTAAAAAACACAAGTTTGAAAATCTATTTCGTCAAAAAATGTTGCAATTTTTTTACTGTTCACCAAAAAACTCGAAAGCATAAATACGGATTGTTTAGGTAATGTACGCTTTTCAATCTTCTTCATAGCTTCTGTTCTTTTCACTTTTTTAAATATCGGAATATGTTTTTAAGTGTTACTGCTTTCATTTATAAAAGACATCCATTTAATTTGAATCAAAGTTTCGGGTCTTCCCCTGGTGGTGAATATGTTAACATTTAAATCTTTCAGAGCTTGACCATCTTCCTAAGTTTTTAATGAGTTCTGAATGTTTTACGTATTATAAGCATTTCTTTACAATTTTGCGAATCAATGGCTGAGAAAAACTCATAAACTGTGCATTATAACGACTGTCCTTTCTTCACGTATATGTCGAAGGAATAACGTTCTTTTGATGTGCTCTTTTATTTGTATGTTATTTAAAATTCGTGTTACGCAATAATGTGATATTTGTTTCAGCCTTTCACCTTGGCTCAGCCTGGAAGACACTGGGTATTTGGTGGAATGCTCCTACGTTGTAGGAACAACAAATTTTCTAAGGTAAATACTACACAAAAACAAATCGGGTTTCGATGCTTGCAGTGGAGAAAATGCTGATCGCCCTTTGTGTAACTTGTGCTTAATAACAAATAAAAATGTCTTTCGAATTTTTATAGTGAGAATTCATTTATGGACAATTTATGGGATATCTGTACCCCGCTCATCACGAGTATGAAAACCCGGATTCTAGCGTTGTAAGTCCGCAGACATAACGCTATGCCACTGAAGGCTGTATATTTAGAATTTAAATAAATGTGTGATCATTTATTCACTTTCAAAGTTATAGTTTTAATGTTCAAATTTTGGATTTTCAATCAATAGTAATATTTCTTATAAACTTCAGCATATCTGTGTTATGTACACAGCAGTATTGAATCTCGTGTTTTAACGTCTAACACCCTGTACTTACCCCTGAGCCACCCGGGGACTATTATTAAGGTTTTATAAATACATAAAATATCTATTGATATAATTTGTTTGTTTATTTAGAATTTCGCTCAAAGTTACACCAGGGATATCTCTACTCGATAGTAATTTAGCAGTATAAGACTAGAGTGAAGACAGCTAATCATCACCACCCACCGCCAACTCTTGGGATACTCTTTTACCAACGAATAATGAGATTGACTGCCACATTATAACGTCCCTACGGCCGAAAGAGCAAGCAGGTTACGAGTCAAGCGCCCAAATTATCTGACCATATTGATATTAAAATATTAAAAAACCTTGGAGCAGTGAGTGATAAGCACGGAGAAAGATTCCACCAAGACATTACGAAGATGGAGAGCAACTACCAAGGCAAGTGGAACCCCAGCATGATGGGAGACTTCTGCTGGATGTTCTTGCGTGACATCCCGGAGGCAAAATACACCAGATCATCTAAGAAAACACACTTCAAACTGTCTGCAGTACTATGAATTGTGTACATTGTGTCATCCAAGTATATTTATTCCGTCAATGTTCTTTATCTATCCTGTTTTATCTGTAATAAGCTGCTGCAACTGTTGAAATAAGCACGTATATACTTTGTATATACTAAAATGAGACTATTTAAAAGCCAGAAAACTAGAGGTGATAGAGCAAAACTGTTTATAAATTTGAATTCAGCACACCAAAATTAGTGAAAAACACCTATTCACATTCTTGCCTCAGACAAAAAATTTTTTTTTGTAAACCAGTGTTATCAGTCTTTGCACTTAAATAATATGCTTTGTTTATCAGATAGCACATTGTGTAGCTTTACGTTCAACAACAAAAACTAGAGTCAGGAAATAAAGTATATTGCAATCGAAGCCTATTGCAGCAATTTACATCATTACAAGAGGATAATACGGTCCCCTGGAAGGATTGGGGCGTTTTACCATAAGCTTGGTTTGGTTTGTTTTGAATTTCGCCCAAAGCTACAAGAGTGCTGTCTGCGCTAATCGTCACTAATTTAGCAGTGTAAGACTAGAGGGAAGGTAGCTGGTTATCAACATCCACCGCCAACTCTTGGGCTACTTTTTAACCAACGAATAGTGTGATTTATCGTAGCATTATAACGCCCCATGGCTTAAAGGGCAAGCATGTTTGGTGTGACGGGGATTAGAACTCGCGACCCTTGGATGACGAGTCGAGTACCTTAACCATCTGGCCATGCCGGGTAATTACCCTGAGCTGCTCATCGTAAAGCATTCGTATGTTGTACAATTTTATGAATTTTAGTTGTGTTCTTTATATGATATACGTGACTTTTTGAAATCAACAAAGCGAAATTTATTGCAATATTTTGTAATCATAAAAATTCAGTATACTTACATTAGTTTAAAGCTGTTAAGAGACAAAAAATGAATGTTTACATTCGCATCTTCCCACCACTATTTTATACACGAGGTTATGTGAAAAATCTATCTCGCCATATATTATTCAAGAATATCTCTGTGTCTGTCTGTTTGTATCTTATCTAACTACTACAAGGTTGCTGGGTCAATCTCAAACTTTGAAGGATAATAGTTTGGAATAAAGGGCATGTTAATGGGCTTTCACAATCCCTCTGCTCCTATTTTTGATATCATTGAGCATTTATTATCTTTGGTGTTAACTAACGTTAACTACATTCATACATGACACCATGTTTTAATATCAAACAGCAACAAAAAGTTATTCAGTTTTCCTTACTTAGGGGGAACAGCCCAGTATGGCTCTGCTATAAGACAACACACACATTAAATTTTCTATAGCACAACATATATACAGCGTGGGAAAGGAAACACGAACGTTTTATATATCTTAAACAGTGTGCTAGTAACCTCTGTGAAAGAATTAAATAAAAATGGATGCCATTGTTGAAATAATACATAAATACAGATGAAGTTTCTACTCCAACATCCACCATAAGGCTGATATGAAGAGCTGTTTCTTGAGTTATACTCTCTTCCTACTTTGTCCCATGACCTTACAACTTCAACACGTAAGACACTTCTGCGACTAATAACCGTTAATTAATTAATAACGTTAAGCAGTGCAGAATGACAAAAAGAAGTGGATATTGAAAGAGTATAAGAGAAATCACTACTGTCTCCACTACTTTGGATAATGTATACCATGTTTTAAGTATATCCATTGTGATTTCTTAAAGCCTGTACAAAACTTCTGGTAAGGTAATGATGAATACTGTAATAATAAATTGTGTAAAAGTTGGGATTTTTCCCTTATTTATCATAGCATGCACCTACAACATTTGTTTTAAGTTCCTAACCTGGAGAAAAGGCCGGTACCTTAGCCTGTAGTTATATAATTCTCTCTAATATGAGAGCACTTAATAGGTGAGGTTACACAGTGGTAATCATTTTATTGAAGGGGACCGTCTTACCTCAGGTTTTTCTACCTAACTTTAGTTGTTATATATAATTTTATTTTACTTTCTGAAGGAATCTTCTCTCCACGTGAACATTAGGGAGTTTTTAAAATTATTTTTATAGCGTGAACCTGTTCTTCATATTTAAGCCCAAAATAACATTTGAAATATCTATATTTTATTTCTGAAAGGAAACTTTCTCAGTTATGTTAACAGAAAGTTATAACATATTTCTCATCTTGTAATTAGTGTTTTCAAAAATGTCAAGAACTTTTCATGTTGAATCTTACACTCCAATACATTTGAAATTTAATATTATTTTCTTTATTTCCCAAGATCAAGAGTTTCGATTGATATTCGATCCAAAGGTAAGCTTAGTTTAATTTTTACATGACTAACCTATTAATTTTAACTTTAAGGTTATATAATACACAGTCTTGATAAAAATAATAATTTTGCGTAGTATTGTCGACCCAGCTTCACACCAAACCTTTGTGTAGTACATACAAAAAAAAACTCGTTTTTCATGTTACGCAAAAGAAGGAATCTGATATAAATGAGCAATAAATTTCCCTTATGGAGGTAATTGGAAAATGTGGGTATTAACAAGACATTCTTTAATTTGTATCAAAGTGCAGGTAGTAATACCGATTCTAAAAACTTTTACGAAGTAGATTTCACGACGCTACTTAATGTGGCTTTTCTGCAATAGTCAGTGATTACACAAAGAAAGTTGAATTTCACCGCTGTCAAGGATGTTTCTTAGACACTACAGTTGAAGTGAATGTGAACAAAAACGATCAAAAGGAAAGGAAGCGTTGCATGAATGACAATATATTATCGTTTATTGTTATAAAAGAAGCTTATATTTCATACAAGTCATATGATAACTTATTCTGAAATCAGATATAACAATGCAGATAAAAAGGTCCTTTGTTTTTGGAAGTTCATTTTGAAGGAAGAATAGAAAAAAATTCATAGCTTATTCTAAAATTTTAAATTTAACAACATACGCAATATCCTAATTAGAATGTAAAAGTACGCGACATGTTGGGTTACAAGAAATGTATTTGGCTTTCAGTAACTCAGCTGTATATCTAAAGATTTATAACTGTAGAAAGCGGGTTTAGATACGTATAGGTAGCTCAGTGTGTAGTTTTCCAACAAAAACCAAGCGGTAAATAATCAATTAAATTCTTCTGTACCAGGGAGTGGTCAAATTTTTACGTAAGAACATTTAAGGAGACAGTTGGACTAATGTACTTTGTATTTACATTTTTCCAGTGATTTTAAACAAGTTGCCAAAAATTTGAGAATAGTTTAAGTTACACGCTTTTGTACGAGCCACTTCAAAGTTAAAAATACATGTTTCGTTACAATTTCCACATTATATATTATAAAATTTTTGTTTGAATTGTCGATCATACTTAATCGCAATAACTAGCTTTGAAAATAGGCCTTTTAAAACTAGCACTTAATAGTTACTTAGAAGGTGTTATTATTCCTTTTGAATCAATTTATTGAATTCAAACGATGGTCCAGCGAACTAGTCTTCATTTCTTTCTTTCAAGTGGAAGATATAATACAAACCCACAACACGGTCATTAAATTATTTTAATTGTTACGTCTGGATTAACCTTAGAAGATTCGTATATTACCCATGGATCAATCATCGAAAATTAATCGAGTCGTATTTTCATTGAAGCACACTACAACGAAATATGTCGAGTTATTTTTATGCTTTCCAAACAGAAACACATCTTATTGACCCTAACTTAAAAGCCATCATGGTTGAAACAGTTCTAACAAACTGGTAGAATAATGCAGTTTTGTAATTAGATTGTAGACCTGGTTAAACATTTGTAATTTCTAAAAGAATATATGTAACTAATTTCACAGATTGTAACTCTGAATGATGAAACTTTAAGAATTTAAGATTAGGTAAGTCTTATGTAAAAACTTTTAAAAATCCGTACAATCATAAAAGCTTATATGATCTATTTAGTGCACCTTTAAAACACTTTAATTATAAACGACTAATTGTAAACAAGTAATTATTTGTATGCTTATTTTTAGGGGCATCACCAGTTGCAAAATGACATTGAAATTGTTATTGTTTGTATAACACTTAATGTGCCCGTCGCTAGTACAGCTAGTAAGTCTGCGTTCGCTAGGGTCAGCAAATAGCCTGATGTGGCTTTGCTGTAAAAGAACACACACAAACACTTAGTGTTTTTTGATGTTTTTTTGTATACATAAAGTGCATCGGAATAGGGAGAAAATTGAATGAGCAGTTTTACACTTATAAATTTTAACCACCAAGAGCCCAAGTGATTGAAACGATTAAAATGTTACGTGGATATTAATATTATAAATATATGACGCATTAATGTGCTTATAAAGAAAAAATGGTGATGGAGCGTGAAAAGGCAATTATCTTAATAACTAATTGACATGACAATTTGTTCCCTAGTGTCACAGCAGTATATCTGAGGACTTACATTTCTTGAAATCGGATTATGATACTCGTGGTGGGCAAAGCACAGATATATATCCCTTTGTGCAGTTTTGTGCTTAATAACAAACGATAGCGACAAAGTCGATATCATAATTTTAGTACAAGATCAGAAAACATGGATCCAAAATTTGGAACCATTCAGTTTGTAAAGGGACTGTTGTATTAAAGTGAAGTATATTTTGAATGTAGAATTTTTTTTTTTTACTTTTCAATATAGTAATTCAACACCAAACCTAAATATGGAGTAAAAAATATTTCAGTATGTCAATCAAAAATTAACTATTTGTGTTTTATTTTAACACAATACTGCAGTCAATGGGCAGGAAAAAAGTCACAAATTACAAAAGTAATAAATGTAGCTTAAGATAAGATATTAGAGTGAACTATTTTTTATTGTTTTATCATCACAACGCAAAACAACTCATACAAAAATAATTGTTCTCTAATAGAAAAGTGTTTCCTCATGATTTCAACTTTGTATCACAAAGGTACCCCATCCTAAAATTACAAATAAGATCATATTCACCAATTTCTTTTTATTGGAATAAAAAAACTCCAAAACACAAGTGTATTTGTACACAGGGAAATTATGTGTTAGTAAGTTACTTTTCAATTCTTCAGGTAAGCCTTTTGTAAATAAAAATAAACTTGACTTTGTTAGTAAGAATAAACTAGTATATGATAATATTTTAACTCTCACCCACTTTAACAATAGATTCATCAGGGGTTAAGGGAGACTAATTAAAAAGAGGAAAGTCAGTGCAATAATTTCAGACTTTTAACAACGTTCTCCATATATTTTTTTATGTATGTTGATCTAACGCTAATTAATCTTCTCCATACGTTTGTTTTGTTTTAATTTCGCGCAAAGCTATTTGAGGGCTATCTACGCTAGCTGTCTTTAATTTTGCCGTGTAAGACTAGAAGGAAGGCAGCTAGTCATCGCCACCCACAGCCAATTCTTGGGCTACTCTTTTACCAATGAATAGTGGGATTGATCGTCACATAATAACGTCCCACGGCTGAAAGGGCAAGCACTTTTGATGTGACAGAGATTCGAACCCGTGATCCTCAGATTACGAGTCGAGTATCCTAATCACATGGCCATGCCAAGTCTACAGTAAAGATTAATTTTGTTATCCAAGTTTTAAACGGTTGTTTATTCTTTGCTTGAATTTGTTGATAATATCTTTTTTTATCTTACTAGTTGTTGTTGTTGTTTTGAATCAAGCACAAAGCTACACAATGGACTATCTGTGCTCTGCCCACCACGGGTATCGAAACCCGGATTTTAGCGTGCAAGTCCGCAGACATACCGCTGAGCCATTGGGGGGCTTATCTTACTAGAAAATATTTCAAGTTAAAATTATAATAAGCGCAAACAGTCTTGTTGAAGACTCAATTATTCTCACAGAAGTGAGTTAAAGTAAATGGTTAAAGCTTAAGTACTGGCTTTGTGAAGATTTTGTCCGGCATGGCCAGGTGGTTAAAACACTCGTCTCGTAATCCGAGGGCCGAGTGTTCAAATCCCCATCAGACTAAACAAACTCGTTCTTTCAGCTGTGGGGCATTATAAAGTTACGGTCAATGCCGCTATTCGTTGGTATAAGAGTAACCCAAGAGCTGGCAGATTGTGGTGATGACTAGCAGCCTTCCCTCTAGTCTTACAATGCTAAATTAGGGACGGCTAGCTCAGATAGCCCTCGTGTAGCTTTGCGCGAAATTCAAACAAAACCAAGGAATAGTGAAGATTTAGTAATTCGTAGAAAGTATTTGTTGCTATAAATAACAATTGGTAATGCTAATGGGAAACCTTACAATAAATTAACATCAATTATGTATATGGTATTTAGATGTATCAACTTTTGTGATCTTTTAACAAGATTATTGTTGACACATAGCTTCTGCAGCTATAAGGCTACCGCAAGCTCTTGACTGGATACTGTAGTGTTTTACAGTAGCCTGTAAAAGGTGTTCAATATTATCCTTGTATATATAGCATCTAATTTTTAACATTCAGAACTGTACATTTAGTACATCCTTGTGTGCCTCGAGAATGAATGGCTTTGTTCAACGTAACTACTGTAATTGAAGATACATTGTTTAATCTCTGGGCTGTAGAGTAAACATTCTACTTAAATGGAACTCTTAATACTCAGCTGAACAGCCAGGTTTGTTTGAAAGAAACTTCCAGTTAGACACAGCATTATATTTTACTCTTTTATAGCGATGGATATAGATATTCAAGGAGTTATAGTAGGATAAGTGTGCAGATCTAAGTTGCTTTTGTATCAACACTGATGTATACCATTATACTCGTATCTCAGCTTCAAGACAGTGTCCTACCTTGTTTATTGTTTCCATATCAAGATATTTACTTAAAACGTTAGTTGTTGATATTTTAGTTCTTCATACGAATCGTTAGATACTGATCTATTGTAAATTCTAACTTACAGTTAAGGAAACTTTAAAGGTTATTCGGAAAGTTTCACGCTTTTTGAGAAATGTTTAATAATTTTCTATGTTCTTAGCTTTGAATGTTGATCATTTATGTTGGGACTTGTCAATGGTTATGCGCATTTATTTTCCTGGAATTTCTGATTTTAGTATTATTAATAGTTGTTAAGTTCCTACAGACGTGTTCCTATGATTAGTTGTTGATTTTCTATCCTTTGAATCTCTGTGTACAGTGCTCGTTATTAAGTTTTCTAACCTTTAGATTTATATTTACAATGTTTGATGTTAATCTATCTAACCTTTGGATCTCTATGTACATTGTTCAATATTGTTAAGCCTTCTAATTATGGGTTTATATTTACAATGCTCTTTGTTAATCTTTCTAACCTCAGAGTCTCTGTATATATTGTTAGTTGCTGAGATTCTTTCGAGTGCTTATACAGTTAATTTTCGTTGTTTTAGTTCTTGGGTGTTTACGTGCAGTAAAATGTTTAACAAAGACGTTAGAAGTTCTGTTGATGTTTAATCACATTTACTTATCAGAATTTTTAACGTTTTGAATTACTTTAGAGTTTTATGTCACATTTGGTCGATTTTCGCAAAAGGTGTATATTTTCTGGTACTTTCTGGTTATAAGTTATATATCTTCTAACTGTTTAATTAGTAATGAGATGTATAACCTCTGATTGTTTAGATAAAAGATGTATAAATTTTGGTTGTTCATTTAGTTGGGAGATTAAAATGTTTTGATTTTTTAGTTAGCTTTTACTTTTTTTTTCTGTGCCAGAGATGATTTGAGAAGCATATAATGCTTTAAATAATAAGAATTATTTTATCTTTACATGTAAATACTTTAAGAGTTAGGTACAAATACTTTAGGTTATTCATCCAAGGGGACACCGTATTAGAGAATGTTTGAATGACTACGTAAAACATTCAATGCGTTTTTAAATCTCGTTTTGTACAGACTTTAGTTGTTGAGCAACATAGCCATTTTTTTGTTTTAGACTTATAATCGTTGAGGCTTATGACCACAAACTATTTGATTAGAATATTATATTTGACAGTTTATATGCTTTGAAGGTGGTTATTGAAAATTATAGCAACCTTTAGATATTTAGTTTGAGACTTAAAGTCCTAAATATGTTGATATTTTTAATGAAATTTGTAAAATCTGGATGCTTATATACGGTTTTAGGTTTAAGATCAATAACCTATAAATATGGATATTAGTTATTGAATTAGTGTGTGTTTTCATGGAGAATGTATCGATACATATCCCTAGCATGGTATCAACTTTGATGTGACATTTTTTATAATAGAGCAAAATAGCTCTGTATAAATTCCAGACTTTCCTCCTAAAGCTCGGCTTAAGGTAAAGTATTAAAGAGTAAACACTTTCTAGACTTTAATTTCTTATTAATTATTGTTTTTGGAATGTTTTTCAATGAGAAATGAAAGTTGTGTGTGCAACTATAATCTAAAATCTATAAACTTGAGAGTTTCACAATATAGGTTATGATGGATTGTGCAATTATCATTCTCTGATTAATATACATAAATTATAACCGATACAAAACAAAATATGAAAATAACCTATCTGTCTTCCCCACACTATAGCATATTTAGAAAAATGAACTTGTTTGGATATTACTTTATTGTTAATTTTATCAGTTCATAATTATCCCCTACTAGCATAGTAATACGTCCGCGGTCTTCTAACGGTGGAAATTGGGTTTCGATACCCGTAGTGAACAGAGCACAAATATCTTATTGTGTAGCTTTATCCAAAATTACAAACAGAATTCACAATTACTTATGATCAGGACTTATATATAACAAAGAAAACGTTACTATCAAGTTACCAAACGGTGTGGAAATTTTGCAGCCCGAACCCCTACGTACATGTTAGTTTTTGAAATTTTATTTTGTTGCTGTAAATTCTCATTCACAATGTTAAAACTAGCAAGAAAAGAAAACAACAACAAAATAAATCTGTGCTTGATGACGTTAAAAATACTAAATTTAAGTTATCAAGGCACTGTTAGTATGCCAATTATCAATTATTTTAATACTTTTTCGTAGATTAACTCGAGGAAAATGTCTAATAAAGAACAAGTTGCTATGGAAACTACCAAAAAAAGCGTTAAGCGGAGAGCAGAATATGCTGGTCCACGAGGTGTTCTGGCCTACATGAAATCATCTGACACCAACTGCAGTGTAGAGACTCTCCTTGAGCTGGACCGTGAGGAAGATGATGGACTAGATGAACCAGAAGGAACAACAAATAGTTGTAAAGATCTGTGTAATAGAGATATGTCATCAGCTCTCAGTCTCAAGGAAGAAGGGGCTACCAAAGAAGACCGTGACCAAAACAAACCATCAGATGAATTACTCGGAAAGAAAGTAGAAAGACCATCTGCTTCTAGAACGAGAGCTTTGATGCCACTTGTTAAAAGTGATTATACTGATCAACCATTAACTACTAGCAAAACTGTGCCTAATGGTAAACATGGTGTAAGATACAATAGAGAGGACACTGTTATTGAACTTGGTAGAGCTGAAGTACGTCTTACAAGTTGTTGTCTGGAAAAAAATAAGAACGTTAGTACAAGGAATAAATGTACAAAAAATATTTTGTGTGAGTCTGAAATATTACCATTTATAGAACTCGATGAAATTCGGCCAGTCGATGAGTATTCACAAAAACAAAACTACATGTGCACCAGAGAAACTCAGAACATAGAGGAAACTATCAATAAATCTAATAAATATTTTGAAGAGAGAAAGGCTCCTGAAATTATAATCAACGATAGTTCAGAAGGATATACTTATAAAGTTAAAACACCTGTGTGTACAAGCAATACTAAGCCTAAGCCGAATAAGGAAAACATCGTGAAAACACAGGATTCACCAGGAAATAAAAACAAGGAAAGTAGAGAAACTTCCAAAGTTTGTGTAGGAAGAAGATCTTCTTTTTTAGATCGAATTTTCCGTACGAAAAAACAAACAACACAAACAAATAAGCATAACGACAAAAAAACTCTAAGGAAAACTTCACCACAGCGTCGTTTTCTCGGCTTTTCTTTTGACAAGTTTATAAATAAGAAAGACGACTCACCTTTGTCAAGGAAGTCGGCTTTGTCAAAGGTGAGAATTTTATTCTGTGAAAATATTAAAAGGCTAAAAATTCTATGTATCTATCCATAGTGGTCTTGGGTACCTAACTGTTAGAGTTCCATCCATAGTGGTCTTGGGTACCTAACTGTTAGAGTTCCATCCATAGTGGTCTTGGTTACCTAACTGTTAGAGTCCCGGATTGTGAATCTGAAGTTTTCTTATGGTTTTCACTTCTTTGTTGCAAAAACGTTTTCCGCATTTGAAACCTAAAATACATCATAAGAATGACAGTCAATTCCGACCATTTGATTAACAGTTGCTCAAACGCTAGTGGCGATTTTGTCTAATTACCTTCCACCTTAGTCTATTAGTTCTAAATTAGGGAAAGTTAGCACAAGTAAGACCTATGTAGTTTTGCATGAATTTCTAAAGAAGATAATGCATTTGTCTGCGTTCAGCTCTCAATCTATGCGTATATTTATCCATGGTCCTGTACAAAGGCGTCACCAGTTATATAGTTTTAAAAATAAATTGAATACTAGATCATCAAGTACAAATGACCCCTCTTTAAGAATTTATTTGTATTTTGATAGCCGTAGAAAGTTAAATTAAGTGTGGTTATATGAATATAGTCCCTGTATTTATTTTAGGACTATTTTCGGTATAGCTTTCAGTTACATGTTGCGAAATGCGTATTCATAGTGCATTCGATGTCAGCTGTCTTAAATATTTTAAAAACAAAGATAAGACTAAATTCGACAAGCAGAGGTTTTCAAAAAAAATTTAAAATAAATTTAGTTTATTATTTTAAGTTTGTTTCTCGCGTTTTTCTATGTCTCCCGGTGGGCCAGCGGTAAGTTTTCGTGTTTACACCGATACCTCTCGGTGGGCCCGATGTGTTTTGTTATAAGAAAACGCGCACGCACTCTTCTGTCTCGAAAAGTTCTGAAAGTAGAAAACGGAAAGAGATACCATAATCTTCTTCGTTTACCAGTGAGTCACTAAAATTCAAAAATATAAATAAGGAAATATCTAAACCGAACTGATAACGGATCCAAATTCTTTCAAATCATACACCATAGATGTCGCTTTCATTTATATACACACACATTTTTCAGGATGTATTTTATTGACCAACAGGCTTTTTCATGGTCTGAAAAGAAGCTCGAAACCTTGCCAAGAAATTAAAAATAAAATTCAATACTTATTTTGATTTATTTTCAGACGTGTAAGTTATATAGTTTAAAAACTAAATTGGATACTATCTACTTAGTGCTTAACTGAGTGTGTGTGTGTTTTCTTATAGCAAAGCAACATTAGGCCATCTTCTGAGTCCACCGAGGAGTACTTGTGTAAAGTGTGTGAGCATGCCACAATTATACGCATGTAGTTCTTCATTTAACAACGATCTTCTACAATAACAGTACTTAGTTGTGTATGTTCTGAAAATGGGTCCACAACTCACTATTGAAATCGGTATGCGCGCACACTTAATTTCAATGGTTGTAAATTAAAAGAGGACGTAAATATATTTTAGCAGGCATTTTGTAAAAGCTTATTAAAGTTTTAACATCTGTCACACGCACTAACAATTAAAGAGTAATTCCGGAGTGATGTCAGTTGTTTTGATTAGACAGAAAGAAGACGACTGGCACCACTATTTTCGAAGTCTAGGCTACTGGACGAAACTGTGGCCTGACAGAGATTAAGAGAACCAACATGGAGAAGGTAACTTGTAAATTAAAACAATGAAACATACTCTAAATGTTTTAGATCTGATTATGAATGCGATGGCTTAAATGTAATAATTAAATTAAACTGTGGGACAACATCGGATGAGGGAAAAACTTATTCGAAGATAATCCAGTCGATTTAATACATCAGCTGAATCGGTGATTCGTCAATTGACTGTTGCATTGATAACAACAACATAAAACAACGAGCACAATAGTATTTTTATCTTCAAAATGGAGTGGTGGGATGGAGGTGGGAATGAAAGCATACACAATAAACTAATGGCAGAGTAACGCCCAAAAATATAGTGTTGAAGTTAAAGCATATGCAATATACATTTCAAGGTGATTTCCCTAGCGTTTCTCGAATTCAAAATGCCATTTTGTCAATGAAGAATAAATATAAGAAGGATGGTATAATGCATACTACGGTACCAAAATATAATATATATATATAGATTTCACTATGTCATATTTTTATTAATATATAGATTATTTTTTAGTTTATTTATTATTTTTATTATTTATTATTATTATTTATTTATCATATATTGAAATAACTCGAAATCACAGAATGACTACACTGTTGACCATTCTAGTCTCAGTCCTAAAAGATGTTGGGTTGGCTCTTGTGACAGGTATTAGAGGGGCCTAACATTAGGTTGTAGAATAATACTATAAATTGTTTTACCGATAATATTAAGTACAGTAAATTTTAGGACTAACTAAACAAGAGCAGGAAATGGACACGAACAACAGTGTTAATTTATCTCTTTATCGAATACAGGTTTAAACAATCATTTTATAATAAGAACATATTGATATTTAGGAAGCTGTTCTCTTCGATGACAGATGTTGAAATTATAACAAGCAGATTTTAAGAAAATGGAGTGTTTATTACATTGAGCTCATCAAAGGTAAACTCGTCTTCTCAACTCAAGAAAAAAACTAATTGTGCTTTCATATTCCATGGTATAATCAAGTTACAAGGCTGGCTTTTAATGAATTTTGCATTAATATATCTAAGCCAGTCTACCCCACTGTAAATCTCGGGATTTACATCCCTAAATTCAGGGATTCTCTTTGGTGTATACAGTAGATAGCTCGATGTGGCTTTGCTATATCTAAACGTGTGTTTGAAACAAATTTATGTTGCTCTTTCCACAAGGGGAAGTTTTGATTATATTAAAGTCTTTAATAAAAGAATAACTAGAAACATTGCATTTAAAGAAGTACTGCTGTAATAAGGATACTAACCAGCTGTTTTGCGGGTCTTTGCTGGTAGTTATATTGCCATTTGTATCTTTCGGTTTAAGCACCACATCGTGTTATACAGAACTTTCTAAGAGTTTGTTTAGAATTAAGTACAAAGTTATTCAATGCGCTATCTTTGCTCTGCCTACTCCAGGTATCGAAACCCGGTTTCTAGTACTGTAAGTCCACAAACATACCTCTGGGCTACTGCAGGGCCACTAAGAGGATCTAGGTGTTAGCAAACAGCCACAACCTTCTGAAACGTATTTAAGCTTCCGACATCAACGAAAGTATGAATAATTTATTCTCATTAGAACCATGTTGCTTGCTTGGTTAGTACAGTGTAGAACAGTTTGGTGCATTTTCATTTAGATTGTAGTGGGAAGTCTCCCACTAGGTCAACGGTAAGTCTTCGGATATACAACGCTAAAAAAAGGGTTCGAATTCCATCGGCAGACAAAGCAAATAATCCGATGTGGTTTTGCTGTAAGAAAAACATGTAAATAAACTATTTGTAGTAGGAAACGGGACAGTTAGCTATAAAATACATTTTATTTGTTACTAGGGGTGTTGGTTTAGCTATTAACCTGCAACCAGTTATGTCAGCTCGTAGAATTAATACTTCTTTGTTATCCCTTAAATACACTTGGCAGTGCTTCTGTAAGGAAAAGCTATCAAATTTGAAAGAAAGTTCACTAACTTGCCACAAATGTAATTTCTGCATAAGTTTCACTGGGCGCGTTCCTGAAACGTATAACACTTTGGGTGTTATCAGAGGTATCAAAGATGTAAATTATACACATTATTAATATGTCGCCTTACTGAATTACTCAAATTGTTTCGTGAAAACAATTGACTTATATTGGTATATTTATCATCTTACTAACACAATACTATACGACATAAAGGTTTACAATAACCTATCGGAATTGCCTTTAGGATAAACAAACAAGAAAATGGAAAAGATTTAAATTTATTTCCACTTTAATTCTTTTTATCTTCAGGCTATAAAGGCTAACCTTATCTTAAACTTACAAAGTATTAGCAATTATTACAGATTATAAATCAAATAGAAAATTGCAATGTGGGCGTTTCCTTTTTGATATATACCTCTATATTTAGAATTAGGCTCGACATGTCCAAGTGATTAAGGCGTTCGACTCGTAATCTGAGGGTAGGGAGTTCGAAACCCCGTTACACTAAACATCCTTGCTCTTTCAGCTGTAAGGGCGTTGTAATGTAACAGTCATTCCCATTATTCGTTGGTAAAAGAGTAGCCCAAGAGTTGGCGGTGGGTGGTGATGACTAGCTGCCTTCCCTCTAGTTTCACACTGCTAAATTAGGGACAGCTAACACAGATAACCCTCATGTAGCTTTGCGACAAATTCAAAAACAAACATACAAATGAATATAGAATTACCCTCAGAGGTTACTTAAATATTTGCAAAATCATTAGATTTGTTCCGTTTGCTAGGAAAACTTTTCTGAGCTTTACATATGGTTGCATCCCAGTAGGTCAGCATTGAGTATATGGATTTATAATGCAAAAATATGAGGTTTCATTTCCCAAGGTGAACAGAGTGCAGGTAACCCATTGGGAAGTTTTGAACTAAGAAAACAACTACGTTTACTGTCGTTAGATTGATTTCGGTATTCGATGTGGTTCTGCTCAGAGAACGGTTTTCCTGGCTTTATAATTTATCAAATATTTTCGGGTTTAGTTAAAAAAGAATGAAGTTTTAAGTTGATTTTATTTGGGCTCCGCTAGTACTTTTAGTAACAAATCATGTTGGAAATTTAAGATGATAGTTCTTTCTTATAAGAATGATTACCGTGTATAAAACTATATTTTTGCAGCTTAAGACTTTTGGTGTTTTATCCCCAAGGTTCAAAAGTATGAAATAGTATGTCAACGTAGCTCCAGAGGTTTCTCTAGAGGTTCTAAGAACAAGGGACTGATTAAAAAAGTAACAAATAAAAATAACTCTTTAGAAATGTGAAAAGATTGCTTTGTGTTGTTTGTGGTAAAACTATAAAGGTTATATCCCACCGTTCCTATTTATTATTTACCAACTAGAAGGGGAAAGAAGGCAACTAGCTTTCGATCCAGCTACCCACATATTATCAATCCAACGCCTCCTTAACAACTAGGTCATACCATACTCTGTATACTAATTTTTAAAAAAATAAGTAGTTGAAAAATTTGATACTTGAATATGTTTCCTACAACAGTAAGGACATTTTTAACAAAGTTATTTATTTACATATTTTTAACGTTGTAATGTTAGTTTAAATACTTGTAAGCATACAATTAATTTTAATGTACAGATGTTATTTAAATACTAAACTTACTTTTCTGTAAGATCGAAATATGTGTTTCGTTCACTATAAAAAAGTACAAAATGTTATCGCCAATAAGCATACAAATATATTCAGAATACGATTTTTCGAGGTAGTCAGTGCTCAAACAGCCTATCACATAGCGTTTGTACATTTAGAAAAAAGTAAAAAAAAGAAAAGGATGAGAATGAATAAACCTGCGTTCTGTCTAGGTGTAACTATTCAATAGTAACCAGTTACAGTGCGTTCTGTCTAGGTGTAACTGTCAATAATAACCAGTTACAGTGCGTTCTGTCTAGGTGTAACTATTCAATAATAACCAGTTACAGTCTTTAATGTAATCTGTGCGTATTTTTATTAGAAGCGGTACGGCCTAGTTTTCAAGGCGCTCGACCAGTAAGTTGATGCTTACGGGTTTGAAACTCGTAGAACATTTTTCTAACGTGCCAGTCAATCCTATTATTTGCTGATATAAGAGTAGTTCAGTAGTTGGCGGTTGGTGGTGATGAGTTGTTATATCTCTGCTAAATGTAAGGATGGTTGGTACTGATAACTCTCGTGTTGGTCTGCGCGAAATGCAAACTAGTCATTGAAAGAATATTAAGTGGTGTGGCTGACATCTGAATTTTGCTATTATTATTTAAATAAAAAAATGGGAATTTAAAAATTTGCAAACAGGGATCGTATGAAAGGTTAGCAAACAGGGCCAGAGATATTGTAGACATTATTTACTCAAATCCCTATTTTGGTTCCGTGTTTTTACCCGGAATGACATTTGGTGGAGTCAAAATTTTGTTTGCTGGTTTTTTATGACAAACTATTGGAGAAGGGTCACTTGGTAAAGTATATAACATTATACATTGTAATTGTAATAAATATTGCTAGTAGCTAGCTGATTCGGATTACGATGATTTACTGTAGCTACTGACTATTTGATCGTATTAGTTCTAAATGTAAAATGTTAAGCTGTAGCTGGAGATTGTCATAAATATTTGTTTGAGAATATAGTTATAATTTTTGTGTAACTAAATTCTTTATGTATAACATATAGGGACAGGTAACTATATGCCTAGACTAGGACACAACCCGTAATAAATGTGTATAAAATTTGAACAGCAGAAAAGAAGCCTTTTCAAATAATACATACGTTTAAAACATCTAATTTATTGAATCTTTATGTCTTTTAAAGCAATTATTCTACGAATGTGTATAATGAAATGAAATATTTGGTATATTATTAGTTTTTTTTACTTCTTCACTTCATACATAATGTAGAAGTTATCTTTCTCAAGAAATTAATTGTACAGCGAACAAAGCCTGTTACAGCAATATAATGTTAATCTATTATTAGCAGAAATTTCTGTTTCACCGTGTTCTTAAAGATTTTAAAGGAACAACATTTATCTGTAAGAAAACTAACTTCAAGGGGTATGATAACATCGTTGTCACTAGAATAATAATGACTTCTCGCTTAAGTAAAGTATAGAAGAAGCAACTAGACTTTTCAATAACTCTGTAACCTTCACTCTAGCTTATTTAGTATTCTACAAAAGGTTTAGGTGCAATATACCAAGTTTCTTTTATTGTTGGCAAGATAATAATAATAATTACAAACACGTCATTTTCATCGAATTTTTTCTCTGTAAGTTTATTGAACATGCTTTTTTGGGGAGCATTTTTATATACCGTATTTTCCGCCTAATAAGCCAAATTTCTTGCCCTAAATTTTGGACCTGATTTTTGGGGCCGATCACCAGCTTTGGACCAAAAAATACCGAAGACAAAAATGGGCCCCAAAATCATACCTTTGATCTCACAGTTACGGCAGAGTTATTTCAGTTGAATAAACTTTATTTATTAGCCCCCCAGTGGCTCAGCGGTATGTCTGCGGACTTACACGCTAAAATCCGGGTTTCGATACCCGTGGTGGGCAGAGCACAGATAGCCCTTTGCGTAGCTTTGTGCTTAATTCAAAACAACAACAACAATTTATTTATTAATAGAAAAAGGTCTATACGTTACGAATGACATGTATTCATAGAAATAACAAAATTCATAAAAAATACACACTTTAATCTCAAAAATTTATTAAAATCCATCAAATTCATCATCTTCATTGTCAGAAGCACCAAATAATAGATTCCAATTCTCGGCAGAGACCTCGTCGTCGTACGGGTTATTCTCTGGTGTTATTAACCGAGTGAGTGGAATGTTGTCTTCCTCGTCGTCGTCCAACCACAACATATCATCTTCCGTTCCATCCATTGCATTTGAGATGCTGCATTTTTTAAATGACTTCTCTACAGTTTCAACACTAATATCGTCCCACGATTTCACGACCCACTCACAGACGGTAGCGAGTGATGCAGCGCGCATATTTCCGGCAACAGTAAAACTTTGATTGCCGGAAACCATCCACTCATTCCAGCATTGACGGAGCCTGTCTTTAAAAGATTTATTTAAACACACATCTAAAGGCTGTATCACAGATGTCAGCCCACCGGAAATAGCTGCAATATCGGTATTGCATCTTTTGATCGCGGCTTTAACGTTTTCACACAGGTGGGACTTAAACATATTTTAAACATCTTCTTCCAGTTTTGGCCACTTCGGTTGATTTTTCTGGTTACATTTACTTGTTTTCGACATTTCTTTTAGCACACATTCTGCTTTCTTCCATTCACGTACCTGTTTTTCATTCACACAGTAATGGCGAGCGGCATTCATATTTGAGGTTTTTAAGGCTAGCTCTACTACTTTCAGTTTAAAAGCAGCATCATAACGCATTCTTTTTTTTTTTGCAGGTGTAGACATCTTTGGCTTTTGACGGTACAATGATAAATTCCCACTACATACCCCTGGTATTTATACCCTGGGTTAGCGATTTTAATTACTGAGTAAAAATTCTGGAATTTCATTGGTTTCCTAATTACAGTGAGTGGAGCCAATAACGAATGACATGTTGATTCCATTTCTGTCTCAATACGACACGTTCTGCTTTACTACAGAACGCCAATGATCACATACAACATGCATGCTGACGCTGAAACGAGACTAAGAAATCATTTTGAAGAAACTCGTCACTTCTTAAAAATGGCCTCGGCTTATTGGGCGGTAATAAGCAAAAACCCTCATTTTCAGAGCTGAAAAGACATTGTGGCACTTAAAACAACAGTCAGTTAACCCACAGTAGTTCTACATTGTGGCACTTCAAACAACAGTCAGTTAACCTAGAGTAGCCCAACATTGTAGCACTTTAAATAACAGTCAGTAAACTCAGAGTAGTCCTACAATGTGGCACATTACACAATAGTTTGCAAACCTAAAATAATCCTATTACATTGGTTCATATTACGCAATGGTCAGCAAATATAGAATACTCCATCACATAATGTTACTTCATAAACGCAGAGAAGTCTTTAGCATTCCGTCAGACGTATAAAACACATTTAATAGACCATTAAGGTATTTTGTAAGATAAATATTTCCTAACATTATATTAGTTTCTTACAAAGCACTTAACTGCACTTTCTTGATTAGAGATTTACACACAGGTAGGTCATTAATGCTGTAGGAGGCGATTGACAAGTCTATTATCAGGTAAGTTACTGATGAAACCAGTTAAGACGGTGTTAGTTAGATAGATATACTCTTTTCACGTCATTCAAAGCATTTATAGATATATATATAATCCGACTCTTAATCCGAGGGACGGGTGTTTGAATCCCAGTCACTCCAAATATGCTCACCCTTTCAACCGTGGCGGCGTTATAATTTGTGGTCAATCCCACTATTCGTTGGGAAAAGAGTAGCTCATGAGTTGGCGATTGGTGGTGATAACTAGCTGCCTTCCCTCTAGTTTTACATTACTAAATAAGGGACGGCTAGCGGATATAGCCCTCGTGTATTTTTGCGCGAAATTCAAAACAAACCAAATCTTTATCTTGCAAAATCATTTTTCTTAATTTTATTCTTATCTTTAACAATGTATTTTCTTTTTGCCAGATGATTTAAAGGAAACGACAAACAAATAAAAAGCGTAACAACAGTCTCGTTTTTTTTGCCATTGCAGTTTTATTAAGTTTGTTTGTCAACCTTTTATTTCAGGAGTGGCTCATTCTTATTTAAAAGTTAAAATGTATAGAGATAGATTGTTTTGATATGTATACGAAATGCTTCAAATAAACGAATGGTGATTGGTACTAGCATCGAGTACGTTAATTTTGTTAATTACTTTTTATAAAAACTCCTTCTTCCACATCCAGTTGTTCTTTCTAGCAGTGACGACATCGTCAAAATTGTTTCTTGAATTATTTAAACGCTTATTCAATCAATAAGCGTATTTTTTTTCCTTCCTGGATCATACTACAATTGAATAATGATGCATAGTCTAATAATGTGCCAAAACAACGTGTATCTCTTTATCAAAACTTTTAATGTTTTTGTTTTTTTAAAGACGCCATGTATTAAATTATGGTGTTAAAAGAAAGAAAAATAATAAATAATTGGAACATTCAGTGATTATATACAATCTTTTCAATTTAAATGTTTAATGCAAAAAGTTCATCGCGTTATTTTTGGAGTATTAACAAAGGTAATAAATAGAACAAATAAATTATTAAGATGATTCGTGATAATCCGAAAAAAAATATATTAATGTTATTATCATCAGTACATGTTTTTATGCCTAAAAGGTATATTCTGATTTAGGTTTTATTCATTATAGAACGAACTCCCAGATATGAGTCGTTTAAAAATAACTATAATTTATACAAGTCTAACGTTTCATTTCTCGTACGTTAGTGTAGGCTACAACAGTATTTTGGTTTGTAATTGACCTGTTATGGCCAGGTGGTTAAGGCACTCGACTTGTCATCCGAGCGTCGCGGGTCCATATGTCCGTCACACCAAACATGCTCGCCCTTTCATCTATAAGAGTGTTATAATGTGACGGTCAGTAATACAACTCGTTGGGAAAAAAGTAGCCCAAGAGTTGGTGGTGGGCATTGATGACTAGTTGCCTTCCTTCTAGTCTTACATTGCTAAGTTATTGACGGCTAGCACGAAATTCAAACTAAACAAAACCAGTCGTTTGTAATCACATTCATGCAAATTAAAGATTTATCTTACTTGTGTTATTGATAACTACGCATTAATAACATTACACATTGAATTAGAATTGCATCTTTCGAGCAATTAAACCTATGTTTTAAGGGCCTTCTTTCTTCACTTCTTCTAGAAGTGCGTTAACAAAGATTATGAACTAAGTATACACCACAGTGATTTATTATTGTTCAAGAAGAGTTGCCACTAACAGTCGCCTAAACTGAGTGATTTTCACTGTTAAATTTTAGTGTTCTATTGATTTACCTTTATTTTGGGCTCAGCTATCAGTCAACAAAAGATTCATCTATGCTTGTATCGTCGTAATTCTTTCCCATCATTTCACCTGCTTGATTAATATTTTAAAAGTATTAAAATTTAATAGAATCTGTAGTGCATATCTATATAAATATGATAATACTGTCAATTTTCAGTTGTATGTCCATTTAACTATTTCGCAGTTTGCTGACCGATCTCCACAAAATTTGATATGGATGCTCATTTTTCCCATGGGAAGATGCACATAGATTTTTAGTTTTGCAGTTTTTGTGGGCATTTTCTCGTTTTCGCGTTTTTTACCGCTACTTTGCCCCATGTTGCTGGATCTTCATTAAATATATGATGAAAGTTTGTTAGGTCCATGTGGAAATACATGTTTACTCGCGGTTTTATATTTTGTGTTTTAAAGTTTTTTTTTGCGTACAATTTGCGTATAAAGGAAGAAACTTTTCATATTTAAAGATAATCTTTCATTAATCATGAATTTGCATAACTTTCGTTCTTCAGCTAGTAGTTCATTATGATAACGTGTGTTTGTTTCGGATTTCGCGCAAAGCTACTCAAGGGCTATCTAGACTGGCAGTCCCTAATTTAGCAGTGTAAGACTAGAGGGAGGCAGCTAGTCATCACCATCCATTGCCAACTCTTGGGCTACTCTTTTACCAACCAATAGTGGGATTGATCGTGATTTACTGAACTGAATTAATTAGAAACCTTAGTGTTAAGTATAATACTGAGTTTTATTACTTAGTGTTAGGTATAATACTGAGTTTTATTACTTCCATTTTTTTGCGATATGGTTGATTTAAACTAACAACTGTATTACATTTGTTGTGAAATAGTTCGATATTAAAGAAGCATTGCATTGTGAGAACAAACCATCAGTTGTTCTTTTTCAGTTTTTATAATGTGAAATATGTTGATGCTATAGTCACTCTATATTGGTTTAATAATTCATAACTGTATGGATTTACGGATGTGGGATTTAAAAGCTGGATGCTAGAACATCAAAAAATTTTCAAGCTCCTCATTCTTGGCATAAAGAATATTACAACGCTCACAAATACATATTTACTCACACACACACCTACACGTCCATATATGGACCAATGTCCACTTAAGTATGGGAGCCAGGCTATCAATGATGCTGACAAAAGTGAAGTTTTAAACTGTCCTATTACAGGTGACGGAGATCAATAGGTTCAATGGCCTGAGAAAAACCCTCACTCACTGGTCAAGTGATAAATTATTACAATCTACCTAAGCGATACCTCTAAATGTATTATTGGATCATAATGGTCAGTTTTTACAAATTTCGTTCTTGTTGAAGTTTATGACATATTCGATGCAGTCGTATCAATACATTATCTTACAATACTGCCAGTTTTTAAACTTTTGCTATAATCGAGATTTATCAAACAGGGCTACCAGTTCTTATTGCTTTTGCTATTATTGAAATTTATGATATAATTCGATAATTATTAAAATCACTAACAATATTATGTAGTGACGTTACGTATTGGTGTTTCATATGAAAAAAAGAAGTATTGCTTGTCAGCTAAGAATTAATACATCATGTCATAAGCTTTATTACCTATGATGCTGTTGTGTTGGTGAAATAATTTGGTTTATGAAGCAGTGATTTCATAAGTTCTGTTAGAATTTTTACTCTTGCAAACACCAGATAATTCAGTGCTGTGTTACAAGTTTAATACTTACCTTGATTCTATTACTTTTTCTATCGTTGTTATCATTAAATAAGTTTATAACGTATTAGCGCGTATTTCTGGCTGATCATTTCTGTAGCAACTTAATGAGGAATCGATCAGAAATTCCCGATAAACCTCTGATTACTATCATTGTGTATGTTAATTAGAATCTGTGACATTCAAAATATATTTGAAAGAGAAAAAAGATAAGAAAACAGATACATGAAACCAATATTTTTAATTAAGCACGATTTTGTTTTTTGTGTTTCTTGTGAAAGAAAACATGTTGCTTCTGTATATTTCTACTCAGAATATTTCAGATGAGGGAGATGTACCTGTGTGTTAGCTGTACCTGTGTGTTAGCTGTACCTGTGTATTAGCTGTACCTGTGTGTTAGCAGTACCTGTCTGTTAGCAGTACCTGTGTGTTAGCTGTATCTGTGTGTTAGAAGTACCTGTGTGTTAGCTGTATCTGTGTGTTAGCAGTACCTGTGTGTTAGCTGTACCTGCGTGTTAGCTGTACCTGTGTGTTAGCTGTACCTGTGTGTTAGCAGTACCTGTGTGTTAGCGTCCATGAAGAAATTTATTCAACTTGTATTTTCTAATAATTTTAAAAAATGTGATTTTTTTAGCTATTTTACCAATCAAATTTTAAGACATAGTTAATGTCATTTCCGATAAATTTGTAAGTGAACTGGTAAAAGTACATCATTTGTGAATGCAGTTGAGTGCATTTGTGTACCAGGTATATTATATGTACATACGTTTTTGTGTTTATCAGATCATTCAGTATCTAAACCGGCTCAAAATAGAGAAAATGGGAACGTATAAGAAAATAACTGCTAATGGTATGTTATGATGTGTTATAGACTTGATCTGTGACAAATCGAGGTCATTAAAGGTTAAGGTCAAGGTCACATCCTTTGACAGTTTAATTAATATATACCGAACTATAAAACTGTCAATTTCATAGATGTAGGCAATAACAAGTGAAACATTTCAAGCCAAACATTACCAAAATCGCTCTAGAATGGCAACAGTCTTAGACATAAATAATGACGAGATAAAAATTGTGGGGGAATGGTGTCAAACACTAAATATGATTTGTTCAAATGGGAAAAATGCCCATATGATACTTGTTCTTGATCTTGTCATGATACGTAAAGGATGGCGTTCGTCTGATTACTGTTCAGTATCAAATCTTGAAACAACCCAGGGATTAGGACGAGACTCTGTGCAGTAGGGTCGTATTTTTCAACTAGTTTATGAGCAGCCACGGAACACTTCTTATATACTACGTTATATCGAAGATTTTTATTTTAATACATTTTCCCTTCTTGGATCCTGAAACGGTCCAATGACTTGCTTAGACATAAGTCTCACATCGCACTTCAGATGTAGGTTTAACAACATTTATTATGGCGGGATTTCGATTTTCTATGGCATAACTTTTTATTCATGGAACAGATGCAAATATACCTATAGCTGTTCTTTTTGTGGTGTTATTTTGGTAATTGTTAGTTTAAAATGTTTTATTTGTCACTGTTTTTTCCTTGCTTTTCATGCATATTAATAAACTTGGCGAAGGACATAATCTGAAATTATTTCAATGATTTTGTTACATACAGGTAATTACAGTTAGTTATGCTTTAAACTATTTAAACATTTTGAGCGTTATCGTAAAGTTAAAATACAATTACAATAAGTAAACAAACAGGCTTAAGGTTTAAGACATAGTGCTGACATTATTTCACCAGTTACAAATCCATATTAGGATTCAAGTAATATGTAGAAGAGTCAAAGTATGAATTTCTAGCTTGACGAAATAATGTCAACACTATGTCTCAAATCTTAAGCCTTTTTATTTTGCTTTTTTGTGATTGCATTTTCACATTGAGTTACCTATCTTGTTTATTTTTTGAACATCTCATTCCTACTTTTTAAATTAACGACTTTAATTATCATCTCTCTTTGGATTTAAAAAAAAAAAATTCTACCATTCATAAATTTTAATAATAGCAATAATATCCATTGAAACAGTTTAATTTAATGACATACGTAGTTGGTGTATGAGGCTGAGCTTGGTGCTAGCTTTTGAACTAATGCTCAACTATTTTTTGTTGTTGAAAACAGCCTATACGTTGGTGCAACATGGCTGAAATCGATCATGCAGTGGTAAAAGAAATGTGAGCCTAAAAGAGCGTTATGTCCGAAACGAAACCCTATACTAACCTCCTAAAATGATTAAAACTAAAACAAAACGTATCTCATAATATCTGAAATAAACAATACTATTTTCAGCCTTGCTCCTGTAACTACGTTTAACCAGCCACAGTATAATCAATAAATCAATTTAAATACAGTTTTTTTGGCATAAGAATAAAATTTCTTCATATTTTGAAAGTTAATATACAAAATGAATTATTGTACAGGGTAGACCGAAAGATATTATCAATTTATTTAAACTATTTTATATAATGGAAAGATATTATCTATTTATTTAAACTATTTTATATAATGGAAAGATATTATCAATTTTTTAAACTATTTAATATAATGTAAAGATATTATCAATTTATTTAAACTATTTTATATAATGGCCAAAATCTTAAGGCCAATGAACATAAAGAAAAAATATGCATTTGCGTTGTTAGAACCAACTACTTATTTGATTAGAGCTTCGAAAGATGAAAATACGAAAAGAGAAAATGAAAATAAAGACCGAAAGATATTATCAATTTATTTAAACTATTTTATATAATGGCCAAAATCTTAAGGTCAATGAACATAAAGAAAAATATGCATTTGCGTTGTTAGACTCAACTACTTATTTGAGTAGAGCTTCAAGAGATGAAAATGAAAAAAACTTTTTTAGCATTTAATAGGGAAAATGTGAACACTATAAAATTAGCCTAAATGCTAGCTGGTCAAAAGTTTGAAACTACACTAAACGAAATTTAGTCATTTGTGTTCAAGCATTAGCGTTGTCAACATTTCCCACTGACATCTCCTGTGTTACATTGGGTGAAAAATGGCAAAGACTAAAAAGATGACAGTATTTGAACGTTACAGAATTGTCGAGCTGCAAAAGCAAGATCTCTCTCCACGTGCCATCGCTGGTGAGATTGGGCGTATTAAAATGCTGTTGCAAATTTCTTAAAAGACCCTGAGGGACACGGAACGAGAATTTCAAGTGGTCGGCCCAAGAAAATTTTGCCGGCTTTGAGCAGGAGGATTCAGTGGGTTGTCCGGCAATATGCCAGCCAATAGTCAAACCAGATTAAGGCCCTTACGGACGCAGAATGCAGCTCAAGAACAATAAGACGGCATCTACGAGAGAAAGGCTTTAAAAACCGTAAATGTCTTCAAAGGCCACGCCTCCTTCCACACCCCAAAACAGCACGATTAAACTTGGAACAGCACCAAACATGGAACGTAGAAAAGTGTACGAAGGTTTTGTTCTCTGATGAGAAAAAAAATTAACCTATATGGTCCAGATGGCTTCCAACGTTACTGGCTTGATAAGGATATCTCACCGGAGACATGATCTTGGGTGCTTCTTCCATGGAACAGTGGAACTGCAGGTTAAACGGGGGCGTCAAACAGCGGCTGGCTACATTGGCATGTTGGAAAAAGCATCCTTATTGACTGAAGGTCCTCGCATGTGTGGAAATGACTGGCTCTTTCAGCAGGACAACGCTGCAATCCACAATGTCCGCAGGACATAGGACTTTTCAGGGCGAATAACGTGATTCTTTTGGAACATCCAGCGTGTTCGCCCGAACTAAATTCCATTGAAAATGTTTGGGGTGGATGGCTAGGGAAGTCTATAGAAATGGACGTCAATTCCAAACAATGCATGATCTTCGTGAAGCCATCTTCACCACTTGGGATAACATTCCAGCCAGCCTTCTGCAATCGCTTATATCGACCATGTCAAAGCAAATGTTTGAAGTTATTCGCAATGACGGTCATGCAACTCAGTATTGAGACCTCTTGTTGGGCATTTACCTGTTTAGGAGTTATTTTTGGTATGGTCTTAAACTTTTGACCAACTAGTATTTAGGCTAATTTCATAGTGTTCACATTTCCCTATTAAATTCTAAAAAGTTTTGTTTTTTCCCCTTTTCTTATTTTCATCTTTCGAAGCTCTACTCAAATAAGTGGTTGAGTCTAACAACATAAAATGCATATTTTTTCTTTATGTTCATTGGCCTCAAGATTTTGCCCAGCAATGTAAATACATATAACGCTAGATGAAATTCCAAAACATTCTATTGATGAATCAATTATTTACTCTAGAAGAAAACTCAAATTTGTAATCGTGATATCACTTATGTTATATATGTCTACCTAAACTGGATTATGTTTCCCTGTGGCTCATCAGTAAGATTGAGAGTTTTTTTACGCTGAAATGAGGTTCAATCATTGCTTTGGAAACAAAACGGACAGAACATTCATTGTGCAGCTTTGTTGAAACAAATAAAGTTAGGATATTTAGGTATTTAGTATTCACTATATTTAGAAAAAACATACAACTCCAAAATGAATCAAATAATATATAACGAAATTCGATAACTTTTTGAGTTTTCTTAGGAAAGGGAAACTTGTCCTCAGAAATTCATATTTAAATAAAGTCTAAACAATTTTGAAAAAACTTATAATCTCTTATTGTTTTCCTTATTAGGCTATCTTTAAGCGAACAAAATAATAATTGAATTTCATCTTATTCAAATAACAAACATGTGTCAGTTAAACACCACTCGAACTTCAATAGTTTTTAAATATAATAAAGTGACTTCTTACTGGGGGGACAAATTACATGTACTGACAGGACATTGATCTTCCATTTTCAGATTGAATTTTGTTTTCGTGTTTTATCTTGATTTTTCTTTACATACACATAAAGTTCAGTTCCTTCTTGGTACATTTTGTGAATTTGCAGATTTTATAATTCTTAAGTTGAATATTCTTAGTTGTGTTGAACTTATCTTGATTGAAGATAAACATAATTAAGTGCAACGAAAAGAGAATTTTAATCCACAAGCTGGCCAAGTACCCAATGCTAATGAATGTTTGGTGAGTCTGAGAAATTAGTTTTTTGTCAATCCAGAAAACTTATCCCGAATTATTGAACACAGTTTTTGAACTCTTGAGAGAATTAATTTATGTTCCGCACGATCTTTGGAAAGAGATTGGAAACACTTTATAAAATGTCTTTGAAGTTGTTGTTAAGCGCAAACTACACGAAGAGCCATCTGTGTTCTGCCCACCACGCGTATTGAAACCTGGTTTCTAGTGGTATAAATCCTTAGACATAGCACTGTACCGCTTAGGAGCATCTTTGAAATTAATAGATTAATGTTTACTCTTTGTAATTACTGGTACTGAGAAGCACTTTCATAATTTATAAATAAATAAAACGTAGCTAGTCAGTATTAATTGCTGCCACATGAGATTTTTTTTTTGCTCTTAGAATCCAATAATAGTACTGACTGTCACTTTTATAACATGATTACAGCTGAAAGCGTGGAGCAAATTCAGCTGTATTGAGACGCGAACTTGAGCCTTTCGATATGCAGCTCTTATGTTTAGTGCTAAGCAGAATAACAATCACATAAATGACTGTGTAAAGATGTTAAAAATAACAAAGAACTAAATTTTAGTGCTTATTCACTCTGTTTAATCGAATGGACGTAATCGTTTACGATATTCTTCTTACGCCTGATGTTTTATAGCGATGGTGTAACTAATGAATCTGAAATAAACTGACAAGCTACTCTGAAAAGTTTAAATTGGTAATGTGCACTAAAGAAAAATAAAAAACAGAGTTGATAGTTAAGCTTTATTTAATCCTTCAACATTAAATAGAACTCCAATGGTTTCCATCGGCTGATTTCAGTAAATTTGTTTCCAGGGAATATGCTGGAAATTATGAATGATGAAATAAAATGTATGGCCTGAAGATAAACTGTAAAGTTTTTTTTTAAAGGAGAAACACGTGAAACATTATAGCTGAACAGATTTGTTTCAACACGCTGGGTTTGTTTTCAAGATTCTAGTGACCTAGATACTGATTTCGAACAGCATATTATTTACAAAAGACAAGCAAGTCTGTTTACAGTAGGGTAATATATACATATAGATAGCTACAATGTTTAAAATAATTATTGAAGCAGTAAACAAGATAGGTATAACATGTCGCTATTATAGTATTAATTCCCCCTATTGCATTAAAATGAACTGCACCAGAGTAGTATCACATGTTTAGGTCTACACAGTGACTGGCTGTCATCTGACCAGTCAAATGGTGCCACACCAGCATGTTATTTGTCAACGTAATTTCTTTGTTTGTTTTAATTAAGCAAATAGCTACACAATTGGCTATCTCTACTTTGCCCACCACGAGTATCAAAACCCGGTTTTTAGCGGTTTAAGTCCGTAGAGATACCTCTATGCTACTGGGGGAATCTGTCAAATTAAACGTAGTACTAAGAACATTTCTTCCAATACTAATGTAATCATTTATGGCCCTCAAAACGTAAATGCCATTTGAAAAAAAAATCTGTAGAGTTCGACATTTCTCTGAACAGACTGAGATGAAGGTTCGTGTTTCAGAAGGAATTAAACTGAAACTCTGACAAGAATGTATGAAATCAGATTCTGTTGGTCATAGAAGCAACTTATTTGGAAAACTCGAACGTTTCAAATGTGATGTAACGCCACCCATGTACGTTATTTATGTTATACATGAAAATCCAGTAAAGTTTCTACCCATGATCTATCTGTAAGTAGGGTTGTGAATGTTGTTTCTAGAATAATAAAAGACACATTAGAACTAAATGTCTCGAGTGGATATGTTGAAACTAAAAATCAATAAATAAAACAAAAAACATTTAGTAGAGTTAACCAAACCGAAAAAATAACAACAATAACAAACTGAAATGGATATTAGTCTTCAAACAGTGATATGATAAAAGTTAAAGAAGGCTACAGGTAGATCAACGTTCGAATTGTTTGGCAACAATCAACGAATACAAAGAGGATAATTGTGTAAAGTCATTGTTCAAAATTTATTCGTGGACTCGTAAATGTGGGCAATATCCTAGGCACTAATGTTAGATAGCTTCATAAAATTTATGGCACCGTGACTACTGATAAAAATCCATCACCTCATTCGCTGGGGAATAAAACTTTTTGAGGAGGGATCCATCTTCCAGAAAGCAGTGGTTATCAAACAGAAAATGTACTGCAATAATACATAGGAAGTAAACGAGGCTGATGGAATACTTACTTTGTTTACGCAAACTCCCAGAATGAATACGAAAGTACGGACTTGTACAGAAACTCAGAAAATTAAATGGCATTCAAACAATTTAAATGGACCGTAGGAATAATACAGGACATTTGTAACAACATTTCATAACAATAAATTAGCAATTTTATGGTAGCATTGAAGAAGGTGTACTGTTTTCTGTTTAAAGCAAATACAAAACACTCGTGCATTTTACAACTTATTTTGCTGTTATTCCAATACATGAGCATTAATGAAAGGAATTTTACAATTGGCTAAATTTGTTTGGGTTTGTAAACTTTGAAACTTAATAATAAAAGGCCTAATGTTATGTTGAAAACAATCATAATAATAAAATCGGGGATGCATATAATCATCACTCTCAGTAGTTCAGATAATAAAAGACAACACGACATCGAACTTGAAGTATCTTATAAACTAATATTGAACACCTAACTTAATTTTTTACTTATATAGAATCGATTTTAAAGTTATATGTCGTGACGCTTACGTTCTGACTTTGTATTTCAAATAACCTTTTAAAAGCAAATCCCAGTATCAATTTATTTCGGTTGTGCTTCTGTTGTAAATGTTAAGCAGTGATCGTACTTTTGTTCCACTTGCCAGAAGATTGCCGTTGTGATTGGTCAGAATCATCTTTGGGCGCTGATGAAAATTTAAATATATAACACGCAGAATCTCTATAGTTGAAAGCCTTACTGCTTGCTAATAATTTAAAACATTTATCAAGGGCTTAGATATGAATTAAACAATATACCATTGGGAAGAATTAAATCCAATGATGGATGAAATATATAGATAAGTAACGGGGAGATAAAACACACTGGTTGCATTATTGACACATTACGTTATTAATATCGCCATATTTGAACATGAGAATATTTTTATGAATTATTTGCATATATATTTATTCTAGGATATGTCTGTTCGTTGTTAAGTACAAAGCGTTAGAAATCTTCAGACTTAGCATTAAGCCACCAGGGGTGTTCTAGGATATATATATTCAGTATGAATATGGCTGATATTTAGTAGCCACAAAGAAAACTCCGAGGTTGTCCTATGATACGTAAGGCACATAATGTCTTTCTTGATATATTTTATTGCTCAGTAGTATTGGAAATCTAAAATAACAAACAAAAAATAAAGTTTAAAACTTATTTAAAATAAGTTGCATGTATCGATACATGTATCTCATAAAAGTATATTAGACAGTAATAACAATCGCATAACCTTATTATCATTATATTTCTCACTTTCTCAGGTGATTGGTGCAACCCATTAGCAATAAAAGAATGAAAGTTTTTTTATTTCTTAATGTACAACACAGTGGATTAGTAGCTTGTACCTACGTCTTATTGCTAATTAGTATCCATTTAGAACAGGATACTTAATATCAACTAGTTTTTATCTTGTTTCGGTTGTTAATCTCCAGCCGTCTTCCAGAAAGTCCTGAAAAGAACCATTCTTTGTGTTACTAGTGATAGGGATTTGATCCTGGTTTTCCTACGTTATCCGCTCGACTAAAGCCTCCTTTATGAGTTAGTTAAATGTAAAAGGGTTCTTTTATCTTTATTTTCTCACGTGTGATTAACATCCTATTGTTTCAGAATTATTCCAATTAATTTTCTGTGTTTCTCTTGCGTAATGGATTGTTGAAGATAGACTGGCATTACAGAGTTTCATATGTTTATTATGCTACTGAATTTTATTTTTTTGTTGTTGGTCATTTATGTTTTTCCAATTTATCATGATGCACATTCAAAAGTGTATGTTTTAATGGTGTTACTTTCTCCACTGGATTTTTAGATGGTTTGGTGTGCAATAACAGCGATCTTGTTGTGTTGTTAATTCTAAATGTGGTTCTAACTTTATGTTGTTTATATAACTTCTGTTTTCTTTGTTTGTCTAAGAGCAAAACCATATTGCGTTGTAACGTTTATCCACTGTAAAAAATAAAATCTCATCTTAGAGTACACATACGTAAGCTCATCCTTGACCTACTATTGGACTTTTTGTTTTCAAAAAGACCTCGCAATGTTTTCCAGACTATATGTCCTATCGCTGTCTAGTCTACGGATTTACAACGCTAAAGATTAGGGGTTTGATTCTCCTTGGTGGACAAAGCAGATAGCCAGATGTGGATGAAAAAACACACATCCAAACTATGGAATGTAAATAATCCATTGGGTGATGTGACAATAAATCGAAATCAAGTATTTTAATATTTGCGTATTTCAGTTTTATTAATGGCAAAAATAATAAATAAAAATTAACAAATAATGTTTTATTTGAATCTGATGGATTTGCATAACTTTATACAACTTTTCCATTTCGAAATTCATTTCGCGTTCTACATTCAGTTGAAATCTGTATTACGTATTTATGGAAGCCATGCACAAATAAAAAGTAGGGAACGAGATTAAGCACTGGAATGGTTGGTCCTCCTGCTAAATGGTGGATATTTTTGTTCTAATTTATCCAAAAATTCAAATAATGTTAACATATTCTGTTTCTTTTCCGAATCTGAAGTTAAATCAACATGTTGTTCTTGAACGCTTGGATCCTCCGGGGAATTTTGTATTAAAATGGTTTATAATCCATTCATATATTACAAATTTTAATTTATTATTAAAGAAATATTCCTGAAAATTACCCAATGATTATCAATTATCAATATGTTTCGATTAATACATTTCAATAAATATTTTTAAATTTTGGAACATGTTTAAATTACACTTATTGAATCTACTGGTCCATATTTCGAATTCCCGTCACACCTTGCTTTCAAGGTCATGTTTTTATGTAATTCACAACAACGATTATAGTTAGTAGTGTGAAATTCAGTTAGGAACTTGTATCTTTAGGTGACAATATTACCCTGCAAGTACCAGTAGAATCTTGTGATTCTTAGTGAACGAGCCTGGTATGGCTATGTAGTTAGGGCGCTCGACTCGTATTCTAAGTATCGAAGGTTCAAATCTCCGCCACTCCAAACGTGCGCACCTTTCCCAATTGGGAGTGTTATAATGTGATGGTCAATTCCACTATTTCTTGGCAAAAGAGTAGCCCAGAGTTGGTAGTGGGCGTTAATGACTAGCTGCCTTCCCTCAAGTCTTACACTGCTGAATTAGGGACGGCTAACGCAGATAGCTCTCGTGCTTTGCGCGAAATTAAAAAAACAAGAAACAAAATATGAATTCCTTTATGCTTTCATACCTACTGGCCGTGGCAAGTCCGCCTGCACAATTATGTCATTCTGATTCAGACTGTTTCTTAAAGCCATCGACAGTTTGGAATAAATATATTTTAGTTGTCCTTTTTTGAATAGACATGCAAGAGAGAAGCAGTTCGTTCAGTTTTGATTATTCAATATAGGGTTCTCTACTGTTGTACGAATCATCGTCACTTTGAATAGCGAATAAATTATTTTGAAGTTTTGCTGTTTGTTTCTCTCTTACATCTTCAGATAAGTCTTCTATTGTGTTTATTAGACATAGGAATGTCTTAGATTGGTTTAGCCTCCAATTTACCAAACACTGTCGTAACTATGTCAGTTGCCTCGGGAAATATTAAATTTTCTGCTTTTGTGTGAGGCTTTTTACACTTAGCTATTTTATATGCGACTTTGTAAGATGCAAGCAAAACCTTTTTATGAATTGGCGGAAATCATATAAAAACTTATTTTCAATCGTAAAATTCGTTAATTTTTAACGAAACAATTACGCGGTATACTCATACCTATATGCCCATTTACTGTTCTGTGTGTTGAGAAAAGTAACTAAAATTTCAGTGCTTATTTATAAGTAGTAATAATAATATACATATACATATGAAGGGTATTATAACTGAAATGTGCCTGTATTTTACAAAATACTGGTTCAACAAACTGAAACTTTTGTGTCAGGTCACTTTGTAAAAGCCAGTTTTACAGCATCAGGTACAGTAATATGTACGCCGCACCATTGCAGCTTGTGTAATGCTAGTCAGACACCACTGAAAGCTCGATAAAATAATAATATCTATACGAGGTGTGATCCAAACATTATCAGACTTCACTTTTATTCCAAAAAATAATGTGCATACATCTGTATTATATGCTACCCCTTTCAAAGTAATTTGATCAGATTTATACGTATGATATTTAGAGATTTCAGCTACTTAGACAACATATTTTTGGTTTATTTTTATAATTTGAAGTCATTCCAGAACAAAAAAGCGTTATTTATATTCAATTCGAAACTTATACAGAGAAACAGTAGTAAAAATAACAAAAATATAACAAAATTTCTGAAAAATGTTTGATAACTACCTAGAGTTTATTATGAGGTTATAAATATTTCACAGGTGATATTGCATAGATAGCTGAGTTGCTTTGCGCCATAAAACACCAAACCAACCAACCACAGGTGATATTTGACTATTTTCTGATGCTTAAAAGTATTTTTAACCTTAAAATAAAAAAATGCATGCTGAATTGTCAAAATTTGAAAAGAAAAAAAACACGAGCAAATCATAAATTAAAATGCTGAAAACATAAAAAATATATATTTTTTGCATACCAAACCCTTGTCTGCTAGTGATATGAAAAATTTTGTAAAGATGCGTATCATGTACTAGAATTATAGTATGAAAATTACAACAAGCAGAAAATTGGTTCAAGGTGAATCTTTGGAAAAAGTGGATAAGGAAAACTACGGTCTTGGGTAAAATGCTTACATATTTTGTAACAAAGGAAATCATTACTATTATGAGGAAATTTAGAAACGCTTAACGCTGTCAGAAAGAGAAATGCATGTTATATTATCTCATTATATGTCCGCCCCCAGTAGCTCAGCGGTATGTCTGCGCTAAATCCGAGTTTCGATATTCGTGGTAGGCAGAGCACAGATAGCACATTGTGTAGCTCATCATATGTAATTTGTATAATGAAATAAGTTCAATGGACATCATGTACGATTCATTAGAACATCAAACAATTTTATCAGACTTTCATAGGAAAAAGACAGCATTTAACTTATCACAACAAAAGCTTAACAAAACCTATATAATAACAAAATATACCATGAAATTATTATAAGTAGCATCTGTAGCATCATGTTAGTTCCTATTAAATATTCAAGGCTTGATTGGTCCTCCTTGTACTCTAATAACTTCCGTAAGGTGATTTGGCATACTGTTGATGAGGTTCTTGATGTATTCCACTAAGAGGCGTTGCAACTTAGTCACAATGGCCGATTTATGGTAATAGAAATGTTTCGACTCATTCCTGCCCAACAGTTTTCAATTTGTTTATATTTTGTAAACTTTCCTGGCCATGACAATTTTTAACAGCTTCCTGGTCGAGATAAATTTGTGCAATACACGCACTGTGGGCCGTACTATTGTGATCCTGTAATATAAAGTTACTGCCGAAAGTTACTATTTTTGGAATTTCGCACAAAGCTACTCGAGGGCTATCTGTGCTAGCCGTCCCTAATTTTGCAGTGTAAGCCTAGAGGGAAGGCAGCTAGTCATCACCACCCACCGCCAACTCTTGGGCTACTCTTTTACCAACGAATAGTGGGATTGATCGTCACATTATAACGCCCCCACGGCTGGGGTGAGCATGTTTGGCGCGACGCGGGCGCAAACCAGCGACCTTCGGATTACGAGTCGCACGCCTTACGCGCTAGGCCATGCCAGTCCCAGCATGAGATAATCAGTAGAACACTTGGTTGTTATGCTACTCACCAGTTCTCTACCTTAGGGCCCGGCATGGCCAAGTGTATTGAGGCAGTGTAAGACTAGAGGGAAGGCAGCTAGTCATCACCACCCACCGCCAACTCTTGGGCTACTCTTTTACCAAATAATAGTGGGATTGATCGTATCATTATAACACCCTCAAGGCTGAAAGGAGGAGCGTATTTAGTGCAACGGGGATTTGAACCCGCAACGCTCTGATTAAGAGTCAAGTGCCTTAACTACCTGGCCATACCAAGCCGAATACGGAACGTTTTTGTTTTTTCTTAATCGAAAAGTCGAAACACTTTAATTAATTTTAAGGCTGCCTTGATTACATTTCCAAATTAATCCGTTATTGGTATATCAAATTACACTATTCCTTCCAACTTCTTTTCAAGCAACAGCCTCAATAGCTTTTAAATTATCTTCCCAAAAACCCCTCAAAAAAACTGTAAAACAGAAAATGTGAAGCCACAAATTTGCTTGTATCTTCTCACAAATCAAAAAAAAAATATTTTTGCCAAATTTAATGAATGTTCATCAAAGGAAGACGAAGTGATAGTAAAAAACCCACGCAAAAAATACCTTTAAAAACCACAAAATACAAAACTGAAAATGTGCATATATCTTGCCATGGATCTAATGAACCTCCCTATCAATTTTGGTGAAGATTTTTCCACATCTTGTGAAATAGTTACCTAGATATACAACAGACACTACTGTTATATTTATATAAAAGAAAATTTAAAATGCGCTTTCTACCATCCTCTAGTAGTTCAGTGGTCAGCTTGAGGGTTTATTACACAACAAATTTCGGGGTTCTGTGTCCTCGGTGAACATAATGCAAAGAGCTCTTGTGGAGTTTTGTTTATAAATAAACAGATTAAAAAAGGATAACTTTTGTTTGCAGTACTACCAGGCTTACCGGCAAGAAAAAAATCTAAAATAAAACCAGTTAGAAACACACGTATTGAGGTTTTTTGCTCCCATAGCAAAAATACTTAACCGAGTTACGCGAAAGTTAATAGACAAGTTTTAAATAGTATCTAGCTACTGCATGAAAAAAACTCATTTAATTTGATGTAATATTTCTGAAGTTTATAGTTTCAATCTTGCATGCATCAGTTTGCGTTTATGGGTGAAAGCCACTTCAATCAATAACGTGTTTTTTTCGCGTCTTCCTATTCCAGGCAACATCTCATAACAAATGAGAATTGACACAAAATTATACATTTCATTAAATGTCTTCTTATTCCATGAAATACGAAAAGTAAATTAGCCTTAACACTATGAAATAGATAGAAAAAAATGAATAGTATCAAGCATAGCTAAATATGAAGGCTGATATATACATATATATATTCAAATCATATAATTTTCTCCTAAGATTATATACGACAGCATAATATAGAAATATTGGAAAAGGTATTGAGCGTAGAATTTCAGCCACCAACTAAGATAACTTTATTTCTATAGTTATCAGTCTTACGAATCGAATGAATGTTTTAACTTGACGATATTTTCAGTTAACGCTTCTACACTATAACACATTATATTTATTCTGCACAGCTTCACACTTCTTAAGAATAGAAACAAAAATGCCATCAATATTGCAATACGTGTTGTTTTCAGGGCAAAGCTACACAACGGGCTATCTATGATCTGTCCACCATAGGGAATCCAATGTCGAATTTCAAGATCGTAAGTCCGAAAACTTACCGCTGATTCACCGATGGATGAATGTGGTAAATACTTACACTGATAATACTGCTGTAAATATGTCATATTAAATGAAAATAAAAAACTGATGTAAGTCCAGTTTACAGTGAGAACATAAAAGAGAAGTTCGACTATACTTGTATAATAGAATGTGTGTGCTTAGCTTCTGGGTTAACCTGCATAACACGGTAAAAAGGATTATTTTTAATTGTTCTTAAAATAGCAGCTTTTAATTGTCGGATAGGAGATTGTACAGATACTTTGTGTTTTGAAGAGTTTAATCTAATCTATGAGGACTCCGTCTGTGTAGAGAAGTGGCTTACTTTGACACCGTATTGATAACGTCCACTTTCAGTTGGCATGATATAAAAATCAAAATAATTACTGACAGCATCATTAAAACATCAAATTAATACTGAAAATTAAACGCCAACCAATCTAACAGATAAGACTGCAAGGCCAGCGAGATAATGAACCAGAGTACTATTTAAATCAACATAAGTACACAGTCCACTTAATTATCATCACTGTTTGTTTGTTAAGCTTGGAAATGGAGTTTAAAACGACACCTAGATCTTTACAGTGACGGTAAAGACAGTATATTGAAGTTACTTCAAGACGTGATAACAAGCACTGTTCTTGAACAACGACTTCTGTCGTAAGAAACGGGAGTGAGGTCATTAAACAGCGATAAATCACAGACCTTAGAAGCTGAAAGAAAGATAGTAAGAAATAAAGTGTGTTATGTTGCATTTTTAGTGACTAAAGCCATGTGAGTTTTCCAGGGTTGTGAAAAAATCATAAATACCGTTTAAAAACAAAAACTTGTCCATGTTTAACTTGTGCCCTCTGGTGGATTGGCGGTAAGTGTGAGGGTTTATAATGTTAAAATTCTGAGTTCCATCTGCATGGTGGCAGATAGATAGCATAATCCGAGGCTTTGCGCTAAATAACAAAAATATATATAAATATGGACTTAACCTAATGCTAACCTGTAAATTTAAGCATTGATAGATTGATTTTACTATGTGCTTTACGAAAAAGAGTTTTATATTTGGATAAAGAGAAAATGCGTTTTTATTATATTTTTGTATCTCTAATTTTTTTAGTTGTTTGTTTGTTTGTTTGGAATTAAACACAAAGCTTCACAATGGGCTGTCTGTGCTCTACCCACCACGGATATCGAAACTTGGTTTCTCGCGGTGGGACTCCGCAGACATTCCTCCACGCCGGTGGAGGAACAATTTTTTTTCGTATTGTACGATTAAATACTTTTCAAATTATAAGACAATTCACTGCTAAGTTCCTTTGGTAAAAATGATCACAGATTTTTTTTAAACTAGATACTTAGTTTTAAATAATATAATTTTGTCATTAACAGATTTTTTTATTCAAAAATTTCTTGTATAAAACATTTTTAATATCATATTTTCCTTTGTTGATGCCCCCCAGTGGCTCAGCAGGATGTCTGCGGACATACACGCTAAAATCCGGGTTTCTATACCCGTGGTGGGCAGAGCACAGATAGCCCATTGTGTAGCTTTGTGCTTAATTCAAAACAACAACAAATCCTTTGTTGAAATGTGCTATACTCAAAAATAGCCGTTATTAATAGATAAAAGATATTATGTACTATAATTTTAGTCTTAGTAGTATGACATTTGTTTTATCGTGTTCTAGGCCTGGCATGGCCAAGCGCGTAAGGCGTGTGACTCGTAATCCGAGGGTCGCGGGTTCGCGCCCGCGTCGCGCTAAACATGCTCGCCCTCCCAGCTGTGGGGGTGTATAATGTGACGGTCAATCCCACTTTTCGTTGGTAAAAGAGTAGCCCAAGAGTTGGCGGTGGGTGGTGATGACTAGCTGCCTTCCCTCTAGTCTTACACTGCTAAATTAGGGACGGCTAGCACAGATAGCCCTCGAGTAGCTTTGTGCGAAATTCAAAAACAAACAAACAAATTTATCGTGTTCTAATCTAATATTTCAGTGATTTTTTTGTATTTTTATATGTTTAAGAAACGTTGTTTACAAAGTTGTTTGTAAATACCTAAAAAGGCAATCTTTATTTCAGTTATCAATAAATAACAAATACGAATAAGTTTTTTGTTCGGCCCCGAATTAATCGATTTTATTCACCTTTGTTCAAGTATTACTTTACAGACTTTTAATAAAGAAAAAAATAAAACATGTTGTGTTACAATCCAGTATCTAATACGTATAACACGACGTCATTGGTTACTATAATTACATCAACAGTTCTTGGTGTTGTAATTTATAAAGGTCATTCTACTTGTGATGTAAATGAAAAAAATTTCTTTCGTTGCTTGGAACTGTTTAAAATGTTATTCTATTCTTTAACTGTAACTAGTATAAATTCTTAAGCTTATTTCGTTACCTAATGTTCATTTTTCTACTTACATGATTGGCTGTTTTTGTTTGTTTTTAGTGCAATGCAACGTTTCGTCTATAAAAGCATGACCTGATCATACACAACATTATCTTATTGGTTCTCATAATCTTGAAAATCGCGTAACACTTTTTGTTTTTAATTTCTTTTCGCAGTAGAAACTCAAGCCTAATTTCAAAAATAAAAACAACAAAAAATTCTAGTAGCAAAAGTTAATGTTTTCTACATTTATCCAGTAGTGGGAAAAATGTGATAGTTTTATCTGGTACAAATAAAGAGCATGTGATGTGATTTTTATTAAGTAAAAAGCAAAAAAACACTGACGAGTCTGTGCAGGCAGAGGGCGACTGTGAAACTGGGGAATAGTTTGTATATATATCAAATTGGGCTTCTAACAAATTTATAGTGTTATGCTTAGTTGATGAAACAAAAAGGGAGTTTTAATTAAATGGACAAATAAAAGAGCCAGATAAATTATCTAAATAATGGGTACATAGCCATTTGCACAGGTACCAAACATATCTGAGTGTATACTGGCACTAGGTAAAAATACAGTTACGTACCTAACCCCAAAATAGTGCACAAATATACTACTTATATCCACCCGTATATCTTGGATAAACATCGATTAAGGCTTACATAGGTATCAGACACATCAAGGCAAAGTTTGGTTTGTTTCGAATTTCGCACAAAGCTACACGAGGGCTATCTGCGCTAGCTGTCCCTAATTTAGCAGTGTAAGACCAGACGAAAGACAACCATTCAACACCACCCATTGCCAATTCTTGGGCTACTCTTTTATAAACGAATAGTGGGATTGACCGTGATATTATAACACCCTCACAGGTGTAGGTAAGAAAGTTTCGTGACGGAGATTCGAAACTGCGATCCTCAGATTGCGATTTGAGCGTCTTAACCACTAGAACAATCAATGTCCAATAAAATATTATTTCTAAAATCTAGAGAGTATAACAAAATCTTAGAAATCATTGAGCAAGCGATTGCACCTAATTATTTGCTCATTTTGTACTAATTAAAATTAGGAAGTGGATTTAAAATTTTTGAAAGTTATTTCAGGTTGCGTATAAAAAAAATTATAGCAGTTTATAACGACTCATTTATTAGTCCTTAGGCGCCATTGCCCACTCACTTTTTAAAAAGGAGATCTACCGACCACTTTTAACAGTAAAATCGGAAATTTATTAACGAAACCTTTAACAACGTATGCTTGAAAATTGTGGTAAATCTATGTATTTTCATAATTGTATTGTCTATAGACAAGCTGTATCTGCGTGGAGAGGAAATGTGTTTATTTCCACAATCTGAAAATAAAAATTCCAACAGGAACCTAAAAATCGACAATTAAAGTTAAAGTTTCAAGTTTGAAAAGTTATTTCAGTCAAATGTTAATAAAGCTACTCCTGTTGATAAATTTTGATCAAAACAACCCTCGTGTTATCAACCTTTTATCCATTCATTTAACTTTGTACACGATGACATTTTAAATTTATTTTTGTGATTTTTGTATAATCTGTAAATAATTTTCGAACTATATTATGTATCTATATCTACATATTTCAACAAAATCAACTCTGAATTTAAAACAACACTCACGAGTGCAGATTTCTTAAAGTTCTACAAATGTGGAAAGGGCAGATAATTTTTTTGTCTGTGGTTGACACGATATATTATGTGATGGTGCAGCTACAGAAAATGGTTTTATATAAACAGACTTAAAGAAAAACGCCCGTTATTCAGTTTAATATCTAAGTAATTTAACCCACCTCCTTTTTTTTCCATCACCAGAGTAAATCTTTACCAAAAACTTATATTGGTAAGTGTATGCTGAAGATTTATAAATATAATAAGATTGGAAAGTATTTTAAAAAAAGAAATACTGAATGGTTTATAAAGAAGGTTTAAAAAAGTTATGGTGATGAGCACATCTCGAAGAACTTCATAAATAGTTACATTGTATACATTCATGAATTTACAAATGGTTATACAGAAGAATGTATGCTAACGAACTGTAAAGATGGTTGCAGACAACTCTAAAAATGACTATACTAAAGAACCTACATCGAGAAGTTCAGATCAGTCGTATATTAAAGAACTCATGAAATGACTGTACTGAAATAGGCGTGTAGACATCTGTTAGAAAATGATTTACTGAAGCATCTATAAAGAGATGAACTTCAACATTAAAAAGGCCTAGTTATATATATTGGTTTGCTGAGTGTTGATAAACTTTGAATGGGGCAAACTCTAGTCCATAGCCGACAGTACAGCCAATCAAAGAATGAAGTAGAACTTCACGTCACAAGCTCTCTTTTCAATTTCATTTAAAGTGGAAATTTTGAATATATGTACTACCATTTGGGGAAAGTTGGTTGAAAAATTATTTCTTGAAGTTAGCATTCCAGCCCTAACTAACATTGCTTAAACGACCCTGTATACCAGTCGTAGTAGGAGATATGCTGAAAGGCACTAGTTGACAACATAGCAAATGAACTATACCAGCACGAAGCATCCCATCCAGCTATTCAAAAAATTAGTATAATTCCCAACCACCACCAATTTACCAAGTCTACTGTGACTATCATGCTCTAAACAAACCTTATGCGGCAAGGTGTACATCACCATAAAGTAGTACCAAGTTTTTAAATAACCTTATTCATAACTATAAATAGTTATTAAAAAGTTTAAGCAATTTTCTCTAATTATATTAAACAAATAAAAAAATAAAAATTAAAGAAATAGACTGATAGACGGTGTATCCTTACAGAAATGTGGGTCCTATTTCATGTTCACCTCCAAAACCTAGGGTAACATCTTATAATTCAATATCATAGCTTGTATCCTGGGATCTTTTCGATTAGTGCAGTGTTTTTTTGTTGTTTTTTTTAGTTATATATATATAGACGAATGTTATCGGGCGTGGGCTAGTACTTGACATGTCTAGATTATGAATCCAAAGGTTAATGGCTCGCTTCTTATTACTGTAAAATTGTTCTCCATGCATTAAGACTGTGGTTGTGCTATAAAAGTGACAGTTAATTAAGAGTGATCTAAAGGTTGACAGAGAGAAATTTAACTAACTGACTTCCTTCTAGTTTGGCTTGGCTTGACCAGGTGGTTAAGATGCTCGACTCGTAATCTGAGGGGCACGGGTCGAATCTCCGTCGCACCAAACATGCTCGTCCTTTCAGCCGTGGGGGCGTTATATACTGACGGTTAATCCAACTATTTGTTGGTAAAAGACTACCATTTATTGATTGTGACACTATAATACCCCTACGGCTGAAAGGGCGAGCATGTTTGGTGTGACGAGGATTCGAACCCGCGACCCTCAGATTACGATTCGAGTGCCTTAACCCACCTAGCCATGCCAGGCCTAAAAAATGAAAGACATTTGAGTTTAAAGAATATTTGTTAAATATAAAAAGTAGGGAGTTTAAGGTTGTAGATAACGTCTGTAAAGTTTCTTCCTTTTTTGTATACCTGACCTGGCCTTGTGGTTAGAATGATCGACGCACAACATGTCGCAGGTTCGAGTTAATTACCGAACATGCTCGACTCTTCAGCCGTAGTGACTTTATAACGTGATGAGCAATCCTACTATTCAGTTATAATAACTCAAGTGGGTGATGTTAACTCTTTGTTCTTCCAGTCTGTGATTTCTCAATTTGGGAAGACTATCACAGATAGTTCACCAGTAGCTTTGCACAAATCTCAATAACAAACAAGCAAGGAAACAATTCGTCTTCAAAGGCTTCAAGAGGAATTGTCTTTTGGTAGAATGTTAATTTAGAAATAAGCACAAAATTGCATAATGGGCTAAGTGCTCTGCCAACTAGGGGTATCGAGACCTGGTTTTTAGCAGTGTGAGTCCGCAGACATACTCCTTTTGGTAGGAGTTACTTTCCATAATACAATTTTCATTTATCCATAGATGTCACATAATAAATAAACATTATCCTTATTTTTCATGACATCTGTACCTTCCAGGTCTTTAAGTAGCTATAATTATATGATCTTACCTCTTTAATTAAAATATTGTATTTCAGTTGATGTAAGTTGTTTTTTTCGTTGTTGTTAACTACGATAAAACTGTGAATTATTTCTTGCGTGACTTGTAGAAGGGCATTTTGATATCATTTAAGCTTAACGTTAACACATGTATCAAACAGTAAAGGATTTATAGAATGGGAATTAATGCTGATTCAGTAGTAATAAAAATGTCCGTTATAGCTTAGATAAGATAAAATATATATGTATGTCAGTAGTGAATATTTATGTTTCAAAAATATCTGCAGAATTATGAAAGAAATAATTGCGTTAGCTGTCCTTAATTTTTAACTAATAGTCTGGAGAAACGGCAGCTGGTAAACGTATTCACCACCAATTTTTGTGCTGCTAATGTCTTACTGAATTATACGATTTGACAATTACTCTTTTAACGTTCCCACAACCCGAAATGCGGAGCATGTCCTTGTGGAATCGAAATGAGAACTATGAGTTTTGCGATTCCCACTTTGGGCATGCTAATCACTTGGCCACGACCAAGCAATGAAGTTAAAGCCTTAACTTTACCATTAATTCCTATTTATTCTAGAGATTGTCCTCATGCTTTATGTGTATTTAGAAAAGATCTTTATAATGACAAATGTTCTGGCCACCGAAAACCATTTTATGGTTTAGCTGCCAATAAGCATGTTGTACGCTATTCTTAATAACAAAATATGTGGATAAGGTCTGTTTGTTTAATTTAGATAATTTTGAACTGATCAACTAGACCACTAGTCAACAGCATCTTTATACTATCCTAATCAAATAGCTGGAATTTACTGCAACTCTTATAAGGTATCCACGATCCAAAGCTGTAGAGTGTGGTTTGAGACTATTTTGTTTGTTTTGTGATAACGAAGAAAACACTTAAATAAAAATGTTTTCTCATGACGGCTTGCACGGATATTAAAACTTTAATTAAAATAAAGTACAGAACAACGTTTCAACCTTCTTAGGTCATCTTCAGATTAACAAAGAGAGTTTGCAACTGGCCGTTGCCCGGGCAAGTGTATTAGGGACGAGATTGTAAACAGGTACGGGATTGTAGGGGGCGTTGCAGTTAGATGTTAGGTTTGTTAATTAGTATAGGTATAAAGATCTTTCTTTATATTGGTTTAATTTTGGTTTGATGTGTTGAATAAGTAGGGCTTCTTTAATTTTGCGTTTGTTTATATTTGTTTCCTTACTTAGTATGTTAGTGTTTTCTATGGTTATGTTGTGTTTATTTGATTTGCAGTGTCCACAAACATGTAAAAGTGTTTTTCTTTTGTGTGTGTGTTCTTTGAATCTAGTTTCCATATTTCTGCTTGTTTCTCCAATATAGAAGTCGTGGCATTTGTTGCATTGTATTTGGTAAATTATGTTGGTGTTGTGCTCTTTAGTATGGTTTTTACATACCTATCGAAAATAAGGGGGCCTAGCATGGGCTAGAGCGTTAAGGCGTGCGCTTTGTGATCTGAGGGTCGAGGGTTCGCGCCCGAGTCGCGCCAAACATGCTCGCCCTCCCAGCCGTGGGGGTGTATAATGTTACGGTCAATCCCACTATTCGTTGGCAAAAGAGTAGCCCAAGGTGGTGATGACTAGCTGCTTTCCCTCTAGTCTTACACCGTTAAATTAGGGACGGCTAGCACAGATAGCCCTCGAGTAGCTTTGTGCGAAATTCCAAAACAAACAATCGAAAATAAATGGTATGCAGCAGTGAAATATTTTGCAGCTTGTTGTTTCTTGGAGTTTATTATTGTTTATTTATTGTTGATCTAGGTGTGTGTGTGTGTGTGTTTGTTATTTTTTCAACATTTGTTTTATATATTCACGATGTCAGCAAAAAACTAACCAACATTTGGAAAAAATACTTATAACAAAACACAACATTCCAGTAAACAATAAATTTGTTCAAAAAACAGGTACAAAACTATAGTCCATACTATATAAAACTACACCAACGTAAGTTATAAAATATAATGTAACAACTGCCACGACGTCTATGTTGGAGAAACAAGCAGAAATATGGAAAACAGGTTAAAAACGTAAAATTAAGCCAAACCAAACCAAATCTTTTATAAAAATAGCATTTTTAATTTTATCCTACCTCCTCATAAAATTATAATAGACTGACAAACAATGATTATAAGCATAACGACGTGGTTTTATTTTGGAGAACATACATGTCTCGATCTGTTGGAACAAGTAGTAAAAAATAAAACCGCGTCCTTGTGCTTACGATCATTGTCTGTCAATTTATTGTATTGACATAATGACCTTTTACATCCAAGTATAAACAAACAAATGATGATATTTATTTTTAGAAATGCCTCTATATCCACATAATATGTTTCTGTTTCAAATAGTCAACATATAGATTAGTTTGCTCCTGATTTCCCCTGAAGAAGAAAGATCCATCTTTTGAAAGCGCTCTGGTTATAAGAATTTCTATTTCAGTTTTATCAAGACCTTTCGGACCTACGTATTTTTAGTACATCTTGAATACATTAGTTTATCATAACCTTAAAAGCCAACATGTTTACCGGAAGTCCAGTTTGTTTGGTGTATTAGCTGAACAAATATTTTTAATAGCTTTAAAAATAGTTTTGTCGAACAGGGTTATATATATGTATATATGTGATGCAGGACAGTGTTTCTTGACCACCAGTCTTCAGACCAGACGTCACAACCACCTTGCAGGCCCGTGAAATTTCATACACAAAAATAACTAAATAGAAACTGGGAGAATTTCCATGACTTTTTATTACGCTTTCATTTTAGTGGCGCAGCAATATGTCTCTAGACTTACACTACTAAAAACGAAGCTTTGATACTCGTGGTGAGCAGAATATGGACGGCCCTTTGTGCAGTTTTCTGCTTCATAACAAAGAATAACATTTTAGTGGCCAACAACAGTTTTGGGAGGTAGCAAGCCATCCTTGGCTCAGAAACGCTGACATAATTATCAGATTTTATCTTCCTTTTTTCTCTCTTTATAAAATAAAACTTTTAATATAGAATGGATTATAAAAACTGTGATACCTAAAGTAATATAAGATGTTATTACATATCTTGTGTTGTGAGTAGAAGTGTTGCTGGGGAAAATTCGAAGATAATTTGGTTAGATTTACGAGCCTTCAGCTCGTTAATTCTGACGATACATATAATAAAATTATTTCAATATCTTCAAGAATTTAATTTAATGTTTGTTAACGATAAAAGAAATTTATTTTCATCCATAGATAAACTTACGCTCTGTTTACAAGAAGTGTAAATATTTTAAAAGTTGATTGTTAACGAAAAATATAGTTGTATGCATGATAAGTTATGTCTAATTTTTCATATAGGCATGTCGACATTATATTTCCTGGTGAAATATTAAACTATTAGCATTTTAATATGATAGTTTATTGGATTATTCCTTAGTATTTAAGCTATATTACTGTAAAAACATTTCGAGAGATAGCGCAGCCAAGCGTTTGCTGATTACAATAAAATTTAACAGGAATGATAACGTAACACTGAGGAATCAACAAGTTTTGTAATTAACACATACTCGTGCAAATGAACAGTTCTTTAAACATTTAAAACAGCTCTTTTATGTTCAAAATATGTCAAAAATTTCATACAAAAATTTATACTTGAAAGTGTTGCGCGGCACCAATGAAACACACGTTATGCATTTCTTACTAATGGAAATAAAACAGTCTTTGAATATTTTCCTTTTAGTGATGGTGGAGTAATTAAGAGTTTATAAATTTTTCTAATATTTTTCTTAGAAAGAAAGAAGCATCATGTGATACTTTCTTTAAACAGTTTTGTAATTGTTTCAGTTCCCTTTTTGTATTTAGTATAATCATTTGAAAAACATGTAGATAAGCTTGAGGCGTTCAGCCATTTTGCATGTTATATTTAAAAATAGTCAACTAACTGCACATAAATATTTATAAAACAATATAAACGTTTACTGTATAATAGCTAGTAACTAGCTTGTTTGGATTTGCAGTAGTAACTGATGTTGCCTCTCTCAAAAATGATCACTAGCTAAAAGCTTTTCACATGATAAAAACAGTAATAAATAAAGTCTTCTATGATAACTGTTTTAACACAAGTTCAGGAAAAACGATGACCATCAAAACAATAGTACATAAAAAGGAAAGTCACAGGTACCTATATTATCATCTGTCTTTTCTAACGTCTTCCAGTAACATCGTAATTTTGGAAATAGTATTTGACACTTGATCTCAGCTTTGTTTGATTATCGTAGACAATGAAACTATAGTGGAAACATATATAAGATGTATGTTATCGAGTAACGCTTACTGAGGCATAATGAAAAATGTAAATCATGAATACTAGGCCTACATATAGTAATAAGAATATAACATATATGTAAACAAATATTGTCGATTGTTTGATCGATTCGATTCTTATTCTAGGAATAAAGACATCTAGTGACACTATTATAAATAAAATTGGGCTGGTAAAACTAAATTTCATCTCTAACTAAAATCTTATAACAGCTCTTTTCAGTTAAATTTAAACGAGTTAAAACAACTGTTTAGTAAAACCAACATAGCACCAGTTTGGTTGAGTTGGTAATTCTAATTTTTTTTACTTTTATCTTAATTTGATTTACCCGGCTTATTTTTCTTCTTTCGCTGCTCGTGTAAGACTTAACCGGTCAGGTGTTGAAGATTTTAAGAGCCATGAAAATTTTAAAAAAGTATTAAGTATGTAAATTCATCGGAGATATGATCTTTGATGCTCATATAGAAGGGACCATTCCACTCGAACTGGTATCTGTTGTTCGTTACAGTGTAGCTTAAGTTATGGTTTGACCAATTGCAACAGTAAATGTAGCAAAAGACATAAATGGAAATTAAGGTAAAAAAAAGTATAAAACCAATGTTAACACCTAGTCTACAACGTTAAGATAGAAGGCATAGTACAAGAAGTTGTAAGGTATTTACTCTAGCAAAAAAAGGTAATGATCATAACCTGCCAGGAAGACTAACAGGTAAGTTCAAGACCGATCGTCAGTCACCTGAAGTTGGTCTTTCCAGTCCTGGTTCCGGGTTATGTGTCATAGCAATCAGTATCAAAATGTAAAAGAATAGAAGTTTTAAAAGACACACAGCAAAATCGTAACAATGAGTAGCCAAATGTCCAGCAAAAACGTAAAAGTCAAGTAAATGAAGTAAAATTGTAAAAGTAATTGAAGATAAAAGCAAAACGGCAATTAAAACAGAAAATGTCGCAAAAACCAATGTTGACATCTAGTCAACAAAGCTGTAAAGGACTACTTGTAGCAGAATGGTAATGATCATAACCCGCCAGGAAGACTAACAGGTAAGTATAAAAACCACTGTCAGTCACCTAACGTTGGTCTTTCCAGTCATGATTCCGGGTTATGAGTCAGTATGGCCAGTACTAAAAAGTAAAGTAGTAAAAGTGTGAAATGATATGCAGCGAAAGTATAATAACAACTCGCCAGGACGACTAACGAGTAGTTCAAACAGTAGCGTTAGTCACTTTAAGTTGGCCTTTCCAGTCCTGGTGTCGAGTTACTTAATGTTCTGACCATTGTCCAATGTCAAATTGAATGAAAGAGATTAAAACTGTAAAAAAAAGAACCACAATTAAAAAGATGTAATGAATAAATATGCAACACTTAAACGAGATTAAAAAGATTAATGGCCACTAAAAAATTAAAAACTCTGTCCAATGTTACAGACTGACCCTAGGAAAAAATATGTTTAAAATATTGCCGTCGTTGAGAATTGTAGCGATGGCAAGAAAGCAAAACGTGGCTGACAGTGATTTGAGTGTTACACAAACTACACATTGGTGCATCAGTTCCGGATAAAAGAAACTGATGAGTTAAAAAACTGTGACCAAGAACTTCCTCCTTCCAAACTTTACGAAGCTAGATGGCCAAAGTCCAATTTTGGGTTTGATTTGAAAAAGTTTGTTGTCGCGTTGCTCACTCCAAGTGGACTGCCAGCTGGCACGCAGCCGAGCCTTGAAGACAACACCATAGTCCATGTTTGGAATAGGCATAAGGGTGATGGTGCTAGAGCAGATAGATTTAGCTGCCATGTCTGCAAGCTCGTTCCCGCGAATACCAACATAGCCTGGTATCCAGAAAAACTGGATTGAAGTAGCTGCTAATGAGAAATGGGCCAGACAGTTTCGAATATCAGCGAGAATAGGATGTGAGCTAACGTGTAGCAATTCCAAGGCAAGTATAGAACTAAGCGAGTCAGTATAAATAGTGCAGTTGGAGTACTGCTTAGCTGTAATATAATCCAGGGCAAGAGATATGGCATACAGTTCAGCAGTGAACACAGAAGCTGTAGAGGGGATTCTGCGTGCAACTACTGAGTCATAGCAAACCATAGCAGAGCCCACTGAATTACCTGATTTGGAACCATCTGTATAAATGGGAAATGAATGATTGTTTGAAAGATATTCATTGAATAAAAGACGGTATTTCCAATCTGGAGTATCTGCCTTTTTCAGGTGAGTGAAAGAAAGGTCACATTTGAGGGCTGTAATAAGTCATGGTGGGATGGCAAAAGAGCATGCATACAGTTTTAGAGAGAGAGAAATTAAAGCCGTTCACCATAGTCCACGTCAGTATATGATTGAGGGCACTTTGTAGTTGCCGCTCAATATATCTCATGTTTGACGACTGTCATGAGATGTGAAAGTCGTCGACATACAGCCCATTCGCAATAGTGAGAGGGAGTTGTTCAGTGATGGCATTTATCTTTATACTGAAGAGTGTGACACTCAATACACAGCCTTAAGGGACTCCAAATTCCTGTACAAAAGAATGGGAAAGTGTCGAACCCACACGAACTTGGAATCTCCTATCCATTAAACATTTTTCAATAAACATGGGTAGATGGCCACGTAACCCATATGTATGGAGATCTCGCAAAACGCCATACCTCCAAGTTGTGTCGTAAGCCTTCTCTATGTCAAAGAATATTGATACAAGATGTTGGCGATTAAAAAGGCATCTCTGATAGATGTTTCAAGACGAATTAGGTGGTCTGTGGTGGAGTGCTGTCGACGGAACCCACACTGGGTGGGCGAGAAGAGGTTCTTTGATTCAAGGAACCAAACAAGACGAGCATCAACCATCCTTTCTAAGGTCTTACAGAGACAGCTCGTCAAAGCAATTGGACGGTAGTTTGAAGGAATCTCGGAATCTTTCTCTGGCTTAGAGAAAGATAAAATAAAAGCCTGGCGCCAGGCATCAGGAAAAACATTTTCCTGCCAGATCCGGTTGAAGACAATCAGAAGGACATCAAGAGAAGTAGGAGATAGATGGTGCAGCATGTCATAATAAATATCATCCGATCCAACAGACGTACTGGGAGACTGATGAAGAGCCATTTTTAGTTTCACTAGGGTAAAGGGACAATTATAGTTTAAGAAACAGTCAGTTCGAAAGGAAAGAGGTGATCGCTCTGCCCAAGTCTTGATGGCCAGGAAGGTGGTAGAACAAGCAGAAGTGCTAGATACCCGGCAAAAGCTTTCACCTAGAGTGTTAGCGATGCTCCGGACATCAGTCACCTCCTGACCATCAGAGAGTAAGATCGAGAGGGGAACAGAATTGTAGTGCCCATTAACCTTTCGAATCCTGTCCCATATGATCTTGGAACTGATGGTAGAAGATATGCTGGTTGTGAACTTAATCCAAGATTCCTTCTGGCTTTGACGTTTTACCCACCGAGCATGTGCATGGACCCGTTGGAAAGCAACACGGATTGAAAGTGTGGGGTATCTACGAAAAGTATCCCAGGCCCGTTTTTGAGCCTTCCATGCTAAGTGGCAAGCAGGATTCCACCACGGACGAGGATATCGGGGAAAACGTGTCGAGGTTTTAGGAATTCACTGAGCAGCTGCTCGTATAATACAGTCAGTTATCGCTGCTACACAGTCGTCTATTGATGGCTGATTTACGATGACAGGATCAAGTTTTGCGAGAGCAGTGAAAGTTGACCAGTCTGCCTGATTTAGCTTCCACCGGGGCACGTGGGTAGGGTGGCATCGACCACGGCCAGTCTCTCTCAAAACGATTGGAAAATGATCACTGCCTAGTGGATTACTGTCAACCCTCCATGAAAAATGGGAGAATAATGAAGGGGAGCAAACTGAGAGATCAATAGCGGTAAAGGACTGACTAGGTGCATGAAAGTAAGTGTAAGAACCAGTATTGAAAAGAGAAAGATTGTGATCAGAGAGCATCCGCTCTACAGATCGACCCCTCCCATCAATAATAGCACTTCCCCAGAGGGGATGATGTCCATTAAAATCCCCCAGGATTAGAAATGGAGATGGCAACTGTTCAACGAGAGCATCAAGATCTGATTGATCATATGTCTCTTCAGGGGAGAGGTACAGAGAACAAACAGTGATAGTATGACCCAAGGAAACACGGATGGCTACAGCCTCCAAGGGTGTGTTGAGTGACAAAGACAGGGTGAACACATGCTGATCAACCAACAGTGCCACCCCTCCATGTACTCGACCATCACACAACCTGTCATTTCTGTACAGAGAAAACTGTCGAATGGAGACTGTATCAGTAGATTTGAGAAATGTTTCTTGTGAAGAAAGACAAACAGGATGGTAAGAAGCAATCAGCGTTTTGATATCATCCAGATTAGAACGTAAACCTCGACAGTTCCATTGTATCAAGGTGGCCATTTTTAATAACGGGTAGGTGAAGTGGCTGGAGAACCCTTCGGTTTACGACCACGTCTTTTTTCTTTGCTGTCTATCAACCTCCATGGATCCTGCTCTGGATCGAGTGGGCAGGTTTTTGTTATTGGAAGGGGAATCCAGTGGCTGAGGACGCGAACGAGTAATTGTTTTGTCTTTTTTGGTGGGAGAAAAAGATGTGTTAGAAGAAATGCCTGTATTTGAAACTGAAGGACGTGGATCTTGAGGTTTGTTGGAAGGTATGGGAGGAACAGAGATGGGTGTGGAAGTCGATCCATCAACCTTTTAAACCACAGAGGTCAAAAGGTTGTTCATTTGTTTTGAAAACGATTCTCTTAGAGGCACAGAGTAGTTGTGTAATGAAGTGAAGCAGCATATGTCCGAGATGGAGTGGTAAACAGCAATTTCCGAGCCTCGTGATAATTAATGTTATGTTTTGTTTTCAAACGCTACACCTCTTTTTTCTCCAACCATTTTGGGCAAGAATGAAAGTAAGAGGGGTGAGAACCATTGCAGTTTACGCAATTTGGGTTCATGTCACAGTCATAGGCATCGTGGTCTTTGCCTCCACAACGAGCACATGTCAGGGAACCACGACAAGATGTCTTTGATTGGCCGAATCTCTGACGTTGGAAACATCGAAGAGGGTTTGGAATAAATGGACGAACCCTGCAAATGACATAACCTGTCTTGATGGTGGCAGGTGCACGTGGTGAAGTAAATGTTAAAACGAGGGTATTTGTTGGCAGTGTAACTCCATCTTTGCGAGTAGAGATGCGCCTCACTGCAGAAACTCCTTGAGTGAAGAGACCAGCGATAATCTCTGACTCGGGAACGTTCTTCAAATCCCTTTCAACAATAACTCCTCGTGAAGAATTCAAAGTAGCATGAGGTGTAACCTCAATAGGTATATCCCCAATTTCCTTTGAATTCAAGAGGAGATCATTATGTTGGAATGTGGATGTTTCAACCAATATGTCACCAGATCGAAGCTTCTTTACTGACTTTGGAGATCCAGCAAGTCCTTTTAGTCCCTTCTGAATAAAAAAGGGGACATTTGCCTTAAAGGTTTTTCCGAAAGAGAATGTAATATAATAAAATGAGGTACGTGTGTTATTGATGTTGAAGATTGCTGCTCCGAGTATTCAAGACGTGGTCGCTTATCCATTGACTGATTTTTTACAATTTTATTTAAATTTTTTGGAGGATCCATTGGAAAAAGGAACAATTTCGGTACCCACTGACCCCACCCACCATGGAGCCATACAAGGTGACGCACTACAAAGTCATGCAAGGACAATGCAGCAACGTCATGGTTTCGTGAGCACTATACCCAAACACCAGCATCAGGCACAATGTCCACAACACCCGTTGAGAACTTCCAACACTGGTACTTGGTTGACTCTAGCCCAAGTGGACCAGCCGATTGACCCAAAGGGGCCATCCAAAGGCCGCCCGTCTACAGGAATTCAAGGCCAAAGTGGTGTGTAAGGGTTGGACTCCTCAACCACCAGGATCCTCTCCTGGTACAGTACTTTGGCTGTCACGTGCCAGTCCTTCCTGCCTCCTACGAACTTACGTAGTGGGCAAAGCTCATTGTGTAGCTTTATGCTTAATTTCAAATAAATAACGCTTATTTTTTGTACAAAATTAAAAACCAACAAAAATGTTTAGATATCAAACCTACAATCACCCTTTAGTTCTATTTCCGTGACATAACGAAGCTCAATTGCACTCAAAACCAGGTGTATCTGTTCGATATACGTACACAACGGTTTCAGTTTCAGTTTAATGCGAACGTTGTGATTTGGATAGTCAAGAAAATTGGTAAAGCTGGAACAACCTGCAGGACACCCTGTATGTTATTAATACAGTTAAAACAGAAAGTGTTCGCACCCATGCGTCCCGAGTAGTTTTGTCCTTATAACTTAAAAAGTATCACGATTAGGCTAATAAACATAGGATATATTAAAAATATTAAACTAACGCACATCTACATGCATTTTTATGTGAATTAAACGAAAAATAAACTGTTTATAAACAAATAACCAAAAATAGGAGAAGCAGAAAGTGTTCGTACATTTCAGAACGTGTGAAAAAACTGATATTTCCCTAAAACATTTGTTTAGTTTGACGAATAAACTACATTATACCATTGCAGAACTAGACAGTGGGTTCATAATTTTTAGAATTTAGTCAGTAAAAAATGTACTTCCGGTAATTTAGCGCCGTCTTCATCATTATCTGCTTGGTCATCATGTCGAATAGGAAACAACTGTCCAGTGATTTAAAAAACCGAATTATTGTAAAATACAAGTCTCGTGTGTTTTTTTCTGAAATCTACTGTTCAAAGCATAATTGTCAAGTTTAAGCTAACAGTATCAACTGCTAACCTTCCTCGTTCCGGACGCCCCACCAAAATTCCAGAGAGAACAAAGAGGAAGGTTCTCAGAGAAGTTAGTAGGTACCCTCGTTTAACATGTAATGACATACAAAAACTGATAAGGGAAACTGGGGTTGAAGTAACCATCTCTACAGTTACGAACTGTCACGCTCTTCTGGGTTAAAGTATGCCGTCCTTATATAACTCCATATTTAAAGCCTGTTCATTTAGAAGCACGATTGAGGTATGCAAGAAAGCATATAGATAAGTCATTTACCTATTGGAAGAGTATTTTTTGATCAGAATAGACTAAAATCGAGCTTTCTGGCTACAATGATGTTTGCTATATTGTCCGAAAGAAAGGGAAACGAAATCTTCCAAAGAACACCGTTTCTACCGTTAAACACGGAGGTGGCTCGATCATGCTATGGGGTTCCTTCAGCTCTTTTGGTGTAGGAGCCTTCACCACGTCAACGGAATCATGAAAAAAAGGAGAGTACGTTGATACATCAAGTCTTTATATCAAGAATGATGCTAGGAACTTTCGGTTTGGGCGTCATTGGATCTTCCAGCACGACAATGACCCAAAGCACACATCGAAATATGTGCAATCCTGGTTGCGGAAGAACCATATAAGCGTTCTGGAGTGACCATTGCAATCACCCGATCTCAACCCAATTGAAAACGTTTAGAGTGAATTGAAGACCAGGGTTCATCAGCGTCATCCGCAAGAGTTGGAGGCCTTCTATAAAGAAGAATGGAAGAAAATACTAGCAAAGTACTGTCAAACGAGCATGTTTGGTGTGACAAAGATTCAAACTCGCGACCCTCAGACTACGAGTTGAGTGCCTTAAGCACCTAATCACGGCCGGCTCTAATACATTAAGAATTACACGAGATATAAAATCTTCAATTATGATTGAATTCTTTTTCGTATTTTGTTTTGATTTTTTCGCACCGAAAGCACGGAAAATTTATTTGGTAGCTTGTTTGTTTCTAATGAAGCACAAAGCTACACAATAGGCTATCTGTGCTCTGCTCACCACAGGTATTGAAACCCGGTTTCTTGCGTTGTATGTCAGCAAATATAGTTCTGTTCCACTAGGGGGCTTATTTGATAGGAAAACATACTTAATTTTTATGGATTTTGTTTTCAAATTCCGTATACTGATAAATCTTTACAACCTACAATTTGGTGTCAAATTTGATCTTAATGTAAACAAAAAAATGAACTGAATATTCAAAATAAGTCCGCAGACCAGCTAAAAATAAAAAAAAACAATCTGACATCTCGAATACTGTCGACAAAAATAGACACCCATGACTTTTCTAATCTGCACCAAGAATGTTTTCACCCAGCATGTACTGGAGGTGTTAGCGCCATTTATTTGATTAAAGAGCGTTTAATCTAAGAGACGATGTTTCATTCAGGCAGGAGATAATATATATATATATGTATATTACTACTAAAAAGGCTAATGTGCGTTTTTAATTACCTTTTAGTTTAAATGTACAGAACAAGTATAGTTTATAATAATCAACATTTCGACTGGTTTTGAAGCGTTTATTTATTTTTAAGTGTGTATTTGTGTGTGTGTATCTATGTATTTAAATATGAATATACACACTCTTGTTTAACTGTGGATACAGTATACGTGATTGTTCTTTGTCGGCAGTATGTTGATATAAGTTAATACTCACTGAATGTCTCTAGAATTTTGGAAACAAACCTCAAAACATATGACAGAGGTACATCTGTTCAGTTACGATGCTTCACATGGCTAAACTTCTGAGAAAAAAATATTGTTTATGTCTTACACTTTATTCTATCATTCATAATTCACAGCGTATTCCCTGGAACCAAATACGTTTAAATCAGCCGATGGGAACCATTGGAATTCTATTCAATGTTAGTGCGCAATACCAATTTAAACTTTTAAGAGTAGCTTGTCAGTTTATAAAACATCAGGCGTAAGAAGAATCTAGTAAACGATTACGTCCATTCGATTAAACAAAGTGAATAAGCACTAAAATTTAGTTCTTTGTTATTTTTAACATCTTTACACAGTCATTTATGTGATTGTTACTCTGCTTAGCATAAAATAATTCGCTGGATAAATATTTTAGACTCGGATAATATAGATGTCAATTCGTAAGTTGATACGAAATATGGAGCTTATATCGTGTTTCATTGTAATCCAGTCGCTGTGTGATATGATAAGAAAATATTTAAAGTCAGCAAGAAGTTACGGTCGTAATGTGAAAGTTCATCGTAAAATTTATCGACATAATTTAGATCCAGTCATTGTATTGGACAAAGAATTTGTTTGTTTGTTTTGAATTTCGCACAAAGCTACTCGAGAGCTATCTGTGCTAGCCGTCCCTAATTTAGCAGCGTAAGGCTAGAGGGAAGGCAGCTAGTCATCACCACCCACCGCCAACTCTTGAGCTACTCTTTAACAACGAATAGTGAGATTGAGTGTCACATTATAACGCCCCTATGGCCTAAAGGGCAAGCATGTTTGGCGCGACGGAGATGCAAACTCGCAACCCTCAGATTACGAGTTGCACGCCTTAACACGCTTGGCCATGCCGGGCCCGGACAAAGAAATAACTGCATTCACTGTAATGTTGTTTTAATCAGTTTCGAATATCAAGTTTGATTTATCTGGAATTCCGTGTAAAATTACACGAAAAATATCTGTGTTCGCCTCCTCTATTAGAACAGTGAAAAATTGGAGGGAACGCAGCTAGTCGATACCACCCACCGCCAACTCTTGAGATACTCCTTTACCAAAAAATATTGGGAGTAATCGCACTGTATAAATGCCCCCACTGCTGCTGTTTGGTGACGAGGGTTCGAATCCGCGCCACTCAGATTAAGAGTCGTTTACATTAACCACTAGACAACGACAAAACCAGAATATTAAGGTTGTTACATTATAATTTTGGAAGAGCCTCCTAAAGAATCAAACTATATAACCTGTCATTAGAATGCTCCATACCACTTATACCACGTTGGTTGATGGAACAGTTATAAGTGTTTAGTATGTTTTTATACCATGATCAGTTTAGAACAGATTGAAGAGCAACTCATCAAACGACATTATACTCTTCCAGTAATCAATGTCCGTAGTGTCCGCTCTTAATACTACTGAAACGTTTATTACTAATAACTTCAAAGATTCGATCAAATGGGATACAGTCTAATGTACTTTTATATTCTTGAGCAATTTCACGCGTATCTTCTCTCGGTTAGCACCTGCGGTTAATGGTTATCATTTTATTTCTAATGATGTGCATATTCTTTTTTGAGTAATAATTACTACAGAATCTTATAATTGATATTTCTCGCTGGACAGGAACTCCTTGTCATGCCTCTTCTGAAACGCGGAGGAAATTCTTGCCCTTTCCCATGCACTGTCTTACAGAATAACCATGATATACACATGACTATAAGTGTGAATTCATAGTACCAAAAGCAATCTTTGAACCATTCTATTTCTGATTACTGTAAATAAATGATGTGTTCTACAAATGTGTCTGTACAAGAGGGATATAATAAAATGTTTTGTCTGTGAATGACTAATTGTATCATTAATCAAGTATCCATCAGAGTAATTGTTCATTTTATTGCTCGTTAGAATTTTTATAGGCTTGATTTCTTGTTTAACTACCGATTTGGTTATTTGTTATACTTTCTGCCTCACTCTTTGTGTATCAACCTTTCTGCTTGGTAATTAATCCCCTTTTATATTTTAATGGTATCTTTGATTTGCTGTTTTCACGTCAACTTTTCAGAATGAATATCTATCTTGTTCGTCAATTTATGTTTATATTTAAAGTTTTTGTCAATTTTGTTTTGGTTGTCTTCTTATTATTAATGTAGCAACCGTGTCTTTATTGACCTATCTGTCTGTCAAATATTCATCTATATAAAGTTACTTGATGCACTATGTACCTGTATCTCGAATATTTTGTGGCTAGCTGTATACATAACCTTCAATATTACTACTGTAGAACTGAAATCACTGTACTTGAAGGCTTACTTACTTCCAGGCCAAATGTGTTTGAATTTCGCACAAAGCTAAACGAGGGTTATCAGCCCTAGCCGTCCCTAATTTAGCAGTGTAAGACTAGAGTAAAGGCAACTAGTCATTACCATCTACCTCCATCTCTTGGGATACTCTTTTACCAACAAATAGTAGGATTGATCTTACAGTATAACGTTCCCACGGCTAAAATAGCGAGCATGTTCGATGTGACGTGGATTGGAATTCGCGACCCTCAAATTACAAGTTGAGCGCCCTAACCACCTGGCCATGCCGGGCCCTCCATTGTAGTAAAATGAAATTACAAAGCATACTTAAACAGCATCAAATAACGTAATATTATTGTGTGTCAATCACTCTAATGACAGATATGAAGTCTTTAACATGTTTCTGTTTATGTTTCGTGCCTTTCGGTGATCGATTTACGTTTCACTTTTGTGTGACGAAGTTACATTTGTTGATAAAGATTAGTGATACACAAGTACACGTACCCAAGCATAAATACATTTTATCCTTTAACTAACAGCTTTTATCGAACTACGTGCGCAATAGACTATAGGTGTGATTGTGTGGAACTTATCTGTGCTAGTTATCCCTAATTTAGCAGCGAAAGACTAGAGGGAAGGCAGCTTCACTCACAGCCTACTCTTTTACCAATGAATAGTTGGACTGATCGTCACATTACAACGCCCCCTAGGCTGAAAGGGCGAGCATGTTTGGTGCGACGGGGATTCGAACCCGCACCCCTCCGATTACGAGTCGAGTGCGTTAACCACGTGGCCTTGCCGGGCCACACTAATAAAAGAACAACGATGTCTTGAAGTTTAAACGTAATGGAACAAAAGCTGTCAATATGCTTATTTTTAATCAGTATATTCATCGATCTCCCTTGGTGGGAGAGCAGATAGCTCTTGTGTAGCTTTGTACGAAATTCATAAACAAACAAACCCTTGGTGGGTACAATTATCCGGCGACTGTACAAAAACATATTCTGAAATTTCATTTACTAAATAGGTTGCAAAATTACACATAACCTAACATTTACAAAAACAAAATACCATTAAATGTATTTTCATCCGAAACTTGTGGCTGTTGGTTAAATTTTTTAGAGACCTGCATTTGCCGCCAAATTTTGAGGCCCGGCATGGCTAAGCGTGTTAAGGCATGCGACTCGTAATCTGAGGGTCGTGAGTTAGCATCCTGGTCGCGCCAATTATGCTCGCCCTTTCAGCCATGGAGGTGTTATAATGTGACGGTCAATCCCACTATTCGTTGGTAAAAGAGTAACCCAAGATTTGCCTGTGGGTGGTGATGGACAGCTGCCTTCCCTCTAGTCTTACACTGCTAAATTAGGGACTGCTAGCACAGATAGCCCTCGAGTAGCTTTGTGCGAAATTCCAAAACAAAAAAAACAAACAAAAATCCAAATTTTGAAGTACTAGGTTAGATGGAAGGTAATTAGCCTACATTGCTTATTTAATAACGGAATCTGGTTTTCACTGTTGTGACTCACACACATCCTTAAAGTGTGTAGCGCCATCTTTTTCTTTCTTTTTGAGGTAAAAGGGTGGGAATCATGGAACTTTGGATTCACCGATTGACATGACTATTGGAACCCCCCTGATAATGCAAAAAAATATCTCACAGTTACCATGTAGAACTTCGTAAATGCGAATTCGTTAAAATAGATTGTTATAAATAAAGACAAGTTTTCAGTGATGCATATATAAAGTCATGTTTTATGTTTCGCATCAATGAAACAGTTCAAGAATAGATGAAGAAATTTGTAACTTTTATATATACCTAAAATAACATATGTAAATAAGTAACAAATATAAAATTTGTTGTTCGTGTTTGGTGTTCTAAATATGTGGCCTTAAAAGAATGAAATAAATATATTATAAAGATGCAAATTGCTATACTTTGATCATATTTAACTCCATTTCCAATATCGGGCAAACATTTCTACAGTGACAGCAAAATGTTAAAAACGGTGAGATTATACCTTTATATTTTCTTCTTAGAATTTTAATGATTATATATTTATATACATATATATATATATATCTTAATTTCAGAGGGTTCTGGTGCAAGATACAGAAGTTCGTGACAGAGGATGGGACTTTGCTGCTATGGAACGCTACATGCGTGAGCATTCCGAAGAACATTTAACATTAGGCTTTTTTGGTCAAAATGATGTCAAAAGCATGCACTGCAAACTTGATCCTCTGTTACCAAATTTCAAAGAGCACAGTATTTTAGAATCTGAAGAAAGAGCTCAAAATGAGGAATCATTACAATCAGACAGTCTCGAAAATACGCCCTCTAATAACAGCTCTGGGATGGACTTTGGATTTGGGCAAAAGTGTTATGTGGACCATGAAAGATGTCAAAGAAACCCCACAACCTCAAAACGCTCATTTCACAAGGGTTATCACCATGCAGGAAGAAAACCTAAGCTTTTTGTTAGCATATACTCTGACCAATTGACTAGTTACAGTGGACGAGAACCAAGTGTGAACCTAAACAACGACTGGCCATGCAAAAAGCATGACAAACCTCATGATAAGGATAGCAGCAGATCACTAGGGGAAGCTACAAGTTCTGCATCATCATCCAAACTTGCAGGAGGTAAAATTTCATGGTTGCTAAGAAGAACACAGAGTGCGGGTTGCTCAAAGGAAGTTCCAGACCACAGACTATTTTATCACGAGAAACTGGTAAGTATATATACATCACATATAAATATATATAGTCACCTGCATTTGCGCTGAGTTATCTGAAGCTTTGAATTTAGAGTTCATATTTATAGGGACATGATATATTCTGTTATTGGCATACTTCTTTCAAGTCACTATTAGACCTGTTAAAAACACAAACACATAGTCAAGTTTTCTTTGCAAACTGTAGACTTATTTAAACAGCGCATTGGTCATTGTGAAGGCTGGGTTGTATATTTTATATAAAAACAAAGTAACGTAGCTTCTACCACGATATGTGACAGTGCAGAAGTAATACCTTTAAAAAAATTTGTGTCTACGAAACGTTTCTTGCAAATTTCTCAATCAAACGTTAAAACATTATGTCGTTATCAATTCCTTAGTCTGAGAAGTCCGTATTTCATATTACCTTTTTAATTTAGAAATTATTTGTTCTTTTTTGCTTAATTAAACTTCTCACTGCAATGAGTATGTAACACTATGGCATAATATCGTTGTTATCAGGTAAACAGCCAAGAAACAACTGGGCTGTTAATTGATGATGATTTTGTTGAAAGGTAAATTAAAACCTTTGTTTATAATATTGAAAAAAATGACAACAAACATCATATCGATAAGGCTAAGTTAGTACATGGATAGGAAACATCAAGCAACTTCTGTTTACATTACAGAACAATATTAAGCAAGGCATTACGTATGTTTATCAAACATCAGGTTAATCTTCATTTAGTTATGTATCTTACTAAGAAAGCTAGTTACGCATTTAATATATATATATAATAAAGTATTTTCGTGTTGAATTTGTTGATAAGCTTGTTTGTTTCTTTTTAATTTCGCACAAAGCTACTCGAGATCTATCTGTGTAGCCGTCCCTAATTTTGCATTGTAAAACTAGATGGAAGGCAGCTTAGTCATCACCTCCCACCGCAACTCTTGGGCTACTCTTTTACTAACAAATAGTTGGATTGACCATCACATTAAATGCCCCCACGGCTAAAAGGGCGAGCATGTTCAATGTGACGTGGATTGGAATTCGCTACCCTCAAATTACAAGTCAAACGCTCTCACCACCTGGCCATGCCGGGCCCTTCATTGTAGTAAAATGAAATTACAAAGCATACTTAAACAGCATCAAATAACGTAATATTATTGTGTGTCAATCACTCTAATGACAAATGTGCAGTTTTAACATTTTTATTATACAGGAGATAAGCGCATTTCTATCCCTAACTTTGAAGTAATAAACGAAATGAAAAATAAATAGTGGGATTGACCGTCACATTATAACGCCCCCACGGAGCATGTTTGGTGCGACGGGGATGCGAACCAGTGACCCTCAGATTACGAGTCGCACGCCTTAACACGCTTGGCCATGCCGGGCTGTTAATACTAGATGGTTGTAACATGACCCAGCAGCGAATCTCTGACGGTGTTAAAACCATTTACTGACCACAATAACTATTTATTTCAAATTATTCATTCGCTAGTTTTTAATGTTTTAAATTATTATCATTTAATAATAGACAGTATTAAAACTATATTGTAACTTTAAATCTTTTAGCTCAAGACATTTTATTATCTCAAATTCAACGTGACTTAACGCGGTAGTGTATCCCTTCGTTAGTACAGCGGTATGTCTACAGATTTACAACGCTAAAATCAGAGGTTCAACTCTCTTCGGTAGTCTCAGCAGATAGCCCAATGTGGCTTTGCAATAAGAAAACACGCGCGCACACACACATACTGCAAAACTTAAAGACAAATTTGTTTGTCTAATGCTTCAGTATCAAAGCCAAAAGCTCATAAAATTATATTGATTATTATTTACATGTATAAATGTTTAAGTTCGAAATCGAATTGAAATATTTACGCATTTTGCTCAACGATTTGTTAGTAATGAATAATTATGGATGAGTGAAAGTCTAAGAAAAGCCAGCTTTTAAGAACTCAAACCTTATTCTTCAGAAATATGAGTAATAAATATATATATATGGAAAGACATTGACGGGGCCCGGCATGATCAGATGATTAAGGCATTCCACTCGTAATTTTAGGGTCGAGGGTTCGAATCCCCATAACACCAGACATGCTCGCTCTTTTAGCCATGGAAGCGCTATAATAGTGCTAAACGTTGATAAAAGAGAAGCCCAAGAAGCAGCAGTGGGTGGTGATGACTAGCTGTCTTCCCTCTAGTCTTACACTGCTAAATTAAAGAGGTTAATACAGATAGTCCTCGTGAAGCTTTGCATCACATTCAAAACACAGATATTAATTGACGGGTTTGTTTCTAACTTGATAAAGAGCGTTTAATCGAAACGTCACCAACTTAATAAATTACTGCTATAGTTTTTAAAGATTTTTTTCTCCAAAACTCTAGTTTCTTTATGGTGTCGCCTTCGCAAGTTTCTGCTTAATTATATCCTATTAAATGTCGTGGTTTTTGTTGGTCACCTACAATAGGTCTACTACTTTTATTCCTTTTTGGGCAACTTTTTGTTATCTACTGTTTCAAAAAGACTGGTAATCCAAACTTAGATGGATGAGAAACTGAAAAATGGTTGGCGTATTTAGTATATTATACAGAAAGTTTATTACTTAAATTGCATACCTCTTGAAAATGTTGTCCAATTAATATTGTTTAACGACATATGTCGTTTTTTATTTAAGAAATATACATGTAGAAATCATTTATAAAATGTTGTTAAAATGCGTTGTTTATGTTTTACTGATTTGACAAAATTATTAATGTATTCATTTGTTAGTGTATGTACTCATTCTAAACTTTTTATTTTAGTGTACGATTGTTAATTAGTATGCTTTTTAATTTCGCGCAAAGCTGCACGAGGGCTATCTGCGCTAGTCGTCCCTAATTTATCAGGGTAAGACTAGAAGAAAGGCAGCTAGTCACTTTATAACATCCCTACGGCTGAAAGGGTGAATATGCTTGGTGTGATGGAATTTCAAACCCGTGACCCTCAGATTTTGAGTCGAGTGCCTTAACCACTTCGCCATACGTTGAAAGGAGAAAAAAAATTGCTACAAAAGCAACCCTTGTTAAATACATTGTTTAAAATGTCACCTCAACGAGCAAGGCAGGACAAGTATTAACCAACGCATCGATATAAATATTCACACACTAGACAGCATCGAAATTAGTAACCTACGGATGTGTAAAAGTAACAACATCAAAATCTAAAGAAGTACATGATCCTAAAATTTATTTAAGCAAACAAATAGAAAAATAGATTGGTAAAAGTGTCGCAAACATTCTATGAAAATGAAACTGCTAAAAGCAAAATACTGCTCTCTAGTTAACTAAAAAGCATTACAAACTAGTTGTATCTTAGATACAAAATTTGTGGGTTTTGAATTAATGTATAAATAAAACGTTTTTAGATTATGTCATTTTAAAATAGGCTTCATCAATTTGTGAGAGAAAGACATTTTGCAAATATGATTCGATCAATTTATGGATGAAGAATAGTTTTTTACAACTGGTTTTGTTAGATTATGAAAGCAGAGCAAGTTTTAAAACTGGCTTTATCATGCTATCGAAAATTATTTTTTTAATTTTTGGTTATGTCATACCATGAGAGAAAAATATCTTCTACAGTTGTGAGAGAAGAACTATTTTTCAAATCCGCATTAAAAACTGTTAGAAAATATTCTTCAATTGGTTTTTAACAGACTACAAGAAAATAACAGCTTTCAAAATCAATTGTATCAAATAACAAAAACGAATGTATATGAAATATATGTATCGTAATATAGATGCATTAGACGTTTTTTTCATAATGTTACATCAAACTGCTGGAAATATGTTTTGACAGCTCTTTGGAATAATTAGCAAGATAAAATACTTTCCTAATATGATTGTGTTATACTTTAAAAACAAGTGACTGAAACAAAAAAAAAATTTTTTTCAGTTTCTGGGATGATTTATCCAAAAAAAGATCCTGAGCATGTAATACTGTACGTTGATATCGGACAAAAATATATTGAACTCTCCAAAAACATTAATCATCATTGTAAGTGAAAACGTTATCCTGCAATGTTACATATTAATTATTTGCTAGAAAACTATATTTCGATTTTTGATTTTCTATCTTTTTGTTCTTCATTTGTATGTGTATTGTTACTTATATTAGTAAGAGAACTAACACATACAATGTTATTTCACGGGAACTTACATTTTGTACCATGCATGTATTAATTAGAATTAAACAATTTGTAGTTGACTACTGGCTCAGTGGCAAACTTGAGTGTTTATAATGGTATAATTAAGAGTTCTAGTAATTGCAGTGGACACGAATCAGTTCATTATGTAGTTTTGTGCTACGAAACAAAATTGTAAGAGATGAAAGCGTAGTCTTGTCTAACAGATGAGGTGTATTACAACTCCATACATTTCAAACTATGATTTGTCTAAAAGGAGCTAACATAACTTTTGTCGAAATTATAGGTTATTATTCTTACACTTCGATGCTCAGATTGCTTGTTTGTTCTGAAAGGAAATCTAATTTAGAATGTTAAATTTAATATAGCACATGAGGTTTAGTTGCTCGTTTTCTTAAAGTCGCTATGGAAGAATATTTTGCAAATAATCAGAAACCAAACTATTGTATCATTCCCGATTAAATTTTCAGTCAAATTAAGTTGTTTTCCTATGATAAAGGACACGTAATATGAAAAATGAATGAAGGGGGACTATAAAAAACTAAATTGTAAGGGAGAAATTGTTAAGAAAAACAGATCGAACTACAAAAGACTATATTCAATGGTGGCTTTTGTTGAGCTTTAAGAAAAACAAAAAAATTGTCTAGGAGTTTTGCGCAAATCTATACAATGGTTATCTGTGTCATAAATATTTGTTCCTAACTTTGAAATGATAGGTCAAAATTGTGAGGCAAAGGGGCATGAGCTATGAACTCTGAAATTTATAGTCTGGGCACAATAATCAGTTGGTCACTCACAGTCCATGATGAAACAATACGAGCCTTGAGTTATATGATTCTTAATACAACGTTATCGAAGCGTATAACGTCTTAAACAGTTTTGATGTGAGTTTTCGTCACAATCATTACTCTGAAAGTTGTTGTTGTTGTTGTTTTGAATTAAGCACAAATCTACACAATGGGCTATCTGTGCTCTGCCCACCACGGGTATCGAAACCCGGATTTTAGCGTGTAAGTCCGCAGACATACCGCTGAGCCACTGGGGAGCAATGGGCTATCTGTGCTCTGCCCACCACGGATGTCGAAACCCGGATTTTAGCGTGTAAGTCCTCAGACATACCGCTGAGCCACTGGGGGAACTACTCTGAAAGAAATATGAACCATGTAAAAGTAAATTACTAAGAATAAAAAATGTGAGAGATAAAAGTAACTTGAGAAATCATGCGAGAATAAATAGTCTTGATGTAGGAAATTGTTTTAATGTAAAGTAATAAAATAACACATAATAAAAAGGAAATATACAGCCAGAAGGAACGATAAAAAGTAAGTAGGAAAGGGGTAAAAATGAGAGAAAGTGAAAAAAAAATTAAAGGTAAATAAAAAGTGACAGATTCCGAAATAATAAAAGAGTGTAAATGAATAAGGAATCAAAAAAGAACAACAAGATAATAGATAATGGAGTAGAAAATAAAATCATTAGAAAAATCGACAAATAAGGGAAAAGATAAGAAAAACAGAATAGAAAACAAATAAATAAGGTAAAGAAAAAGAGAGAGAGAAAAAGAATTAATGATGTATAAAATAAATTAAGAACACATCCATAAAAGTTGCTAATATTGTCATTTGGTGGTTGAATAATATACCGAAAAATATTGTAATTGAACGATCAATAATAAAGGAAATGGTTGTTGAATATTTCATTCATCTTCCACATTTACCTGTAACACATTAAAGGGCACATGCGGTTGCCAGGATGTGATGACATGGAAATGTTTCGATTTGTGAGCGATTTGAAGTAAAGAGTAAGGACACATTTAATAAAGTTTTAATAAGAGTCTACTTTCAATGAGTTGTTTAGCTGTTTTAGCAAACACGTGACAAGGCAGCACGTGTTTAGTGAAACCAGGAAGCCCAACAAAATACTTTTTGTTGTTGAAATCACGTTTCAGTGGAAGAGAGTGGTTCTATTTAATAGATGAACGTGTGACTCTGTAAAGGGAAAAAAGAAAGTTTTATGTTTTCACTTTTTTTTTACTTGGTAAAATAAATCACATTTACTCCCTTTATAGAACGTTTATAATTTCATTAATAAATCATTTAAAAATAAATATGTAATAAACTAATAAGTTCTAAAATCTTTAAAAATAGAATATTCCCTTTATTTTAAGGGAAATGTGTGTGTGTTTTCTTGTAGCAAAACCACATCGGGCTATTTGAGGAACCCAGCCAGAGTAAGCAGTTTTGGGATGTGCTGAAACTTCCTAAACCCGTCAGCGATGTGTTAAAGAAGTATAAACATTATTTTATTTAATATTCTTGTTATTATACGTCTACCGTTGACATCAAACTTTTTTTTTCCAATATATCAAATATTTCTTTAGCTAATAAATTATTCAATGGAAGACTTGGTAACTTATTTATAAAACTTAGGTTTAGCTTATGAAAAACAACCTATAACTTCAAAACTCTGTCGGTTTTAACTATCTTGAGTTTGTAAACTAAAGACTAGCATAATTAGGGTTCAAAGCTCGGGAAGGATAAGCCAGGGCAATTCCATTATTATCGTTATTTTCTTCAAGTCCTAGACTCAGAAAAGTTAGAAACTATACAATTCAACAAGTAGCATCAAAGCATTCAATATACTCTCTTGTTGTTGTTTTTTATTTGTTTGAGTTGCATAAAAATAAACAAAAACTATCTGCAGAAAATAAAATATATTAGTACTTCTGTGCTATCAGGCCCGGTATGGCCAGGTGGGTTGAGACGTTTGACTCGTAATCAGAAGATCGCGGTTTCGAATCCTCGTCACACCAAACAAACTGCTCGCCCTTTCAGCCGTTAAGGCGTTATAATGTTAGGTCAGTCCAACTATTCGTTGGTAAAAGAGTGGCTCAAGAGCTGGTAGTGAGTGGTGATGACTAGCTGCTAAATTAAGGATGACTAGCGCAAATAGTTTTCATGTAGCTTTGCGTGAAATTTAAAAACAAACAAACAAATCTGTGCTATTAATTAGTGCCTTTCTGCCATATCGGAAGCTGGAATTCTAAATTTAAGAGGTAAGTTTTCAACTTACCTCCAAATGGTAGTACCTGGTTTGAGAATGAGCGGAGAGGGTGAAAGTTAAGAAAATTATTTTCAGTGATCAGAAGTATTTAGTTTGACTTAGAACATCGGCATCTGTAGGGAAAAAGGAAATAGGATGGAAAAGAGAATGTGCAAAACAAAGAGAAAACGAGCTAAAAATTGAACAAACAATTCAGAACAATATGATAATGAGCCAAGTAATTAACAAACGAAGAATAGTCTGAAAATGCACAAATTAAAAGAAAAATTAAAATTTCATATATCGAAAAATATATTTAGAGTAAATGTAAATAAAATCATAAATTTATTACATACAAAGACACAGCCAATCCGAACGACACCTTTTGCGCACATGAGTTAAACATTCGGATCAGAGACCCCATATGTTCATATGTAGCGTTCTTAATTTTAAATTATTGGCTAGAGGACAGACACGCAATAGCACCAGTCTTCACAAGGAGTTTTTCTAGCTTTTGGAAATGAATAATGAGATTGGATTGTCACTTCTATAACGCTCTAGGTTGGATGTATTTAAAGTGTTAAGCAGCATTTATCTCGATCCCTGGACTGTTTGGTCCCCAATTAGGCCACGTCACTCATAGTCTGCTCTTGGATAATAAATTAAAATTAATTTGTATACGAACGGAAACAAAGAAGATCAATGCTTGAAATACAAGCGGAGGCACCGGCATGGTGAAATGGTGAGGTTGCTTGACTCGTAATCTAATGGTAACAGGTTCGAATCCCCGTCACACTAAACATGCTCACCCTTTAAGTCATAGGGGCTTTCTAATGCGGCAGTCAGTCCCACTTTTCGTTAGTAAGAGAGTAGCCTAAACGTCGGCAGTTGGTGATAATGACTTGTTGTCTTATCACTTGTCTACATTGCAAAATTAGGTACAGCTAGCGCAGATAGTCCTCGTGCGAAATTTAAAAACAAACTAACAAACTTACATTAAACTAAAACGTATCATCTCATCGTAAAAAAGTTTTAACAATGGCATGTAAGAGCGTTTAAAAAAATGGTCTTGCTTTACATCAAGATAACTTAAGGTGAAAAAATAAAATAGGTAGTCCTAAATGTATTCTTTATAGAAACTATATATAAACAGATTATTTTGTACATTTAGTCCTATCCTTCAGTGAGCCCTCAGGAGTAAGTCTGAAAGCTTATAACGCTAAAAATTGAGTTTTGATACCCATCGGGAAATGTCACATCAATTATGTAGCTTTGCACTTAATAACAAACAAACAAAACCAGATTTTTGGAAACTATATATTACAGAGTAACTTGTACATCAAGATAATTTGAGATAAAAGAACAAAACGTTTAGTTCTATAAGCCTAATTTATAAGATGATGAACAAAAATTGATAGCACTGCAGAAAAAGACTTGTTGTTGTTTTTAAACAATTTGGGAAATAGCCGATGTAAATATTGGACACGCATTATTCAAATATTTTGCACATTTAAACAATATGTGCAATATCTTAAAATGCCAAGTTGCGAAAGTGTTTGACTTATGTATAAGAAAGTTCACTGTGTTCTTTAAAACACTTTACCCAATAAAATTCAAAATGTTAAGCTTTTAATAAATTTCTTTAAGTCCTCTATTTACTTCTTAACTCTATAGATCTTGTCGCAACAGAGTTGTTGTTTTTTCTTCATTATTAGAGGATATCAAAAATCAAATGAAAAGCCAGTCTGGGAGAATTTTTGAGAAAATAAAGCAAACGTTTGAATTCAGATAAATTATGATGAGTTAAAACGTATGTCTTAAAAACTTAAAGGATACAAGTATGCTGAAATGTTAATGAATTTATAATGTACCGAATTCCAGATTTGAGCCTAAGAATTTGACGTTTTGTCACACAAGTACGAAATTTGAAATCGGGCACCATCAATAAAAGGATTTGATGAAAAAAAATCATAAGTTTTAGGATTCAATATAAATTAAGCCTCAATACGCTTTAAAGTACTTTAAAAATCAAAAAAGTCAAGAAATCTAAAATATACTCTCTACAATTGAAAAAGTAAAATATTTAAAATTAGACAAAAATACATAAGAAAATTGTAAAGAATTCACGCAGTTAAAATATTTATTAGTTAAAGGCCAAAAAACAAAAACAAAAGATAAAAATAACTTAATTTTAAAAAGTTCTACGAAATTTAAATGATTTAAATAAATCTTGTTATGTTTGGAAACAAAATTCAGTACGTGTGCAGTCATGTCTGTTAGAGATTTCTGTTCACCGAAATAAAGAAATACGTGACACATAATAAGTTGTCATGTAGGATTAAGTGGTTCCATATGTTCCTATCTTTCCTCACGGGAAGAGATGTCACGTGAATCAGTGCAGAGAAACAGCTTCTCTTAATTCAAATTTCATAAATACCACGTGCAACGATATCTAATGGAGAAATATTATGTTCGAATAAAGTCATGAATATTTCAAAACTTTGGGAATAAAAGCGTACAAACACTCCAAGGCATTTCCATTCCACCGAAAATCTTACTGCTTTAATCCAGTACGAGAAAACATTGAAATGTTGATGTGTTTCTATAAAACAAACATTTCTAGAACGTTGCTGTTACATATTTTAAAGAAATTCGATTCGTCTGCTTGAAGGTAGCTTATTTACTTAAAGCAAAACCAGCTTGAACCTGAATTGATTTTAAGAACCACGTACCGCTTGTCCCCAGAAACTTTATCGATTTGTCTTCGTGCATCTTACTGAGAAGTTTGTATGCAGTAGTTAACAAACACAATAAAACGTTTTCTCCTATTTTACTTCAAATTTTATCTTCACAGATACTACAAATCAGTACTTAACAGCACCCATATTCAAAACCACTCTATAAACTGATAAAGTAATACATTTCCAACATTAAAACGAACAGTTATAATATGCTTTTGATGACTAAATGTACATTTATTTAATTATTTTTAGTTGTGAGACTTATTAACTCTTTTATATAAATTGCTCACCGTTTCAACTGTAGGAGCGTTATAAAGTGACGGTCAATTCCATTACTCATTGGTAAAAGAGCATCCCAAGAGTTGGCGGCGGGTGGTGATGACTAGATGCCTTCCATCTGGTTTTGCACTGCTAAATTAGGGACGACCCTCATAGTATAAATGTTTGAATATGTTTAACATTTTATTTATTGCACGAATAAATTTATCTTCCTTCAGTTCACACCAGAAGAAGCTGTAAAACAGACATAATTGAACCACGAGTAATAAAGTATTAGTGTTATTTAAATATTTAAATACTTCATACTTTTTAATTTGAACATACAACTTCGTTTAACGTAAAGTGAAATTTTACTGATGAATTCTGATATTGAAGGAGAGATTGTAGTATTCTGTAGTTAATGAAGAGTAAACGAAAGGAAAGTTAATCCCACTACAACAAGGAAACCGCAAGATTTTGATAATATAGACTTGACAAAAAATCCGTCCCGTTCTACATTTATTCCCTCAAGTAATGTCGAGCCCACAGAAAACGTACAAAATGCGATGTTTGACTGTTTTTTTCAATTTTGAAACACATTATGAATATGGTGCACAAGTAAACATATGGTCTTTTACTTAATGTTTTCATATATTTCCAAATCGATTAGGTGCAACTTATTAAAATTTTTTTAGCTTCTGGGAAATATGAATGATTGATCTCAACTGAGAAGCGTTCAAATATTAAACTCGTATTAATTGGATTTAGTTTATTAACGTCCGTATAAATTCAATAGTACGTTTTTTTCTGATATGAGATTCACTAGTTTTGTTATTCATAACAACTTACAAAAAGAAAAACACCATAAAACAAATTATTTATAATACTTATAGATTCAATTGAACCGATAGATGGCACATCATCGCAGTGATTCAGAATTGTTTGTCTTCGTCGTTCTCCTTTTATAAAGATAACTTAGGTCAAAACATAGAAAATAGATGACTAAATCATATTAACACCAATGTTTTTCAGTGTATTTTGAGTTAGATACTTACTGCTAACCATTACTTCTTTTATATTTTCTAACACATTTTATACTTTTTGTTGTAGTTTTTAGCAGGGTGGTATCTTGCAATGTTTTCTTTCCATATGCTAATTATTTAATTAGTGTTTTATTTGATGTACTTTTGTTTATACCCCCTCTTTGAGGTGAGATGAATAAAGAGAAAAAAAAAACGATCAAAACTCAACTGCTCTTACGCCAGCACAAATCAGCACAGCGATAAAATCACAATTTCTACACTCTTTTGAATGACTGCTAATTTATTTATATCGTGTATTGTATAACTGTCGTATAAAATGCAAAACAGGAATTGTTATTGAAACTAATCTTGGCATGGTTAAGGCACTCAGCTGTGGGTCCCAGGTTTGAATTCCATGCTTGTCCTTTCAGTCATTAGGACGTTATAATGAGACTGTTAATTCCATTCTTCGTTGATAAAGAGCAGCATAAAAGTTGGTGGTGGGTGGTATTGATTGTCTTCCTTTCTTCTGATCTATCGCATTCAAATTAGGGACGGCTAATGCAGTTAGCCCTTTATTAGCCTTTCTATAAATTCATCAAATAGACAAACACTGAAACCACACTAAATTCATCAAATAACTTAACACTGAAACCACATTAAATTCTAAACATTGTATTAAACTTCTAATATAGTTTTATTTGTTGCCCATTGAAACCATATCTAAATGAGTTCCTCATTTTAACTATATGTTTTTGAGTTTGTAAAATTTTCATTAAAACACTAAAAAAACGTTATACTATTGTATTACCTGATTGCTGCTTCTCTCAAAAGCTTGGCACGTACACGCATACCTTTTATCTGCTTACCCCCGTGGCTGAGAGATCCTGGTATGAAATAATATATCGAGCCATGGTCACATTTCTCCTTGAGCCACTTCTCTGACCCAGTTTTGACTATAATGTTCATTTAGAAAGTGTTGATACCACTTCTTTCGTGCGGTACTGTGGGAGTCAGGCTGATGATTCGTGACCTATTGGCGAAATAAGGTGCTTCGCTCTTTTGGGTTGTGGGTGTGGTATAAAGTAATCAAAGATTTAGTGGCGGGTGCTGTTCACAAACTTTCTTCTTTCTTATAGTCTGTCAGTTACGGCTATGTGCAACTAGCCCTTGTGTATCCTTTTGTGAAGGCTCAGCATGGCCAAGCGTGTTAAGCCGTTTGACTGGTAATCCGAGAATCGTGGGTTCGAATCCTGCTCGCACCAAACATCCTTACCCTTTCAGCCGTAGGAGCATTACAATGCAACTATTCGTTGGTAAAAGAGTAGCCCAAGAGATGGCGGTGAGTGGTCCAGTCTTACCCTACTAAATTAGGGACGGCTAGCGCAGATAGCCCTCGAGTAGCTTTGGGCAAAATTCAAAACATACACTTTTTGTTAAATTTCTAAAATAAGTTCCTAGTACATGTGTCTATATGCCTTTTAGTGTATACTTGTCTCAAAGCTTAATGCCGATAATTTTGAGGAGCTTTAATAACCAAAGACAAGGATCGATTTATTATTGTTTGAAGATTTTTGGAAAAAGTGCGTATTTATATTTGTCACGGATATTTGTTCTTCACAAAAGTACATTTCATATAATTTGTTTGTCCAGAAAACTGACACGTCAACCGCGGACGTCGATTGTCGAAGACAAAAGGGACAATTTTACCCCCCATAAAAATAATTAGACCATAAATAGCCAGTTCAATGTTTTTATTATTTGTATAGTAGAATACAATTAACCAAAGTCACATATTATTACATTTGCATTTCACAAAAATTTAAGAGTTTTCATCTCGCTAAATATTTGGCATCTTTTCTCCATGAAACAAACACTAACAAACTTTTAGTGATTTTAAATGCTTATGTGGAAAGATGATGAGGGATTAATTATTGACTTTTAAAAGAGAAGCACTTGTTTCCAGTACAGTACAAGTAAAGCCTTACCTTATAGGTGGCCCGGCATGGCCAAGCGTGTTAAGGCGTGCGACTCGTAATCTGAGAGTCGCGAGTTCTCATACCCTTCGCGCCAAACATGCTCGCCCTCCCAGCCGTGGGGGCGTTATAATGTTACGGTCAATCCCACTGTTCGTTGGTAAAAGAGTAGCCCAAGAGTTGGTGGTGGGTGGTGATGACTAGCTACCTTTGCTCTAGTCTTACACTACTGAATTAGGAACGGCTAGCACATATAACCCTCGAGCAGCTTTGAGCGAAATTCAAAAAAAAAAATAAAAATAAAATAAACAAGAGTGTACTACGACACGTTCCAGATGTGGATCATGTTATGCGTGTTGTGTTTAGGTTCCAGGGCGATTTATAATATTTTCATGGCACTACTAGTTTAGAGACATCTATGGCCAGTGGTTGTAAACATTTTAAGCATAACAAGATGTGACCCGATTTCAGTGCAAATGATTTACTTATAGAAAAGTACATATGTTGTTTTGTGAAAAATCTGTACCCGGTGGAGAAAAATTGATGTCATTTTCAGATTCCACGTACAAGTATTACTGTAGGACATGTAAACATTTCAATACAATAAAATCATTACAGGTCCTTGTAATTAGCTGGTTGATTTTGTTTAACAATGTAAAAGTGAAATTTTATTAAATCATTATTATTTTCTTAAGCTCACTTATTATATTTAGCGGAATAAAAGGGATTAATAATTAACTGGTTGAATATTTTTAATGGGGATAAAACTATATTTTTCAGATGAGTATCATTTACTTTAGCTCACTTACAATATGCAATATTTTTGTAAGAAATAAATGTGAATTAATAAACAGATCTATGGGTCCTCAGCTGAAATAGAAAAATTAATTAAGTCACAATTTTTCATAAGTTTGAAAGGTATCTTGTGACAACAGTGAATAATTTCTGTTCTGATGGATAGATTGAATGATGACGTTGGTTGCAATTACGTGTAGTTAGTAATTTGACATCATTAAGGCGTATGATGTTTATTTTTATTGTAAAGATTATTGTTTGTAAGGAATTCTATATGGACGCTCATATCAATTTTAATAACATCTTATTTTTTCTCGTGTTTTTGATATAATGATGTGTCTGTTCGTACGGGTGTTCGTAGAAAGCACAACAGTAAACGTATCCATAACCGTAAGATACACGTGACACACACGTTGCCTCAGCGTGATTGGACGAATGACAGTGAATGTTTTCAGAGCATGCTAAGTGATAGACCTGAGAAGATAAGAGCAGCTGTTCTGTCACTTGAATTTATGTGAATTTTAAAGACTTACTTTGGTAACCTTAATGCTAGAACTTCAAGCGTGTAAAACAACTTGAACTAACACGACGTTGGCACCTTTTTTAAGATGCTGCAGTATTTAATCATTGTGAGTACTTTTAATGCTGTTTCATACAGATTTTTCACATTAATTTATTTCTCTGATTATATTCAAAGACTAAATCTATTGTTTCTTTTCCACTGCTAATATATTTTTTACTAAAATTTCCTTGCGCTGCAAGATACTATTGTAGTATTTTCGTGATGACAAGAAACCCACTCGAAATAAAAATGTATCTCAGAACGTCTGGTTAATACCCATACCAGCCGTCCTAAGATACGTTGAATTTTTTGTTTGTTTGTTTGTTTTTGAATTTCGCACAAAGCTACTCGAGGGCTATCTGTGCTAGCCGTCTCTAATTTAGCAATAGAAAACCAGAGGGAAGGCAGCTGGTCATCACCGTCAACTCTTGGGCTGCTCTTTTGCCAACGAATAGAGGGATTGACCGTCACATTATAATGCCCCCACGGATACGTTGAAGCCTGTAACTACACAGCAGTATAGTAATGTATTGTTTGTATAACTAAATTATTCTATGTTATTGTAATATGTCTGTAACTGTATAGTACTATAGTATTGTTTCAATGGCTACATATTCATATAGCGGTGCATTGGGTCTATAGCTTCGTTTTAGTAATTTAATGTTTTTGTGACAATGTACTATTGTATTATACCTGTATCTATTTATTAGTATAGCATTGTTTCAGTAACTGCATACTTGTTTATTATTTTCTTATATCTGTAACTACTTATTAAAATAGAATTCTTTATATGAATATATGTATATATTTGTACATGTATATATATATATATATATATATACATATATATACAACAGTAAACATATTGTTTACAAGCATTACTGTAAGACATATAAACCTTTCCTAGACATGTAGCGAAATAAAAGGGATTAATAATTAACTGGTTGAATATGTTTTAAGGGGGATAAAACTACATTTATCAGATCGGTATCATTTACTGATACTTGTAGCAGAGGTATTATGTTTCTGTAAATACATTAAAACACCAAATATAAAAGCGACTAAAAGTTTGGTTCTAGTGTGTTTTACCGGAAAAAGTTTCCTAAAAAAGTGTTTGCAACGTTTAATGTGTCATTTTGTTGAAACATCGATTTTGTGAATGTTTTGAAAAGTTTTGTTTCTAAATATTTCAGAGTGGTAACATTAACATAACTATTGAAATTCATCAGTTTAAATTAATGTTGTTAAAAAACACATAAAGTATCGAAGCAATATTGAACAGCTCACTCTGAGTGATATAAATTATGTTACAGCACCAAATGAGGAGAAATATCACAAAATATCATCTAATTTTTTAAAACTATTCGCTTTCATTTAGCCTAAATCACATTACCGTTAAGAATAACGTTTAAATCATTTCAACAATACTTTGAATATTTTTTACAATAAATTTAATTAAAAACTACCTTTAGTTCAGAAAATAATAATAAAATATTTTTTTATTTTAGCTTATATTTCGCCATTGCATCTTCATCGGTACTAGTAGCAGAAGAATCTCATGAATCAGCAACGGCAAGACGCTGTTTGAAATAAAGAGATATTATTATTATCTGGATTAAAACAAGTTTTTTAACCTTACTGTGAAATTCTAAATTCATTTTCTTACTAAAATAAACTTGCTAGGATGTGAGCCTCTTTTAGATCTTATATTTATTATTAAGACAATAGTACTAAGTTTTGTATTCTGGGTAGATTCCTTGCTGGTTAATAATTAAACTTCCGTTACAGAAGTCAAGTCATGATTATATCAATATATTCTTTCAACAAAATATTTTCAGTAACTGGAAAGAATACACGAAATATAGTAAAATATTTAATTCTAATCACACGCGAAAATACTTATAAACTTGTCTATTTACAAAGCAATTTAATCGCAAATAACTTGAAGTCTATATTAATATTTTATTATTTTATTTGCATAAGTGACAAATTTGATTTGGTGGGGCCATTTTAAGCACTCTTGTAATCGTCACTATGACGTGAATCCTGGGTGAAGGACAACTTTGAATTAGCAGACGTTTTGGCAGTCGTTAGATTAACCTAGCTTGTAAAACTGAGTCGCACACCTAATAGCGTAAAGGGTCTCACGTAATTTAGGAATAGGATAACAACTTACAGTCTGGACAGCTCCAGTCGACATTTGATGTAGAAAAAACAAAATATTCATATCTAAAATAATGCTTATAAAAATACTCGTACGTTTCAAACTAGTTGATTCCAAGCTGTAATTTTCCAATGAAAACACTTTTCCTTTAGGTAAAAGAAAATGAGACTATATTAAAAAGACAATGATTACAGTGTTCACTATCAGATTTTTATATTTTAAGTAAAAAGAAAGAGGAGGATTCATTACAGTAAGATTATTTGAAAATTTTTAGGAGATAAACATCTTTAAAGTTGAGCTTCTCAGGAAAAAAGTCCCTGGATAACAGGGTAGAAGTTTTCATAAAACTATAATAGCATAGACTGGTTGCAGTTGACACTTCCAGAGACCTTTTCTAATAACAGTTTGCTTCTTTTAGCAAAATTTTCAAATAAGAAATAAAAAATAGTAAAAGTAGCATATCACAGAAATCGTTGCTAATGAAAGCTTATTCCAATAGCTTTTATTGCAAAATTTCTAAACAGAGATGAAAGAGAGACTAAAGTAGCTAAGTCACAGAAATCGTTCCTAATAAAGGCTTATTTGAGTAGTTTTTTAAATAAAATTTTATGGCAAGAGATGAAAGAAACATAAAAATAGCTAATCACAGAAACCTTTGCTAAGAGATAAAAAAAAAGGTACAAAAGTAGCACAAACTAAAAAAAGTGAAAAGAGAAAAGGTTCTTGCGTTACGTTGTTAGGTTTTAAAAGATACAATAGAAGAGTGAGCACATAACTGTGTTACAGCTGATAATTAATATTTATTGCAATAATGCTTTTAGCAAATTTTCAAACAAGATGTGAAAGGTATAAATCTAATTTTACTTTCAGAAATCCTTACAAATAAAGAAGTTTGCGTACACTTTATCACAGTGGTTTATTACAAAATGTTTTTGAGGCAAGTAGTTGTTTGAAAAATATATTGTCAAGTGAGGAAAAAAAGTTTATTGCAACGTTTCTCCCACCAAATCTTTCAAACTAAAATTTGGAAAGGTAACCACCATGGTTACTTTCAAAAACGTTATTAGAAAAATAATAAAATGGAGATGATTCATTATGATGGATTCTTCAATCAAACTTTTGAATAAGAAATAAATAGATTGATTATAAAAATTACTCCCTAAACCTTTTCCAAGATGGAAATATTAAAATATATGAGACAATAGATTATTTCCAAAATCAGAAATAGGAAGAACAAATACTGTGACTCCTCCTCCCACAAAAAAATCTTCAACAAACATAATAAAGAGAAAAGCATGAAAATATAACCATTGAACACTTCTAGATGATAAGAAGAGCAATTAGGGTGATTATTCCATCAAACCACCTTTTTTTAGGATGGGGTGAGGAAGTAAATGTGTGTTATACTGATCTCTATCAGCTTTTCTTCTAATAAAAACGATAAAAAACGGTTCGTTACAGAAGTGAGAACTAGATGTCAGACTTAGAAAACGGAGATGCGTACAAGAAATCGCATATTGAACTATTCTTTCAAAACAAAAAACAACAACCGATGAACAAATAACTTCGATAGAAAACTGTCATAGACAGTATAAATATGTATAATAAACATAGCTACTAAACTTGGTAAATTCTCAACATAGATATAATTATATTATTTTTACTTTTTTGTTGTTTAGTGCAAAGCTGCATAATCGGAACCCGAATTTTAGCGTTACAACTGAACCACCAATGAAAGTGTAGTTGGTGTTTTGGTCTCGTTTCCGCAAGCTACGTAAACATGTATCCAGACAAACTATCTGGATATTTTCTACATGATGAAATGAACCGAATTGTTATACAAACTGTACATTTTCTTGTTCCTTATTTTTATTTGATAGTTTAATCTATTGCTCTAAGATGCTTCTAAAATTTGGCAAAGAGAATGTTTTGTTTGTTTTTTCGTTTCACTTTATAAACTCACTGTTTAACCTTTTTTTCGTGATGTATGTAATTGTTATTAAGGAAATATACTCCCTCAATGACAATGATATTACTATTAAATGGTAATATATGAATAGCATTGGTTTATTCAGTAGTCTTATTCATATGAAACTCAAAATCAGGTTAAGGTGTTAATAACATACAAAGTCAAACAAGACTTAAACGTATGCCAGTTCTACTCTTCAAGTGTGGTTTGAACTGGATTTCCAACGATTTGAGGCCCGACATGGCCAGGTGGTTAAAGCACTCGACTCGTACTCCTGAGGTCACGGGTTTGAATTCCTATCACATCAAACATGCTCGCCTTTTAAGCCGAGGGGGTGTTATAGGGTGACAGTCAATCCCACTATTCATTGGTAAAAAAGTAGCCCAAGAGTTAGTGGTGGGCCTTGATGACTAGCTGCCTTCTCTCTAGTCTTACACTGCTAAATTAGGTACAATATGAAGAGAATTCAATCCCGCCACAAGCACTCGAGTGCCCTACCCACCTGGCCATGCTGGGTTTCAAAATTAAGGACAGCTAGCCTTTGTGCAATTTTGTATGACAATTCTGAACTATAAAATAAAGTAAGAAATTATAGAACGCAGAAACAGGAAGTAACATTCAATAGCTGCAAAATAACAATAAGAATAATTAAAATATCTGATAGTAAAAGCTCTGATATTTGTGTATGTCTTATAGTATGATCTTCTAGGCCTTTTTTCTACTCGCTAGATTGTACAGCCTGTAAAAATTGGCAGGAGCTTTTATTTAATAGCGTTTAGATATTTCAATATTTTAATTTTTTTCGCGTAATTAGCAAGTAAAGTATGGAGTGTTGTTAAGGGACTTGGTGAAGAGGTGATAAATATGAATCACTGTTAAAGCTGAAATATTCTAATCTGTATCCATATAAACAGAATGTTAACATTAGAATCCATTAATCGCGTAGAAGACTAATTTTAAATGTTTGTTTTGTATTCTGTATTTTCTTATACAATTTAAACATTTGTTTCGTATCATTTTCATGCATGAATCTAAAATAATTTCAGGTTGTTTGGTTTGTATATTAGAATATAATCATGATTAAAAGAAATAACATTATATATATATATATACGCGTGTGTGTGACAAACATTCATCATGAAATATTTGCTGATCTACGAGGCTTTAGTCCATTCTCAGATTTGTTTGTATGTTTCAGAAACCTGGCAAATCTAGACAAGGATTATCAGTACAAAACTTTTCCTAATGTTTAACTGATAGACTAGAGGGAATGTCGGTAGTCGCAACACCTACTGCCACACCTTTGGCTATTTTTGACTGATTGAATACTTTGAAATTGTAGCTTTTACATCACACCTAAAGCTTCAAAGCGCAGAGCTCATATTTACAGATTTCACAGTTAGGGTAAGCAACTCACTAGATCACGCTCGGTCCCTTAAAGTCGATAAAACAACTTACTTATTCCTGACTCAAATAATCTAGCGCCCTCTGTACTACTATGATCGATAAAGCAACGTGAGATAGGCGAAGAAGTAAAACACTTAATTATTCGGTTAATAGTTAACCTATTCCAGACTGTTTAGCTATTAGTGCAGTAGGAGTGCAAAGAAACTGTGGTCAGCCCAGCCCGGGGTTGGGAAAGCGCCTGACTCACAATCTGAGGGTCATGGGTTCAAAGCCGTGTCCCACCAAACATGCTTGCTCTTTCAAAATAACCAAGTGTAGTCCGGAAAAAGTAAGAGCGTTGACCCCTTACTCATCAACAGTTGTTTACTTTTAGCCCGTAAAATCTTAATACGCTTTTGAAAGGAAGTTCACTATGTTATACATATTTAATAGAACTTTCATACATCCAGTATACTTGTGTGCAAAAAGTGATATACATTTATATATATGTAGTCTGCGTTTTTTAATCGGTATTTGAAACTTAGACTTCATTGTACTCTCTGATAAAACAGTTTTACTAATAACAACATTGAAAATTTAGAAAAAAATTAAACTTCTTTGATTTGGTTATTCTTAAAACCGTATTATTTCAACACTATTTTTGTTTCAATTTAGATGTATCTAAACGCAACAGTTAATGTTTGTATTAAAAACTTTTTTTCTCAAACGCAGTTTAGTCTATTACATACTGGCGTTGGATCTAATATGCATTTCCACTGCTATGAGTTTGAAGTGAACGAAATTTCAACCTCTCTTTGTGAGACTTTCGTTAAGTCGCAAAAAAAGTGACTAGCATAAGGATAAACACTTCCATGATCTGTTGACCTCTCTTTCGTTACTCTCTCTAGTTCAATGAAAATCAGCTCCTGCTCGTTTACCCACATATAAATTGTAAACTAATTGGACTGAGTGTCTAGTGGTTAGATTAGTCAAACTGTAAATCTGAAAATTCGATTTCAAAATCCGTTGCAGCAAAAACGCATTCCTCACTTTAACCCATTTTTACATTATAGAATGAGGGTCCAATCCTTCTCTTAGGTCAAGCAAGAGATTTTATTAAAGAGGAAAGTTAATTTTCCGTGTTTTGGGCTGAAGTAAGAAAGGTGGACTGTACTACAAATTCCAACTCTCACGACTACATATTCTACACCTCACCCGCTATCATGATCATAACATTTATCTTAATAATATATTAAGAAATGTTTGAATAAACAAAATATTATCTGTGATTGTGTTCTAGTTACTGCATATCTGAAGACTGCATCTAAATATATTCTTGAATACCATTTTAGATTATGGTAAAAACCTAGTTCTTGGACCATTCTTGTGTTTGGTGGTTTATCAGCTTATATCGTATTTTGTCAGCTTGTTCTAGTATTTTTGTATGATTGTTCTTGATGACAAGAAACCCACTTGAAGTAAAGATGTATCTCAGAACGGCTAGTATGGGTATTGACACTTTTACTTAAAAAGGAGAGAATAACGTTTCGATCTTCCTAGGTCATCTTCAGGATAACAGAGAGAGAGGGGGCGTTACGGTTAGATGTTAGGTCTTTACAGAAGTCCCAACAACTGAAGCCTGCAAGGTAGCTCCAGAACTTTATATCCAAGACCCATTTACACACATCCCCAGCAAACCTTATAGAATTTACTACGACCAAAACTACCTACAAACGAACAGTCTACGTGTGAAGAATCCCGTGTCACCAGTTCTAGCCAACATTTTTATGACACAGATTGATTCTCAAGCGATCAATTCAGCCTTACATTCATATTTAGTGTAGTCCATTCTCAGATTTGTTTGTATGTTTCAGAAACCTAGCAAATCTAAACAAGGATTATCAACATATGAAACAAAACAAAAACTCAACATATTAAGAAACCAAATAAACACAGTCACAAAACCATGTTCACCCGATAACATTAACGATAAAATCAACAAAATAAAACAACGATTCATCAACATCAACAAATTTCCTCCAAAAACCGTTTAAAAAGTTATACTCACACACCTAGTTCAACAACACAATCAACAACAAACAAACGATAATAAATCCCAAGATACAATAAAGTACAAAACCTTACATTGTTCCATACCATGTATTCCCGACATCAGCGAAAAATAACCAACATTTGGAAAAAAAACTGATAACAAAAGAATATTCCAGTAGACAACTATTTTTTTTTCAAAATCCGAGTGCAAAACTAAAGTCCATATTATGTCAAAACTACAGCGACAAACACAACGCCAACATTATTTATAAAATGCAATGCAACAATTGCTACGACTTCTATATGGAAGAAACAAGCAGAAATATGGAAACCAGATTCAAAGAACAAAACAAAAAACCCTTTCACACGTTTCTTAACATTGCAAAACAAATAAACACAACATATCTGGCCTGGCATGGCCGAGCGCGTTAAGGCGTGCACTCGTAATCCGAGGGTCGCGCTAAACATGCTCGCTCTCCCAGCCGTGGGGGTGTATAGTGTGACGGTCAATCTCACTATTCGTTGGTAAAAGACTAGCCCAAGAGTTGACGGTGGGTGGTGATGACTAGCTGCCTTCCCTCTAGTCTTACACTGCTAGCACAGATAGCCCTCGAGTAGCTTTGTGCGAAATTCCAAAAAAACAAAACAAACATAACATATCTGTAAAAAACACCCAGATACTAAGTAGGGAAACAAATACAAACAAACGTGAAATCAAAGAAGCCTTACTTATACAGCAACTAAAACCAAAATGAAACCAATATAAAGGAACACCTATATTAATTAATGACTTAACATCTAATTTCAACGCCCCCTATAATCCCGTACCCATTTATACTTTCGTTTCTAAGAAATGTGTTCAACAATGGTCAGTTACAAACTCTCTTTTTGTTAACCTGAAGATGACCTAGGAAACGCAGCTCTCTACTTTATTAGTAAAAGTGTTAATACCTGAACCAGCCGTTTTTCAGGCTTCTTGAAAGTTGTCTAACTAATGTCATTATTAGTGACTAGTCCTCGAATCATTCATGTTTCTCGTATTATTGTAATATTTTATTCGAAAAAACTGTTGTTTCGTTGTAATTGGGAGTGTTCTCTTTCTGTGTAAGTATCTGATTTATTGATAGTTGGGAGTGCTTTTTTACTGCGTATGTTATGCATCTGATTTCTTGTAATTGGGACTAATTTCTTTCTGTGGGTGTATCTCATTTGTTGTTACTTGGGACTGTTTTCTTTCTGCATATGTATCTGATCTGTTGCTAGTAGGGATTAATTTCCTTCTGTGTAGTTGTATGATTTGTTGTTAGTTGTCAGAATATTCTATAATAAAAGTATTTAAACTACTTTGCCCTGCTCTTGTACTAATGTAGTTAAAAAGTAATTTTTAGTGATAAATTAGTGTTCCATTGTTGGAACATCTGGCTGTATTGAGAAACTGGTGTTCTGTTGTTAGACCCTAATAAGAAAAACATATAGTTGTAGTGATAAGCTATTAAAGGTCTTCCTGCCTCCTATACTACTAAACTGTTACGTTTCTACTTAGAAGCAATTGTATTTGCTACCTTAAACAACTCTCTCATATTTGTCCTAAAATATGATTTTTTCATGAAAAATCTTGTTAGAAATAAGCTGAGAAAGTAGACTTTGAACAAAATAAAAACTTACTCATTGATATAATCAAAATTACCTGAACAGCTGAAGTAAGACATTCATTCAGATTGAAGTATAGAAACAAATTAAAAAAGTGTGCTTAAAAACAACTTTATAACCACATAACAAAAAAGTTTTAAAACTATATAATCAAAACGTATTAGTTTATGAATATATAATAACAGTCTAGTTTACGACTAAGTACTGAAATACCAGATGATTTGTTTGTTTGTTTTTTAATTTCGTGCAAGGCTACACGAGGGCTATATGCATTAGCCGTCCTTAATTTAGCAGTGTAAGACTAGAGGTAAGGCAACTAGTCATCACCACCCACCGTCAACTCTTGGCCTACTCTTTTACCAAAGAATAGTGGAATTGACCGTAAAATTATAACGCCCCAACGGCTTAAAGGGCGAGTATATTTGGTGGGATGGGGACTTAAACCTGCGACTCTCAGATTACGAGTCGAGTATCTTAACCACCCGGCCATACCGGACTACTAGTTTATGAATTTGTTATGATAAACTAACCTACCAATTACGATGAAAAACTAGTTTTCGATTGCATAATGAAAAGTTTTTACGGCTGTGAAATAAAAATCTAGCTTAGAAATACACAAAATAATAAATTAGTTTAAGACTGTGTGATGAAAACTAATTTATGACTCTATAATGATAAATTAATTCGCGACTGAATCATGATAAACTAGTTTGTGACTGTATGATGAAAGTTGGTTTACAATTGTGTGATGAAAATTAACCAACAACTCTATAACAAAATTAGCTAAGAATTGTAAAAGTTTTATTAAAACTAGAATAAGGCGTTTTACAACTTCGTAATAAGAAGTAAGCTTACAACTGTATTAAGAAAAAGGAGCCTATGATTATCTGGAATATTACGACAGACTTCGAATCAATTAAGTGTCATGGAAATTGCTATATATGTTTACTAATAAAGCCATCTTTGGCTTGAATGTTGCCTTTTATACACGAAATACTGTTGACTTCTAAGAGTAATGTGTATGTGTGTGTGAATATTGAACCTTTAACCGAAGTTGGTGCTTTATCTCAAGTTTGCTTCAAACCTTGAATGGTGCTTGGTTTAAAAGTGCTTGACTTGTTCTTTAAAAAACAAAGTACTTTAAATCTAGAAAATGGCTTAATTTTTTTATTCATTTTTAAGCATAAAGCTGCACAATGGGTTTAACCAATCGTGGGTATCGAAATCCGATTTTTAGCATTATAAGCTCACAGAATTCGCACTGAGCCACTGAGGGGCAGGATTAAGGCAGTCAAGCTCGTTATCTTATGCTCTTTACTCAGCACTTTTGCACAGTGCTTGAATATTTCAGTATTTATAAATAATAGTAGCACAAAAATGTCATTTTATTATGACATATTTACAACTGTTAAGATTTTCTGTCCCTATGACTGTTTCAGTTTATTCACATCATATTTAGAAGCTAAGGAAAAATAAAACGAAGTTTTTGTCAAATATGGTGTGGGGGTTGGAGGTTTACATATTAATAACGCTTAGTTCTAAATCATGAAAGTCTTGTGTATCATTTAACAGTCCTGAATGACTTCTACGTGATAATGTATTAAACTTAGTAATAAAATAGTTATTAGATTTTCATTTTGAAATATATTGTTGGTTTTCTAATATATATATATATATACACACACACACACACCACGGTATTTATGTTAGTTTAACACCCATGTTACTTGTTAAAGTTATTGACGATATGGTTATAACAACCAAATTATATTAAGTAAAAAAACAAAAAGATTGTTTTATTAAGCCATTTGATTTATTTCTTGTTTCACTTGTGAAAACAGTTATGTAATTTAGTATAATGGAGCTATGAACAGAACATATGAACTGAGCAAAGTTTATAAATGTAGTTTAGCTCTTATTATAAGGAATACAAAAATTATTGGCTTTATACGAACTTTTTTTCGGTCATTTTGCAACATTAACTTAGCTCTGATTACACAAAAGGTACTATAAGCAATAAATAGTCTTTTATTAAACTTATCGCGTGGAGTCGTTATACAGTTTATGCAAATAAATCAGATTAATATTCTGAGTTATTATTCACTTACAGCCTGTAACTAAGACAAAGACAGTCGAGTCATCTTCCTGTGAAGGAAGGGATGATAAGGATGACAAAAAGAATAAAGAGAGGAAACCATTGTAAGTTCTTGAAAGTGTGAACATTTTTCAAATTTAAAATTGTGGTAGTCAAAAGCATCGAATCAGTCACATTTATTCGTGTGCATTTAACTGGTGTAATATCAAGTCTTTAAACAGACGGACTCCTTTTAAAACCAGGCACTTCACGGAGAAAAAGAGAAACAAAATGCTTCTGTAGTTCTAAACATCGACGTTTTATTCCGAGGAAAAGGAAGCTCACGTTCTCTATTTTAGGAAATATTAACAAAAGATTTAAGGTGGAAGATGAAAAAAATCTTATGACGTAAATCTAAATGATAGTTTTGTTGAGTCTGTAAATTTAGATGACAGTTGACATGTATTACAGCATTTATAAGGAAACGACAGTTTTTAGCTTTTATGGATGCATTACTTGGTAGTGACGTCACATTTGCATAACCGTTTGGCTAGATTGTTAATCACTATAACCTGCTTTACTTTTATTTTATCAAAAGAAGGAAGATCGTTGATCCCGGAACTTCAATCGAAAAGTCTATGATATAATGAATGATGTAACAGGTAAAAAAAGAAAACCGTCAGAAAGGAACGGATTATAGAAAAGAAGTAGGATTTTTGAGAAGTTAAAAGTTGGTCGGTTTTGCATTTTAACAGCAGACGCCAAAAGCTCTTCTAAGTGTTTAGCAATAACTAGGTAAACCAAGTTATCAAAGCTGACGTTAAACTCATAGAACTGTGAGGAAAACAGTAAAGCTCTGGTCGCAGCCAAGTTTGTCTGCACGTTATAGTTGGTTCTGAGATCATCGCTTCATTATGGAAACTCAAACTAAGTTCTAGTAATGTGAGTTAGTATAAGTTGGCACTTAACTAATTCTTTGTAGCTACACGATTTTGTCTAACAATAAAGCCAAGTAAACGTATTTGGAAATTTCCGTTATTGTAGGCAGGCTGTTTGTAAATAAAATGCAGTTTTCGAAAATTAATGCACATCTGGTTTAGTAAGACAACTAGTATTTTTGTGTATTTTATTTTAACATTTTTAACAATTGTTGTCTCTTTCAACACATTAAAAATTAAAATCTAGACAAAAGTCAAGAAAGTATAATTTACAGTTGTATTGCATGTTTAAAGGAAAAGTTGAATAATGATCTGTCTGTGCCCATTGCAGGATCGAACCCCGGATTTTAAGCTTTAACTTAAGCCCTCAAGTTTCATACTGAGCTACTGTGGAGCTTTGTAACTGTCTTTCATTTCTTTCACTATCCATGAAATAGGGCAATATGTTGATTGCATATTACTAGTAAATAAATAGTAACTGTACTTACCTTCCAACGCTGGAATCGGGTTTCGATATCCGTGGTTGGCAGGGCGCAGAGAGCTCATTTTATTATTTTGTTCTTAGAAACAAATAAATAACTAAATAAATTGTTTGAAAAATAAAATATTAAGTATATTCATAATAATTCTAAGAAAAAGAAACAAGTACAATAATAGTAACAAATCGTGTTAATACACTTTAAAATATTCGAAGTAAAGTTTACAAGTTTTGAAATTATACCAAATATACAGTTGTTTTATTTTAACCATATTTTATCTAGGGCTCAAGATATTAAATTCAGACTTAGCTTTCTTCGCCGGAAACAGGCGGACGCTTCCCTTCAGTCGGTGAGACCTTCTCTGGAAGAAATTCAGAAGTGGTCGGAGTCTTTCCAAGAACTCGTGGCCAGCAAATGTACGTTGTAATGATGTATATGTTTGATTTCATTTTAGTTTAGAAATAATAAACAGTAAATTTTATTACCTTTACACTTGAAGGCAACGGTTCTACCTACCTATAGTGCTGATAAAACTATGTGTTTTTTAATGTCATTTACCAAACTTTTTTACCCCACTTTGGTTGTTAAAGACATCATTATAGATACGTACCTACTTTTTACACGTAAGGTCCGGTAAATATAAGGAAGTGTTCTATTCTGCTTATAGATGGGCTAGCATTGTTCAGAGCTTTCTTATCAAGAGAGTTCAGTGAAGAGAATATGGAGTTCTGGTTAGCCTGTGAAGAGTTAAAAAAATGTCGAATCAACAAGCTTTCGTCCAAAGCCTGGAAAATATACAATGACTTCATTGCTGTCCAAGCACCTAGAGAGGTAAGATAATACATTTTTCCATGTATCCATCGTAATCATTTCTTTCTAGTACAATAATATAATCATGGGAAGTTTCAATCGTCATTTTTTATTTTCCTCCCAATTGAAATTCTTAAGTGATCGCCGCAGCTCTTTAAGGAAAATGAAATCAAATTATTGATTAGAAATGCAAGTCTGTATAATTAGTTTTAAAACGAAATTCAAATGAACAATTTTCAAAACACGGAAATAAAAACATTTAAGCGATAAAAGCTGCTTAGAGACGCATCCTGAAAAGGAAAAAACAATCAGTTTCCGGAATTCATTATTTTGTCCTTTCAATTTCTTAAATTTTTATCTTTATCTTTTGAAATATTCAGTTATTGAAGGGATGTTTTCTGTTTACTTTTTGTTGAAGGAAAATAGAAACACTTTCCAGTGCATGCCAATTGTATACTAAAGTTTATATTTTGTAAAATTAATAGATAATTCAAAATAACTATTAGAGGTGAATTGATATAGAATACAATACTTTTCTTTATAAGTAACCGTAAAAAAGTCTGCATTTTTAATATGCTAAAAAAACAAAATAGAAAAAAAATTCTGTGCTTTGGCAAGTAACTATTTTATTACCCTGAGTATGTGATATTTAGGATTTTAACTCATTCCTGTATGTCATTGGAAGAGCTACTAGTTACGTCTTATTTTTCTTTAGGTTTTGTCTTTTTATTTTTGACTAAAAGGAGCTCGGCATGGTCAGATGATTAGGGCATTCGACTCATATTTTGGGGTCGCGGGTTCGAATTCCTGTCTCACCAAACATGCTCGCCCTTTCAGCCGTGAGTATGTTATCATGTGAGGGTCAATCCTACTATTCGTTGGTAGCCCAACAGTTGGCGGCGGGTAACAATGACTAGCTGCCTTTCTTCTAATCTAACACTATTAAATTACGGACGGCTAGCATATATAAAGTTCCTGTAGCTTTGCGCAAAACTTTAAAACAAACAACTCTTTGACTAAACGAATTTTTGCGTTACTGTCAGGATCATTTTTGAATGATAACCTTATGAGTTAGATATATAACGAGAACATTATCGTGACAGACTTAGCAACAATAATTGCAAACTATACTTCACTTTCCTTCGATTTATCTGGAGTACAATATTTTCAGATATTTGTTTGCGTTTTCTTATGGCAAAGCCACATCAGGCTATCTAGTAAACCCACTGAGGGGAATCAAACCCCTGATTTTAGCGTTGTAAATCCGTAGACTTACCACTGTAATCGCGGGGGCATTTTCAAATGTTAATATTATAGCTGATTCTTAACTGCAATACTCAATGAAAGACCACCTATGGTTTTTAATAGATCACCTTTCCATCATTTTCATTTTTTTTCAGAGAATATGTTTAATATTTAGTTTTACGTTGTTGTCTCTTTACAGATTAATACATTTTATGAATTAAATCTTGATTTTCACTTTGACTTAGCAGTTTTCGATGATAATTTATGTATTTTATATTTTAAAACAACTTTTTGTTGCAATTTAATATACTTTAAATAAGGTATGTAAATTTTCATCATGACCTTAAAATATTTCACGTGTTTTCACTTCTTATCTAGGTGAACATTGACTCTACAACCCGAAACACTATATTTAATAACCTTTCAAACCCAGATCACCATTCATTTGATCTAGCTCAAAAGCAGATACAAGGTCTGATGGAACGAGATACTTATCTACGTTTTCTCCAGTCAGAACTGTATTCAGAACTTCTTCAAGAAAACAGTTCTACGTGAAGTTTTAAACTCTCCAGTGATTCCCAAGATCAAGAATATAAAACGATGATGTTTTACAATCCCGAAAAACCAGGAATGAATTTATATTGAAGTGATTCAATGGAAAACAATAGTAATTTCGTTCTAGATTAAAGGTAGCGTTCTCACCCATTGCTGTCGAACAACAAATATTGTTGTTTTGTTTTTTAGTGGTGTGAGTGTTACTGCTATAACAACCACAAGATACATTTTCTAGTCATTTAGTTACTAAGGAAACAAATAACTTATGATATTGTTTTATAGGCTTGGATTCAAGAGTTTCTGCTACTAGGAAGAAGACTTTATGAGATCAAAAGCTGAAAAATATGGACGATAGAAAAGTAATTTCTTACTTAGAAATGCATCAACAGAGTAAACTAGCTAATAACTAGTTATTAATTACCTTTGTAATTGTTGTCAATTAGTTTCTTGGGTCCTTAAAAATAAATTGCAGCATTAAAGGGAAAAATGAACATTGCAATGTCAATGTAAAAGAAAATTCCTCATACGAACCCATTAAGTGTAATATTTTTTGCTGATATACATGAGATTTGAAAAATGCGTCATCAAGTGGTGGTCGTGCAACTTCAGTGTAAATGTAATATCTTCCAAAAAGGAGGTTTGAAATCACATGTTTGTTATAGAAGCAAGTAATGTTTAATTTTTCGAAGTTGCTAAATATATTTTGCGGATTTAATTGAACGAAGCTGTTTAGAACATAATTACATTGTTAAATTAATTTACATTTCAGCTTTGTGTCAACACTCCGGCATGATGTTTCATTTTTCTTAAATTTTGTTGCGAACTATATGCTATCATTTGTAATCAGTGGCTTTAAAACTCGTAATCGATAAATGGTATGAACTGGTGTTTATTCCACATTTCATGAATTTTAACCGCAAGCAAAGTTTGTTTGCACAAAGCTACAAAATAGGCTTCTTTTAGCCCACCGATAATATCCAAAGCCAATTTTTAGTAACATAAGTCCAGATTTCGCTAAGCAACAGAGTAGCTGTAAATAAAAATAATTGAAAAGAACTATAGTGAAAACATTTTAGTTATTGCTGAATAATGTCATATATAATCAGTGATATCGAGGAAACTTTGTTCGCTCTTCAACGCAAAAAATTTTCTTAACCCAAACGAACCGTTTTTACATATATAATGTCGTATATACTGTGTTATTTCATAATATAATAATATATTCATTGGTAAAAGAGTTGGTGGTGGGTGGTGATCATTAGCTGTCTACTTTCTAGCCTTAGACTGCTAAATTAGGGACGGTTAGCGCAGATAGCCCTCGTGTTGCTTTGCGCGAAATTCAAACCATAATAATTTATATCAATATGTAGGAGCTATGAATATTAAATATTAGTTTCGTACAAATATGAAATGTAACTGCTTATTCTTAAACCACTATCCTAATTACCTGTCTCTCGAACCGAAAAAATATATTTGAAAGTATTGAAGGATTTGCTTCACAATGGATTTACTTACTTCATAATTATTAATATAGTTCCTAAGTGACAACATCTTTTGAAACACAGTCATGTCAGTGCATGGTTAAATGCAAAACAAATGTTACTATCGCAATAAGATGAGGAAAAGTTGTTATTATGACAATAAAACTAATTCCAATCTTAATGGATTTGAAAAAAAATATCATTCAATATTTTATTTCTTAACGTTGGCTTTTGAAATTAGTGAGATGATCTCAGGATAATACTGTGTTGTTTGTTCCCTTGAACGCGTGTAGTTGTGATATAAGTACAATGTTACCCTTGATGTTGATCTATTTATAGAAATTTCTGTTGCTGAGAGTGTGCAGAAATCGATCCTTTTAATGTTAAAATGTTTCTGAGTGGTGATGGTGTTAGAACCATTAACATTCACTCATATGAATGTATAAATGTATAATGTACTAAAAATCGTGGGCTTCTAAGAATTGTATTTTCATTGTGATAATAAAGTTATTTTTTTTTTCAGATCTGATTACTGTAAAACCTTGGATACAAGTTTATGGCTCTCGATCAACCTTAATATTTTTATCAATTATTTCTCTCTTTTCAGAAGAAAATGTATAATTTGTGAATGATTGTTAATATATATTTGTGAACAACGTGTTTTAGGAATATAACTTCTGCACAATGTGCAAGTTTATAGAAAACTCATATCAGCATATTAACTTTTTTCATAGCTGTATATATAAGTAAATTCATAAAATTCTTCATATGGGTTAATAATGTATTTTGCTATTATCGTGAATTACGAGTTTTGTGAAGTAGAAGTAATGGAAATAAAACATTTGATATTTCCTTAAAATGTGTTGTGTTATTAAAATGCATTTTTATATGAATAAGAAAGCTTCGTCTCTCAGATATGACATGGTCCGATGGTTAGGGCACACAGACTAGCAATCTTCCGGTGGCGAGTTCGAATCCCCGTCCCACCAAAGAGGCTCGTCCTTTCAACGTTCTACTGCGACAGTCAATCCTTCTATTCGTTGGTAAAAGAGTAATCCAAGAGTTGACGGTGGGTTGGTATAACTAGCTGCCTTCTTTCTACTTTTACACTGCTAAATTAGGGACGGCAGATAACCCCTTTTTTTTTAATTTCGTGAAAAGCTATTCGAGGGCTATCTGCGAGAGCGGTCCCTAATTTACCAGTGCAAGACTAGAAGGAATGCAACTAATCATCACCACCCACTGACAACTCCTGGGCTGCTCTTTTACCAACGAACAGAAGAAGTGACCGTCACATTATAACGTCTCTACGGCTGAAATGGCGCGTATGTTTAGTGCGACAGGGTTTCGAACCCTCTACCCTCAGATAACGAATCGAACATCTTAACCCACCTGTCCATGCCGGACCGAAGATAACCCTCGTGTAGCTTTGCGTGGAAATTAAATCATTCTTAAAATTTCATCTTTCAACAGAACTGAGACAATTTGATGATTTTGTTTTTTTGTGTGTTTGCCATCAAATCGTAAATTAAACTAAGTAATACACGAGTTTTATATTTGGCACAATATTAAATTTAAATATTTTATCCTTTTTAATCTCCACGCTTTAAATGTTGTTTTTAAAGTTTATGCTAATAATTCATCTTTACAAATAGTATTTAGATGTTCGTCATCTACGGAATTGAACTACATAAAATAAATCATGAAACTGACAATGTACTATACCCATAGATTTCTTAACATCTTAAAATTTAGAATTTTATTCTAACACTCGTAAATCATTCAAAAAGCTTTACTAACACAGAATATCTATTAATATTTCAGTTTCAAGACAATAATTAAAAATTAAACACAAAGCTGGATGAAAGATGAGCTTTTATATCAGTAATGTAAACATTGAAAGCATAGAAAAAGTATTTTGTGTGTGTATGTTTATTATTATAAAGCACGAGTTCATAAAGAAGTGAAATATAAAGCAGGGACCTTTAACAAAATATAAGAAAATACAACATCCTATTAGCGAATATATAAAATACTTATTCGTGTTAAGTCTACTTTTGATTTATTAATTCGACGTTGCGTTTCTGTAACGTTTCAACCATTACTGTGGCGTCGTTAAAACCCACGGGCTTGGAAATTTCTACGTTTCAATATGATATCGATCGTGATTTTCTATTCTGATTTTTCTAGACACCAAATGAGGATTAGGGTCACTAACCACTTGTGTCACTGCCGAACGACCTCTGCTGACGTATTCACGCCAGTATAATGGGGCTTAATATTTGTATATAACAGTTATAATGCAATTTACATATCGTTACATTCTTCGTGACTTTCACTTACTAATTTATAAATAAATAACTTTCTCCTGTTACATTTTATTCCAAAATTACATGATTTGATTAGTAAAGGTGGAAAAAAAAGGGTTTTATTGCTTCAGAATCATTTAGAAATAATAAAATAAAACTTAAACTTTTAGCGAAAGTCCATACGTTTGATATTTCTTAATGACTTTATTACAACACCTCGGAAACGGCAACTTCTTAAAATCATTCTAATGCACTGTACTTGACTATCTGGTAAGCTTTAGTTAAACGAATAACAACAGCAGGGCTTGAAATATTATAATCACTAGTTTTAATTATTTTAATACAGCTTCCCAGTAATAAGGTGTATTGTATTATCCTACATTTGACAATCTCATGGTTTGTGTGAATAAGTTTTGACTAAGGCATTACGTGTTATGAAAAGCTTTGACGTACACAACCTCTTTACTAACGTACCAGCCCCTGATAACTCTGCAATCAGCTTTGAAATGATAGAACTCTTGAGGAAGGATACATCTAACTGAAGTTTTTCATAAACTCCGAACCCATAACTTTCTTGATATTAGAATCCTTTATCAATAATACGCAAATAGATGAGTATACCACGAGGATTAATATCTGATGGTACTTGTGCTGGTTCATTATTTCATCCATTTTGCAGATGTCTTCTGTCGCTTCAGCAGAAAAACATCCCCCAAACCATCATGCTACCTCTAATGTACTCTTAAAACAGTTGGCACAAGTAATAAAAACTTTAATTAAAGCAAAGTACAGAATAAGGTTCAGATTTTCTTCGACTATCTTCACGTTAAGAAGGTTAACCATAGTAAATGCTATGTATTGAGGTAAGATCCTGGTATTTAAGACCACCCCTTCTGCAGAGCAATAGTGGTCTTAAACAGCAGGTGGTCTGTTATTGCAGGAGCCCATTTTTGCATGTTTTTTTTTATTTGTACATATTTTGAAGTTAACAAAAAACAAAGAAAGGCTTTTCATTTGTTTCTTCTTATATTTTTCTCTTAGCAAAAAACAAAAACAAAACAAACCATTGGAGGCAGTGAAGTCATCCAGATTCATTTCTGTGGCTTTCATTAGTGCATATTCCTTCAAGGCTACGCCAGTAACAGGGTGGTTTTTGGCACGTGCGGCACAAAACCAGTCCCACACTCTTTCGTTCAGCTCCGTGTAGACTGTTTTCCGTGCTTTCTGATATTTTTTGCCACTGTTAGCACCATTTTGCCACAGTGATATTATTTTTTCTTTGCCATTTACTATGCTCTGTATTTCTGTCTTTCCAACGTTCATGGATTCTGCAATTTTTCTGCAGCTTTTGCCGCCTTCAAACAACTTTACAACTTTCACACAATCTTCTAGTGAAAGCACTTTGCGTTTTCGATAATCAGCCATGACTTCAGAATGAAGATAAAGACGTTTTGAATATGTGTAGAGCAAAAGAATGAAATTGAAACTGATTTTTAATAAATATATGCCTCCTATTTATACCTTAACCGAACTGATCATTTTTGGTATGATTTGGTCTACTAATCTACTAATTGGATGCGACATGTTTGTTCAGCAATTATCAATGAAAAGCTGGTGTGTGGTGTGGTTTTGTTTGTTTAGCAATATTTTACATCAGTACATTGGACAAAACTGTCAATTATCAGACGTGAGGTATTATGAAATGACCATCAGTGATGTCGAGAAACCCACTTGTTGAGAACTTTTATATGCAAAAACGGCTCTTCTGGGCCCAGAAAACACTTCAAATAGAAGAGCGAACAACGTTTCGACCTTCTTCGGTCATCGTCAGGTTCACAAAGAAAGGGTTACTGGTCGGAAGCTGACCACATGTTTGGGAGGGGTTGTATAATTGAGTGTTGCAATGTAGAGGGCGTGGTTTGAATATATAATTTGTCTATAATATTAATATAGGTATAATGGTGTTCCTTTATATTGGTTTATTTTGGGTTTAAGTTGTTGTATAAGTAAGGCTTCTTTAATTTTTCGTTTGTTTATGTTTGTTTCTTTATTTAGTATTTTAGTGTTTTCTATGGTTATGTTGTGTCCATTTGACTTGCAGTGTTCGAAAACGTGTGAAGGTGACTTTTTATGTTCTTTGAATCTGGTTTCCATTTTTCTACTTGTTTCTCCTATATAGAAGTCGTGGCAGTTATCACATTGTATTTTATAAATAATGTTGGTGTGGTGTTTGTCAGTGTAGTTCTTACATAGTATAGACCTTAGTTTTGTGCCTGGTTTTTGAATAAATTTAGTGTTAACTGGAATGTTATATTTTGTTACTAGTTTTTGCCAAATGTTGGTTATTTGTTTGCTGATGTCAGGAATATATGGTATACAGCAGTATATGGTTTCGTGATTTTTTGATTCGTGAGATATATTTACTTTTGTTGGTTGATTTTGCTTTCTGTCTAGGTGTGTGCGTATAATGTTTTCTACGGTATGTGGAGGAAACTTATTAATGTTGATGAAGTGTTGTTTTATTTTATCTAATTCATCGTTAATTTTATCTGGTGAGCATAGTTTTATGGCTGTGTTTATCTGGTTTCTTAGTATGTTGAGTTTTTGTTTTGTTTCATGTGCTGAGTCCCAAGGAATGTATAGTCCAGTATGGGTGATTTTTCGGTGGATTTCTGTTTTGAATTGTGTGTCGGTTCTTATAATTTTGAGGTTAAGAAATGATATTTGATTGCTTTCTTCCTGTTCACATGTGAAGTTAATGTTGGGATGTATAGAGTTAATGTGAGTGAAAAAGTTAAGTATGTGTTCTGTAGATTCGAATCCCGCAATCGTGTCATCTACATATCTGTACCAGTATAGTGGTGGATGTAATGCTGTATTAATTGCTTGTGTTTCAATTTGTGTCATAAAAATATTGGCTAGAACTGGCGATACTGGGTTGCCCATGCTTAGGCCATTTGTTTGTATATAGTTTTGGTTGTTGAACATGAAGTTTGTCTTTATTGTGGTGAATTCTATGAGGGTTGCTAACTGGTTACTGGGAATGTCTATGATCGGGTTAGGGTCTCGAATATAGAGTTCTAAGGCTATCTTGCAGGCTTCTGTTGTTGGAACTTCTGTGAAGAGGGATATAACATCGAAACTGGCCATTAAGGCTTTATGATTAAGTTGATTTAGATTGGACTTGAAATTAAAAGAGTCTTTGATGAATGAGCTGGCTGATGTTGCATATTTGGAGAATGCCCATGCTATGTATTTACCAAGATTGTAGTTAAACGATTCATATGTTGACATTATTGGTCGTAATGGACAATCTGGTTTATGAGGTTTGGGGATGCCGTATATTTGCGGTGTGCGTGAGTCGGTTTTACGTAGGTAGGAATAAAGTGTTTGTGAAATTGTGTTGGCTTTTTTTATTTGTAGTAGTAATTTGTTTAGTTGCGTCTCATGTGTCTTAACTAAACAAATTACTACTACAAATAAAAAAAGCCAACACAATTTCACAAACACTTTATTCCTACCTACGTAAAACCGACTCACGCACACCGCAAATATACGGCATCCCCAAACCTCATAAACCAGATTGTCCATTACGACCAATAATGTCAACATATGAATCGTTTAACTACAATCTTGGTAAATACATAGCATGGGCATTCTCCAAATATGCAACATCAGCCAGCTCATTCATCAAAGACTCTTTTAATTTCAAGTCCAATCTAAATCAACTTAATCATAAAGCCTTAATGGCCAGTTTCGATGTTATATCCCTCTTCACAGAAGTTCCAACAACAGAAGCCTGCAAGATAGCCTTAGAACTCTATATTCGAGACCCTAACCCGATCATAGACATTCCCAGTAACCAGTTAGCAACCCTCATAGAATTCACCACAATAAAGACAAACTTCATGTTCAACAACCAAAACTATATACAAACAAATGGCCTAAGCATGGGCAACCCAGTATCGCCAGTTCTAGCCAATATTTTTATGACACAAATTGAAACACAAGCAATTAATACAGCATTACATCCACCACTATACTGGTACAGATATGTAGATGACACGATTGCGGGATTCGAATCTACAGAACACATACTTAACTTTTTCACTCACATTAACTCTATACATCCCAACATTAACTTCACATGTGAACAGGAAGAAAGCAATCAAATATCATTTCTTAACCTCAAAATTATAAGAACCGACACACAATTCAAAACAGAAATCCACCGAAAAATCACCCATACTGGACTATACATTCCTTGGGACTCAGCACATGAAACAAAACAAAAACTCAACATACTAAGAAACCAGATAAACACAGCCATAAAACTATGCTCACCAGATAAAATTAACGATGAATTAGATAAAATAAAACAACACTTCATCAACATTAATAAGTTTCCTCCACATACCGTAGAAAACATTATACGCACACACCTAGACAGAAAGCAAAATCAACCAACAAAAGTAAATATATCTCACGAATCAAAAAATCACGAAACCATATACTGCTGTATACCATATATTCCTGACATCAGCAAACAAATAACCAACATTTGGCAAAAACTAGTAACAAAATATAACATTCCAGTTAACACTAAATTTATTCAAAAACCAGGCACAAAACTAAGGTCTATACTATGTAAGAACTACACTGACAAACACCACACCAACATTATTTATAAAATACAATGTGATAACTGCCACGACTTCTATATAGGAGAAACAAGTAGAAAAATGGAAACCAGATTCAAAGAACATAAAAAGTCACCTTCACACGTTTTCGAACACTGCAAGTCAAATGGACACAACATAACCATAGAAAACACTAAAATACTAAATAAAGAAACAAACATAAACAAACGAAAAATTAAAGAAGCCTTACTTATACAACAACTTAAACCCAAAATAAACCAATATAAAGGAACACCATTATACCTATATTAATATTATAGACAAATTATATATTCAAACCACGCCCTCTACATTGCAACACTCAATTATACAACCCCTCCCAAACATGTGGTCAGCTTCCGACCAGTAACCCTTTCTTTGTGAACCTGACGATGACCGAAGAAGGTCGAAACGTTGTTCGCTCTTCTATTTGAAGTGTTTTCTGGGCCCAGAAGAGCCGTTTTTGCATATAAAAATTATGAAATGACCGTTTAGACCAGCATTTAAGCGACCAAACGACCGGTTTTTGATCACACACGGGCGGTCTCTGGTCGCGTCCAGCGGGTGGTCGGTCACTACGGGGAAAATAACATTGAAAGCCGTCCGTTGGCAGAAATATGGTCGGAAACACCGGGTGGTTGGCGACAGCGGGGGTCGTCCAAACCAGGATCTACTGTACTTGGATCGGCAATATACAATTTCACCAAATTTTAAAGTAGCATGATAGTTACGCGTGTACTGTTACTAAAACATTTTGACTTTGATGAATAAACATAAATGAATACATTTGATGACTTATACTCTAACGGTCCAAACTGCTGCAATCAGGGCTCAACAGCAATAAATTTATTAACAACTGGCTAGAATATCTGGACTGAAGTTATCTAAATTTATCATTAATGAAAGATTATTTTAGGACATGAAAAGTTGTTTCCCTTATATGAAATAGTGAGAAACGTTCATAAAACTGCAAAGCACAAAATGTAGAACCATAAATTTACATTTACCTCCATATGAACAGCAAACCTTCGTGCCAAATTTGGTGAAAATCTATTTAGAGAAAAACGCGAAAAAACCAAAACGCCAATAAAATCTGCGAAACACAAAATACAAAGCTGAAAATGTGTATACATCTTCCCATGAATCGAATGCATCTCCATACAAAATTTGATGAGGTATGATTGTGGTAAAAAACGCCTATAAAAATTGTTTGTTTTTTAATTTCGCACAAAGCTTCTCGAGGGCTATCTGTACAAGCCGTCCCTAATTTAGCAGTGTAAGACTAGAGGGAAGGCAGCTAGTTATCACCATCTACCGCCAACTCTGGGGATACTCTTTTACCAACGAATAGTGGGATTGACTGTAACATTATAACGCCCCCAGGGCTGAAAAATCGAGCATGTTTAGCGCGACGGGGATGCGAACCCGCGACCCTCAGATTACAAGTCGCACGCCTTAATACGCTTGGCCATGCCGGGCCGCCAATCAAAATACCAAAATTGAAAAATTTTATATGTCTTCCCGTTAACCCACTGAGCCTCCATGCCAAGTTTGGTAAAAAATCCGTTTACGGGAAACGATATAGCAGTAAAAAACGCAAAAATGATCCTAAAATTCGTAAAACTAAAAAGTTATATGTACCCACACACAGACATACATCAGACAATACTATTATATTTATATTGATGACAATACTTTGAACTAAATTCAATACTTACCAATACACAGTTAATAAAGAAATGCCCAGCCAGGACTTAACATCAATATTTATAATAATTTATCATAAACATTAACAAATCAATAACAACGGAATCATGAAACAGAAAGAAAAAGCATAATTCCACAAAACGTAAACCAAATACAATATTCCAACGAAACATTTCAGTACCAATAGCGAGTAACAAACAGCAACAACTTAATCCTTCAATAAATATGCCATGATTTTCTCACTCTCTCTTAACGAAGCTTCAAACAGGTATTTACTGAGTAGGTCACAAGAATCATACTTTACTCTGTAATGAGAAAGCAGGTGCATCGTTATTTTAAAATAATCTGGTACAAATTAAATTCTCTGCTATGGCCAACCAATAGTGCATGACCATATAAGTAAGGGAAGGAGGAAGAGGTCAGAGAGCACATATGAAATCCAAAACTCGAGAGAGGGAGAGTAAGAAATAATTTTATTTTTTGCTTTCAAAGTTCATATGTCATTCTGTGTTGTAGACTACAGAGTGAATAGTTCTTATCCTGATTAATAGCATGCGTACGTTTAACTGACGTCACCACAGTACAACTTGCAACTTCCAATGTTATTTGCTTGGTGTTGTTTTAGTGTACATTTTAGTGTACAGTGGTGCGTATGGTTAAAATAGATGCCCATTTCAGAAAATTTCATTTCTTTTTGAGAAAATTGTACATTTTTTATTCTTAAAAATCAAAGGAACAAGATTTAAAAAGCAGTATCAAAAATATAACAGGCCTGTGTTACTTATTAAAATTTATCCCTGACGAGTCTCCCATTTATTATGTTACGTACGTTGCATATTACAATTTCAAACAGCCGGAATTCTTAATTTAAATTTGGAAGTTAATTAAATATCGATAAGTATTAAATTTATTATATTTACCAACAAGACTGATACTCTCAATTTTCTTTCTTAACACAAATATATTTTAATATACAAACAAATATACAGTCAATAATAATGGTTATTACAAATAATACAAAAATTATGTAAATTTATGATTCATGAAAGGTTATCTTAGAACACGAAATATTGCACTTCGTGTAGCTTTATGCTTAACTATAAACAAAAGAACTCTTATATGCAAATATGCAATTATAAAAATACACCCATAAAAAAAACTGCATAGCACAAAATGTGAAACCATAAATTTGCAGTATCTCCGCATGAACCCAACAAGTTTTCATGCCAAATTTCGTAAAAATTCATCAACAGAGGGCAGAGTAGTAGTAAAAAAAACCGCAAAATGTTGGTTGTTTAGAATTAAGCACAAAGCTACACAATGGGCTATCTCTGCTCTGCCCACCACGGGTATCGAAACCCGGATTTTAGCGTGTAAGTCCGCAGACATACTGTTGAGCCACTGGGGGTCTCGCAAAATGTAAAGATGAAAATTTGTTTGTACATCCCGATGGGCCCACTGTGTCTAGGCACCAAATCTAATGAAGATCCGTCTACAGAGGGGTGAAGTAGTGGTTAAAAACACCCATAGAAACCGCATAATGCAAAACTGAAAATTTGTATGTTTTTCCGTATAGAGTTGATGAACCTCCTTATCAATTTTGATGGTGATATATCCACACTCTGCAGAGTAATTTTATGGTTATACAATAGACAAAACTGTTATATTTGTATAGCTAATATAATCACAGACTAAAACAACAATGAGAATACTTTGAAAATAATTCTTAAATCATCTGGAATTTTTAGTTTTATTAACTCTATGGTTTTTGAATTGAAATATATTTAGTTTTATGGAAATCTTATTCTTTATTTTTTAATAATTTTAAATACGGATCAACTTGTTTATATTCTCGAAGAACATTTTTCAAATCTGAATTACCTATTTGTTGTTAAGCACAAACTGCACAATGGACTTCCTGTTTTCTGTTGACTACAGGTATCTAAAGACTAAACCCGATTTTAGTGTTATCAGTCTTCATACTTAGAGCTGAGCTACCTGGTGGTAGCAAAATATTACAATGAATTGCATAGACGAAATTAGGAATTAGAATTCAAGTGAAACCGATTCTTTAGAGGAGCAACTAAAATATAATTAATTTCAGCCTCTATGAATATAATAAGAAAAAGCAAAAATAAAAAAATAAGTTATTAAGTGAATAAAGTTCTCTAAAGGCTCAGCAATAGCTCTGCAAATTTACAATACTAAAAACTTGGTTCCTATACCAGTGATGGGCACAGAACAGATATCCCATTGTGTAACAACGAAAATAAACTGTAATAACTGATCATCTGGCCCGGCATGGCCAAGCTGGTTAAGGCGTGCGACTTGTAATCCAAGGGTCGCGGGTTCGCGCCCGCGTCGAGCCAAACATGCTTGCCCTCCCAGCCATAAGGTCATTATAATTTGACGATCAATCTCACTATTCGTTGATAAAAGAGTAGCTCAAGAGTTGGCGGTGGGTGGTGATGACTAGCTGCTTTCCCTGTAGTCTCACACTACTAAATTAGGGACCGGCTCGGTGCAGTGGGCTAACAACTTACTCCCTTAACAACCTGTTGAAGAATCCGCAAGTGATTACGGCCCTATGTTCCTTGAAGGAATAGAATGACAGATGATGATGATTTGATCATCTACCCCACCTGGTGTATAACTTTTTAAATACTAATGCTACTTGAATGGAAGTGTACAACTATTTAAGTTATTTTCAATCAAGAAATGCAACATAGTAACAACACAAATTCAAAAACAGCGACTGAAGACAATAATGACAGTAGTACTTAAATCGGCATATATTGATTTTTAGATTAAGTTCTCGAGTATAAAATGCATTAAGTTTCATGATATACAAGTTTTTTATATTTAGTAGTTTTTAACTTGGATTTTAAAAACAATATCAGACGTAGCAATGATTTATTTAAAACTAAACAACAGAAATGCTCATTAGTTACACATCCAATATGAACATGGATTTAACATAAATATGTATTTGTAAAAATAAGAAATAAAGTTACAAGTTTTCAAAATACTTGATACCTTAAGTTTAAAAAACAGCATAGAATCAATCATAACAAACTTTAAAATATTTTGATAAATGACCATTGAACCATTATTAAAACAATTTCTCAAAATCTTTTAATAAATTCAATAATGTTTTATTTTGCAAAATGTTTCAGTTTGTAAACGTTTTAATCACATATTCTCAAATATTTTCTTTTATAGAAGATTTCCATCTTATTAGGCGTACGACTCGTAACCTGAGGGTCGCGGGTTCGCAACCCTGTCGCACCAAACATGCTCGCCTTTTCAGCTGTGGGGGCGTTATAATGTGACGGCCAATCCTATTATTTGTTTGTAAAAGAGTATCCTAAGCTGCCTTCTCTCTAGTTTTACACTGCTAAATTAGAGACGGCTGGCGCAGATAGCCCTCGAGTAGCTTTGTGTGAAATTAAAAAACAAACAAAAAAGAATCCTCTTATTAAATCATTAAATTGTCTAAGGAGTACCTTTTTTATAACCTGACGAGTGTTGTTGGTTTTTACCGCTTTCTTAGTATTCACATATTTTGACTTTGACCACAGAAATACCGTCTGCTAAAGGCAGGTTGAAAATTACACGCTAAACTAAAGTTATTCAGTTTTTCTTCGGATAGAATTGCTAGTCGCCATATTAATTTTATAACGTATTTTATGACGATTTTCATGTTTGATTTGATTTAACCATTTTACATTATTGAAGTTTAGGGTGCATTAAAAAACTATAAAGTTGATACTATTTGTCATTAAGTTATATTTGACAAAAACTACTTGTTTGTTTTCGGTTATTTGTTTAGTTTATCTGTTAGTCAATTCGGTTTATATATTATGGTAGAAAATAGCAAAGTTAATTTGTATGAATTTTAATAATTTGTTTTATAGATGACGCTGCACTTTATTGCGTGTTGACAGAAGCCGAAAAAAACATAACAAGAAGCTAGTGATTGCGGCCATGATGATAGTTTGATTGTAATTTTGTATGAAACAGATTTAGCCACACCTTTATTTTAACAAAAGAATATTGCGAGTTTATTATCGTTTCATAGCGTATTTATGTTGTGAATATGAAATCAACTACTGCCTTGGAATGGAGAGAATGAATGAAATATGCTACTTTATGGAGTTTATTTCCAGCATAATTTGCCACAACAAGGGCAAGACGAAAGCAGATAGATAAACAGTGTTAAAGAAGCACAAGTACGCTTGTTTCTATTATTGTTAATTGTAATAATCAAGTACAAAGTTAATAAAAGTAATAGTACTGATTGAAATTTAAATGTATACAACTTGCAAGTTTTAACTTAGTAATATAGTATTAAATAATTTTAGCAGCTTATTTTGCGTTTTAATTTTTTGGTCAAAAAGGTGAATCAAATTTAGAAATAATTTATAAATAAAAACTTGCATGTTTTGCATTATCAATAACAGATTCATGTTGTAATAAATATCGTATAAGGTGAAAAATACCTTCCCAAGTTTTTGTAAATGTTTGTTCAGTACGATTTTAGTGTAAAACAATAATTACGTTCGACAACATTAGATTTTATTTTGACACACACAATTCATATCTAGACAGCCTGAAATGCAGTGTATTCGTAAAAAAAACACTGAAATATGTATTAACTAATTAAGACTATATTAAATAGTAAAATAGTGTTGTCTTATACCAATAATATGATAAATAGTCATAAGACATGCTGTAAATTCTCATTATAGATTGGGTAAAATTATTGAATGATAAATTGTAAGGGAGTTGTAAGACAAGGAGACTATGGTACAGGTACATGTGTTGTATATCCAGGTGGCACTGACTGAATGCAAGAGTAATAAAGGATAAGTCCACTTGGTAATTGGAGATTTGATCACACCATTATGCTAACTTAACTGGCTGGATCAGAATGTTAAATACAATAGAGAGATTAGACACAAAAGAACAATTGTTATGCAAATAAGTCTAAATACAGAGTATGTACCTTCTTGAATCTTTAATCATGCTGGAATATTTGTTCTGCATGGATACTCCCTGTAGTTGGCTTTATTGGAATGTTTTTAGCAGAATTCTTCTCCCAAAATATTTTCTAGACAAATGACCAAATGACATGTTCCTTAGCACATAAGAAATCTTACATTTATCCAGCATGACATGGTCTACCATATAACCACTCATTTTCATGACAACATAGGTGGAACCAGAGTTTCTGAACAACTACTGAAGGGCACTTCTATTGACATATTTACAATAATGTGCTGCATTAAGCAATATTCTCTTTAGGCAGTAATAGGTATTGTCTACCTTTGATAGTGGGTTCTATCATTCTATGTCCTCCTCATTTATTGGATCAGTATGACTTGGCTTTCCATTACCTGAAGAACCCTTATTTGATGGTGACAGTCCATTTTATTATAATATATGTCTGCACTTTTAAAAATGTGGGCAAATGTAGAATTTTATTAATTTTATTTGAAATACACAAACCTAATTAATAGCTTTAGTGCTAACTAAAAGTTATCTTTTTTCAATGTTTTAAATGCTCTTTAATTTCTCAAGCACTAGCAAAACCTAGTTTTAAAACTAGTGATATGGAAGCAGGTCATTCAACCCATTAAGTTTACTCATTATTCTCAATCACTGACACAAAATTAAAACAGTAGGCATCCGTATAGCAAGTAATAGCACGTAACATGCACAGTTGCAAATGTCTACAGTAGACTTCATTATTTACAACATATTAATAGGTGAGTGCTAGACACTAGTAGATAAATGTCTTTGTTTTTTTTACAAATTAATGCATGCCATACTAGTATAATATAACAATACGTAAGGCACTGAGATAAGTATTTAGAACTGGAAAATTTAATAATTGATTATCTATAAACAGTGATTACATTGATAAATGTCATGTAAACTATTTTTTTAATTAAATTATGGTTGAATCAATCATTCAGAATTGATATTTCCAATTATCTTTATTTTTGTTTATCCCCACAATTAATAAATCAAAATTGTAATTAAATCTGTTGTCAAAAAGAAATCAGCTAATCAAAATTAGCTTACCTCCACTCACACGTTAGGTTTATCCCAATAAAAGTTTTTCTTCTGTGTTCATTTAAACATTGGTATGAATTTTATCTTGCTTGCTCCATTTTTATACCCCACTGTATCATCCATGGTGAAATTAATCTTGCTAGTGCATCCTTTATGCCAGATCTGCATATAAGCTCCTTGTTATTACTTCTCTTTTTATTAAAGGCAGAAATTATGATGATGGTCTTATGTGACTTCTGCAGGTCTCTTCAGTGTTATTACTATGTTTTTGACTTTTGTGTTTCTTTAAGACTTGTTCTATGGGTCTTGAGTTTATTATTTTCTTTATTTGACAAAAAAAAAACATTTTGGAGATGTTTTTTTGAGTATGAAAACACACGTTCATGTCTCAGACACAGAAATGCCCAATGGTCATCTGCCACCCCTTCACAAGAGTAAAGTTTCTTGACTGTAAGTTGGGGTGGCATCTTCTGTGGAGGATTACAGGCATCATGCTTGTAATGTTTTGAGCATTTCTTCCATAGCTTACAAATATCCTTCTTTGTTGAGTGAAAATTATTTATTTGATTACTTGGTCCTTCCACTTTTGCCAGAAATTGCTGTACATGTGAGAAAATTTGATGATCATTTCATAGAGGGTGCTACCTTGCCTTGTTTTTATTATTTATTGGATGAATGTGACTTGGCTTTTCATTACCTGTAGAACCCTTACTTGGACTCTCAGAGGTTAAATCCCCTTCTTTCTATTTGGGGCTCACTTTCATCAATCTCACTTTTACAGAATTGTGTCTCACATATGGACACTTTTTTTACACATTTCATAATTTTTGAAACTGCTGTTTGAGGCTTATCACAGATCTCCAACACAATTTTTGGATGATTTTAGTCATTTATTGACCTTGGTTAGGTTATTAGCTTTTGTCCACTCCTTGTTATCTTGGATGGAAAGAAATTTCTTGCTGGAGAGCATTTGCTATATTGCTTTGGCCCTTAAAGATCTCAGACAGTTGATTTTTTCTGATATTCTCAATTCCATTAAATTTTAAGTAGAGGTAGCCCATCTCCACTTTTCTGTTTATATCCTGGCTTTATGACTGTTTCAAATGTCTACTACAGGATAGTTTCTCTGGCTTTAATGCCATGATCCATTAAAAAATTAAGGTGATTCTGCCTTACCAGCAGGTATCTTTCTCTAGGGTGGAGTGGAAATTACAGTGTTGGTGACTACTGTATAGGGTCAGGTCCTGTGAGGTCTGAATTTGGAGATTTCATGGCTGTATTGGAAACCTTTATCACAGATCAGTGGGCCATTCAAGTTCTCAGAAAAGGATTGTTTTTTCAATTCATGTCTCCTCTACTCTCCAAGGACCCTTTAACATCCAGTTGTTGAGACCAATCTATCCAGCACAAAGGGGCCATAGACCATGTTTACTCCTCTTGAGAGTTTTTAGTCTTGACTGTTTGTAGTACCAAAAAAGATAGACAACTTATGATCTGTCATTGAACTTTCTTGTTTAAGTTGCTTTTACCAGCCTTCTCAGTTTACAGTGGAGTCATTTCTTTTGTTTCAGTAGATATTTGCACCCAGTTTATGAATGACAAAATTCAATGTTATCAGTAACCACTTTCTTTTTCTTTACAGTGTTTGTGCATCACAACCAGGTTTTTCAGTTTCTTTCTCTTCCATTTAGCCTCTCAACACTCCTGTGTGTGTTTTTCTTAGATAGTAAAATCCTTTTTACATTCTCTTCACTTATTAGGCATTCACAATCACAATACATGGATGACTGGCTTCTTGCCTTTTCCAGCCACTTGGCAGAACTTCACACTCAAACTCTGTTATCATAAGCTGTGAGAGCTGGGTTTCTTATCAAAAAGTAGAAGTCTTTTTCTTCCACACAGTATCTCTTTCATTTAGAGGTGTGTTTTTTTTTCCAATTCCAGACTAAGTTAGGCCCAACTTTCATATTTATGCTTTTAGGCTGTGGAGAGGGTGGTTGTTCAAATACAGCTGTTTTTTCACTACCAATGCATATACTTCCATCTCATTTGGGGATATAGCCATCTTTTTGTTTTTTAATATTTGATCTTCTCTTTTTGATCCACAAACACCCAATTCAGTTGTACTCCTTGCTTGCCATGTTTGAGGTGTAATGAATTCAGTGGCTGATCAGTTACTTCACACCAACAGAGCTTTTCTCATCAAATGGATACTTCATCCTCAGGTTTTTCATTTGGATATGCTTTCATCTTAGAAGAACTTTGTTGAATGGTTTTGACACACTAGCATGCTCAGTTCCTGTCCTTATGGTAACTAGTACCTTGCCCTCTGACTTTGAGCATAGATTCTCTTAGCCAGGATTGGACATTTCTTCATCTTTACTTATTTTCTCTGATTTGTCTGTTATCCAAGATTCCTGCACTGCTTCACTCTCTGTTGTACAGAGTTCTTCTGGTGGTACCACAAAGTTTGGGTCACCCTTGATTTCCACTCTTCCAATATTTTCACAAGTGTAAACCTTTTTTTTCTCTGGCCAACTCTTTTTATGTCAGCCTCAGTTGGACATTTTTCATCTGGCAGTCAATATTTATTGACTTCACCCCTGGCTTTTATGAGTACATCACGTGACAAAAAGGATTGACTTCAAAGATGAAGTAATTAAGTAGGTAATTATTCTTTAGATTTATAGGTGTTTCATATCTTATATCCATGACACAGTGTGACATAAGCATCACTAAAAGGTTGTTTTAATCATGAGTCTTGAACTATTAATCTTTTCCAGGATCTATTTTACTTTATTTCTATCTTTAAACATCGCATGTCAAATATGACTCTGGAATTAGTTTGTGCAATATCAGCATTTATCTTAATTTTGAAATTTTCATACATTAAACAACAATAATCCTGTAAAGACCAGAATGGAATGTTTATTTAGTTCAAAATAAGCACTTCTATCACTTTAGTGAAGTTCAACACTTTCTAAATTTGAAATGGGGTCCTTCAAAATATTTCTTCTGATGAATTTTTCTTTTTATGCATACAGGTGATTTTTAATTAACGTTAATTTGTTTTAAGATGTATTACTTTGGAAAACCACTCAGTGATTGCTATAGACCTTATATGTATCAGTTAGGGACTGCTTTAACTCATAAAAAGTTGGATCTAAAAAAATTAGTAACCTCAAAATTCTGTTTCCAATTTTCAGAACCAGGAAGTAATTTTTAATGATAGTATCATGATGTGTGTATAACCATACAAGTAAAATCAGGAAATTTTTTAATCATGTTAAGTGAAATAAAAAGCAATTACTTTTATTCATGCTTATTTCAACAAATATATGTGTATTTAACATTACAGTATTTATTAAACAATCTGACATAAGACATAACACATATTTGTATTTATATATATACACGTGTGTGTGTGCAATATTCATTCTCATTATAGGGTCATGCCAACTCATCCAGAAAAAAATAACTTTTCCCAGTGCATGTCACAGATTTTCTTGAATAAAATCCAAGCAAAAACTTCATTTTGATTTATTAAGTAATGCAGTACAGCTTTAGAATTTTGTGTGGCTGAATAAACCAAATTGAAGTTTTTGCAGGGAAATCTATGACATGAACTGGGAAACCCTAGGTTAGTTGGCATAGAATGACCCTGTAATAAATTTTGATACAAATTGAAACTGCACTATTTTTTGAGAATATTCCATCTACATTCTTAAGTGTGTTGCATCCAAGCCTGTATGAATTAAACACATATACTTTGCTATCATATCTCACCAGATTTCATGCTGTCAAGAATTTACATGAATTTTACATCCATGGTGTATAAAACATTATACTGAATTGTTGCTGACCTACAGAAGTTCTTGATGGAAGTTTTGAAATATTAGAAACAATTTAGCTATTCTATAGCAACTGAATGATAATAATAGGGGTAGGGCAAGTAATTAAATAAATTATTTTATTTTCACATTTGATTGTGTTTTTGACAAAGTATTCAATATTTTATATGCAAAAACAGCTCTTCTCTCTTCTATTTAAAATATTTTCTGAACCCAAACGAGCCGTTTTTGCATATAAAATTCTCAACAAGTGGGTTTCTCGACATCACTGAAAGTATTCAACAAGGACCAAATGTAGACTAACATTGTAGCATTAGTAATGAAATTTAATTGGTCATAATTATATGTTATGACTTCAGCTATTCGTACACCCTGTGTTATAATACTCTTAAGTATTTCATAATTAATTAGACTGGTGAATAAATCTTATTGTAATACATTAAGTCTTATATAACAAAAGCTGAGCTGAATGCCCTTAAGCAATTACAGGAAAATGATAATCTGGTTATTATTAATGCTGAATAAGGTAATGTTGTTGTACTGATGAATTGTTGTGATTATTTGAATGAAATAAGTCAATTAGTGGTTGATCAAGATAATTATTTATTTAATAAATTATATAAATGAAGGAGCAATCATTAAATTACATAGATTTACTTATAATATTAAGTCTTGGGTGTTGCTATTTGTGAAGAATACTGCTGATTTACAAAAGGATTCAGATCATTTAGTGAGTTGGACAAACAAATCATAAATGAGCTTTAATTATAATAAATGCAAGATAATGTATGCAATTTTTAATAATTTGAATGAAAATAATTTTACAATGTCATTAAAGAAAGGGATATTGATGTAATGGGTCGATCCCTTAAACCATCCAAGTAGTATATTATTGTTAGTGGTAGGGCAAATAGGAGCTTAGGCTGTATCTAAAGAAATGTTGAATACAGATTTATAGAAACTACGATTTCATGGTATGTCACTGGTTAACTACATTTGCATTAATATGTTCATTCATGAGCTCTTTAACTTAGGAAGAACATTGAATTGTTGGAAAGGGTTCAGATGAGGATTATTAGAATGTTGCCCAAGATGAAGAGTTTGTCGTGTGAGGAGATGTTAAGATATCTGAAACTATTTTCTCTTGAAAAACAGAGTTAGAGTGGATATGATTTTGAAGTTAAGATTGTAATGGGAATTGATTGTGTTAGTGCACTATCTTCTTTCATTCTTTGGAATGTGATGCCTTTGGATGTTATAGGAGTAGTAAATTTAAGTGATTTCAAGATAAAGCTTGATAAATATATGAATAAGGGCTGGCTTTAAGATTTTTAAAATTTATTTATTTAATGGTTTAAGTTTAGTTGAGGATGGGACAGCTAAAATAGATTAGTAGGTCTCATGTTGCCCCTAAATATTATGTTATTATAAATGTTTAACCAACCACTTGACAAAAGTAAGGGAAAGGAAACTAAACCAATATTTATTAGTTATAAAAAAAAATTAAATTCATTAAATCACTCTCTTCATAATTTTTTGAGGTCTAGTGATCCAAAAACACTTCACATTTATGGGTTGCCTAAGTTACATAAAAAAGATTATCTCTAAAAGCTATTGTATTGAATGGAGAAGCCTTTAATTAAAATGTGAGCAAAATTTAAGCTTAGATTTGAGATCTTGTACATTACAGAAAATGTGCAATAAAAATACAGTATATATTACTAAGCTATTGGGTAGATTGAATCCCTATAGTTTTTAGTTAATTCTGATGTTGATTCATTATTTACACAAGTACCAAAACATAAATCTATTGATTACACTTTCTTACATCATACATAATGAAAATATAAGAACACACTTCTTTCAGTAGTTTTAAAACAAATGTAATGGGAACAATACAAAGTACATCACAATTTAATGGGGAATTTTTTGATCAAATTCAGGGAGTAAATATGAACAGTTTGTTATCACTTTCAGTAGCTAACATCTTTATGAACTTTATAAAGTACAGTTAATCTAGGATTGTTTTCTCTCAGGTATGATAATGAGATATTTTCTGGCTTTATGGATAAATGAATGAAGAGTTTTTATTATTTTTAAACTAACTACATCTTAATATTAATTTTACTCATGAGAGTGAAGGGTGATTATCCATTCGTAATATCATAGTCTGTTGGTTTAATAATGCTTTTAAAACAAAGGTATTCAGAAAGGAAACACATTAATATTTACTTGATATGGCCATCAGCTCATTACAGGACTCAAAAAATAGGGATCATAAACACTTTATTGGCTATAGCAAAAATAAGTTGCGGTTCAAAAGTATATTATTTGGAAAATGAATGAATAGCCTAATAGTGTGGTTAGAAAATACTTAAGCACATAAAGGTTGACATAAAGAAAAGGAAAATTTCACATTAGTTTATTGTGTAATTGTGTATGTACCTTGTTGATCAAGTATGATAAAAACATTATGGAAAGAAATAAAGGAATTATAAGCTTTCCTTGGAAGACAGTTATTTTTTTATTGGGAAAAAGTTTAAATACAATCTTAAAAAAATATAAACTGTATAAATTTCTATATAGGGCAGACTGGTAGGCATTTAACAACTAGAATAGAGGAACACAGATATACTCTGTTACATGTCTATCAACATTTTAAAGATAAAGAACATTGTAGTGAAAAATTAAATTGTTAAAATTATTTGTCAAGAACATAATATTAATAAACATATAAGAAGCTGTTTTGATAAAAGATTACAAACCTATAATAAATAATATACACAGAGGTAATTTATTATGTTAAACTTTAGATTACATTTGTGACATCACCAGTGGATGTAATTAATTATGTTTATTTGTGCTAAGTACCTTATGATGCCACATTAACTTTGAGAAAATTTTATTTTCATCTAACTTTTTTCTGTAACATTTTAATTGTTCTCTAAAATGTTTTTTAATTTCACAATTTAATTAGTTTATCATTTGTTGTTCTGACACACAGCATGTATAAAATCACAAACAAGTACCTTTAATTTTGCTTGTACAGTAAACAGAAGTCATTTTGTAACTATAATGTGAATAGAAAAATCAGTATTTAAATTTTAATGGCATAAGATGGTACAAAAAAATCATAAAGCTATATTTTACCTCCAGTTAAAGTAAAAAGAAAAAAATCATAAAATGAGGTAAAAATGTATTCTCAATGTTACAAATTTGGCCTTGTTAATTATTTTTGCATTATAAATAGTGTTAGTGAATTCAGTTGAAACATCTAAACTTTAACATGTAAACATACAGTAAACCTTGTCAGATGTAACATGAGTAGCATTTACCAAATCTGGATACATTTTTCAGAAGAAAAAAAGTAAAAAATACTTTGAAAACTTTTAAGCTAATTTTTTTAGTTTAGTAATACGAAGCAGTTACAAATTAAGTTTTTTTTATTTTGTATCCTCTTTCTTTCTTGTTTGTTTTTTCTCAACCACAGATTTTTATGATAATTTTTCTGCTTTATTTTTAACAGATTGATATTCTTCCCACAAAGTTTAGATCAAACTGAGAAAACACTCAGATAAGGCTCAAGCAAAATTTTATATAAATTGTTAATAATCTTGTTTTCCTTAAGTGGGTATTTCATAGATCCTACAAATCCATTAATGATCACAAACACTGTAATTTGTTAATTATTTGAAAAATAACTCAATTTGAGTTTTTTCTTTATTGTGTTAATAACATTTGTATTTTGAAAGCAAGACCTTTCTTAGATGGTTAGCTATATTCCTTGCATCTGTCTGAGATATTTGTCTTGAGGCAAGTTTCACCTAATTTCACATTATTTTTGCATGGAGTATGTTGATACATGACACCATCATGTGACAAAACAATAATCCTTCACTGATAGAAAGACAACACAACCTGTGTGTGCAATAAGTCCCCTTATATTCTTGCTCTTATTATGATTTCATTTTTCTCCTCAGGATTGTTGTGAGCAGAGGTGTTTAAATTTTTCTTCTGTGTTCAGTGAATTGAGCTTTTTTTTTTTATATTGAATTCTCAAAAGATAATGACTAATTTAATACTGTATGAGTAAAATTGTTCACACTCAGACCTTATTTCTACCATACCTTCTGGAGGCTTATTAGCTATTGGGGTCATTGTACCACATTTAATAAGCCTCTTACTCTGGTCCTGTTAGCCATATATCTTTCCTGTCAGTGGAAATGATTTATTGTACTATGACTTTAACCTCATAATTTATGTACCATCCCTCTGATAAGTAGATAATGTAATATAAATTATCCAATATAGATACTACTCACTTGTCACATCTCCTCTTTCAACAATTGCCAGTAGTACATTCTGATATTTCACTGTATGTTATTTAGAACCAATAGAAAGCCAGAGTTTTAATTCATCAAATGACATATTTTTTGTGTAATGTGTTTTCTATTTTGTCCTCAATTTGAAAAGTTTTCATGGTGTTTAGATCAAGAACTTTATGCTATAGTTAGAATGCCAGATGAATTATGATATTTATAGGACATTGTATGTGCCATTATTCTGTGTTTTTTTTTGTTGCATTAATTAGTGTATTAATACTACTAGTATAAAAAAGGTAGGATTAAATTTATCCACAGTTAACAGCAAAAACAAAAGAGGGTGTAGGTAAATACTATTTTTTTGCATATGTTTTTTATTTATTATTATAAAAGTAACTAAAATGTAAAAATTAGAAAGTTTTAAGGTTATATAAAGTTTGATACTATAAGGAAGTGCAAGGAAAATAGTTCTTAAAAAGGTACTCTTGTTAACAACTTGTGCATTACTTCATTCAATGTGATAACTTGACCTACACATTTGTTGAGTGAGTTACAAGTTTTTCTGTGGGATTATTAGTTAAACACAATTGAAAGGGCAATAAAATAATAAGTGTAAATATGTGCAAGTTGTTTCAAGCCTTAAGCTATTTAAGATAAACAATTTGCAGAGAAACTAAGGGTAATTTGGATTTATCTCATATATTTTTGTGGTAGTTACAAGGTTGATCACACAGATAAAGTCCATATAGAGTTAGGGAAATAAACTAATAGATAAACTTAAGAATTTAACTTACACAAAAATGTTTGATATTATTTAGGAGGTTATAGAGGAATATCAACAATCTCACTAGGTTTTAGAAAAAAAAAAGACAATGTTTCACCCAAATATTTTTATATAGTTTACCTTTTTATTTATATTTTAATACATTGTGAAAATTTGTTTGTTTCAAAGTGAGAACTTAATAATGTCAGAAAAAAACTCTCAAAAGAATGTTTGTTTCCAAGTGAGAATCTAATTGGGAAGGTAATTTAGTAATTATAGCTTGTATTTTTCAAGACGAGAAATTATACATTGTTGCCAAACATTCATCACTTTGATGCATAAGATTGGCATCTCATTATAAAACAATTGTCAAACACATTTTCAATTAAATACAAGAGACTAGAATTTCTTTTACATTATTGGAAAATACAAAAGACAATTTTGTCTGAATATGTAAAGAAAAACTTAGAGCAATTGCCCACAATTGAAACATTGTTTAAAAAAAACTTCTTGAATATTCATAAAAATTAGACAACTTTTGGAAGTTGACTTATTTATTTGATGCATTCAAGGCTCATAATTTTTTATAAAGTATGCATTTTATGCTTTATTAAAGTAATGCAAATTTTTGCAGAACTCTGTATTTATGAATAGAAGTGCAACATTAAAAGTTTGTTTTGAAGTGAGTGTCAATGATCATTATCTTGGATCTAGTTTTAGAGGCTACAAAAAGAAAATATAAAATTTTCAGATGAAGAAGTATTTTTAATAACAAAAAGAAAATTACTTTACAAATCAACAAATATTTATTAAAAATATTGAAATTTCAGAATCTTTTTGTGTACAGATTACTTATGATATTCACTGAAAGTTTGCCATAGTTTGTGAAGACATAAATAACATTTTAAAAGTTATAGTATAGAAACTCTTATGGTTACTCTAGGTGATTCATGTTAAGGTCCTTATGAATCAAAAACATGTTATTATCAATGCTAAGATGCTTTAATTATGTGAAGTTACAAGTGGAGTTAGATAATTAACAGTCCATCTTGTTATTTACATTTATGCAGGTAGTAAATAACAAAGGCTCCAAAACAGTTGCACAAGAAGCTTCAGTTAATGCACAATCATTCAGGAAAAACTGCTCATTTTTTTTCACTACATTTATTTGAAGGTTTTTATCACTGCAAATCAGTTCCAGTAATTTTCTCGTATATATTCTCATATATTAATTATAAGTGTATTATAGAGAATGGGAGAAAAGATTTCCAACATCCACATAAGAAGTATGTTTGTGAGATATAGAAGTGTGGGTACTGGGATACTTTCAACATGAATAAAAAAATACAATATATTAAATAAATAATTGGAGTGGAGGGAAAGATACCAATATAAATAGTAAATGAAGAAGTAGAAATCCAACAATCATGGCAGAAGTCTGAATGTTGTTGAATATTAAATAAGGCAAATAAAACAATAAACACTGGTGATATGAAAGTAATAAGGAATAAAAAGATTAAGTAAAAGACAAAGGTGAAAAAAACAAGACAAATACTGGACTTTTGGATTATGAACTAGAGTATTGGAAAAATGCTATGGATTGTGAAGACTACAGCTAACGATATAAATGTGTCTTTTAATAAGAAAGTGGAATTAGCATACGAGAGTCATAATTTTAAAAATTTTCCAATTATATAGAAACAGAAGAGAAGGAATAAAGAAAATACAGCAACTGATATAAGAGCGGAAAGGGGAAGGAATGAAAAAATAAATATTGTAGACAAAAGAGGGAGAAAAAAAGTTAGAAAAGAAGTATAATTACAAGAAATAAATAACTTAATTTTGAATTCAGTTTTCAAGTAAATTTACATAATATACTATGCAGTGACTTATTTAATTATTTTGTTACTTGTTAAGGATTTTATTAATGTATTTAATGACTAACGAAAACCTCTTTCCACACACAGGCATAAGGAAAGTGAAATAATTTTTGTTCTGTTTTGTAATATGTAAATCACAAAGAAATTATCAGGGAATCAATTTTCCAAAAAAACAAAACACCACAAATCTTTATCAAACATGTATCAAGTGATTTGGGAAATAAAATAGATGCTTTTGATTTTATTTCAGTTTCAAAGGTGATAGTTTTTTTTATAATTTATATCAATAGGTTTTAACATTTTTCTGATAACAGAAGTTGCAGAGTGATAAGCCTGTTGCATTTTGCATTCTGTTATTTTTTTTCCATAAACATCAACATTCCTAAAATATGATCAAGAAACACTGCATTGTCTTTAACAAAGAATTATCGTAAATGTGGTTAGAATTAAAATATAGAAACCTGCAAGAAAGAATATTTAGATATTACATTTTAGATTTAATTACCTTTTAATTTAAATTAAACCTGAATTTTTATTGAACAATAACAAATATGTTACCTTTCACCTAAGATTGTCATTTGCATAGTAATGTGTAAATGCCTTCTTTTCTTCTAGGTGACATAGATTGGTTAGTACCACCAAAAATTGTTATGGCTACACAAAATGTACAGAAAGACGTTGTGGAAATGAAGCAGGATTCAGAGAGGAATGTGCTTCTCAACCTTGGAGGTGATACGTGGCCTTCAGATAATACAGATTTTTTAGTAAATATGAATTCACATAAAATGAGGTAAGATCTGGGTGTAGCATACAAATGTAAATTTAAATTTTAAAAAAAGTGAAACTTTGCTACAGATTTTTAATCTGTGTTATTAATGAAATCTGACAGACAAATATATTATGTAATGAAGTATTTTCATATGCTATGTTTTTCTATCATTATTTTCAATGTAGAAGTAGTAAGCTATATGTAAACATACATATGATGTATGTTTGTTCAACTTAAGTATATCTAATACAAGTTCTAACTTTAGGAATGCTAGCTAAATTTGATCACATATAGATAAGTTATACTGTTTTACTTGCACAACTTGAGCAATTCTATGAAGTGTGCTTAGAATCTATCTAGAAGTGTGTATGTTTCAATAATACACTGTACATATGTATAATTATAATGAAGATTTTATAAGCTTGTTATAAAATTCAGTGTTTCATAATATTTATTGAAAAATGTATTTAAAAACATTTTCAGATATACATTTTTTAAACAATAAAGTCTTTAATTGTTTTGAAAAAAGTAACCAGTGACATCTATAATTGAACAGTATAAAGATACATAAGTTGACAACTTGATATTCATAACAACCAACACCAATATGTCAACTTTAATGCAGATGACTAAACATAGATTATTTAAATGACCAGTATTTGTTGATGATCCAACTAAACTTAGTTTTTCAAATTCATCAAATTATTCAGTAGAAACGTAAAATAACCAGTATTTTTTACTCCGTGTGTAAGATGTTTTAAACAATAGGCATTATAACAACTCTTATGCTTCTGTTTACCTAGAATAAACTTCCAATCAAAACAAGCTGCCATTTTTAGATACAGTTTATGTTAGTTATCTTTAGCTTGAATCACTTAGTTTTTTTTTTCTGTTATACCATTTTTATTTGAGTAAAACATTTAGTCAATATTTTGTTTTTAAAATTACTCTCATATTGTTCTTAAATAGGAGTAAGTTGAAAAGCTTTATACTTTCAAAGGTTAAGGTGAATTTAGTTTTAAGAGAAAAGTGTATCAAATATTCTGTTCTGAAGTTGTATTGATTAAAATAAGTCATTTATAACATCCTGTATTGTTCAGTTTCCTATTAGTTATGATAGCTAACATGTGTAATTATTATTCAGAACTTTTATGTTACATCCACTTCCATTTCCATTTCTCTGTATATTGTCTACCAGGACAGCAACATGATTTTGTATAGTCATGTTGATCGTAACAGTAACAGTTTTTAAAATCTGTATGGGGTATTAGTTTTCTGTGTTTGCAATGTAGTTTCACTTCTGGAATTAATATTGTTTGTATCAATTGTATTTTCTCAAGAACAGTTAGTTTTATATATTTCACCTTCCATAAAAGGAAAAAGTTTTAAGAAAAACTAACAGGAAAGATCAAACTAGTTAACTTACTAAGGGCAAAGGAAGAAATCAAGGATAAATGTCTTATGTTTAGGATATTTCAACTGACAGTTTGGAAGATTTACAGAACTATATAAAAGCTAGCTAGAGATCTGTTTAAAACAGGATTCTGATACAGTGCTTTATCTCCTCTCAGGTAAATAATTCAGTCATGCTCTTTATGTACAAAATGTTTTTATGCATACCACAAGCCTTTCCTCTTCTCAGTTGGAACTGACTAATTCCAGTGTGTGTATTGTATAAATTATCATGCAACAATCTTCCACCAGTAAGTGTGGCATACTCTCTTGTAGCATGTGACTCCCTTTATTCAATTGTATCAGACTATCACTTCTTGTTTGATAGTACTTGTATTCTAACATTTAGTTTGTGCTCTCTTCCAGTGTTTTATTTTAATATTTTTCCATATCAGTAACATCTCAATAAGTTTACTCTTTATTATACAATAGTACATTTGTAACTTGAGTTATTTCAAAGATGAATTATTTTATATACCTACTCAGCTATAGAACTTATTACTTCATTACAAAACAAATTTTTATTGTTATGCCAGCACAATTATATTTGGTTATTCTTATTACAGTATGAATTTTTCTGTTTCCTCTTTGGAGGTTATATGCACCATTAGCACACTTAAACAGGCTACAGGTCACAGTACTCTGCAATATTTTTCCATTTTGCTTTGTCAGGAGATGGATGATCTTGTGAATTAATTTTCTGTGGGCCTCACCTAGAGTTTGAGGGCACACACATTTGCAATACTTTTATTTTTAATATTATTATTGATAATTATTTGGTTTCCATTACATAAGCTCTAGATTGGTTAAAACTTATAATCAAGTTTAGTTTAGCCATTAGTATTAGTTTTTTTTTTTCACCATACTATTTGCTTAGACTTACCACGATCTTTTTTATTTTAGGACTACCTTTAATTCACCTTACTGGTATATCTGTCATTAGTTTCACTGTACTGTGTTTTTTACTATTCACTTGGTTTGTATTAAACACTTAAGTCAAAGTCCACACAAACTTATCCCAATATTGTACATACTTATTACTCAGTTAAGTTTCTCCTTTCAGACTTAATGATATTCTTTGTTATGCATCGTTTATTTTCTGTTTTCCAGTAGTTTTACTTCTGTGTTAATCAATAATTAAGTTAAACATCTTGTTCAATTAAGCTTAATAAGTGTCTGTTGTTTTTGGTTTGCCTGTGTGTTTTTTTATGTTTATTATATTTAGGTTAATTATCTTGTCTTTTACACAGAACATCACATCCATGTGTTTATTTTACAACACAATTTCTGCTCTACAGACTATTTCATTTTCATCTTTCTGTGTAATATATGCTTCTTATCATGAATTTCATTTAATCTATATTTTATATTTTTAGGGGCCATCACCTAAGGCTGCTAAAATGTTAATAACAAAAAAAAAATGATTTTCTGATTGTTATACAGAATTCAAATTTCATCCATTTGTTGTTCATATCAGTATTCATATTTTTCTTTTTTGCAAGCCTGCAGAAAAAAATGCTGTATATATTTAACTCAAATATGGGCAAATCTATTATGAAAAACTAGTGTAAGTCATAATACAATTTTTATGTTGATTCTTCAAACAGAAGGTTAGATTTTTAAGTATTTTCATGTGCCACTACTTGTCAAGTAATGGTTATTTTTTAACAGTTGATTAAATACTTAGTAAATGAATACATAAAGTATTGTGTGGGTGCATGTGTTATTTGAAATTTATTCAAAAGATTAACAAATACATGTATTCACACCTCATTTTTCTGTCGTTTTACAATTACTTCAATACCAAAATTTTAATATTAACAATTTTTTATGCATATAAATTTCTGCTATTGTGTACTTTAAATACTTTACATATGATAGATGACAATGATTTTAAAATTACTGAAACTTTAAGAATAATTAATATATATTATCATTTTAGAAATTACCCCTTAGCAGAGGATAGCAGCTCCTGTGACACAGTAGAAGAAGACATTCAGAATCTACCTGAAAGTACTGACAGTCATAACCTACTTGTTAAAACTGAAGAAAAAAAGCTGATTGGTAACCCTAGTAAGCAAAGCCTGTCTGCAGATATTGAACATCAGAATTTACCACCTAATTCCGAAAATCAAATTCTTCAGGTACCTGGTAAAACCGATGATCAAATTCGACCTGGTAACCTACTTAGTGACACATTTCATTTAGTTGTACCAAGTAACACTGAATTTGTTGTCATTGAACACAATTCAGCAGCCAAAAAGACTGACAGTGAAACTGCTAAAAACAGTGGGATTAAAATGATGAGCAGTTCAGAATACAGTTTTGAAAGTGTTTACAGTACAAGTATAACTTCTGATGTCTGTAATAGAATCCCCTTGACCAAACAGATAACTTCTCGTGGCTCCAAGAAAGGGAAAAAAAAGAAACGGAAAAATGATGAAAAAAATAGTGATATTCCAAAGAAAAAAAAGAAAAAAGAAAAACAAAAAAGAAAGCACTATGATGGAGAAAGAAGGGTGAAGCCAAAGAAACGAAAAAAAAGTAAAGAAGGCCAAGAAATAAGTAAAGATGTAAAACAGTTGCAAAAGATTAATGTGCCTCCTGAATCAAAGTCTAAAGTCAAAAAGATGAGTAAAATTCCAGAATATCCTCCTGACTTTGTTGAAGGGCCTTGGGGAAGGTACATTCCAGAAAAAATACTTGTTCACATATTTAAAACTATAGTCAATAGAGATGGTGTGTTCCCTTTATTACCAAGGTAAGTTTCAGAAGACTAAATGTGTTGCTTAATGCAGGGAGGATGATTGTTCTTAGGTTTTTTTCACATAATCTAGGAAAACTCTGGTTAATTACTAAGTAATGACAGTTTATCAGCTGATGTAATTTGTGTCATGTGTCATATTATTATTATATCCAAAACAAGTAAAAATCTTTAAAAATACAGTTTTCAGTTTACATGTTCTGACTTAAAAGTTTATACGCTGATGTATGTTTTAACTACCAAATAAAGTAGAGAGTGTATCATAAAATATTACAGTAAACTCTTGTTGTAACGAAGTCGTAGGGACCAAAGAGAATTGTTTGTTACAAAAGAAGTTTGTTAAAAAGGATTTTTTTTTCATTCACTAGCCAAGTCTGGTAATGGTAGGCCCTATAACTGATGGCTGTTGCAGTACCGGTAATTGGATTAAATACTCAGAAGTCACACGTGTGTAAACACTTAAAACACATTTAAAAGGACAATTAAACGTAAAAAAAATAATATTCATAATATAGACATACATGTATGTAATTTTAATGTACAGGATACAAACACCATCAAGAACGTCTAACTGCAGTCACTTGAAATATTGCACAATGCTTTTTTGCGAACTGCTGTCCCTCTGGCACTTGTTTAACTGTTTAATTTGACTGTGATTAGCCTTTTATAGGCCACAGCATGCAGGCTGCCCAGGCATAATTCACTCAAGCTATAATCTGAAAATTTTATATCTAAGCTAATTTTTGCTGGGAAGGGCGGGTGAGTTGGGGCGGGCAGGGGTTTAAAGTGTTATTGACTATAATTGTTGTAAAAACATTGCTAGGCTAATCTACTACCCCATCTGCAGTCCGCTATTTCTCAAGTGTAAGATTTTGATGGTGGCACCACACATTGTTGTGCGGAGACTGACTAATTGCACTTGCTAGCGGCGTAGTGGGTGGTCGGCAGCCGGCAGCGGTGAAAATTAATTTATTTTAAAAATAAGTATATTCGTACCTGGTTCGATACAAAGGATGTAATATTGATGCTTTTCACACCCTAGGGACTATAATTATACATCGTTGCAAGCCGACACTTCGATACATGCAGTTCGGTTCAAGGGGCTTTTGTTACTATGTATTTATATGGACAGTTGGCTGGACCAGTCAACAACTTTGATACAAGTGATATATTCGGTTCTAGCGACTTCGAAACAATGAGAGTTTACTGTATTTAAACCTTCCATCAATAGAAGATATTTCTCAGAAGTGGTGTACATAGTATCATGGTATTATTATTTTTAGCCAAATCTATAGATACTTTAAAACTTGCTAAAGTTATTTATTTTTATGTAAAGATATTTTGATATGTCGCATAAAATGCCAGTGAGAATTTTGATCGGGTTTTTGTTTTTTATAACATTAGATTAGAATAGTTTTGATTTGATTGCTTAATTTTATGTATAAGTTATTATGATATTCAATGTGAACATGAAGTATAAAGATTAAAAGGTTTTTAATATTCTGCATTCATGAAACATTATTGCTATATTAATTCATAGGATATCACTGATGATATAGAAGTTACTTATCTGTCTGACACTTACATATACGTGCTTTTATCATTCAGATCTTTCACTAACTTCTAACTTGTCTTGTGGCAAAGGAAATAGGAAGAATTTAGGTTCATGTGGTATTTGATTCTGCAAAACGTAAAATAGGTTGTGTATCATAAACAGTGTGATACTATAGAAAGTACACAGAATCACATGTATATAGAGTAAAGAAATGTGGCAAAAATTCATCATGTGTTGTTTATATTGTTTCTACTATGTTGGTTTTTCCCTAATATCAGGAATTGATGAACAGATATTTGTTTCTTGCATTGGAAAAGAAACATTATTTTTTAATGTGGATTTGCTTGTCAGTTAAAAAATTTTAGAAGCATTAAATAAAATGTAAACAATTACTGTATTTTATAATATAGATTTTGATAATAGTTTTCATACAACTGTTAGGTTTGTAAAATGCTGTGTTACTTTGCTTAATACCTACATTTATTAAAAGCAAGGCTAAGAAATAATTTTTCTTCTCAATCTTGGTTGTAATATCACAGTTAAATATTTTCACCAAAGTTAAAAATTGTAACTGTGTTTTCAAAAGAATGACCAATAACAACTATTTGTTAGCACTGTTAATTGAAAAAGGTATTGAACAATAAAAAGTTTAAAGTTTTAGATTAAAGAAATATGTTTTTGAGTACAAATTTTAATCATCTATCTTAAGACGTTATTTATGGTAATTAATAAAAAAATTAATGTATTTCAACTCTGTTTTACCAAGTTATCAAATTTTGCTTGCTAGGTCTCATTGTATGTAAATTTTTATTAGCCAGGACATATGATAAGCTATTGATCTTGCATAGTACTTATCTTCATTATGATTATTTCAAGATTTAAATACACAAGTTATTTTTCTTCTTCCTATTAGAAATAAAAAGTAATGTATAAAAAAAATATTTTTAAGTATTGAGATTAGTTGCAAAATAGCAATTTTATGACCTGTAGAAATACTTAACACTCCTACGAAAACTGGGGCCTAATAGGCACCAGAGCAACTTCAAAGGTTATTAATATTAGACTAATAATTTTGTATTTAAATGAAATTGCCATTAACTGATCCTATCCTTTTATATTTTAAGGAGTAACAATATTTTGACTTTTCAGACATTTGCGAAATAATATTTAAATTTTTTTTTGAAACATCCACTAAGGGTATCACTTTAGTTGATGTAAATATTTTTTTTCGTAGGAGTGTTAAAGGAGATTTTTTTGCAAAGTATTTGTTTTTTCAATCATGTTTAAACAAATCCATCCTGAAGCTGTTCAGTAATTTGTGCACTCTATTCATATATTAAACATTATATTTTTCATATAGGGTTTCCAGAGTTTGTAAACTTTGGAATAAAGCTTCACAAGATCTGTCTCTATGGAAATATGTAGATCTCTCTTGGGGAAGAATCCGTCGTACTGAAAACCAGCTCATTCGTCTCAGCAAACAGTGGTTACAGCATACCTCTGATCTTAACTTAAATGGTTGGGGAACTACCTTGACCACCAGAGGTGTTTCAGTAGGTACCATATTCCCTAATAGGTTATAAATCAATATGGATAACTGATTTTCAAATTATTAACTTTTTAATACAACACAATATCATACCTTTTCTATAATCTTAAACTGTTTCTATTTATACTTAAGAAAGAGATTTTCTTCTCCTTACTTTCGTTTCTGTGTCTGGCACAGACTTACACCATTATAGTTTATGTTGTAATAATCAGGAACTTGCATGCTGATCTGAGCAAAAATGGTGCCAGCTTCATTGACAGCATGGTGCAGCACATTAGATGCATAATTGAGGTGTTTTCATACTCTTACTGGAAGATCAGATTGCACCAGTAAAGAAAGATTTGTTAAAAATTCTTATTTCTCTTGTGTTCGTTTGATATCACAAAGAAAAATATGTTCATTGAACATCACCAGCATGAGATATTATATATTAAGTGTAAAAGATGATTACTTTCTTACAAACTGGACTTAATTTGACGCTTTTGAAAAATACTAATTATACTACAAAAAAGGGCTTTACCTGTTTGTTGTATTGTATTAGTGACTGTCTTTTTAAGTTTCTATCACAAGTACAAATACTAATGTATAAAATAATTTTTATCATTTGTGTTTTTTACTTTATCTGGTATATATATATATATATATATATCAGTAGAATATTTATTGTTTCATTTCAACTGAAATTAGTCTGTTGTAGCTAATGATAAAAATTTTGCCTTTCATTGTACTCTTAATGAGATAGCATATTGAAAAAATGTATTTTAAAATTTAATTCAAATATGTACCTACTATTACAATTAAGAAAGTTTTTCCTAGTAATATTACTGAAATTTCAGAAGAAAATATGACCATATGAGAATTCTCAAGTTGCATGTAGACTAAGAGGTAGGAAGTCCATTTGGCTGATCATTAATGGACTATGATAATGCAAGCAATTAATCATTTTAACTCTTTATAATAATGAAAGCTACATTACTTTATTTGTCCAAATGCTTGTGACAAAAGCTTAGTAGTTGTTAAAAAATAACATATCTCTTTTTAACATTGTTTATTAGACATATGTGTGTATTTCAACACCTTTTAGTGTTGTATTTAACAGCTCATGTGCATGTGTTCTTTAAAGACAAAGACTTGTGTTACCTTTACTCATCAGACCTTCATCTTTTTCTGTGAAATATTTTTGACCAGGACAACTTGATTCATTATTATATTTATTGTCTTTATTTGTGTCCCTTTGAACAAGTTTTGTTCTGTTTTGTTAGAATACAATATTTTGTTTTTCCTATGATAATACAGTTGAACTTGATTTTTGATATCCCATTCCAACCATTCATTCATAGTTTAACCCTTTTGCAATGGGTCAAAGGCCAAGTCATCATGTTTGTTGACTTGCATTCAAAATTTTATTAAACTACTATTTTCTGAATTTATGCCATAAAGAATGGAATCAAATTGTAGATTATAATTCAAACTGTAATATTATGCATGAGTTAATTTCTTAATTGAAAAGTAACTATTAAAAAAACCAACTTAATTATAGATGTTAGTGAATCATGTAGTATGTTGAATGCAGCACTAGTTAAAATTAGATGTTTGTTATGTCAAAATACCAAGTCTGTAGTTTTGCACAAATTAGGAATTCAAATTGTTAATATCAGTAAGCTAGAATATAAAATAAGAAACTCGTATCTTTTTATTTTGCTGAGATAGCACTTATTTACTGAATCAAACACAGTGGCTTCATTCAACTCTATTTGTAGAAAATGTTTCTTATATGCTCTAACTACAATATGTGACAGAATGTCCCCCTAGTGGATTTCTCAGCCATTTTAATCCATGAAAAGGTTGACAAATTCTTTCAATCTAAGATTTCAAGGATGTGGGTTGTGTCTGTAGTCTACTTGAAGTTTCATACTTTTTTAGACCTAAATACATCTTAGTTACTAAGATTAATAAATTATATTATAATTCTACAGCATCAGTATAGTTATTTATGATTTTTTGGTTATTCAAATATATATATAAAACTTAACAAAAAAAATTGTGTTTGATATCCTCCACTTGCAAAATTTTAAAAGGCTTATTAATTAATGTGTGTCCACCACCAACTGAGTTCAAAGGTTGTAGCTAAAACAGATGATTGTTTGCTTTATTTCTTTATTTGTTGCTCTATATTTCAAGAAAAATAAGTTTAACAATTTATTTCTAAATAGTGATAACCGGTATGCATATATACTGCTGGCCAAAATCTTAAGGCCAATGAACATAAAGAAAAAATATTAATTTTATATTCTTAGACTCAACCACTTATTTGAGTAGAGCTTCAAAATATGACAATAAGAAAAGGAAAAATAAAAATAACTTTTTAGCATTTAATAGGGAAAATGTGAATGCTATGAAATTACCCTAAATACTAGCTGGTCAAAAGTTTAAAACCATAGTGAAACAAAACATTAATTGGTAAATGTTACTGTATGAAACAAAATACAAGTCCTCTACAACATAGCCAAAACCAGCTCAGTTTTGTATTATTGGATATTGTGAGATGAGTGTACATGCACAATATTGGTGCAAGTTTTGTAATGTTATGAAACTTAAACTACTTAAACTTGAGGTCAATTGATAGACCTCACATAAGGTATAGAAGACAGCATAGGATAAAGTCTTGCTGAAAATAAACTTTTGAAATGTATTTAGAAGGTTTTATAGATTACACAAATAATATTTGAGGTTTTTGGGATGAAGAATAGTTTTTTAATCAAAGTATGAAATCACTTCACACAGAATAATAACTAATTAGACTTGATATTGTCACAGACAAGTTCATTATAAAATCTGATTTTTTTGTGTACAAATAACTTATCTTTACTAACATTTTGCCAAATTTTGTGAAGTACTCATACTGTGTAAAAAGTTCTATGGTAAATACTTAATGTGTGCAAGTGTGTATGTGAACTCATATATTATATCAAACCCTTTACAAAAGGGATTAACAGATGAATCATAGGAGGCATAAGGTATACATTTTGAATTAAATCATTTTCCTAGAAGATAAGCTTTATAAGTGTTTCTTAACTATAAAAAGTCTCCAAGAATTATGAACTGCATTTCAGTTTTTGTCTTTAAATTATTGAAAATACCAATGCAACCACCTAATCATTAGAATTTGAATATTTCCAGAATTTTTTGTTTTCTGTCATTTACAACTTCTTGGAGTCTTCTTGTTGTAAAACTAATTCTCCTTCCATCATGGCATTCACAGCACTAAGAAGGAATTTGTTTTTTTGCGGGCCATGGTTGGCTTAGTAAGATATTTTGTCTTTGCATCTCATTCTTTTGACTGTTTAACTTGTTTAAGTAAATTGCTTGTAATGCTGTGACAACATCATGCTTCTTATATTTTTACCTGTTCCACAAAGAACACAATTGTTTTTTTTTTTAAATTACCTGCACAAAGACTTCCAGTTATATGGTTTGACTGTCATAACATACTTCCTTTTGTTCTGTGCTCATTTTGTTTTGTTTCTCCTTCCAGCTTATAGTCTCGGTATGATTTTCAAGGTTTTCACATTATATTTTGAACATTTTGCTTCTTTCATAACATCAACATTCTGTGAGGAGTTAATTTTAAGTTTTTGCTTTGTTTCAACAATTACTTCAGTGAAGTCATTCCTATTGACACTGATATGAGAATTTATTTACCTGTGACAAGTAATGAGATTTTTTTCATCTGTCAACTAAATTCTGAGATCTGTATAAGAATCTTCCTAAATTTATTACCTTGATCATTATCTGGCAGTTAGCTTTGTCATGTTTTGGAATTTGTTGCTATTTTGAACTGCTTATGGTATTTACCATCATTTTTGAGGAATGAAAAGTGTTTACCATCTGATAGTTTTCATAACATTATTTTGTTGGTTGGATCATTCACCCAATTTTGTTTCAAATCAGATAAGAAAAATGGAGTGCAATGAGATGTTTTAGTTACAGACAACATATTAGTATTAGCAGGATCAATCTAATATCACCTTGTCTATTTTAATATTTATGCTAAACTGAAAGTGACTGGTGAGCCATCTTTAAGCTAACTGATTAACAGACAGCTAATCAATCATACATTTTTTGAAGCTGAATGTGTCTAAACATGTAGGAAATGTATGAACTCCTTTAAGTCCAATGACAAACAGTTTAAATGTATCAACAGAGAGGTAGATTTTAAATCATTTGCTGTCCATCTTAAAGATGTGTGTTTGTAATTACCTATAATAGACATACTTCTGTTATTGGACATTACTTTTATATGTGAAATCATTTAGATGGAGCCTAAATTGAACAGAGATAGACATGATTCAAGAAGAGCTATGAGGAGCAGGTATATGACAGGATTCTCAAAATTGTTTTCAATTATTAAAGATTTTTGTTACAAATAAAAACTTGTTACAGGTATTAAATATTACAATTTCAAAGTTGTTTTAGTCTGCTAGTGTACGTTAATCACAGGTGTGTGGATTTGTAGGGTTGGAGAATTTCAGGTGCAAAAGAATTAGAATTGTTAAAACATCTAATTTATCTAAAAACTATTCCCTTTCTGTCTTGTATTCATTTTGTAAATGATTTCTCAATAATTTGCCATAGTGGAAACTTGTTTGAACAGTATTTCATGAAACAACTAGTTTGTACTCAACTGGTATTATAACTGCAATTGTAAATGACTTTTTTGTGTTACCTGACTTGTAAGTTTTATCACTGGGACATGAGTCAAAGTGGTAAAAGTCCAGTGTTTGCTGATTTTTCTAACAGTAAACAATATGAATATTTAGTGTCCAAGATATCCTATACAGTATCAAAAGCATATAAACCCTTTGTCTTCCTGAGATCTTGGTGTCCTCAGAACTTTAAACATTTATAGCCTGGAATTCAAGACCAGCAAAAATTTCATTACTTATTTTTATCCATCTTTTTTTAATGTATACTCATCATCAACTTTACCAGTCTAACTTTTATCATTTTTTTTAACACTTAAGGAATGTTTTTCTCATTATGTTTTCAGATTATTCAGAGATGCTATTAAAACTATTCACCTATAACAACTGTGGATTGTACTTTTATGTTTATGTGATGAGACTACTTAGTTTACTTGGTATTTCCCATCAGACAGCACTGATATTGTGAATATTTTAGACTTAAGTAGTGCACCCAATTATTATATTTACACATAATATAGTAATTTTATTATTTAACCCTCTTACATCCTTCACTACACATGATAAAGTTTTAGTGTCTCATATTCAAAATGTATTTAAAAACTTGATTCTGCTACTTGCAAATTTGCAGAATGAGTGTGTAGCTAAAAGTTCACAAATGCCCAATGTAAATTAATATATGAAAACCAGCAGAAACAAACTTTTATGTATGACATCCTTTACAACTTTAAAAAACTATAATATTAATATTTGGTAATGAACAGATTTTAATGCACTGTAGTGTATTATACTATAAATGAAAATACACGTAGACTTATGCATGTATATATATATTTTACATTTATTGACTGTTTTTTCAGAAAAGTGGTTTAATGTCTTCCTAAGCTAGGTGTGAATTTCTAATAAATGCATAAAATTTTACAGTAAATATCCCTAGGCATGGCAAGCACAGATGTTGCCTGATTTGAGTGTAATTCTTGAAGCTATCTCTATCTCGAGAAGGTGCTCCACATTAAGTTTATTTATCATCTTATAACCTTTTTGTAGGAAAACTATACTTCTTTAATTATTTATTTAAAAATTGTTTTGCTTGTTCAAATCTTGTTGAATTTTAGAAATTGTAGACTATTTGTTTAGAATTATTTGATAATGAGCCACAACTCTGTAGTGATGTGTCAAATAATAGTAGCTAAACTTTACAGTAATTAGAATAAAACAAACTGCAAGTTATTAAGAATGAAAAATACAAATTAATTTGAAATATAAATGTTTTGGATGAAATATTACCATTGGATTAAAAATTGCAGCATTAATGTTATTTTTTTAACATAAGTTTTTGGTGTGAACTGAAAAGTTTACCTGAATTATAGAAGTAGGACCAATTTAGAATAAAATAAATGTTACTATTAAGTGCGTAATTAATTTCATTGTTTGTTTTTTTCTCAGATGAATACAAGCAGGTAAGTCTAAACACAAAAGTAATACATCATATCAAAAGCTGCATGTTGTGAATATGCATAAGTCAGTAGACTTACTTGAGGTTAGAATTTAAAAGATTAGTTTTGATTTTTTATTTTACCAATTATTTTAGAATATGAGCTTGTGCCATATTTTTTAAACTTTCCTACTGTGTGAAGGAAACCAGTATATTATTTGATGTTGAATGTTTTCTGTAAACCTGCATGTGTACATAGTATATCTGCTTGTTAAACATGCATTATGGTAAATTAAACCTTCATTTACTTTTCAGTAATTATGAATTCAATATCAGGTACAGTCACTTTGTATTAAACTATTTATGTATAGTAGATGTATTAACTTTTTTCTTTGGTCCAGTAAATTACTTCAAAACTTTGTGCTTGTTAATTGTATATTGCCATATTTTATATGGTATTTGGTCCCACAAATACAGTTGTAACCAGTTCTCAGATACTTACAAAAAAATTAAAGTTAATAATATTTTTTTTACATGTTTTTGTTATGATAAAAACACATAGTATTAGATGGTTATGTATTAATGTTTTAATTTAATTAATAATTTAATATTTAAGATATATATATCCGTATTGTCTCCTTTTTCAGGCCATTGCCAAATCCTGTTCTCAACTTACCAGTATTAGCCTTGCTCAGTGCACCAGGATATCTCGAGAATGTGTCCAGCTATTGGCTGACCACTGTCCTAACTTGACTAGCATTGATCTTTCAGGAGTCTCTAAAGTTAGTCGAACTATATAGGAAATTTAATTTAAAATATCTTGTTCAAAATTTCTTGTATAACCTTTCACATATACACTTGAATATATCTATAAAAGAATATTAGTTTCAACATATTGTACATTTTAAGCTTGCAAATATAGTTTATAATACAGGATATGTTTGTTTGTTGATTTTTTGCACAAAGCTATTTGAGAGCTATCCCTGTCAGCTGTCTTTAGATTTGAAGTAAATGATAAAGTAGAAAGAAAGCATCTAGTTAATACCACTTAACTCTTGATCTACTATTTACCCATGAAAAATTGGTTTTACTATCACATTATAATGCCCCTTTGGCTAAAAGGACAAGCATGTTCATTGATGGGTTTTAGTCCCACAACCTGTGAGTTTCAATTTGAACATTCTTAGCAACCCTGCTCAAAACATAAATTTAGTTTTAATTTTAAAAAAAATTAATGGGTCTATTATATTATGCTTTACACAGAACGTGTATATTGTGCTTAATGTTAAAAGTTGGGCAGGGCTTGGTAGGTAGCATGCAAAGTTGTGGGTTTGAAAGTTTGAGAGTCATATTTCATTATCATAAAAAGTAAAAATAATTGTACTCTGCAGGATTAGAAGTACATTATAAAAGTGAAGGTCAAATCTGACTATTCATTTAAAGTAGGCCAAGAGTTGATGGGTGTGCTTTTGATTAGCTACCTTCCCTTTAGTCTGTCACTTCAAAATTAAGATGGTTTTTGCAAATATTCAAATTAATAAACAAACTTATTTTTAAGAAATTGTTAACTTGTAAAGTTGGAACCATAAATTTTCTTAATGCACATATATTCAAACATGTTTACAACTGTACTTTTTTGTCTTCTGACCACATCAATGAAAATAAAACCATCATAAAGAGTGTTAATTATCTATGGAAAAGAATGATTTCTTTAAGACTGAGTGATAGTAAAGTTTATATTCATTCATTTTTTACAAGTACGACATTACATAATATACTTTTATTAATACTGTGAAGGATTTTCTTAGCTAATCTATATGCATTTTATTCTTATATATTTAATATATATAATGTTGTTCATAGATAATGGAATTTTGAATTTATAATAACTTTTAATACCAGTATAAAGAACTTTTAATGCTAAAAATAATGTTAAGAAATACATGAAATAATTTGGGTAGATTAAAGTTACTTCAAATTAAAAGCTGAAGTTATATCTTTAAAAGTTGTCACTTGTTTGGGAATATAGTAGAAATTGGCAGACTAGATAAGCATGATAAAATGTATTTCATGAAAGAAATTTCACATTTTAAAAGCAAGATATTATTACAACTGATGAATAAAATAGAATCATTACTGTATTACATTTCACTGCTGATTAAATGGCAGTGAAGGAATTTAAGACTCCTTAAACTTGAGAGGACACATCAAATTTCCAGCCAAAATCCTGATTGATGCACAACATTTAATAATGTTTGTCTTTTTGGCTGAAAACTATTCAAAATTCATTATCCACAATTATTTTCATTATTTTCCTAAAATGAAAATTTACATGTTTTTCTTTAAATAGATCTTATGGTAAGTACGGAATTATGTAAATTAAATTGTAAAGTTACTTTTTGGAAGATAAATTTTTACTGTAGGAAATTCTCTTTTTCCAAAAAATTCTTACCTACTCTCACACTTTAGTTTTATCCTGATGAAATTTTTTCTTCTCTGTCCATCTAAGCATTAGTATGAATCTTTCCTTCCTTTCTCCAGTCTTTATAACCTGCTATATTTCCCATATAAGTGTAAATCATATGATTATTTCTAATCACGGTAATGTGCCCATATACCAGATGTGTATATTTACTTTTTTTTATGGCAGAATTTTACAACAGTAGTCTTATGTGATAATAGAATTGCTGAGTCTTAAAGTCATTGTCATCATTTTGTGAAAGAGAGATCTGTTCTCCAGTTTTGTGTTCTATCTCTGAGCATCATATTTGCCTCGTAAATCTTCTGCCAGCTAGTCAGATCCTCTTCATCTCATCTTCACTCATTGAGCATTCATACTAATCATTGTATGGATAACTAGCATCTTCTTGCTCCTTCCCTCCACTTCACAGAAGTTTACACTCAAACTATGTTAGGAGAAGCTGTGATAGCTGGGATTCTTATATAAAAAGAGAACTCAGTTCTTACTTCCACATAATATCTTGTCCATTTAGAGATATTCTTCCATTTGTGAATAAGTCAGGCCCAACATTCTCCTCTACTCCTTCAGGACATTGGAGTATATGTGGACTATGTGTAATACATTTATGTATTATATACATGCTTTGAGAGTTGTCATTTCAAAATGTTTTTGGCTACCCCTCTTAGGTATTTTCAATGTCCTGGCTAGTTTGTAAGAGAGTTAAGTGACTTCTTTCATTTGTATTTGGTTTTATTCTTTTTTCAAGGACCCTGTAATGGGTGTTGCATGGTCAAGTATGCTTATTTCCAAATCCATATTAGCTACGAGTGGACCAACAAAGGATTTCCCAATAGTAGCAAGCTCTGTTGAGATGGCATGTTCTATAGGAATATCATGCATACTTCCTAGGTGGTAAACACTTTTAACACAAAGACAGGTGCATTATTTTCTTCCACTCATGGTCTATCATGAGTAAAATGTTAAGTTTTAAAGCCTTTTGACATGTTTCTAATATTACCTTCTCAACTTTAAAATCTTTTTCAGATTACTGCTTATTATAAGCACTTACAAAATATCAAAATGCTTGAACAAATTATTTTAATTTTTAAGATTTAGGCTTTTATTTTTATGCTCCGAAGGAGAAAGGTCTGTTGCTTTCAAAACTATTTTAATTTACTAAAACATATTGTTTAAGAATTTAGCCCTTGACTTAAATGTATCACAGTTTTAAACTTGATTTCAGACTCTCTTTTTTCAGATTGCTTGTATGTGATGAGGAACATTTTGGAGAATTAAGAGAATACTTTTTAGTTCATTTGAAATAAGTTTCCTTGTAAAAGTGTTTATTATATCTTCAATACAAAGAGAATTAAACTCCTTAAACTTGAGAGGACACATTAAATTTTCAGCCAAAATCCTGATTGATGCACAACATATAATAATGTTTGACTTTTTGGCTGAAAACTAATCAAAATTCATTATCCACAAAACTTAAATTTACAATAATAATAATTAGGAAATCATGAAAATAATCCTGGGAAAGAAATTTTTTTAGAGAATCAATATTTACTGCTTTTAAGAATAGTGTAGGTAATATTACAAGTATTGTTCCATGGTTTGCTCTCTTTAACTTGTATAAAATGTGTATCTTCATTTCAGAGGTATAGCAGTCAGTATAGCCCTGTATCTCCAGCAAGTCTAAAGCATCTAGTCTCTCGGTGTGGAAAGAACCTCGCACGTCTTATTTTGGCTGAAAATGAGGTTGCAGCAATGACATCAGTTTTAAATGCCATAAGTGTAAGTAGTTTTTCTGTCAGTTTGTCATTTCAAAATTCTTCTTTTTAAGCTTTTTGAATAGTACCACATATTCTGTTATCTTGTAAAGTTGGACTTACTTAAAGCTTATGTTATCATTTCTATATTTTCTAATATTTCTGTTTATAATACAGTGTGTGTGTGTATACATCTGTGTAGTGTTTCTATTAGTGCCATTTAGTCAGATAATTGATTTCTCTCATTTAATCTTTCTCTGCATTTTCTACTCTCTGACAAAATTCAAATTAAAGAGCAAAGAGATGGTTGATTACATGTAATAGTCAATCCAAACTAATTTTTAGACAGTATTTTTATGCCATAGTGACAGTAATAATATTTTAAACTATTTCTTAAGCTTATAATAGTTTTTATTCATTGAACTTCAGTCTTAGTTTTACTTTATTATCAATTTAAATTAATTACTAAGGCTGATATTCTCAGAGGTACCAGATAGCACAAGAATAAACCTGAAAACATTATGTTTAACATCATTAGAATATAAGTATTTTCATTGTACATTTAGATAATTGAATTAATGAGAACTTTAAAATTAAAAAGATAAATAGCAAAAAACTAATTTTATAGCTTCAAATAATATTTATCAGATTTTAAGCAAATGTCTAAACTATGTAGAAAAGAGTCAGATTTTGTAATTTGCACATTTACAGTTTAAAAAGAATCTCAATAGTGCATAATTTCTCTTAACTTCTTCGAAATCAGGACATTGACTTGATGTACTTATTGTGTGGTTTGTTTTGTTCTATTGAAAAGAAAACCACTGTATGAAATATTTTGAAACTTCAAGGGAATCTCCTACACATCATGTAGTCTTTGAAAATAAAATAAACTTGCTTATTTATATGATTATGTTACTCACCTTTTCATGTGTGTAAGTCACTAGTCTGTGGTTTTTAAAGATTGAGTAATAGACAATTATGTGACAAACAAGTAGTCTTCACTTTAGTGCTCAAAACTCTTTTTACTTTCCTCATGTAAGCTGTACATTATGAAAGTATGCTAAAATTACAGAAAGTTGTCAACCTCTAATTTTGTTCCTTTGGAGGGTACAGAAATCAACGGAAAATTTACTTTTGTAACTTATTATTTTTAAGTATAAAAGTAAATAAAAACTTTTTAATATATAAATTTGAAACTTTTGAGTTTTTCTATTTGTCATTGTTATTTGATGGCACAGATTTGTTCTTTAGGCTTGATACAGTTAAGTGCTGTTCTTTTTAATAAAAAGACTTGTAAACCAACATGTTTCAATAAGAGCGACACTTTTTCATTCATGGTACTGTTAATACATTGTAGGGGTGTAATAAATATTCAGTTAGTACTCAGTATCTGATGTGTTGTTTTGCTGAAGATTAAGTTTGGATGAATATCATATACTTATTTATCAGATGAATAGCTTAGTTTTTTATGATTTACAAAGAACAGAACAACCAAAAACAAGGTACAAGGAAGTTATAAATAACAAACTGGCACTTAGAAAGTCAATTAATTTTTAAGGTTTATCAACAGTAAAATACTGTTAACACCACCAATTTAAATTTTTTTATTTATTAACATTCATAAAAATGATTAAACAGACTTGGTTGTCAGTAATTAATGCATGTTTATGGGCATGAGCTTTAATTTTTATATTTTCCAAGGATTATGATCATGTTTCTTATATCGAATAAATCTTATTGAAGTTTATAGAAATAATTTTAGTTTGAAAGTGATATTATAATTTTTATAAGAAGTCATTTTCATCCTAGTTTTATTGAATCTATTTTAGACTTTTTAGCAGTAAGAGGATTAGTCATCAGTAAACGTAGTTTCTGATACAATTTTTTAATCATTTTAATATTTTTTTCACAAGACAGTGCTTTCATATTAAGATATACAGTAAACTATCATTGTTTTGAAGTCGCTAGAACCGAATATATCACTTGTATCGAAGTTGTTGACTGGTCCAGCCAACTGTCCATATAAATACATAGTAACAAAAGCCCCCTTGAACCGAACTGCATGTATCGAAGTGTCGGCTTGTAATGATGTATAATTATAGTCCCTAGGGTGTGAAAAGCATCAATATTACATCCTTTGTATCGAACCAGGTACGAATATACTTATTTTTCTCTTCTTCCCTAAATTAATTGTCACCGCTGCCAGCTGCCGACCACCCATTATGCCGCTAGCAAGTGCAATTAGTCAGTTTCCGCGCAACAATGTGTGGTGCCACCATCAAAATCTTACACTTGAAAAATAGCGGACTGCAGATGGGGTAGTAGATTAGCCTAGCAATGTTTTTACAACAATTATGGTCAATAACACTTTAAACCCAGCCCGCCCCAACTCACCCGCCCTCCCATCAAAAATTAGCTTAGATATAAAATTTTCAGATTATAGCTTGAGTAGATTATGCCTGGGCACCCTGCATGCTGTGGCCTATAAAAGGCTAATCACAGTCAAATTAAACAGATCATTAATCATTGATCATGGCGAAGCGCAAGCTTGTATTGATAGAAACTAAAATTGCAGCAATAGAAGAAGTTGAAAAAAAAGTTAAAACAAAAACAGAAATAGCAAAAGCATTTGATGTGCCTCTGAACACTTTGTCAACATGGTTGAAAAATAAAGAGGCCATATTGTCTTCTGGAGACAACTTTTGTCCCAATAGAAAACGCATGCAAACTGCAAAACATTCTGACCTAGAAGCGGCATTGCTTCTGTGGTTCAAAAATGCTAGATCAGAGAATGTTCCTATCTCTGGGACTGTTATGCAAGCAAAGGCAAAAAAACTTGCTGAACAAATGGGAATCACTGACTTTTGCATGAGTGATGGGTGGTTAACCCAATGCAAAAAAAGACACGACATTCAATTTCGTACGATCTGTGGTGAGTCTGGTAGTTTAGAACCAGAGCAAACAAACCAGTGGACATCAACAACACTGCCACACCTGCTAGTAAAGCAATCAACCATAGCCAATTGCTTCAGAACTTGTGGCTTTTCCTCTCCAGAGCCAGCAGAAAACAGTGAGGACCCCGAGGATGACATACCATTGGCCCAGCTCTTGACACGGCTGAATGACACTGGGTTTACAGTGGATGGCACAGCAGAGGACTACAAGACTGCTGATAATGATCTGATCACTAGTGCACTCCTGACAGACAGTGATATTGTGGCCATGGTGCAAAATAAACAGACACCAGAAAATGAAAGTGAAAGTGAAGATGACGACAATGAGGAACCCCCCATCCCAACACATTCTGCAGCTCGTGAGATGTGCCTGCAACTTCAGAGATATCTTGAACACCAGGCTTACGCAGGACAGTTTATCTCTCAAATAAACATGATGGAGCGTTTTGTGACCAAGTGCCAGAGGGACAGCAGTTCTCAAAAAAGCATTGTGCAATATTTCAAGTGACTGCAGTTAGACGTTCTTGCTGGTGTTTGTATCCTGTACATTATAATTACATACATGTATGTCTATATTATGAATGTTATATTTTTTTTACATGTTTTCTTTTTTTTACAAGTGCTGTTAATTGTCCTTTTGAATTTCATTAAATGCGTTTTAAGTGTTTACACATGTGTGACTTCTGAGTCTTTAATCCAATTACCGGTACTGCAACAGCCGTCATTTATAGGGCCTACCATTACCAGACTTGGCTAGTGAATAAAAAAAAAAAATCCTTTTTAACGAATTAACGAACTTCTTTTGTAACGAACAATTCTCTTTGGTCCCTACGACTTTGCTACAGCAAGAGTTTACTGTATTTAGTAATCAAATGTTAGCAAGCCTATTTAGTAGGTCTGTATATTTTTCTTTAGCAGTCTCATAAACGTGCATATTATCAGTTATCAGTGTGTTGCAAAAAGCCTCCTAGTGGCACAACAACTTACAATCAAGCTTCAACACCTGTGGTGAGCAGAGCATAGATAGCCCATTGTGTAGCTTTGTTTTTAAGTTCAAACAATGTATCGAGGTATCAAAAACTTACTGTTTACTTATTAAAGCACACTACAATTTTCACTTTTGCATCCTTTTTTATTGCTTGAAGTTGAGACAGTATTGGTTGTGATATATTAACAGTAGCTGTTTTCTGCATTTTGTTACTTTTTGTTCCATAAATGTTTCTGACTTCCAAGAATATGCACTTAACTGTACATACTGCTGACTGGAGCTCAGAGGAATCTTTAGGATTTTAGTGTTGAAATCTGTTATTTTTCAACACTTCCACAGTGATAAGAAATTAAATGTTAATTGTTATTTGAAAGGTTCTATAAATAAATAGAAATTAATGTTACTAGTGAAAGCAACTTCTTTACATGATATGTTTGATAATTATCATGAGAATAATCTGTGCTACTTTTACTTTCTCTACTTTCGACAACATTTGATTGTGAAACTAGCAATATACTTTTTTCATTAAATGACGTTTCATTATTTACATCTGTTTTACTTTGAAATATATTACTTTAAGTAATGGTCCAGTGAAGTAGCTAAAGTGAAATTTGTATTAGTGTTTCCTGCAATGTGGTGTCAAACCTTTCTCTCAAAGATGTTTTCACTGTTCCCAGTCCAAAATGACTTGTGTTATCCCTTGACAGATGTCAATGGTGAGTTTCCACAGTTGGCGTATCTAGGAATTCAATAATAGTTTGTAAAGCAGTTGCTTTTAATAATTTCTTCAAACAGCTGCATCTCATTGTAAATTGCTTGTAATGCTGTGACTAGAGGTGCTAGACAATGACTTTTTATGCACTGAGATCCTTTAGTTTTCTAGGATTGTGAAAGTTTATTTTAATACACATTTAAAGTCATTTCATCCAGCTGCTTTTCGTATAGCAGGTGTTTCCTTTTAGTTTACATAATTAACCATCTTTTGAGCAGGAAAAGTGCATGTGTTCTAAGTTTCTAAGAGTTACATTAAAAGTTAAGTTGATGTATTTTGTTAACATAATATACAAAAGAGATGTCTTTCAAATATAGCTAATAAACCAAACTTTAGTATTATATATGTTTCAAAAATCCTAAGATTTTACTCGTAAGAGAATTGTGACATTTACTCTCTAAGTCATCCCTCTTCTTTTAAGTTATTTTCCACCCTTCTAAGAAATGTGGAATTTAACACAAATCACACATTAATATACAGTTATTACTTTGGCATACCATAATTTACAACTTTTAATCTTATTTGTGTACAAACCCATAATTCAGAAGGTCAGACACACTTCCTATGCATACCAGTCATATTCAGTCTTCTATAAATTGCTAATAGTTCTCTCGAATGTTTTAATACTATATTAAGTATAACCAAAAGAATACAAAGATTTAATTTATCAAATGATATTGTTTTCTCATTGTCTATTTCTCTTCCATTAGTGAGCTTCACTGCATTTTAATGGCTCTCATCTCGTGAGGTTCCCAGTGGCACAGCAGTTTATTTTTGAACTTACAATGCTTCATACTGACTTTTTGATCCCTACAGTGGGCAGAACACAGATAGTCATTTATGTAGTTTTGTGCTTAGGTACAAACCTATCACATGGTTAGAAAGCCAGAAAAATTATGATAGCTATACAACATCATTTGTTTTTAACATGCCGTTATTCTCTGTTCTTAAATGTAGTATTTTACCCCTAATTGTATTTACTCTGTGGCACATATGACAGGTTTACTGTCATACATTAATTTCAGTGCCTATGCATGTTTATATATAGTTTTCTTTTTTTCATGTGACATATTGTTGGCTGTATATTGTGCAGATGTTGACTGTTCTCAGAACTTGTAGAAGATTCTCAGAAGTGAGAATCAGCAATATTTGTTTTACAAAAACATGCTAGAAAAATAGTGTTGAAATGTCAAAAAAACTTGTGTGATTTTTATATAAAAACTGATGCACCAAGAAAGAGATTATTATTATTTGTCAACTACAGTCAGTGTGCAATAGGCCTAGGAAGCTATAATTCTGATTAATGCCTATTAATCAGAAAACTACAGAAATGGACAAGGAATGTTTATTGATATCAAACATTACAAACAGTTCAACTTCAGTGAATAACTTTTGACATTAGTATTTTTAAGAGGATAATAAATATCTCCCTCAGTAAGAAGTGAGCTTGTAACTGGTGTAAGGCTAGTTGAACTAGCTAGCTTAAGCAAGGTGTAACAGTATCAACTCTGACTTAATTTTCTCATTGTGGACTGGAATTATCAATAAAGTATTCAGTCCTAGACTGCATATAAGTATCATTATTGTTTGAAAGTTAATAAAACTTTTGTGTATAAACTATCATTCATAATAACTCTTGATATTAACTGTTATAAACTGTATTGTTTTCATGTTTGAATATTAAAATATATTGTGTTAAAAAAGGAAATTGTATGAAGCAATCTTGTTGACAAATTACATAAATGTAATACATATTATCATTTTATTAACTTTAGAATTTAAATTCAGATTTCCAGCTATTTGAAATAGTAATGTGTTAATGCATGTAACATAATAAATCTGAGACTTGTTTGAGATAAATTATAATATGTAACACTCACAAACAATTCTTAATCATTTAACCATATCTTAACAATCCTCCTTTACTGTGTATATCAAAAGGTTATATTTTACAAATGAACTTTTTACTTGTGTTATACCAATTAATATAATATAAAATCTTAGCTAATAATACATATTGTATTAGTATACATGTTTTAAGTTCTTAATTTTATAGGACAACATTTAAAAAAAATCCCAAATCTCCCCTAGTGGAACACGCAAGATTTTCTTTAGGCATCTCATCTTCTCCATTTTATCTATCACCCATCCAAGGTGTACAAAGTTCAATGTAGATTGCTCACTATAAAATCATTTCTTAGAGAAACCATAATTTTTATAGCCTTCAGTTTTGTTTGGTTACAGAGCTATCAAATAGAAATCATACCTCTTTTGCCATACAAAGCTTTCAGATCTTCTCTTTCGGGTTTTGTTAATTGTTCTCTCTTATGTTTGATTCCATATTATGTATAATCTATAGAAAGACAAGGTTTTAATCTTACAAGCCACATATAATCTAATGTTGTTTTCTGAACAGATAATTGTCAGTTTTACTCTCAGTAAAAACTTCATTCCTACGAGAAAGATAATGACTAGCTTGAATTTGTAATAGCTCTTGTCACATGGTTTGAGAGTTAAAAATAGTGAGAATTAAGGGAAGTTATTTGCCTTTTGCTTATTATTAGTCTGTGACATTTAGTGCATTACTACCATTAATATAAAAAAAATAGGTTTAAGCATTATTGAAAATCAACAGCAAGAAAACAAAAAATTAGGATGAGTAATTTATTTCTTGTTTTTATATTTATTCTTTATTTGTTATTGTAAAAGTAACTAAATTAGTTAGTTTAGGGAAAATAAATAATAATGTAATAAAAATACTTAGAGGAGCTTGTGGGTAATGTAATTCGATAGTATCACGACTTCCATATTCTCCAAGTGCTTTGCAACTTATAATGGTGCAAATGGTAGTTAGACGTTTTAAAGGGCAATAAAACAATAAATATAAATAGGTGTATATCATTATTAATTTAAAACTACTTAGGATAAACAAATTTAGTTTCATATTATAATCTAAAGTCACTCCGGAAAAAAAGAGAGTAATTTTGATTTTTTTTTTTCCAACAGTTTTTATAGATATTTCAATGTTGTTCAGATGCCCATATTTTAAGTTGATGCATGGTTTCATTAATATAAGAGACCTTACAGTCTCCACATATGTACAAGACAAGATGTGAATAATGAACAATTTGCAAGTGATCATTGTTGGGGAAAAATCTTTTTTCTGAAGTTGGGTTTTGTAATAACTTTCAGGTCAATTTGGAGATAGTAAATGTTACATACTTGTTTCAACTGTTTCGTGATAAGGAATCTTTATCTCCCAAGATATGGTAAGTAGGTTTGTAAGGGTTGTTTGAGGTCAGTGGGTATTTTTGGTGGTTTGACATACAAATTAGTTAAGAAAGAAGAAGTCATTTTCTTCAAGAAATGCTTATAGTAGTTCTTTTGAAAGAGAAAGTTTCATGTGGAAATAATCTCTTTGTGAAGGGCTAAGTAGGATGAGGTACATTTGTCGGCTCTATTTAGTGGACAAGAATAAGATTGTATTTGAAAGAGAAGGGTAAAAAATTGTTAAACTGAGTGAAAGGCCAGTAAATATGTTTTTGCGATAAATAGTAGTTGAAAATCCAGTAGCACATGGTCAACAAGAACATCCAGAAAGGAAATAAAAGTTATTTGTTTCAATTTTATGAGTGAAATGTATAGAGGAATGGTGTGAATTAATATTCAAGAAAGGTTGGATATGATCAGTATAATGGTAAAAAAAGGAAAGTATCATCGACATACCTTCTGTAAAGAACAGGTTTAATGTTTAATGAACAGTTGTTAATCCAGTTCTGTTTAAGGTTGCAAAGAAAAGTGTTTATCAGCATAGGACGCAGTGGACAGTCCAGAGCAATGCCATCTATCTACTCATATAGTGTTGTTAAAGAGGAGAAGAATCTTTCATATAGCATTCAAGCATAGATTTGAAATTTCATGTGGAAAGTCTATTAACAAGAATATTTTTGCAAAGAGATTAGACAGTGCAATATTGATGGTTTCATTCATTTGAATATTAGAGAAGGAGAACTAGTATAGAAGCTAGCCATTTGGTGGTGATTATTACGGAAGAAGAAAACAAAAGAAAGTTTTACTGAAAACAAATATTTGATATGTATTTAGAAGGTTTTTTAATTGAGCAATACTATTTTTAAGCTTAACATAAAAATCATTTTGCACACAGACTATTCAGAACAAGTGCTCGTTGTATTCACAGATAAAACTTTGTTTAGTTGATTTAAAGTATTTCATTAAAAATATTTTTATTGTATGTGAAAGATTTATAATGTTTACTGAAAGACTGTCAAATTTTGTGAAGATATATAAACAACATTAAAAGTTAGTAATGTCAAATTTGTAGAGACTTTGAACAAGTAGAGAGAGATCATGGGTTTGGTCAAGTTGATCACCCTGTATAGAGTTGGTGTAGAGAAAATAATATAAAACCTTATTGAGAAAAACATTTGAAATTTATTTATGAGGTTTTAGAGATTATACAAATGAAATTTTAAGATTTCTCACATAAAGAAAAGCATTTTTAATATTAATATGAAAACTTTTTGTTTTCATCTATATATCCTTTTGCAAATTAATTAAAACAAGACAGAAAATAACAATTTTTTCATTTTTTTGCATTTTATTTCTGAGAATTCAAAAATTACGTGCAAATTAATACATGACATGGCACCCTTTATTTTTCAGAAGATCATTAATCTGATTTGGCATCGAGTCCACGAGTTGACTGCAATCTTTACTAATTTTTGGATTGCAGTACAACACCTCAGTTATGGCCTCAGCTTATCTTTCATAGTGCAGTTTTTTTCCCGAGGTCTTTCTTTACATGTCGACGCATCCCACCATGGCTTATTACAGCCCCCATTTGTGACCTTTCTTTCAACCACCTAAAAAAGGCGGATACTCCAGACTGGAAGTACCGTCGTTTATTCAATGAATATCTTTCAAACAATCATTCATTTCCCATTTATACAGATGGTTCCAAATCAGGTAATTCAGTGGGCTCTGCTATGGTTTGCTATGGGTCAGTAGTTGCATGCAGAATCCCCTCTACAGCTTCTGTGTTCACTGCTAAACTGTATGCCATATCTCTTGCCCTTGATCATATTGCAGCTGAGCAGTACTCCAACTGCACTATTTATACTGACTCGCTTAGTTCTATACTTGCCTTGGAATTGCTACACGTTAGCTCACATCCTATTCTTGCAGATATTTGAAACCGACTGACCCATTTCTCATTAGCAGCTACTTCAATCCAGTTTTTCTGGATACCAGGCCATGTTGGTATTCATGGGAACGAGCTTGCAGACATGGCAGCTAAATATGTCTGCTTCAGCACCATCACCCCTATGCCTATTCTGTACATGGACTATGGTGTTGTCTTCAAGGCTCGGTTTCGTGCCAGTTGGCAGTCCACATGGAGTGAACAACGCAACAATAAACTTTTTCAAATCAAACCCAAAATTGGAGTTTGGCCATCTAGCTTCCGTAAAGTTCAGAGGGAAGAAGTTGTTCTCACTAGGCTACGCATTGGTCACAGTTTTTTAACTCATCATTTTCTTTTATCTGGAACTGATGCACCAATGTGTAGTTTGTGTAACACTCAAATCACTATCAGCCACGTTTTACTTTCTTGCCATCGTTACAATTCTCAACGACGGCAATACTTTAAACATATTTTTTCCCAGGGTCAGTCTGTAACATTGGACAGAGTTATTGGTGATGGTGACTCTGTCCACCTTAATAATGTTTTTAATTTTTTAATGGCCATTAATCTTTTTAATATCATTTAAGTGTGGTATATTTATTTATTACACCTTTTTAATTGTGGCTCCTTTTTTACAGTTTTATTCTCTCTCATTCAATGTGACATTAAACAATGGCCAGAACATTAAATAACTCGACACCAGGACTGGAAAGGCCAACTTCAGGTGACTAACGCTTCTGTTTGAACTGTCTGTTTGAACTACTCGTTAGTCTTCCTGGCGAGTTACTATTATACTTTCACTGCATATCATTTCACACTTTTACAACCTATTTGTACTGGCCATATTGACTCATAACCCGGAACCAGGACGGAAAGACCAACTTCAGGTGGCTGACGGTGGTTTATATACTACCTGTTAGTCTTCCTGGCGGGTTATGATCATTCCCATTCTGCTACAGGTTGTCCTTTACAACTTTGTTGACTGGATGTCGTCATTGGTTTTTGCACCATTTCCTGTTTTAATTGCCATTTTGGTTTTATCTTCAATTACCTTTACACATTTTACTCCATTTACTTGACTTTTATCTTTTTACTGGACATTTGGCTACTCATTATTACGATTTTGCTGAGTGTCTTTTAAAACTTTTATTCCATTACATTTTGATAATAGCTACTATGACACATAACCCGGAACCAGGACTGGAAAGGCCAACTTCAGGTGACTGACGGTGGTTCTTGAACTTATTTGTTAGTCTTCCTGGTGGGTTATGATCATTATTATTATGCTATGAGTAAATAGTTTATAACTTTGAAGACTGACTGTCATCATTGGTTTTTACACCATTTTCTATTTTAATTGCTGTTTTGTTATTACCTTCATTTGCTTTTACAAATTTTACTCCATTTACGTGACTTTTCTCTTTTTACTGAACATTTGGCTACTCATTCTTGTGATTTTACTGTGTGTCTTATAATACTTCTATTATTTTACATTTTGATACTGGTCGCTGTGACACACAACCCAGAACCAGGACTGGAAAGACCAACTTCAGGTGACTGACGGTGGGTCTTGTACCTGCCTGTTAGTCTTCCTGGTGGGTAATGATTATACCTTTTTGATAGAGTAAATACCTTACAACTTTTTACACTCTACCTTCTATCTTAACCTTGTAGACTAGGTGTCAACATTGGTTTTATACTTTTTTGTTTTACCTTCATTTCCATTTATGTCTTTTACTACATTTTTACCGGTTGTTTGGCACAGATAGCCTCGTTGCTTTGTGCCATAAAACACTAAATCAATCAATCAGTCTTTCTTTACAAATCGCCCAAAGATTTTCAATAGGATTTAAATCTGGAGCGTTTCCAGGCCACTCCAGCACCTTTATTCGCGTTGTAGTCATAAAGTTTTTCACAAGTTTCGATGTGTGTCACGGAGCTAGATCTTGCTGAAAAATGCCAGATCCATCTGGAAATCTTTTTCAATTCTGGAACAATTCTTCTTTGCAAAACTTAGATGTACTGTGGTCCTCACATCATACCTTCTATGATACGTAAGCCTCCGATGCCATAGTAGCTGAAAAAGCCCCAAAACATCATATTCAAGGGATGTTTTACAAACTGTTTGATGTGAGATTCTCAAAGTTTTTCATCTGGAGTTCTGTGAACATGCAGACTTCATTGAGTTGGTAAGAAGTTGTTTTTGACTGGTCTCCTTGCCATTCTAACACAGTAATATTCCTCAAAATTTCATCATATATCCCAAAAATAGATCAACCGTACTGCAAAACACAGCTAATGATGCCGTCAATGTGAAAAAATGACTATTAAAGGAAATCAGTGGGTCCAGCGAGCCTACACCAACTGCCATGCTAAAAATATTGTAAAATGACCATTTGTTTCAGTTAATTTGCTCAAGGGTGTATGGAAAATATTTAGTTAAGACACTTTGCTAATGTTTTTTTTGTCTGTTTACAAGAGATTTTCGATGATTACTGAAAGCTTGCAAAATGTCTTAAGAAATACAGAAACTGTATTAGAAATTATAGTATGAAAACTATAACATCCAATTTAGAGTTAAGATTCAGGTCATATCAATCAAGCCTATCATGAGAGAGGTAATGTATGTATTTATATGTATTTTTGTATTGTTTTGTATTAATTTTGCCATTTATTGTTATAATAAAATAACATTAGGTTGTGGGAATTGTGGCATTCAAAAATGTTAGTATTTAGTGACAATTTTCTTTTGTAACAAAAGCTTTTATCATCAAGTGTTGCCCAAATTATGTTCATCCTCCCATTTAACATGTTTCCAACATTGTGCACCACAGGTGATACATTTACACATTTACTGTTAGATATTATATGCTGTGGGTGTTCCACAACAATACTCACATAAAACCTATCACTATCTGCTTCTGAATTGGAGGGTTTATGTGAATCATCCAAGTTTCAAAAATCATAAATTTAAATGCCAGTTTTTGTGGTTTCCATTGCTGTTAGTGATTGTCACACCATTTCTAGTGAGGATTGTGTTGTTACTGATAGTTTATTTTTACTTCAACAAATAGCTGATGGATCAGTTATCTAACTGAAAAGGAAAGGCAGTTTAAAATATTAGTGTGAACACTATTTATCCTTGGTCTAGGCTACGTACCACTATTGACACACTATGGCTGGAATTAAAATTGTTTTAAATCATGATGTTATGTGTCATTGGTGATGCATCAGAAATGTGTGACAGGATTGGAACTGTGTGTTCAGTTTAATATGAATAAATTCCCAAGCTTGAAACAAATTATTTTGCACAATTTTTGAAAATAAATTTCCATTCTATACTCTTCAAAAAAAGAAACGCAAAATGGATAATTTTGTTATTTTAAAGAGAAATATATGTAATAGCGTTACAAGCTCAGAGTATGTGATGTTACACGTGTTAAGGCACTGATTGTCAGACCAAAATCACAATAAAAGTTGTGCACATTGAAAACAAAGAAAAACATCGGATTTTTCGCAAAAAGCATTCATGTCCAACAAATTTGTTTAACAGATTTGTTCTGTAAGCGCAACATGTGCAAAATCCCTATAAAAATGACGGGTTCTTGGTTTCCATAGCTCAGTGTTAAACCATTGACACGCAGTACAGTTACGTCAAGACTGACTGAAGCACAATGCCATTGGTCGCTTGGAAGCAGGCGAATCTCGATCAGATGTTGCCAGAGCTGTGAATGTTCACCCAAGCACCATCACAAGGCTATGGAATCATCACCAACAACATGAATCAACTCGTGACCATCCACAATCTGGCAGACCTCGTGTGACCACGCCTGCACAAGATCGCTACATCCGGTTACGTCACCTTCGGGATAGGACCATCACTGTGTCGTCTACTGCCTCAACCATACCAGGGCTGCGTAGGATTTCCAATCAGACCACACTCAGCTGTTGATGAGATTCTTCGGCAACCCATCATGGTGAACGTCAACTACGTTTTTCAACATGACAACACCTGTCCTCACACAGCCCGGCTCACCACTGTCTTCTTGAGACACCACAACATCAACATTCTTCCCTGGCCTTCCAGATCACCAGATTTAAACCCCATTGAACATCTTTGGGACGAGTTGGACCAACATCTGCGATGGCGATAACTTCAACTGCAGACTCTACCTCAGCTTGCAGCAGCTTTGCAGGCTGAGTGGACAGCCATTCCACAGGATGTGATTCATCATCTCATTGCTTCCATGGGCATGAGATGCCAAGCAGTTATTGATGCTCACTGGGGACATACTTGTTATTGATGTTGAGTGACGTTAAACTTCAACTAGTGATCGTGGACTTCGCTTTTCCAGGCTTTGGATGTTCAGCAGTGAATATGCAAAGTTTCACACATATCATTCAAAACTACCCGGAATAAACTTGTTAACAATATGTCTCAAATTTTGCCTTTTGCTTTTCTTTTTTTGAAGATTATAGTTGCTGTATCATAGAAATACTTTGTCATAGGCAGGTTAAGAAAATAAAAATAAACTTCAAGAAGATTAAAGTGCATTGAAAAAATGAAAGCTGGTTTTTATGGTTAATTCAATGTAAATTGTATAAATTACTATATAAATTTAATATTTAATACCACAGTCAAAACTGAAATGTAATTTACCATGAGAAAGTCATAAAATAAGTAAATTATTAGCAAAAGAAAAATAGAGAAGAGTATAAACATGTATCCTCATTCAACCAAATAAAGAACATTCAATGCTTGATCTAGACTTATCAGATTGCCACATGTTTAAATGTAGCTTCAGGATAGTAGACAGAATTGTTAAAAAAAATGAAATCATAATTTAGATTTTAGAAAACTGTTTTGGAGTTGATGTTTTTTAATGTGATTTTCATTTCCTTGAAATTATTATTGTTAAAATTTAATGTAGGTTTTGAAAACAATGATGAAAGAATACATTTTAGTATATAGATCTTTAAAGATTTTCAAACTTACTTTAAGAACCAAATCAGAAACATAGTAAAATAGCTTCTGATTTCACAAGTTGTTACTTACATCTGTATACTCATTGTATCTTTCTAACAGCCTGTAGCATAGAAAGTGGATAAATCTGAATTAAAGCAACATTAAATCACTTTTTCTATCACCTCATCATTATGATGGCTCAAGAGAATGTAAGAGTTCTTTCTTTCAAGTCCAGTTAAACTCTCCTGTAACTACTGAACAATTCTTTAAATATGTAGTTTAATGGTGAATAAACATGTTACAATTCATTACCTTTTTCAAATTAAGTGTCATATTAGATCTACAGTGTGTTTAATATTGTATTTTTTTTTATAATGCTGCAGAAATTAATCCCTCTTTGAGAGGATATTTGAGTTATTTGAATCACCTCACTGATCGTTGTTAAAGAGTTCCAGAACCTTATATGTATATGTATGGTAATAATTAAATTCAGTGTTGTGGTTTTAATAGTCTTGTCTATGGATGGAAAATCTTGATAGTAGTTCTTGTCTCAAGGGATATTTGGATTATTTAAATTATCTCGTTAATTGGTGTTAAATAGTTGCTGGACTTTTGTATATGAACCATATGTTTTTAGGAGTCTTGTCCAAGACTGGAAGAACTTGATATCTCAAACCTGACAGTATTGGGAGGAAGTCTTGTTCTGTTTTTAGAAGAGCTTCAGCATGGTTGTCCCAGTTTACGAATTCTGCGTGCAGCAAATACTCCACTATCTTTGTCTACTGTGTCTCTCATTAAACAAGTAAGCACCAACTTCATTGATTAGTTAAGTTAATATAGAGTGTACATTCACAAAATTAGACAGTTTTTTAATAAATATTGCAAGTCTTTTTTTTTTTTTTACTAAAGATTTGTCTTCAAATTTATGGAGTTAGAAGTTGTCGGAGTACAAGATGATTTTTTTCATTTTAATGTAAAACACACTTTTTCATTTTCACTACCTAAAACATGAAAGTTTAAACTGCTATTTTGTTTTTCTAGAATAGCTGCAGGTTGTAGGAGAAAATTATAATAATTATCCTAAACAACTTCCAGCTTGTAACATTTTACATCTGTTGTTTTTAACTTTGTGTTATATCTACATAACATAGTTATAAATCACCAAGCAAGCACAAAGATCGTATTAAGGTGAACAAGGTATTAAAGTACATAACAGTAACATGAAAACAACTTGCAGAAATACCTGAGAAATATTTTTGACATATGTTTCCTTGTGTAGCCTAATAAGTTCCTAAATTTTAAATTTTATTGATTTTCCTTACAGTGAATAAAAAAAATATAAAAAAAAACGAGATTTATTAACTATATCTCGCCCAATGTTGTTTTTATCTGTTGGCTTTTAACAACTAAACTTGATTAAAACATTACATGTATTGTTGCAAAATTGTGAGCTGTTATTGACATATTAACTTATTAGGTGTTACATTAGGTATATATTGATATACACTACATGGCCAAAAGTATCTGGACTCCCTTTCCAATTATTTGGTTAGCTATTTCAGCCACATAAAATCAAGCATACAGACAGGCAAACTCCATAGACAAAACATTGGCAGTAGAGTAGGTTGTACTGAAAAGGTCAGTGACTTTCAACTTGGCACTATTGTAGGATGCTGTCTTTCCAACAGGTCAGTTCATCAAATTTCTGCCCTGTTGTTGTTGCTCATAGATATTTCCGCTTCACAATAACAGTACTTACAAGTTGAGCAGAAGCAACAACAGCTCAGCCACGAAGCTGTAGACCACACAAGTTTACAAAATGAGACCACCAAGTGCTGGAGCTCACAAAAGTTGTCTGTTCACACTTCCAACTCTCACTATTGAATTTCAAACTGCCTCTGGAAGCAATGTCACCACAAGAACTGTTCATTGGGAGCTTCATGAAATGGGTTTCCATGGCTGATCAGCCACATACAAGTCTAAGATCACCATGTGCAATGCCAAGCATCAGCTGGATTGGTGTAAAGCATACCATCATTGGACTCTGGAGCAGTGGAAATGCATTTTCTGGAGTGATGAATCATGCTTCACTATCTGGTAGTCTGACATTGAATCTGGGTTTGACAGATGCCAGGAGAATGTTGCTTGCATGAATGCACAGTGACAGTTATAAAGTTTTGTGGAGGAGGAATAATGGTTTAGGGCTGTTTTTCATGAAATTGAAGGAAAATTTCAATGCTACAACATATAACGACATTCTAGATAATTGTGTGCTTACAACTTTGTGACAACAGTTTGGGGAAGGCCCTTTTTTGTTTCAGCATGACAATGCCCCCATGCACAAAGCAAGGTTCATAAAGACATGGTTTGCCGAGGCTGGTGTGGAAGAACTTAAATGGTCTGCACAGAGCTCTGACCTCAACCCCATCAAACACCTTTGGGATGAATTACAATGCCGACTGCAAGCCAGGCCTTCTTGCCTGACATCAGTGCCTCATCTCAGTAATGCTCTTGTAGCTGAAAAGGAGCAAGTTCTTGCAGCCATGTTCCAAAATCTGGTGAAAATCCTTCCCAGAAGGGTGGAGGCTGTTATAGCAGCAAAGGGGGAAGCCAACTCCATATTAATGCTCATGGTTTTGGAATGAGATGTTCAACAAGCACATATGGGTGTGATGGTTGATTTTCCACATAACATTTGGCTATGTAGTGTATTTGTATGATGCGTCATTTCTCTGTGAAGACTGTAATGTTCAGATTTCCAGCTCATTAACTTTAGTGTTTCACCTTATGAATAAATACAGGCAATAAGGTATTTAGAAAACCTGAAATAAAAAGTGAAAAATTGTGTACATTTATTTTTTACAATTAGATCAACTTGATACAAAAAATGGTTTAAAGTAGAATAATATTTCGAAAGAAATAATACAAGGGATTTTTTTAACAGTGTTACTGTCATTACTCACAGTACTTAATGATTCATGAATAACCAATGCTATATTGTTTAAATTTTCATAAAAATAACCCACAGTGGCTAAGTTGTAAACTTAAGTACTTGTATAGTAAAGTTTTTAATACTTGTGGTGGGTATAATGCACTCTGCTTATTACATGTACAGGTTACTTACAGTAATTCCTATCTTTATGTCTTGATGCACTAGAATAGACATTTATTGTGTACTTCTGATAAACCTAAATGTTTTCATTTTAATGGCCGGTTCCACTCAATATAATTTGTAAATCATATGAAGGTAACATTTCAAGTGTATGAAAAGTGACATGAAATTAAATCATTAGTTTGATAAATTATGTTTATTTCACCACGTGTGACTTTTGGCTCTTTGTTTTATTTAGATCACATATTTTTTCAAACAATGGTAAGTTTTGTCTTAATTATAACAGTGTCTTAATTGGACAGCAATAAGTCTGTGGATTCACAGTGCTGAAACCAGGGGTTCTATTCCCCTCAATGGACATGGCAGATAGCTTGATGTGGTTTTACTATAAAAAAAAAACACATGCAAGTATAATAATTAAAACATCAATCTGTAATTTTTTTTCAACTTATCACATACACATTACTTAGTCAGTCAGTAAAGGTGTACTTAAATCTTTTTTGCCTTTTGCATTTTTCATGTCTTGATAATAGGAAAATTAACATGTTCAGATTATTTTAAGTTACATGTAGTTCTAGCATTCTTAATACACATACATAAGATTGTGTATTGTAGGTTGTCACACCATTGTGACATATCTGGACAAATGATTGAAATAAAGACAGGTAGTTTTTATATTTGACATTAAGTAGAAATTCATACAAAAATTACTAAAGAATGAAAATGATTCAAGTGATAGAAATATAAAGGCTCAATTCCAGCTTCCCATTTTATAGTATACGAATAAAACTAAATTGTATGAAGTATGATGGAACATCATGTAAAGGTACATACACTTGTGTAGTACTAAGATGCGTGACCTTTTATGTAACCCAGATTTGATTTGTTAAAAACAAAATATGTACAATAAAACATAAAACAAAATGGAATGTTATCTCAAGTTTAAATTTTGGGCAAATGAAATTATGAAGGCTTACAGATTAAAGCTAGGGAAGTAAATATAATTAAATTTATTTTGTGTGTTCAATTTTGGTTTAATCTCTTACCTGTTTCATTTTATGCTTTGTTGTTCATGCATTATATTACTGTATAAGGTGCTGTTGTTGTTTTTTTAATATTGAAGTTATCTTGCAGTATTGTTAGGTTTTGATAATTCTTCACCATTTTCATAAAACTGATTTAAGTAATTTTAAATTAAGCCTAACTGTAATTTATCTGTTATTTTATGTGAATCTTTAGTATAGGTCTGTTGTTGATATAATGATGATAGAATGGTATAACTGCCTAATTTAAGGCTTAACCATACCTAACTAGGTTATACACAAACAAATTAGATAATAAATCTATGGCCTGGATTCTATCTTTAGACTGTACCAGCCACAGTTTTGGCTTTTTAGTTAGCAAAATGTTATGCTTTTAAACTTGATGAATAATGGTTTGTAATTATGTGTGAAATGCTGGCTGTAAAAACCTAATTCTTTTTTATTAAGAGTACATCATTTATTTTATTTTATTTAAATAATCTGTAATACAGATTTGCAAGTTTTGTTAAATATTGTCTGTTGTCTGTAAGATAATATTAACAATACATAATACTCATCTGTGGTATAGTTCAAAATTAATTTATCCAGCATGTGGTATTTTTCACATTTAGGCCCAATCACCTGGATTTCAAGAACTGGAGGAACTTAGCATTGCTTTAGAAAGTGACTATCAGTCAGGTCTTAGTGATAGTGGACTAGAAAGGTACATTTATCATAACAGGTTATTCTAGAATGATTTTATATAACATTTCATAAAAACATCTTTATTTAGAGTATTATAATAATCTTTTCATGTTAAATAATGGCAAAGCTGAAATTTTGTATATTCTAACTTCAGAATAAGAATGGATCTGTACATATAATTTTCAAATCGGTCAGCCACACTTCTTGTATTGGTTTAATACTTTTATGGACTAAATACTTTAACCATCTGCTCATGTCTTTGATGAAATTACTATAATTTTGAATTTAGTACACATATTTCTTTACAAAACTTGGCAAGAAATAGAAGTCTGTTGCACACAGGAAATGAGAATTTTTAATAAAGTATGTTTACTAAAGATTTGAATTTTCCAAAGCTTTTACTTTGTCAGTTTTTGGAAAGCTTAATATTTCATACCTTGTTCACATTACTGTAACATTGGCTGTAATGAAATTATCAATGCACAGTGAAGTGAAAAGTTTGAAAACATTATAAAAATGAATGATACCATTTTATGCTCTGCATTGACTGTAGTTATTGATCAGAAGGTTCTGAGTTACTTATCTCAACAGTGTTGCACATCTGCTTCCTTTTAATTTGAAGGTGTTATTGCTGTGCTTTATATCTGGGAGTTGTAATCCTCATGTCATAAACAATAAATCACAGTGGGAGCTCATTGGTTGTTTCTTATAATCAGTAAATGTTTGTGAGGTGTGGTATCACACCCTCTGCAACTTGTGAAAATACAAACTATTTTACTAAGCTGCGAAGTTTCTAATATTTACATAACAACAAGGATGTGTAGTACTTATAGCATACTTATGATTGTTTATGCTTGAATAAAAATTTAAGACTATTTCCTTTTAGCTTTTTTGAGTCTTACAAATTTGGATATCCTCAAATGAATATAGTTTCCAAATATACGTTTGGTAACACAAAAGATATATCAGTCACTAGACTAGAATGTTCCAAAACTATGATAATTTATTGGGATTTATAAGTAAGCTGTAAGTAGGTAACAAAATTCCTTTAGCATTCAAAGCATCGACAGCAAATTAAAAGTTTTCAATTAAACATGTAAGGTTTATGTGGAAAAGGATCTGCTTTTACTAAGGAAGAGGAGAGGAAAATCTCTATTAGGTTGTACAAGTTTATGTATATCCTAGCAAATGAAGGTAGCATGTTCAAATTATTGCTTGTAATATATACATATATTATTTATAGTTTGTGTTTTTAATTTTTGGTGTTAGGAAAATCTGAAAAGAAGAAATCAAAGATCAAATGTGTTTTGTGATACAGAAAAAGGAAGATGGAGAATTTTTTAAAAATATATTGTTTTAAGATTAAGAATTTAAAACTTAATGCACAAATTTAAATTATAAACTTTCAGTGACATCAAGAAAACCCACTTGTAGAAAAATATGTATGCAAAAACGGCTCGTTTGGTTGAGAAAATATTTTACATAGAAGAGCGAATAATGTGTCGACCTTCTTCGGCATTCATCAAGTTCACAAAGAAAGAGGTAACTGACCAGAAACTGACCACATGTTTAGAGGGGGTTGTGTAACTGAGTCTCGGAATGTAGACGGTGGTGTTAGATGTTTGAATATATAATTTTATTATATTAATATAGGTATAAAGTCAATTCTTTATATTGGTTTATTTTGGGTTTAAGTTGTAGTATAAGTAAGGCTTTTTTAATTTTGCATTTGTTTATGTTTGTTTCTCTATTTAGTATTTGAGTGTTTTCTATGGTTATGTTGTGTTTATTTGACTTGCAGTGTTTGAAAACGTGTGAAGGTGACTTTTTATGTTTTTTGAATGTGGTTTCCATTTTTTACTTGTTTCTCCAATATATAAGTCGTGGCAATTATCACATTGTATTTTATAAATAGTGTTGGAACACTGCAAGTCAAATAAACACAACATAACCATACAAAACACTCAAATACTAAATAAAGAAAAAAAACATAAACAAATGCAAAATTAAGAAGCCTTACTTATACGACAACTTAAACCCAAAATAAACCAATATAAAAGAATGCCTTTATACCTATATTAATATAATAAAATTATAAATTCAGACATCTAACACTGCCCTCTACATTCCAACACTCAGTTACACAACCCCTTCCAAACATTTGGTCAGCTTCCAGTCAGTTACCTCTTTCTTTGTGAACCTGATGATGACCGAAGAAGGTCGAAACGTTGTTTGCTCTTCTATGTAAAATATTTTCTCAACCCAAATGAGCCATTTTTGCATATAAATTATAAACTTTGTTTTCATACCAAGTTTATTCATACACATAAAGTTCTTAAATCAAATATTGTTTGTGAGAACATGAAAGGTCATAATATGCCCTAAAGGACCAGGCAAGTATGCAAATAGTTAATTAATAGTAGTTTTAAGCCTTAGGCCGATACTGTCCACTGTGTTTTCCTGTAAAGTATGGCCTTCTATGCCTAAACTTTCTTGGAAGCATACTTAATGTTTTCTAATACATAAGTTTTGTTGTTTCTTTTCTTTTTGAAATTTTCTTCTAGTCAAATTAAACCAAAATTTGAGCATTAAATACTAGGATGCTCAATTATACTTGGAAAATCTCAGTTTGTTAGTTCAGTATATAAAAAAACTGAGGTGAAATTTGTTTGTTGAATTTCCAACTTAAAGGATGCATTTTTGTATTGAGTGAAAGATTTCTTTCACAATGAACATTTCATTCTTCTTCTTTTTTTAGGAATTAATTTTTTTTACAAATTTTATATCTAGCTTCTCTTTTCTCTTTCTTTTTCTTTTTTCATAAAAATTAAATGTCAAAAATCAAAATGTTAAATTTTTGTTTTTATTTTGTCAATTTTATTGTCTCACTAATGAAAGCGTTTTACTAGTTGTGGTTATGCAATGCATTTTAAGTAAAAATGTATACATTTATTTTGGAACTTAAAGCTTATATTTATCCTTTTTTATTATTTGAAGGATAACTAAAGCTTCCTGTAAATTAAAACTTCTGGATGTAAGAGGTTGTCGTAATATCTCTGTGTCTGGTTTGGTTCATGTGCCAGCTTGGGATATTCAGCACCTTTATCTTGCCCAGAGTGCCGCAGCTCGGATGTCTAACTTGGAATTAGTCTTACAGAAGGTGATCATTGTAACTAATTTCTTTGAATGTGCTTTGCTTAGATTCTACTGCAACATTATATTTTCTGTTTAAAATAGTAAGATGAAAAGTATTTAAAACCACCGTTTAATGAAGGTATCTGTAGTATACGTGTTAATATATGTGTATTTCCATCCCAGTGTATTCTTACAAAGTGAGTGTACACGACAGTTCCATGTCATTAACATGTAGTTAACAAATCTTAATCATCATTCCAAAGTAATGCTGAACTGTCTATACATTTCATGTCATGCTTTTAACTTCTGTTTTTGTATTGGACATAAGCAAAAGGAAATGTACATGCCAAGATATTTTGAACATATGTGAAGTTTTAATTTTGGATGTACAAAACATTTAAAACCATGAAACATGCAAACAACTCATTTTTATCAAAAGAACTATTCACTTTTACAGCACAAAGAATTATGAACCACATGCTTTATGTCTAGTAGACTTTTAGCAGTAATTCTTAAAATGTTTCAAGACTGTCTCAGCATATTTGTTTTATTTTAATTCTAGTGGAGTCATAGTTTAGAAGTTGTAGACCTTTCATGGGCTAATAATGAAGAAGCTATTAACCAAGCTATAGAAACTTTGGCTACATCAGAGAATGGTTGTTCAATTCGGATTCTGGACCTTAGTGGAAGTGCTATTTCCTATTCAACTATTAAGTAAGTATTAAGGGTTTAGTCTAAATTTAGAGGAAGCTTTATGTATAATATTTTGAAAAGTTTTGATTTATGTACATTTTTTATTGAATTTTGTAACTTAATCTTGTTTGGAAGCACTGAACATTTTAGTTACTGTTATTACTTATGAAAATGAATGATGAAAACTATTAACTGTATTATGGTCATCAGTTGGTGCACAAACATAGACATTGAATTTCAAAATTTAAGTGAAAAAATTACATTTCTATAACAAAACTATTTTAAAATTGATTTCACTCATTTTCTGAAATTTTTAAAAGTTTTGATCTTACAATTTTGGAATATCTGAACTGTATAAATAGCACACACATTGACTTTCTCAGAATTTTTCTGTCCATCTCAGACAGTAATTTTATATTACGTAAGAAACAATTATTCCTATGGTGTACAATTATCCATGTTTTGTTTCTTGTGATTTTCCTCCTATGTAGCTGGTTTTAGTAGAGTGCCATCTTATTCAATTAAGATAATAACAAAGGTTCAAACCTTGATGATGCTGCCATAAATACTATTTTATATTTGATTTAAAAGCCTTTTTTATTTCATGAGTAATCAATATAAATTAAATAAATCACTCATGTAGCTTAAAATACATTGCATAGAACAGTAATCATTTTTGATATTTGAAAAAAACACATTATTTGTGTATACATGTTTGATGCTACCTTTGGGAATGGGGTACTTAACACAACTTTTATTTAAAAAATGGACATCATGCTAACTTCAAAATTAAACTTTCCATCATAGTAAGTTTTAACATATGTGATTACTAATCAGAAATTAATTCTGTTAACATGAGGGAAAAAGTGCAATATTTGCTTAATGTCGTCTGATAAATTTTCAGGTATTTGGACACAACCTTGAATTCCTGACTTCACAACATGTTATTTTAATGGAAATAGTTTAAGGCCAAGATTTAACTACCTCTAGATGGACCATATTTAAGTCAATTGCAAGTGTATATGGTTTTATAAAGTAGTAAATAAACTAATTTATGGGTTTGTGAGAATATGATGAGACCTGACTTTGTAAGGAGTAAGAGTGGAATGTAGTGGAAAGTTTATAAGACTTGGAAACAAACCATAGATGTAAAAATATTTGTATTGGGTTTGTTTGTTTTTTTTATTGTTTTTGAAAATATTTTTGTACCAAATTGTATTTGTTTGGAAGCTATAAATATGTGATACTGTAACAAAATACCAGGTCAGCTTTGTTAGGTTTAGCATGTAAGTTATGGGGTGGCAAAATAATATAATGACTAATCTTCATCCCTCATGTATTGAATATTATTGTATATCACATTGAATATTAAGCTTGTCCTATTCAAACAATAAATTAATTTATTAATTATTGAAATGAATCTACATATGTATATATAAATTAGTTCTGTCCGAGAATATTGATATCAAATATATTGTTGCATAACCTGTTGTGATTTCATTCAGTTTGTAGGACACTGATAATGAACCTTTGTCAGTTCATGCAGTGTTTTTTTTATGATATGTAGTTGTAACTGGTGACTACTGCAATCAGAAAAGCAAAGTTTCAAATAAGTCATTTTAATAAAGATCAAACAAGTTGATATTATCTGGATATATAAAATGTTTTATTTCTGAACAACAATAAATGAAATTCTAAGATAAATACTTCTAGAGTCTTATCAAAAACAGTGTTACAACAAAATTTTGGAAACGTCATCATAACATAAGAAAAGGTAGAAAACAAAATTAAATTACATTATTTTATTCGGCCAAAATTAAATACTCTGTAGTAAGAGTTTGTTCCATGTTTTGTGTGATATGGTTAAATATTTCCACTGTGGAAAAAAAGACAAATTGGAGATTATCATTTCATAAAGGCTTAATTAGCAATGTGTTATTTTACAGAAACACGCGTGAATTAATTAAGCAATTTCATATTAAATAAAGTGACTGTTTAGTGGTATTTACCACAACCACTTTTTACCATGTTTAACATGTCTAATAAAGAATGATTGTTCAAAACATGTAAAATATACTTGATTTATTGCTGATAATTTGTAACAATGGTTCTAAATTTTATTTTGTGTATGTGTGTCAATCTTCCAACAGTCTTTAGTTTCTACTATTGATAAAAAAAATCAATGATTTAGACTGATGTAAAATGTCACAGGGTGAAAGACTGTGAAAGCAAGGTCAGAATTTGACATACACATTCCATCTGTAGGCCTAATATTACCCTTTGACAAAATCTTATTTATACTGCATTGAAAATAGTAACAGAAATTTATGGAAGTTAAAAAAGTGGAAATGAGAAATAGTTTTCGGGAATGGGTGTCAAAGATTTCATGTACAGCTTGGAATAATATTGAATAACTAAAGTTTAAAATAAATTTTAAAACTGATTTATTTAGACAATAGTATAAGTAAAGTATTTCATAGTTTTAGAAAATAATATTTAATGGATATTGTAATTTTTGCAAAATCTGTTACTGTAATTGAAACAGTAATTATTACTTTAAGATTATCATCATTGTTTCTCAAAGGTGATTGCACTAGAATTAAATTTTAATAATGATTGATTGTTTTCTGTTTATATTTTATCCTCAGAACACTTCTGAGCAAATGTAGTCTACTTCGTACTCTAAATCTGCAGTCATGTCGAAGTTTACCAAGAGGTATGAAACGCCTTTATAGCAACGAGGATTTGTTCCGCCTTCACAGTGACATTCTTGCTAAAAAATTTGAAGAAGCTGTATAATGTTTTTGCGAGTTGGAAAAAGAGAAAACAATCTCTGGTTCTACCACTGATGCTACATTTGTGTACTGAAATAATTTCAGTAGGATTTCCTGATGTGTCAGAAATTCGTTTTGTTCTCATTACTGTTGTTTCTCTGTCAGTGCATGTGTTTCAAACAATGTCTAGAATCTTTTTAAAGAACCGATGCTTTATCATATTTTTTTTAGAGTTTAATCATGAGAGTGAATAGATAATTAGTTTTAATGTATGGGCTTTGAAAGGTTGTTACTTTTTCACATGACTTATGGAGAAACATTTTTAAATCAATTCATTGGAGTGACTTGTACTGAAAAAAACATGGGTACAGTCAGTTGTAAGTTTTTACATTTTCTTATATTGTAATTAAAATAATGTGTTGACATGTGAATGGTTTGCGAAGGTAGGATGTACAATTTGTCTAAAAGGCTTAAATCTTTTATATGACAGATAAAGCCACATCCTTTCACTGGCAACATAACATCATAGGAAAGATAGCACCGTCCAATTATGTCTTCATTCTTTTACAGAAATTAATTTCATATTATAAAAGGGCTATGGAAAGAATATATCTGTTGTAACTGGTGTCTTATGACTCACTGGACTTCTTATACATAAAGCTTTGCATCAATATGCTATCAGAATTACTCTATAAAACATAATTAATAGTTTCTTCTATATTATATATACTGTTAAATTATTTGAATAAATTTTATGAAACGCATCATGACTCAGTTTTATGATACTGCTATTAATACTTGACATGGATATTGCAATTGTAGTTGTATATAACTTTAGAATTGTTGCTAATTTTCTTATTGCTTTTTCTATCATATTTACTCCAAATAATTGTTATACAAAAAAGATAGCTTTAATAAAACTGCATGTGGTTAAGATACCAGGAAAACTACTATGGTATTATAACACCGTGTCTAAAGCTTTCACAAAATTATTCTTTATTTGTTTCACATATTGTAAAAACAAAAGTTATTTGTGTTAGCTTATTTGTTAAGTACACAGATATAATCTGTTGTCTTTAATTATGCATAGTAAAATTGCAACTCGGGACCAAGAGTTATTAGTTTTGGAACGCCTTCCAACTTGTGATAACAAAGGAATTTTCAAGTAAAAAATAGGATTGAAAGAATTTTCCTCTTTTTAGAAAATTTTGATTCATTGTTTCAGATTCTTCTGGAAAGATCCATGTTACAAGATAAATGAAGTGCCACTTAGAATAGATTAGCCTTGTATCTCTTCAAATGAAACAGGGGATGCCATTTCATATTTCAGTGGGGGGGAGCTGATTAATCCTTTGAAAGCTTTTTATTTTTTTCCAGGTAAAAACCTAAAATATTATGATAATATTTTCTTATTGTTGGTAATTTTGTAATTGTATGATTTATATACAATAACAAAATAGCCAACACAGAACAAACAGGCCAATTTTGAACCTAAACAGTCAGCATCTGTAGTTTGCATGTCCAGTAATGAAGAAAGACCTTATTTTTAAGGTTTCCACAATGTGAAGGAGATAAGGGAATAAGATATTAATGATATCACTGACAAAATATATCAGTTTTGGAATTTTAACATGGGTATCAGTCAAACAGTTTGATAAATTGCTTAGTATTTGTAATAGAAATAAAATGTACTTACCTTTACAGTAATTGTTTTTGTAAACTTCTTATCTGTTTCATATTGTGGAAGAAAGAATTAAATGGTTCATGTACCCCAGACATGAGATTATGGTTGAAAATTTGAGGAATATTATTTATGAAAGCTTTTACCCATGTCAGTGACGGGAAAAGTTTAAATTATTCTCCACATTTAAATTATTTATGGACCTTTAAAAGGTTAATTGTGTTGAACTCTGTTTTCTTCAGAGCCAATACTTTTAGCTACTTATACTGTCCATTGTGAAAAGTAATTGTTGAGCATCTCAGTCATGCTAAGAACCACTCAATAATAATATACAGTAATTTAAAATTGTATTCTTTAAATTACATGACATTTTGAAATGTGAACAATAGTGTGATTAATTCCTAACGATTTAGTGTGGAATATATTGCTTGTTAAATAAAATTTGGCATCAACATTATTTTAATGCCTTTTCTCCTATTATCTCAAAAGTGAATGATGGGCTTTAACTGTGTGCATTGCTATTAAGACAGGATGTAAACAATTGCTTGGATAGACACTAAGGCTTGCAACATATGTATGATGTTGGAGCTAAAGTATTTCTTATGAATCAACTAAGGTGTAAAATGTTTTAATAGAGAATAAATAAATTGATAAAAAAATTCTGATATCAGCAACTACCCTCTATACACAAAAAACAAAAAAGAAAAGAAATGGCACTCTTAAAGCATGTTCTGTAAGAAAGATACCTATTCATTTCATAATACAAAAGTGTAAGTATTTAGTTACTAACAAACATTGTCTGACTGTTTCTGTGTAAAATTATAAGTTGTTAAGTAAAGTTTCCAGAATTAATGAAATTCTATTGCTTCATAATAACATATGCCTCATGAAATTTAGTCAGGGAAGAGACCACAATTTATTGAATAGTTTGTTCATTTACAGTTAAATAGCTTATTCACAGTACTTTGAAATAAATAAATATATCGTGAGCATCATCTTTAAATCAAAATAAAGGTAAAATGGAAACTGTGTGTAAAAATTAAGATAATGTAATTACACAAAAAATAGTTGTAATGTGTTTACAAGAAAATACGGCTGATGTATATAAAAGAAGTAGAAAACAGAGATCAAACAAATCAACTCTCGGTAATAACTTGGAATTTGGGGAACATAGCTTATTTTTAGAATTCTTGTTATCCCTCTTTTCTGGATACCTATGATAAATGAACAGAAAGCAAAAATGAAACCAAGTGAGCCACTATATGAATGGTACAGCATTTCTATTTTTAAATAATATTCACAAATTGGTTATTGAGAAACTGATTATAAGAACAAGTATTAAATTCCCACTGTTTTATCAGAATAGCTTAAAAATTTTACAGCAGGTCCTATATACACAAGTTGTATTCCATCTATTAGCTTAAAGATAGAAGTGGCTAGTGCTAATAGCCTTTGTGGAGCTGTGTACATGTTTTTAAAATGAATATTTGGAGTCAAAATAGGTGCATGTTTTATTAGAGCATGGAGCTAAATTACAGACAGATATAAAGATAAACCAACAATTCTGTGATGACTATTTCAAAAATGTGACAACTGTTGATTTGAGCGAGATTTTTTCCTTTCTAGTTTGGTTCCAGACAGAATGGAAAATTTAGGCTTCTGTTGCAAAAGTTCCATTCTGTTTCAAACAAATTAAAATACCACTTAATATGGGTTCAGTTTTTTTCTAGTCAAGTTATATTGTACTGGTATTCATATGCCTTTATTTTCTTGAATAACATTGTAGGGAATAATGTAGAGTAAGCTCCAGATAACACTAAGGAAAATAGTGTGACATTATACATTATATTTTATAAATGCACTTACTATAGAAATAACATTGTGTATGTTGCACATTTTAACAAAACATTTCAACAGTCTGCATCACTTGTTTTTTACTTTATCCTGTTGCTGTTTCTTTAACAACATTTCTAGTTTATTATTTACAAAAAAATTTGAACTGTATTGCTGAAAACATTTTGTAGAAAAAAAATCATCCTCAACTAATCACATTCATGTAAACAATCTTTGACTATCAGGCATTCAACAGACATTGTTTTCACATTTGTGTCTTTTTACTCGCACTATTATGGATATAAAAATAAAGATGAAAATAGAAAAAATATTTCACAAAGAAGTTTGTGATTTACAATTTTAAATTAAAAATCTACAACTCAAGTTGCTTTTTACCTTTTATTTTTTTTGGGGGAGACAACATTTCAGTTTTTGTGCTAACATATTCAAGTTTAAAGCATTTAATAAACTGCTTTCATTTGTCTTTTATTTTCTTTTGATGTCTATTCTGCCTTGTATATAATGTTTATATATATACATATAGCATCATGTTTTTATATGTAAATTAACTATATTTATTCTACTTGAATTTTCACTCATAGTTTCTTTCTTGTCCTTTATTTGTTTCATGCTGTTAATAGAATATGCCTACTGTCAATGAACAAACTTACTATCATATCTGTGGTCCTTCATTTTCTGATAATATTAGTATTTTTGACCAGTGAATCTTTATGAAATTTCAAGGAGATGCCTGTTTAGTAAGTGTAATTAATGTTCTTACAATTATTAATTTTTTTTTGTATTATTGTACTTTCATTATCTCATATTAAATGTACATTCATTGTATTATTTGCCATTTACTAGTTTCTTTTGATTAAGATGCTGTACAGCTTTAATCAACAAAAAATTAGTTGTTTACAGTTCTCTGTTGGTTGGGTGCAAATTGTTTTAGTTTTGTTTTTACTGAAACAAATAGAATATTTTAATGAGCTAGCTCTCATTCTATAAATTTTTCTTCAGTGTTATGCTACTTGCATGAACTCTCGTAGGATTTTTACTGAATGATCATGAACTCTTGATTGTTTTGCTATTAAGTTAAAGATCTTGACTTTAGGGAATGCTGTATTCATTTGACTTTATGTTTTGTCATGTTTTAATCACTTACAATAGTTTGATAAGAAGCAAAACTTAAGAGACAAAGTCACTGCCACATTTTCAATATTGTTTCTTTTAGTACAATTCATTCATAAGAACTTATTCTTGTATAATCTTATATATATGTATGTGTTATCTATGTTTTTGCACTTTAATAAGGAAGGGTAAAATCTGTGTTATATAAAAGATAATTTCTTTATGAAAGGTGGCGGTTGTGTATTGAATGTACATAAATTTGCTATATGTATTGTTTCTTGTCTTATATGTATATGTTACGTAAACAAGTTACATAAATAGAATTTTATCTTGTTCGATTTCATATTCATGTTTCATTCATATGTCACAAATTTTTACACAACTGTATTTTTCTTTTTGGGGGGGAAATTGAAGTAAACAACGTATATTAAATGTGAATAGTTAAGTGTAGGAAAGAAACATCAGATATAAAACTTGACCTATTTGCATCAAAATTGTTAAAAATAAAAGGAACTTTTTTTCACTATTATAAAGTATGAAATATGTGTGAATTATCCATTTTATTTTGTTTCAAAACTTGTAAAAGTAGTGCTTTTAAAAATGTCAAAGTAATTATGAAAGATGACGGAATCATTATTGGTTCTACCACAACAAGTTAATGCTAGTAAAAGATTGAAAGTACATAAGAAAGATGTATAAGGATTATATACATATTTTAAAGCTGATGTATTTGTACAAGTTTGTATTAAAACAATGTACACAATATTTGATTGTATATCTCTGCACCTAACTTATTAACAATGAAAAGTGAAAATTAATATTATATCATTATATGATAATAACACTTTACAACCTTAGCAGCAAAATATGCCATACATGTCAAAGCCTTGTTGAAGTAATTTAATATGTAGACCCTGATTTTAGATGTTTCAGATTAGTTGTATTTAGAACAGTTTCTTTTTGTTTTTAGTCGAAAATGGATGGCATAGAATGTGACTGTAATGGACTTTATATCTTATAATAAATATTTGAATGCTAAAAACTCACAAAAACTGTTGAATTATTAAATATATTTAAAATGTACATACTTGAAAACTATGTGTGTGCATGTTTTTTGATATTTATATTACCAGAACTTTCCAGCATTTAATTAACTTTGGTAAACATGTTTAACTTTGTGTACCTTAAGTTCAAAGAGGAAAATTTATTTAGTAATTAATCTCTGTGAAATGTGTTCAATGTTCTGAAGTTGTTTACATAATTTTAAGTTACTACTTTACACCCTGTTTTATTACTGTATTTATGTTTTAAACATAATAAGCATTTCTTATAATATTACCTAAATTATGATATCTTACTGGTGTTTTAGATTGTTGACTATGTTTAATTATCTCGAATTTTTGGTATTAGGCAAAAGTTTTTGTGTAAGATAGTGACACTTGTGTTTTATTGACTTTAACAGTTTATGTACTCTTTTATGTTAAAACAAGAGGGAATCCCAAATAACCATGGCACTTAATATTATTTAAGCAAGATTAAAGTAAATTGATGTATGAGACCTTTTTTTGCCTTTTTGTTAGCTATATTTTTTGTATGTCAGCAATACCAAGCATGGGAAGCACATATATATGATTTGATTTTTTATTTATTAGGATCTCTTCTAGTCTACTCTCAAATTGAAATTATTCTTGGAAAGATTTGAGTAAATTAACTTGAGACCTTGAGTGTGGCCAAATACAACAGTCAAAAGGGTTTGGCCTCCCAAATCCAAATCTGTAATTAAATCTCAAACTGGTTAAAAGACGATGGATATATAAATAAAAGTTTGTACTTGAAGAAAAACTAGCTACCATGCCACAACTAAAGATGCACGTGTTAATTTTTATTCTATAAACTGTTCTTCAGAGCTATGTGACTTGCATATACTCTTTTCATTGAACTTGTAATGAACAGTCTATATAAACCGACGTTCAAATATCAGTAAGCTTGAAAATGTAGTATATGTTTTCTATCATTGATCTTTTCTTTACCAGTTATGAGTAGTAATCACTGAAAATGAATTGACTGATGAAAGTTACTTGAGAATTTCAGTTTAAATAAGCTATCTAAATTAACTCTGAGAAAGATTTTTAGTTGCTAAACATAGTGCATATCTTGGAAAAAATTTACAGTGAAATCAGTTATTATGTGCAATGCCTATCCTGTAAGTTATTTTCAGTGAAATCTACAATTATGTGCAATCATATATGAATAATTTGATAATTTTATAGCTTAAACTTGTGCATTGGCCAAATTAATCTGATTCCAGATGAGGTTTTGTTTCAACTACTAGATGTTAAGTTTTTTGTAGTTTTTTTAAACCAGAAGAATGTTCACTTCAAGCAAATATTACAGTAATTTTTGTTTTACAAGATGTACAAAATACAGTATAACCAGTTTCCTGTGTCCTCAGTAGAGGCTATATTATGATTGTACATAACTATTTTTTTTATTGGAATAGAATCATTATAGCTTGTGCTTAACCTTAAATATATTTTATGTGGGGAGTTGACTTCACAATTACATTCACGTATATTATTGAAAACGATTTTGTTACTATATAAAACTAAAGTTATGATCAGAAGTTTGAAGTGCTGTGAATTAAACTTTTCTTAAGCCAACAGTTGAACTTTTCGCTAATGTCATTAATATGCATGTAATGTATGCAAGAGCTTGTTTTGTTTTTTCATTTGTTAGTTTGTGAGATATAAATATTAATAAAAAAGGCATTCTGTTTTTTTCTCCTCCGTGGAGGTATGTCTAATAGAAGTAAACTTATTACCATGCTGTTCCTCCAGTTAATGGTATGAGTTCATTGTGGATTATGGTAAGATTTTTGTAGGTTGTGTGTGTTCTGCATTATTATACATCACGATGATTGAGATTTTCATCAAAAACAAGTATTATTCTTATTACAAGGTTTTCAAAGTTTCAACTCTTAATATTTCAAAATATGTGTTTGTTTTTTCTATTGTTTTCTTTGTGAATTGCTCTAACACTGAGATATTCTTTGTCAGTTTTCAGGCTATTGTAATTTACTGGTTTCTCACTTGTATAAATACGGATTTTATCAGTTTTTTATCTTCAGATTTCCAATTGTTTTTTTACATCATACTGATTATTGGAGTTATTCATAAGGGGAAACTAGTGTGTTGGATGAAATACTACATAGTTTATATCAGAGTATGTCAATAAAATGATTTTAAAATGATTTTCATTTTATTCTTTTTAAACTGTTTCACATCTCAGATTTGGCATTGTAGAGAAAAAGCTGCATACATATAGTGATGTGATCAACAGAAACCCTTATGTGAGACATTAGGAAAGCACTAAGACTCACAAATTGAATAATTATGGTGGTTCGTCTGTAATGCAATTTTCAACGTAGGTACATGCTTTACACTAGTTTTTAAAGTCTTGTGCAATGTTATGTTTTGACGATTATATCTCCATGTGTATTGTTTATTCTGGTTTACTGTATCTATACAGTGTGTACTGCTAGGTACACGGTCGAAAGTTTATACTTATTAATTGTCAAACTTTTTGTTTATCTTACTAAAATAAAATCTTTTTAAAACATCAATAGAAGACAGCTATTTACCGTATTTCTAAATTACATAAAATAGCTTTTACTCATCTCGGATCGGCCTAAAAATATTTATGCACAGTTAAAATATTGAAGCAATACTAAACTAAAACAGTATGACAGTTTGCGATGCTGAATTTAAAAAGTAGTAACAGTTAACCTTTTCATTGTGTGGTAATAAAGCGAGTGCTTGAGAAAAACTACGCTTTTGCTGGCTCTGAATTTGGTAAGAAAGTTATGGTCTGAAGATAATTTGATGGAAACATCCTCTCCACAACGTACTAAACTTCCCAAATTCGAGGTTACTCCCCATGCCATTCTGAATTCTCCAAGAGGAGTTATAATTAAGAGAGGCATTTCCAACTCTCGGATGTTTTTAGTGTCAGTGGTTCGGTCACTCCAAGGCATCATTTCGTTCTTTAACGTGTTCGTTGTAGTGACAAAAGATCACGACGCTTACGAGTACGAACTAGAACCACACTTTATTAATTGTAGTGGTTCACACCACTCTGACTCTTGCCGTAAGTTGGTGGAGGAGAAAGAAGTACAATGTTTGAAGACTATGAACAATATCTCCTACTCAGAAGCCTAGAAGTTATTGCCCCCATTCCATCTCAGACATATGGTGCTGCACTATTTCACTGCTGCAGTGGGAATGCAGACATATCTTTTTCAGTTCCAACACAATCGTTTGCAAAACATCTGAAGTCTTTTGCTCTCCATGGTTAAAAAGAGTTGAGTCCACGTGTAATCCCACCTATGTCACCACCACTCCTTCTGGTGGCTCTGGGTTTGGGCGTTTCCTTGGATCCGTCTTCCTCTCTGGCCGCGAGATGCTGAACGATTATTCATTTACGCTCTCAATTGCTGGAATCTTCGTTCACAGACAGAGACCTGCCTAATCAATGCAGGGCAGGATCCATTAAGGTCGATAGACCTCCTTCCAATAAAGAAAAAGCGTGGTCGAAAACAGAAGAGCTCTACACCCAGTTCTTCTCCACTAAAATTGAAATGACAACTTTGATACATTAGAATTTATTCTTATCATCCTATGAGTCTCTCCTTAGAGGAAACGTTTCTGAAACCAGCCAGTGCAGTCACCTTTTGGCAGCTGTTTTTTTGTACAGAAATGACAGGTTGTGTGATGAATGAGTGCATGGAAGAGTGACATTGGTGGTCGATCACCGTGTACCCACCCTGTATTTGCCACTCGATACATCCTTGGAGGCTTTAGCCATCTGTTTCCTTAGGTCGTATTGTCACTATTTGTTCCCTCTACCTGTTTTCTGGAGAGACCTATGATCAGACAGACTGTGATGCCCTCATTGAACACTTACTGTCTCCCTTTTTAATCCTGGGGGATTTTAATGGATACAATCCCCTCTAGGGTGGTATTGATATTGATGAGACGGATAGTTCCATATAGCGTATGCTTTCGAATCACAACCTTTCTCTCTTCAGTACTAGTTCTTATACTTAATTTCATGCATCTAAACAGTCTTTTACTGCTATTGATATCTCTATCTTTTCTTTACTTTTCTTGGAGGGTTGACAGTGACCCAAGGGACAGTGATCATATTACCATTTTGAGAGAGACTGGTTGTTGTCGATGCCACCCGACTCACGTGCCTCGATGTATGCTGGAGCAAGCCAACTGGCCTTCTTTCACTGTTCTCTCGGTACTTTATCCTACCGTCGTCTGTAAGACATGGATAGATGACTGTGTGGCATCGGTAACTGACTGTATTGCCAAGCAGCTTTTTAAAATATTCCTAAAACTTCGACACTTTTTCCACAGTATCCTCGTCTGTGGTGGGATCATGCCTGCCATATGGCATGGAAGGCTCAAAAATTGGCCTGGGATACCCTTTATATGTATCCCACACTTTTAAACAACATCGCTTTTCAGCGTGCCAGTGCACGTGCTCGGCAGGTAAGACGTTAAAGCCAGAAGAAATCTTGGATTAAGTACACAACCAGTATCTCGTCTACCACCAGTTAAAGCCATATGGGAAGAAATTCGAAAGGTCAAAGGGCATATACTTCCGCCCCTTTCAATCTTGCTCTACATTGGTCAGGAAGTTGCTGATGTCCAAAGCATTGTCGATACTCACGGCAAAAGCTTTTCTCGTGCATGTAGCACCTCTGCTTTATCCCCCCCTTTTAGCTACCAAGTCTCAGGCAAAGCGATCATCTCTTTTCTTTCAGGTTAATTGTTTCTATGACTATAGTCACCCCTTTACCCTGGTGGAATTCGATCTTGCTCTTCATTGGATTAGCAGTACATTAGTTGGACTTGATTATATTCACAACGAGATGCTGTGCCATCTCTCTTCTACCTATTTTGCTATTCTTTTAGTTGTTTCTTACCAGACATGGCAGGAGAATGCTTTACCTGATGACTGGCACCAGACAACGTTCTCTTTCTTTCTAACCCCGAGAATAATCCCAATATTCCTTCAAAATACTGTTTAATTACTTTGACAAACTGTCTTTGTAAAATCTTAAATAGGATGGTTATTGCTCGAACCAAACAACCTCCTCTCGCCCAACCAGTGTGAGTTTCGACAATAGTGCTCCACCATAGACCACCTAATTCGACTTGAAACGTCAATCAGGGAAGCCTTTCTTAAGCAATAACATCTTGTTTGTTTGTTGTTGTTTTTTTACGTTTGGGAGGCTCGTGATACGACATGGAGGTATGAGATTTTGCAAGAACTCTACTCATATAGGTTGCATGGCTATTTGCTCATTTTTATTAAAAATATTTTAATGGACTGACACAGAAACTTGGAGCTCCTCAGGACTGTATCTCGGCTGTCACACTTTTCATTATAAAGATTACTGCTATTATGGGACAACTCCCTCTTACAGTTGCAAATGAACTCTATGTCTACGACTCGTGTCAATTTTCGAACATGAGATTTATTGAATGGCAGCTACAGACTGCTCTCAATTGCTTATTAAAGTGGTATACAGCAAACGGTTTTACTTTTTATTTCTCTAAAACTGTTTTCTGCACTTTTGCCACTAACAGTGTATTTACTTTGATCCCGAGCTCTGTTTCGATGAAGTTGTTATCCTTTATTCCCGAGTCAAAGTTCTTGGGGATAGTATTGGACCGTAAATTGACTTTCATTCCACACATCAAGCAGCCACGCGTCAAGTGTACGAGGGAACTGAACATCCTCCATATCCTTTTTTCCACCTCTTGAGGAGTAGATCAATGCTCTATGCTAAAGATCTATCATGTCCTCAGTAGATCAAAACTACACTATGGGTCTTTGGTCTATGGCTCTACCAGAACCTCGGCCTTGAAGTTATTTGACTTCGTTCACCATATGGGGCTTCGGCTCTGCACAAGGGTTTTCGTACTTCTCCTGTTCTTAATTTGTACATTGAGTTTCATGAACCTTCTCTACCTCTCCGCCATTTACAACTTTCATTACTGTATACTTTAAAACTTCTATCCTTACAACAACATACTACTTTCAGTTGTGTTTTTCTTCCTCAGTAGGCCATGCTTTTTCAGAAAAGATAGTCTGCTATTGCTCCTTTTGGCCTTTGTATCCAGGTGCAGCTGGCTAAATTGGTTCTATCTTTGGATGACGTTGCTGTACTCACTTATCAGCCCATCCCACTATGGCTTATCACCATCTCCAAATGTGGCTTTTCAATGAATAATCTGAAAATGATAGACATTCCTGATTGTAAGTACTGTCTTCTATTTGTTGAACACCTTACAAATCATCCTTCCATTTTAATTTACACTGATGGCTCAAAATCATCTACTTCTATCCAGTTTTTCTGGATACCAGGCCAAGTAGATATTAGTAGGAACGAGCTCGCTAACACAGCAGCTAAGTCTATCTGCTGTGGGGCTATCACGGTTGTGCCTGTTTCATTCATGGACTATACCCATGTATTCAAGGCTTGGCTCCGCGCTAGTTGACAGTTGATTTTGAACGAGCAAAGTGATAACAAGCTTTTCCATATGGGACTTTGGCCTCGTTTCCGTAAGGATCGGAAGGAGGAAGTTATCCTAACTAGACTATGCATTGGTTACAGTTTTTAATTCATCGTTTTCTTTTACCTAGGACTGATGTACTAATGTGTAGTTTGTATGACACTCAAGTCACAATAGCCCATATTTTACTGTAATGCCGTCGATACCACAGTGAGCGACTGCACCATTTTAGACATGTTTTTACCACGGGTTTACTCCTGACGTTGGACAGTGTTATTAGCGATGGTGACACTGTCCACCATACAAATGTATTTAATTTTTGAAGGACTATTGGCCTTTTAAATTATACTTAGGTTTTTATCCGACGGTGGACTACTGTTTTTGTTTTAACTTAATTTTCTTATACATTTTATAATAATTACTGATTACTGTGATATAAAGAACTTTGAACCTTACATTCTGACCAGACTTTCATGTTTCAGTTTCGTGACACACACGATGAAAGTATATGAGTAATTAAAAATAACTCTCGCAGAGTATAAAAGGAAAAAAATATAATTTTTAACAAGAGATTACGAGCTGTGTTAATCATCAAAACATTTTCAGTGCTTTAGTCTCTCGGAACTACCATGAAGCGACGTGGCTTGATAAATGTTCCTGATAATTTTTTAAAGCGAGTTTAAGAATGTATTTCGAACCTGGAATACTATAAATTGACATGGCCTGTCATGAAAAGGCCATTTCAAACGCTCTGAACAATGTTTCCTTTGTTAGATTTGACAGAAAAAAATATGACACAATTCGAAGAAAGTAGTATCCACGAATTTTAACGTGTTTTTTTTTCCAACTTAAAAGTAATAGTTGTTTGTCGTTTTATGGCGCAAAGCAACCAGTAAGTATTTTAAGAAAAACTTAAACAAAAAGGAAGTGTTACGTGCAATAGATCACTGTATCATACATTATAGAAATGAGCCTAAATGCTTCTTACCTATCAACATATAAGTTTAGTAGTCAGCTATCTATTGCTAGACTTACATAATATATAATTTTATGGTTTATAAAATAATGTATTAATAGGTTATTTATGTTAATACGTATGGTGCAAACTACCAAATGAAACAACATTGGTATACATAGATTACGAATAGCAAGTGTATCCCAATAGGAATTATGAACGTTGTACATAAATGGTCATGGCCCTGATAGAAGGTATTGAATTTCGTATTATAAACATTTGCGTATTCAACATCCTTGTTTATGTTACCGTTTAACATTCAATCAGTGCATCCATCAGTCCAAGAGGAAGAAGAGGTCAAATCTGTACCTGGTTCTTCCATGTCCATATAGATCTAAAATTAAAACAAGTCAATACACTTTCCGGTATCCCACTGGTGGACAATGTAACTTATGACAATCAAAACAACAAAAAAGTTTAATATAACCACAATAAATTCACGGTATGTAAGAACTTTAAGTTTTCTCTACTCTATTATTAACATATCGCAACATACATGTAAGACATCTAGATTTGTTTTCTAGGAAAATGTAAGGAAAACAGTCTATAATTGTTTCGTTTGCGTAGTTTTGCATACATTCCATTGATATCTCTGGCCCTAGATTTAAAAAAGTATCAAACCCGAGTATTACATAAACCATACAATGTGACACGGAAAAATGGTTCACTTTACTTATTCTGAAACATAAAACGAGAGAAATATTTAAACTTGAAGAAAATACCCAGCTTGATTTGCCGAACTGTTATTTATTAAGTTATATTGTAAGTTTAATAAATGTTTCATTTCCCTCAGATATATGGTTTCAGGCATTTGCATCAGTTTTCTTGTCTAACGTTGCTTATGTATTTATTTTCTAGCTTTGTGCGAAATTCCAAACAAACAAACAAACAAAATTTATTTTCTAGTTTGCTTGTTTAAATCTCATTAGGATAACTGGAGTATGCGTGTTTCTAATATTTATTTGCAGGATTGTCCACTTTTGGAAACTTTGTCAACAACCAAAAAATTCTCCTGCCTTTTGTTATCAAACGAAAAAAGTTTTAATGTATTATATTTTTTCACACTGTTTCAGGCGCATGCAAACCTGATCTCCGTATACAAAAACAAAAAAAGGTGACACTATTTTTTAAGGTCTAGTTTTAACGATTTGTTTGCATCACCTTTAAACTTACTATATCTTAAGTAAACGAAATTTTCACTACGAGTTGTTTTAAAAATTATTTAGGAATTTCTTTTTGGATAATTTATTAATAGTTTTCAGAGCCTGTTATTTAGAAAGTGGAATATCGTAGACTTTTTCAACTTAGAACGTTCATCTTCCGAGTTGTAACTAGATAGGTCAGCAGTAAGATTATAGACTTACAACGCTAATATTTGGGGTTTGTTTCCCAGCAATGAACAGAGCGCATATAGTCCAATTTCTAACTCTGTGCGCAGCTAAAACTTTTAAGTGTCTTGTGAAATATAAATCCTGAAACAATAATAACGATGGGTATTAATTCAGTTCCAACACGCATTAGTTTTTAATCTGGTCTATAATGTAAATGGTATCACAATGGTATGCAAAATATCACAAGGTAAAAAGACAGCGAAAATAAACGATGAGTTAGTTTTTATGAAACGTTTGTATAAAAGTTAGGTTTTAACTGCTCATTTACCACAGTCAGAGAATATCGAATATAAATGCTCTGTGCTTACTATACAATTGAGTGACTGAATGTCCGCCTCAAAAAAAAAAAAAAAAAAAATCTAAGGCTCATAAACTTTTAATATATAAATTTTTATTCAAATAATTCACTTTTTCAAATCGTTTATTTTTCAGTAACATATACAAATAGAAGTGTCCAACCAGTACACTTTGTGTCAGAGAATCTCATTTCTTACTAAAATTGTTTTGTTATGAATATTTGAGATAAATAAATAAATATATATATATGTTGATAGTATATTAATATGCAACGACATTACGAATATAATATATACGTAAATAAAATATAAAATGTGTTTACAGACAGTAACGAAAATGTGTGGTGTCCATTTATTATATCCTTCTTAAATAAGACTGCAAAATGTTATCAAAGACTCATTTCTTCTTTTCGTCACATACAGTTCCAGTTCTACACACACTGTACCAAGAATAGTTTGTTTGTTTTTTTACTTAGATGAAATTATGTTTAACCCTTGAAAACATAATTCATTGGATATATATTATTTTAAATAAAGTTCAATACCACTATTGCGCTAAAGTGTTGGAAAAATCCATAAAGTAAAAGATTTAAGATCAGAAAATAAAATAAACATTTAAAAAATAACAAACTTACTACAACGAAATCAATCGCAACAGAAAAATAATTATGAAACATTTTTTTCACACAGTACATATATTGTCCTTTTTCCTAATAAAAATAATCGTTAAATTTTACAATGTGAATATAAAATATTTTAGAAAAGTGACGACCATACAGGAATATTGAACAACTATCTTTAACACATAATTTTGGTACGAGTGTGATTTGTAGAGGGTATAGGTAGAGTTCCATATTAACATAACTTTGTTTTACATACGATTTTTTGTTATTATAAAAAGAATATAATATAATGCTACAGCTTTACGGACAAAAATCTATTTTCGTATCAAATACATTTCATTGAACATTACAACTCGAATGTTCATTAAAGTTCAATAGAATGAAGAGACAATATTTTAATATCTGGTGAAAGGGCAGTGTGTTTTTTTATAATTGCCAATTCATTGAATGATTTTAGTTTAAAGTTATTTCTTTCGAAACCAGAAGGCATCTTGACTAAGCTTCCATTTTCTTTCAAACATGGATCAAGTTCTACTTTATAAACGTAGTTTCCGTGTTCAACATAATTTTCGGTTACCATCTGGTTAGACGGTTTCTGGCATTTGTTGTCGTCTACTTGTGTTTTGGGGGATTCCGTTTGAAGCACATTTGTAACATCTTGAATTGTGCGCTGCCTTAAAAATCTATTCTTTATAGTTAAATTTTGGTTTGCATTTTGATTAGATTTTTTAGCACCAGACATAGACTCATTTTTACAATCCCTTAAGCTCTTTAAACAGATAGAAGCTCTTGAATCTCGCGTTGTTTGAGATTTTAAGCTAGTTGTTAACAACGTTTCAGATATAGGCTTTTGGTAACATTTTTTGGGCTCTTTCAACACATCGTTTGGGATTCTGTCCAGATGGCGCTTGAATAGCATCAGTTCTAATTTTTGTTTTTTTATTATTTTGTCTTTTTCTTCAAATAGCTTTTCAATCCTGCGTTGCTCATGTTTAAGTTCTCTTTGAACTTGAAACAACTGTAAACTAATTTCTCTCATTTCTTCATCTCTTTGTTGTAGCAACAAACGCATTTTATCTTCTTGTCTTTTTGCACGAGTTTTCCATAATGTAACCATGCTGTGGGCTTTAGCAACTTGAAACGTCATCTGAAATTTCATCTGTCTTAATTCACGTTCCCTCTTCATTAGTTTCGTTGTAAGCCGAAGAATGTCCGCCTCCAACTGAAATAGCAACATCCGGTTAAATTTCATTTAAAAGATAATCATAATATCATGTAAGTCACATTGTGTATTTCTCTAGAATTTATTTTAATTACTTATTTTCAAATGAAAATAATTAGCCTGCTATTAAAATGAACAGAAAAGACAAACGGTTTGCTGTAGATGCTGAAGACAATTCCCCCTAGCAGCACAGTATTATGTCTACTGACTTACGCCGCTAAATATCATGTTTCAATACCAGTGGTGGGCATAGCACAGATAGCATATTGTGTAGCTTTGCGTTTAATTACAAATAAACAAATAAAGAAAAACGACTAAATCTCAGCTGGTAGAGTAGAGGTTGAAACTAATTAGTATAAGCACCATTCACTGATATTTCAAAAGGAAACAGTTTTATAACCAAACCTGAGCGATGTTTGGGTGTAAAGAAAAACAAACCACTTACTGTTTGAGTGGAGATGATTGGAAAAAACAAGAAAACAACCATAAGTAACTATTGCAGTTTGTTTGTTTGTTTTGGAATTTCGCACAAAGCTACTCGAGGGCTATCTGTGCCAGCCGTCCCTAATTTAGCAGTGCAAGACCAGAGGGAAGGCAGCTAGTCATCGCCACCCACCCCCAACTCTTAAGATACTCTTTTACCAACAAATAATGGGATTGACCGTAATATTATAACGCCCCCACGGCTGAAAGGGCGAGCATGTTTGGCGCGACGTGGATGCGACCCTCAGATTACGAGTCCCACGCCTTAACGCGCTTGGCCATGCCGGGCCATTGCAATTGATAAACCCATTAAATCTAGAATTCAAACTATCAACAACTAAATACAACATAAAAATTAGATTACAATAATAATTCATATTTGGAGTTCTAGGTTTTGGGGAACAAAAACAGTTTTCAGTTGACCGTAATACCATACACAATGTTTATAACTGACCTCATAAAGCTTTTGTAGCAGATTTACAATTATATATTTATTTTTATATCGATGTTTGTTTTAGCAGAATATATTTTTAGCAATAGACGTAACTTATAGTGTTAAATATGAAATACACAATTCCTGCCTGTTCTCTAAATTTGTAGACAATTCTCAAATGTAAGAATCAACAAAATGTTTTACATTGCTGCTGACTTAAATTTCGATATCTTTGCCTTAAACCTTATAAATCGATGCGCCAAAAGACAATATATATTGTTGGTTTGCTACAGTTAGAAAACGATAAACTTCAGAAGCTATAACTGTGATAAACACTTATTAATCGGAAAAATACAGATATTTGACTAGAAACGTTTATATACTTCAAACATTAGAAGCCGTTTAACTTCAGTGAATTAACTTTGGACGTTAGAATTTCTATGAAGACATTAGATATCTCTGCCGGATGGCCCGGCATAGCCGAGCGTGTTAAGGCGTGCGACTCGTAATCTGAGGGTCGCGGGTTTGCGCCCGAATCGCGCCAAACATGCTTGCCCTCTCAGCCGTGCGGGCGTTATAATGTGACGATCAATCCCATTATTCGTTGGTAAAAGAGTAGCTCAAGAGTTGGCGGTGGGTGGTGATGACTAGCTGCCTTCCCTCTAGTATTACACTGCTAAATTAGGGACGGCTAGCACAGATAGCACAAATTAAAAACAAGCAATACTCTCACCATTATGTTTAACCTCTACATCCAATTTACAACGGCGTTGGATTCTATAACATACGACATATTCTCAGAAACTACGGTAATAGCTTCACTTGAGGAATGATTTTTGGGTTATCAAGATAAACTTGCACCTTAGAAAAAAACCTCCATAAGTTGTATTCAGCAAATATGAGGTCAGTAGAGCGTTGTTAACATGCGCGGAAATTTTGAAAAACGCGTCCTAGAAGAGATAGAACGTGTTGCAGTATCCAATACCAATCTCAGGATGAACGAAGTAATTACAAATTATTGTGGTTGTTTGTTTAGAAAAAAGCCATATTGCACTATTTGCTTTATCCACCACCGTGGGAAATGGAACCCCGATTTTAGTGTTCGTAAATTACTGTAACAATATTAAATTCATCACAATTCCGCCCTTTAGTGTCAGTTACAGAAATCAGTGTAATGTACTCATGTGATTCTTTATTTGAACATAATATTTTAAAAATATTTTTGACCACATGTTAGACAGTTTGCTGTATAAACTATTTCATTCTGACTTAATAGACACCTTCTAAATGAGATTAGCATATCCTTATTATTTAATTCTATGTGTCTTTTTCGTGCAAAATTCCAAAAACAAACAAAGATCGCCGGAGAAAAGTCAGCTTGCAAATGGCGTGAGGTTCACTATTAAGCGAAGTGTAACAATATCAACTCAGAATTAATTCACTCGTCAATAAAACCGTCAATAAAATGTTTAGTTCCATACCAGATAGAAGACTGATTATTATTTGTAAATTTATAAAATATTTGTCTATAAATCATTATTTCTAATAACTATTTATAATAACCGTTATTATAAATTGTATTATGTTTTTGTATATTGAAACATTTGTGTTAAGAAAACGAACTGTGTGTATCAATCTCGTTTGCAAATATCATGAATTCGATAAATATCGATATTCAATTAACTTCTAAATTTAAATTTCCTGTTATCTGTAATCGTAGTATATAAGATAATACTTGAAACTGTATTTATTTTACGCTATATTAAATAAATCAGCAGACTGAAATTTAAGACTCCTTTATCAGAATGTAATGTAAAAGCCATATATTATTTTGTTATACAGTTTGATATAGTCACACATTTCTACTGTATTTGTGAAACAAATGAGTAAAATGGCTCTTTCTTACAAAATTGTAAAACACTCAGTATTAAACGTTTAAACGGTTTTAAAATGATTTGCAATCACCCTTACCATTGTTTTCATTAATAGATTGATCATAAAGGTTTAATATCCATTATATCTTTTAGTATTGATAGTGTAGTATGCTATTTCTATAATCGACGCCTCTCTGTAACTTAGAATGTTCGAATTTTCTTAACTATTAATCTCTAGTAAGAAAATCAAAGGAAAAAAAAAGTAAACTGATTATAAATATAAAAATATGCAAAATAGTGTTAAACAAACTCTGAGACTCATATTTATCAGTTATTACAAAATTATTTATGAAGTTTTTATTCCGTTTTACATTCAACATCTTAGTTGCATCTTTCAACTCCCACAGTAGCATAGCAGTATGCCTGCGGACTCACAGCCAGAAACCGTTTTTCAACACCTATAGTGGGCAGAGCATAGATAATTCATTACGTTGGTTTGTGCTTAATTACAAACAATCTATTTCACAGAGTAAAGAGCACAAAGTGTGTTAACCTGAAGATGACTTAAGAAGGTCGAAACGTTGTTCTCTGCTTTATCAGTAAAAGTGTTAACATCTACACTAGACGTCCTGAGATACATTTTTACTTCAAGTGGGTTTTTCGTCATCACGAAAGAACGCTAAGTTATAATTTGACAAAGGTGAAATAAGCCTCAAGTAACGTAGAACTGACAGTAACTAAGATAAATATTCGTGGTAAAAAGGACGCGTTTTTAAAGAAATGTTATTATATTACTTTTTATTGTTGCTGTTGTTATTACTTTTTAGTCCAGTAAACACCTAATCAACTTTAACCGATGTTCTTTAGTTATGTTTCTAAACTATTGAAAAATAATAATTATGAGAATTAAGTTTGTGTACTTGTTTCTTAAGTTAATAAAGAACAAAATACAAAATTGTACACTTTAATATTTCTGTAAACTATCCATCTTCTCACATCTATACAAGTTAATGATTTGATAATTATGCAAAAGGAGAAGTATTGTAATAATAGACAATTTGAGTATTGTGTAAATCAGTATGAAGATGTTTGATTGTCACCAAATCTGTCATCTATATTCAGGTCACTTATAGAATCTACATTTTTTTACCAACCTCAAAACACTCTTGCAATGCACCATTAAGGATCACATGGTGATTGCCGTTTGTATTTGGTCTTCTTATGTCGTTCCCCATTGGTCCCTACATCTTTCCTGTGTGTTTAACGAGTACTTCAGCTAGTACTCCTAAAGGGCCTGAGTGTGACCTAGTGACTACTGGGATCGGACTGTAAATCCGTGGATCCATGGTTCGCAACCTGAGTTGTAACAGAAACGCGCTTTGTGCTGTGTAAGATTGTTAGTGCGCTAATTGGTCAGACAAGGGCTAACGGTGGGGTATGACTAGTTGCCTTCTTTCTAGTCGCTTAGTTCAAAACTAGGGACTTCTATGTTATATAGGCCTTATATAGCCTTACGCGATAATTTGAAAACTAATAAGCAAATTCCATTTAAGATGGTCTAAATTATCTAGTACATTATTTGCTGCATGTTAACAGCAAACAGAAAAATGTGAAACTGGTACTTTATTGGCGGGCTTTTCAAATACTCTTCGATTTAATTCCCCTTCTACAAATGCATCACTAGACGCAGTCAGTTATTTCTTTCAAGAAAAAATAGATCATTCAAAATTTTTAATAGGAAATCTGGCATATGTTTTATCTATCTCATACGATTTAGGTGACTGTAGTCGATTTGTACTAATAAAAATTTTAGCAAGCAACTAAAAATCATTAATATGGCTGCGTTATTATACAATTCATACCAAACCGTTCAGATCAATTTCAAGCACCTTTATAGACGACTTTCTAAGCACTCCCAAAATATTTCTCTAGCACTTTCTTGGAGCTAAAATTTACATCAAAATCAATCGGATTCCACCGAACTTTTACAAAATTCCTATTTATTTGCTCAATCTATGAATGTAGAAGTAAAGGAAAATACTATTTATTGTGCTCAACTCAACCTGTATTAAAAATAGATGTATCGGTATTTTTTTCTGTTATAATATTTTGAAGAAATTTTGAAAAAAGTCCCCTTTCAACCACTTGAAATATCATTCTCCATTTTAAAAACGGCTGGTATGGATAGAAAAAGCACTAGTGGAAGAGCGAACAACGTTTCGACCATTTTCGGTCATCGTCAGGTTCACAAAGAAAGAAAGGGTTACTGACCGTTGTGTAAACGAGTTTAAGAATGTAAATGGCATGCTTAGATGTTAGACATATTTATTAATATAGGTATACCTATATTAAAATATCCAAAGAAAGTGATAGCTCAACATAACACCTTCCAATAATTATTTATTTATTATTCGAATTAATCTTTCGCAGTGATGTTTCATCGTCTTTGTAGTAAAAGTGTCATCAAAACATATTTGACTGTCTAAAGAAGAAAACTCCTTTAAATAGATTAACTGTTTTCAGAGCAGAAACTCATTAGACTACATGCTGTATTTACCATGTAGAATCGAACCCCAGGTTTTAGCATTGCAAGTAAAGGAACTTGCCGCTGTCCCAGCGGGAGATCGAAAGAGTCGATTCAGCGGCGTATTAAGGATTTTTTATTTATAGAGAAGGAGTTAAAGGTCTGTTTTGTTATTAAACACAAAGCTACCCAAATAGCTATTTGTGCTCTGCTCACCACGAGCATCGAAATCCGGTTTTTATAAGTCCGCAGAAATACCACTGAATCACTGAGGTGCCAAGGGTTAGATGCCTAACAGTTAAATTTAAAAGCAAAGAAAATTAACAATTTCAAGATATTTGGTGTTATAATGTAAATAACTTATAAAACGTAAAATATTGTAGTTCAGATAGGGTGTGAGGGCAGAACTCTCCAATGGAGAATCTGCTGTCACCTCATTGGATACGCTTCTGTTTCCATTGTAAGATACTTTTCCTGAAGTCCAATGATGTTCTGCCCATTTGTATGTTTTTCTTTACATCAGAAACACCACAAAGTTTCCCTACGCGTTTGCAAAGCTGTAACAGTTTGCCATTTTTCATGATGGCAATGGAGCCTCCAAACGTAATTATAAAAAGGTTATAAAATGTTACCTTCTGCTTACACATTGCTGCAAAAGTAACAAAAATGTAATTAAAATTCACTGAAATTTATATTTATAACTGTTCAACTAAATTAACTGTTTAGGGAAAAAGTTAAACAGAAAATATTTCTATGACGTACTTATGGCAGCTACTTGCTGCCACCCCTAGTTTTAAACTAGCAATCACAGGGAAAGTAGCTAGTCAGCAGCACCCTGCCACCCATCACCTCCGTTAAGGGTTCGACTATCACTATCATAACTCATCCACAGGTTAATATCTTGAGGTTTCATACAGATTCCGTCCCAGCTCATCAAATCAAAAAATCTAGAGTTCTTTCATAGGGCCAACCTGCACTTAAAAATAATTTTATTGATGCATCATTTTCTTCGTTCCTTTTGCGATTTGATACTTTTAACAGATTAATTTAAACACATTATCCAAACATTTTATGTAATATTGATATCGTCCTTTCTTAGAAAGTTATAGCCTTTTGAGAAAATGGTCAAGACGATTTACCTTATCTTCGCATATTAATTATCCACTTTGTTAAACCCAACAAATATCAGAATACAGTTACCTAATTAAATTTTCAAAAAATGCGTAATCATTTCACATATATATGTCTATGTATTCTAACATCTAAAGATAAACAAAATATAATATAAAGAACAAATAATTCATTCCAACTTTGTTAGCCTTGGATGAAAAATTTGTCAGTAAAGATAAAGGGTTGTCTAAGCACGTCAGATGGCTTTAGACAGGCTTTGTCGACTAAAACTGACTGTTTCAACAAGGTATATTTATATGTATTCCACGTCAAATACCATTTACAAGCATGTGTGTGTGTGTATGTCTATAATACTTATACTGAGGATAATAACCAGCTTAGTGGCTCTTTGTTGCATTGACAGCAGCTTTTTGATTAATAAAACTCCTAAATTATCTTCGTATCTGTCTTACATTCGAAGAATATCAAGGATATAATATGTAGTGTTGTTGTCACGTGAGGATTTGTCTATCATTCTTGTCCCGCACCCGAGTAAGACTTATTACGGTTCGTTGTTATTATACTTTGTCAAAGTAATACAAAATAGTTGTGTGTGTGTGTGTGTATTCACATAAATTTTGGAAGAGAGAATAACTGATGAAAAACAGAAACAAAAGGAAGTGTGGTTCATGCAACAAGTAAAGGAAGTTATTTCCCCTCGGTGGGCTCAGCAAACTACCAAATGTGGCTTTGCTATAAGAAAAGACACACCCTACTTATAGTTTATTAACACCTAACTTGACACTATTTTTATTATATGATCCTATGTTATGTTTGCTTTCTTGTACGTTTAAGCCTGATGTTTACCCTCTTGAAATGAGTAACTACATTAAAATACGGAGATCGTGAAGCAAAAGTATCATAAACAATCAAATATTGAAATGAAGAAATAGTACTTGTTACGGTAATTTCAACATCTTAAAAAAAAAAAAAAAGACTTCCTATTCCTAAGCCTTGTGATTGCATTTTTGACTAGTATGTTTACTGTGTAGAAATTTAATATCACCGTGTAGGATCACTTAACATTTAATTGTTCTTTCAGACCGATATCCTCATTGTCTTGATATTAGAGGTTCCACCAGTACACAATAATGAATACGGTCTCATATAAACGAATCGGTTACTTTCTCCATTTTTGAGAGCTCAGAAAACTTTCGTTTGTTAAATTACAGGCTTTTTTTTTTGCTGGTTAATTGCTAGACTATTTAACGGGCATTATCGCTACACGTATATGATAATAACATGGAGAACTGACTCATATCCTAACATCTATTTATAATATAATATTGAACATTGAAAAGCACTTTTTTGGTTAATAATCACAAAACAAACATAAACTCATATCAAACTAAAACATAAAAGAAATCGAAATGTAGACCTACTCCTCATCAGCGTAGGTTTTGTCATTTTATATTTTATTTTTTTGTTGGTTTGGTAACATGTTTAGGTATGCATGATTTAAAAATACATTGTGAAGCGCGTGTCAGAAATTCTGATGAAAGTTATATTTAAAACGTTCTAAGTTCTATAATACTACCATGCTTTGTTTTTATTTCTTGCAGATAGTTTGATAGTCAACTGAACTGATGGAAACTGCAAAGCACGTGATATACCGGATGTGAAAATATGCCACAAACTGAAGCACACCTTAGGGCGATCATTGAAAGTGGCATTTCATGACGGAGGCATAATAACTGTTACCTTGGAAATTTCTAGCACAAATACCAATGACGCACCCTAACGAGCATCTTGAAGAAGCTAAACTAACATGACATAAATATATTTACACTAAAACAGTGGTCTGTATACTTAGAATATACATCACACATTAAAACACTTACTATTATTCATTAAGTTATAGTAAAGTATAAAAAATAATGTTACTAAATATGATAAGAATTATCTAAAACTTTCTTTTATTAATTTATTAAAATACAAGTAGTAAGAACCTGCTTTCGTACATTCTCATGTTTCACGTACTGTATACGAACATTCAAGTCTGTCTGGTTTCTTCATTAGATTATACTACGCTCTGCCAATTAAAAATTGCTAATTTATCTTTTTCTGTAATACATTCCTGGAATATCAAGATGTCATAAAGAAGGAATGTGGTTATCACTGTAGCAGTAAACCTACAGTTGCATGTAGTTCGCGTACAGTTTCGATACTCATGTATCATTTACCATATCAATGTACCTACCTTCATTGCTGGTTCACCTCGTCGGGATATCTACAGTCACACGCGACTCACGACTGTTTTGGTACTTACGATTCACGCAACGTTTGGGTACAGGTATTTAGATACTATTACGTCGAAAGACTGTAGTATTGTTTGTCTGTTTTTGAATTTTGCGCAAAGCTACACGAGGACTATTTGCGCTAGCCGTCCCTAATTTAACAGTGTAAGACGAGAGGGAAGGCAACTAGTCATCACCACCCACCACCACTCTTGGACTATTCTTTTACCAACGAATAGTGGGATTGACCGTCACACTATAACGTTCCCATGGCTGAAAGGGTGAGCACGTTTGGTGCGACGGGAATTCGAACCCGCGACCTTGAGATTACGAGTCGAGTGCCTTAACCACTAGTACTAAGTCATGTTTCGTATGCCTATTTAGCATGTGTTCAATTGCTCGTAGTTTGTGTGGTGTCGCTACTGTATGATTCACACGTAAAACCAATATAGATGCTTTTATTTCACGACTGTTATATCTTCAACTATTTTCGTTCTATGTGTGTAGTTTCTAATCGGTAGTAGCCCAGGTATGGTTTACATTGTTAGAATACTGAAAAACTAATCATGGTTTAACATACTGATTAAATACGTCGAGATATAATTATAACTTACTCCTTTTTGTAATTTTAATTATGTTTCACCTACCGTTTTAGCTTCCATTGGGTTATTCGCAACCAGGTTCACGTATACACCTATTAGGGCACATTGTTGTGAAAAACCATATTGTGAACCAACAGCCTAAACGTTCACGTCAAATTAATTAATTTGTTTGTTTGTTTTTAATTTCGCGCAAAACTACTCAAGGGCTATCTGCGCTAGCCGTTCCTAATTTAACAGTGTAAGACTAGGGGGAAGGAAGCTAGTCATCATCATCCACCGCCAACTCTTGAGGTACTCTTTTTACCAACGAATAATGGGATTGACCGTCATATTATAACGCACCCACGGTTGAAAAAGGAAGCATGTTTGGTGCGACGGGGATTTGAACCCACATTAAATTAAAGGTGATATTGCAACCTTGTATGTATGTAGTATAACCAGTTGAATTACAGAAAATTTGTATTTTATTTTAGGATAAAGTAAAACTGCCATTGGTGCCTACTGTACATCTAAGGTAAACTTTGTTATTATGACATCACAAAGTCGTTAACTGTGGCATTAAGTTATCTGCAAGTTTCATTAATAAAATAATAAAGGAAAACTTCAATGAGTAATTCGGTTGGCTCTCATAACTACAATATTCTTCAGTCTGTGGGTGTAAATCACACGTGTTTGTTGTTGTTTGTTTAATTATCACATTACTATTTCACACGGCCTTCCAGGTAGGGTATGTTTATAAATTAGATAAACAATCACGTTTTTATTAAAAGCACGTAATCAACTTTTTGTACTTTTTAACAACACGTACAAAGGAGCTCAGAAAAAAATTATCAACCAAAACTAAGCCTATTAATTATTATAATTATTTCAGCTGTCAGACCTGTTATCGTACACTGCCAGTGATGGTACAATATAAATAATGCACGACTTCTGACAGAATATTGAACCGATGGGTTTGATAAGTTTAACAATACACTTCTCACCGAGTAAAAATAATGGATTGAGTGAGTATTTGTTTAATCTTAAACTAAAACACAAATGTCTAATTAAATAGATTGCGTGAGTACTTAAATAAACTTGATGCAGATGTGTTATTTAATAGCGTAAAATTCAAAAATGTGTCGTAGCACAAAAACACGATGTTTTCATACTTTAGAAAATTGTCAGGTTAAGCAAAAATGTACGATTAACATTAAGAAAAGAAAAAAGGAAATGTCTCGCTTAATATTTTGTTGAGTAGTGAGGTTAAGCAAATGTTCGATCTTATTTGTGTACGTTCTTGCGACAATCAAAAGCCTAAAACCTGTACGTCGCACAAAACTTGCACTTTGGTATACATTTGAAATGTTGACTACAGTCATTTTCTAATCTGAGCCTACTTGTTATAGTTGTTTAAAGTTTAATTTATAAAATTTAGTAGTGTAATTATTTGAACTCTGTCATTTAATTGTTATAAGTTTTAACTCAAAATGGGGCAGTGTATCGGCTTTTATAAACCGTTTATTTTAAATAATTTAAAAGCGATAAACGCTGCTAAAAGTCGAATCTTTTGGGCTCATTTTTATTCCACTAACTGGTATTCACTTAAAAAATATTGACCTCGACTATATGTAATATACAAAATAATATACTCGAATAATATGCCCGAATGAACTCAAAATCGGTTATGATGTTTTTATATCATTAATTGACATTGAGTTTGACACTATTTGATGAATATTCATTTTGAGTACATTACTACAAATATATGTTTGTGTTTCAAAAGTATTTTAACAACAAAGTATTGCAATTACGAATACGCAAAAGAGCATAAAAATAAAATATTATTTTATGATTTTTGAAAAATATAACTTTATAAACTTACCTCTGAAGCTGGCCGTAGATCAGACTCATTTTTCCATATCTCTGTCATATCTGATTTGGTGGCAGTTAGATTCGATCAAGAAGTATTTCCCTAATATGTGATTGATATCATTCGTGCAAAACCAAAATGTCTCAGAAAATATCGCTTTGAACAATAAGCCTCAAAACGTGGATAATCGTAAAAAAGTTCTAATTAAGCAAATCTATTTATTAAATGTTGATGCGTGGTATGTACTCCTACTACTGTTGACTTTCTGTACTGGTGTAACTTGTTCTACATACACGGCGTTGTTTAGCCAAACATTTGTGTCCAATCAGAAGACACAATTCCGCACGTACTTACAACGTGGATTACATTGAAAAGGCAGCCCTGTAATTTTAGGTAACACTAAGTATGTGTGTTAGTAATTTGAGAATCGTAACGACAATATGCGAACAGTGGAGCTCCTGTTTGAAAGGTCTCAGCGTCTAGTCTAACGTCAATGGTTCAAAGTTCAACAGTTTTTAACCTTGACGTATAAATATTTAACGTAGTTTCTTTATGACTAATAATTGAGATACAGCAAAAGAACCCGTACTAATTTTGATGTTCAACTTTTAGGTGATTGTTATTTTTATCCGCCAAAATGTGTTTTTGTAAATAATGTAAAGTAAAATCAAAAGCTGCGCTGGTAACAAGACAATTATGTATGTATATATGTGTGTATAAATACTGAAGAGTTAAGCAAAATAAAACAAATCAAAATGAGGGTCTGTTTTAAAAACAACAAATGCAAACCTCTGACTAATGTTAGTTTGCTATAAACAAGTCAAAACAAAAATAGAAATACTAAACCAGTTGAAAGGATCCCCAGGATACAGGCTATAATGTGGGATATACAAAATTTCGGAGGTTACTGTGGAAATGCGAGTCTTACACTATATAGCCTGTACTCAAGGGATTCTTCTAATTGGTGCAGCATTTTTTAAATTTTTGTTTTGGCTCGTTTTGTTTATAACAAACTATATACTATTATTATTTAGTTCCCAAATATGTGATATACAAGAATATATACTTGTTATATAAGTATATTATATAATATACATTAGGGAAATATATCACTTACTGTTATTATAGGTACTGTTTACTGTTTGATTAGTGACACCTGAAGAAGGGCATTCCCCGAAACATTGTATCGACATAGTGTATATATATTAAAAATATATATATGTTGTAAACTTCTTGATGGTTTTACCTTAAACATTTTTTTATATTCTTTTTCAAATCTACTTATCTCTTAATTTACTTACTGCGATACGATAACACACTTAAAATCAAACGATACGACATCACTTAATATGTAGCTCTGTTCGGGTAATTTTGATAATTTGCAAAAACTCAGGTTAGTGTCATTATTTTATCCGCTTTATTGTATGTAGAATCAACTTGATGTATGGATAATTAGAACTAATTAGTCACATGTCTTTTGGGTGACGGTTTCTAACTCGTGCTTCCAACAACAATGCCATGACTTATGATTGAATTTTAGATCTATTTAAAACCTAAGAAGGTCAGGTACAATGGATTCCTTTTCCTCTCCATGACCGGCACGGTGTATGTTGCGGATTCGAATCCCCAATCCCACCAAACATGCTCGCCTTTTTAGCCGTGGAGGCGTTATAATGTGACGATCAATCCCACAATTCGTTGGTAAAAGTGTAGCCCAAGAGTTGGTGGTGGATGGTAGTGACTAGCTGCCTTTTCTCTTGTCTTACACTGCTAAATTAGAGACTACTAGCGCAGATAGCCCTTGTGTAGCTTTGCACGAAATTCAAAACAAACTAACAAGGTTTCAGTTAGTCTGACTGGACATAATCTGTTTTCTGAACGTATTTTGTACTTCTAATAATCTTGATTTTTTTCTTGCAGAAACGTGGAGAGGATCTGTTGCTTATTATTATTTATAAAATATTGTCTGTATAGCTGGTCAGGCTGAGTGTGGCATAGCTTTCACGTTTATTTGTTGGCTTTCCCTCGCTAAGGAATGTGAGAATATTTGCTTACTTCCAAAAAGCTGGGATGTGTCCTGAGTTTAGAAACAGATTAAAGAGTGCTTCAGATGATCAAACGATCTCGGAATTCCTTTTGTGAGTAGGATGTTGTGTATGCAGTCGTCTTCTGTAAATTTGTTTTTTGTCGCTTTATGGATGCGAAGATATAAACGTTTAATTATTCGTGTAACTTGTTTAGTTGTCTCTACCGATTTTGTGTATGTTTTAACCGTTTTAAACTTAACTGGAAGATTTGGTGTATATAGATGTCGGCTATGTACAGCACGTTCCCTAACCTGATTTAGGAAGTGTTTGCTCATGTCTGGTTCGTCGTATGTCCTGGGGGTATTTTTCGACTATTTTCTAAAAAGCCTTAGTTATTTTGCGTATGCCAGTTTATATCACTTTTAAGTGTGAGATTTGTTAGTGCGCTTTGAGATGTGGCCAAAAAAGTTTAGGGTCCGTCTGTTAATTTATATACGAACAAAAGGATTCTCGTCTTTCTTCTTTCAGCTGTTTTGTTTCGTTGAGTTTTTTGTTCCTTGGTGTGTCATATGTGTTTTGACGTAAAAACCTCGTAAATTCATATAGATTTTTATCGTATATATAATGTGTGAATGTGGCCGCTACGTGCCATAGCTAATGTTCTACTTCTGTTTAGGGACTGTCAATTCCGCGGATTTGACAAGGCGCTCTCTGATTGTTTAGCTGTATTAGCTTACTAACTAACCAGTTGAAGCAGTAATTTATCTGAGTAAGTTGTATAATCCAACCATTTTGCTTTATTATAGTTAAGTTTTGATAAACATATAGATCTGTTATATTGGGAATTGAGATCGAAGACGCAACAGACGAGTAAATGAACGTTAAGTAAATGAAAGCCTACGTTAAAGCTTTTACAGTCTTATTTAAGATCTGATGAAGAAAGACTTAGAATATCATTGGTATTACAGGCGAAACTGGTATATGTGAGTGTGCCATCACTGAGCAACAACAATCATTTTTTATGGAAGCTACTAACTACTTCCATTAGTCTTGGTAAAACTAAATGAAACATGCTAGTTAATAAGACTACCTATTATTAATTAGTTGTGGTTAAATTCATAACTTTTAGCGAAATCATTCTGTGCTTGTTTATGTATTGAATTTTATGCAAAGCTACTTGATGTCTATCTGAGCTAGGTGTCTGTAATTTGGAAGAAATAGACTAAAGAGTAAAGCAACTAGTCAACATCAATCATCGTCAAATGCTGAGATGTTATTTGTTGGTAAAGCGGAATTGACCATCACTTTATAACCTCCCTTTTAAGGGCTGAAAGGGCGAGTATGTTTTGATATGAAGGGGATTTGAACCCGCGACCGTCAGATTACAAGTCGAGTGCCCTAACCACCCGGAAAGGAGACGAGAGTATTGCAACTGGGTCTGTGCGTGTATCTGTCCTGTGTTTTTGTACGCGTATCTTGAAAAGTGATAGATCAATGTATGAGAAAAACATGCATTTATATGATTGGAATCACGAGTATTTGTCGCAATTCAAAGATGAGGTGGCTGTTTGAAAAAGTTCTCATCCCGTCTATTGCAGCCACAAATACCGAACTAAACTGAGACACACCAACTACCGCCATGTCAAATTAAATGTAAAAAAAAAAAAGTTTTATCTATCGTCACGTTGTTTTTATATTTTACATACCTAAAGTATATAGATCTTTAGTAAGTCTAATGAAATAAGAAACAGTTTTTCCTATACAGGTAATAGTGATAACAATTAGCTTCCGTAATTTAACCAGTTTAAAATGGCACATTTTTAATTGGTTAGACTAACTAAATTCATACGGTTTCAGTAAGTCTAACTAAATAAGTTTCAATACCTCAAATCCCAGCCAGTTGTATTTGGTTTTAATAAAAATAACTACATAAGTTAATTATGTTTAATTAAGCCTATCGCTACTTTACCGGATATGGTTTCAGGGAGACTAGCTAGGTAAGTTGATCACGTTTAAGTCTCTTGCCAGCTAGTTGTATGTGGCTTCAATAGTGTTGTTTGATAAGTTGCTTCAGTTTTATTAACTCTATAACTAGTTGGTTTTATGTGCTTTCAGTAAGGTTAACTAAGTTTTATTAAATCTTTAATCGCGTATTTGTACGTGATTTTAATATAAATTTTAGTTTCTTACGTATGGTTGTCATTAATATATCCAGCTAAGTATAAACAATTTCAGTCAAATCACTTAAAGAAATCGGTGTATAAAGCTGCAAGCTAACCAGTTTTCAGTCAGTCTAATCAACTAATAATTTATGGTTTCAGTAATCGCTAAGTAACCAGTTTCTAGCAAGCTGAGTTTAACCATTTTAATACGTGAAAACAGCCAAATGTATACGTTTTTCTTGCTACTTTTATTAAGTCTAAATAAATAGTATTATTTTTAAAGTAAATACATCCAATAAAATGCATGCAATTTATGGGAGTTTAAAACCTATGTCTTTCTAATTTTACCAATCTAACCTCGGTTTCGGTAAGTGCAAATGAAACACTCGTATAGGGTTTCAATACGTCTGACTAGGTATTTTTTTAACATTTTATAAAGCGAGCTGTATAATGGTTATAATTATACATAATTAATTTAACTATTTAACCAGCTTAATGAGTGAGGTTACATTAAATCTGACCGACTAATGGTACACGATTTCTGTAAGTATATCCATCTAAGCATTTTATTGACTCTTATCAATTAAGTTTGTTAAAACTTTTAATCTAAGTAATTAATATAATAAAGGTTTAAAAATTAACGAGCTAAAAGTATTTATTACAGATATAATGATTTTAACGATTATAAGCTACACTGCTATAGTTTATCTAGTTTATTTGCACATGCAAACATTTAATAATAAAGCAACCTATTGGAATAGAAAACACCATTCACCTTTATCAGCAATGTTATCTTTTCATCTTTTTCATCATGATCCACCATGAAACTTTAGCTCAAATTCTATACTTCTAAGGAAACAAAGAAAAAATTAGAGATAATAATGTTACATGTGTTTTCTTACAGAAAAGCCACATCATGCCATCTGCTGTGCCCATCAAGGAGAATCGAACCCCTGATGTTAGGGTTAAATCCGTAGACTTACCACTGTATCAGCGGGAGACATAATAAATTATAGATAAATAAATTTGAGATGGTTGGTTGAATCAATAGTTTGAAAAACGCTTGGATAAATTATTAAATAAACACTCAACTAAATATATTGTCTATCATTCACAATGTAATTTACTATTTCAATTACATGTGTTATACGTGAATTATCTATGAAGTCAATTAAAATTTGGCTGCATTTGTATACCCCCAACCACAGTTGTTTTTTTGCTATTGGTGGTAAGTTTATGTTGGGCAGACTGATTTTACTTATTGTCTCCATCAGCTTATCAGCAAAGAAAACTAATATATCGAATAAAACTCACAGGCAGAGGTAATGAAAGACAAGCAAGTGCGTACCGACAAGTTCATCAGATATGGATCAGTGAATGTGATTAAAGTTGTATCTAATGTCTACATAAATATGTTACTGTAGCGACTGATTCACGCGTGTACGTAGGGGCTGTAGTTCAACAGAACTTCTGATTTTTGTGATGAAAAACAAATTGCCATGAAGTTCGTGTTGATTTGGATGCTCGGTATCTGCTCTTTACCTGTTCAGTAATTACCTGAGGTTTGTACACACACCCGAACAAAGACTGAGTACTCAGTTTATTTATTTGCTTAGATTCTGTTAGCTTTGGCTAAATTCAGTGTTATTTCATAGCTTATCCTACCTTTCCATCCAAAATAAAGTGAACCTACCCAAAACTTTTGAGGAAATCAGTTAACCTGAAATACCACACATACTTATTTGCCGATAAGAATGACCACATTATGAATCTATTGTGAAACAAGAGTGTGATGAGATAATATCCTAAAGTAAAGTGATTAAAAAATATGTACATGAAAAGACAATTTCTGTAATATTTTCAGATAAAACCGATTTCCTTACAAGTACCAAATGGATAAACCCGTAAATAAAAGCAGATTTAATAAAAAAAAATAAGGGAAATGTTCTGTTGTAGATAAGTTGACTAAATTTCTATAAGTATAAAACAAGGGCCTTGACAAATGTACATAAATGCATGATATAACTATTGTTACAAACAAATAAAAATGTAGAAATAGTTTCTTGCACAGACAAAATGACAGTCGCATCTATTAAGCTATGTTGAGCTCCACAGTTTTCTTTTCTTTAAAAGTAATTTTGGTAGAACTAAGCATGGTATTCTAGAAGTGTCTCTTCATTTGATGGTTTCTTATTAGAAATAGCCAAAGAAAGCGTGCCTGAATTGAACAGATAAACTTGCTTTCTTTGTCCAGTTTGCAGCATTATCTTTGTTTTTTTGCTGCATTGATCAACTGTTAGTTACGTTTAGTCATCCTGACCAGCAAAGGATATTACAGTATTAATGTTTTCAACCTAGATGATATATTTTATTGTAAAATCCTCTTGGGCAGTATAGACGTTATCTGCCATATACAATAAAGTATCGAAATATGTAGAAAAAAATTGTTTTAAAACTTTTTTTGATCATGTTTCTGCCGTTACGGCGTGGAAACTAAACAAGGAATTTTTTTTAATATTTCGATTTAACTAAAGAATATGAAAAACAGTGATATGCTCGCATCTCCTATAGTAATGATTGCAATATTTAGAGGCCCTAATCATCGTAGGAGCTGAAATCCTGAGTTTTTTTTTAATTAATTCATGACCAAATAGCTTTTAGACTTTCCTATCTTTTTAAATTCTCTATACAGAAGAGTAGGAATGAATGTTTTACTATTAAGAAAATATATTTCTCTCATACTGTTCAGTTATCATCACACCTTTATTGTATTGAAGTTAATTGCACTTCATGATTGGACATAAATATGTTTGAATGGACTATCATGTCCAATGTTCTTCTTTAAAATTACCTTAAAACATGTTTCAAAACTGTGAAATTTTGAGTTGTGAACCTTTATTATCTTCAAAGTATAGTTTATTTCCTTTATAGTGTTAAAGGAGATACGTTCAATTTCACTGCAATGCTTTTCTGTTGAAAAGTTAATTTTCACGACCAGAGTTTTTATTTTGTGGACTATGGTGTTGCTCCAGAACTGTACTGTATAAATTTATAGGCTTCTATCGACAAAATAGAAATATAAGGGCCTCTTGACTGCATATGTGTTTTACTCATAACAAAGCCCCATAGGATTATCTGCTGTGTCCACCAAGGGTAATCTAACCTTTGATTTTAGCGCTAGACTCTTAATCTGAGGGTTGGAAGTTCGAATCCCCGTCGCACCAAATATACTCGCCCTTTCAGCCCTTAGGAGCATTATAATGTGACGATCAATCCCACTATTCGTTAGTAAAAGAGTGTATCGAGCGTTGGCAATGGATAGTGATGACTAACTGCCTTCCCTCTAGTCTTACACTACTAAATGAGGGATGGCTAACGCAGATAGCCCTCGTGAAGCTTTGCGTGAAATTCAAACAACCAAACGTATTGGGTAGTTTGAGTCATAAATAATTTAAAAAAACTTATTTTAAAAAATCAGAGGTTCACGATTAATTGTAGGGTTAACATGTGTGCCTAAGTTTTGAAAATAATATACACTGTGTTATTCATACATTGGAAGTTTTGTATCCTTTTAAACAGTAAAATTTATGCAAGACTAGTAACAAAAGTCAAGAAATACATCACAGATAATGAAATAATGTCACGAGCTAGTACCAACCGCGAATTGGAATAAATTCAGTGATTACTTTGATTAAATAAAATATAAAAATTCATTCACTTACTAGACCCCCTCCCACTAATACAGCGGTAAGTCTACGGATTTACAACGCTAAAATCAGGGGTTCGAATCCCCTCGGTGAGCACAGCAGATAGCCATATATGGCTTTGCTATAAGAAAAATACACACAAAAATACACAGTTGTTAGTACCTTTGCTTTTTTCTGCTTGGAAAGTTTTATTTTCTATACGTAGAACTTGTAAAATTATTCCCCCACGAACGAGATTCAATATAATAATAGAAAATAAATTAGGTAAACATATCTAGTGACACACACAATAGCAAGTAAACAAACTAATATCTTTCGTACCGAAAGCTAATCGGTTGGAAATTATCTTTAACGAGAAGAGTTTTTTTTATCTAGGAGAGTCCTTTCACAAAAGGCTGGGGAGAAGGAAAAAGAAGGCTAGCTTCTCGTTTGTCCCCCAATTTACCTGGTATACCTGCGTTACGGCGCAATTTGCGTAAATTTGTTAATTCAGCCTCACTGTAACTATTTTGCAATTTACAGAAACAGCCATTTTGAGCCACCTTCCTAGTCGGGAGGGAGATCGAGCACCTCCCAAATAGGTTGGGAAACCCTGTATGCCAATGACGCCGTTGGTTTTTCTCCACCTTCAAAGCCGCTCTTCACGTTTAAATTGTAACAATTACCATTTATTATCAGTACGTGGGCTATGCACGAGGGAAATAAATCACAAAATACGTATAAAAATGATCTATTTTCCACCTTTATGTACCTGAGAAAATCACAGGTTTACTTAAACTTCATTTAACTAAGATAATCAGTTTTCTGGTAAAACTGTAATAAAAATTAATTGTTTAAATATTTACAAGTGTTGAATGTGTAACGTTTAATGAAATAGGTTTCGTTTAAAACTTCTGTTTGTAAAGAAAGCTAGTTACTCAGTGTTTTACAATATCAGTTTAACCTTTCTCATTTATATATATGTTCTTACACTTTTCTTGTCAATTTTTGTGACATAAAATAGGCATGTCTCTTCAGGAAACAAAATAGATATGTTCTTGCCTTTAGCTGATAAAACCTGCAAATGTCTTGATCTTATCTTTTGAGATACAAAATGAATCATTCGTTATCTTATCTTGCGTCATGCCTTATGTGTCATCGTACAAATATCAGTTTTAAATCTGACTTAATCAAGCTACTTCACTGTTGACTATCAAGAAGACTTGTCATACTCTTAGGTATTTGTATCACAGAGGCCAAATAATTTAAAGTGAAAGTATACCTTATTAAGCTTGGCAAAAATAAATATCCAACCTGCCACCTGAGCCTTCAAACATCAGAAACTTTGAGCAGCAATAAACAAATTATTTATTTTCAAGATACACTAAACGTTTATTTTATATTAAAATCAAACATTTATCTTTAACACGACTCTGTGTTTGTGGACAACCCAAGCTCTAACTTAGCCAATAAACTCTTTTCATGTCAGTATCCAACAAAGATGGCACCAACCACTTATCGATTGAGTAGGTGAACTCTACGTCTTGTGATTACACGTACTGTATTATTTAGGAAATGAATCAGCTCTAACAGTAACCTTTGTTCTTTATGTGGAGAGAATACACAGGAGGCAAAGCACACCCTGGGGTAGTTTCAGCCACAGCTAACCTCATCCCCCACCAATACCGCCACAACTACCTTTGGTGATCAAATGCAGTCTAGTTGTTAAGGGTAAATTACACTTGAAAACAAAATACTGTAACGGAAATTCTGGTTCGTTCCTGAATGTTTTAATCTTGGGCTGCTGTGTGAAACACCAGTGTGAAGAATTTTCTTTGATATCTACTTGTTTTCTACACAAATGTTCACGAAGTTAGGAATCGTATTATGTATCTGCAAAGTGTATGGCTTTCTATGCGAAAAAACAAACTCGTAATCCGAGGGTCGCGGGTTCGAATCTCGGTTGCAGCAAACATGCTCGCCCTTTCAGCCGTAGGGGCGTTATAATGTGACGGTCAATTCCACTATTCGTTGGTAAAAGAGTAGCCCAAGAGTTGGCGGTGGGTGGTGATGACTAGCTGCCTTCTATCTAGTCTTACACTGCTAAATTAGGGACGGCTAGCGCAGATAGCCCTCGACTACCTTTGCGCGAAATACAAACAAAAAGTGTCATACGCAGAAACAGCTAAAACTGGGGTATAAATTATCCAAGGGATAAGAAAAGCATCCAAGTAAAAGGTAGGATTCACATACCTCTATGATGCACCTTGTACCAGGTTACTTATGTTTACAACGTCCCTTACAAAATGAAACTTGAAGTTAGAACTAGAATTAAAACTAAATATTTAGAGTAGGACACAACTGTTCAAAATTGCAACGTTCGAAATATAAAATTATTTTTAACTTACTGGCTCTAGTCCTAATGAAATGGGGCGTAACGTGGCCTATTATTTTCCTTGTCATGGAACGGATCAAATGTACTAACCTTCAAATCGAAAGATGACGCTTATTAAATATGAGCCCTATCTAAACTTGGGGGAGTTGTGTAACCTCGTCAAATAATCCACTCGGGTCAGCAGTCCAGTGTCAGAAATGTTTTTGGTCTCTAAGCTGGTTATTTATCCCATTTGACATGTAAAGTGTCATTCGAGCGTGAAATATCTAAAAGAATAGAAAAAAGATTGTTAGTTTGTTTTTGAATTTCCTTCAAAGCTACACGAGAGTTATCTGTGCTAGTTGTCCATAATTTAGTAGTGTAAGACTAAAGGGAAAGCAGTTAGTCATTACCATACACTGTGAACCCTTAGGCTACTCTTTTACCAAAGAATAGTGGGATTGACCGTGACTTATAACGCCTCTACAGTTGAAAGAGCGAGTATGTTTGGTATGAGAGGGATTTGAACCTGCGGCCCTCGCGTTAGGAGGAGAGTGCCTTAACCATCTGGCCATGCCGTGTCTAAGAAAAAAAAAGAAAGAAAATGTGTATATATAAAATATTTTTATTTGATTTAATCCGTGTATTCGTTGATCTTATATTGGTCAATGAATACTCTTATCTGAAATGTTAACCATAGCATCATCTTTTTCTTTCGGTTTTCCTTGTTTCCTAACCACATCATACGTTTGATTGCGTCATTGAAACAGGTACTATGTTTCGTTTGAACTTTGTAAGACCAATAGTACAAAAACTTTTGTTGCTAGGTTATATTCCTCGACAATTGACATTGTTCGGAAAACATTATACGGAGTGCTGCAAAGAGGCCATCGCTGACTTTATGGGAACTCACAATGTGTATAAACGTGAGAACGCAACAACAAATGGACAATTAGCATTCTCTTGGGCAGAATTTGACAGTTCAAGTCCTCGGTAAAGTAGCTTGTTTTATTTCTTTTTCTAAATTTGTTTAAAGATATAAAAAATAAACAACAGCAACAGCTGTTTATTCTTATTGTCTCAGCCATTATTGGTAAACAATAAATTACTAATATTCTGCTATTAATTCTTGCACTTATTTTGTATTTGTAAATTATTTATTGTTAATGTCAATAGCTGCATTTCACTTAACATACTTCACACCTTAAGAGAAGTTGTTTATGGAGATTGATGATATAAATAGACCCTAGCCCACTACTCGTTCAGTTATATAGCAACCAGGGATAAATAAACGATATACACCTAGGTAGTATAGGAGCTCTAGTTCAGGCACGTGTTAAATGGTGTAAAGAGGGACAAAAGAGTACACAGACAGAGTAAAAAATACATTCGGAAACCGTATGATGAAAATAATGTGCCTTGTACAGCTATAACAGATATTTTAAACTGTATATTCTTATTGCAAGGGCTTGTATGAATGCAGCGATATTGACAGAGACTTTATGTTTACATTCGTGTCTAAATTAACAAAAAGTTGTCTTCCATCGAGCGAGAACTCGCATTTCATCGGAGGAAGTATTAAATGTCTTGAAAGGAATGAAGAGTGGTAAATCTCCCGGTCTCGATGGCTTCACCACATAATTTTTCCAGATTTTTATGCCTCTTATTGTGGACGATTATGTTAAGTTGTTAAATCAGATGTACTCGCAAAACCACCTACTACCAATTATGAGAAAATGGTTAATAGTTTTGCTCCCTAAGGGAGGCGACAATACTAAATTACAAAACTGGATACCCATAACTTTGCCATCATTGTCGTACAAAATTTTATCCCATGTTCTGGCCTTACGTTTGTCACGTGTTATTACCAGTGTCGTTTTTACAGATCAAACATATTGTGTTCCTGGTAGGGATATCATTAACACTCCACTGCAGTTACTTTCTATAATGGAATATTTGGATTCAGAGGGTGAGGGTGGATTCTGGTCTCTGTTGATCAAATGTAAGCATTTGATAGTGTTAATCATTCATACATGTTTACAGTCCTTTCTCGAATGGGATTCGGTGCCATTTATTGCAATTGGATAAGATTATGTTATACCAACATTACTGTTCTCGTTAAATGTAATTAGGAATTTACAAAAAAAATTACTGTTTATAGAGGGATAGGACAAGGATGCCCTTTATCTGCATTACTGTATGTTCTCTGTGCAGAACCTTGCAGAGAAGCTTTGGTAAATAACCCACAAATTCGAGGTACTTCTCTCAAATACAATAATATCTGTTCGAATTCACTGGCATGCTGATGATACTCAGATAACAGTGTCTGACGCTGACTCTCTCTCTTATTGCCATACAAGAAACATGCAACGATTATGAACAGGCATCTGGCAGCAAAGTAAAGTGGGGAAAAAAGTAAAAGTATGTGGTTGGGCTCATTAGCTGATAACTAGGAATTTAAAATGGGTAAATTGGCTATTGGAAATGGTCTTTTAAAATTTTTTGGGTATTCAGTTCCATATAAATGCGGCAGAAATGCATGATCTGAACTGGGAAGTATTGTGTCAGAGAATAACACGCATATTGATTGCTTGGAGATATCGGAGTCTGTCATTGAAAGGCAAAGTTATGGTTGTGAACTCGTTAGCTTCCAGTACTATTTGGTATTATCTGATGGTCTTGCCGATGGAAAACAGGATTTATCTGACAATTAAACATGATAATTTATGGTTTATATGAGATGTTGGAGTACATAAAATGCGTTATGAAATTCTGGTATCTTCGAAAGACAAAGGTGGTCTCAATTTGACAGACGTCAAGATGAAAAAGGCGGCGTTTAGGTTTAAATGGTTCTTCAGATTAACAGATTATAACTCACTTCCATCTCTGTTTATCCTCTTTGCCCATCTTTTAGGCAAGTATGGGGATTTAAGTCTTGGGCACGTGTTGTGACATGACACATGATGAATGTTCCTACATTTTATTGCGAAGTATTAGAGTTTTGTAAAACACTCGTTAGGTGTTGTCGAATCTTCCCAACTAACACAGAAATTGTTTTCCAGTAACCACTGTTTTTCAATATTTTTGTTCCCACTGTGGGATTAAGAACATTCTATAATAAACATTTTATTAGCGCGGGACTAATTTGCTTAAGGGACTTCACTTACGAATTTGTCCCTTGATGGCTTCTCTTAAAAACTATTATCGAGTTATGTCAGGATGTATATGAAAGTGTGATACTTGTTCAAGTTAGAGAGTATGATAAAAAGTTATATCATGCTATTCCAGAAAAATGGAAAGACTTGGTTGAAAGACAGATTCCCCCAATTACAGGTACGACAAAATTTATTTTTGAGATGTGTGATTCAGATGGTGAAAATTTTATCTACTTAGATGATCTTCCTGTTAAAAAACTGATTAAGATAAAATACCAGAACTCCATCCCCTCTAATGAAGAAATTACTGCATGGAAAGATATTTTAATAAATACTAACTGGAAAAAGTACATAAATATACCTATCACCCATTTAAAGGTTTTGTACTGATGTGGATTACTTATTTTATCACAATGCTTTAATGACGAACAATAAACTTGTTCATATGCAAAAACATGATACTGGTTTATGTACACTTTGTGGTAAAGACACTGAAACAGTGAGACATTTATATTGCCTGTGTCCAATGGTTCAACCCTTATGGACATTAGTTTTCGACACTATTTCTTTCATCACTCAAAAATCAGTACCAATGAATCAGAAACGGCGAATTCTTGTACAGGGCTTCTAGAAGGATTAAGAAAAGATGACAGTCTACAGTGTATGTTTTTATTACATTATCTAATTATTGTATTATGACTGTTAGGAAAATTTGTTTAGCCAAAAATATCCATTTAAATCTGTTGTCATTTTATAAGGCTCAGTTATGAAAGAAAATAAGTTTTGATTATTTCAGGTATGTTATTCGTAATGATGTCAATTCTTTCTTTCAATTTTGTTCTAAACTTGTTCGTTCTTGTTAACAACGTTACATTATTGTGTCCTTTGATATGAGCAATAACAGATAGTATTAGGTGTATTCAATTGTATATAACTGTGTATTTAATTTTGTACTAGTTTTGTGTGTAATATATGTGATTATGAGGCTTCTTTAAGAGGTTTGTAAAAAAAAAGGTTAACCGTGGTTATGATAGTTTATATACATATACATTGTTACATTTTTTCTTGTTTTTATTCATTATATGCTTTAAAATTAGATAATACCCAACTTTTGTTTAGCATGCTAATTTTCTCATATTTTCATAAGAGCATCAACGCTAGCTGTCCCTAATTTAGAAGTTTAAGGAGGCAACTAGTCATCACCACCCACCGCAAACTCTTGGGCTACTCTTTTACTAAGGAAGAGTGGGATTGACCGTCCATTATAATACCCCCACGACTGAAAGGACGAGCATATTAGGTGCGACGAAGATTCGAACCCGCTACCCTCGAATTTCGAGTTTAACGTCTTCACCCACCTGACTGTTCCAGGCCTTTAACGATAGCATTCACTTACATAAATTACATACAATTGATTGACTTTCATATTTAAAATTGAAGTGAGTTATCGAGTTATGGGAATTCGAACCTGCGACCCTTCGATTACAAGGCGAGTGCCTATGTTCGTCTTGCATACATATATTGTCTTGAAAAATGATGAACATTGTATAGACAAAAAAATCATCATTAACCTGTGATCAAAGTAAACTACATAGATCAGCATTAAGTTATCCAAGTAGTTAATATAGATAATTTAACACATATTCTAACTAAATGAAAGAAAGGACATAAAAAAAAACAACTTGTAATGATTTCGGTTAGATTTATTTGCTATTGGAGATACTTTAATTCATAATACCAATAATATCTCATAGGGTTTGGCTGGGTTATGAGATTCAGGTTAGTCCTAGATCCAAGTACCAAGTAATGCTGTAACGGAGACGATGTGGCTCCTTACGAAGTAGTAGACAGTTGAATTACATGTGTATGGTATTTAAACCAATGCCTTTAATTAAAGAAGTATAGACAAATCTGACACCAAATATTTAAGACTGAAATCTTGTTGCATTTTACTGCTAAAAGGTTAATATAGTTAGTAAGTTTATTCAAGAAAACAATTATTTGTTTCGTTGATGAAAAAGCTCTTGTACGTCAGTAACTATAATCTTATTTTGTCAAAAAGACAGCTTGAAAAGCATGTATAGATTTCTTAATGTTAAAGAAGAAAAATTATAAAAGTCTTTTTGGTAAATATGTTGTGTTTAGACAAATAAATGCACAAAAATCCAAGACGTGTATCTCAGAACTTAATAGATATGTGATATAACGTGATTGTCCCAGTTGATTCGGCTACCTTTACTAGCCATTGTTTTTGAGGTGTGGATAAAAAAAAAAATGAGGGTTTGGACTGTGCGTCGTCACTAGCTTCGAATTTGTATTTATAGTTTTATTCACTGTCTTAGTAGATAAGACTAACTTAATTACAACAAGTCATATAGTTGTTCAACGATACGTTTATACAGCATTGAAAATCGGAACTCGATATCACTGGAAAGAAAACCACAGTTAGCTCATGGTTTGGCTTTGCGCAGTACAACAAACAAGCATAGGCCCAGCTTGGCCAGGTAGTTAGGACGCTCAACTCGTAATCTTAATCTGAGAATCACGGGTTCGAATCTCTGTCCCATTAAACATGTTCGCCCTTTCAACCGTGGGAATGTTGTAACGTTACAGTCAATTCCATTATTCGTTGGTCAAATAGTTTCCCAAGAGTTTGCGATGGGTGGTGATCATATGCTGCCTTTTCTCTAGTCTCATACTGCTAAATTAGGAACTGTTAATGTAGATAGTCCTAATGTAGCTTTGCACAAAATTAAGAACAAACCAAGCAATCATTTAAACAAATGTTTCGTTTGTTTCTTGAAAAAGGGGCTTTTTTCTAACCATAAGCTTTACTTAGTGAATGAATTAACTTGAAGTTTGGTTTCGGAATATATAACTTAATTAAATTGACTGCCATACGATTTTTTCGGCTCCTTTCTAAAATGAATATTAAAAGTACCAACATTCCAATTGTTTTGTTTGGGGGCTTTAATATATTTTACAACGTCGCTATATGAATTTCCATAAGATTATCATTGACGGCATTTCGAACTATCGAATTGTCAGAAATTCGCTGTGAACCAAACATAAGTGCTAAACATGTTGCTCACGACACCAAGATTGCATCTGTGGTAGAACGACCCTGATATTCTTAAATAGAACGATTAATTATTTCATGTAACTAAAAAATAAAGCACAATGTACAGGTGTGTTATAAACTACTTCAACTCTAACCAACTTAAAAGAATCGCAGCTTGTACAAAGATAAACTGTAATATTGATAACATTTTACGCTAGTGGTATGTTAATCTGGAAATAGCATGTTTTGCATGAGAAAGCTTAGATAATTTGCGTGTGTGTGTGTTTTATATATTGCAAAATGTGTTTTTTTAGAACGTTTGTCTGTCACCCATTTGAAAAGCTGCTCACGCAAACAAAGTTCAACGTTAATTTTTGAAATGACGAAAGAACAGACATGAATAATACTGATGCCAAATTGTTTTACTTAAGCAGGATATTCTACACTAAACTCTCAGGAATTAATCACTCTGTTGTTCATGTTAAAATATCACGTGACGTAACTTAAATTAAAGAATACAAATGTATATGCTATTGTTGAGCAAGTTTTAGCACGACTGACTTGTTAAACAATTACTTTTCGGTGGGCGGTGTGAATGGCTCATGGCTTTGGTTCTGAGTGAAACCAATAATGTAACACAATTAACCTTTTTAAAGTACATGAAATAATTTAAACTAATAAACTAACTTACGTTTTCCTGTCACTGGGGTCAGGTACTTTTACTTGTATACATATGTATTAACAAGAATTTAACTGTTATCACAAAAGCTTTCCAGTGGCTCAGCGGTAAGATTGAAGGCTTATAATGCTATAAAAGGAGTTTTGATACCCATAAATAGCACGACACAGATATGCCTTTGCGTTTTGTCGTGAAAAGAGCAAATAGAATTCTTGATTCTCTTTGTAAGATTTTCATTTAATAACTAGAAGCTATTATACAGGGTGGTCGCTAGAAAAGCGGAAAATTTGTCAAACAGCTATTTATTTTTACGAAGAATAACTTTTACAAAGTTTTTTAAAGGCATGTGTTATATTTCACTCATAGATGCTCAAAATGCATTTTATGATATTAAAATCATGCATTTTATTCATGATGTAAAGAAATCAAAATAGAAATGAGTAAACACGCATTTTATTCATGATCTCATCTGACTCTCAAATTTTCCACTTTTCTAGCGACTACCCTGTAACATTGGAAAATATTATGTTAGTGTTTCAAGAGTACTATGTTCAGTTTTGATTACCTTATTACCAGAAAGGTGATAACCTGTTGGAAAGATATCACAGAGGGGGTGCTAGGATATGCTTAGTTTAAGACTTAGAATTTTGAAGTTATTTTCTGTGGTATATACAGTAATAAAGGGTGGTTGATATTTGATCCAGAGTTGTTGAATGTTCCTATTGGTTGTCTTTTTGAATAGTAGAATGACTGTAGAAAAGAAACAGCTTTTAAGATTTGGAAATTTCGACTTATTGATAGAACAAAAAAATCGGTTGAATTTATAGAATGGCTTGTGTGGTGTGGTTTTTATGTATTCTTTTAATTATTTTAAGGTTAGCTTGGACTCACATATATATATGTATATAAATGGCTATGATTAAGTTGGTTTAATGTAAACTAGTGTTTGATAAAAGTCTGTACTTGCATGGGTCAATTATCACCAAAACTGACTATATCTGACTGCATCTCTCTTAGAACAGTAATTCCTACACTGTTCTTACTGACAACACCCTAACCCACTTCACTTACGCAACATCCCTGTTGTCACACGTAATATTGTGTTGTTTTTTATGTTCTTACTTATTCTTCGTTTGGTGAAACTTACACCTATAGCAGTTTGTCGCAATACATATACAGTTTGAAAACCACAATCTTAGGGTCACCTGGGAAATGCCATAGGGACATCAGTGGTGGAAGATCCTCAATATCGTCGTTCCTCACCACTCGTGTGCCTATTTGTGATTTCATTGTTATTCTATTAACTTCTAGCATTAGGGAATTCTTGAGGAGTGACATAGGGAAATAGACATTCGAAACTGTGCCCTTTTAATTACTATTTATGAGGCTTTTTCAAGGGGTAAGAACCTTAGCTTGTGTAACTGTGGCTACTGTGTATTAACAAGAATTTAACTGTTATCACTAAAACCTCCCAGTGGCTCAGCGGTAAGATTGAAGACTTATAATGCTATAAAAGGAGTTTTGATACCCATAAATGGCACGACATAGATATGCCTGTGTGACACAAACACACCACTCTGAGCTTTTCGGTGGGCGCTGTAAATGGCTTATGGCTTTGGTTCTGAGTGAAACCAAGTATGTAACACAATTAATCTTTTGAAAGTACATGAAATAATTTAAACTAACAAACTAACTTACGTTTTCCTGTCACTGGGGGCAGGTACTTTTACTTGTATACATATGTATTAACAAGAATTTAACTGTTATCACTAAAGCCTCCCAGTGGCTCAGCGTTCCTAAGTTACAATTTTTAAAAAGCCACAAAGACTTTCCGGACATGCTGTATTTAAAGTCCACAGTTGTAGCCAAACGATTATAAAGTTAAGCAATGCCATTCAAAATTTTTGAAGTTAAAAATATGTAAGTTAGTTTATAAAATTTACTTTTCTTAATTAGATAATATAGAATTTTGTATTAAATATTTTTATCTTCTCTACGTTCAGTAAAACCCTCGGTAGCACAACGGGTAGACTTCGGAAATCCCAAACAAACAAATCTTTTCCAGGTTCAAATTGAAAACAAATTGATCCGCAAAATATCGCTACAACGTGAATTTAACTAAATAACTTAAAACGCATTGTTTCATTTTAATATATTGGCAGCACATCTTACTTAGACAAACTGTAACTTGGAGACTCATTATTCTTTTACATTGAAAAAACAAACAAAATCAACAACGTTAGGTTAAGCTCTACAAATTCACTAATATGGTACGAATACAAATAATAACACGAAGGTTTGGACAAAAGGACTTAAAACAGCCTTTTGGTAGGTCAGTGGTAAGTTTACAGACATACAATACTAAAATTCGAGGCCCGATTTCCTGCAGTGGGCAAAATGCATATTGTTCATTGTGTTCCTTTGCATTAAGAAAACAACAATATCTCAAAATAAGTTAGTGAATTGAATAACTTTATACTTTGAGCTTAATCACGAGCGGTGACACGGATTCTCAGTAATTAATTTAATATACAAATCTTTCAGTTAATTGTATGCTGGTATAATGAACATAAGTGAATACTTGTGTGCAATTTCAAATTCTGAAAGACAAGGAAAGAAAAATATACTTCTTTTACGTATGTGGACTAAACTATGCATTTTGTGTAACTCTTAAAACAGCAGAATAAAATGAGGTGTAGCTTTTAATATGAAAATAAGCTGTCGTGTAGTTATAACTTTAGGAAATTATATTAACCATGCATACAAAACTTTTCTGAGTTTATTTGTTTGTTTTAAATCAAAGCTACATTGGGCTACCTGCTAAACCTACCACGGAGAATCGAATCCCGATTTTAGAGTTGAAAGCCTGTAATCTTACCGGTGTACCACAGGGGGAATTTTTTGACTTAGATATCATGGATTGCTAATACGTTACGTTGCAAACCTATTCTAATAATTGCAGATTGTTTGAGCTTTTTTCCACTAGAGTTTAGTATAATTACGTTATTTAGCTAGTGAAAGGTTAGCTATTAAAAGTTTAATTTTGACTTCCATAAAATCTTATGTGAACACATTTATTAAACTGAGATAAGTTAGACGTCACCAATTATTAATGAGATATAATGAACTTTAACAGTTATTACTTGAAGGATGAAATGTAGAATAAGAAAGTGAAAAGATTTAAGATAATTTAATAAAATAAATTTATTACATTGGTAATCTTAGTTAGTGAAAAACTGTTTCTAAAATTAATCGAGTCTATATTACTAGTTGGAAAATAATATAATTTGGAAGAGGCACTTCTCTTAGTTTGGTGTTTTAATGACTGTTATAACTTGGAAGCGGGACATTTCACGTTCAATTCTTATGAAATTAAATGCTGGTACCATTGTTGACTTAATTATGAACAAATTTTAATATTTTGAGCGACAAAACACGGTGTAATCAATGTATCTTGAACAGACAATACCAGAGGAGAAACTTTATGTAATGCTACGGATATAATTGGCTTTCGGTGGCTCAGTGATATGTTGTATGCTTTATCTGTGATGACCACAGCACAAATTACACATAGTGTAACTTCTGGTTTAAAGTCAAATAAGCAACGAAAATGTAACTTTTGTTTTTTTTTATAACAAGGGTCAGACTTTTAACACTGTGGTTTATAAAACTTGTCGTCATCAAAACATAATCTAAAGACAATATCGGGGTAAAAACTGTTTTTTTTTTAATTTATCAGCATACAGGTCTTTAGTTATACTTTTGATTTTGCAGAAGGTTTGTTTGTTTCTGTTTTATGATAAAGCTGCTATAGTTCTCAGTCGCCGCTTGTAATTTTATATTGCTAACCAAAAGGTTTCATTGTAGTTAAGCACAAAGCAATACAATGGACTATCTGTGTTCTGCCCCCCGCTGATCTGTTACCAAAGTCACATTATACTGCCCTCACTATTTCGATCCCATAACCCAAGGGTTGTGAGTCGAAAGTCCTGACCGTGGGATGTTTTTGCAGAAAGAAACGAATTTGACAGGAGATTAATAAACTTTATTTTTGTTATAAAGTTGATGATTTTCTGTCGAACACTTTTACTTAGATTTAACATTAGAACTTTTGCGATATTATGAATCAATGTTTCGTATTGTAACTACACTAAGTCGTATAAAGTATTGTTCAGTATTTTTCAGGGCTCGCATTGAAGAAAAGATTCTAACAATATTTAACTTTAGCGTGCTACATCAATACAGATAAAATATTTTCTAAAGGCAAAATACATCGGTAAGAATTTATAGTATTACTGTTTTTTATGTCCAAGGTCACATGAGACACGTGCCAGGGGAACGGTTTTCCTTCGGTGTGCCTTATCCTTTGTCTACTAAACAGCGCAAATAAACCAGAGACGTGATTTCACTACGTCCTGATCACAACAGCTCTTCGCTGCCTCGTAAAAGAATTCCACATGGCCATGGTCCCAGCTAGGTTTTGGAACTTAAATTAACTTTTTTGATAAATATATTTCATCGCTTCTATAGAAAATGTATATTATACTAACCACACTCTTTTTATTATAAATATTTGTTTATTCTTTACCCTTCTTTCAAATTCAGTAATTTTTAGCCTACAAAATTCACAAATCATTGGAAAGAAATAACGATATAATAGTTACTTTATTTTTACGGTAGTGCCAAATCTGTTTTCTTTGCTACCATTTCTAACGTTTCTACCAAATTTTAATTATTTGTGTAGCGATACATAAGTCTGATACATTTAACACGCCATGCGACTAAAATAAAACGAGTTATTTAACTTTTAACTTAAAGTGTACTTTTAAAGCATATTATGTAGCTTAAACTAAATCCATAAATGAACTAATTGTTTCATTCTGTTTTTTCATATAATTTCGTCTAACCATACGTAGTAATAAACTTATAAAATGTTTATATTGGTACACAATAATGGGAATTTTTTTTTTTAAATTAATATTAAACAAGATACCGTGCTGCTACAACTTTTAAGTTCGAAACATTAAGACATCAAACTATTAGAATATTAAAAGGTTTTAATATTGTTTGTGGCTGTGTAAGTCCGTAGACATAAGCTTTGCCACTAGGGGACAGTGTTGTGTGCAGATGTTCATTGAACTGAACAAGATGGACTTAACACTCCTACGAAAAAAATATTTACATCCACTAAAGTAATTTTGGGGCCTATCAGGCCCCATATAATTTTCCAATAGAAACACAGTGATTTAGCAACATTCATTACAAACAACTTTAGAATGGCTCTGACAAACATTTTTTTTTACAATTTGAGCAAACAATTTTCGACTGTCTATCTTTCAATCTGCCTCACAAATGGCGTCTTCCTCTTTTTGCCCTCTTTGCAGGCGGTTCATATGAGGTTGTTTTGTCATTATCTTTGCAGTAAATTTCTTTGATTTCAAGCATCAATTGCTGTATAAATTCTCTTCTGGTTCTTGATTTATGTTGACGAAGAAATTATGGATGTTTTGTCGAGTATAGAACGAAAGCTTTGTACGCAGCAAGATCTAGAATGTTATAGAATATGCAGACTGACCAGCGCTTTGACCGCCTCTTTGTTGTATAATATCTCACCAGTTGATCGAGAGTGTCGACACCTGCCTTCGTTGTATTCTAAAGATTGACGATTTCGGGCTTTCCATTCTCTTCTTCTTCACCAGACTGATGCTGAGAACTTAGTAGTAGCCCATATTTTCCTGGTTTGTCTGAGTGCCCGAGAAAAGTGATGTCGTCATGGTAGAAAAACTTTGGTGATAACTCTCTAGATTTTGCATTTATTTCAGGAGGCAGGAAGGTTCTTGATTTCCGTATGGTTCCAACATGTCCTGTTCTTTTTGTTCGTAGGTACTTGGCAAGTGTCATTGTTGTGAAGAAATTATCTGTCGTTATTGTCCTTCCTTTTCCAAGAAATGGCTGACTCAGTTCTCTGACTATTCTTTCTCCTTGATTGTTTCTGTCATATTTCCAACCTTTCCAGTATAAATTTGAGCGTTGAGGAGGTAACTTGTCTTTGCATCTGTTAGGCACCAAATCTTTATTCCGTATTTGCCTGGCTTTGTCGGAATGTATGTTCTGAAGCCAACTCTTCCTTCGAAGTTACATAGTTGTTCATCCACTGTCAGGTATTCGCTTGGGTTGTAACTGTTTTTGCAATTTTCAATGAAAAAATTCCAGACTCCAGAGATGGCGGCATCTTTGATTTCTCTATTTCTTTGAGATAGGATGTCAAATCTGATTTTTGAGCACATTTTTTGAATTTGTCTTGTGTAATCAGTTTTCGCAAAAATGGCAAACCGAATTCGGTTGAAAACATTTCGTCTATCGATGCATTTTTGGATTTTCTTATTCCAAGGAAATGATTAACTGCGATCCATTTCCAGAGGTCTTCTTCAAAAATTGGTTCTTTCATGACGGTGTTTGTTGAGTGAATGATCTGTTCCATCATATTATCAGAAATGAAAATTTTGAATGTTTCAAATGGTGTAGAGACTCTTGGAGCAGCTTGCCTTGTATTGCCTGGGTTCCCATTGAATATATTGAGAGCTGCGGTTCTCCTGTTGATCCTTGAAGGTGTTGTTGAATAACTAAAATTCTTATCTTTGGACAAAAGTTCGTTCACTGGCATCGTAATAAGATCTTCTTGATTACTTTCTTCACTTTCAGAAGGGTACGGCGCGATTTGTTCATCATTTTCGGCTTCAGAAGGATCATCATCATAACTTTCAGAGTAGTCTTCGACATTATCATGTTCACTTTCATCGTCGGATGGTTTTGTCAGTAAATGTACAGATTCATCAAGAGATATCATTTTTGACACGGTTTGAAGATTTCAGCTCCTATATATATATAGGATTTGTGGATTCTTCTAGAATATTCTAGAAGCTTCAAAAATATTCTAGATTATTCTAAATACTTCTGTAAAGTTTCTAGAATGTTCTAGAACAGGCGTGGGCAAATTAGGCAATAATCAGGACCGTCTAAAATTATTGTTGAAGTAGAGTTATTATCCTAAATATCCATCTTTTGAAAAGAAGTTGTAAAATTAATATATTTTTACTATAATTTGCTTTTTTCGGTTGCCCAGGCCTGTTCTAGAATTATTCAGGAAATAAATAAAGTCATTTTTATGTTTTTTTGGCCCCAAAATACTCTTAGTGGATGTTTTAAATTTTTTTTTAAATATTATTTCGCAAATGTCTGAAAAGTCAAAATATTATTGCTCCTTAAAATATAAAGGGATAGGGTCAGTTAATGGCAATTTCATTTAAATACAAAATTATTAGCCTAATATTAATAACCTTTCAAGTTGCTTTGGGGCCTATTAGGCCCCAATTTTCGTAGGAGTGTTAATGAATTAATCACTCTTTGAAAGACATTGTTCCACTGAAAGCAGTGTCATACCAGTAAGTACAACTTCTGTATTTGTGTTTATTGTTACGTATAGTGACGTAGAACTATAACGTTTTTTACCGTTAAAAAAAACACACGAAAAAAATGTATATTTATTAGCGAGTAAACCTTCGTCCATTTTTCATATTTAGAGTTAAAAATAAAATTTAACAGAAATTTACCGATAAACAAACAACGTTGTGTAATTAAATAAATTCTACCATATGTTTTAATCAAGATATTTGATATAAAATGGAAGAAACATCAGTACCAATAATTTTCAGTGACTTCTGAAAGTTTTGCGTCTGACATTGTGTACACACACAAAAAATTCAACATGTTTTTCTTTACAAAAACTATTTTTAAACTCTTATACCCAAGTTATCATATTAAAAACATTAATCATCATTCACCAACAGCTAATCTTGTTAGCAGCCCATAAATAGATAACTCTTGTTAATTTAAAATTATATTTAACATATGTTAAATCAATATCGAAATGATATATTATACTTGCTTTGCGGTATTAGGTACCAAAAGGTTAGTATTCTGTAGATTCAAAGGGACTGAAATACATTTTGTCAGTGGTATTTTGAGGAAATAAGTGATTTTGAGACAAGTATTAGACCCGTTAATAACATAAGATTGCTAAAGGAAGTGCCCCCCAGTGGCTCAGCGGTATGTCTGCGGACTTACACGCTAAAATCCGGGTTTCGATACCGGTGGTGGGCAGAGCACAGATAGCCCATTGTGTAGCTTTGTGCTTAATTCAAAACACCAACACCAATTGCTTAAGGAAGTAAAATGGATAATCCGAACCTGATAAGATTTCCGAGTTTTCCTGGTGTGTGTTAGTGTGTGAAATAATGAGAATGGAAAAGTTTGGAATTTTGTATCTTTCGCTATTAAATATATTTTTCTGAATAAACATTATTCTTAAATTTAAAAATAAGCTTAACCCATTGTTGGCAGCTTCAACAGTACTACACGTAGAAAACGCGCACTTTGAGTACAGGCTGTTAGTTTTATACTTTGTACAGAGTTAATTTTAAAAACTTTTAAAAAGATAAACCCTTCAGAGAAAGAATATCGTTTGTTTACTTGGTTATTTCAGAAACAATAAAATAAGATTAAATACGTTTGTATAAATTAGTTTGAAACATATATATGGTTCAAATTGAAAGTAATGGAACGTCTAAAATAGATCTGTTTACATATTATATTTTTAAGTTTATTATTTCATTAAAATAACATACGGAAGAAACAGCTTTATTTGTTCGCCTTTGTTTGCAAGTTACTTGAATTGTAATTTTCCACTAATATTTAATCAACATTTCAAATAGCATATCGTATGTAAAAAGGAATTTTAGTTTATTTATTAAAATTAATGAACAAAAATAAAATAATGACACTCAAGAATAGTTAGTTAATGTAGATATTATGATAAAGCGGGAGTTGCCATGATATAATAAATTTGGTTTGCAATCAAAGCACATTTTCTTTGCCTTTGATTTTGGTTACGCTATTATTGCTGTATGTTATGATCCACAGAATTACACACCAAGAAAAAATGATACAGTGGTTGATTGTGAAGTGAACTATATTTTGATAAATAAAATATAAATAGAGCCTATATACGTGTCGTCATCTGTTGAATTTGTACTTAATTGTTACAAAGAAATATTGTTGTGAAAAGGTTGAAATGTTTTGTGCTAGTTATCAATATTATTGTTACATACACTTTGTAATAAAAAAAGTAACTTATGAATATTAATTTGATTTATTCTGTGAACTGCATCTGCCTTAAGTGTGAGGTATACGACTCTACAATACTCATGAAAAGTTATTCACTCGTAAATTTCAGACAGAATGGTTGTTGTTGCTTTGAATTAAGCACAAAGCTATACAATGGGCTATCTGTGCTCTGCCCACCACGGGTATCGAAACCCGGATTTTAGCGTGTAAGTCCGCAGACATACCGCTGAGCCACTGGGGGGCTAGACAGAATGGTATATAGAAGATTCATTTGCATAACTAATATTTTCTAATATTATTTAGGTCTTAAGAGAGACATATGAAACTTCAACCAAAAATAATATTACAGCTTCTCAAAACATTAAAGCTTTGAAAAATTATAAGGAATAATTGTTTCAAAAGCCGCAAATATTTTATTGGCCGTGGTCATTTTGTGCTTTGCAACATATTTTTTATATTCCTCTGAAACATTACAAACTATTTGTATTCGTATTTAAAAACAGTTAAACATGGACACGTAGTTGATTATACTATTTTAAACTCCGTCCTAACCAACAAATGTTTATTATTTCTGTATGTAAGGTTGGTACAGCAGTAAGTACAACTCTAAAATCAGGTGTTTGATTCCCCTGTGTGGACTCAGCGGATAGCCCGATGTGGCTTTGTTATAATAAAACACACACTATATGTAAGAATTATTAATTTATAAATGAAAACTCTTTCTGGTTCATCCCATATATCTGTTGGTCACATGATAAAGTAAAATATTTTATTAAACACACACACACACACATAAATATACGCATGTGTGAGTGTTTTCTTGATTTTGTCAAAATAACGTCAATTTTGTTTCTTTGTTTTACAATTTATTTTACATTGCTTAAATCAAGACTAATCACTGGTCATTCAACAAAAAAATACATAATAAACTCGTATATTCGCGTCTCAGTTTTCACTTTAAAATGCCCGTCACTTGACCCGTGGATAGACCCTCCAAATAAAAAACATTTCGGTATTTGAAACGAAGTCATCTAAACACTGAAGAAACTCGTACACTACTGTAAATTGATGATATAAGTCTCTTTGTATCATTATTGTAGTGTAATCGTTTCTAAATCGATGGCTCAGCTGCTTGGACACATAAACAAGGCAAGCCATCATTACCCACAATATGGGCAGACTGCCATTATTTTAGGGTACCTGTTAAAAAACCGAATCATAGGCACAGATGGACGTCAGTACAGTGTAGAGACAGTTATAAATATACTTCACAGAAAAAACAAAACAAGTTTAAGTTGGCAACTTAAAGTTCGCATCTTTAATTTCTTTCATTTCTGCTCCATGTTTGAGATAACAACCACGACTTTTTATAAAATGCACAACGTTTTGATACTCGGACATTTGAAGAAGAAAACCTAAAAATCTCTCAAAGTAATAACGTTTTTAGTTTATTGATTCATTTTTGAACACATACAGAACCAGATGCAGAATATTGATTTATTATAGTAGAAAACTATTATTGACTCCCTCGTTTTGTTTTTGTTTTAATGTCAAAACAACCAAAAAAAATAATCAATGTGATTTCCTTTAAACAGATAAGGTCTAGAACTCATGAGAATTTTAAAAGTCAGTTATTTGTTGCTAAGTACAGCGATTAACTTATAACATGCATGTGTTATATATTGAATATTTGTGTAATTTCTTTTTTTGACGAGCTTCCCGCCTCCCAGTGGCACGGTGGTATGTCTGCGGACTTACACACTAAAAACCGGGTTTCGATACCCGTGGTGGGCAGAGCACAGATAGCCCATTGAGTAGCTTTGTGCTTAATTCTAAACAAACAAACAAACAGACGAGCTTCCCCTGAAAGCATTAAATATAAAACGTTGTAGCGTTATCTATTGAACGATTACAGAAGTAAGAATAAAATCGATCAAAAAGGTGGGGTTTGTATTTAAAGATTTAATGTTCACAGTTTAGTCAAGAAACAATTTATTGAATCATATCTTATACGGACTTCATAGAGAAAAATATAAGTTTATCATAACACCTTCTTATAGCATTTCCTTTAATTAAATCTTTGTTTAATAGCTCAATTTCATAAAGGTGTGCATGAGATAATGTTGCAAAATGAAAGATTGTTTTACATTACATATTATTACACTCATCTTTACAATAAAAAGCTTTAAGCTGCATTGAAGGTCAAACTTAGCTTAAAAATAATCATTATTAGTAGGTCAAATATGGCCTAGTATTTGCACGTCAGGTTACGGGTCAAAGTTCCTGGAGTTCAAGATCTGAAATTTTAGTTGCAGGCGTTTTATAAAAGTGGTAGTCGTTACTACTATTTGGTTGAAAAAAACCAGATAAAGCCCATGTGACAGTGGTTGGCCGTCTTCGTCCTGGTTTGTAATTCAAAGTTAGTAACTATCCCTGACTCCTAGGGTTATTTGACCTGACCGTTTATCTCCTGTTCAAATAAGGTGTCATTCAGATTGAAATCCCGTTTCTTTTAGCTTAACAATATAATGACATCGATAAAACATAAACTACCAACAATTATTGTCTTCCAGGTTCACTACACCTTCTTTGATTTGTTGCTTTTTTGTGACACTGATTTCAATAGGTGCCTCAAATTGTCAATTAGATTAGCATAGCTGCTGAACTTCAAAGACAAAGGCAATTAAACCTCCTTCTGGATACCGAGTAACAAATATATTGTGATGGTGTTTTTCTTCATAGTGCTATTGGTTTTAAAATACTTATCTCTTTGGTTCCATAAGACATCTCCATTCAGTTATAGGCGCTCACGTTTGTCCTGTTTACAAAAACTCCAAGGCTTTGTTTCATCAGTCCGTAAGTAATTATCTTGCTTGATTTTTCTTATTTTTAAGATCGCTATGTTGCTTTAACAGTTTAACCACATTCATGCGAAATTCTTCATTATGTGTCAGCTACTTTTTTTACAGTTCTACTGCTGATTATAAGTCCAATGTAGATCTAAGTTTATTTCTGCAAGTGTTTGTATTAGGTTTATTTAACATTATTCGATTTACATTATTATTCTGCTTGAATGCCTATTAAACTTTCCTTCTTATTAGGCTTTAAAGCTCAAATATCAGTAAACTGATGTTATTTTAAAAGCTTTCTTCAAGATGTACTAAGTAGATACTACATATCTTATTTTTTCATAATGTACACGTTTTTTTACGTAGCATTGTTAAGTTTTTTCAGAACTCTTGTTTAAAACTTGCTAGCTCTGGTCGAGATTGTATGCCTAAGGTATTACTTCCCGTAGCTTGTCCACAGTGAGAACAGTGTCCAATGCCCATATATTATGCACATGAGAAAGTGACAAAAGTTTCACTTTATTTTAAAGCAGTGTACAAGTCTGCTAACGTAACAAAACAGGGAAATCTTCCGCTTAATATCTTTCCTTTACCCCAAGTTTACCATGTGATAAAACTTGGACGTCTGATTTATCACAGATAGATACTTCAGCCATTTTTTTTGTTTTTCTGAGTTTGAAGTCTAATAATGGTCCTGTTGAATTATTATTATTATTACCAACGAATATTATTTTAGAGGAATAAGAAAACATTGTGTGAAATATGTGCTTATAGGAAACAGATTTCTTTTACATATACTTAAAACATATTAAGTTTAGTATTGAGTAGTCGCTCTAAATCGACCTTCTAGCAATACTCCTATTATAATTTCTTTAAATTTTGGAACATTTTTTATTAAATAAATCAAGATTAAAGTTACCTAACACTAACCAGGTTTAAACAAATTCCTGTGTAAGTTAGCATATGTTGTTTTGCTTCTTGTCAGGCAGGATGCTTATTTAATCATCTAAAGTTACTATATAAATAAATATAAATAATCTAAAATATATTCCAGTCTAAAAATTAACTGATGAATTAGTAACAAAGCAATAAGTATTATAATAAACCCATAATCTTAGTGGGGAGTTATTAGAAGCTCGTATCAAGTTTGCTGGGAAGAATGAGTTACTAATGAGGTTATCAGAAACTAAAAAAAAAAAAAAGTCCAAAAATAGATTATGACGTTAATCAAAGTGTCACTTGAAAAACACTGCTCAAGGTTGGTCTTTGAATAAACACAAAGCTGTTATGCAAGTATGTGACCAAGATATTTGACTTTTAGTACATTTTGTTCATGCATTAACATTTCTTAAATTTTGAAACATCTGACAAACTCTGAATAAAAACTGGAGTTTTTTGAGAGTGGTAATCAGCATCGATATTCAGAATAGACAGTCAACCATTCATCTATAGATCGGACCTTCAAGAAGCATCCTCATTGATACAGAAGAGATACAACGCTCAGCTTCGGCATAAATAATGTTTAAATGTTTTGTTGTTGTACCATTTATTGCTCGTAACTTAATGAGATTGTACCACGTTATAAGGTAAGACTGATATTATGCAAAAGAATTTAAAGAGTACAGAATAAAAAGTGTATCTTCAATAAATTCGATGGGATTTGTTGTTATATCAAGAGTCTGCATCGATTCCATGTACTTAGTGTATATTTCGTCGGGTTGGTGATATGTCTACACATGCCACTTGGTTGAATTCCTAATATTTAAGTAAATGTAATAAATATTTGTTTAACTGTTGTGACCATAACAAGTTAGTTCACCTTCTTCAGTTTTTAATATACCTAGATTAACTAATATCATGTTGAAAGTTTAGTAGTAAGTTTGTTTGTTTGTTTGTTTTGGAATTTCGCACAAAGCTACTCGAGGGCTATCTGTGCTAGCCGTCCCTAATTTAGCAGTGTAAGACTAGAGGGAAGGCAGTTAGTCATCACCACCCACCGCCAACTCTTGGGCTACTCTTTTACCAACGAATAGTGGGATTGACCGTCACATTATACACCCCCACGGCTGGGAGGGCGAGCATGTTTAGCGCGACGCGGACGCGAACCCGCGACCCTCGGATTACGAGCGCACGCCTTAACGCGCTCGGCCATGCCAGGCCTTAGTAGTAAGTAGAGAAACATTTGACTGTTTTCAGTTTCGCACAAAGCTACATGAGAGCTATCTGGGCTTGCCGTTCCTAATTTAGCAGTGTAAGACGACAGGAAAGGCAGCTAGTTATCATCACCACCCACTGCTAACTTATGGGTTACGATTAATGGGATTGGTCGTCACATTATAAAGTCCCCACGGTCAAAAGAGCAAGCACATTTGGTATGACAAGGAATCGAGTCCGCGATCCTCAGATTACGAGTCTAGCACCCTAACCACATGGCCATGCTGTAGAAACAAGATCACACTAGAATATACGAGAAAAAAATATGGCTATATCTACAACATGTATTAAATCAAAAGATGGGGGCATGACCAAAAAGAGTGTAGTGATAAATATGGGGTTGGAGGCGGCTGCAGCAATTCTGATTTAACCAGCAGGACAATGCATCATTACATACATGAGGAATGCTGTTTTAAAGCAAATTACAGGAAGATTTTGAATATTTTATAGGTGACGTTGGAGCAGCACGTTTCAGGGTGATCAGATGCACATATACACACACAAAAAAAGGAAATATACTTGGCACAAGTACCAGGTTTTTAAATGAGAAACTGGCACCATTGAATAATCCATGGAAAAGAAATTTCAAAAAGTTAAATTGTTAGAAAAATGTTATTTTCCAATCACAGTTGGAAAAATAAAATCTTTTACATTCATTTTATATCTAAGGAATTAAATTTAGAAGCAGATTATATATTAGGGTAAGGTTTCTTGAGTAATTATGACAGTTACATATTCATTACCAGAGATAAACTATACAAAGAAAATACAGATCTCAAGTTTTGAATGAAATATACCTTCAGACTGATGATAAATTCTTGCTGAATCAGATAGACGTTGAACACACGTGCACTATACAAAGTAGTGAGGCTAAGGATCATAAGAACTGATACTCATAGCTGTAGTGATACATATCAAAGTCAAAATGGTAGTAGGTCAACTGGCCAAAAGATATAAGGGTAGTGAAGTTAGGAGAAAAGCAATAATTATGACACTAGTAGTAACAGTAATAAGAAAGTTATAAGCACACATAACCAGTGACTAGAAGTAAAACAGTAAATAGCAGTAAAGAAAATCAAGATGAAATTAAAGACCTAAAGAAGCACACAAATGGACAGACCTCTCACAGCTGTAGCTGTACAGCTACAGACGAAACCCAATACATGTAAGATTTGAGTTAGAGATGCCCGACATAAGTCAGATTGTTATTGAAGCTAGAATAGGTTATAAGGTAAATGAGGGAACGTTACTGAAGCCAGACACGTAGATAATCAGGCACTGATTTTTGCTACACATATTAATAAAGTGTCAGAGTGAAATTTGGTACCTATAAAGATTTTGAATATAAATAATAGTAAGCGGTATTGTCTCATTATATAGTAACAGGTAAAACTAACAATATAGAGCAGGTAACTGCAACAGAAAAACACAATTTACAAATCATATACCCTTGTGGTGAGTAATGACACTAAAAAACCTTACTCCTGTTCGGCAAGATAGCCTCTGTTATTAAAAGGTTACGACGTTGAAGAAAAACACAGAATTGGTGGGAAATATTGAAATATGTATGTATTGAGTAGAATTAGGGTACGAAGCTTGGAGGATAATTCAAGGCAAAATATTAACAAAGTCAAAAAAGTAATAAATGTTAGTGAAGGTCAATATAAAGCAATATGGGATTTGTATCATGTTATTAATGAATAAAAAGCATTAAACTGAACTTGTTCAGAAGTTGCATATTACAAGATGTTAACCATGACGTACATTTTAGATTCTTAAATACCATATAGCAGAAAAGGAAATAGACAAAACACAATAACTTAACCCTAGATAATAGTTCCACAAAATCTGAAAAACAAAATAATGAGTATATCTATCGATACTCCACTTTCTGCAAAGTTAGCAATTGCAAAAACGTATAGCAGAGTAAGTAAGATTTTTGTTTCATAATGTGAGAAAGAATATTACATTCTATTTAATTCTCTATTGAATGACGAAAGAATGAAATAAGTCCACATTTAAGGAACGCTCCTTTAGAAATAATTCCAAACTTCATTATGCCTTTTAAGGTGGCAACAATGGATATTTTAGGAGGCCTGGCATGGTCAGGTGGTTAAGATACTCCTAATATGAGGGTCGTAGGTTAAAATCCCTGTGACACCAAACATGCTCGCCATTTCGACCGTGGAAGCGTTATAATGTAACGGTCAATCACACCATTCGTTGGCAAAAGAGTAGCCCAAGAGTTGGCGGTGGGTGGTGATGACTAGCTGCCTTACCTCTAGTTTTACACTGCTAAATTAGAGACGGTTAGCGCTGATAGCTGTCTTGTAGCTTTGCGCGAAATTCAAAATAAACCAAACAGTGTATATTTAGGCCAATATCCAAAACTACATACGGGAGATAAATAGATATTAGTTGAGTTAGATTACTTAACAAAAGTAGTATGAATAAATCTGACAAAAAGCAAAAACTATAGTGAAAACCTTTGTAAATCATACTGTATATTGATACAGAATCCGATAGAACCTAGAAATATATATATATATATTTCATTTCGAAATTAATGAAAAGATTAGCATGATAGACATGTTATCACTATATTATGAGAAAGGTTAGAAAAGGATGAATAAATTATCTGATTGTTATTAGCTTATGGAATCACAACAAATATTGTCATACGTCATAGCAGTAATATTGCCAATTAAAAAGATGTTAGTTGCCAAGAAGGTTTATTATGCGATGTATGAAGACTAGAGTGGAAATAATATAGAGAATGCAGATAGCATTCGAGAGGGCAAAAGAAAACTTAACTAAGCTAGCCACAGGAAAAATAACAACAACAACAGACAAGGTAACATTAACATAGTTTGTTTTTGAATTTCGCGCAAAGCTACTCGAGGGATATCTACGCTAGCTGTCCCTAATTTAGCAGTGTAAGACTAGAGGGAAGACAGCTAGTCATCACCACCCACCGCCAACTTTTGGGCTACTCTTTTGCCAACGAATAGTGGGATTGACCATTGCATTATAACGTCCCTACTGCTGAAAGGGTAAACATGTTTAGTGCGACGAGGATTCGAATCCGCGATCCTCAGATTACGTGTCGAACGCCTTAACCCACCTGGCGATGTCCGGCCGTTAATTTAGTGAATATCAAAGGTTTGATTGTGGAATTTCGTCCAAAGCTACTCGAGGGCTATCTGTGCTAGCGGTCCCTAATTTAGCAGTGTAAGACTAGAGGGAAGGAAGCTAGTCATCACCACCCACCGCCAACTCTTGGGCTTCTCTTTTACCAACGAAAAGTGGGATTGACCGTCACATTATAACGCCCCCATTGCTGGGAGGGCGAGCATGTTTGGCGCGACGCGGGCGCGAACCCGCTACCCTCGGAGAATATCAAAGGAAGAGAGTTGTATCATATCCAATAGTCATTGTAAGGAAGAAAAAACTTATTCCAAAGTTCTGTGTTGAATTCAGATGAGTAAATTTGGTGACATATGTTGATTCCTTTCCACTATTATTGATGGATCAATGTCTTGATGCATTTTAAGATGCCCATTGGCTCAGATTTTCACATTTGGCTGCTGATTATTGGTAATTCAAACTGAATGGTGAGAACAGACTTGTATGATTAACAAAATCATATAAAAGAGATTTTGTATGATTTTGGTACATGCCAGAAGCATTGAAGCAACGTGATTCTCTTTAGATTGGTTCTTATTTTGTTCTCAGTAAGTTTGTCTTATCAAATTATAAGTAGCAGTGCTCACACGGCTTACTAACACGTGTTGAAAACTTTGATAAGTTAAAGCTTTACAACACTGATGAGCCTCTAGTTTATTAGAGCTGAAGACGAGCCAAAGGATAGTGAAAGTACTCTTGTTGTTTTTTTATTTCAACTCAGCTGATGACGAGGAATATGCTGAAAGTGCGTGTTTGGCGATTTCAGAGAAGCCAGAAGAAGTAGGTGAGAAAATACCAGTGGAGGAACTGAATAGCACATTTAATGATTTGCCAATATGCGAAAATCACGAACATTCCAAATTAGATTAATTGCCTAACCAACAGTTACAATAATGGGTTACTAAACAGGTGAACCACTGAATTGTAACCCTTCATTTCCAAAAGGTCTGGTATGGCCAAGCGTGTTAAGGCCTTGGGCTCGTAATTTGAAGGTCGTGGGTTCGAATCCCGGTCGCACCACACATGCTCGCCCTCCCAGTCGTGGAGGCGTTATAATGTGATGATCAATCTCACTCTTCGTTGGTAAAAGAGTAGCCCAAGAGTTGGCGGTGGGTGGTGATGACTAGCTGCCTTCCCTCTAGTCTTACACTGTTAAATTAGGGACGGCTAGCGCAGATAGCTCTCAAGTAGCTTTGCATAAAATTCCAAAAAAACAACAAACAATCATTTCCAAAATGTGTTTCATAGTAGAATGTTTATAAAATACTATGTTAAAGTAACTTGATTATTATGCAATCAAGATATCTAACATTCGTTAAGTATAATACTTAAAAAATCAGCAACCTTTACGACTGTAGGTTAGCACTAGGAGTTAAAAAAAACTAGCCAAAATGGCATTGTAACTCTTGCCTGTTAATCTGTCAAGTGATTTCATGTTTGTATGACGTCTTGTGATACCCATTTAAAGTATTTTTTCCGTGTAGTAGCAGACCACGTGGTACTCATTAGACTTATAGCTACGACAACTGATCATAATAAACTTAATGCCTCGATTATTTAAAGGTGACATGACTGATGATAATTGTTGAAGTTTTAAAACAGCTATGAACTCTTTGCTTTCCAAGCACTCAAGCAAATTTTTGATTTACATTATCAGAATGTTTATGGAAGAAGAGATCTGAGTACACTGAAATTATGTAAACATGATTTTTAAGTAGGTTTTGCACTCAAGTCTATAACAAGGAACCCTTTAAATTACTTATAGTATAGACTGAATTGATCGTACTATTAGTCTTTAGATAACATAATTCAAACTGTCATAAATTATGGTGGAAATTTGTTTTTCATTGGATTTCGCACGTGTGTATTTTTCTTAGTACACATAAAAATGGCGCTTTTCTAGGGCGATAATGTTCATATCCTTAAGTAAAATATTTTTACACGAAAGATTTTGATTGTATCTTCCAAACTGTAAGGTTTTAATTTACTGTTAAATCATTGGCGTCCGCAGATAGTTGTCCAGGATGAGTGGGCAAAATCAAAATCAAGGGACGATTCATAAACACATGCTAAATGAATAAAGAAAGAATTATTTTTTCTCATTTTCCGGGAGTCATCTGTTCCTTTCTTCTCCCTTCCTTTCGGACGCCCATGTATTAACTAAACTCCTGATCAATCGTAAGCAGAATTGATCAAACATTTTAAATCCTACTCTTAGCTTTGTAAGATAAAAAAATTCTTACCTAGCTGGCTATCTTGTTTCACTTGACTTTTTTTTTTGTCAGACTTATTGAGTTATGCCTTGTAACTTGTATTAGAGATGACTACAATATGTTTAGCTTTGAAGAAAAATACATTAATATTTCAAAGACTGTTAGTGACTCTGGGCTTTATCACAAGTAAAAAGAAGCCAATGGATTAAGATTTTCAACTACCAGGGACCTCATACTTATGGGTTCTCTTAAAGACTACCAACAACGTTTTCCTGTACTTCAAAGAACATTGGCTAAGCCATCAATTCTTCCAGTGTCCATTGCTGAACATTACAACTGAGCCATGTGTTCAAGCTGTTCTTTTACTACAATCAATTCCTACAATGATTCCAGCAGAGACTATATTTTGATTGAGAAAAAAAGAAGAAAAATAGAAGCTCTGGTTATTCTGTACCCTGCACCATTTAAGGACGCCACAAGACTGGCTGCGGTTGAGTTTACTGCATTACCAATAATCAAGGTATTTTTGTAAAACTAAATATTTTTACATGTGCTACACAAACGAAGTTATAATGTAAAATCAAATGTTTGGTTTGTTTTGAATTTCACGCGAAACTACGCTAGCCGTCCCTTTTTTACCAGTGGAAGACTAGAGGGAAGGCCAACTTTTAGGCTACTCTTTTACCAATAAATAGTGGGAGTAGGCGTTATAGTGTCATTACATTGTTTTAATTACAAACAAAAATGGTCCGGCATGGCCAGGTAGTTAAAGCACACGGATTACAAGGAACGCGGGTTCGAATCCCCGTCACACAAAAGATGTTCTCCCTATCAGCAGGTGAAATGAAAAAAACAAAACTTTGTGTTTGTGTGTGTAAAAGCAAATATTTAGTTAACAATAAACAGAAGAAGAAATAAGTGACTGGCCGTACAAGTGGAATCTTGTGCATTGTGATGAAGTGATGTAAAAAAACAATGGAGAACTTACATTTCAGCGAAAGAGAGAAATGAAATTTAACTTTTTTTAAAAGTAAATAGTAGATAAAGCACGTTAGTAAGCATTGTTTGTATTATTCAAATCAACACATTTTGTAAAATCTAAAGTTTTCTTCGTGTATTACTCAAATTAAATTATTTTCATACAATGATTTTACTTACATGCATCACTACTAATAAGTCGAATTATTTTATTTAGCAAAATAAAAGTTTCACATGTATTACTCAAATTAAGTTACTTTTAAAGTAGAATGTTTTATTTGTATGACTAAAATTGTGTCGATTTAATTTTTAAACTGAAAAAGTTTTACATGTATTAACAAAGTCCGATTATTCCTTCTATTTAACATTAGTTGAATGGACCGTGTGTGCTTTGACACCTTTTCTAACATTTATTAAGTATTTTTAGGGCTTTAAATATGTAGATAATATATTTTATGTGGGATTCAGTTGCCAAAACAAACTAAAATGGTTTATAAACATTTTATCTCTTTTAAACGGCATGTAGTATTACAACATTGATTCTTGGATGATGATATACATTTTGATTGTTTTTTTGTGCTTTAATTCATACTTTCATTTCTGTTAATTAGGCACGTTTTACAGAAAATATTTTGTTTTATATACGTTTTAAAATGAATTTTCTCTCAAACATGTTTTTCAAGGCTCAGTATAAATAGTATCTCAGTATTTATTCGCAGTAGGGAGTTGAACGTATTTTACTGCGCAAACTCTTATCGTTTTTTCTATCGTTAGATACATTAAAATGAATGTCGATGTGAATAGAAAAGGTGAGTAAAATTGTAATTTATATATATATAACATACTACTGCCTAATCATTTGTAATAGAAAACTCTGAAAGGAATTATCTCATTCTGTTTATTAGTAATGGCCATCCAAGCTAAGAAGAAACGTTCGAAAGGACCAAAGTCGAAGTTCAAAGGGCGGACAGCGGAGAATACTACTGACAGCAACAGGAAAAGGCAAGATAGGCCTAATTATTATTAATATACTCGTTAATGTAATGAACGTTTAGTAGGTAGTTGGACTTAGCGTTAATGTTAGAGGTAGTCTAATAATATCTAGGTTTGTTCAGAATTAAATCGAGTAAGAGACCTACACTGTAGCCGAAAATCCTTACATTTAATTTTATTGACATTATCACTGGTTGTTACAGTTATACCTAAATTTACAGTTGAATATACGATTTTGTTATTGATTTCCATAGGTTTTGATTTAGAAAATTAATTACTGTACTTAAAATCCATTGAAACGTTTTTGATTTTTTTCCAAATTTAATTATCAGATGCTCAAAATTACGAAATGGCATTTGTTCTGAATTGAACTAGTGTATAATTCAAATTTGTGTAAGAGTCCAATATTTTAAACTTACTGCTTAGTGTGATCATCTACCTTATTTCTGTCATGCTGTTTTCTTGGCAGTTGGTTATGTTAGCCAACTGGTATTTCAGTATGACCTAGACTGTGGTCAACTTGTCAGTGTTGGATGGTTTGAAGTTTTTAATTGTTTTATAACCTCAAAATTTCTCTGCAAGAATATTTGGCTGGTCCTCTTTAAAAGGCTGTTCATAATACTTATTGCAGTTGAGATGCTTCAGTGTAATGCAGTGTGGTACTTGTAATAATTCTAAAAGAAAGACATTGAATTGTTCATAAAGGTTCAGAGAAGGATTACTGTAATGGTGCCTGAGATGGAGGGATTGTCATATGAAGAGAGGTTGAAATCTCCCATTGTTTTCTCTTAAAAAGAAATAGTTGGGAGGGATCTGATTAAAGTGTTTAAGATTTTAAAGGGAATTGATAGTGCTGATTCATCATGTTTTTGTGCTTAACAGTAAGAACCATAGGACTAGCAGATACAATATATAAATTTTTGCTGGGTAAGAGTTATCTTCAGAGAAGATAGTTTTATTTTTCTAATAGGGTGGTTAGTCTTTTGATGTGGAGGCAGTAAATATGAGTGAGCTAAAGAGAAGGCTTGGTAAATATATATATGTATTATAAGGACTGGCTTTAAGAGATTTTAAAATTTATTTATTAATAGTTTTAGTTTAGAGGATAAGACAGCCAAGGTGGACCAACTGAGATATCTAAATTGAGAGAAACTAAAGGTTTAATAACTGAAAAAAATTTAAAGATATAAGCTTAATATAATCTTTCCACAGGTAGTAAAATTCTAGAATGCTAAAGATCAAGCCAAGCAATTCCTTATATTCTGGGGAATACAGGTTTAAACAAAGAAAAGTAAGACCTAGCAATCTAATTGTGAACCTTTTTTTTTTTTTTTTAAGGGAAAAATTAAGGTAAGATATGATTAGTAGCAGGTTCTACAAACTTTCTTAAAGAAATAACTCATAGTTGAGTTTTTCTTCTTTATTACTACCATATATACATATCTCTTAACTACTGTAACTAGAAAGTTCATCTTATGAAGCCAGTTTTAGATTTTAGTTATAAATGTTTTTTGTTTGTTTGTTTTTGTTAGCATTCAATTTTCTGTATTAATGTTCACCAAGAAGTCATAATTCTTTACATCATGGAAACTATTGCACATTGTTAAGCTTAGGCCTTTTCATCAAGCATATAAACAGCTGTCTAGTATCAATGGAAAGATAACAAAAAATTTTATATCTTTAACATAACATATGTCTGTCTGTCTGTATGTGTGTACACCCTGATACACCAATATCAACCACAATATGTGTGTAAGCTCTATGAACTCTTAGGAATGTTTCAAGAGAGTCAAAATTGAACTTAACCATATTTTTAATTTGTAAATCCTATTCATTAATTACTCCTAGCCTGTTTAGTCAATCACAATCTTGGTAGGTTGATGCTTGAGATAGTGTTCAATATTCTAAAAGGATTCATGTTAAAGTATGAAAGGTACTAGATTGTTTCTCAAACAACCATGCTTTTATCATGGTCATGGAGGATTTAAGTAGTTGTGGTAGAATAGGTATTGAGAAATTAGAACTAATGATTATTTATTTATATGTTGAAGTTAGGGAATTTATAGTATTATTTTACTAGCAAAACACCTTTTTAAAAATCAAGAAATTCTTCTGTGGCTGCATGTGATTTTGTTTACTAATTTTATTTAAATGAAAACTTCAGCTTATTCCTGTCTTACTGTTTTTTGTATAATTTTTTTTCAACAAAACACCAACTATTTATATTGCCCTGCAGTGGCACACTGGTATGTCTGCAGACTTAATCTGATAGAAACTGGGTTTTGATACCCATGGTGGATAGAGCACAGATAGCCCTTTGTGTAGCTTTGGGTATAACAACATACAATCTATTTATAAATCAGTTATTTTTAATGATAAATAGATTTTTAATATTTTGTCAACAGGTCCATCTGATGTGATGTTGATCTTTTTGAGCAAATTATTTGTTATTGTTATAACTTTAATAATCTATACTGAAGAAATTGTTTCAAAATCTCATTTATCTCTCAAACATTAACCTATGCCAGTCAGTTATATTCTAATATTTAGACATCCACAAGCTTAGTTTTGAATGAGTTTTAGCAGTCTTTCAATTAATGAAAGTATCAACTTATGCTAAATTGGCATTTTTAATACAAAAAAGAATATTGCAATTTTACTCTCCTGTTAAGACATAAAGTTGAACTGAGACTCAAGCCTAATTACCTGTAATTATCTCAAATAGTGATGAACTACAGGTAAAGAAATTCTAAAGAGTTCACAAACTTCCCATGATACATAGTTTTTGTCTGTGTGTGTTCTGTTGTACTTCTGCAGATTTCAGATGGCATTAAAAGCATGTTTTTAGATGATCAAACCTTGTTGTACTAACTCATTATTTCAACTCATGTTTTCTTCTAAATGACTTTATTTATACAAATTACAAGTTTCTTTTTCATTGTGACACTTAAGTCTGGTTCCTTTATTTTTGTGAGCGTTTGCAGTGCTTGTATAGATATGTTGTTTATGCATTATCAGTTCTACCCACTATTCTGTATGGACAGAAAATTTAACCTTTTCCACATGTGTCAAAGGCCATGTTAGTGCTTTTGCCTCTCATTCAAAGTTTTATTTAACTAGTTTATTAATTTATGCCAATAAGTTTAGTATCAAACTGTAGATTATAATTCAAATGTTAATATTATACACCATTTGATTTCTTAATTTAATATCAGAAAATATACATAAACTTCAGTTTTTGGTTATCATATGGTATGTTGAATGCAACACTGGTTCAAATTAAATATCTATAGTTTCATATGACTTGGAAACTCCGTCTTTTCTATTTTCTGAGATAATTGCTCAAATACTGAATCAAATAGTGATCCTGCTCACTTCTTTCCATTTTAGTCATTTCTGACCAAAAAAAAAGGCATAATTTACATTTATTTCCTAATTTTTATGGTTGTTGTGAAATTGGTCAAATAGAATGAACCCATACAGATTTATTAATAAAAATAACTGATAAAATATAGTTTTTTTAAAAGAAATATTTGATAGCTATCTGGATGTTAAAGATTTTTGTGGATAAAATTTGAAAAGTTTGTTACATAAAAATATTTTTTTATCTTAAAATAAATATTTACTTTACATGTTGGATACATAACATCTCAAAAGAAAAAGGGCATGAGAAAAATGTTTAAGAAAGCGTAAGACCTAATATTTAAAAAAAATATTTTGCACATGAAAGTATTGTAGTATATACTGATAATCTGCCAGATTTCATGAATATACACTTAGTAATTTAAAAGTCACAGCATGAAAACAATAACAAGCAAGATGTGTTCCAAGGAATGAGCATGTGCTGCAAAATATGAACATATTGCAAACGACATGCAAATTAAGGTTTGAAAATCATTGGTTTTAAATTAAAACTGGAGAATAATGTTGGTGAAATTTGAAACTGTTTATAAATAGTTTACAGCACATATAAGGAAACCAAAGGTGAAGAGTTAGTAATATTTAAGGCATTTAATCTATTTTTGATTGTATGTGATGAATATTAAAATTATTATGTGAAATGTATTTATTATAATTATTTATTATATTACCCTATTATAATAGGGTAAGGTATGTGAATCTAGGTATATTATTTCTTTTATTAAGTGAAAAGATTAAAGAAGCAGCTCAATGGCTTTCTATATCACTTTGTTTTTTTATGTATGTGTAAGTAGTTAATTTCATGATGCTGCATTTCTTTCCATATTTACATATTTTGTAAACATATTGTATAGTGGATCTATACTTGGGCTTCTTTAGAGGCTTGCCTTATGTCTTCAAATATGACAACATTTTTGCAGTAGATAAGTTTATGAAGAAATATCAGAAATGGTTTCAAGTTTAAATAAAAGCCAAGTATGGACAAAATTCCAGTCAGACAATTGAGGTAATCTGCTTTCTGAACTTTTAACTTTTCAAATTGAGAGAGGGGGGGGATAATAAAACTTGTTAGTGAAACTGAAAACTGTGTATGCAGCTTTCTTATTAAATTACAAATTTTATATTTCTTTGTGAATATCAATGTATTATTGTTGTTATTAAAGTACTTGTAACAAAACCAAAAGGCAGTGTTTTCCTAAATGAAGACTAGCTAAAGCATTCTACAAAAACATAACTACTCTGCTTTTAAACTTGAAACATCACCTACTTGTTGCACATTTGTTTTGCCTTTATTTGTGAAGAGCTTTAAAATGTTTTTCTGGTAAGGTACTTACTTTTGTTTAGAAATAGAAATATTTCCTTTATATAACAAGCAATTTCTTTGTCTAAATGTAGAGGTTGGTATAGTATAGCTCTTATTACATAACCCATAAATTCAATCAAAACCTTCAAACTCTATTGGGAATCGCTTTTATTACTTTTAAACAGCATTACAAAAAACCTTTGACTTTCTTTATATGATCTTCTTCAAAAACATTTTAATTGTTAAAGAAATTGCTGTCACAAGGTCTAAGTGTAATGTATTTATTTTGTGATTTGTTAGTTGACACAATGATCTTCCACATATGCCATTTATGTAGAGTTGTGTCACAACCAAATACATCAATACATTAGCACTGATGCTTGTGTATTGGAGCCTAGTGAATTTATTGTTGATGTAGTGAGATACTGGAAAATTTACTAAAATTGTACAAAAAGATGAAGATTGAGATTTTTGGCTAGAAAGAAAGTACTCATTACAGTCTTGTAGGAAATAGTAATAAATTATCCATAGTGCTTGCTTTTTACTAATAAATTCAGTTGTTAGACCTGCTGATCAATAAATAATATTCATTAGTGCTACAAAACTGCCAGCTGGGTTTTATAATAAAATTACTGACTTATTTAAACTGTCTGGTATATTTTTATACGATAAATACTTTACAATCATTGTAAATCATTTTCTTTACATGCAGTTTCTAAGTTGTGTGTTGAACATGTCAGTTGAAGAGAGGATAAGGGCACTGTTATTGTACAACACCATAGTGCTTACTTCACTTTCCTGAATACTGTACTCTTATTCTTATGTATAATATTTCAATACTTATATTTTGCATGGTACCTCTTTTCATTTTGTTAATTACTGCATTCATTATAGGTTTTAATTTTTAATGTTTTGTGTTATCTATATAGAGTAATAAATGTGCACAAATAATTTATAATTATTTTTTGGTGAAGATTAAATTCAATGTCTTGCACAGAGACAATAAGATAAACATTCAAACTTCAGCCATAAATGGGCCTCTGGCTTGATTGTTTTAACATGTAGTTAAAATATCAAAGTAACTACTTTTGAACACAAGTTATTAGCTATGTGAAACAACTGTAATATTAATTTTTGTAATTACTTTGAAACTTGGCATTTATTGGTACTGATTATTTATCAATGGTATTTTGTTACATACATTTTTGAAATATTGAAAGGTTACTTTAATTGTGGATTTGTTTATCAAAGTAATAATAGTTAAGATTGGAAACTTTTATTCAGAAAATGTATAGTATATTCTTAAGTTATAAAGAGCTGCATTGTAGTGTACATTCATAGTGATAATTTAATCACTTTGTGTTAACGAAATTACACCATTCCATACCTTTTTAATGTTTTCTATTGAGATCAAACTCAAGTTCATATGAATAACATACCCAACTTGAAGGGTCATCATGAAATGATTCAGCTAAATTTAGCAGTATATTAACACCATATTCATGAATTTATTAAATATTGTGAACTTTACAAAGACTGTTAGTACATAATAAATAAACTTAGTGTTTTGAAAAATTTGTTTAATCTTCAGGTTCACCAAAAATTTACATTTGATCAATGTGTGTTATTGGGTAATACTAGTTTTAAATAATTCCACTCATCATCGGTAACTTTAAACACGTTATAATATCTGCTGTTGTGCAGCTATGTAATGTGAAGAGCTGATGACACTTTTTTTCACTTGTCCAGTGTTTAAAATTTTGTGCATTGTGACTACAAAGTACGTTGATACAGTGTGTTTGGTTGTTAATGTGACGTTTCACACCACCAATTTGTGTAATTTTGACTTCCCTATTGCTAATTCCTTTGTCTTTTACTGTTGTAGTAAATAGGCTAATATTTGTATAAAATTTGTAAAATTACTCTGAAAAGTATGTGTGTATGTTTTAAAGTTTTACATAAATAAGAAACTGTAGTATTCAACAAGCAGAAACCTCAATTATTGTACTTGATTTTGCAACTTATTTTTTATGTTCTTATGCGTTGGTTGGTTGAGAGCAATTTCTCGTGCTAGTTGTTCATAATTATATCACATGACATATGAGTCTTGTAAAGTTATAGTATAACAGTGACCATGTACATCAATATGAATTTACAGTAAATATAATTAAGGTATGGATTCTGAGACGAGCAGCTGTATTTGTGAATTTAAAAAAACGTGAAAAACACCTAGAAACGTTCAGAAGAATACATGGCTTTAATTTATAAGCAATAGTAATACGTAATAACAGGTTTTGTTTTCCTCTTTCATAATTTCCAAAAGATTTGTATTTTTATTACAGAAAGAAACAAAATATGTTTATAAAAATATTGTAATTTAGGGCACTCTGCTTTCCTATTTCCTCTGGTTTCCTATTGTATTTGAAAGTGTGCAAGCATCAGATACTGTTATGTACACAGATGTGATTCTATTCCTATATTTTGATACAGTGTTTTTATAAGACTTCCTGCGTAATTCTTTATAGAAGCAGCAACATGACTCTAACATCTTCTTGACTTAAAAAAAGAACAAAAATAAACATGTACTTTTAAATTTTACTATAGTTGTCTCTAGTGACCATAGCTGGTTTTGAATAAAACAAACTCCTAATCTTGAATCTAAAGTGGAATCATTAATCATTGTGGAAAGGTAATCTTGTTAAACACAAGAGCTAAACAAAGATAATTATCAAAGACTTTGCTCTTGAGATAATGGTTGAAGAACAGTAATCATGTAAACATTATGGTTAATGAATTATCAATTATGCTTTATGTACAAAGTGGGCTGTGTATGTCTTCTTTTAAGTTCTTTTGTTAATACCTACGAAACAGACGTTATTACCCTTGTTTGCAAAAGCGAATGCATAGATAACTAAATTTTTTCTTTAAAAAGCTTGCCGTTTCCCGATTCATATGTGGTAAAATTGATTTGGTTATAATTTTTATCTCATTTCTCTTTTTTTATTTCTCTTTAGAAAGTAATTACTTCAAAACATGTAAATTCCCAATTTTGCTTTTTTTTTTTAATATCATTCATCTCCCTAAGTTCAGTTACATTTTTCATGTAGCTGTTGCACTCAGGTCTTCGAGTTGTGATTAATCGTGGTAGTTATTTCAGTTTGAGGTTCCAAAATTTCAAATCTAAAATATGTTATCAGCATGTCGTGTTTAAGAGTATAATGACAAATGCTACTGATTGATTACATTTGGTGTGGTCCACAGATCAAAATCGGGAACAGTTTTCTGGCCCAACAGTTGCGTGCATAAACTGTCATTCAGATGATATAAAGAAAAAAAATTGTTTTTTGAAGAATAAACTACAAAAATTTTGAATTTCTATCTTTTCTTATATTCTCTTGTTTGTGAAAAGTGTCTTTAAATTGCCACGAGTTAAAAGTACACTTTAGAAAATGTTATATTACTTATCAAATCTAAGATGGTGATATTCCGTCAAGGCTGGTTATGGGTATTATGAAAATGCCGTTTATGTTAATCTTCTTCCACTGTAAAATTTTTATTCTTCTATCGGCATCATTTGTGTCATGTGGCCACGTGGTATTGAGGTCGTTCATCAAAACCATATGATCATGTAAACAGACAGCTTGTATCAACTTGTAATGGTTGTACAGACATCTCATTATTGTACCGTATTAGTAGCCTTGATGCTTAATATAGGAATTTAATTGCTAGTAATAATAATATTGCCGGAGTTTCATTTGAAAATAACACTATGTAAATTCGCTTAAGACAAAGCAAACATTGATTTTCATTCTTCCTAATTTCTAAGTTTGTAATAAGGTATCGACATTGGTAATTATAAAGTTTAACTTGTAAGCTCACTGCATGTAATAATTACATATTGGTGAATAAAAAGATGATGTAGAGGTCTGGTCTGTATTTGATTCACAACTCCAACGGCAACAGACTAGTTTCGTTAGCAGACACGGTTCTTTAGTGGAAGATCGATGTAAATAAATGAAGTAAGATTCGCGTGGTGGCTTTGTAACTTAGTTTTTATTTTCTGTATGTTGGATTATGAGTAAAGCTACACAAAGTTTCATTTGAATTAGTTGTTCTTAATTTAGAATCAATAGACTAGAGGAAAGACAGCTAGTACCACCAGTCAACACCTCTTGGGTTACTCTTCATCGTAGGAAAGTGGGATTGGTCATAACATTATAATGCTCAAACTGTGAGCATATTTGGTTACGAGATTCAAAACCGAGAACTGCAGTTTGCAAGTCAACCTCAATCACCAGGCCATGCCAGTTCTTTTTGTTTTCTGAATAATCAAAATTAATGTGCTTGGTGAAATGAATATTTTGTTTTCTTAAATCTTTGTTTTTATTTGTAAGAAGTAATTAGTTTCGTTTTGTTGTTGTTTTTTAATTCATCACTTATTATTTAAACCTAATCAATCATTGAAAGGCTTCATATGAAGCAAACATTATTATGAACTAAAAAATTAAGAAAATAATTCTATTTTTCTTCTTTGATTAAATCATTTTTAATACTTAACAGAGAAGTAAAACAGATCAATTACAGCTATAAATCAATAAAGGATTAATGTGTATCCTACACCTATGATCTGTTTGTACAAGTATGTATGATTTATATACATATAAAATTTTTTTCAGTCTCCCTTTATATGAAATATTCACAATACTCCCATTTTAAAGTATGTGTTTATTGATATGTATACGTATGTACAGATTTATACATATAATGGGTGTATTTGTTTAGGCTTGCAGGGCAGATTTCCTAACTGGTCCCCTCGGAGTGGATTTCTGTACGTGGTGAGGGGACCTCCCAGGGAAGGTTCTGTTCTGTCTGGTTACCTTCTCTGGGATCTAAACATCCACCCATGTGTTTGCAGTGATTGGCGACCTTTGAAGGGGAGGAGAGGATCCTGGTGGTTGAGGGGTCCAACCCTAACACACCACTTTGGCCTCGAATTCCTGTAGACGGGCGGCCCTTGGGTGGCCCCCCTTGGGTCAATCGGCTGGTCCACCTGGGCTAGAGCCAACCAAGTACCGGTGTTGGAAGTTCTCAACGGGTGTTGTGGACATTGTGCCTGATGCTGGTGTTTGGGTATAGTGCTCACGAAACCCTGGCATTGCTGCATTGTCCTTGCATGACTTTGTAGTGCGTCCCCTTGCAGGGCTCCATGGTGGGTGGGGTCAGTGAGTACCGAAACTTTTTCTCTTTCCTATGGATCCTACAAAAAATTTAAATAAAATTGTAAAAAAACAGTCAATGGGTAAGCGACCACGTCTTGAATACTGAGAACAGCAATCTCCAACATCAGTAACACACGTACCTCATTTTCTGATATTGCATTCTCTTTCAGAAAACCTTTTGGGCAAATGTCCACTTTCTTTATTCAAAAGGGACTAGAGGGACTTGCTGGCTCTCCAAAGTCAGTAAAGAAGCTTCGATCTGGTGACATATTGGTTGAAACATCCACATCCCAACACAGTGAACTCCTTGAAATCAAAGGCAATTGGCGATATACCTATTGAGGTTACGCCCCATGCTACTTTGAATTCTTCACGAGGAGTTATTGTTGAAAGGGATTTGAAGAACGTTCCCGAGTCAGAGATTATCGCTGGTCTCTCCACTAAAGGAGTTTCTGCAGTGAGGCGCATCTCCACTCGCAAAGATGGAGTTACACTGCCAACAAATACCCTCGTTTTAACATTTACTTCACCATGTGCGCCCGCCACCATCAAAGCAGGTTATCTCATTTGCAGGGTTCAGCCATACATTCCAAACCCTCTTTGATGTTTCCAATGTCAGAGATCGGCCACTCAAAGACATCTTGTCGTGGTTCCCTGACATGTGCTCGTTGTGGAGGCAAGGACCACGATGCCTATGATTGTGACATAAACCCACATTGCGTCAAATGCAATGGTTCTCACCCCTCTTACTTTCATTCTTGCCCAAAATGGTTGGAGAAAAAAGAGGTGCAGCGTTTGAAAATGACACATAACATTAGTTATCCAGAGGCTCGGAAATTGCTGTCCACAATTCCATCTCGGACATATGCTGCTGCACTCCATTCCACAACTACAGTGGAAGTGCAGACAGATCTCTCTGTGCCTCCAAGAGAATCATTTTCAAAACAAATGAAAAGCCTTTTGACCTCCGTGGTTAAAAAAGTAGATGAATCGACTTCCACACCCATCTCTTTTCCTCCCATATATTCCAATAAACCTCAAGATCCATGTCCTTCAAATACAGGCATTTCTTCTGATACATCATTTTCTCCCACCACAATAAACAAAACAATTATTCGTCCATGTCCTCAGTCACTGGATTCCTCTTCCAATAACAAAAACCTGCCCACTCGACCCAGAGCAGGATCTATGGAGGTTGATAGACCTCCTCCGAAGAAAGACAGTAAAGAAAAAAGACGTGGTCGTAAACCGAAGGGTTCTCCAGCCACTTCACCTACCCGTCCTTAAAAATGGCCACCTTGATACAATGGAACTGTCGAGGTTTACATTCTAATCTGGATGATATCAAAATGCTGATTGCTTCCTACCATCCTGTTTGTCTTTCTTTACAAGAAACATTTCTAAAATCTGCTGATACAGTCTCCATTTGGCAGTTTTCTCTGTACAGAAATGACAAGTTGTGTGATTGTCGAGTACATGGAGGGATGGCACTGTTGGTTGATCAACATGTGCCCACCCTGTCTTTGTCACTCAACACACCCTTGGAGGCTGTAGCCATCCGTGTTTCCTTGGGTCGTAACATCACTGTTTGTTCTCTGTACCTGTCCCCTGGAGAGACATATGATCAATCAGACCTTGATGCTCTCGTTGAACAGTTTCCATCTCCATTTCTAATCCTGGGGGATTTTAATGGACACCATCCCCTCTGGGGAAGTGCTATTATTGATGGGAGGGGTCGATCTGTAGAGTGGATGCTCCCTGATCACAATCTTTCTCTTTTCAATACTGGTTCTTCCACTTACTTTCATGCACCAAGTCAGTCCTTTACCGCTATTAATCTCTCAGTTTGCTCCCCTTCATTATTCTCCCATTTTTCATGGAGGGTTGACAGTAATCCACTAGGCAGTGATCATTTTCCGATCCTTTTGAGAGAGATTGGCCGTGGTCGATGCCACTCTACCCGCGTGCCCCGGTGGAAGCTGGATCAGGTAGACTGGTCTACTTTCACTGCTCTCGCAGAACTTGATCCTGCCATCAATAGACGACTGTGTTGCAGCAGTAACTGATCGTATTATACATGCAGCTGCTCAGTGTATTCTTAAAACCTTGACACGTTTCCCACGATATCCTCGTCCATGGTGGAATTCTGCTTGCCACTTAGCATGGAAGGCTCAAAAACGGGCCTGGGATACTTTTTGTAGATATCCCACACTTTCAAATCGGGTTGCTTTCCAACGGGCCCGAGCACATGCTAGGTGGGTAAGACGTCAAAGCCAGAAGGAATCTTGGATTAAGTTCACAACCAGCATATCTGCTACCACCAGTTCCAAGATCATATGGGACAAGATTTGAAAGGTTAATGGGCACTACAATTCTGTTCCCCTCTCAATCTTACACTCTGATGGTCAGGAGGTGACTGATGTCCGGAACATCGCTAACATTCCAGGTGAAAGCTTTTGTCGGGTATCTAGCACTTCTGCTTGTTCCTCCACCTTCCTGGCCATCAAGACTCGGGCAGAGCGATTACCTCTTTCCTTTCAAACTGACTGTTTCTTTGACTATAATAGTCCCTTTACCCTGGTGGAACTAAAAATGGCCCTTCATCGGTCTGCCAGTACATCTGTTGGACCTGATGATATTCATTATGACATGCTACACGATCTCTCTCCTGATTCTCTTGATGTCCTTCTGACTATCTTCAACCGGATTTGGCAGGAGAATGTTTTTCCTGATGCCTGGCGCCAGGCTATTATTTTACCTTTCTCTAAGCCAGGGAAAGATCCGAAGATTCCTTTAAACTATCGTCCAATTGCTCTGACGAGCTGTCTCTGTAAGACCTTAGAAAGGATGGTTAATGCTCGTCTTGTTTGGTTCCTTGAATCAAACCTCCTCTCGCCCATCCAGTGTGGGTTCCGTCGACAGCACTCCACCACAGACCACCTAATTCGTCTTGAAACATCTATCAGAGATGCCTTTTTAACCGCCAACATTTTGTATCAATATTCTTTGACATAGAGAAGGCTTACGACACAACTTGGAGGTATGGTGTTTTGCGAGACCTCCATACATGTGGGTTATGTGGCCATCTACCAATGTTTATTAAAAAATTTTTAATGGACAGGAGATTCCAAGTTCGTGTAGGTTCGGCACTTTCACGTTCTTTTGTACAGGAACTTGGAGTCCCTTAATAATAATAATAATTCATTTTCCAACTCTATACAATATATTTAGAAAAAATCTTTTTAAGGAGCAAATTGCTCGTAAAAAGAAAGATTCAAAAATCCAAAAGCATGAGAAAACAAATAACAGACAATATAAAAATACTTAAAGTAAGAAAGAAAAATCTTTGTACATATCTGAGAACAAAAGCCATTTTTTCAATTGTTTCTTATTTTTAACCAAATTTGGTTCACAAATTATATAGGAGGGTAAAAAAATTAAGGCTGTATATTGAGTGTCACACTCTTCAGTATAGAGATAAATGCCATCACTGAACAACTCCCTCTCGCTTGCAAATGGGCTGTATGTCGACGACTTTCACATCTCATGTCAGTCGTCAAACATGAGATATATTGAGCGGCAACTACAAACTGCCCTCAATCGTGTACGGAAGTGGACTCTGGCGAATGGCTTTAATTTCTCTCTTTCCAAAACTGTATGCATGCACTTTTGCCGTCTACGAGGTATTCACCCTGATCCTGAACTTCATATCGGTGAAGTTTTGCTGCCAGTGGTCCCGGAGACAAAATTGTTGGGGCTTATGTTTGATCGTAAACTGACCTTTATACCACACTTAAAGCAGCTTCGGGTCAAATGCACAAGAGCACTGAACATCCTCTGTGTCCTCTCTTCTACCAGTTGGGGGGCAGATCGCTGTTCAATGTTAAAGATATATCGTGCACTTGTTAGATCGAAACTTGACTATGGATCAATGGTCTATGGCTCTGCCAGACCCTCGGCCATAAAGATGCTGGACCCCATTCATCACCAAGGACTTCGACTCTGCATTGGGGCTTTCCATACCTCTCCAGTTCAAAGCATATACATTGAATCTCATGAACCTCCTCTACACCTTTGCCGTTTGCTACTATCTTTACAATATGCTTCGAAACTTCGTTCCTTACCAAAGCATCTCACCTGGGAATGTGTTTTCCTTTTTCGGTGGGCAGTACTTTTTCAGAACAGATGATCTGTCATTGCTCCGTTTGGCCTTCGCATCCTGGCGCAATTGGATGAATTGGGTCTTTCCTTGGATAACATTGCAGATTCCATAGGTTGACGCATCCCACCATGACTTATTACAGCCCCCAAGTGTGACCTTTCTTTCAGTCACCTAAAAAAGGCGGATACTTCAGACTGGAAGTACCGTCTTTTATTCAATGAATATCTTTCAAACAATCATTCAGTTCCCATTTATACAGATGGTTCCAAATCAGGTAATTCAGTGGGCTCTGCTATGGTTTGCTATAGGTCATTAGTTGCGTGTAGAATCCCCTCTACAGCTTCTGTGTTCACTGCTGAACTGTATGCCATATCTCTTGCGCTTGATCATATTGCAGCTGAGCAGTACTCCAACTGCACTATTTATACTGACTCGCTTAGTTCTATACTTGCCTTGGAATCGCTTTACATTAGCTCACATCCTATTCTCGCAGATATTCGAAATTGACTGGCCCATTTCTCATTAGCAGCTAATTCAATACAGTTTTTCTGGATACCAGGCCATGTTGGTAATCGTGGGAACGAGCTTGCAGACATGGCAGCTAAATCTATCTGTTCTAGCACCATCACCCTTATGCCTATTCCTTACTTTCTTGCCCTCGTTACAATTCTCAACAACGGCAATACTTTAAACATATTTTTTCCAAGGGTCAGTCTGTAACATTGGACTGAGTTATTGGTGATGGTGACTCTGTCCACCTTAATAACGTTTTTAATTTTTTAATGGCCATTAATCTTTTTAATCTCATTTAAGTGTGGTATATTTATTCATTACACCTTTTTAATTGTGGCTCCCTTTTTACAGTTTTATTCTCTCTCATTCAGTGTGACATTAAACAATGGCCCGAACATTAAATAACTCGACACCAGGACTGGAAAGGCCAACTTCAGGTGACTAACGCTTCTGTTTGAACTACTCGTTAGTCTTCCTGGCGAGTTACTATTATACTTTCACTGCATATCATTTCACACTTTTACAACCTTTTTGTACTCGCCATATTGACTCATAACCTGGAACCAGGACGGAAAGACCAACTTCAGGTGGCTGATGGTAGTTTATATACTACCTGTTAGTCTTCCTGGCGGGTTATGATCATTCCCATTCTGCTACAGGTTGTCCTTTACAACTTTGTTGACTGAATGTCGACATTGGTTTTTGCACCATTTCCTGTTTTAATTGCCATTTTGCTTTTATCTTCAATTACCTTCACACATTTTACTCCATTTACTTGACTTTTATCTTTTTACTGGACATTTGGTTCCTCTTTATTACGATTTTGCTGAGTGTCTTTTAAAACTTTTATTCCATTACATTTTGATAATAGCTACTATGATACATAACCTGGAACCAGGACTGGAAAGGCCAACTTCAGGTGACTGACGGTGGTTCTTGAACTTACTCGTTAGTCTTCCTGGTGGGTTATGATCATTATTATTATGCTAGAGTAAATAGTTTATAACTTTGAAGACTGAATGTCACCATAGGTTTTTACACCATTTTCTATTTTAATTGCTGTTTTGTTATTACCTTCATTTGCTTTTACAAATTTTACTCCATTTACGTGACTTTTCTCTTTTTACTGAACATTTGGCTACTCATTGTTGTGATTTTACTGTGTGTCTTTTAATACTTCTATTCTTTTACATTTTGATACTGGTTGCTATGACACATAACCCAGAACCAGGACTGGAAAGACCAACTTCAGATGACTGACGGTGGTTCTTGAACCTGCCTGTTAGTCTTCCTGGCGGGTTATGATTATACCTTTTTGCTAGAGTAAATACCTTACAACTTTTTACACTCTGCCTTCTATCTTAACCTTGTAGACTAGGTGTCAACATTGGTTTTATACTTTTTTGTTTTACTTTCATTTCCATTTATGTCTTTTATTACATTTTTACCGGTTGTTTGGCGCAGATAGCCTCATTGCTTTGTGCCATAAAACACTAAATCAATCAATCAATCCTAACTGGATGGTCAGTACCCTGACCTCTCCAACAAAGTAACATCATATTTTTGTTATTAAGAATCAAAAACTGTAAATATAAAATTTACAGCTTGTGTTTTTATTTTTCTAATGCATGTAACATAAGTCAAAAGAAAATTCAAATAAGCACTAAATTTCATGATTCTTCTGATGAGCAAAAGCATTGATCATCACGTAAAATACACAAAAAAGTGTCCAAAAATTGTTTTAAATTATATTAAATTATTCACAAAATATAAATTTTTAAATCAAAATAAACATTTAATAACACAATTAAGAAAAAATATTTTATTTAATTAAAATACATGTACAGAAATAAAATTCTTCTTCTAAAAAAACAATTTTAAGATAAACATTAATTATAAAAACACTTTTCCTATCATTTTAAGATAAAATAATTGTGATTGATGCCACCTGACTTGCGTGCCTTGGAGAAAGCTAGATCAGGCCACCTGGCTCTCTTTCACTGTTCTCTCATAACTTGATCCTGCCAATGTCTGTAAACCAACAGTAGATGACTTCTTGGCAGCACTGAGTGATTTATATTGTCCAGGCAGCTGCTCAATGTATTCCTAAAACCTCAACATGTTTCCCACAGTATCCTCATCCTTGGTGGAATCCTGCTTTCCATATGGCAAGGAAAGTTAAAAAAGGGCTTGTGATACATTTCATAGGTATCCACACTTTTAAACTACATTGCATTTCAGCAGGCCTATGCACATGCTCGACAAGTCAGACATCAAAGCCAGAAGAAATCTTGGATTAAATACACCTTTTATTTTTAACTATATCTGACTGGACAGTATTTTTCTTGATGATTGTCAGCACAATGCTATTATAATCCCTTTTCCTAAGCTTGGGAAGGATATCAAGATTCCTTTGAACTTCCATCCAAGTGCTTTGATGAGCTGCCTCTGTAAGATTTTGGAGAGGATGGTTAATGCTCATTTTGTCAGGTTACTCGAATCAAACAACCTCCTCTCCACCCACTCAATGTGGGTTCTGAAAACTGTACCATCAACCACCTGATTTGACTTGAAATGTCAGTCTGGGAAGCCTTTCTCAAGTGACAACATATTGTCTTTATTTTTTTACCTTGAGAAAGCTCATGGTACAACATAAGCTATGGCATCTTGCAAGACCTGACTCGTATGGGTTGTGTGGCCATTTACTAACTTTTATTAAATATTTTTAATGTACCATCGATTTGAAGTTAATATGGGTTCGTTGGCAGGCGATGGTGATGACTTAGTTGCTTTTATTGTAGTCTTATACTGCTAAATTATGGATTGTGGATTGCTAGTGTAGATAGCCCTCGAGTAGCTTTGCAAAAAATTTAAACCAAACCATGTGAGTTCAACACTTTTCTGTTCTCTCCCACAGGAATGTAGAGACCCTGTGGATGACTTCCACATTTCATATGAATTGCCTAGCATGAGGTTTATTGAACAACTGATACAGACTGTCCTTAATTATTTATTGAAGTGGACCACAACAAATGGCTTGACTTTTTCTTTTCTAAAACCATTTGCGTGTACTTTTGTCATCAATGGATATTCACTCAGATCCCAGCTCTTTTTTGATGATGTTTTTCTTCCTATGGTACCTGAAGCAAAGTTCTTGGGTCTTACCATAAGCTGGCCTTCATTCTAAAGATCAAGCAGCTATATTTCAAATGTACAAATGCACTGAACATCCTCCATGACCTCATTCAATCCAAACTGAACAAACTAGTATTCCATTTATGAATCATTTTCACACTGATTTCAGATAAAATCATTAAGTTTATCTTTTTTGTAGTCCAATACCGAAGACGTCTTGGAAAGATTCATAGATTATTAGGCTTATGTGTTACTTATTTTTTACGATTGAAAGAAACTGTTGCATTTTATTTACTGTATAATGAAATTTGAAATCTTTGACATGAAATGTTAATTCCTGTGTTTAAATTAAGGAGAGCTGAAGAGGTGCAGAAAAATAGTTTTCTTTCCAGTGAAAATTTCAGTTAAATTTCTAAAAGTCTGAGATGAAACTGTTATGTTGTTTTTGTTTTGTACTCAGACCTGGTGTGTTGTAGTGATTAGCATATCTGACTGTATGTAACATAATGTGCGAAGGGACGAGGAATAGAGTTATGGTGCTTAATACACAGCTGTGACCTGTGGGTGTTACAATCATAACAACCAATTTTTGTACATGGTTCAGTGTAGTGATGACTATATCTGTATCTTACTGATCCATGAAATGTATATAATGTGTCATTTAGATTGAAAGTACTTAAGTTCATTCTAATATGATGGAAGTGAATTTAAAGTATAAAAAAATGAGTTTGTACAAATACTTTTGCAAAACAATCCTGTCAAAAAATATTTAATTTGTGTATGACCATTGTAACAAGCTCTATTTTGTCATTAGATACAACTTACACCTGTTATAAATGCATTTCTTTATTATCAGAGTATTTTGTTGTATGCAGTTGTGGGTAGACTTGCAAGCCACCAACTCTATGAAATTTACTAAAGAACAAAGAAACAATTGGATTCCAGGTGACATAACATTTATGTAATTGAACAATTTCTTACAACTAGCATCCACCTTGCTCTCCAACATTTGGTTATCACATGAATAAGTCTTTAATGTATGTATTAATTATATAGTAGCTTGACTCCTACTTGATCTCTCATACTGTGTACTGGTTATGTCACTAGAGGAAGTGGAGAAAACGTTTGAACTTGCACAAAGTTCGAGTGATAAGTTTCTACAGATGCTAAAGCTGTCACCTTTTCAGAATATTCACTGAAGAGCAGAAGGGCTTCTTTTTGCTGAAGGTTGTCTGGCTGACTTTGCCAGCTACCTGGCCGTCTTGCTATGTACTCAAGCCATGGTTTGTACTTAATAAGGTGTTGGCATTGTTCTAGGTGGTACAAAACCTTAATCACAATACGTGATTGTTTTATTGTTTGTTCTAAAATCAACCAAAGCCCTAACTACTATTCCTGGGTTCCATTTGGTTATTCCTCATATACCAGTAAAGTGTTATACAATCATTGGGACATCTTACCAACTTGTATATTTTCTTTCTCAATTTTATTAGATTTTAGTGCATTCTTCTCTGTTTCTGAGATGCCTAGAATTTAGGATGCTTGGTCTCTGCTCTGTTTATCTTGATAGTACACTCCAGACTTCATACATTTGATTTCTACATCACAAGTTTCCTGTAGGTCTTAAAACCTAAAGCTATCATTTCCACACATTCTGAAACACAAGGCATAACAAGCTAATAAGACGCACATGAACAATCACTGGGCTCACAACAAGAAAGTTTTAACTTTAACCCTCCATGAAATTAAACAAGAAGATTATCCAATGTTTCTCTTTTTCTGTCTTTTGCTCTCTTCCTTTCTTTTTCCTATCTAATGATACATGCTTGAAATGTCTTTTCCAATTAAGCATGTGTCCTGTTGCCCTAAATTTTATTTGGCCTTATTGGGTGTCTCTCGTCACTTACTTGCATTAGTACCCAAAAGTTTGTCTTCATTTGGTTGACTATTAAGTACTGTAGATTCAAATAGTATCTCGTTCTTCATAATTGTTACCAATTGAATTTTATTTTTCAAAAATTCTATTAACCAAAGGTTTTTACTATTATAAGTTAAGGTTGCTTTTCTGTTTATTGTAGGAAGTTTAGAATTGAGTATCAGTCGAACAGTATTCAGCTTGCCCTACAACAGTCTTAAATATTCAATGTAGGTGATCAAATTAAGTTTTTGGCTCATCATTAAAGATATTCAACGAGAAACATTTGATAATTTTCGTGTTTATTTTCATGTAGGGTTAAAGTTAAAACCTTCTTGTTGTTAGCGTGGTGAATGTTCATGTGTTGTTTAGCTTGAAATGCCTTGTGTTTCAGACCATGTGGAGTTATAATAGTTTTAAGATCTATCAAAAACTTGTGTAGAAATCAGTATTAGTCATGAATAAGCAGATTTTGTGACCAATTAAAAACAGAATTTGTACAAAACAATGTTTTCTATGTGTCACAGACCATATGCCTGCATGTTAATACAGTGAAATTTATATTTGTGTATTTATCCAAGATGTTTCGTACTGTACATTTTATTACCGTAAAAACTCTTAAAGAATGATCCTTTGTGAAATGTACTCATGTTCTGTAGCATACCAGTGGGAACAGATCTGTCTGATAATATTAAAATATAATTAGATGTTCAATGGCATATATTAAAGGTAATGCACCATTTACTAGGTTTCATATGGAAATGTTATGCTAGTACATGTGAACTATTTTAAACTAAACTCTAGGTATGCTTTGCGTGAAGGGTAAAGTTATCACCTCTCTTTGATCACTATAAAACCACATAGCAATACAGTGTTTATTGTACCTGTAATAGAATTTAGCTTCAAGAAGACCTAGATATGTTTTTCTAGTTGGATAAAACTTTAATTGTAGCTTACAAAGCATACTGTGAATAAACAGTTGTGGTTGGTTGATTTGTTATAAACACCAGAGGTTCGTAAGACGATGTGCATCATTAGAAAATGGTTTTCGTTGATTCAGATTTGTTCAGTTGTTTTTAAGCTATAGGATAGGAGCAGCTGCACTTCCACAAAATCTGCGTTCAGCACCAGACGATGAAAATATTCTACTTTTAGATGATTTTATAATACAGTGTGTTATTCTTAACAAAGATATGAGGCTCCATGTGTCACAGTGATATGTAAGAACTTATTAAGCCAGTGGTTCGTGAAGAGTATTTGGGCAAGTGAAACGAAGTGGTCACAATCTTTGAGTTTGCGTGTCCTTGTGCCTTCAACAAAAACTATGTTTCAGTAAAAGCAGTTTTTATGGACGTGCTGACGAGAGTACTGTCATTGTAATGGTTGAAAAAATGGTTGTGTAACTTTTATCTGGGATAATTTAGGAGCTAGTAGTTCACTGTAGTACAGTATATTAAATTCTTGTCCTATGAGAAATTGGTACTGTTCTATACTTTTGCACAAACACCTGTCTAACATGTCCATGTTTTGAGTGGAATTTGACATCAGTGGAAAATTTTAGGACATAATCTTAATGTTATGCATATCAACTGATGTTTAAGCTAGTGTGCAGATATTAGAAAAAGAGGCAAAATATTATCACTAATGTGCTCCTTTGTTGTAGAAAGTGAACTAATAATGCTCCTTTCATGTTTGTTACCATGGAGAAGCTACCTGGCACTAGATTACTTATGGGAATTATTTTCACCATCCAAAGGTTTTCGTTATCTGAACCTTGAAAACCATCTGTTACTTGATTTTAAAATTTAAATTAAATAACAGTGGATAATATAATGAGTGCTTTACATAAAGTGATAGTTATTTTATAATTTCACATTATGATATATAACTAAATTGTTAATTTATATTTACAAGTGCCTTTTTATATTGTTGATTTTACTGTTTTGTTTATTACTTTATGGTTGTGTGTATTACGTGTCTGTGTCGAATCATGAGAAAACTATTCTTTGCAATTTTGCAAATATGATGTGATAAAATATGCTACAATAGTAATTAACATATTCATTAGTTCTCGGAAGTATATTGTATTAAATAGTCAGGCTTATAATGACCAGTCAGCCATGCATTGTAAGGATTCTGCCAAGAAGTGAATGTTAATTTTACAACGTGTCGCCAGAAGTTCAAAAATGAGCAAGCGCGTGCATTATGTACAGTTACCTTTTCAAAACCATTTTGGAATGTTTGTTAATTAGGCCTTTGTCAGTTTTCTTTGTACACTAACTTTTTCATTTAATTTTCATCTAGTGATGTGTGTTTTAACCAACTAAAAATTTATGTACAGGTTTATCTCATAGTTGAATTTCAACAATAAAATGTATTATGTACATGTGTTTATTTAGATTAATGGGCTATATCTGCAGACTGACACCTCTAGAAACCTGATTTTGATACTCGTGGTGAGTGGAGTACAGATAACCCCTCAAGTAGCTTTGTTCTTGATTCCAAAACAAACCGAATAATGGGTTGTTTTATAGGAATTTGATGAATATTAACAGTAAATGTGGATTAGATAATTATAAAATTTACTATTTAATTCCTGTTTAGTGGCTTTGTATTCTTTCTCTGTAGTTTTATAATTAGGAAGTTGATTGCCATATTGATCTGTATATTTAACACCCAATTGATGAGACAAAGAAACATGTCTGAAGGGTTGATTCCCCAAGAAAAAGCTTCCTGGTACTCCATATGTGAATACAAATTGTACTCCTTATGATATTTGATGTAAAACTTTCCAACCATTGTGACCGAACTCGTACTACTATCCAGTCTATATGGAAGTAAAACCTGTAACTTCAATCTGAAATTCTACACAAGGTACGGTAGTGGCCACAAAGTTGCACAATACATTATTTTGGCTTCTCAATTCTATAAAACTTTTATTCACGATTTTCCCAAATTTTGTCGATAGAGTTGGAGAAGGAAAGCTATAAGATGACTAAGAACAGTACTTTTCTCAAGATGAACAAAGTTTGTCCACTTTTTCTTGTGACCAAACACTGTTGAGAGGTGAGTTATTTTGGTGTTTCCCCTTCCCCTAAGGATAACAGAATGATTGCTTTACGGGAGTTTATTTTCTGATGCTCTTAACTTGGATATTGGAAACTGTGCTATCTCTTTTGTAACCCACCAAATTCCCAGAATTCAGTTTTGTTGACTTGCAGACTGAGTGTTAAATAAAGGTTATAAGTTGGATCATAAAAAAGTTCGAAGCTCAATAGAAAATTGGGAAAACACTACAAATGCACACACTTAGTTAACTGAAATTTGGTGTTGATGCAGTATAAATGGAGTAGTGTGTTCTCCATTTATGTTATCTGTTAGAAATACCAGAATATTTCTCTTATTTCTACCTATTTTAACATTTTAACATTTTTTTCAGTTTTTTTTTTCCCCAAAGGTAAACAAGTTTTTCAGATATTTCGGAATGAGTGCAAGTAGATGCCTTTTCTCCTGTATCAGTTAACAATTAGAAGTGGCTAGGTGCATTTGGCTCTGTGTGCAATTTTGTGTAGTACATTACTTCATTGTTCTGTGCCATATCCATCCATATCAAAAGTCAGTTTGTCTGTTAATCCACATCAGGGTAACTTACAAAGGTGTGCATAATTATGGCTTATCCTGACCATGAATCTTAAATAATTTGATAGGTTGGGGTAATGTTTAACTTGCTTGTGTTAATAATGCCCAATTATTTACTTAAACACCCTTTCCCCATATCCTGATCCATTATTGTTGCCTAAAATCACATGCTGTCTTGCTTGTCAGAATCTTTCTACATTCATGCGAATGTCCACTCCTTTGAGTTACCACATATCTGTTCAAGTTTTATTAAAAGTGTCAATTGTTAATGTTCTCCATAGTTTATTACATTGAGTCTTAAAGTGTTGCCTGTATTACAGATGGAACATATTGACATACAAGCCCACCAACAATTCGTCATAATTTTTATAAATTTATAAAACTTACTATACCAAATTAGTATGCACAAAGGTTTTAGGTGATGTATTTGTGTGTTGAACCATGGAAAACATAGATTGAATGTTCAGCATTCTAACACCAAACCACCTTCTCCAGCTGCTACATTACAACAGATCTGGCATCACAAGCCTCATGCCAAGGTGTCTGACAGTTCCGTGTTTATTGTGATATCCGGCTGTCCAGGTAGAAAACTGAGAGCTGGTTATAAAAGCTGTTTTTTGTTTTTCTTTTCGTTCTCTTGGTAGTTGAATTTCCATTAAATAACGGCTAATACATTTTGTCGAATCAGTCTTTAAATAACTTTATCAATTATACTTTTTGCAGTCCATATTGCTCTATAAATACGTGCATTAGACTGTTGAAGTAAGAAGTATTTTATTGTATATTGTCTTGATACTGGCATGCTATGAATTAGTTAGATTAATTCATATTTTTTAAAATTAACGTTGATTCTATTCATTGTAATGATACCTTTTTATGTGTCATTTGATACGATTTTATATTTTTAGTTAAACTGTGTGCATATACTACATATACATTACCAGTTCTTTTGGTTTTAAAAATTAATCTGAAAAGTAAAGCATAACCTGGAATGTATCATTACAACTTTTTATAATTATCTCCTTTCGTAACCCGAATTCTCTCCTCCAGACTTTAATACAAGTTCATTCATTTCATTATTGATTTTATTAACGTGGTCTAGTTTACCCATTCAATTTATTAGGTGTTAATGCTTTATTGTTAGTAATGTTGTTTAAAATGAGTTTTAAAAATATGCATACACAACTAAAAGATATGAAGTTGTCTAGCTTTAAATTCTCTGCAGAACGTGTAGAAGGACACGTATATTATTTTGATATCACTGTGTTAATTTAGAATCAGACCATGGTCCATACCAACGACCATGCAAAGTACAGAGACAGCTTCGGCTCGTCACACCTTCACCTACGCCCCCTAGTGATAATAGGCAGTCACACAGCTCGACAATGGAATCATCTCAACCTGCTCCTCAGTTGCAAAGACAAGCTCCTGTTCTTGGAGCATGGAAAACATCACCATGGTATACCAAACTTCACGTGCCTCCTAAGCATGGGTTTGTATCAGACCAGATAATTTTGCAATCAAGTAATTAAAACTTCGTGAAATGAGATACCTCCACATTTTCTGTTACTGTTAACAAAAAGGCAGAATTATCACGGGTATTTAAGAGTTTAAATATTTTCTACTGAATGTATTACTTAGAGTCAAAAAGACAATGAGCAGCTTTTCCAGATAATTTTAGCAAAACCAAAACACTTGGATTCATTCTATAAGCTTTATAATATGACAGTAAAAATCAGCCATTATACACAGATACCAGTGTTGTACATTGAATTTTCAATTTTTTTTTCAAACTGAATGTTTGGAAACATATACTTACTTTTCTGACAATTGAAAATTTCTCGTTTTTTAATATAGGGAGGGATATTTTCAAGTCTTACTTTCTGATGCTTTTATGGAGCCTTGAAAATAAAGAACATCCAGAAATGATTAAATTTGACTTGTCAGCTGCTAACAAAGTTACAATTCTTGTTTGTTTAAAAATCGCCAATTTATACTATCTATATTGATATTTTCATACTAATTTCACTTTTTCTGATTTAAATTTAGATATTCGCATGTGAATCTTGCATTTATTATGGAATAGTGTGATAAAAATTCATTCTCAAGGTTTTCATAGTCTCATAGAAATAATGGAAGGGCCAATTGAAATTTTTGAAATTTAACTATGGAATCCTCTAGAACATTACATTTTTTTTATTGGAATTTCGTTAATGTTTAGTATTTGGAGCAACAATAGCATGCAGATGTCTTGAACATGTTAATTGAATGGTAGTGAAATACATAACTTTGATTGGATGTTCAAAGATAATGGTGATAATTATTTAAATTGTAAGGAAAATGTACATTTTCTCAAACAGTGTGCATTATGAATAAAATTAGTTGTTTTAACATGTCTGTTATTTATTAACTGAATTATTAACATGTTATTTAGTAACTTATCTAAATATCATAATTTGCAAATTCTTCTGCCTTTGTTGTGTAAAGTGAAGACTATGTTAAATGAACCTTCAACAATAATGTGAAAAGATTTCTAAAGCAGTGTTTTGTGGTGCATATAACTTATAACAATGTGAATATCTTCATGACACTGAAATACAAATCACGTACCCTGATGTTGCAATAACCATGATTTTCTTGCCTGCTATTTTGTCATGTTGAATAACTTTATATGTGTAAAGCCTTTGTTACTTGATAGAAAAACTTTATTGAAAGCATTTTTTTTCTTTTGAGAATAATTATTTATAAATTTAAAAAGCCAGTCCAGCATGGCCAGGTGGTTAAGGTACTCGACTCGCAATCTGAGGGTCGAGAGTTCGAATCCCTGTCACACCAAACATGCTTGCGTTTTTAGCCGTAGGTGCTTTGTAATGTGATTGTCAATCCCACTATTTGTTGGTAAAAGAGTAGCCCAAGAGTTGACTAGCTGTTTTCCCTCTAGTCTTACTCTACTAAATTAGGGACGGCTATTGCAGATAGTTTCCATATAGCTTTGCTCTCAATTAAAAAACAAACAAACAAACAACTGAAAACCCACGTGATGTTTCTTCTGCCAAATGAAATCGATATGAAAACAAAACTCTCCAGAATATTCTTGTGCACACCCACCTGTTTTTCATAAACCATATTTTGTTTAATTCAATTAGCAGTTACAAATAGCAGTTTCATCCACATCACTTGAAAGATATCTATTGAAAGAGTAAATTATTGTGGACTTTCAAATGGATTTTTTTCAAGCTAATACCAAGGAAAGGGGAGAGACTATTTAAAAGGAAAAAAACATCTAACCAAAAATGCCATTCCACTGTGGATCGCTTGAATAATCTAGTAGGATCTAAATAACAATTTTTATATTGCAAGTTTTATTTGAATCATTTATGATTGCTTTGTATTGTGCAGTTTTGTATTGTATGCCTGAACATTTATATTCAAAATATTTTGTGTACATCTTGAATGACAAAACAACTGGATATGGTATTTGCTAATGCATTGTATATAGAAAGTTTTTAAAGTAGTTCTATTATAATTTTCAAAAGTAAATTCTATGTAAAAATGCATTCTATACTCTCTCAATTTTTAAATAAGTGTTTGTTTGGATACAACTATTCATTGTTTTTTGGGATTTTTACCATGAGAAATTTTCAAATTATGGAATTTAAATTTAAGCTATATTTTGATATCTTATTTGATTATGCCACTAATTTATCATGTTTCTACCTAAAAATAAATGATTATTTTCTTAACATCAAAACTACTTTACCTGTTATGAATCATGCATTATCTTTTTAACATAAACATGACAAGAGGAAATACTATAAAGTGTAACAAAGTACCTTAATTTATCAAAACATCTAGTTGTTATCTTGAGATTCACTGAAGTTAGTCTATATAAATGGTGCTTTTATAGAATTGCATGTTATTGTATTGTAAATTTATACATATGGCAGAAAAAAATCCTTTTTGACTGCAGTTATAACCTGTCATAGGTAGATGTGTGTTTGACCATAGTCTGTGAGTTAGCATACTTAGGCTGTTAATTTGAAGATTGGCAGGACTCTTCCCATTGCCTTCCAAAGCTGTATAATTTGAGCATGTCATGAAATTGATCAAGTCTTATTTTCTAGTTAGACAATAACTGTTTAACAAGTTATATTCTCTGTAGTTTACCAGTTTAGTATTAGAGATGACTAGTACAGATGTAGCTTTTCACAGAAATAGTGAAACAAATGGATCTCAACAAAATGATGTTTGTTAGATAGGTTTATCTTGTGATGATCTCTAATTGTAGGATGGGGATCCTGGAAATGTTAAATGTGAATTGCAAGTTTCAGTCTCTTATCTCATATCTCTTGGAGCATTTATTGTTATAGTACAAGCACAATGTGTAGTAAAAACTTACAGACAAATGTGTATTAAACAAGTTGATTTTGAACTAAAACATTTTATGCATTCAAAGATGTTATATTTTTGTCTCAACATACTTTAATCGAGTAAAACAAGTGAAACAATGTATTCATGTACTTTCCATTGATATATATATATATGAAGAACGCATAACTGAACAAGTCTACACAGGTGGTGATTACTGCGTTATGAGATGTGAAATGATAAAGAAAATTGCATTTTTTCTATTACCTTTTTATACCTAATTTGTGTTTTTTTATATATATAGACTTGAACACCAGCTGTCAACATCGGAGCCATTATATGAAGAAGATGAAGAAGAAGAAGAAATCTTAGGGTCAGATGATGATGAACAAGAAGATCCCAAAGATTATTGTAAAGGTGTGAATATTATAGTTTAATTATGCACAGAATATGCTAACATCTAGTTGTTCAGGTCTATTACTCTATAAAAGCTTGATCTCATGGTTGGAACTGAGTGTTTAACTTAGTTAATGTAATAAATAACCTGTCAACATAAATTACATTGATCAGTATCACTTAGAAATAAACTTAATTGAAATTATGATTAAATTTATTAATGTCAGGTTGATTAATTTATTACATTCAACTGATTATACTTCCATTGCTAGTTTTGACTTTACCTACTATCTAAGTTTCAGTGTTTGAAAGTGCTAGTTTTGATTAGTTGACTATTTTTGAGAGGCATGACACTAATCATCTAGTCTTTAACAACCTTGAAGTGATCAAAAATAATAATGAGAAACCCAAATGGCAATATATTTTAATTTCTTTACTAGTTAAAATAATAAAAAAACATAATCAGAAAACAATTTTGATTAATGTCACAACATTAATCTGTTTAATTCTAAATATTTAACATGACAGTAATCACTTTTATTTAATCCACACAGGTAACCAAGTTAATGATCCAACTGTATAAATCCCATATCTTAAGGTATTCTGACATTTTTTTTTATTTTGATGAATGTTACATGTTGGACTACCAACTACTTTTACAATACTGAGTGAGTTGATCTTTTGTATGTGGTATTAACATGCTATTTAAGATAAATTATTTATCTCATCAGATAAATTATTAATGCAGAATATATTCAAAAGGATTAGTAAAAATTGTTAATTTAAAAAGAGGGAAATAAGGATGATCAGAAAGGTGCAGCCAGGGGCTCAAAAGAAAGTGTACAAACAAAGCCAGAAATAGACAACAATGGCACAGTGCAAGTTGCTAATAATCAATAACATTTGTACAGCTACCTTGATGCCAACTATTTAAAAATATCAACAACTGTATAAAATAGTGCTAAATGCACTGGTAATAAATACTAAATATCACTCACAGTTTCATCTAATTATAAGAAATCATAGAATGAATTACCACAATTGTCTGAGTAAGCAAATCTACTGTGGTAATCTTCCATTTTTTTTAAATCTTGCTGAAATATAGTCACAGAAATCCACAGAGACAATAAACCCAATTAAGGATGTACAATAGGAAATTTGAAACTCTTTTAATTTCACGTGGCAGTTTCCAATTAACGTGCCAAAAAATTCATGATGTGTAGGTTTCCAGTTAAAATGCATGCAAGGAAAAATGACAGATTTTTAATGGCAGAAAGTGAAGGACTTGGAAATTTTGCAGGATGACAAAATAAGAGTTTGAAATTTGTACATAATTACTTTGTCAGTGTTTTGGCAAAATTCCTGTGTTCTTTAAACTACAATAGATATAATTTGCAATAATTTTGTAATGTAATCATAATAGGGATTTGTAGCTTGAGTAAATTGTCAATACTAGATTTTCTAGCCTTGTTTGCTTACTTGTGCTTATTTGTAGATCGTAAATACTCAGTTTGTAATTATTTTGCATATTAGGTTTTTCAATGCACAGCGATGGATAAATGCATGTCTAGAGTAAGACTCAATTTCTGCTATTTATGTATAAAATTTTATTAGTAGAAGTCTTTTCAAATGAAACAAATCTCATTTTGTTAAATGACATTTCATATCTTTTGAAGAAATTATTAACTTAGCCAGATGGCTTTGTGTCTGAGGTTTTGATCTAAACATGTCATGTACAAAAGTAGCCTCTCAGAACAACATTCCATCTATTATGTATTTATAACCACAAAAATCAATTTTCATTAAAAATAAGTAAACTTCAAATAGGCCAGAGACATTCAGTTTTTAGATACTTGTGAACAGTATTAATAAAACAACCAAACAATAAATTTAAATTTTGTCTACAATCATAACATCTGTTTCTATTAATTTTCAGTGTTTGGGTAATTGTAACTATTGAAAAAGAAGGTTTTGAGTGTTGTTTCAAGAACAAGTATGTTTTTAAGGTTGTGTTTACTAGAATGTTCTGTTAAGCAAATTTCTGTGATCCCTATTATGAACCATTATCATGATTCATGAAAAAATTCATAATTCCCCAGTCTCATTTGTGTTGATGCGCGTGTAATTAAATTGTACCTTTTTATATCATTTCCTGAGTTTCATTAATCAGTGTTTTCTGAAATTAACAATTATTCAGCTGTCTTTTAGTTTATTTTTGTTCGTCAGAAGTGTATTTTAAACATGACAGTTTTTGTTTTATAAGTGTTATTGAAATCTATTGAGGTACAATAATTTTGGCATTGTATATCTATTACAAACTATATATAACTGTTTTAACTTTTTAAGTGTGACTACAATGTCATGTATACTAACAGCTTTACTTATTTCTTAGTACATTGTCATTACAGCTGAACTCATTCCTTTGTAGGTTGTTACTGCAAGTTTTAAATAAATAGAATTATTTTTCTTTCTACCTAATGACAAAATATTTTTGTTCCATGTGATATTGGCATTAAATTTGTTCTTAGTTAATAGAATTTGTGTAATTGTTTGCCTCTGGTGATATTCTATTCTCTAGATATAGGAATTAAAAGTAAAGTTAAGGTTAAATGTACCTACCATAATTACTTACTGTCTCATTATATATTGTCTTCTGCCCCCCAGTGGATCAGTTGTATGTCTGCGGACTTACAGGCTGAAACGGGTTTTGATATTCGTGGTGGGCAGAGCACAGATAGCCCATTGTGTAGCTTTGTGCTTAATTTGAAACGGCAAACAGCAGTATATTGTCTTCTTTTCAATATTTTACATTATTTTTTTTTCTTTTTGTTCCATGGGATCTTGGCATTAAATTTGTCCTTAGTTGATTAACCAAGTGGAAGAATTATTTGAATTTGTGAAATGGTTTGCTTATGGTAACATTTTGATCATTAAATAAAGGAGTTACTTTAAAGTTAACAAGAATTACCAATAATTGCTCACTGTATTATTAAATAACATTTTCTGTTTCTTTTCTTGATTTTTTAAAATAAAGGACATAAATGTAGTTTGTGATATAATGACTTTGACTTAATGATTTCTACCTTACATGGACTAGATACTTCTTGTCACATTTACTTTACTAAACTACATATAATTACTTTATTTACATGTTTGTGTTATACTATATAACTTTTATCATTTCTATATGATTACAAGAGCAGATAATTATTCAGCAAACCTATAATGTACAATAGTGTCCAAAGCAAAAGATTTTGTGTCGCATCTACTTGCATAACCCTGCCTAAAGCATGTATTATATATATATAGTATTTCCTCAAGGGTTTTGAAGGATGTTAAAGATTTGATATGTGAACCACTCACTACTATATTTTGTTATTCCTTGAATAGTGAGCAGGTACAAGAAGACTGGAAGTTGTCTAATGTAACTCCTCTTTTCAAGGGAGATGATAAAAATTGCCCCAGTAATTATAGAACATTAGATTTATGTATGTTGTGGGAAAAGTTCTAGAAAGTCTGTTATAAAGTGCTTTGCAAAATCATTTAACAAAATTTAGAATTGTATTGGATAATTAACATGGTTTCACTAATGGAAAATCTTGGCTTGCAAGTCTTTTGACAATCTTTGAAAATGTTACTACATATGTAGATAAGGTAATGGTTATATTTGGCTTATCAGGATTTTAAGAAAGCATTTAAGAAGGTTTTACATAAAAGGCTTGTAAAAAAAACAACACAATATATGCAGGAAATAAGTTAGCAAATTGAATAGACGGATGGCTGAGTGTAAGAAAGCAGAGGGTTGTTCCAAATGGAGTTCAGTCAAACTAGATTAATGTTACTAGTGGGGTATGTCAGAGCTCAGTCTTAAGATCTTTGCTCTTTTTGATTTACATCAATGACATAGATGAAAGAGTAAGTGAGAAACTTCTTACGTTTCCTGATGATATTAAAGTTTTGAGTTTTTTGCTAGTTATGAAGAGAATGCTGTTGCTTTACAAAAAGATTTAGATCATTTATTAATTTGGGCACATAAATGGCAGATGGATTTTTAATTAAGATAAATGCATGTTGGTTATTGTAATTTGAAGTACAGTATAATTTGTATGGTAATAACCTTAATAGTGTTGTAAAAGAAATGTATTTTGTAAATAGTCAGTCTCTGAAGCCATCCAAGCAGTGTGCTGTTGCTAGTGGTAGGACAAATAGGATGTTTCTTTGAGTCTACAGAAATACTGAATACAAGTGCAAAGAGGTTACAATTTCAGTGTACAGGTCACTGGTTAGGCCACATTTGAAATACTGCATTCAGTCTTGGGCTCCTTATCTTAGGAAAGACATTGAATTGTTGGAAAAGGGTTCAGAGAATGGTTACTGGGATGGGAGGATATGTTACATGAGAAGAGGTGTTGAAATCTCTCAAAGTGTTTTCTCTTGAAACATGAATAGTTTAAATAGTTAAGAGAGATGTTATTTAGGTGTTTTATATTGTTAAGGGAATTGGTAGTGTTGATGCATTCAACAGTGTGAATAGTAGGACTAGGGGACACAAATATAATGGAATGGGGTCACATTCAAATGTTATACAGTCAGTAAATTTAAGTGAATTTGAAAAAAGTTTTAAACATGTTAACGAGAAGGGCTGGCTTTAAGAGTTGTACATAATTTTAATTATTTTAATCTAGCATAGAAAATGGAACAGCTGAGATTGTTAAATAGGTCCCATGTTATTCCAAAGATGTTATATGGTAATGTAAATATATGAGTGTGAGCCAAAAGCTCTTCTGCAGTTGGTATTTGTGACTTGTTGCTGATAAATTCAACAATGAATGAATATTATACACTCCACTTGTATTTGAAACAAGTTAAACATATGTACAAAATTCTTTACACTTTGTAGATCATAATCGTATCTTGAACACTACGTTCTTGTCAGATATCCATTTAAGCCAATTCAATTGCTCTAGAATTTAGTTGACAAGCTGAACTATTTTCTTCTATTTTTATCACAGTAGTATCCATATATAATTTAATTATACAGTCACATGAGTTACTGCAGTTGTATCCTGAACTTCCAATATTTGTCTGCTTTTCTTAATTACAATAAATTTCTGTTTTTTGTACTTCCAACAATCACCTGTCTTTGGTCAAAATCAATAAATGTGAATTCAATTAGTTTAGAACACCCTTTGAGGAGACAAATTATTCTCTTTATCTCTTTCAAACTAGTAATCTTACTCCAATGTATTGACCATTAGGCCATTCACTCTCACTGACTGAACGTGTTTTACATGACTATTTCTGCTCATGTGGTAGCTGCTAAATGTATATCTATTGCTTAGGTTTTCTAGAAACTTTGATAGCCTCAACATCAATGGATTGCAAATGCACTGCTTTAGAGCTTTAAGTTTAATGAATTACAAACACAAAATAAATAAATTAATAATACTACTACCTACATTAAAAAGTCTTCTTATATCTAACAATAAGCCTCTCTTCAAGGGAAATATTTGTTGTTGTTTTTTTAACTATATACAAAGACCACTTTCAACTCACCTTCAAAGTCTAATCATGCAGTCTGCAACAACTTTTACCATCCACTTGATGGCTTCATTGCAGATTTTGTAGTACTTAAGGCACAATACTCAGCTAATGATCCTTTTATTGTTTGTTTTGCACCTCTGAAATTATGCATGTAGTTGATTGTCTCTGTATCTTTCCATGCTTAGATAGTTTTGAAGCATTAACCTGAATAAGAAATGGTTTGTTGAAGTCTGGTATTCTAAGAACTGATGAACTTCCCAATGAGTCCTTTAATTTCTGAAGTGTTACCTGGTGTAATTGTTCCTATTTCATCTTGTTGGGCAAATCTTTTTTGGTTAGGTCAAGCAGTGGTGCAGTACTTCAGCATAGTTTAGGATGAACTTCCTGTAATATCCTGCTAACACTAAGAAGGATCTAATTTGCTGTTTGGTTGTTGTAGTTGGTGCAATTTGTATGCTATTTTCTTTTCCATGGCTATCTGTTGCCCCCTCCCCCTAACTTTGTGTTCAACAAATTCCAGGACAGAATATCTATTACTTAGCACTTAAATAATCTGATGGTAAGGCCTGCTTCCCTCACTTCCTGGAACAGTTCTTTAAGTTTCTTCAGGTGGTCTTTCTGTCTTGCAGTGTGTATCAGAATGCCATTCATATATTGCTTAATGTTGGTGGTGTGTTACATGATGTTTTTCTCATCATGCAGCTGAGTGTATCTCAGAATGGTTCGTATGGGTATTAACACTCTTACTAATAAAGCAGAGAACAACATTTTGATCTTCCAAGGTCATCATCAGGTTAACCTGAAGTGTTACTACCCATACCAACCATTCTGAGATACATTTTTATTTCAAGCAGGTTTCTTTTTATCAAGAAATGCAGCTGAGTTAAGTAATCTAAATAGCATCTGCTTAAGTTGGTAATATCCATCTGGTGTTCTCAAATGTCTCTCTATGGGAAGAAAAAAATCTAATTTTGCCATGAAAGCCTCCATTTTGCCAATAGATTCAGAATTGGACTTTGTCTGGGATACATTTTCTGGAAGTCTGTGCAAAAGTGGTTTAATGGATCCCTCTTCTTCATGATTGCAACTAAATAACAGTAGGCTGAATTTGAAAGCTCAAATATTTGAGCTTCATACATTGCCTCGACCTCCTACTTTATCAGGTTTCTTATAGGGCATCATTTTGACTGGATCCCTGGTTGTGATCTTGATCTTGTGTTGCATAAGGTCTTTCTTGGCCTACCCAAGAAGTTATCTGCATACTGGCACAATAGGTCTCATAGCTCTTTTCTTTTGTTGTGTCTTTGTATATCTCATTTCTTTCCAGTGCTCTTAGGCCTGATAGGTTCTTAGCTTTAAAAGCAGTCACTTTTTTTTTTTTTTTTCTGTGACAGCCACATTCTGCCATGTTCATTTGTACATTTAATAACTGCACCCACAAGGTCTTCTTTTCTTTTAAAATACTTCAACAGATTGTCATGATAGACCATAGTTAATAACTTTCACTTTATAATGCATTTTGTGGACCTCTTCTTCTATTGTAAATGTACCTTTCCACTGCTGGATGAAACCTTCTGTCTGACCTTAAAATGCCAACCATTGTTATAGAAATGTTTCTGACTCTCTTTAAGTTTGGTAAAACTGTTTTAATAGGTCCAGTTCAATACTCCCTTCTAGTCCTCTGGCTTGTAAGCCCCTTCCCTCTTTGTTTTATGCCAAACTTCTTGAACACCGTAAAAGATCTTTCTTCTCTACTTCCTTCAAAAAATTTTATTACCTGGTATGTTTCTTATCTGATACACATGACCTCAAAATCTTCTACATAATTTGGAATATCCACCTTTATTTCAGCTATGAGAAACTTTCTCAATGTACCATCAGTTAATATACAAAGATGTACTTTGCCTGTCCCCTGATCATCAGATACTAAACTGGTTCTCACTTCTGCACTACTGTATTCAAGGCTTCACAAAATCTTTACTTTTTTGTCTTTGATTTAGCTTTCACATACTATTATGTTATGATTTTGTATTTTTTGCTATCTGATCAATCACAGAAGTGGCACTTCCTTCTTGTGGTGAACCTGATGTATTTTCTTGGTTTTGTTTCTTCTGGCAGTAGCATTCATGGTGCCAGTTGCTCTTTTCTTGTTTCTCATGAACACCAAATAGTTCTTGCTGCTTTGTGTTAAAATTTCAATTGTTGCTAGCTGGTAATGGGCTTGCACTTCTTTGCAGTGTGTCCCATTTTATAACAATTGTAGAATCACTGATTTTAGATTTTACTGAATATTTTTGAATTTGCCAGTTATATTCCCTCCATACTCCATATGCTGTTTTACTAGCTTGATCATCTTATACTCTTCTTTTGATAATCTCTCCTTTAGGAACATTAATTTATCAGTTGAATGCATGACCATGAACTGTTCTTGTACTTGTAGTTCTACCAGTCCCTCAAAATTATTTTTACATTTAGCTATGCCAGTTCAAATGGCAAATTATTGCCACAGACATGTCACAAACTGAAATACTGTTTTTCAAGTTTGACTTCTCTGAACTTAAGGCCCAAATCTTTTAATTTGTCATAGTTCGTGGCATCTTCTTAGGTCATACTTCTGTGAAAAATGGGCTATGACCAACTGCCTAGTCACTTTTATCCTGGTTCTGACTTTGGTTGAATCTTTCATATCTCTCGAAGAAAATGTGTCATATTTTTGTTTATCACATATGGGCAACTTCTGTCAACTGGATCTGACACTGTTATCATTCTTGGGTTATTTTTCTTTCAGTTGTATGAACTTTGCAATCTCAGTTTGTGCTCTTATTATCTTTATTTGTAGCCTCTTCCCTTTCTTTTACTTTTCTAAATTTATGCTTTTAATCCTTTTCAGTTTCCTGTCTCTCTCTTTTTCTTCTTTCCTTTTAATCTTTCTTGTATTATTAGTTGTACTTTAACAAATTCTTGTAATTCGTTGTCTTTTAACTCAAAACACTTTTCTTTCTATCCATTTATTAAAATATACCATGATTATACAGCATGAGTGTAATCATCACACTATTTACACTACTACTACAGTTGTGTGTATGTAGGCTTGCTTTTTTCTTCTTTCATACATGTTTTTTCTACTGCCATTTACCATTGTATAATACTGGTTGTAATTTTCCAAGTATCAGAAGTTTATTTTTTAGTTATGTATATAGTAATGTAAATGTACGAGTGTGTTGGGCTAGGGATTCTTCTGCAGTAGGTGTATGTGACTTGTTGGTGAGAAATTTGGCAATAAATGAACAGCATGCACTTGTTTATAAAATAAGATGTATTCAAAACATGTACACAATTTTTTACACTTTGGTGATTGTAGCTGTATCAGAAACATCTATACAGTTCTCTTGTTAAAAGTTTACTTGCGTGAATTCTGTTGCTTTAGAATTTAGAAGGCAAGTCAGACTATCTGTATTGCAATAGTACTTATTCATTCTTTTGGGCGAGTTACCTCAGTTGTATCCTGAACTTCCCGTAATTGTGTGCTTTCCTTTTTTACTTCTGATAATCATCCACATTTTGTCAGAATCCACACAGGTTAGTTCAGTTACCTCAGAACATCCTTTGACGAGACAAGTTATTCTTCTTACCTCTTTTAAACTGTTAATTTCACTCTGATATATCAACTGTTAAACCGTTAACTCCTGCAACATTTAACTTTTGTCGGACCTAATGTCTCTTTCATGTCATTTTACTTAAACTCTCTTTCATCTTGTGTAGTTGCAGCTATTTAGACATCTATCAGTTAGGCCTTCTAGAAATCTTCATAGCCTTGATATCAATGGATTTCAAACATTACATGTTTTAGCCTTATCAGTGAATTACAAATGAATAATAATTTATTTTGTACTACCTACATGAAAGTCTTTCATATCTAACATGTAATTTTTTTTCCACATCTACTGTAATTATTTAGTCACCTACATGTATTTCTCAGAATGGAACAGGTATTACTTGTCACGCTGTGTGAGGTAGGCAAATCTTTCACCCTGTTACATATATATCTACCAATCTGTATAGATCAGGTTCTTGCTGCTACACTTACTTGAATAGTTCTCTGAGGGTTAGTAATTCTCGGTCATATTTACCCTGTGTGGAGCAGCAATATTTACTTTCATAAAGCTAGTAGATCTCTGCCACTTCTAAATGCAGAAAGTTACATTTCAAAAAGAAAAGATGTGAATCTGATTTAGAAAGGTAACAAAACAATTTAACAAGTCTACATTAAAAACCTCAGTAGGTGAAGTTCCTACAATTTCTGATTGACAGTGTCTGTTATGCCTAAGTTTCCTTTTCAGCACAGAATGTATACTTGAAAGGTCATTTTCACTTATTCATTGCTTTTTTGTTCATGAACATTGCATACAAAAGTACAATATTTTTTTCTATTAGTTAATGCTTGAAATGTTTTGTATCCCTTTAAAAAATAAAATCTATGCTAATTTCTGTATATTTGCAAATTATAAAATAATTATACTAAATATTAAGTTATTTAATGTTAGCAAAAAGTATGTACTTGGCTCACTCGTGTAGTTAATTTAAGATATAACCTTTACTTAGTCAAAAGTAATATCAAGAACTAACCATAATGATAGTATTTTGATTTCTTCCATAACTGAAGTAATTGGAAACACTAATTTTGATTTATTGGTTATTTAGCTGTGCATTTGACACCTCATAAAAAATGAAATTATCATAGCATTTTGTATTAAAGATAATACAGGGTGGTTGCTAGAAAAGTGGAAAATTTGTCAAACAGCTATTTATTTTTACAAAGAATAACTTTTACAACATTAAAACAAATCAAAATAGAAATGAGTAAGCACGCATTTTATTCATGATCTCATCTGACCCTCAAATTTTCTGCTTTTCTAGCGACCACCCTGTAGTAACTACTTGTTGGTTCATAATTTGTTTACTCTGCAATTTATAATATTTTATTCTTTCTATATCCATTTAAGTGCAGTCTTAGTGTAAATTAATTAAAAAAAATAAGGGGAGACCTTGAACAAACATTCCTATGTCATGTTTAAATATTATGTTTTATTTAAGAGCTAAAAAAAATTTTTCTCTTCAGGAGGTTATCACCCTGTGAAGATTGGTGATCTGTTTCATGGCAGGTATCATGTAATCAGAAAGCTTGGCTGGGGTCACTTTTCAACTGTGTGGCTCTGTTGGGACCTGAAGTAAGTTCATGTTTTCTCCCAGCAGTCCTCAGAGAGGTTTTTCTTAACTTTATATTAATTTTTTTCTTTAATGTTCTTATCTAAGCTGCATGGCTGCATAGCAACCAATTAAGTGCTAAGTACCTAATTATTCTAGCTGCATGCATCCTCGGTAATGATGCAGAGTTTCAACATGTTGACAGCCTTAATTAATGACCCTAGCAGTCCAATAAGCCTAAAGTCCAAATAACTAACTGGTAGCATTACAGAGTGGCCTAATGATGTAGTAGGGTCAGTGGTCTAAAATTTCCACTTCTATCCCCGTAAAAGGTAACATACATCTAGATATTACTTTGATGCTAGTGCATACAATAAAATTTCATTCCATATATAGATTGAAAATGTTAGAGAGAACATTGACGAAGACTTGTATCAGATATGAGGAAATACCTTAAATTGTTGTAAAATTAGTACTTAATTTTTACATGCAATTTAAATTTGAGAAATGAGTTAATATCAATCTGTTGGGAGAGTTTGGTGGATGTCGAGATTTATTTTGAAAATTCCTATATTTTGGATATTGAAGTAAGAGAGTGTAAAAATGAGTGATTATAATATGATATAGATCAAATCAGTAAGTGTCATTTTAACCTCTCTTACAAAAAAAGCATAAACTGGAAGCAAAAATTTACAGAACTTTATATAAGATCATACAGTGGTCAAGGAGGTTAATTAACTTGTATTATCTAGGATTAGTTCCCCTTGTATGAAAACATATCAAGCACCTTTAATCACGTCTTTGACACTTCTGGAAGTCTTATCTTTTACCATTTACAACTCATTCTAGTCTTTTGTAAAAGTTTCATGATCTAACCTGGTGATTAGGACACTTGACTCTCAAAATACAGATAATAAATTTGAATCCAGTTACTGAGCATGATTACCTTTCAGCTGTGGAGGTGTCATAATATGAGAGTTAATTCTACTATTCGATTAGAGTAGTCTAGGAATTTGTAGTTGGTGGTGTTGACTAACTGCTGTTCCTCTAACCTGTAATTTTTAAATTAAAGATGAAGTTGTACTAATAGCCCTCAAGTAGCTTTGATAAAAACTCAACAAAACAAACCACACCTGAAACTTAGTGGAAGGTATCTTCTATAAGGCACTGTTGTGTGGTGTTCCCTGTAATATTTATGAAGATTAAATGATTGCAATTTCTTGGAACTTTCATTTGAAAAGTTTTACTTAAATGCATTTTTTGTATTGTATACATATATTCCTGTGTCTTTGTAAACTACTGGTACCTGGAAGTGACATAAGCTTGTCTAAACATACATTTCTAGTAGTTCAATAAAGTGATGTAGAAAGGAGTTGCAAAGTGAGGGTGCTTGGCTAGGCATGCAGATTGTATAATCCAGAGAGGTTTGAGGGCATGCTTTCTACCCCAGGAAATTAATGTAATAATATAATTTGCAATTGTTGTACAAGTCAAGTATTTTATTGCAGTCTCAGTTCTGATGCATTTGTAAATTGTCTGTTATTGAATTTAGCATCTAGATAGTATTACTTCAAGCATTTGTGATTCATAAACATGAAACAAATATTGTGATTGTACATAAATATATAAAAAGTAGAACCCCTTAATAAACACCCAGTGTTAATAAAATTTAAAATAAGTTCAAATGGTGAACTATGTGTAAGCCAGAAGATCTGAAGAAATCAAAGAATGAGAAATTATTATTATTAAGTTTTTAGAATGAAATGGTAGGTCAAAATAATAATTAATGCATTTATTTCAAAGTACCATTAAGAATGTTTGTTAGCATCATAGTGACTAACAATGCATAATTTAAACAAAGTTCTATCACTGTGGCTATATTACTTCGTAGATTACCTCCATTTTATCGGTAAAGCATGATAGCATTAGAAAATTTGAGATATCTTGAATTATGTTTGATAAAACATATGAATAATTAAAGAAATTTATTCTTTGTTGTTATTCAAATTCTGTAGCTTTGTTTTATAGTTCTGTTATAGTTTTAAGCTGCATTGGTAATAAATTCTGGTTTATTTTCATCACACTACACTGGATTGATGTGCAAAATATGGATATCTTCTTGACCCCTGTCATGAACAACATACAAGTTGACCTGTCTATAATGCTTTTTTATTACATTAAGTATGTAACAGAATTACCAACTTTTATTCATTGTGCAATAGAGAATAACAGATTTTGTTCCATTCAGGGAGGAGTCTATTGACATTTCATGTAATTCAGATACTGGAGTAGAATAAAAGTTTGTTTTTATATCTAGTAATAAAGTTTTTTTCTGCTATTAAATGCTGCTTAAAAGATATTTTCTGTTCAATTCAAAAGTTTAGCTTGTGTAGTATTGTATGAAAAAAAAATCCTAATTTTGGTGTTTCTAGTGCAAAAAGGTTTGTGGCATTGAAGGTTGTCAAGAGTGCTTCCAACTACACAGATACAGCTCTTGATGAAATCAAGATTCTGAGATCTGTAAGAATTTTTTATTATTGTTTTTCAGTTTATACTCCAGAAAACAATATCATTTATTGTCTTTTTCTAAATCGTTGTTAGGTTGCTTAAATTTATACATTTTAAAAAATCAATTGCGTGTAATTTGGTTTACGATGGAACATTTCTAGGCACGTGATACAGTATTTGAGCTCAAAATATTAATGATAAAATTTGTAACTGATTTAATTTCAAGAATCTGTAACCTTTGACATTGCCCTAGAATTACTGAAAACTTCAATGTTTTATCAGTATTTATTAATGTTATGATAACAAGGCAAAGTCAAAAGGTATATTAGAAAATGAGCAGTTCATGATATACAAAGAACCCTCTTTTTTTTTTTTACAAAGAAGAAAATACTTTTACACATCTTGTTATCTTTTATATGAATCAGAACATCTCTCCTCTACCAAAATGTATTAAATCAGATTTTTTTTGTACATACACCTTAAATATTGAATACACTATTAAATTCTGTAATTGAAGATAAAAATTACATTCAATTGCATTGTACCAGAAATAGATTTAACATTCTTTAAAAAAACCAAAAAAACCTTGTTGTAAACCATGTGAAATGTTAGTTTTTTTTTTCATGTTTTAAAAAGTACTTAAAGAATATGCTTTTGTTATTTTTGTCCAAAATAAGTTGAAATAATGATTGTCAAAATGGTAAAAAGTATACTATAAGGTAGAGATAGTTGCTAGAAATAATGAAAGATAAATTATAAACAGTTTTGGATATGAGGCTGCAGAAAGATTGATGCAATAAACAGTAAATTACTATGGAAACTTAAGGTAACAGACATTTTTACTGTGAAATTTTGTATGTCTGCAAACAAAAACAAGAACAACAACAACTTGTCAGTGAGAATTGTCATAAGTATGCTTATTACGTCATACTTGCATGGCCAGATGGTTCAGGCACTCAGCTCGCATCTGTGGCTTTAAATCCCTGTCTTACAAAATGTGCTCACCCTTTCAGGTGTAGTAGCATTGTATATGCTGGTCAATTTCACTGTTTTTTATAAGAATAGTTCATGTATTTGCAGTAGATAGTGTTGACTGGCTGTCTTCTCTCTAGTTTTGCACTGCTGAATTAGTGGTAACTAGCACGGGTAGCAAAAATAAATAAAATTAAATTAAAAAACTGCACTAGTTGAAAAGATCCAAGGGTAAAAGTTATAATGTGGGATTATAAAATGTACCCTGGGTTTTGGAGGTAGCTGAAGAAGTAGGACCCACAATGCAGTAGGGACACACCATCTATCAGTCTTAACCTTTATTTGCCAGTCTTGCATGAGAAATGAAAGAATAGCAATGGATACAGAAATTAGGAGATTGAGATGTAGATGCTCAAGCCCACAATGTCCTGTGTTTGTGTATATATCATCCTTCACTGCCTCCAGACAGTCGTGGGAAGGTGACTGCTCTCCCAAGTAAAAGAAAAATAATTAGTTTAAAAAAAAGCAAGTAAATAAGGTATTACCACTTCGGGGGTGAGTAAATTGAAAACTTCTTGAAATTAGTATTCCAGAAAGGCACTAACTGACAGCACAGCAAATGATTATCCAGCAAGAAGAGTCCCATCTGGCAATCCAAACAAACTATTATTGGTCCCAACCATATACCAAGTCTACTGTGACTATCATGCTCTCTCTAAACAAGCCTTTATATGTGACAAGGTATAAATCTGCATAAAGTAGTACCAAGCTATTAAATGTCCTTATTCATAACTATAGTTATTAAAAATTAGAGAAACTTCATTTAAATTTCAGTTTCTTTATATTTATTTAATACATTCTTGTATTTGCTACAAAATAGTTTCTTTATTAAATCAATTATATATATATAATTATTTATTTCTGTATTAGTATTTCTTCAACATTACTGATAAAATATTGTAATTTATTACAAATTTCACAATATTTGAATAATTGCAAAGTTATAATATTTATAACAGAAGGGTGTGATACATTACTATTAGATGAGGGTAAACCATAAATTGGAAAGGCAAAATTATTTTCTCTTATCAAAAATATTTACATTGCTATCCTTATCAGTTATTTTAATTTCTAAATCTAAAGACTGTGTATCTTTATTAAATATTGAAATGTTTTCAATTTCTAATTCTAAATAAATAACGTTAATGATCTTATTTATTTCAGGATTATTTATACTAATTAAATCATCTATGTATCTGTAAGCTAAAGTAAAAATATCTGGATTTATGTAGCTTTCAATATATGTATTTTCATAATAGTAAAGATATAAGTTTGCTGTACAAATAGAGTAGTTAACTCCCATTGGAAGTTATACTACTAGTTTAAAAACTTGTTTATTGAAGAATATATAATCATTATAAATACAGAAACTTAATATATCTTATGTTTTTTGGAGCTAATTTTTTTCTTCAAGTTCTATAAAAGGATAACTATTCTGTTAATTAATTTAAAACAAAGATTAAATATTTTAATTGAATTGTGATGTACAATGTGATAAAATAAAATGTTTGAATATAATTTATTTGTTCACACTTTTTAGATATTTTAAAATAGGCTGATCATTTTTTGTCATTGAATAAAATATTGAGTAATTTAATTATCAAAACAACCAGCTATATTATAAAATATTTTTATTGAATTGGAACTAAATGTAAATTTAATTGGATCTTTATGTAGTTTGGGAATCACGTAAAGAAACAGTAAATCTAAATAAGAATTTTGTTTAGAATAAAGTTTATTACAAGCTTTAATGAAATTATTTATTACTGTATCTTTGGTTAACAACTTTAAAAGTGTGTGCACTATTGATTTCTTTTCTAATTAATGCATAAAACTTTTTACAAATGATACCAATGTTACAGTTATCTTTATCAATAGGTACTATAACATTTTTTCTTGCAATTCTTGAATCTTGTTTTGTAACTGATGAAATGATAAATCTGTATGGCATATTTTAAATTTTGTATGAGATTTTTAATAAGTACATACACCCCGCATTCCAGAAACCATTTAAGTGGATAAGATGTAATATAGTTTTAAAATATATTCATGTTTTCAGTAGATTTTAGAATATTATTACATTTTGTGGCTGTTCTGTATTTAGATAATTCTTTGAGTACTTCACATAATATTTTATCTTTTTATAATATTAAAATTGCCAGTAATAATACGTTTGTGAAAAGTATTGACAAATAAACTATTTTCACTCACAAGGTAAATTATTAACTTCATCTACATTCACATTAGTTAAACTTTTATAATTGTATAATAATGGTCCAATTGGAACTTTGTATTTATAATTGACAGTAGGCTTTAAATTTTTACAAAGGGGGGAACTATAGATTGATGAATAATTTTAGAAATCTCCAAATCATTGAATATTTTGTCTAAAATTAATTACCAAATAGAAAGATTTTAATTGTCATTTCTCTTTTTTTTCCAAACTTGATAAATCATTGATGTTTTATAATGTCTACAAGCAAGTGTTTTTTGCATTATCATTTGAAATCAATTTTTTTATTACATAAAGTAATGCTTTTGTTTTGGGAAGATTAAGTTAATAAATCATTTTAAAAAATAATTTAAGTACACTAATACTAGGATAAAAACTGTTATCCAAATAACTACAAAATTCTGAAAAATTAACCTGTTTTTAATTTATTTCTTTTACCTCTAGTTTTCCTATTTTCATGAATAAATTATATCTGAAGAAAAAATAGCATTACAATAATCACTACTCAAGTTCAAAGCAGTAGAATTATTAAAATCTTTGTTTAATCCATAAGGATATAATGTTAGTTTCAAAATTTAGAAGTTTTTCTTTTTGAAGTCTTCATTAACATTTTCTGACCTAGTTATCTTAACAGAGGTAAAAGAGTGAATCCTGAAATGTTTTAATTCTACAGAATACATTAAATTGTTTTTCACTTGATCTATGTAAATTTATACACATATGCGATGGGTTTGAAGATTAACCCACACATTCCATATTACATTTTTATTTTACTAAATGAATTCTATTCCAATTAATTTTTTTCTTCTTTACCTGGAAGAGCAATCACCTTCCCACAACTGTTTGCAGGAAGTGAAGGGTGATTGTAGGACATTATGGGCTTAAGCACCCACATCTTGCTCTCCTAATTTCTGTTTCTATATCTTTTGCAACTCATATTTCTTATGTGAGACTGGCAAATGGAGGTTAAGACTGATAGACAGTGTATCCCCTTTGCAATGTGGATCCTACTTCAGTCACTTTCAAAACCTAGGTTATATTTTATAATTCCACATTATAGCTTGTACTTTATTTTTGTTTTGGCTTGGTTTTAAGTTATAATACACTGATATAGTTAGCCAAAGATTTGGATGTGATGTTTTTAATGGAGTCCTTCCTTGTGATTTTGACTACTTCATTAATATTTATTCATTTCCACTAATATATAGCATGTACAGGGTGGTCGCTAGAAAAGCGGAAAATTTGTCAAACAGCTATTTAATTTTACAAAGAATAACTTTTACAAAGTTTTTTAAAGGCATATGTTATATTACACTCATAGATGCTCAAAATTATTAAAATCATGCATTTTATTCATGATGTAAAGAAATCAAAATAGAAATGAGTAAGCACGCATTTTATTCATGATCTCATCTGACCCTCAAATTTTCCGCTTTTCTAGCGACCACCCTGTATATATGCCTGTGGCATCATGCTTTTCAACTAGTTGCATATACTTTCTCTCTATTTATTGTAATTTATTAATTTACTACTTGTATTTGATCACACTTACTTTACTTCTATTTCCAACATTCCTTAAATATGTACAATAACATATTTTCTATCTTTTTCTGGTTTTTCTTTGGATTCATCCACAAAGTTTGCCTTAAGTTTTTCTGCTATAATACTATTGTTAGTTAGTGCCTACATTACACAAAACACCACAGATACACATATGAATGTTATTTCAACCATGTGATATAATTAGTTACTAGTGTGAGTACTGACCAGTCAGAATCAATATTTAAAAGACTTTTCCATCTTTGTAAATAACAAGTAACAGTCAGTATCATGGCTTAGCTGTATGTTGATAGTTTTGCTAGATCTTATTTAAAAAACAACAACTTTGAGTTGGTATTTCACTTTACTTTCATGGGGTAGCATTTTTCACGAAGTGCAGTAAATTGTAAGCCCCATAAGATAATCTCTCATTAAAAACATCTGATTACTAATTCATATGAAGGCTTATGTTTTAAACTGGTTTAGTTTGTTTTTATTCTTGGTTTTTGGCTTTGTATCAAAAGTGATACCATGGTAAACAGGAGTAAAGTTTCTTTTTCTGTTGAAACTTTCTGAAAAAATTAACTTGAAATTATCTTTTTCTGATTTGACCCTTTTTGTGTGTGTATTTCATTTACTATGAAATATATTGAATATAACCTCACACTTTTTTTTTTGGATGTTAAAGTGAAATTCCTCTTTGTAGCAATTTCACAATGATCACGGCCATTCTTTCTGAACTACCAGATGCAAACACTCTGAACAGTTTTCAGTACTTATTTAGGCATATTTAACTTTGTGTATTTTCCAAAAATCTTTGTGTACAGTTATGTTGATAATATCTTGCAAATTAAATAAACATTGTTTTTCTGTGTTGCTTCATTGTTCCTAAATGTCAGACAGTAACATGTCTGATAATGATAATCATTGCATCTGTTGAACTGTACATGATCTAACACTTCATAACTATAGCTGCCAGTTGTTTCTCTGTGTATTATCTAACTGGCAGTGAACTGATTATTTTACTGAGTGACTACCAATCTAAGTTACAAATTCTATGATACTGTAGTAAATAACCCTATTTTTCAAACAGTAAATAGTTGTAATCCAATTACTTCTATAGCAAGCTCTTAAAGATTTCTAGAGATACATTGCAACCATATTGAGACACAAGTTATTTGCTTATTATCCCTTTCTCCCAATTGTAATATATAAAACATACAATATATTTGTGATTGGGTTTCTTCTTTTAAACAAATTTTATGAGCATTTAGAACTTGTTCAATAATATACCCGATTTTTAACATGTTTGGAACTGTGCATTTTAATTTTTGTGACTTTTTTTTCTAAGTATTATAATCATTTGTTTAATCCTTGCATGCTTTTGTATTAAACACGATTTATTTTTCTTGTTCTAGGTAAGAGAAAGTGACCCTGCTGATCCATACAGAGAGAAAGTGGTGCAGCTGTTAGATGATTTCAAGATTTCTGGTGTGAATGGAACCCGTATCCTTTATTTGAAAAAGGAAGTAAGAATAATAGCTATGTGTATGTTGGTAAAGACCTGTATTTCATGTTATTTACATTTATCTTCACTCATATGACCTCTTTCTTCCATAATGTGTGTGTGTGTACATTCCTATGTCTCTGTAAATTATTGGTACCTGGAAATAACAAAAGCTCATTTAAGCTGTCTCTGAAGTTTATTTTCTAAAAAGTGGATTCCTTGTTATCAAAATTATCAGAAGAAGTGTTTTTGATTTCTGAGAGTAAATTTCATCATCTAGGTAGGTCATAGTATTCATGCATTAACTTGTAACCTTGAGTCTGGTCTGAAATGGTGCCCCCTTACTAAGTTTTAATCCTGTCACTAATATGTTTCATTTACATCACTTATAAAGTTCTGTGTTATCATTTACTGTTTTTGTAGAATTGTGGTTGTGCTAGGATGTTCTGAACAGTTGAGCTTGACCTAATTTTTATTTAAAAGCGGGAAACATTGTAGCAAGTTTAGAGGGGGTAGAGGTTTCATCTGTTATATTTATATATAGTATTCCAGAAAGTTAGCACATCCACATAAAACAATGCATAATATTTTGAGAGATACATTATATTTTTATTTTACACGTATCTATTATGAATGTGCTATCACCAATATGCTACAACATAAATTAGTGTGCTTGTTGATCACAGTGTCAGAATAGTTGTTTTTCTCCATAGATGCTTGCATCATGTATAAAAATAAAGCAAATAATTATAATTACAGTATGCAAGATTGAGGACTGTTTTTTGCAAGGCATTTTTGTGGAGTGAAATAACTACTTCTGTACTAAACAGAATGTTGAATTTATTGAATTTGTCTTGAGTTTTTTGTTTGTATTTTTTTCTAATAGTATTATTGACAAAGATTGTAAAATTAATGTCAACAAAATCTGTTATTCTAAACTTTATAAACCTCTATTGTGATGCAATTTTTATATATAATGTTGGGTAGGTGACAAGAGTGTTGGTTCCTTGACTGTTGTTCAGATGTGTGTATGGTGTTTGAAGTTTTAGGACACAACTTATTGAAGCTTATTATTCGTTCTAACTACCAGGGTATACCTATTGCTAATGTAAAAACTATTATAAGACAGGTAAGCATTTCTAAGTCAGTACATATAAAATATTTCTTTTATTGGAAGACTAAATATTAATATTAAATAGTTCATTTTGAACTGGATGTTTTTCACAAGAAAAAGAATATAATCCAGTTATAGTTTATTAGTCTCCAAAAGTGTGTTGATTTGGTGATAATTTATATACTTCTGAGTTTTGTATGGAAAGATTTCAAAAAACAAAAGCTAACATGAAATATCTAGTATGCATGCATGAAATAATACTACATTTTTATTGAGTAGAAACATGGCCAGCAACAGTGGAGAAAGTTTTTAATATTCTGTTGAATATGAATTTAATGGTGAAACGTTGTTCAAACCAAATTTAAGTGCATTTTCAAGCTAATAACTACATCCAGTTATGATATATCATTCTTAAATTTACCTTAAATAATTTATTTTAATAAAAAATGTTTATTTTATAAATAGGCTTAGTAACTAAATGATTACACACATAAAAAGAAATACATGTTAGGTTACTTATTCCACAGACAATCATAGATAATAAATGACCATCATATACCTATCTTTACTGCCAGTTAGGAAGTTGTAGGTTTACATAACTTACAACAAGGTATCAGTATGTGATTAGTTATAAAACCATAATGAAAATTTGTGTTATTTTGAAACTTTAATGATTGAAATTGATATTAACATGCCATCTTTGTTTCTCATAGAAAAAGTATTTCCTCATTTTATCCCACAGTAAATACAATATTCATGGGGAAATGTTTATCTTCATCTGAAATATTCCTTTAAATAGTAAAACTTAGGCAACAATAACATTAGAAAACATTCTCTCTCTCTCCAACTGTTCTCTTGGTGCCATGAAAATTTTTGAAGAACAACATTCATAAATTAATGTTGTTCAAAAGAGTAAAAATTAGTTATGTTCACAGATAAAAATATAACTTTTTACAGGGTTGAAGAGTCCAATTTTAATTTTAGTCAATCACCAACTATCCATTAGGTGAAAGTGGGAAAATGAAAAGGGTTCTTAAAATGTGACATTTCAGATATTCTTCCTGATATTTAAAATTGATGGCACTTGCTGGAAAAATCATGTGAACAGGTTTTTAAACTTTCAGTTCTACAAACAGTTTTGTATTTTCTTGTCAAACATTGGTGTTTGGTTGAGGTGCTAGTATCAAAGAGCATTTCAGAAAGTCACATATCAAAGTAAACCACTCAAATATGAGATTCACAGAATCAGCATAATGGATCTTTTTTTTTCAGTAAACTGTCATTGGGTCCACTGACATATTCTGTTAATTTTTGGAGGTTGAAAATTCATAACATGTTATGTATAATACAGTCATTAGGTAGAATGAAATACAGTTCCAAAAAATGTTTGAGTAATATTGTATTAACTTATAAATATGACTAAATACGGCTCTGTTGGTAAATAGTAAACTGTAGCTATCCCATACTTTATTAAATTTCTATTTGCAGATCTGAGTTACAAGTAGATATGTTATACAAAATTAAGTAATATTTACATTAACTGAAACTAAACTTTCCTTTTCCTGCATTGTGTGCCTTTTTGTAACAATATTTTTGCAAGTGACAAACATCAATGTTGAAAACATTACTTATTTCAAATTACATCCAAGCATAGGTTGTAATTTCACTTTTGTCACATATGCTTGACAATTCTACTCTTGTCAGGCATTAATGCAGAACTGAATATTATCAGCAGAGGCAGACTCATTCTTCAAAAACAATCCAAAATTGATATGCAAAAGTCATGAAACAATTTAAAAAAAAAAAAATTCTGGAAACTTGTGTACGCTTGCATTGATATTTGAACAAGTCAGGACTCAAGTCCCTGATTACTCCCTTAGGATATTGTAAAATTTGAAACCTGAAAAAATAACTAACTTAACCAAAGATGGAACTTGTGAAAATATCTGGAGGCAATCTGGTTAATAGTAGTAAACTTTATTTTTTCCTTATTTTGAAAATTTTGCCAGTAATAACACCAGAGTTATCATAATGCAAGTAAATACTATGTAACTTGATTGTTTTATGTTGGCCCAGGTGGTTAAGGTGCTCAATTCTTAATCTGAGGGTTATGTGTTCAAATCCGTCACATCTAACATGCTTGCCCTTTCAGCTGTGGGGGTGTTGTAAGGTTATAGTTAATCCCACTATTCATTGGTAAAAGAGTAGCCTGAGAGTTGGCAATGGGTGGTCATGACTAGTTGCTTTCCCTCTAGGATGTCTAGTGCAGAAGATAGCCCTCAAAAACATTTTTCAACTTCATATAAGTACCCCTTGCAATGGTACTTTGGTAAAACATCTGTATGCAGTCTCAGTTGTGTTAGACGTGAATCATATTTGATGTAGCAAAGATTCAATGCTAATATTATGTCTTTTCCTGCTCTTTATGCATCATTGGAATAGTTGCTGAACCAAAATATTACATATTACTTGGCTCTTCTGCCACCAATATGTTTTTTACTTTCTTCTGACCTCTGGAGTGTAATGCATGTGTTTTCTCATCACTAACGGCCATCAGATATGCTTTAGCTAGCTGGGCATTTCTTTTTTTTCAAAATATATGTTAGACAACCTGTCATTTTGTTTTGCTAATAAAATGCAAGATATCATTTACTCTGCTGTTTAACTCTAGCATATAGTTGTCAAAGTATTTGAGAGAATATGTTGCATTTTTCTTGTGAAATATTTTTGCAAATATCTTTATTCATTGACATCTTAATGGGTTATTCCTTCTGGTTCTACAAACTGGAGTAATTTCTTTTCATTTTCTGGGTATTAATTTGAAAGCTTACTTTCTTTTTATAGGCCATACATACTTACTGTCAATATTATTATTATTATTATTTGTTCCTTTAAACTACTATAATTTGTTGCATTCACTTTCTCAGAATAACCACTGATCAATGTTTATCAAATGAAACCCTACTTCTACCTAAACTTCAAGGGACCTTGAATACTTTTATCTCAACAACTGTCAATGGAAACTTGATGGATCTTCTAGTGTTTTACAACCTTGTTTTGGCATGAATGTCTTAAAAAATGCTTTCCATGTATGCCTCAAGCATAGTATTTTCCACAAGATTGAATTTGATATCTTCACTATCAGATGCATTTAACACATCAGTCTTTAAGATTCAGGTTTGAGATATCCTGACTGTTATTACCAGATGGTGACCTACTTTAAGAAATTAAGTCTGTTGGTACTGCATCCATTTCACTAAAGTGCATGGTGTAAGTTTTTTTAATTTTATATTGCCTATTCGTGAAGCAATAAGTCATAAATCACAGACTTTAAAATACATACACACACTAGGTTATGTCCATCCAACAGAAAAGGAAATGCCTTGTGTGTGTGATGGGTAGGTGCAAAGCCATTGTTTCTTTATTTAAATTTTTATAAGAAGTAAAGCTGGAAAATTTTGGAGGAAAAAAATTGGCATTAAGCTGTTTAATGTTATTAGTTTTTGCTATTCAAAAAAAAAATTCATGATTCACAGGGAATATATGAAGAGCATTCAAGTTTGTTAGAAAGTTTAAAAGTTGAATTTTACCAAGTTGCATTTCTTTCTTGAAAGGCTGTTAACTTTTTTCTATTCTAAAAGGATATTTGGGATATCAGATATAGGAATTCCATTTTACAGGTGTCCTGTTTTTCTTTTATGCATAAACAGATTGTATTGGCTTACTAGCCTACTGGTGGCCCTAAGGAAAAATATTTGAACCCTTTTAACAAAAAAAAAATAATAAAACTCATTAAAAGTATTATTAATACAAACCCCAAAACATGCCAAAACAATGCATGCTAATACAAGTTTTAAGACATCAGTTTCACTTTCATACTAACACCACTTTGACATTATCTTAAATTATACACACTATAGTGTACTATACTAAGCAACTAATCATTATGTGTGCATTGTTGAGAAGTATCTTGCTGCTATGATTTCTAAACATTTTTTATTCAATTGTATTTATAGATTGCTTTTGTTGAGAACATTTTTATTTTCAAATTAGCACGCTTATTTAACACACAAAAAGTAAAGTTCTTAGAATGTATTTGGTTTTAACCACCATCATGATTCAAGCTGAAATAAAAAATGAAGTCTGGCTAACAAATGAATGAATATTTGCTGTATCATTCTTATTAATGCTCTAAGTGTGGTGACCAGTTTTAATTTCATTCCTTTAAATTACATGCTCAATCTTTTTCTGGATGCAACTCTTTTTTTTCTTTTTTTTCACACCTATGGAGTTTTTGATTAGATATTAATTTGTTGGAAATGATTCTGGGAAAGGCTAATAGAACAATTTTGGAGATGGAAGGGCTGTGTTTATAAGGATAGGTTAACATCTTATGTTAACCATTTTGCAACAGGTCAAAGATCATTTTCTTTGTTGACTTGCATTCAAAACTTTAAACTACTATTTTATGAGTTTATGCAGTAAGTTTGGAATCAAATTGTAGATTATAATTCATACTTTAATATTATATATGAGTTAATTTAAAAGTATACATTAAATTAACACTCCTAATTATAGAGTGTAGTGAGTCACATGGTGTGTTGAAAGCAGCACTGGTTACAATTGGATGTTTGTGGTGTCAAATTACTAAGTCTGTAGTCTTGTACAAATTAGGAACTCAAATTACCAATATTGAAAATCTAGAATACATAATCAGATACTCATCTTTTCATTTATTTTGGTGAGATATAACTTGTATACTGAATCAAACATTCTGTTCACCTTTTCCTATTTTTAGAAATGGTCCCTTGTATACACTTCATTACATGAAGTGAATAACCAAATGATATCTTAGAACATCCCCTTAAATATTTTCTCAGCCAATTTAAACTGTGAAAAGGCTATTGCATTCTTTCAAACCAGTGTTTCAAGAAGGTAGGTTGTGTCTTTAGTCTGCTCAAAGTTTCATATTTTTTTAGACCTAAATACAGTTTTGTTACTAAGCTTAAAAAATTATAGTGGAATTCCATGATACCAGTATACTTGTGACTTTTTAGTTGTTAATAAAACCTAAGAAAAAAAATTTATCCTTCACATGCAAAATTATAAAAGGCTTAGCAATCTGTGTCCAGCAGCAACTGAGTTCAAAGGTCATAACTAGAAGAGACAATTGTTTGCATTACTTCATTTATTGTTGTATATTGTAGGAAAAATAGATTTAATAACTTATTTCTAAATAGTAATAATCTATATATAAAATGTATAATTGAAAAGTGACTGAAATAAAATGTAATATTTTTTTAATTTTTGTGAGAGTGGATATGCAAAGATATCTTTTGAAGGATCAAATGGTCCCTTGTTACCCATATCCTATACTTTATAATGGCAAAAGAAAAACATGAATCAAAGTGCCAAAACCATGCACCAGATCCACTTTTATAGCCATTTAATGCTAAATCCCTTCTTTCCTCTGTGATGAACAGATTTGCCCCATGGCTTTACAAAAGATAGAAAAGATCAAGTTCCTAATTTTATTTTTGTGGTGGATGATTGACACTGTTTGGGAACCAGCCCGATTTGACATAAATGAAGTTTTTTTCAACTTGTAAATGGTATATAATTCCCCAATGTGTAAAAGTGGGCATTTTTATATGACCAACAGTTTCACCATACATCCATTAGTAATTATCTAAATACAAAAATGTTTTTGTAATAAAAACATGAACCATATACTCAGTCATATGGCTGACAAATGTTGAACAATGATGAAACAAAATTTGTAGTTAGCTAGTTATTTTTTGTGAGTTTTAATAATGGCTGGCAGTTTTTAGAAAACTTTTTTTTTTTTTTTTACCCCAGGTGCTGGAAGGACTTGATTATCTTCATACCAAATGTAAAATTATTCATACTGATATCAAGCCTGAAAATATATTACTTGCAGTAGATGAACCATACGTAAGGAGACTAGCCTATGAAGCAACTCAGTGGCAGAAGATGGGTGTCAGGCTTCCTGGTTCATTAGGTAGTTGAACCTTTGAAACTTTCTTTCTGTTTTTTCAAAGATATATTCATGAAAAGAGAAAATTAGTTTTTGACATTTTATTTTGACCTTAGCAATATTAAAAAAAACTCATTCTGTCTTTCATGATTATGTACATAATGAATTTTAACACACAACTAGAGAATGTTCCTCTATGCTTCAATTTATGATACGTAAAAATAGGATTTCTTTACATTATGTTTACGAAGCACAGTCCTGACAGTTAATATTTATAGTTGTAGTTTCTTTTTCTCCTCCTTTGCTTGTCAGTTAACTTCCATTTCAGTAATATTGTAATGGTCACATTTGTATTTGTAAAAATTAGTAATTATAATCATCATTATGTGTGAAAACTGACGTTCCAAACGTATGGTATTACCATTGTACATTCTTGGACCTAAGTTGGGTTTTAGTATTAACTTAAAATTGATAATGAAATATAAAATCACTGTGTCACTATTCGACACATTCATAAATATTAACTGGAAAGCTGAGAAAATAAAAAGAACTGGTAAAGTAGTTACTTTCAATAAATAAATAAACAAGCAAAAAAATCAGTAAAAATCATTTGTAATCAACTTTTTAGAAATTTGCAATCCATATATGAAAAGAAAGTATGTTTTCTACAGCAAATATGTTGCAGGAAAAAAATGACTCCATCTTTCAAACCATGTATTTGTGACTTCATTAGCTTTACAAATTTTGTGTAAATATTTTTATTCTCCAAATAACACAGTTAAAGAGGTGACAAAAAGTTCAAATGTTAGCATCTTGGTTTTTTGTTTAATGTTGCATTGTCTCAAACATGTATATTTTATAACATTAAAATTCTATATCTGGCCATTCTTGAGATGGTTTTATTTTGTAGTGACTCGGAGGGATAGTGGATAGAATTTTTAAGAAAACTTAATGTCTTAGTTTTCTGCAAAATCATAAAATATTGGGCTGAAAATTGTAGGTTTATTCCTTAATTTCAATACCTTGTCCTATTAATTATTAAAAATACAAAAAAGGAAGATAATACTTTAGTGTCCAGTAAAATCTGAATAATGAACCTTAGAAATAAGAAATGCATGTCTGCAATTAAGAACAACTACACTGAGACTTCTTGTCTGGACTTAAGTTTGAAATTAAAAATAAGTTAATTTATAGTATCACTGGTTTTTCAAGTTTTTACAATTTTCCATAAAATTGCATTTTATACAAGTTAGACTTAACCTTTCAAATCTGGAAACCTACAAACTTTTGCTATTTTTAAGTTTATAGATTTTACAGTGTATTAATTGTTCAGATTGATATATAAAACTTTTAAAGCAGTGTGTCATATTTATTTAGTTAAAAAAGAAAATATTATTTAACCTTACTTATGACGTAACCTCCAGTGGCAGAGTTATGTCTGCAGACTTTCATCACTAGAAACCTGTTTTCAAGACCCATGGTGGGCAGAACACAGATAGCCCATTGTGCAACTGTGTGTTTTGTTAATAACACATAATGCATCGAATATATATAATATATATATTTGTTCATTCTAGATCAACATGTACTAGAAATATTTGTTAATAATTTATATCACTATTACAAAAAGATTATAAATTAGTCATAATACAATAAGTATTAAGAGTCTGCTCTAACATTTTTACCTAAACATCACACATTTCTTCTCAATATCTAAGTTGTTATGAGTGTGAAAACCACATAATAGTAATGTAGTTAGGATTTGAAAAACAACAAATAAATTTAATGTAGATCTCTACAGGTTTTCTTTATTGGGAATAAAAACAAAACTGACTAGTTGCTTTATCAGCCACTAAATTTCAACACAGAATTTTTATTTTTAACATTTCAAATGTTGTAAACAAGCTAAATGTATGTTGTGATAACACTGGGGAACACTCTTTTTGTTGCATTTAAAAAAAGACCTTTCTATAGTCAATTTGAGTGTGTTGATTTCAAATCTGAAGTCGGTTTTTGTCTGCAAGCTACAGATTTTATGCAATTTGACATTTTTATTTATTTTTTAATTTTTCGTTATTTTAGGAAATTATAGGAATAGCTTATCAATTTGTTTGTATATTTTATTCAGGTAGGAATTTGCGTTTGTACACTTCATGTGGACAATCTCGTTTAATGCTCCAGCAGTAGTCAGCCATCATACTTTTGTCCCAGCGCCCTTGGTAGTGTTCTTCCATGACCTTTAGGTCTTGATGGAATCGTTCTCCTTGTTTGTCACTCACAGCCCCCAGGTTGTCAGGGAACTTGTCAAGGTGGCTGTTCAAAAAATGAAGCTTGATGCTCATGTTGCACCCGAGATCACGAAAAGCGAGGAGCATTCTGTTCACAAGTTCACTGTAGTTCTCTGCCTTATTGTTTCCAAGGAAGTTCTGAATGACTGCCACAAAGGATAACCATGCTACCTTTTCTAAAGCGGTCATCTTAGCAACTAACTGATCATCACGAATTAGGGTTCGAATCTGTGGGCCATCAAACGTGCCTGCTTTGATCTTTTCAAATGATAACCCTGGTAAAGCTGTGATGATGTGTTGGAAACATTCACCTTCGGTTTCCAGTGCCTTGACAAATTGCTTCATCAAACCTAATTTGATGTGAAGAGGAGGAAAGATGATCTTATCTCTGCTTACAATTGGGTCTTGTATGATATTTGGCATGCCTGCTTCAAGGGTGTCACGAATAGGCCAGTCCTTCTGGACCCAATGTCTGTCTCGTGCTCGGCTGTCCCACATACAAAGGAAACATGGAAACTTGGTGAAACCTTTCTGTTGTCCAAAAAGAAAGTTGACCATCTTTAAGTCTACACAATTGATCCAATTGTGCTCATGATATTTTAATAAGTCCATGATTATTCTCATATCATCATAGTCTTCCCGCAAATGCACTGAGTGACCGACAGGTACTGCTCCATAAACATTCCCATTATGTAAAAGAACACACTTTAGACTGCGTTTTGAACTGTCTAAGAAATCTCCATTCAGCAGGACTATAGTAAGGTACACCCAGTTCTTTGAGAAGCCCTTGGATGTCATGGCAGTAAACAAACTGTTTGTCTTCTGAAAAGAAGGTCACAAAAAGCTGGTCACGCTTTCTGAAATATGGTACTTTAACAGAGTGATCAACAAGATTTCTGCCTTGTAATCTTGATGCCAAAAGCTCTACTGCTTTTTTTAAAAGACCTAAATCCCGCACTAAATCATTCAGTTCAACCTGGGGAAGAGGCTTGGGGACGGGGAAAGGTTCAGTGTCTAAAGAACAGTTCTCCGATTGTGTACACTTTTCTGACAATTCACTGTCACAACTGTCTTGTTTGCTTGTATCATGTCCAATGTCTTTATAGTCCAACGAAGGCAAGCCTTTGAAAACTGGAACAGGAACTTTTTCAGAGTGCGGAGCAGGCCGAATTGCTGAAGGAATGTTTGGATACATAATCTTATGTCGGTATTTCTTCCCAACACCTGTTGTGTTTACCATGCAGAAATAACAGTCAGTTATATGGTTCGTTGGTTCGCGCCAAATCATTGGAACACCAAAAGGCAGACCATTGCATTTTCCTTTGGTCCAGTCTCGAAGCAATTCCTCACAATTGTGGCACACAACATGAGGAGCCCATTGCTTGTCTTGATCACCAAGATGAACATCAAAATATGCCTTGTAGGCACGCTTGACGAATGAGGATATGTTACGTCTCTGACGATTGAGTGTGTAGCATTCACATATGTAGCAGAAGGCATCAGGCTTGTTTCTGCAATGATATCTATTTTTGGAAGCCATGTTTGATCTGAAACAAAAGAATGATCAAAATATTAGAAGCTATTTATATATATGGACGTGAAAATGCTTATACATGGTTTACGCAAGTTCACATTTGTACAATTTCATTAACCTCAAATTGCATACAAACTAGAGCTTGTAGAGAAAAACTAATTTCAGATTTGAAATCAGCACCTAAAACTCCTACAGAATCAGTTAAAATATCCAATGCAACTCAAAGTTACTGAAAAAGTGTTCCCCAGTGTAATTGGTAAGCTCAATAACTTTACATTGAATTCATTTTTGATCTTTATTCCATGTTTGGTTATTTGGAAGAATGTGATATTGCTCACACAGTAATCCAAATGTGACCAGTTTAAATCTTGTACTTTAACTTTTCATAATTAAATACTCAGCTTGAGTAAATTCCAGTACCACCTTATTGTACTTTGGGGTGATATTGTGATGGTATACTAGGTAAGTTCTGAACTGTTAATAGTGTTTAATTATGTCATCATTAGAATTCCCATTCTTGCATGTGTGTGTAATCAAAATGTGCTTTTTTGTAGTAAGCACAGCTCCAAAGGTTTTTCAAAGGCCTGACCCTAATGCTAAAATGTCTAAGAATAAGAAGAAGAAGTTGAGGAAAAAAGCAAAACGTCAACAGGAGCTGTTAGAAATACAAATGAAGCAACTAGAGGCTTTGGAAGTGAAGCAGCATCAGGTTGAGTATTGACTTTTTATAACAAAATATTTCTACATTTTCTATATTGTTATATTTTACACTGATGTTGAGAGTTATTTACTAGCCACCTAGTGATCTTAATTGAAGAAAATTTACAAACGGGGAGGAATCTTAAAAGTTTTTACATTTTGACTTTCTTCTGCTTGTGTATCAGTATACAAGTGTATCCTCTTAGTTGCTTTTATCTCCTTTTATGTCTTTATGATTTGCCCTCTGGTTGGACAGCAGTATGTCTACAAACTTTCAATAAAATTCACAGTTAGATACCTCCAAAAAGACACAGCAGTTAGCCCAATTTTGATTTTGCTCTAAAACAACCATGCCATCTTATACTGTGTTTAAGTTATTTATGTATAAAATTCTATCAATAAAGAAATTCCATACTTCATACTGAAATACCAGCTCTTGCAACTTTGATTTCAAAAATGAATAACAATTACACAGATATGATAAAACTGTCATACATATGTGTGTATTTTCTTTTTATATTTGTTTCTTGACAAACTCTAATTTCTAACCAATAGAATACTTCACTTTTATAACATTACAACAGTGGAAGAAACTTTAATTCAATTAGTCTTTATTTTATTTACATGGTAGGTAGGAAATGAAGATGGAGACTGTCAGCAAAACTACAGAAATTCAGTGATCACAGATAATGGTAGCTCAGAAGTAAGAGGTATGTAACTTTCTCAGAAAACTTATCCATACCATTAAACCTTGATAAGAACTAAAGGTAAAGCTGTTAAAGTGCATTAACATTTTACTTTGTTAATAGTCCTATCCTTATAATAAGTTATTGATTAGATTAGACAAAAATATTACTAAAAATGTTAAATCGTGATCATAAATTTAAACTCCTAATTCAACTAAGCACACCAAGTGAGGTCCTTCCATCCATTAAATGTACGTCCCAGTTAACTTAGTACGGTAATACTGAATGTGTAATTGTAATTCGGATGCATGAAAATATCTATTTACCTTCAGTATGAATAACAATGTGTATTTTTATCAAGAGATGCCAAATGTTTCAAATATATGAAAATCCTAGGAACTCTTACAAGAAATTTATCAAGATATTAAAATTTCTGGCCCTTTTATATATAATTAATAACTAGAAAGGCACAAAAGTTTATATTCTAATTAAGAATTGTTTACATTTTGTTTATAGCCCCACATTTATGTTCCATTTGAAAGAGAGTTTATATGGTATAGACTTGGTAAGATTTTCAGGCACAGTAATGTTTTGTAAGCTCAAAATTATTTCTGAAGTGGGAAAAAAAGACTTAAATGAATTTTATTAAAACAATACTTCTTACTCCATTTGGCTTAAAAGTAATTATGTAATAACCAGAACACCTGCCCTCCAAAATCATACAAGTACAATTGAAAATACTCTTTAATTATGGATAACAGGAGAAGTACAATAAGCTTTTTTTTCTGCAAAATAATTTGTAAATGTGTATTTTAGATGATTTTAATGGCAAAAGTCCAGTCTTCCAGTCTTCCTCCAATAGCTTGTCACCTACCAATAACTGCCTCAGTTGGCAGAATAATTCTGATGCTCCAAAACTTTCCATTTCTTATGAGGAAATTTCAAATGGGCATGAGGAAAGCCCATGTGACCTTCTTGATCCTGAAGGAACCACAAGAGTAAGACTTGAACGATCAGAAAGCACTTTAACACCATCAACAACAACTAACTCTAAAGAGATGGGAATAAGACGTGTCGCATCTTGTCCAGGTTAGCTAATGAACTAAGACTATTTTCTAGCTTTATTTTCATATAAGTTAAGTGAACACTCTAAATATTGACTTTCCATTTAAGATGTCCTCATTTTATTGTTAATAACACAATTACGTTTTGTTATAAATATATCATAGGTATTCACCATAGTGTAAAATGTGTATGAGATAATATGCAAAGTATTTGAAGTTTCAACTTTTTATATGCTGTTATTATGGAAGAAATATTGTATATCTCACTTATGAAGTTAAGAAGATAAGAAACTGAGATTTGGGTTTATGTTCCTGCGTAGCAGGAAGTCTGGCTTTAAGTTCTCCAGAAAATCATTTTTCATTGGAGACTTAGCACTGATGACTCTTTGAGTAGCTTTGCACCTAAAAAAATTGTTTCTAAATTGTACTTACAAATAATTGTAGTAATCTCATAATTTGGTGATGTGAATATGTCATACCATAATGTTAGAGAAATAAAAAGAAATACTTTAATTTAAATCACTTTCCATTTTATTAAAAAGTACCAGATAATTTTACAATGATTTTGTCTTGGAAACAGAGCATGAAGTAGATAAGAAACCAGACCCAGTGCTGGAAATTTGCGACATTCCTGTCAAGATAGCTGACCTTGGCAATGCTTGCTGGGTGGTATGTTTTTTTATATTGTTTTAAATAATTTATAATATTTCAAATTGGACAGTTGAAACATAAGTATAGATTCTTAAGTTGAAGATGTTTCAATTGAATTAAATTACAAATAAGTTAATTGCTTGTACAGTTTTTGTGGTATTTTTTTTAGTGTCTCATCTTTGGAAATTTCTGTTTTATCCAAAAACAATACAAAACTAATAAGTAAGTCTTATTTGCAGCACCACCATTTTACTGAAGACATTCAAACTCGCCAGTATCGTTGCTTGGAAGTTCTCTTGGGAGCTGGCTATGGACCCCCAGCTGATATTTGGAGTACAGCATGTATGGTGAGTTAGAAGTGTATATTCTTTCAAATGCGTGTATTATTTGAACAGTTTAGACTGAGTTTCAGTTTTGTTTTTCACACCCACATCTTTCAGTTAAAAGTTAGTGTTTCATTCATTTTCTTACTCTACTGGATGCAGGATGTATGTCTGTGCCATCTATTGAATGACACTAGAAACAAAACAGCAAAAAAATTCATAAAAAACAGTTCACGCTTTGGGTATTGAATATTCAAATAATTGCAGTTATTTTTGTATTTATATCTTTATTCATGTAATTTTTACATGTAAAACTGAGAAACTGGAGTTTTTAACAAAATGTATTTTTTTAATAAACTGTTGCACATTTAATTTATAAAAACATGACAGTTTTTATACCAGCAAAGTTTATGAAAACTTTACCTGAAGTTCATTCACTGTATAAAACTCAGTAAATTATGCATGACGAAAGAACACTAACTTTTCCCATGGAATACACACTCCAAAAAATGATTTTTTTTAGAAATGTTAAATTTTTCAAAGTTTTTATTAAGAAGGTACAAACAACACAATTAGTAATGATTAGCACTAACAGTTGATTTATGGGCAGTGTTTCTGCTAGTACAGGATAAGGCCAGTGCTGTGCTTTATGTATATGATGAGTTTTGTTGTATTCTACAAGTAACAGTAGTGATTAATAGTAAGCCAGGTGCATATGTGGAATCCTAATGGATGCACTCTTCTAAAGCTCCAGTGATTTGTACCTTCCAGTAGTACAGCAGTACATCTGCAGACTTGCATGTTAAAAAGTGGGGGTTTGATACTCTTGGTGGGCAGACCACAGATAACACATTGTTTGGCATTGTGCTTAAATACAAAACAAAAAACAAAGAATGTAAAACAAGAAATAATTTTATATTGATCATAATATTTGTTTGGTTGCTTTAATCCCTAATATAAAAAAAAAAAGTAAAATGTGAGAGACATCCACATTAGTCACAGACTTAAATGATATTGTTTTTCAGTTCTATCGTGATTGAGAGTTTCCATCTTAGTACACTAATCCAAAGAGTATCTTGAAGTGATGAGAGGTTTAGTACTGTAATCATTAGATAATGTAAAAATTACAGCCGTAAACTGGGTTCTTGGAATCTATTAAATTGGTCGTCATTTACCTCAATGTAAACCATGACAGTTACTACTGATTTTCTTGTTTGTTTTTTAAGGAACAAATCTGGTATCTTTTCTATTACTACCAAAATATTTACATTAAAAGTAAGAAATTTCAGTTGATTTTGCATAACTTAGAACTAATATTTAATGTGTTTTTGTTCTTCATAATTTACACAGTAACACTGTCTTGCTGTCATATACCAAATGCTTCATGTAAATTCATTTCTGGTTGTTTTTATTCATTACACCTATTAACATATTTTTGTCAAAATGATTTATTATGAATAAAGCACAAATTTAAATTGAAAGTAGAAAAACTTGTAAAATGAAGTGTTAGTTATTTGGGTTAGATTGACGTGACACTTAACACAATAAACAACTTTTTATTTTTCTTCTTGCATATTAATAGCATGTATTTTCACTGTTAAATACTTATTGTGAATACTTGTATATTTTTAGAGGTAATATTTAATTTTTAAGTCTTGTTCTTTCACAGTGGTTTTTATTCAGATACTTTAACAAATGTAAACTTACTTTTCTTCAACATTATTATTTGCATTTTTTCTGATAAACTAAAGCATTATTGTGGATATTTATATATTTTGGAGAGAAATGTTTAATTACTTTTAAGATTTATACACATTTTTTACATTTCTTTTTTTATCCAACACTTTAGTTTAAAATGTTTTTAAATTATTATTTTTCTCCAATATTATCTTTGGATCCTACAGGCTTTTGAGCTCGCAACTGGGGATTTTCTCTTTGAACCTCACTCTGGTGAGGACTATTCTCGAGATGAAGACCATATTGCTCATATTATAGAGCTATTGGGAGATATCCCCCGACAAATTGCTCTCTCGGGAAGATATTCACGAGAATTTTTCACAAAAAGAGGTTAGTCTTTATGTTTTGGGTTTTTTTTTTATGAGTGTTTATCACATCCCCATTATACTATAACATACCAAACATTTTCATAAAACCCTTGTGCTTTTGACATTTCTACTTGTTTAAATACACATTAGAGTTTTATCTTTATATATAATTTGCTGATCATTCAATTCAATATAACTTTTAAAAGTCATGTATATTATACTTGTGTAAAAAAACTGGCCTTAAAATTCTTTCTTCATCTTTAATCTGCTGTATTAATCCTGTGTGAACAACATTGGAGATTTATATGAACCCAGTTTTTAATGAGGCTATCTATAGCATTGTTACCTGTAATTCCATATTTATTAACATCGAAGATTTATATGAACCCAGTTCTTAATGAGGCTATCTGTAACATTGTTACCTGTAATTCCATATTTATTACATGCATCTTCAGTACTTTTGGTAGGCTGTCAGTAAACAGTACATTACAAATATATAGTACACACAAAACTTGGTAATTTACTGAAGATTTGTCTATGAATTTACTGAATTAGGCTGTTAACAATAAAAATTAGTTTTCATATTTCATTTGAACATCTTCTAAAACCTTAATGAATGACATGTCTTTATTTTTAGTACAATATTTTTACAGTTACTTATTCATTTCTGCCAAAGAAAATAGACCTTTAAAACTTGTTTATTTACTTCTGTTACTTTAATCTGCTATTAGATCCTTTCAGAGTATATCAAAAAACATTTACCTCAGCTGAACAGCTTTGTGTAAATAAATGAGTTATAACAGACATAAATTGCAATTGTATCTCATGAACATGGAATTTTTATTTTCACTCTTTTTCAGGAGAACTTCGGCACATCACAAAGTTGAAACCCTGGGGACTTGTAGAAGTCCTAACAGAAAAGTACGAGTGGGATATTTCAGAAGCTCAAGCATTTACTGATTTCCTGACACCAATGTTAACATTTGACCCGAATCTCCGAGCCAAAGCTAGTGATTCTTTGAAGCACCCTTGGTTAAAGTCATGATTATTAACCTCTATAGCCTTTGTCTCCCTTTCTGCTCCTCTAACTTGGGGAATTCTTCTTAGTTCAGTGGGTTCCTCCTGCATTTAGCCAGCCATGTCTTTAGTGCTCTGGTTGAGGCTGGAACACCATATTTCTGGAATGTGACTTTTGATTCCCCTATATAGGATCTCATTATAATGTATTTAAAACTATTTTCCCATCAGTAAACTGCTTGGATTTGTGACTAAGTATGTGAATGTGTGTAGTGTTGTGCATCGCTGCAGGTAACTATGATTTCCATTGTTAAACAATTGTATCAAGTCTTGTGACAACCACTCTTAACAAAAGAAAAGGAGTACAATAATGTAGCAGCATTAGGTTAATAACCTTGCAGCCATTTCAGTAATATGTATTCAAGTTCTTCTGTTGTATTCCACTTTAGGTTTATAAAATATTTGGTTAGCTAGGCTGATAAAATGGTAGCTAAGGAAATACAAGTTTTAGTATTTAAGTTAACCAATTTTTAATTTTCCTAATGCTGGATTTTTGTTTATTTGTTTTTCATTAAAACATTTAAATTCTAGCAAATTTCACTGTAATCTTAAATTATTGCTATCCATGTTCAGAAGTAAATGTTCCCAGTGCAGTTTAAATAAAGTTATTATGGATTCACATTGTCAAAGCAAGAAAAGAAAAGAAAAAAACGTATTTAGTCTCTCCCTTAAGAATGAAAATAACTGAGCTTGTCATGGTGTCTGACAAAGAAGTACAAGGATTAAGATCAAATAATGTGAAATATTATAAAAGATCTTAACGTTATTAATCAAAGTAGACAATAATTCCTTCAATGAGTGTTACCTTGTTCTTTTAAAAAATTTGTTGAAATTCAATTAAAGTGGTAGTAAAACAAAAACAAAACTGATATTTCTTAAACCTCTATAAACTGTAAGTACTGTAATAAACAAAAGAATAATCAAATATCAAAAGGACTGTCTTTAGAATTCTTGTAGAATATGTAACTGTGTTGGGATACAAGCTCTTCAAAAGCAATTTTAATTTTCCTCTTTTTTTTTTTCACAAGAATTTTTATAAGTACAGAGACATTCAAAGTTTCATATTTGTTCACTGACTTAACATATTTTTCATTTTTTTTGCAGCACTTATGTTACAAGCAACTTGTACCTTTTTCCTACTAAGAAAAACATATTGCAATATGAATTAACATAAATTATTTTGATATCTCCTGCAATGTATTAAATATTAAAGTTTTTTTTTTTAAATATTTATGTAGGCTTTACTTTCAGCGTATTAAGTTTTTATTACTTTCTAGATTTGTGTTGCTGTTCAGTATTTTCCGAAAATTGTATTAAGCTTAAATGTAAAAATTTATATATTCATAATATATAATGTTCCCAAAGAAATTTGAAAGAAGAAACATGCCACACTGTGTTCCTTTTGAGGTATAATTGTAAGCAACTTGAATAAGGAATAAAGGTAATGAGAGACATTTTAAGTTCTTATCTCACTTTGCAATGCAGTTGATAAATATGGCTTGATAGAGTAACAAAAATGATAAATTTACAGTAGTTAATCAGAAATAATGTTTTGTTGTCTCCAGTTAAAACTATCGTAATTGGAACAGTTTGCTACAATATTCGTTGTAAAACTATTTGCTATCCAGGAACTTTAGCTAGTAGAGATTTGGATGAATTGTTTTACCTCTTTCTTCTACTATTTTATAAATTAGGTTTGAGGAGCCAATAGATTTTTTAAATGCATTTGTCAGAATTGTGAGTGTATGGTTTTCCTTATTATCCATAATCGCTTAAGAGTGTCTTCAACTGAGGGTCTTTAACGTTTTATTATGCACTGTTATAATATATTTCCTCATTTGTTTTTTTTATACATTTCATTCAAATAAGTGTCGATCTAAAGTGGTAATATTTGATAAGATGTCATGTTTTCAAGAGTCAAAACCTTCAAACTTTGACACTGGTACATCTTCTCTCTTGTACTAAATATGCTGACATTCAAGGAAAACAAATTAAAGCAATGATACATTAAAAAAGAAAATAGTGGATTACTGTGATAAAATTCTGGTTTCAATACTTGTGGTGAGCTTAACACAAATAGTTCATTGTGTATCCTCGTGTTTAATTAATGATAAATTGTAGTAATAAGTAAAGTTTTATTCATTAGTTCATGATGTGCCTATAGCACATACACATTTTAAAGTGCTTTTTGTTCCATTTGCCCTGAATTTTAAGTACTTCATCTGAATATCGAAATGTTAGGAAATTTAATAATAACACAGCTTCAGATGGTGATTCTAATACTCCCGTTTAACCAATTTCAGTGTGGAGGAAGGAAATGTTTTTATTTTAGATGAATAACTGTTCGTTACTGATTGAAAATATATCTGTATCTCCAGAAATCCTGTTGTATTATAAATAAAGATATGTTATCGAGCAGTGGTGACAGTAAAATATAAACATTAATTATCATTATTCTCACTTAAAAGGGCCTCGGGTAATACTGATGCGCTTGTGAATCATAAATATAAAAAATTCTTTAGTCCTTCATCGCCCTGCCCAGCTGACGTGTTTTTGTAAAGGGCGAAAGGTCTCTATGGTAGTGATTCTAGTAGACAATATAACTACACACACCTGGTTTGAAAACCAAGATGGACAAATTAACAAGGCCGTGAAAAATCTGTTATTTGCATCATTTTTTTTTTTTTCCACAAACATTAGGGGTGTTAATTTTATATCCTCTGGTATACATAAGTAAACGTTTTAAGTTTTCTACTTTATTTCTTGCCCATAGTTAACTTTAATATGCATGTAATTATTATTATTCATGTTTAAATTACGTGAATCCATTCAGTATTGAAATAATCGTGAATGTTAAATAGAATTACTGGTTTTTCATTTGTATAATTAATTAAAAAAGAGACATTAGGCATTATTCGGTAAACGTTAAAACTGAATGAAGTGTCCAAAAAAGCTTGTAAGCCTGATAGAAGCACCTGTTATTTTACCAAAACAAATTATGCATATACTGTTACAATGCATTGTATGCATGGGTAAAACGAGAATTATAGAGTGTACATTAGCAGAAATGATCACGAATTTGGGCCCGTTTTAATGGATTGTAATGGTGATATGCAAGTTTAAAATGTGCCAAGGACGACTATGGAAATGTGTACAATAACGAAAATTATTATTGAAACCCACAAGTGGAAATTTAAAACAGGTTCATCGAGTTTTCCCCTCGGTGTGAATTCCTGTACGCGGTGAGGGGACCTTTCAGGGAAGGTTCTATTCTTTCAATATACCTCCTTTGGAATCTAACCATTAATCCACATGTTTGCCGCACGTGGTAACCCGTGAAGGGGAGGAGAGGATCCTAGTGGTTGAGGGTCTAACCCTAACACACCACTTTGGCCTTGAATTCTTGTAAACAGGCGGCCTTGGGGTGCCCCTAGGGTCAATCGGGAGGGCCACATTGACTAGGGTCAACCAAGTACCAGTGTTGGATGTTCTCAACAGGTTTTGTGGACATTGTATATGATGCTGGTGTTTAGGTATATTACTCACAAAACCATGGCGTTTCGGCCGTGTCCTTGTTTGGCCCTGTAACGCATCTCCTTGTAGGGCTCCATAGGGATGATTGGGGTCAGTAGGCACTGAAATGTATCTTCCTTAATATAGGTACCCCTCTCTGTAATAAAATAAATAAAAATTAAATAATTGAAAAAAAAAAAAATTGGGAAATGACCACGCATGGACGACTCTGTTGTAAGTCAATATTACAGCCAGATTCTACGCCTCGATTTCTGATTCTCCATTCCTTATCTCAGAAATCCTTATGTTAGATATCTCCACTTTTCATTCAGAAGGGATAAGAGTTACTTGCTGACTTTCCAAATTCAGTAAAGTTGCACTCTGGAGACATTTTGGTAAAAACATCTTCACCACAGCATATCAAACTTCTCTTGAAATCAAAAGTCATGCTACTTTGAATTTTTCCAGAAGAGTTAATAATTCAGGTATTTAAATAAAAGTCCCAAGTCGGAAATCCTCATTAGTTTCTCCAGCCAATGCGTGGCAGGGCATGGCCAGATGGTATAGGCACTCGACTCATAATCTGAGGATTGCGTTTTTGAATCCTCCTCATACCACACATACTCGCCCTTTCATCTGTGGGGGCTTTATAATGTGACGGTCAAGCCCACTATTCGTTGGTAAAAGAGTTGACAGTGGGTGGTGATGACTAGCTGCCTTTCTTCTAATCATACACTGCTAAATTCAGGAGGGCTAGCGCAGATATCCCTCGAGTAGCTTTGCACTAAATTCAAAACTCCAGCCAAGGCGTTACTACGTTACGCCGAATCTTCACTCGTAAAGACGGAATTATGGACCCTACCAATGTTATAGTATTAATGTTTACGTAATTTCGTCCTCTTGCCACAGTCAGAGCAGGGTAATTTAACTGCAAGGTACGACTTTACATTTCTAATCTTCTCAGATGTTTCCAGTATAAGCGATTTGGTCACTCAAAAACATCATGTCATGGTTCTTCGATATTTGCTTGTTGTGGTGGAAATGGCCATGACACAAGTGTAGCCTGGAACTACACTGTTAACTGTAGTAACTCCACCCCTTTTACTCTATTTTTGCCCTAAATGAGTAGAAGAGAAAGATATGCAATGCTTAAAGACTGTTAATAACATCACCTACTCAGGGTCTCGGAAATTGTCCTCAACTCTATCTTGAACATATGCTGCTGCACTACTACAGTGGGAACGCAGAAAGATCTTTTCATACCTTCAACAGAGCTATTTGTAAAACATCTTTAGAATCTTATGCTCTCCACAATTAAAAACGTTGACACATATATGTCTACTTCCATCTCTCTCCTTATCACTTCTTCCAATCACTGGCCAGTTTCACTTCCTTCAGGTTCAAGTGTTTTCTCGGGTTCATCCTCTTCTGCAGCCTCGAAAAGTAATCATCCCCTTTTTTACTATTGGGGGATTTTAATGGACATAATTCCCTTTGGGATAGTGCTGGTATTTATGGAAGGGGTCATGCTGTAGAGCATATGCTCTTGGACCACAACCTGTTTTTCTTCAATACAGGTTCTTATACTTATTTTCATGGACCTAGTCAGTCTTTCACTGCTAAAAGCCTTTCTATCTGCTTCCTTTTCTTGGAGAGTCGACAGTAATCCACAAAGCAATGATCATTTTGAGAGAGACTAGCCGTGGTAGATGCCATCCGACTCGCGTATGTAAATGGGATAAGGCCACCTGGCTCTCTTTCACTGTTCTCTCAGAAATTTATCCTGCGATCGTCTGTAAACGATCAATAGATGACTGCTTGGCAGCACTGAGTGATTATATTGTCCAGGTAGCTACTCAATGTATTCCTAAAGCCTCGATACGTTTTCCACAATATCCTAATCTTTTGTGGAATCCTACCTGCCACGTGACGAGAAAAGCTCAAAAACGGACTTCGGATACCTTTCATAGATATCCCACACTTTAAAAATGCATTGCATTTTAGTAGGCCCATGCACATGCTCGATAGGTCAGACGTCAAAGCCAAAAGAAATCTTGGATTAAATACACCTCTAGCATTTTTTCTACCACCAATTCCAAAGTCATATTGGAGAAAATTCGGAAGGTTAGTGGCCAGTATACTTCTGCCCCCTTTCAGTCTTGTTCTCTGATGGCCAAGAAGTTGCTGATATCCAGAGCATCACCAATACTCTCAGCAAAAGCTTTACTCATGCATTTAGTATTTCCGCTTTATCCCTCACCTTCTTAGCCATCAAAACACTGGCAGAACGATCGCCTCTTTCCTTCCAGGCTGATTGTCTTTATGACTGTAATCACCCCTTAAATTGGTGGAACTTAAACTTGCTCTTCATCGTTTGGCAGTACATCAGTCAGACCTGATGATTTTCATCACAAGATGATGCGCCATCTCTCTCATGCCAATCTTGCTATTCTTGTGATTGATTTTAGCTGCATCTGGCAAGAGAATATATTTTCTCGATGCTTAGCGTGATGCTATTGTACTCCCTTTTCCTAAACCTGGGAAGGAACCCAAGATTCCTTTAAACTACCATCCAACTGCTTTGAGGCCCGGCATGGCCAGGTGGTTAAGGCACTCGACTCGAGATCCGAGGGTCGCGGATTTGAATTTCCGTCACACCAAACATGTTCGCCCTTTCAGCTGTGGGGACGTTATAATGTTACAGTCAATCCCACTATTCGTTGGTAAAATAGTAGCCCAAAAGTTGGCAGTAGGTGGTGATGACTAAGTGCCTTCCTTCTAGTCTTACACTGCAAAATTAGGGACGGCTAGTGCAGATAGCCCTTATGTAGATTTGCACGAAATTCAAAAACCAAACCAATTGCTTTGACAAGCCGTCTCTGTAAGAACTGAGAGAGAATGGTTAATGCTCGTCTTGTTTGATTCCTGGAATCAAACAACCTTCTCTCACCCACTCAATGTGAGTTTTGAAGACAGCATTTCACCATGGATCACCTAATTCGACTTGAAACATCAATCAGGGAAACCTTTCTCAAACGACATCTTGTTTCTGTCTTTTTTTACCTTGAGAAAGCTTATGATACAACGTGGAGATATGATAACTTGCAAGACCTCCACTCATGTGGGTTGCGAGGCAAGTTACTGATATTTATTAAACATTTTTAATGAGTTGGCGATTCCAGGTCCTTGTGGGATCGAAACTTTCTCATTCTTTCCCACAGAAACTTGGAGTTTCTCAGGGCTGTGTCTTCAGTGTCAAACTTTTCATTATAAATATTAATGGCATCAGTAGACAACTACCCACTACAGTTGCAAACGGTCTCTTTGTCAACGACATCCACATCTCGTACCAGTCGTCAAATATGAGATATATTAAGCAGCAGCTGTAGACTGCTCTTAATAATTTACTGACGTAGACCACAGCATACGGTTTCAACCTTTCTCTCACCAATACTGTTTGCCTGCACTTTTACCGTCAATGTGATATCCACCCTGAATCTGAACTCCATATTGGTGAAGTTTTGCTTCCATGGGCCCTGAGACAAAGTTCTTGGGGCTTATCTTCAACCATAAGCTGACTTTTATTCCACACATCAAGCAGCTATGTATCAAGTGTACAAGGGCACTGAATATCCTTCATGTCCTCTCTCTCCCACATCTTGGGGGCAGATCACTGTCCCATGCTAAAAATCTATGGTGCCCTTATTTTATCAAAACTAGATTATAGGGTCTTTGGTCTATGGATCTATTAGGACTTCAGCCTTGAAAATGTAGGACCCTGTTTACCATCAGCGACTTTAGCTCTGTACAAGTGTAGACACTTCTCCAGTTCAGCATTTGTACACAGAGTCCCATGAACCCCTTCCATACCTTCGTTGTTTGCAACTGTTTTTAATATATGCTTGAAAACTTCGATCTTTACCACAACATCCCACATGGGGTTGTGTTTTCCTTCGTCAGTGGATCACATCTTTTTATGATAGTCGGTTTGCCACTGTTCGTTTTAGCCTTCGTCTCCAGGTGCAGTTGAATGAATTGGGTCTATCTTTGGATGACAAAGTGGTATGCACAGATCAGCTCATTCCACCATGACTAATTACTATCCCCAGATGTGACCTTTCTTTGAGTCATATGAAGAAAGTAGATACTCTTGATTGAAAGTATCCACCTTCTATTTGTCGAATATCTTTCGAACCATCTTTCCATTCCCATTTATACAGATGGTTTGAAATCAGATGACTCTGTGGGCTCTACCTTTGTTTAATGTGATTTGGCTGCTGCACACAGAATCTCCTCTACAGTTTCTGCGTTCATTGCCGAATTGTAATCAATTTCTCTTGCCCTGGATCACATAAAAAGTTATGCAGTACACGAAATGTACTATTTGTACCAATTCACTGAGCTCTCTGTTAGCCCTGGAATCGCTGCTTCACGTCAATTCTCACCCTATTCTCACTAATATTCAAAACTGACTGGCTCATTTCTCTTTAACATCTATTTATATCCAGTTTTTCGGCATATCGGACCACTTCGGAATTCGCGGTAACGAGTTCGCCGACAACACAGCTCTGGCACTGTCACTGCTGTGACTGTTCCATACATGAACTATGGTCCTGTGTTCATAGTTCGGCTCCGTGCCAGTTGGCAGTCGAATTGAAGTGAGCAACGTGAAAACAAGCTTTTCCAAATAAAGCCCTTTATTGTACTTTGGGCGTCTTGTTTGCTTAAGAATCGGAAACAGGAAGTTGTCCTAACAAGACTACGCATTGGTCACAGTTTTTTAACACATCATTTTCTTTTATCTGGGACTGATGCACCAATGTTTGTCCGTGTGACATCCAGGTCACAATAAGCCACATTTGCTGTATTTGCCGTCGTTACGACTCTCAACGACAGCACCATTTTAAACATATCACAAGGTTTACCCATAACGTTAGACAGTGTCACCGGCAATGGTGACATTGTCCACCTTACAAAGGTTTTTAACTTGTTAAAGGCCATTGACGTTTTTAACACTTTAAATTTTTAATTTATAAATTAGACCTTTTTTATGATTTCTTTTTGGAGTACAACTAGTTCGTTATCAAATTAGAAAATGACCGTAACGTCAAATAACTCGAAACTTGGAGTGGAAAGGCCAACTTTAGGTGACTAACACTGATGTTTGAACTTACTTTAGTCATCTTGGTGGATTAAAATTATACTACAAAAAGTCTTTTGAAACTTCTATTACTTTACTTACAGTAAGGGCCCGGCATGACCAAGCATGTTAAGGCGTGCGACTCGTCATCTGAGGGTCGCGGGTTCGCGTCCTCGTCGCGCCAAACGTGCTCGCCCCTTCAGCCGTGAAGGCGTTATAATATGACGATCAATCCCACTATTCGTTGGTAAAAGAGTTGGCGGTGGGCGGTGATGACTAACTGTCTTCTCTCTCGTCTTACACTGCTAAATTAGGGACGGCTAACATAGATAGCCCTCGAGTAGCTTTGTGCGAAATTCCAAAACAAACAAACAAAACTTTCAGTAAGTGGCCGTAACGTCACAAAACTCAAAACCAGGACTGGAAAGGCTAACTTCAGGTGACTAACGCTATTAGTCATTCTGGCGACTTATGGCCATTCAACTTGTGCTACAGAATGACCTTTAAAACTAATATTACTGTAATTTCTCTCTTATTGCTGTACACTAGATATAAAAATTGAATTTTATGCTATTTAAGTTTTAATTCAAAAATTCAACTTTGTTTTGTTTTCCAGTGATTCCTTTATATGAATGTTAATACTTTGACTTTACTTTTAACTTTTTACCAGATGTTTGGCGCAGATTGCCTAGTTGCTTTGCGCTATAAAACACTAAACCCACCACCACTACTATCATCCAGTTAAAAAAAAAGTTACCGAGTTTATTTAAATTACTCAAATGATTTCGACCTACAATATAAATTAGATGGACACTCAGCAGAGTTCATTTTCCAGCTACGCCGCGTTAATCATATTTGGCTTTCAGAAAATACGAAAATGGGTTATCCCTGTTGTTATCAACAAACACCGACTACTTTTGACAAGACAAAGAAGAATCATATTCTATAGGCTTTGCTGCATCGTGCCTATTTATTCTGCTCGTCGGGCACTTAGACTTTTACGAAAAAACTACCAATAAAAAATTGGCGCTTGAGAATAATATCAGTCGAAGAAATTATATTTATGTTCTCACGAATAAAAACCTAGTTAGTAACATATGCCTGTAACCATACATTTGTTCATCCTCCCCTTTTTCTATTTCTTCACCCAGGAGAATTTGGAATCCACGAATAGGATCTAAACGTTAACGTAACTGCATAATTATGTTATCTCTAAATTTAAACACTCTTTCACTAACAGAAGAGGGACGTCAAGCAGGGATGCAGAGGTTTCTCCCCTGTCGTGACATTTTGGTTGTTCAAATCTCGTGACTAATGATATTTGATTTTCATGGTTGTAAAGAAATATATAGATGTCCAGGTAGTTAAAGCACTGGACTGGTAATCTAGTGCCGACGTGTATTTTTGAGCTCCGTTATTTGCTACATCTTACATTTCGCTGGGCCTCGTTTTCTGAATATTAATTGTTTCTTGTTTTACTAATCGTTTTCGCTGTGTAGTAGCGATGTCTTCTAATGACGTTGATGTACTTGATGTTATGCGACGTACTGTTTTTGTTGAATGTTCTAATGCCAACCATGGTGAAGTTATCCATGCAGTTTGTTCAGTTTTTGGAGTGGCTTCAGTAACTTCAGTTGTTCCACGACCCGGTGGCTATGAGGTTGCTTTTGTTTTATCTGCTGATGTCGATATAGTGATTGATTCTGGTTTATTGGTTAATGGAGTGCATTACTTCACGAATGGGGTTACCAAACGTACAGTTACTCTTTCTTTCATGGGTGTACCTGAGTATATAGACGATGCTGTACTTTTACAGAAGTTAAAGGACTTTGAATGTGAGGTTTAAAGTCCTCTTGTATGGAAACGGGACTAAGGTATTTATTTAGGTGTTCGCCATGTTCGTGTTTCGTTTAGTGCCACATGTACATCTTTGCCATATGTCGTGAGGGTTATTGATCCCCTGGGAAAGGTTGTAATGCTTAAGTTAAAACATGACCATCAAATGTAAGCGTGTAATTTGTGTTTAAGTGCGGATCATCTGTATAGAGATTGTCCCCAATTAATTTGCCAGAACTGTCATGAACAAGGTCACGTGCGTCATCGTTGTCTTAAGCTTGGGGTTTCCCCGCCTCTTCCTCGCGATAGTGCTGTAGTGGCTCAGGCCCCTGTGGAAAGTGTAGAATCAGATAAGGGTGATCGACCAACTGACGTTCCACGACAAACAATGGAGGTTTCTCTCCCGCTGAAAGAGGCTGCTACCCATAGTGTCTCGCAGGACAAGTCTTTTCGTCGTTCGACTGTCTCTGCAGGTGCTAGAGAACGAGCTAGTAGTCAACCCTCTGTTGGACGCCGTAATTTAGACAGCCACTTCCCACCCTTATAGGTTCGAGGTGAGTCTGCCGCAAGTGCTATTGTAGAACTTGCATCTCGCCGATGGAAATATGCGAGTGTGGTGGCGACGGACACTCCTGGGACCACGGAGAAAGCTGGTGGGCAGAAACGTTTATTGGACATGATGATACTGCGTCTCTCTAAGGCGAAACCTAAGACCTTGTCTCACCTATTTGCTAATTTTCTTCTTATTTTTTGTGTCATTACGATATTTTACAAGTAAATAATGTACTTTTACATAGTGCATTTTCCACTACATGTTGATATCTTTGTTCACTTTTTATACTAGATTAATTTGTTTATTCGTACCATGTCTGTTTTCTTAACATGATCTAATCACTTAGGGTGGGTGTATTGAATTGTAACGATTTGCATAATATCAGCAGATTGTCGTATTTTTTGGATTACTTTCTGCTAATTTTGATGTGGTGTGTTTACAGGAAACTTCTTAAACTAATGATTTTATTGAAGTTGTCACGAAATATTGAAAGGGTGCTGTTTTTGTCAATAATTCACATAATGGACGTCAGGGATGGCTATTTTGTTACAGCGGCATTTGAGTGACAAAGTTATACTTGATTTCTCGGATGGGGGTGGTCGAGTGACAACGTTCATATTTACGGATTTATCATTTAAATTGTCATCTGTTTATGCACCACGTGACATTTACGAACGACGTGATTTTTTTCGTTCATTGGACTTTAGATGATTGCAGGGATTTTAATTGTGTTTTGGATGAAACGCGTGAAAAATTTCCTGTACGTTTTTATCCCGCTATGCCAGTCGTCTAGCCTTTGAACAGTTCATTACAAGGTTCGGTTTATTGGATGCACATTCATTATTAACATCAAATACCCCTGGTTTCACGTGGAGGCATTTTGTTCTTGGAGAGTTGATCACTTCTCGTCTAGATTACGGCTAACCTGCAGAGTGCTGTCAGTAGTTTCCACACGATGTGGATCATGTTTTTTAAGCTTCAAACATAACTTATCTCAAGTTGATACGGGTCCAAATTACTGGCACTTTAATAATCAGCTTTTGAGAGATGTTGAATACATAAATACCATCACACTCTTAATCAAAAGAAGCCTTAGTTGGCAAGTATATGGTCGTGACAAGATAGTATGCGACCTTAAAAAATGCAATCCGTGATATCACCAAGCGATATTCGCTTCGTCGGGCGTGTGACTTTCGATTTAAGAAACGCAAGTTAGAACATTCCGTTGCTCGTGAGTTGCGTAAATTGGCGAGTTGCCCCACTCGGTCTAGGGAAAAGTTATATGCATATGAAGAAGACTTTGAGAAATTTAATCATGACGCCATTGAAGGAGCTCGATTTTGTTCACATATTCGTTGGTTCGAGGAGGGCGAAAGGTCAACCTCTTAATTTTTGTGTATGGAAAAAGTTCGGCAGGGTCGAACAGAGTTTCGATCCATGCTTACTGAAGGGGAAAATGAGGTGTTCGAGGTGGATGATATAGCTGCTGTTTTACATCACTATTATTCTACTTTGTATACTAATGAAGTTCAGCAGGATGATGTAGATATGGTGCTCAGCTTTATTGACGAAACGCTTTCCCCTAAGTAAGCTCATGTGTGTGATGCACCTTTAACGGCCTCGGAATTGTTATCTGCACTTACTGGTTTACCGACTGGAAAATCTCCAGGTCTTGATAGATTTACATCAGAATTTTACAAGTACTTATTACCGTTATTTGTAGATTATCTTATAACCGTCTTGTCCGATCTCTATCGCTCCAAACAGTTGCTTCATTCTATGTGCATTGGGGTGATTGTTCCTATTCCGAAGAGCGGGGATCGACGGTTGGCGGCTAATAGTCGGCCACTGACGTTGCTGTGTACTGACTACAAGTTACTGGCTAAAGTGCTGGCTTGACGCCTTTCCACCGTATTATCTAGTTTAGTGTCAGTTAATCAATCTGGTTGTATACCTGGAAGGGATGTCATTGATAACCCGTTAACTTTAGTTTTGCTTCTTCAATCTTTAGAACGTACAGGACAGGGGGGGGGATTTTTTTGAAGCTCGATCAAGTGAAAACCTTTGATCGGGTGAACCATGACTATTTATTTCAACTTCTGGTGCGAGTGGGTTTTAACTCGACTTTTGTTAATTGGAGTAAATTTTGTTAAACTTAGCTGTGTTAAGTTTAATGGCTTTCTCATTGATAGGTTCTCCTTATCTCGAGGTATTCGTCAAGGCTGCCGAATGTCTGATTTACTTTTTGTTCTCAGTGTTGAACCATTGAGAAATATGTTGGTCCATCATGATCAGATTATAGGTATTGGGGTGATGGGTTCCTCAACACACCGTCCCTTATTTATCAACATGCTGACGACACTACATTGACCTTACAAGATTCTGATTCCTTGTCATACGTTTTGGAAGTTTGTAGTATCTTTGCTCGGGATTCGGGTAGTAGGATTAATTGAACAAAGAGTCAGGGTCTCTTGGTTGGGAGCTTGGCCTCTTCTAATGAGTATGTCCTGGGAGAGTTAAATCTCCCAGAATCCTATTGGAACTTTAGGTATTATTTTTCATTGTCAATTTTATCTCATGCTGCAGGATACGTGGCGGGGAGTTTTGCGTAAAGTCTAGTATCCTGGTGTCCTGGCGATATCGTTCCGTCGCTTAAGGGCAAATCTATCGTGGTGAATACCTTGGTGGTGTCAGTTTTGTGGTATCCATTGCAAATCCTCCCATTGCCATAGCAATTTGAAGCTCGGTTTCGTCAAAGTGTATTAGATTTCAGTGATGTCGAGAAACCCACTTGTTGAGAATTTTATATGCAAAAAACGGCTCTTTTGGGCTCAGAAAACACTTCAAATAGAAGAGCGAACAACGTTTCGACCTTCTTCGGTCATCGTCAGGTTCACAAAGAAAGAGGTAACTGGCCGGAAGCTGACCACATGTTTGGAAGGGGTTGTGTAACTGAGTGTCGCAATGTAGAGGGCGCGGTTTGATGTTTGAATATATAATTTTATCTATAATATTAATATAGGTATAATGGTGTTCCTTTATATTGGTTTATTTTGGGTTTAAGTTGTTGTATAAGTAAGGCTTCTTTAATTTTTCGTTTGTTTATGTTTGTTTCTTTATTTAGTATTTTAGTGTTTTCTATGGTTATGTTGTGTCCATTTGACTTGCAGTGTTCGAAAACGTGTGAAGGTGACTTTTTATGTTCTTTGAATCTGGTTTCCATTTTTCTACTTGTTTCTCCTATATAGAAGTCGTGGCAGTTATCACATTGTATTTTATAAATAATGTTGGTGTGGTGTTTGTCAGTGTAGTTCTTACATAGTATAGACCTTAGTTTTGTGCCTGGTTTTTGAATAAATTTAGTGTTAACTGGAATGTTTCGTGCATGGAAGGTACTACTTGAGGATAAAGGGCTTGCCCCTGTTCCTCTTTCATCACATGTTTTCAACGAATCATTGTTTCTTAATCCTGTTCTTGTTGATGCTCGGTCACACACGTTTTATTTTCCTGAATTTATCAAAGCAGGATTGGTCCTTGTGCGACACTTATTGTATGAGGTGCTCCCAGGATTTATCCCTGTGGAGGTGGTTGTGGAAATGTGTAGTGATGTCGATATGTCGTTGAATGTCAATACCATTGTTTCACATCTCACTTCTTTGACGGATGCATTGCCTGAAGATTGGCTGGCGTTCACGTCTACTCAGCCAGCTCCACTGCCCTCGACACAGCATGAAATAGACTTGTACTTTGTGGACTCTTCTAATCAACGGGTTCATTTTAGGGGATTAACTCTGAAGCAGTTGTTTTGTTATTTGAGTTGTTCACTTGCTCATCATGTCTCTGCTTCATCCTTTTGGGGGAATATTGTTCCTTCAGACGATTAGACGATTCGCAAATCTACCTTTCATCATTTGTGGGTTTTGATGTCTGTACCGTGGATTATTTGTTATGGTTGCGAGCGGTGACTACTAATGTTGAGTTGGTACATATGGATAGGCATCCCACGGGTTTATGCACTTTTTGTGCACTAATGCAGGAAAGCGTTGACCATCTGTTTTTCATGTGTCCTATCCAGCCCTTGTGGTCCTATGTGTATGCTTTACTGGAATTTTATTATGGATGCCCTATCTCCAACTGGGTCTGGAGGAGATGCCAGTTAGTGGGATCTCATCCTCTCTTACCTGGTCGGTGTTTAAATATTTTTCGCTTATTAACTAGTTTGTCTAATCTGCGAGGTCTGTTCAGTTAGCACGCAATCGCAAGCTTTATTTAATTTCGTTCTATAAAGTGCGCTTACGCAAACATATACACTTACATTATCATAGATGTGTGTAACCTGACTCATTAAATGTCTTTTATTCATTGTATCACTATAACGGTAGATTGGTTACAAAGGGAGTACACGGATACCTGTTATGTGCTTTAAGATAAAATGTGTTCTCTTCTACAATTGAGTTTTCTTTTTTTATCACAGTGTTCCATTCTTTTTATTGTTCTATTAAGGTTTTTGGTGTATTTTGATTTAAAAATTACAGCTAATTATAACTTCTTTTATATTTTTAACATATTTTACACCTGTTGTAATTTTTTAGCAAGGTATCTTGCAATGTTTTTCCGTTGTTTTTTTCCACATGCTAATTACTTAGCTAGTGTTTCATTTACTGTATCACTATAATGGTAGGTTGGTAACAAAGATACCTGCTACGAGCTTTGTTAAGATGAAGTGTATTCTTTTCTGAAAGTTTTTTTTCCATCACAAGTGTTCCATTGTTTTCTTTGTTTCATTAATGTTTTTCGTGTAATTTGATTTAGATACTTACCGCTAACCATTACTTCTTTTATATTTTCTAATTCATTTTATACTTTTTGTTGTAATGTTTTAACAAGGTGGTATCTTGCAATGTTTTCTCTCCATATGCTAATTATTTAGCTAGTGTTTTATCTCATGTATTTTTGTTTATACCCCTTCTTTGAGGTGGGATGAATAAAGAGAAAAAAAAAACTCGACTTGTAATCTGAGGGTCGTAGGTTCGAATCCCAAATATATTTCGCCCTTTCAGCCGTGGGAGCGTTATAATGTGCGATGAATCCCATTATTCGTTGGTAAAAGAGTAGCCCAAGAGTTGGCAGTGGGTGGTAATGACGAGTTGCCTTCCCTGTAAATTAGGGACGGCTAGCGCAGATAGCTCTCATGTAGCTTTGCGCGAATTTTCAAACAAATCAAACCTTTATAAGTTACCTTAAAAATGCACGAGAGGAGATATAACAGATTTCTAGATTTAATAATATGTTCATTTTTCCTGATTCGTAAATGATAACTTTAAACATCATGTGGTTTGATTTGTATCGTATTTACATTTCAAAATTAATAAAATAACTTTCATAGGGATTAATATGGTTAATACCGTAATAACCGATAGCTAAGGCATTCCAAAGTCAAAGTAAACTAAGTATTGAATAGGGCAACCCCAGAGACTAGTTACAAAAATTAATTCAAAAGCGAATTAAAAAATGTGTATATGTTTTTTTTTATTTACTATGTTGAATGTTAAGTATGCAGTACTTTGCAAAAGTTTTAAGACCAAATAATATTTTGTCAATCTTTACGTTTCATGGAGATAAATCTTTTATCTTATCAGAGAATGTGAATTTCAACACTATGATAATGTTTCACTGATCCCTTTTCTAACTGAATGTACAAGGGTGAGAATATTTATCATTCTTTAGAATTCTTATATACTTGTAGTTCGAGCATGTCAGTTTAAATGAATATACTGATAAAATTTAGGATCTGGAATAACTGTCATGGTATTCCATGTGGTGTCTTAACTATATAGAAAGATGCTAGCAAGGGACTAGCATAGGGTACCGGTATGTGCTAGAAGAAATCAACTTAGTAGCACTCCACAAATAAACCTTAATAAAAACAATATTTAACACCATATATCAAGTTCCGCTGTCGTGCCACGGTCCATAAAAAGCAGTAGAGCAAAAAGTTCGCGTAAAAGATTTACCTGATGCTGGCTGGACGCTCCGACAAATTACTGCAAACTTGAAAATTTCCCAAACACTGCTAAATACAGACTCGGTAGTAAGACCGAGACAGGAAAATTTGAAAATATTAAAGGAAGAGGCAGAACATGTAAACTCGATACTGATGTTAAGTATTTTTGTTTATGCAGCCTCCGAAATAGAAGGTTTGGGTTGGTTTGAATTTCGCGCAAAGCCATACAATGGCTATCTGCGCCAGCCGTCCCTAATTTAGCAGTGTAAGACGAGAGGAAAGGGACTCGGTCATTACCACCCACCGCCAACTTTTGAGCTGCTCTTTTACCAACGAATAGTGGGAATTGATCGTCACATTATAATACCCTCACGGCTGAAAGTACGAGCATGTTTGGTGTGGCGGGGATTCGAACCCGCAACCCTCGAATTATGAGTCGAGTGTCTTAATAACCTGGCCACTCGAGATATAAGGAACACTCACACTATTTCGATGCATAAAATAAACGACCATGTCACAAATAACGCAAATGTATTCAAATGTACAGTATCAAGAAGACTCGACAAGAATGAAATATTTTGTCATATAACCGTTTAGAAACTTACTTCGATCTCCAAATATTGTCAAGAGACTGAAATTTGTTGAAATGTACAAAAACTGAACTTTGGTACTTGTAAAAGGGTATTATGGATGTATGAGTCGAAGTATGAAATATTTAATTCATAGTTACGTTATATGTCTGGTGGAAGAAAAGTGAAATATACCTCGATGCATAACACCTACCATGAAGTATGTGGGAGACAGTGTGATGATTTATGGGTGTTTTATGTTGAGGCGAGAGGAGAAATTTGCAAATTAGATGAAATAATGGAACAGCACAAACCCCTTCAGATATTGATCCATCAAGATATACTCAGTAGTTTGTATATTATTAGTAAAGTACTCTACAGTCAAGAAGATAATGACCAAAACACTCGTCCAATCTATACATAAATTACTTATGTGAGAATGAAACTGATGGAGTCATTCAAATTATCTTAACCCAATTGAGCAGATCTAGAATTTAATAGATGAAAAGCTTAATAAATCAAAACTTACTTCCAAAGGAACGTTATAGGAATATAGTAGAGACATTTGGAGTAAAATAACAATGCCTGAAAGACTGTCTTTAGCATTAAATCAAACGGAAGATACACAAATTCAAACACTTCTACTGCGTTTTTGGTGTACTAAATATGATAGTTAATAAAATTTTGATGTTTCACCTCTGATTTGTCTTCCATTGTTCTTTGAAGTCTAATTTTTGACTTTGTCCTAACCTTTTTTGCACAGTGTTATACATGTAATTTAAAACCAAAAATACTGCTAATTTTTAATTAACCAATTTTACACAGAACAAGTGTTGAGTTATCTATTTCAATTATGTTTAAGTAGTAAGTTTTTCCTGCTAAACTATTTATACACTACTGTTGTGCTGCAGATTTTTGTAGGAAATATGACATATCTGCTATCAGCTAATTCCTCAACAAAGTACTTATTAATAATTTTTTGATGGAATTTTCATTGTCTTTTTTTTTTCGAACAGGTTCTGGTGTGATTGAGGTAATAAGAGTAAATAAACACTTGTTCAATGAACGCATAAGTAAACCTTAGTGTTAGCAAAACTTTGGTAAATTAGCACAGATAATTCGTCAGTTTTGAAACAGGTTTAATGTTTGTAGGGTCTCTATACACCTCACGAAACTTTCCTATCAACAAAGTCATTCAAACTTCTTGGGGTGGATTCAGTTCAAAATATTCTTTCCTCAAGAAGTCAAGTATTTTACCCATCAAAAGCGCTGATCAGGGTCTGTTCACATGTAATTATCTCAAACAAGCAGATCAGCACGGCATGGTAATACAAAGATAACATATTCTGTTAGTCATTCAAATATAACAGGTGCATTCCACAACCCACATATTAACTCACTGCATCCACATTTTCATGAACCATATAGTCAAATAAAATGCTCGATACATGAAGTCTGTACATGCTCTGATATTTAAACTATTGTTTGTGAACTTCATATACCATTAAAAGTTTCACCTACTCAAACATTTTGATATTATGCAACAGAAATTATTACACTGGTCTTACCAGAAAGCCACAAATGAAACTGTATTTTATCTTACAAATAGTACGAGTCTCTTCATTATTTCTATCATTTCATGAAAATTCACCACCTGTCTAATATTCCAATGTAAAAACTGAGCATTTCGTGATGACAAGAAACCCACTCGAAGTAAAAATGTATCTCAGGACGACTGGTATGCTCAGCTAATAAAATTAACGATGAAATCTTTTTTTTTTTTTTAATTTCACACAAAGCTACTCGAGGGCTATCTGTGCTAGCCGTCCCTAATTTTGCAGTGTAAGACTAGAGGGAAGGCAGCTAGTCATCACCACCCACCGCCAACTCTTGGGCTACTCTTTTACCAACGAATAGTGGGATTGACCGTCACATTATACACCCCCACGGCTGGGAGGGCGAGCATGTTTAGCGCGACGCGGGCGCGAACCCGCGACCCTCGGATTACGAGCGCACGCCTTAACGCGCTCGGCCATGCCAGGCCCACGATGAAATCAACAAAATAAAACAACGCTTCATCAATATCAACAAATTTCCTCCGAAAACCGTTGAAAAATTATACGCACACACCTAGATCAACAACAAGCAAACAATAAATAAATCTCAAGATACAACAAACTGTAAAACCTTACACTGCTGCATACAATGTATTTCCGACATCGTAAAAAAACAACATTTGGAAAAAATGTGCAGCAAAACACAACATTTCAAATTTATTCAAAAAACTCGTGTAAAACCAAAGTCCATACTATGTGAAAACTTCACTGGCAAATACACCAGCATTATTTACAAAATACAATGCAACAATTGTCACGACCTCTATATTGTAGAAACAAGCAAAAAAATGGAAACCAGATTCAAAGAACACAAAAAACACCTTCACGCGTTTTTAAACACTGCAAATCGAATAAACACAACATAACCATAGAAAATACCTAGATACTAAGTAGAGAAACAAATATAAACAAACGCAAAAATCAAAGAAACTCTACTTATACAACAACTGAAAACAAAATTACACCAACATAAAGGAACACCTTTATACTTATACTAATAAATAACTTAACATCTAACTGCAACGCCCTCTACAAAACCGTATGCGTTTACACTCTCGTTTCCAAGACATGCATGTGCCCGGCAACGGTCAGTTGCAAACTCTCTCTTTGTTAACCTAAAGAAGATCTAAAAAGTTTGAAACGTTGTTCTGTGCTTTGTTTTAGTAAAATAAAGCTGTCCTGAAACTAACTATTTACTCACAAGTATTGATGAAAACAGATATATTACATACTATAATAATATCTTACGCGTCAGTATTTGCATTAACTTTATTTCATAAAATCTTAACATTCAAATTAAATGCTTTATTTTCTTTCATTTGTGGCTTATATAATTGGTTCATTTGTGCCATAAGACACTTATAAATAATTTTAATTAACACTTTTACATAAATGTGGTACCACAAACCCCGTTTTGCACCAATACATACACTTATAACTTTCAACAGTTTGCCTCTGATTCCACTTTATTACTTAATAATTATTTGGGCTACTTTCCTCTGCTACTGTCAGTAGCTAATGTACAATAAAGTGCTGCCATCTGTAAGTTATCACACTCATGCGTTTTACTTTCATTCATCACAAAGTCAATAATTATTGACGAAGTCCGGGTGAACTAAAACTTTTCAACTACAATTCTTATAGGTCAGGATCAGTTATCTGTGCTGTTTTTGTAGTAGACCAAGAGCCTAGATCCTGGGGGAGATGGGTGGGAAACATCCCCCCTTCATCTTAGGTGGAGGTATGGTGCATACAATTATCCCTCCTACAGTTTGGTCTGTTGAATTGTTTTATTGCATCACAGGTCTACAAAGTGTTTGTTTGTTCTTGTGATTCTCGTGTTCTTACCAATCGAATTACATAATTAGGCCTAGATGTAGGCTTTTACAGTAGCCGAAATGTACATTTTTAATATAGGCGTGCTTTTGAGCTTTTAGATTTAAATGATAGTTCGTAAGTATCAATCAGTAGGCCTAAGTATACATGTAAGGCTTGCAAGCAATATCACAGAATTTACCTACTTCTTGTACGTAGTGTAAGATTAAGTAAAATTTTCATCACAACAAATTGAATAAAGCATAAAATTCGAAAATATTACTCCCAAGCGTAAACTCCTGTAATCTAGATGTGGCAGGCCATTTGTAGCTTGTTGCTGCATCAATCTTATGTGTATATTGTGCAGTTTTCCAACGCCATTTATTCTTATGCATGTCTAGCCGGTTTTACTGTCGAACGCCTTACTCTCCTTAACTGCCGAAGCCGATGACCATAGTGTACGTTTAATGTACAGTTAACAACAGGTTCGGGTCACTCGGATCCAGACGCGCCCTACATTATCCCTCTCTGCTCTTTTCAGTCTGAGCCTCGATTTTACAACAGGGCTCATTAGACCTGTGTTTGTGGCCCACATTAAATCCATGAAATTTCAGATTATCACCGCCTTCTAATAAAGTGCTGGTGCTTTGTATATTCTCTTATCATTAATAGTGAAAGTATTGTATTTTTTTGTATAATTAGAACACAAAAGGAGCGATTTCAAAGGCCTGAAGCCTCTACTCGAATTGTATCGCTAGTTTTTGTTTAGATGTTTTTATTTTATAGACATTATATCACAACGTGTTTGCCTTTTAATGAGCTTTAACAGGAATATAATATATTTGTGATTGTTTAAGTATTTTTCGAGAAACTTGCAATTACTTGTGTTGTAACTAGCACACATTATTGCCCAGGGGGTCAGTCGGCTCGGTAGTCACTGTGAGGTTCGCGTATTCGACTTAAATGCATTGTACAGTTCAGTCCTACTTCCATTCTGTTCTATCTTCGTTCGTTGTACGTTAGAGTTTATTTATTAAGACTGTATTTTAGCCTGTTGAGTCATCTGAGAAACAGATTCCAATTATGACAAACAAGCGTCTGAAACTTTCCAATATTAAACAGTTCTGCAAGCCAGTTACTGGTACTACAAGTGACAATGCAGATGCAGATAATCCAACAACCTCAAACAGAGGAATAGAAACTTGCCATACAGAGTAAATACCATGTTCATCAGAGGACGAGTCTGAAAATGCTTGTACAACTATTGCACATCATGAACCAACCAGACGCACAACTAATACCACAACAGAAAACAAAATCTCAAAGGGCAGCCCCCCAGTGGCTCAGCGGTATGTCTGTGGACTTGCACGCTAAAATCCGGGTTTCGATACCCGTGGTGGGCAGAGCACAGATAGCCCATTGTGCAGCTTTGTGCTTAATTCAGTACAACAACAACAACTTAAAGGGCAAGTGGTTTGATGAGTTCCCATGGCTATACTTCGACAATCAGACTCAAAGAGTCATATGCTTTCATTGTGCCAAGGCGGAAAATAGAGTATACCTTCATATCCACCATTTTTTGCAACTTGAAAAAGGCAAAACAGAAATTCAACGAACACCAATCCTCCTCTCAGCACAGATTTGCTATATCTCGAGAAGGTTTGTTTTGGAATTTCGCACAAAGCTACTCGAGGGCTATCTGTGCTAGCCGTCCCTAATTTAGCAGTGTAAGACTAGAGGGAAGGCAGTTAGTCATCACCACCCACCGCCAACTCTTGGGCTACTCTTTTACCAACGAATAGTGGGATTGACCGTCACATTATACACCCCCACGACTGGGAGGGCGAGCATGCTTAGCACGACGCGGGCGCGAACCCGCGACCCTCGGATTACGAGCGCACGCCTTAACGCGCTCGGCCATGCCAGGCCATCTCCAGAAGGTTCATTTGATGTAACTCTAGTAACTATCCAGCTACATGATAAAAAAAAGAAGCAGCAGGAAGAATGTAAAAGAAGTCCAGCCAAAATATTCAGAAGTTTACGTTTCTTACTGCGTCAAGGTTTAGCATTATGTGGACATACTGATACAGAGGGGAACTTCCTGCAGTTAATGAAGCTCCTTGAAGAGGAAGATCCTGAATTGACGGCCAACTTGTCAAAGAAAACCACATTCACATCATCCCAGGCTCAGAATGATATAATGGAGATGTTCAGCCATCAAATACCGAGAAACATAGCACACAAAGTGCAGCAAAGTAGAATATTTGTATTAATGGTTGATGGCACTCAAGATGTTACAGTGAAACAATATCTTCAACCATACTTGATATACTGACTAGAATCAATTGACCACTGTCAGGATTAAGAGCACAAACTTATGATAAAGACGCTAACATGAGTGGTGTGTACAGTGGATGCCAGGCAAAAATTAAAGAGAAGCAACCGTCAGCTTTGTTGTTTCACTGCGGAACACACAAGGCTAATTTAATAATGCAACATGCAGTTGAAGCTTGTGAATGTGTTCGAGATTCTATCCAGTGGGTACATGAACTTGGTGTCTTGCTTCAGAGGTCAGGCAAATACAAGACAATCATTGAAAATATTGTATCGTCAGATAGCCACAATGGTCCAGTTAAATAAATCCGCCCACTGTGTTCAATACGCTGGTTGTGCCGCCTATCTGCAATCACATGTGCTAATGATCACAACAGTGACATTGATAAGTCTTTGTCTGAATTAGCAAATGAAAAATCAGATGTAGCAGTGAAAGCACGAGGTCTGCTGTGCAGATTCGACAAAGAAAAGACAGTTTTAGGATTGTTGATGGCTCAGCATCCATTAGCTGCATTAGAGGAACTAAACCGTGCATTCCAAGCAAAATCAGCGACAGTGTCTGGCATGATTGAAGCATCTGCAATGACAGTTGAGCAACTGCGGGTTTTACGAACAGAGGAAAATTACAACAAGATATTTGATGAAGCTGAGAAAAAGGTAACTTCTTTAGATCTGGTGCCTATTGAACTACCACACATTTACATACCCCCCAGAAGGATCACAGGTGATGGCTCAGCACACCATTCTGCAACAGCTAGAGCTAACTACAGAAGCTAATATTTTGAATTTGTGGACACAGTCATGGAACATCTGACCATTAGATTCAATGCAGACAACGACTTGAGACAATATCTAGTACTTGAGAACATGATCACATCTGGCATGATTAAGAACTCGGTTATAAACTTCTATCCAGAAATCTTTGCACAACAGCTCGAGTTTTAGTTGCCCATGTACAAAGGAACAACAAAAGCAGTATCTCTGAAAGGTGCAAAGGATGTTTACTGTAAAATGCATGAAACAAGCCAACAGATGTTTGGTGAGGTGTTTCTTCTCATGAAAATTTTGCTTGTATGTCCAGTATACAGCTGCGAATGTGAACGCAGTTTTTGTGTATTAAGACGGTTGAAGACGTGGTTAAGGTCAACTATATCTCAGTGCCGCCTCAACCATGTGGCAGTTTGTCACACTCACAAAGATGAGGTCGACAGGATAAATATAGAAACTTTGTGAAAGATTTTATAAACAGATCATCACAAAGGAGGTCTACGTTTAGGAACATGTAGACTATAGGACTAAATGAATCTTACTTCAATGAAAAGTATGAATAATTATGTGCTACATTGTATTGATGTGTAATTTTCAAGAGTTCGCAAAGACATTTTAATTATTTTTGTCAAACAATATGAATAGTTTTTCAGAAGATATAAACTTATCAAGGGTAATTACTAATTTTATTAATATTTGAAAACGTAATATCATGCAATGAAAGTTATTAGTAATCTTGTCATGTATAATGGCCACCTTTTATACTGTGCAGTGTGCAGGAATAAATTCTTGTGGCAATTAATTTATGACACATTTGTCTTTATTCTATTAACATTTTGAAAACTGTTCACAACATCTCACTTATACAAACCTACATGAAAATCTTGAAGTATCGTGGCAAAAAGATTACTCTGTGACTGCATGTTTACAGCTTTCAGGTTCACGTAATTAGAGATTACCAATTTGTAAATTGAACAGTCCACATAAGTGGTTGCAAAAACCATCCCCCATCGGGTGTACAAAATCTATGCCCCTGTGGTAGACTTCAATACATAGTCAAACAAGCACAATATCTTACTGCATACAGAGAAGTTACATGCTATTTGCCCCTAGTGGCACAACAGTATGTCTGCAGACTCACACTGACAGAAATTGGGTTTCGATACTCGTGGTGGGCAGAGCACAAATACCCCATTGTGTAACTTTGTGCTTAATTTCAAACAAACAAACAAATACATGCTCTTCAAGTGTACTGACAACAAATATTTATCATAACTATTCACTGCTGGATCAGAGTTGCTCATCAACTTATGACTCACTCATTTGTCATCTTTGAAGTTTATGGGATCACCCTGATTAGCAGATTGAGTACACCAGCAACATCTTTAATGTCCTTTGAATATTGTGAGCTTACATTTAACCAGAGCTGGAGTCGAGTTATTTTGGTTAGCATAAGTTTAAGAGGCCTTTACAGATCACCTATTCATTCTCAAACTCACTATTCCTCTGTATGTGAGAAAGTAATATGACATCCTTGATACATCATATTCTGACAATATTCTCCTTCCGGGATTATTTGTTCCAAAATGATTGAAGTAACGGGCAATTTTAAGATTGGCATATTCTACACCTAAGAGAGGAGTTATTCTAAACTCAATTACCCTCCGAATTGACTGCTTCTTAGTTTTTCTAGTCATGCAAAATGTTTAAGTATTTTTAGCTTAAGCCACACAACAGTAGGATTAAAGATCAGTGCAAGCGTTAGTAATTATAGCAAACTCTGCAACAACCAAAGTCCAAATCCTAGTTATGGCACCACAATTTTCCCATTACCTATCCACTCTCTAGTGTATCCATGTAAAACTAAATTAATTAGAGCTATACCAGGTGGATCTGTTTGCTTATTAGAAATATGATCAGTATATGTATTACAGAGTAATACTAAAACTCTTATTGAAAGATCAGTTAAACGACACTGGATCTAGTGAAATAGAAACTGGATAATTTAGATTATAGGATATAACATAAATAAAGTACATGAAGCTGGTTCAATGTTTAAACCCGCTGTACCACTGGACGACCAACAAATGATCAAGTTCCGTTATACTTCAGGGTGGTCGCTAGAAAAGCGGAAAATTTGTCAAACAGCTATTTATTTTTACAAAGAATAACTTTTACAAAGTTTTTTAAAGGCACATGTTATATTACACTCATAGATGCTCAAGATTATTAAAATCATGCATTTTATTCATGATGTAAAGAAATCAAAATAGAAATGAATAAGCACGCATTTTATTCATGATTTCATCTGACCCTCAAATTTTCCGCTTTTCTAGCGACCACCCTGTATATTATGTGATGATCCAAACTAAGCTTTCCAATTTAATGTTTCTTGGTGTCAAAGAATATCTAAATTAATATGTAAAATGCATAACTGCTTATGTCATTATTATAATAGAAATATTATTTCATACGGAGATTATTTTAAATTATCTGGTGAAAATAATTCAAAGGCCAGTCCACGTAAATAATAACTACTAAGTTTATTTTTTCCCTTAACGTTTTTCCAAACTGGCATACTGTAACAGGTGTAGGTCTCGTTTACAAATGGTGTTAAATACGAAACACTAATCAAAAGAATAAACTTACTTGCACCACGTCATGACCAAAATGGAAAGAGAAAACCGAAACACTGACTACACATTCACTCTACCGACTATAAACAATAATATTAGCTTGAAACAACTCTTTATCTTCGTAACCATCTTTTGAACTGTAACTTTTTATCTTCAAGACACTTAACTATTTCCCTATTTATATTCTACCCTCGAATGTACTGCAGACCTCACATCAAATCTTTAGAACATTCTAGTCTTGATTTAACATATTATTTATGTATTATTACTACCTGTAGCCCCTAACGTTAAAAATATAACTTACGATAGTACAATAAAATTAATACGATATATACTTAGCTTCAGCCTAAAGACGAAACTTTGTGTTATTATTAAACATTGTATTTAATATATTTCAGAGAAACAACGTAATTTATTTTTGCACTATTATATCTTTTATTATAATTATTAATAAAACGTATATATTCCTATAAGTTAAATTTTTATAAATGCATTTGTTGTTGTTTTTTAAATTGCGTTCAAGCAGTTTTTAATTTTTTTCTACTCAATGGTATATTCTTCTTTAAAATGGTTTTTAAATGTACATATAGTCATGTTTCACTCAATTTTATAAAATCATAACTAAAGTTAAAGAAAAATGCATTTTAAATTAATTAATGTATTAAGTTAAACTATTGAGTTAATATTAGTTCGTTATTAAAGCAGCACATTTCAAAGAACGTGGTTCTTGCTTGTTGCAATTCGCTCTGATTTTACCATTTGATTTGCTTAATTATGCCGCAAGAGTAAATAGTTCACATAGTAATTCGTAAGTTTCCGGACAGGTGTATAATATGGATATTGTGTTGATAAAAATACAACTGAATTGAAAGAAACCTTAACACGTTTTTAATTTATCGACTACTCTTCGGTTATATATTTGATGTGGAATAAGCGGAGTGATTTTATTTAATCACGCTTTACGTACAAATAAGTTTTAGGCCTCCAGTGGAGTAAGTGAGGGGTTGAAACGTAAGTTGTAGGTGTTATTAACGTATTTTGATATATATATTTTAATTGTTTAAAAGTATCGCTATTATGAAAAGACAACAAGATCGTGATTCTCCTATAAAGAGTAAGCGTTCTCGTTCTTCCTTACCTCGTTACGATGACAGCCCTCGTGATCGTGGATCTTCTGATCGACGGGACAGGCGTAGGGTAAACAAATCGCCTGGTGATCAACGGCGTGGTAGGACTACTACAAGAGACTCGTCCTTAGAAAGAGGTATACAAATGGGTAGGAGTGGTGGTTCAATGTCATTATCCCGCGATATTTACGATGATTATTCACGAGAGATAAAACCTGAAAGAGGAGATCCTTATAGTTATAAAATATTATGCGTGAGCAGTATACATCATAAAGTTTCTGATGGAGCTGTACGTGATGCAGTGTACCGAGAATTCAGTCGGTTTGGTGATATTAGTGTGAAAGTTTGTCATGATGGTAACGCACGGTTTGCTTATATATATTTTAGAACATATGAAGATGCTCGTGAAGCTAGGCATGCAAAGTCACGTCTTATACTTTTTGACAAACCTGTTCATGTAGACCCAATTTTAGATAGGGACCTGATAGGTAGAAGGAACAGAAGCATGAGTCCTGATTATGGATCACATGGACCAATGAGAAGTGTCTCGCCAGCACACTCAACAGGTAGTGCAGGGGGAATGGGTAGGCGTTCAGGTGGTGGAAGGCGTAATAATTTTGAAAGAAATCCTGGGGCACCTGTTTTTGGGCCTCCACCTCCATATAGAGAACCACCAATGAGACATGATATGCAACATGAATTTCAACCCCCACCTCACAGAAGAGACGAAATTAAAAAAGAAAAATTTCCTAATTATCTACATCACGTGCCACCAGAAGAAGACGACAAAGCAACTCGAACACTATTTGTTGGAAATCTAGAAGTGGCAATTCCAGAAACAGAGTTGCGTCGTATATTTGAAAGATATGGTGTGGTGGAAGATATTGATGTTAAAAGACCTTTACCTGGTCAAGGAAATGCCTATGCTTTTATTAAATTTTTGAACTTGGATATGGCTCATAGAGCAAAGGTGGAAATGTCGGGTCAATACATTGGTAAATTTCAGTGCAAAATTGGCTATGGAAAAGCAACTCCTACAACACGTATATGGGTTGGTGGTCTTGGTCCTTGGACATCTTTATCTCACTTAGAAAGAGAATTTGATAGATTTGGTGCCATCAGGAAAATTGACTTTGTCAAGGGTGATAATCATGCATATATTCAGTATGATAGTATTGATGCTGCACAAGCTGCCTGTCAAGAGATGCGAGGATTTCCTTTAGGTGGTTTGGATAAGCGATTGAGAGTAGATTTTGCAGATCCAGGACCATACAGTTATTTTGATCCAGCAAGACCAGATTTTAGAGGTAACACAGAAGAACAATTTGAATTAACAGGACGTGGGGTACATGACCTACCACCACCTGAGGAATTCTTTGGAGGTCCTGAATGGTTACAGAGCCAAGGCTTTCCTCCAGAATCAGCATATGATCCTGATTTTGATCGACCACCAAGAAACTTAGGACGTGAATCATGGCCACCAGAAATGGATGATCGCCGTGGAGATTATCGAGGATGGAGTAGAGAAAGACATGGTTGGTGGAATCAGCATGGTAGGGGAAATCGTGAGAGTGGGAATGATCGGCGTAAACGACCTTTTACTTCTGAAGAAGAAAGCTTACCAGATGGAGCTCCACCATCAATTGGACCTGATAATATATCATTCAAAAATCCACGGATATCACACACTCCAGAACCTGGTGAATGTGAGAGAACTCCAATCAGCAAAGATGCGTTGTCTCCTAGACGATCGAAAAGTGATAGCTGCCGAATATCAAAAGATTGTGATCCATCCAATGGTGATTTTAGTGACTTGAGAGAACGGAAAGAGCGGGAACCAGGTGAAGTTAATAATACATGTGAAATAGGAAGGACCCGAGGAAGTGACGACAAAGATTTAAGTGAAAGTGGGAAAAAAATGCATTCTGATTGTCTTGTGAAAGAAGGCATTGTGGCAATTGCTAACAGTGTTACAAATATTCAGGATTTGGCAAAATGTTGCCCCGTAGCATGGCATGGTGGACTTGTTTTAAAAAATAGTGCTTTTCCATCACGTATGCATGTTTGTAGTGGAGATCCATCTTTGGTTGATTCTCTTATGAAAGTTAGCTCGGTTGATGTACCTGTTCTCAGGATTAACCAGAGACTCAGGCTAGACCAACCAAAACTAGAAGACGTAACTCGCAGGATCTCAAATGCCGGTAATCATGGGCATTGTATGCTCCTTGCAATGCCAGGCTCAGTGAGTCATACAGATGATCAATCTGGTGCTGTTCAGCAGCGCCCCTTAAGAAATTTAGTGTCTTATTTGAAACAGAAAGAAGCGGCCGGTGTGGTTGCTTTACAAGCAGCCAGTAGCAAAAAAGATGGCAAAGATTTGAATGGAGTTTTGTATGCTTTCCCTCCTTGTGAATTCACTTTAGAATTGTTAAGACGCATTGTTCCAAATCTAACAGGTGAATCTTCCAAAGAGGATCACCTTGTAGTAGTGGTGGTGAAAGGTGCAACTTGAGTGTCAGTTTTTAATGTGTGTTGTGTAGCTCTCACAGACCACAACAAATTTGATGTGTATTTACTCCTAATAGTTGTGTAGTGTTATGTGCTATTGTCTTGACAGTTTTGGTGAAAAGACCCCAATATTTGTTTTTACCTAGATCATATATATTGTGCTTGACAAAGTATAATTTGTAGAAATTTCATGCTGATACTTCAGAATTTTGGTTTTTACAGCATATTTCATTTTTAATCAGTTGGTGGATTTCTTATGAAGTTTCATTTGTGTACTGCTCATAAGATGGAAAACAGTGCTTTAAATATGGTCGAGTAAGCGACATGTATTTACCTTGTTATTAATGTGTAATGTAGCAATCTTTTAATAGATTGAATAATCATATTGTTTAACCTGTTATGTCTCATCCAGTTTTTATTTCAGTGACCTTTCCAACCTAGCGAAAGAAAAGTTTAATTTGAAATTTTTACTAATGCTTAAAATAATTCATACTGGTAATTTTTATATGAAAAATAAAACAAGACTTTTCTTTGTGCACACCATGTAGTTTGAAAGGTTTCATCTTTTGGTATACTTACTTTCACTAATCACTGCTGTCAAACAAAATCACTTTCTATTAATAGCACACTACAGCTTTTGAAATATTAGACATTTTGATTTGTAATAAACAAATGACACTTAAATACCATAAAACTTTCCATGTATGGAAAAACAATTTTTGCTCATGTTATTTTAGAGATCTAACTTGCTAGTTGTTGCTAAGTCCTATAAGTTTACAAAGAAAATAAATATTTAGGACTTCAACAGTTTTTAATCATAAGATCATTTAATGGGGAATCAGTGTAATAACTTGATAGAATAATACAGCTTTGGATGCTTTGAATAGTAACCTTTTGGTATTTTAAGTCTGTAAAATAAATATGGGAAATAGATGTTTTAAAGGACTTTCCTTGCTGTTGTTTTTAGTAGAATTTTGTTAAACCTTTTTTAAGACTACAGTTTAATAGCAAGCATTTTTGTACATTTTTTTAGCTTTAAGATTTTGTTTGAAGTGACATGATCATAAGATTTATAAACAGTAAAATAAATGGTTTTAAGGTGTATTAATTTTACATGTTCAGATGTTTAACTGTTTGTTGTTGTTTTTTTAACAAGCAGCAGAGTTCCACAACCATGTGATGCTTTAATTTGAAATTGGTGACCAGTGAAAGTGAGGCTGGGCCTATATTAAGCAATATTCCATTATTTTAGCAAACATAGTGTCATGTATGGAGATACAAGAGTCACTGTGTACTGTTTAAACTGGATAGTTTCATCTTATTATCTGACAGTCACTTAAGATGGCATTTTTTACCATTCCACACAGTTACTTTGTTTCAAGCTCATGTTAAGTGAAAGTGTCAGATTCTGCAGTGGTGCTAAATATCTATGTTGTATGTGCTGATTGATTAAAGTGTTGAGTGTGACAACAACCACAATGCTCAGTTCTCTCTCATTGCGTGTTTTAATTAAAATAAACAGTTAAGAACATGCTTATTCAAGTTTAAGGTGTAACAGTATCTTATCTTTGCTGTGGAGAACAACAGATTATACAAGTTTTAATCGGGAATTTTACCTATATTGTGCTTACTTCAGGTCACTGCAGAAGAAAATTTTCCAGCAAGCAACCTTGAGTTCTCATCTGTCTTGTCACTGCCAACTCTTCTCATCAGAGAAACCTAGAGCTTATAATCTCAAAACCTTGCTCTGATGTTTTTGGATGGCGACTTAAAGAAGTCATCAAAAAATTGTTTTTCATTTTTTAATTGTAGTCAGTGGACATTTCCAAATGTTTTCAGATGTGTTATTCATGATTATCTTGAAATGTGTTATTTTCTGTGATCCTGAAAGTTATCTTCCATTCTGGTATGTGGACTGAGAATCTGAATGCCACATTGTGAAAATTGCAAAATTCTAAGCTCTGTTCTAAACACATTGCTAGTTGTCCAAGTTTTGAAAAATCTATGCAGTCGACAAAAGTAACTCAGAAATTGGATGCTTTTGTGACTTAGAAATGAAACAGTCATTGATCTGTGTTAAAGTTGAATCTCCATCATTTTTTTGTTGTTGTTGTTCCATTATCTGAAAAAAGAAATCTGTACGAGGTTTTAAGTATGAAGAGTCAAAATATTTCATTTATTCTGTGTACTTATAAAAGTAATCATCTTTCCTGTGGTGTATTTTTTTTTACCAACAGGCTCACCTCTTAAAAACATGTTTTTCATTTTATATTCACATTTAAGATTCTTTAGTATCCTGTCTCATCTTCTCATTCAAGAACATAGATTACACATTGAATTTTTTACTGTTCCAGTATTTATGATGCAAGTAGAACTTTTGACTTCAGAAGCCACTGTTAAAGTATGTCATTGTGGATGTGTTGTGTAAAAACATTGGAATTTCTTATTATTATTATTATTCCAGTAACACAAACTAAACATCTGCATGGGATTGCTTTTCCAAAGTTAGCATTAGGTTTGTGAAATTCAGTAGGATATGCATGTAGATTGTACCATTAATAGTTTCATTCAAATCTTTCATCATGACGAATATGAAATAGAGTGATAATGATGACTTCCAGGTTTTGTATTTCATTATTTCACTTGAGAATCTTCAGTATCAATGATAGTGATATCTCTGTGCTCAGATATTGCATCGAAGTGAGAGTGTACTAAAAAAAAACTACAACAACTGTGCTAGAATGTGTGTTCAGTCATGTTTAAATGATTTTGAAGATATCAATGTTTAAACAGTCTTAGTGTTCTAAAAACCAACAGCTCACATGTAAGTGATTGTTTTGTCTGTCTGCACCACTAATGTTTGTGTCATAAAAACTAACGGTATGGGTATTATGGATCCTCATGTCTAGCTACCTCATCAGTATTACTTTTATGAAAATTATTGGTGTAACTGCCTCACTGTATGATACAGATCTTCCTGTCCAGCATTCATCACCAGATTAGCATTATTAAAATCAACAGTACAAATCCTTGTGTCTTACTGCCTTACCAGATTACTGTTATGAAAGTGAACAATACAGCATTCAATGTAGCATTCATCACCAGGTTAGTTTCATGAAAATCAACAGTATAGATGATACAGATTTTCCTGTGTAACATTCATCACCAGGTTAGTGTTAAAAAATTCAACAGTACATAAGATACTGATGACTCTTCCAGTCATGTTGTGTGGGACTACAGCACCAGATTAGTGTTACAGAAATCAACAGCAAGTGATATAGATCCTTGTTTGTAGCTGCATCTCTAGGTTAATGTCAAGAAAATCAACATCACAGACAATAGAGACTTGGCTACCTCACCAGTTTTAGTCTTATAGAAATCAGTAGTACAGGTCCTCATGCCTAGCTACATTGCCAGGTTAGTATAATGAAAACCAACAGTACCAGTGATATGGATTCTCGTGTCAACAGTGAGGGTGTTAAGAGATCCTTATGTCTGGCTTTGTCACAAGGTTAGTGTTAATAAACCCAACAGTGCAGGTGGCACAGATCTGGTGTGTTGCCAAAGGTTATGAAAAATATCAGTGCTGGTTATACTTTTGTTTTCCAATGTCTCATCACTTGTTCTTGTGAAAACCAACAGTGTGGGTGAGTGTGGTCTTGATATTTAATTACAGGTGTTTTACCAACCTTGGTGTGATGAAAATTAACAGTGGAGGTGGTGGTGATTGATGTATTTAGATGTCTCGGTGTTTTAAAAACCAGTAGTGTAAAATATTGTGAAATTGATACTTACAGTTCATGTGTTTTACCGGTAGCTGTGTTATGAAAGCAAACAGTAATGGTTATAGTCACAGCACTCAGAACATCAGACAGAGTTTGAGAGTGGTTTAGCAAGGTTTTATGACCTCTACAGAAGCAAGAAGCATCTCTTAATTGTGAAGAGAAAACATTAATATTTTTGTGTTTTGTGTAATTTAATCATTTATAAACTATTAAACCTGTAAACATTTTGAATTTAGTTCTGCAGTGAATATTATATGTATAGGAGGCGTGTTTGTGCAGTTTATTGAAAACAAATTATATTTGTTCTTATGATAAGGAAAGCTATTGGAGTACAAAATAAAATAACTAATAATTTAAGAAATGGTATAAATCTTGTGTAGAAGGTAACTAGCTTGAAAATATGGTTATATATTAAAAGTATGTTTTGTTAAGGGAATTGTTTTTAGCTCTGTTGCAGAATATTGTAAAACAAAATAATATAATACAGTGGTAAAGTGATTTGTTATTAACTGAGAGTTTGATCAGAAAACTGCATACATGGTTGTTGGAGCTCCTTTTCAAATTGTGTACAAATGTTTGTAATTCAAAGACTGAGTAATCTTTTGGACTTGCAGCATACTTAAACTTGGGCTGATTTTGTACATGGAGCCCTTCTGAGTACAAGAATAAAATGGTGTAAAATAAAATATGCTAGACTTATCTGTAGTAGATACCAAAGTATATAAATTATTGTCCGAAGTAGTTTAGTTTGAAGTTCATAAGTAACATGATCATACAATATTTTTTTTTCCTTTTGAAAAGTGTTGGATAAATGGTTGCATGATTAACTTGTCATACATACAAATATCTTGGAACTCCAGAATTAAGTATTAGTCCACATGTCCTTTCATAAATTGAATTGTTGGGCTAGTGTAAAACATGTTTTTTGAAATACGGATACAAAAAATTTCTGTTTTGGGGATTAAGCTGATTAAAAATAAAGCACCTCCATTATATTTAGGTTATTCCTCCTACCATCCACCTCAAACAGTTATATCTTTTGTACACAAACCTACTAAACAGTTCTTTGTTATTGGCTTAGAGACAGAAATTGCTATTTCTGTAATTTTTATTAATATAACTTACAGTATGATAAAAAGTATTGAATATATCAGTTAATTTCTTTACAATGCATAATTTTCTACATCAGTCAGTGTTTTTCTTGCATATCATTTAATAACACTAAAAATAGTACAAAATAAATTTTCAAGTTTAAAGTTTCAGGTTTGTACACAAATCTAAACAGTTCCTTGTTATTGACTTAGAGACAAAAATTGTTATTTCTGTAATAATTTTTATTTATATTATAACTTACGGTATGATAAAAAATATTGAATTTATCATTTAATTTCTTTACCATACGTAATTTACATCAGTCAGTGTTTTTCTTGCATATCATTTAATAACACTGTATATTCATAAAAATAGTACAAACTAAATTTTCAGGTTTAAAGCAAGTATCCATTGTCATTGGTCTGCTCATCAGGTAAAATTAAAGTTTAGAAACAGTTTCAGCATAAACTTGTAGTTTTCATAGATTGTACTTTTTTGTATGTTTAGATGTTCTATACTTATAAGCCTGTTAAAACATAATGAGATAACCAGTTACAGAGGGAAAAATAATATAATCCAAATGGATCCAGGACAGTGTCTCACCTCCACAAATATTGACTCTCATTTTAAAACAAACTAACTTTTGATATTGCATTTGCAATTCATAAATACAGAGTTTTGCAAAAATTTGGCATTATTTTGATAAAGCCTAAGATACATAGTTTGTGAAAAATTATAACTGTAAAACTTGAATGCAGTTATCAAATGAAGTCAATCACCAAAATTTATTTTTATAAATATTCCAAAAGTGTATTTGAATGATGTTTCAGTTGTGGGCAGTTACTTTGAAGTTGTTTTGTGTTCAGGCAAAAATTTTTTGTATGTCTTTTGTATTTACTAATAATTGTAAAAAATTGTTAGTCTCTTTGTATTTGACTGAGAAGCGTATTTGAAAATTGTTTTATTGAAATATAACCATTTCTTTCTAATAAGACACCAATTTTATGTAACAAAGTGTGAATTTTTTGCAACAAAAATACAAGCTATAGTTACCAAATTAGATTCTCACTTGGAAACACACTTTTGAAGTAATTTTTCTGGCATAATTAAGTTCTCACTTTGAAACAAGCATGCTTTAACGTCTTCAAAAAAAATGTGATTATAAAAATAAATGAAAAAGAAGAAAATACAAAAAAATATTTGGGTGAGGCATTGCTCTTTTCCTCCAAAACCTGGAGAGATATTTGTATATCTTTTCAAGTATTTCATTATCTTTGATGCTGGTTTTATATATTTTTTTCTACTAAACAGGTAAGGCAATGGTAACTAAAATGTTTTTAAAAGTCCAACCTTCTTTTACAGTCAGTTTTTCACTAATATGAGCAGACTTCCAGTGGCTTGGCTGTAAGTATGAGAGTTTATGTGAAAATTAGGTTTAGATACCCGTGGTGGGAACAGATAATCCAATATGTAGCTTTATGCTTAACAACAAACAAATTATTTAAACTTTAATTGCTGTTTATTTAAGTTTTGAAGTTGTATTAACAAAACCTGTACAAATCTCTTTCTAAATGCTCTGAAAAAAACTGTTGAGCATGAATAAAATTCCATTTTTAAGCTTTTGAGAAACGTGAAATTATTAAAGGTTTCTTAATTGAAAGGTAATGCATTTTTAGTGAATGCTTTATGTGAAAATAAGCGTTTTTCATATTTCAGTAAAATACATTTTGAATAGCTATTCTTCATCTAATTCGTTCTTCTCAACTGTTATCGATCCAAGTTATCAGGTACAGTGTAGCTGTGATGGTTTCCTATCATATAAGACATTGTGTGAAGTGTATTGATAATTTAAATGCTTTTGCATCAATAACTGTTTTATTTGCTGTGTGAGACAGTGTTTATAAATATAAATAAATTTTAGTTTGTTTTTGTTTTTCCCTTCAGGAAGTTTTGTATTAATATCAATACTTTTATAGCCCAGATCTAGTGTTTTATGATGGATACTTGTATTAAAATTTGGTGCAACATGATTTCAAAAGAGTCAATACATTATTTTATTGTATTTTCTTTATGATAAAAAATAAAAAAAACTAACTGCAGTCTTTAATCTCTGAGATAATGCTTGTAGCACTGGATATAACCTCCATACTGTTTTTTTTGCTGTATTTTGATTTAAAAGTCAATGAAGGTACTGATTACATTTTTGCAACTAAGATATTGTGATTTTAGTATACACTCAAATGTATTATTAGTCATGCCAAAAGAAAGTTACCTTAATGTATAACAGGCCAGGCCACTCACTATTCATCAAACTGTTGAATTGGAAAGCAACTTATATTATTAATTATATTCACATACTTTAAGTAAAGTTCTAGTTGTTTCTGTCTGGAAATTATTGTATAATATTCTGGAATTTTGCATTGCATCTCTGTAAACCATGCTGACAAAGGCCAATACAATTTGTTTTGCAGAAAGTTTGTTTAGTATATTTGCCAGTCTGTTAAAGCCTGTAAATAAATGAGTATGACACTGCCAGAACTTACTTTCAAAGTGTATTGTTTGTCATCAAAATAATGCCCCTATAATGCCAGATTCATCTTTTATATTTATGCTAATCTTTCATTTTACACTAATCACAGTCACTAGTTCCAGTGACATCAAGAAGTTATTGTTGGTAATGATGAAGACGTGAGAAGTATAGTCTTAATTCCAGTACAAGTGTCATTATTTATAATTTTTGAATTATACCAAATGAAAAATCATGCAAACTAATGTTTAAAGTATTATTAATGGATATCATGAACTATGAATTTAGGTGAAGTTGGTTGTTAAGATTTAAATTAAGTTTTGATTTTTTTTTTCAGAGCAATTAATTCATCACATTCTATGGGCTACATAAATTAAACTTGGTAGAGTATGAAAAAGTATAAATTGGATTTTGTTTTCAGTTATATACTGACTCTAAATATAACAGGCTTGTTATAAGCAGGTTAAATTTGTAAGAATACTGTTTTTTAACCTAATACCCCATAAGGTTGGAAATAGTAAAACATATATGTATATATTAACTTTTATGAAAGTGAACAGACAACTCTTAAAACATTAAACAGATATAACTCCATACTGTGGTTTATCAGTAAGATATGCCTGATTATGTGTGAGTTTACATATACATGTAACTTTCTCATTACTTTCATTTTATAACTGGTAATAATATAGAGCTGTGTTACACGTGTATTTACATTGTATGTATGATTTGTATTCTTTAATGAGTAAATTGATTTAGTGAACTGTGTACGTGTATCTTAAGCATGTTTTAGTTCAATTTTTAAGCTACTTGAAATATTTTTAATATGTTGTTAAAAAGAGCATAATAATAGTAAGAAAAATATTTGTTGACTTTAATATTTTTATAATTTACTCCCTTTTTGGTATCTTAAGCCTTGGATAAGCCTAGACTTACATACATTTTATAATTGTACTTCTACACCTTCTGTGTTCAGAAGCTATTCATAATTTCACATGCAACATGAAGCATTATATGTTGTTTTTTTCTAAAGTTAATATTTTGTTATGCTTGTGATTCAAGGTGTTCTGCAACACGTGTCATTACTTTTTCTAGGATATTAACCAAGAAATATTTGAAAGCTTATTTGTGAACAAAATGACACAAATTACATGAACTGAAATTGGTCATGCCTGATATAGGGTCAGTAGTGTGATATCTCACCTGACTGGCAACTTAATGTCCTATTTTCTCTCACAAGTGAATTTAACTATCATTTATATCCAGAGAAAAAAATAGTTGCTTATTGATTACTAAAACTAAAAGTAATATTAGGTTTTACATGAAATGTTTTTAACTTTAGTTCTGGTTTTGCTTTTTCTTAAGAAGTGCAATAATTGTAAAATTATACCAAAACACTAAATGCATAAATTTAACAGGATTTCTCATCATATAATAATGTTTTTAATTTGAATACAAGTTTTCAGAATCTTCAGGTGTAATAATTTCATAAGTAAAAAAAACTTTATTATGTAATGATGAAAAACCTGATCTTTGTATTTTGTTGAGTTTCAGTAATATTCCTAAAGTATTCAAAGAAGTGTATGAGAAAGTAAAAATTTTCAAGATTAAGTTGGAATAATTTTAAATGGTAAAGATTGTGAAAAGTTTAATTGTACCAAAATTCATACATTTTTAAAATCAGTTTTTTTAGGAGTTATTTAACTATTCTGTTATCCATACATAACATGTTGTTGTTCTCCAGAAATTAATAATTGTATAAATAAAATGTCACCAAATGAATTTTATATGTTTTACGTGAAGTTTTTTCTATCGGTTATAAAAAAAAAAAAAGGGGGGAAAGATCCAAAATGAACATTCTCATCATTTACCTTTTGCAAAAATATACTAGTTAGGAGCTGCATAAAAGTAAATTTTATGTATGTTTGAAATAATAATTTATTCAAAAAATAACTGAAATTGCCATAAGTTCTACTGTAGAGGCAACAATAGCATGGGTGAAAGTTGTGTCTGTAGACATAAATGCCTTTAAACTAATTAAACATGTTTTGTTGTCAACACCATTCTGATCCTTATTTGTCCAAATTTCCAGCTATTTTTATTTGTACAAGGAAAGTTCATAACTGGCTAATTCAGTGATATGCTTTATCATATGCAAATGTTGCTTTAAGTTTTGATTGAGCATACATGTAAGAAGTTTGAGTATCAACATTTAAACAGCCTTGTGTGATTATCAGGTTGGTCATTTTTTGTATTTTACAAAGTCAAGTTAAAATTAATTTCTGAAAATTGTACAAATGTATTTTAAAACAAACACAACCCCAGAATTTTTTTAGGCCATCTAATCCCCAACTAATATAGTTGTTTTATTGAAAAAGGTCATTCTACACTTTCATTCATGCAACAGTACTGAAGGATTTTCTGTCAACATTTAATGTCATCCTGAGTGATCAAAGTGTACAAGAAATTAAGTTGAATAGGAAATAGTGTACAGCTGAGATCCTGTTCTGTGCTGAAATGTTGAGTTTACTTTTATGGAACCCAATTATTTGAACTTTTGTGTTGTTGTTATAACTGGTTAAAGATAATTTTGGTAAGCATTATATCTTTCATCTTTGATGAAGATTCTGACATGTGGCTCTTTGTGAAGAGTTAGGTCCTAGTAATTTTAATTTGTTTCTCAAAAATGGAGGTTGAACAAAACTGTGAAGCTGTCTCAGTTATGATATAAATATACAGCAGATTTAACTTAAGTGCATTGTCTCTAGTTTCTGCCAATGATGTTTCAGATTAGTAAGCCTATTCTGTATTTTTCAATACACAACTAAACACAAACCTGAAATAATATGACAGAGCCTTCTAAGGTTGGATAAATAACTGACATTATCGGTAAAAGGTAACAAATTGTAATATAAGTGAACATTAAAAGTTGAATTTACAGTATCTTTATGAAGTTCAGAGTACATTGAATGATGGATACTTTTTATAAGATTTTGTCTCATAGTTATTACATTTTTTTATTGTGAACTTGGGTTTAAAAAATTATTTCGTGATGATAAAGTAGTGATTGAAGTATTAGTCTCAGTTTTCTCCCCATTGCTCAGATATGCACAATACCTACCTAATGACATGATTCAAGTAAATATAGATTTGAAGGGAGTTTTCCCTCCTCTCTTCAGCCACGCAAGTTTATATATTAGATATGATGATGCAACAAATTTTGTCATTATGTTAATGTCAATTAAACAATTTTGGTACCACACATTACACTTCAAATAAGTTTTTAAATGTATGACTTACATACATTTCCTGTAGTAAATATTGTTACTTGAAAGAATTTTTAAAAATTTACATACTGTAGACACAGCTAATTTTGTGTGATGAGATTTAGAAATGCATTTCAAGGTGTGACATTTTAAAATATAAATCAGTCATACATTTAAAGTGTGACATTTTAGAATACAAATCAAATACATTTCAAGCTGTGATTTTTTAGAATATAAATTGGTAAAATGTGTAATTTATGAATGTGCATGTTATTCTACATTGATAAAAATAACTTTCAAATATCCTGCATTATTGAAACTGATTATAATGTATCTTTGTGAATATAATTTAACTGATTTATATTTCTTTGATTTTTATATCTTTTTTTATTCATGGAACTGTATTATTCAAGATTATGATTCTACAAGAGTTAACAAAAGTTTTTATTGACTTGTTAAAATTTGCAATTAAAAATCTCATTTCAAATATGGCAGCATTATTTATGATCAAATAGATGGTGTTGTGCAGACTCAAAATTACCACCTAATCTAGCAAACCCTTTATGTGATGAAAAACTGTGGTCCAAAAACTTTCAAGAAAATTTTGAACATTTTTTTATATCATACTTACATTTATTATATATTTGTCATTTTTAAAGAAAAAGAATGTGAATTTGTTTTCACAATATCCAGTTTATAGTTGAAGAGAAAAATAATTCAAATTTGCCCATTTTAAATTGAGATATAGCTGTAGATATATTTTGGGAACAGGAATAATGCATAAACTAACTTATACAGGATTATACGGTCATGTTGAAAGCTATGTACCTGTTAAATATAAGGTTTAGTTTGATAATTATCTTATTTTAAAGAGCTTGTCATGTGGCCATAAAGTACTGGAAAGTTAGGAAAATGGTTTTTGTTTCTCATTACTTAATAATGTTTTTCGATGGAGTATACACTCACCATGAAGTGAGTTTTGATGGAACCAAACTGTCCTTTAATGACTTCAGTTTATTGGTAAGAGTAGTGGTATTTTGAGAAGCAAGATAAAATTATATTGATATAAAACTATTCCCAAATTTCAGTGTACGTGTGGTCTTAAAGTCGTTAAGAATGAAAAACTTTTTCAAGATAAATGGCAAAAGTAATAAAGTGTAATGCTTACATTGTTTATGAATATGTTTGTTCTTGATATGAATGAGATTGCATCTGGAGACTAGTACTAGTAATTATTCAAGCATCTATAGACTTCCAGATCAAGAATGATATTGGATTGCAAAAGAACTCGAGTAATATTTAATTCCAACAATGAACAAGATGTAAGAACCAAAGAAAGTTTGGCCATTAAGACACTTAAATCAGTGTTTATTTATAATATATTAGTAACTGAAATTCTTCTAATGAAGTAGTTTGCCAATAAGATTTGACCTTATATTATTATATGTAAGAGATGTTGATGAGGTCTGGTAGTGACAGTAATGTAAGTTTTAATACAACCTAATCTCTGTACCCCAGGGATTAAAAAATGGGTATTTGTTTGACTATTTAAGTTAATTAAATGCTATTTTATACACCAATCATGACATTTATAAAAATCATTTTTAAAAAAGGTCTGGAAATGATGCATGTGAAATTAGCTAATTATTTTGTGATTTATGAATTTGTTGTGAAACAGATGATTAAGAGAAATGCCAGATATATAACTAAATTGTAATTTGATATTTGAAATCCAAAAACAAATTAATTATATTTTGTGTATTCTGTTTCACATAAGCATCTATAAAAACAGTAGCAGTAGTGAATGTATGATTTTTACTTTTTACAAAGTAAATATAATTTAGAGTTACAAAATAACAAGTTTGGTGTGTATGTAATGAATAGTATAGTTCATAAAGATGACTGAAAGTTTTTCCTTAAGAATTTTTAACGTAATAAATTGGTTACAATTTACAGTCGATAATTACGTTAATTAAAAATTCAAAATGTTTCAGGAAAATAATTTGCAATAAAGCATATAAAGTGAAAATGTAAGTCATTGTATGAAAATAAACATGTTTAATGTAAAAGTGCTTTATTAGGCCTAATTTGGATGCTTGACTTTTTTTTTTGAGTGAGGAGGAAGGCTTGATGATGGACCAAATAATAACAGTATAATTTAACAGAATGAAATAAGTACATGATTTTAACCACAGGCTTCTTTTTCAAGTTTCCAATTTTAACCTAATAATTGGACCTGTTTTTTGGGTTTTTATTTAATGCAATTCTATAAAGTTAGGGGTAATATTCATCAACTTTCATTTCATTAGTCATCTTGTTTCTGTATTTGGACTTAAGAGATGCAAGTGATGAAATTCCTGTCTTGCATATGTATGTAATAGCAAATATCATCATAAAATGGAGTCTAAATATTCTGGATATTCTCCAGTTTTCTAGATCCAGAATCTTCATAGTGGATTTTTTACATTTTGTCCTTCATGTTATGTTGCATATAAATCTTACTTCAAATAACTCTTGTAAAAAAAAAAAAAAAAAACCTATCAGGCAAGTCATTATTTTACAATGTCCGAAAAACCTAAGGAAAAAATACACTTTCCAAAGAATTTTCCTCTTACCATGTTTGTATTCTTCCTGAATTACTAAGGTTGTGTTGGGTTTACTTCTTAATGTAGAAATTTTTCCAAACCATGAACTATAAAATTTTACCATTTTAGGGGAGATTCTGAGTTTGAAAATTTCTGCATTTTGTTATTCTTTACAGTAAGGCAAATAGGGTACTATATAAATTAGTAAGTACATTATTGTGATTGTGGCAGTGGAATGCTGTTTATCTATACCAAGCTAATAGCAACAAATCTAAAATATATTTATATGCAGAATAAAGTATTGCAGTTGAAATTATGTTAGTAATAAAATTAAAGTGTTTTTACTTTAAAATAAATTGGTGCCCTGACAGAAATGATGTTACATACTGTGTTTTAGTTTATTTTTTTTTACATCCAAAATACTTTTGCAGAACATCTGCCTTTAAGATTGAGATTTCAAGGAAAAAGTTTCAGAGTAATGCTGTAGTTAAAGAAAATAGAGGGTTTCCTGAGTAATATTACATTTCATGTTGCATTTTTTAATAATAATAATTTCATATTCTACATTGTTATAATGTTTAGAAAAAAAAAGAACCTCACAAAGTAAAAAGAGGATTGTAGAAAGATAAAACAGTAAATCATGTCCTTAACCTTGAAATAAGAACATCTTCCATTGTAATGACAGACCAAATTGGAGTGTTGTGTTTCTGTAGCACAAATAAATTATTTTTCCTGCAGTGATTTATCCTAAATTATTATGTGAACTTATAATTTTCCATTTCTGATATAACAGTCCAATGATGTGAATTTAACATTTGTTATTTTTGGACTCATGGAACTGATTTCAAAGTACTAAAGTAAAATTGTATATCTATACATTTATGATGAACTGAAAATAGCTTAAAACTATATATTGTAGAAAGGCAAATCACTTGGATACAGAAAATACTTTTCTTCGTTATAAAAACTAATATAAATGGTAAAACTAAGTCAATACTGCACTTTAGAAATACTTTATGCTAAAAAATATTTGACCAAAGTATGAGATTTATTTTATTATTGCATACTTGGATCTAAATATACCCAATTAAATGAGGCCAACTATTGATATGAGAGTGTTAGTAGTTATGCAAAAGCATGGTGAATACACATATAATATAAAGTTCAGAGTAAAGAGGGGAAACTGGTAAACTTGACAAAGGCCTGACTCTGGTGGTTGAAAGGATCTAAGGTATCACAAGCTCTTTACCATCTGAAAACAATTCTGATTAAGTTGTACATACTTAGCTGAATATTATTTATATGGCTAAACATTATACCTTATTCTTCTCCAAAGCCTTATGTCTGCACATTTTAATATATTTGAAGTTTCAAGTTGATAACATCTGATGTTGTAACAAGTTTGACTTTTATCTTGTGCATAGCCATACCACATGTTTTTACCTCTTTTTTTTTCAATATTGGAACATTTTCTCTTATTTATAGAGGTGTATGTACAGTTTTCACATAGCATGATGATTAAAAGAGATATTGAATTTGCTGTTGCTTTATCTGTCTCTTTTTTGTTGCATCCAATGACTTGGGAAGTGTAGCTGTCAATATCTGGTGCATTCATAATATTAATCAAATTCTCTTCCTGAAAATCAGCTTCAGTGCAAGGGAACCATGGTATGACACTTAGTCTGACATAATATGAGATTGTTTGTACAGGACTCTGAGGCCTTTTTTGGCAAATGTAATTCCATTACACTGGTCAAAACTTCTTGAAAATGGACAAGAAAGAATAGAAGTGTTGTTAATTACACTGTCTACCAACAAAAGCTATTTTACAAAAAGGCAAGACTTCAAGTTATAAACCATTCTTAGTTGAAAAGTATTCTACGATACTACAACATTATGAATGTTAATGGGCAGGATTATGTAAACCTTAAAGAGTAATTTGTTGTCTTCAGTAGTGATTGAAGAAAAGAAGGAAGCTACATCAAGGTTCATTGTTAATTTTAGCTGAGTGAATGTGCAAACACATTAAAGTACCTCTTTTGCTGCATGCAAAGTATTGTCTAGACACTGAGAAAGTTCCCTTTTCTTCAGCGCTTAGGACCTGACAGCTGGATACTGGTAAAATGAAATGAATGATGAGAGAAGATTTAAGATTACTTTTAGAACGAGTTCTCTACATAAAAAAGTATGTAGTTTCCTTAATTCTGTATCGCACTTCTGATGGATTAGGGAATGTGGGCAAAAACTCCAGTCCCTGAAGTGTGCAGTATGTTTTAATATATCCTCTAGTACTTACATGTTCATGACAAGACTGTTAATTCTTGTTAGATGTTGATGCCAAAGATAGTGAAATTTCAACAATGTTATTGCAGTTATAGAATGTATAATTACATGTTCATGGCTTTGGAACACATATATTGTAGGAGAAAGACCTGGTAACAGTTCCAGTCCCTTTTAGAATACTAATATTGTTTTTATGTTAGAAAGTGAATCATGCATTTATAAACTGGATAGTGAACTTTAGATATTACTGAAAGATTATTTCATACTGGTTAACATCATTACAAGAGTACTACTTACTCAGAAAGAATCATTAAGGACCACAAAACGAAAATGCAAATGGATTGTTTCATTGCTCATTGAGTGAAGGTACAGAATCCTGGTGAAGTTGCTAGTGAATGGATACAACAATTAACAATTTGGTAGCTTCAGAAATAGCAGCTAAAGGATTCAAATCTAGCATGTGCATTCCTTACCACGCAGCAAGAAGGAAAAGCTAACTGAGAAAGAATAATGTGGCATGTATGCACACAAACTATCAACTTCTAGACTATTCTTGGTTTCTGTTGCAATGAGTGATCTCCAGAATTTGCATAATACAGAGACTGAGGCATGCCAAGATTTTAAATCATGATTGTTCTAACATTTTAAGGGAATTATATGGTATATAATTTAATAAAAACATTCAAGTATTGATTTTAACACTGTATAGTGCATTCCACCCAGAGAAAAATACATCCTAAACGTGGTGTACTCTGGCAGATAATTATTTATTTATTTTTACAAAGAAAAGCTCTGAACTTTAAAATTTGAAGAGAACTATAATAGATAGTGAAATAACTTTTACTAAATATGCACAGTATTTCCAAAAATTGCCCCCAAACATTATTTTCTGAAACCAGGTTTCTCCTCATCAAATTTGAATTCATTACTAGATATTTCTTGTCTACTTCCAGTGACAGAATAAAGTAATTATGGATATTTGTGGCCAATGCCTCAAAAATTGGGCCGAAACTTATCCATTGGTTGACGCATTGGTGGAGCACTGGATATCCTGATCATAGCATTTTAGGAGATCAATATGAAATATGCAGCTAATTTCAACTGACAGCTGAGTTGTAAAAGGTGTTAGGTGTCGTTATGATACAGTCTGTACATAATCATCCCCAGTCTAGTGGTTTATGAGAACGGTAACACCAGAACGAAATATATACTTACCAAGTTTCTTAATCCTGATCAAATAAACTGGAATGAGTTTGTGATTTGGTCCTATGACTAGACAGTACAGTAGAGAATTATATGTTCGTTTATTCCTTGCGTAAACCACATAATAATTTTTGTGGTGACAGCTTCATGATAGCAGTCCTAAAGGTATCCTTACTCCATGGTGAAATCTTCACTGTTGATAATATGAGAGCTAGTGGCTGCTGAGCCTATGATGCCAGCATCGTGAGACTCAACCAGCACTCAATCCATGAAAAAAGATCATAGCCATTGAAAAATATCTTTTGGCTTAAGAATGTAATGTTTCTACTCTAAATGTGTGCACATTTCATATCCAATATTTTCTGGAAATGCCTCTTTCAGCAGGATATGATACGGGCCGAAAACATGATCCCATTAGTGGCTCAACCTTTTACTTTACCTGTACTGTTATTATCTGTGGAGAAGGAGCACGAGGCTGAGCTGCTTTAAAGTACAGTCTGTACCAAATACCAATTTTTGTACTAACTAAAGTGTAACGTTGAAGTAGCCCCACACCAGAGAAATAGTTGTCATACATTAGCGCCTGCATTCTTAATTAAATACTGTATTTCAACTATCGCATATACTATATGCGAATAAAGCAGAAAAAAAGTATAAATTCAATTAAACTAATAAATACTTTTGAAGAGTCACTTTTTAACGTTAGTAGTATTAAAGAAATTTGTTTTAAACCCAGGTTTTTACCACAATTATATATTTTTCAATCCAAATGATTTTATTGGTGTTAGCTTTAGGAGTGGTTGCCAGATTTAATGAAAAATATTGATCATACAACTGTAAATATGTTTGAAAAGGACTGCAGCGAGTGTAAATATCGAGCAGCAATTGTGCAACTTAATTACAACATAGAAATTGTCTAACCATTTCATAGGCAGGATAAAACCAATTATTATATAACATAAATAATTTATTGTGCAGTGAAACTTTATTAATTTGATTATACTTGTTATAAACTAATTTGTCCTGAGTATCGATGGTTCTCACATCAATCAGTTTTCAATGGACTCTGTTAATAACATGTGGTATCGATAAATAAATGTATGGATGGATGAGAACAAACAAGAGTTGGAATGCAACTGGTAAACAAGAAGCAATTGTATGTACAATAAGCTGATATGCGGCATTTCATTGCCTTCACCTAAACCACCAATGACGCACTTAAACAACAAGAAAATTGGTCAAATATGCAACAAAATCACTTTCCAAAGAAAGATGTAATCATAGTCTGATTTAAACGAATATTTTGCTTTTGAAGGTTTTAATCATATTTAAGCAAATAACGCATGACGTTATCATCTTTACGTGAATCACAGTTTTATTAGGACCATGTAATAACAGCTTTAAGACTAGATTTTGTTTTATTTAGAGTGATTAGCTTAACTGCTGGGTCACTTTCGACGTTAGATTCACTGTCACCATACTCTTGAAGAGAAATACTTTGAATAATATTTACATCAGATGACTCGAATAGTTTCCATTGCCGAGTTGATGATAAGCCAGTAACCAGCTGACATACAATCATTACTATTCGCAGCGATTTTGTCTTTTCTGCTTCATTTTCTCTTTCCTGAAGTGTTCTTTGTTCAGGAAATTCATAAACACTTGTGATTTAATTGTGCTCACAATGATTTAACCCGAAAACAAAAGTTGTGATATTTTAATTTCACGTACATTTTATGCAGTAAATTTTAATTCTAGAGGACATTTTATAGAAAAATCACTAGAAGTTTGTTACCCGTATATTATTTTCATTCAAATGTGAAATTTTCTCCTCGATGCAAACTGCGCCATTTCTACGGTGAGTGAATTAAACTGCTACAACTCGAAGGTTTTTGGCCTTCCTTCCAAAGTAAGATTTATACGGAATTATATTCTGCATTGACTGCAGTATAAAAATCGTGGCAGAATTAAGGAAACCCTGACCCTCATTAAAATTCAACGGGACTACGTTGCATTTTCTCTATGTGTTGACTGCTGGTTTATCCATGATGAACTTTGAGCTTGGTGTGACATAGTGAGTTTAAGATGGAAATCTGTTGAAAGTAAGGCCACTCCAAGTTTTCCCTCTCTTGGGATATTCAGTTACAATTGTATACCTCATCACAATGGAACTATCTCTGTCAGAGTAAGATTTCTCGAGAGGTGCTTGATAAATAACTAGATAATCTAAATGTATGATCAATCATTGTACTATTTATTCACGGGTTCTGCAAATCCTAGCAATCATATGCTTTATTGACTCACTAGGTACCTCTTAGATGAAATTGTCTGTGACAAGGTTCTTGTAATCTGCCAAAATCACTTGTAGAGCATGATATAACTTTGTACTCCACTGTGTCAAAATACTGGCGTTATTAGACTATTACCATATCTCTGTCTCAGCAATTTGTTTGATGTTAATCATAAAACTATACAATGGGATTTGTGTAATGTGCCCACTATAAGTATCATATCCCTGTATTTAGTGTCACTCAATGCTTGATAGAGTCAAGTGCTTACAAATCCAAACGTAGTATCATTCATAACATTTCTGCAATCCAAGCAGTCGCTTGAAACATTTCAGATAATCTTTATCTACATCAATAGACAGTAGGAGAAAGCTTCAGCTACCCTCATTCACAAATATTTTTGTTTGTGGCATAAAACCTTATTCCGACAAATTTTGAATAGCACTTGTTTTTGATATCATGTCAAGGGTAAAATGTAGTGGGTATAATCAGTGGCTTTACACTTAGATCAACATTAGATCTATGACCCTGGATATAAGCAGTTACCATATGTCTACTGGTTCGTGATCATTGTATGAAACCAGGTCTTTCGGTAACACACAATTGTTCTAACAGTATACCTTCCATCCCAGAGAAGCTCACAAATCACTCGTGGATTACCATCTTCACACATTAATGACTTAGCTGCCAGCAGGTATATGTATAAAAGACAGTACACAATGTTACTGGAGCTTAAACAGATCTTTCTGAAAAAGCAAGTATATTTAAATCCATCTGAGACTGAGAAACATAGGACTATCTACATGAAATAATAATTATTCTCAGGATGTGTGCAATAATCCATTTTTAGTCATTCTTATTGAAAAAATTGAAAGGTGAAAATCTCAAGGTATCACCAACCTACCAGTGGAAAACATTGCCTTTAAAAAAAAACTAACAATTTTCGACCTATAGCTTTTTACTTTCGCATAATTGTTGTGTTTAGTGCAAAGATATACAATGAAATATATATGCTCTGTCCATTGTGGAAAGAATCAAACCCAGGATTTTAGCAATAAGTCTGTGAGCTCACCATTACCCCGTTGGGGGACTTTCACATAGGTTATTAAACTTCACAGCAATCCTTCTCACTAAATAGTGCACATGACACCACAGGTGAATGATCCAGAACATTAAATAACTAAAGTCAAAGGAACTTGACTACTTCCTTGACAAATGTTTTACACTTTAAGCTGTATAAATATTTATGAATAAAAATTTTATGCAAAGTTTACTACAGAAAGGAAATAGAAGACACTAGTATGCTTGCATACGATATAATATATGCTAGAACATTTAATATTTACCTAATATCACGTTGGATTTAGCTTTTGATATTAAACAATGAAGCTGCCAAGATTTGTTAATATTTGTGCATTTTCAAACGAACGGTTGTGTTTTTTTTCTACAAGTCGTATAATATTCAGTACTTGAAAAGTTCCGAGTTATACGAGGTCTGTTAAAAATACGCAGACTGTTAGAATTTCGCGGCTCCAGTAAGTTCCAGGGGAATCCGCTTGGTGTCGATAGGTTCGCACAGATCAGCTGATTACGACGCCATTTCCCGATTGCAGATATCTTCATTTGTGTATTAGCTATGCGGTTTTAAGTGAAGTGCGATTTTTTTCGTTTGTCGGATTTCAGAATGAATGACCTGAAGGAGCAACGACTTACTGTGAAATTTTGTGTTAAACTTGGAAAATCTGCGACTGAAACTTTTGCTATACTTAACACGGCTTGCGGTGATGTTGCTATGAAGCTTACGGCATGTTTCAAGCGGCATGAACGTTTAAAGGATGGTCGACAGTCCATTGAAGATAATGAGCGTCCTGGACGTCCTTCCACGTCAACTGACGACCCACACGTCGACAAAATCAACACCCTGGTGCGAGCAAATCGACGTCTGACTGTCAGGGAGCTTTCTGAAGAGTGTGGGATATCAGTTGGATCTTGTTACGAGATTTTGACTGAAAAATTGAAGATGCACCGCGTTGCTGCGAAATTTGTGCCTCAGAACTCGTGAGTTTTTGGCCAAACACTCGATCACTGTTCTTCCCCACCCCCTACTCACCTGACCTTACTCCTTGCGATTTTTTCTTGTTCCCCAAACTCAAAAGACCCTTGAAAGGAAGAAGATTTGAGACGATTCCCGAGATTAAGGCAAATGCGACGAAGGAGCTGGAGGACATTACAAAACAAACGTACCAGGACTGTTTCAACAGTGGAAACACCGTTGGGATAAGTATGTGCGCTGGGGAGGAGAGTACTTTGAAGGGGTCCCAGACCTGTAACTTCTAAATGAAGTACATTTTGTCAGTACGCATATTTTTTGAACAGCTCTCGTACAAATATTGAAATCACATCTTCACAACAATAAAATAGTGGAGAATAGTTATATAATAACGTATTCAGCAATACTGACTACGTAATGAAAATTACACCATTTACACTTGCGGTTACTGTTTAGTGTGCCAACAAAATACAATTATGTACCAATCACAGGAACTAACAACAAGATCACAATCCAATAAAAGTTGCCAAGTTTTCAGAACTTGAACATTATAGTACCAGCTAATTGATATCCAAACACTTTCAGTTTTAAGTAGTACTATTTTAACTTGAAATATCTTAAAATAAATATAATGACCTTTAAATAATTCTACTTGTTGACTTTTAATACTAAATATTTCATTTCTGACTGACCTCGACTTTCTTATTATTTCTATGATTGGACGTACATTTATCTATATAAGTAATTTAGATGGGTATGTTTCCATTAGCAACAGCAAAATACTCCAAAGGAACTAAAAGTTTAAACGCAAATTATCATTTTCACACAATTCTATTTTCAACCTGAACAGCTTATTACGTGGACAAAATGGTCACACTATATATCGGTTCAGGTATAGCTGTCTCCAATTTCAAACTACTGGCCAGAATGAATATGTCCAGTCAGTAGCATACGTTATCACAAATCTTTGGATCAAATAAAAGGTTTGACTGTCACTTTTATATCACACACATAAATAGGTGTTATACATATTATATACACCTGTCATTTACATCTAATATTCTTTCCTCCACTGCGAAAAATCACCACTTCTGTTCATAACACATACCTTAAATAGCGTTCTGTTTACTTCTCTGAAAACTTGAGATGAAGCCTGAAAATATCCCTCCAAAATTTTTTTACCTTCTGTAAATTTTTTTGTTTTTGAATTTTGTGCAAAGCTACAGATGCACAATCTGTCCCTAATTTAGCAGTGTAAGACTAGAGGAAAAGCAGCTAGTCATCAATACCCACTGCCAATTCTTGGGTTACTCTTTTACCAATGAATAGTGGGACTGACCATCACATTATAACTTCACCACAGCTGAAAAGGTGAACATGTTTGGTGCAATGGGGATTTGAACCTGCACCTCTCAGATTGCAAGTCGAGACTTCTGTAGGTAACTTAAGATTTCTGTCAAGCAAACTTTATTAATAAATCTATTGAAAGTATGCAGTGAATATGCACATATTACAAGAGTAAACACAATATGAACAATTTTATTAGAGTCTGCTCTGAACTGTCGGCTTAAAAAACAGAGGCTCTATTGTTTTGTAACATTATTTTGAAACTTCTGTGTTCTTATACCAATCACATATAGTTTGAAAATATATTCAATGAATTTCGTATACCTTGTAAACCTTTTTTGTATAAAGCATCAATCACACTAGTTTGGAAACTTGTACTTATTGCACATTCTTTCAGATAACAAGATCTCCAGGTGTGAAAATCAAAAATATATTTATAGTATCTTTGTTAAATTTTGTGTAAAGTTATTTGAGGGCTATCTAAGCTAGCCATCTCTAATTTAGAAGTGATTGACTAGGATGAAGACAACTAGTCAAACACACCACACACTCAGACATTGGGCTACTCTTTTATTAACAAAGTGGGATTGACCATCCCATTACAATGTACCCAGGGCTCAAAGGGCAAATATCTTTGGCAAAAGGACATGAACTCGCAACCCACATATTGTGATTCAATGCCAGGCTGGTATCTGTTGAATACCCTGTACGTTTCTGAAAAATATTTTGCTATTCATAGTGTAAGTTCTAAGATATGCCACATGAATGATGTGTCATCTTTGTGGTTAGAAATATTTAGTGATGTTTCTTTCAGCAATCATATTATTAAAAGTTAACTTTCATAAGTTTTGTGTATTCACAAATTTTCCCCATAAACTGCATTTGGTTTTTCCTAATTTGTGAATACAATTTAAAAGGTCTGGATACCACAAAAGACACTTGGACTAAAACATGCGTCAGCTCTTTATTTTTACAGACACTGTTTTAATGCAGGAAATTATTTGAGCAGGGTAGTGAATTGTCTATTCCATTACCATAATAAAAATATTTTATAAGTATTTTACAGTTTTTAAAGTTGTACAAAAACAGATGTACTTCATCAGTAATGGAGGAATGGTCACATAAAAAAAATCCCCTGAAGCTAAAGCCTGTTTCAGTATGTGAAAATTGTTAAAGGTTCAGAAATATCCAAATGTTCTTAACTTCTCTCTCTCTCACTTAATTTATTTTTTCTGAACAAACATTGCAGCTAATTCTGAATGCACAAGTCACACTTTATAAAAGAAAACAAACATTCATACTCTTCATTAAAAGTAAAATAAAACACACCAAGTTTTAGTTTCTGGCCTTATTTTCCACTTGAAAGCATGTCTGACTAAAGGGGAACTTTTCAGGAAAGTTGACATCACATGCCCTGCATGACACATCTACACTTAATGAAAGTTCAGTTTTTCTCTTTTAGCAATTTAAAGCATGTGTAGCTTGTCAGCAGCAACACCCACATCTCCAATGACAACTACAGTTTCCACATTAGTGTGTTAATTTCAGAGACATCAAGAAGCAGGACAACTTGTTGGTGTTGTTACAGACAATATCCACATTTTTAAGTACGTTCCTGCTAATAAGAATCAGTTTATCTAGTGATACTGTTATGGTGGAAAGTTATTAGTGGTTTGCTGACATTGAAGATCAACGACAAAGGCACACAGAAAACCTTTTTTAAACGATGACATATGAACTGTGTTTAAAATGAGAAACAAATTTCATTGACATCAATTTTACCAGGTCCATCGTTCATAAAGGCAACTGATAATTATTTTTCAATAAATGGTTTTGTGATTCGCAATATTTATTACTGCTTCTGTGGCCAAGAAATTGTTTGTACAACACTTATCACAGTAGATGGAAAGAAAAAAAAAGTTCATTTCACTGTGCACTAGCCACTCATGGCCAATTTCATTCTATTTTACACAGACAAAATCAGATATACACACACAACAAAATGTACATTTCTTTCTTCACAAATTCTTTAACTGAGAAACTCAACAACTACAGGACGTACATGTTAGATCCAATATCATTACAGATACATACTGTGGAGGTGTTGTGATATGGCTAAACTTTTCTCCTAAGTACTCATTGTACTCCCCCACATCTGTATTATGTAGAGCCAACAGTCAGCATTTCTGTCACAAAAAACTTTATCAAGACAAAAGGAAGAAGATGAAGCGAGCATCTCTGGAAGACAACTGATGACAGTGGCTGTATTGAAACTGTAGTCCACTTGGGCTGAAAGCAACAACAACAGATAGGGTGGGCAGGGTGTGACCAATCACAAAGGCACTGAAACCGACTGAAAGGTTTCTATGATCCAAATGCAACAGGCACAAGCTAAAAATACACTTCCTCTGTGCAACCCATATGAGGTTCAGAAAAAGAGGGAAAAGCTCTGGGGGCATTGAGCTAGGGAATTATCTTATGGGTTAAGCTTTTACAGTGAAGAGCACCACAGTTTTAAAACAACTTTTCTCATTCATCAGTCTTTTCAATTAATTGAAAAACTTTAAACAATTCATTAAAGTGCTGGCTTTGTTTTTAAAACAGAATGTATACTAACAACATCCTCGATATCTTCAAGGTTTCAGCAATATCTGTTAACAACATTTTTGATATCTTCAAGACTTCAGTCAACTTTAGTTAAAACAGAAATGGAACATGGCACAGAAGAACTATGATGATCACAGTTTGTTGTGACATCTTTATTCATTAAAACTGTCTGATGTTATGTTTAACAACTACTAGCTAAAGGTCAAGCTTCGGACTCTCCTGTCATAATAGCATGTACTTGTTCCAGTTTTGATGACAGCCGATTCTTCTGAGAAAATTCATCCTCTTCTAATGCCATCATCAGCTGCAATGTAAAAGAAAAAACAAAAAAGTTTTCACAAAGTGAAAAAATAAACCTTGGTTCATAAATAAATGTTTGAGAACTTTCAGCAAAATTAAAAAAATAATCTTGTACTCATTGCTACCAATACTTTTACAGTAGTATCTTAAAACTTTTATTCTTAAGCATAAAACATGCTCAAGGTTATCCAAGATACTTTTTTTCAAAGCAATTTGGAGTAAGTGGTGTTATTATTAAGTCATAAGAAATTTTTTTTGAAGGGATTGAGACAGTATAATAAGTGTTTTAAAATTAATACTAGAACAAATTTAAATACAAGTACAGTAATACTAAAAGAGGTAAAATATTTTGCAAGCCAATGTTATTAAAAACAAAAGGACTTCAGCTAAAGGACAATAAATATTGTTCCTTATCTTTAAATTGGTTACCTTAATTGAAGCCATGGACATTAAATTTCCTTTAAAGAATTATTTAATAAAGCCAGATTTTATTTATCACACTGCCAATAAGACTTACAGTTTGTCAGGTAAATGTTAAACTGGTACTTAATCAGGAACTATAATATTAAGTTTTACATCCTTACCTGGTCATTATATTTCACAGCATAACTATACAAAAGGTGAAGAGCAACGTTTGTGTTGAATTCATGGGCATGTTGCTGGAAATCGGTAAGATATCATCAGTAAACAAAATCACTTTAAGGGATTAAAAAAACAACACTCAAAATCGGCTCTTTATATAACACAAAGCTATATTAACAAACAATGGTAACGTATCACAGGAATATTCACACAAAATAAATGGTAATATTAACAGTTATTAAAAATTATCAACATCACAATGGCAAAGCATATACAAAAATGTTAGTATAATAAAAAAAACAACTGTCAAAAGAATACAAGAAATTTTATATCATGTATAGATATTTTGAGAAATTAGCAAAAACACATCTGTGTAAGAAATAAATATTTAAATGAAGACACATGTGTGTATGTACACACACACACACAGAAGTGTTATTTGCAGAATAAGATTAAAAGTATTTTTATGGTAACTTCACCTTAAAGTATATTGTTAGTTTTTGCTAGTAAATTAAAACACATTTAAAATTAAGTTAATTATCATTAAGATAAATGTATCAAAGGTTCAAATCCTGACTAATGCTGAAACAGAGTAGGTTGTGATGTAGACAAGGTTTAAAGCAATGAAGTATTAACACGGTAAACATCAGTTTATCTTCTGTAGAAGATAATATCATAGATAATTATTTCTTTTCATAAATTTTACCTGAATATTGAGTAGTTTTCTTTTATGTTTTTGCCTGTTTCAGGACTCAGTGTAAAGAACTAAACAAATAAACTTGGTACATTTGTACTTCACCAAACAGATAGAAAACTTCAGCAGTAATTACTAGGATAAGTTTCAGCAACAAAGGTTTTTTTGTGACTGATATTTTCTTATAATCATAGACCTACAAATATATTGTGTTTAAATAATTCAGTAAATCAATACTACTACATTTAATCAAGAACAAAATTTAAGGATTTTTCAGGGAAAACAGAAATGCTTTTATTTTACTATCTGAATAACAAGAACCACAACCATTCACTCAAATCTACTGAACTTACTTTACAGCTATTAAATGGAAGCAATATTAGAAAAAAATAAAATTTAGTGCCCAAACAGCATGCAAATGTACTATAAGGATATAATCAAACATTATATTACTTAAATGAGCTAGTAAAATGTTGAATGTATTAGAAAAAGTAGTTCTACATATAAAATTTTCATTATTATTTGCTCAATTAGTCCTTGATGGAGTTTCAGCTGTCTTCTGTAATACCGAATAAGAGTAAAATAGTTATTTTTTTACTTAACACATTTTATACATGTACAAAAAGGTATTCAATTGACTACAAAGTACATTAACTTCAAGTTTTAGCTGTACAAAGGTTTTTTTTATGTTTCGTAAATAATGAACCTATATTTCACCTCAAAATTATTTATTTGTTTTTTTTTAGATTGTTATTGGTCAAGTCTCATTACATTCCTATGCAGGTTTGTGTTATGCCAATCATGATTTCTAATTAGTCCATCACAAACCTTATGTCTGGTATGCTTTTCATGTGATGAATGTATGGTAAATACAAGACTTGTTCTTGTACTAAAAACATCTCTAAATTGTAAGACAAATATTTTGTCATTATAAAATCAAAATAATGAGGTTTGAAAATAAATGTTTAACTTTTATTGTACATTACAAATAATTTAGGCATTAAATTCTCCATTTTTAAAGCTTATAAAATAATTTCAGAATTCCATGTGGATCCTATCAGCATAGCATTATAGATAATAAACCATTACCCTTGATTCCTCTGCTAACATAGCATTCATATCCTGGTCACTTATTGCTGGCATATCTTTAATATCTTGATAATACCTAAAAAAAGCAAGAAATTGAATTTCAGTTTCTAAATAATAAATAATTATTTATTATGTTACTTCTTAAACTTACTGATGCTTTCAGAAGTAATTTGTGCTTAACTTTTTATTTTTAGATTTCAAATAAAACACAATAAATTAGTATTATCAATTAGTTTTTACTTTTTATCTTTCAGTAAAACATCTTTTCTAAAGTTCTGGAGAAAGTAACATTGTAATTAAATTTTGCCATAACTTGTATTTTAATACCAAAACAACAGTGAAGATTAAATTACCTTTCAACCCAATCTTTGTAGACTGGAATGTCTTTCGCATACAACAGTTTACTACTAGGTGAATCTTTCCCTAATCTATGATCAGATGTAGAGCAAGCATCCATAAATGTCTGAGCCACCACCGATAGGCAGGAGTCAACAATGTTTGATTTGTTGATATCAAATACAAAGTTTGGGTTTTTAATAAGATTCACCCAGAACCGTAGAGGTAGGCTACAAAAAAAAACAAATACTTTTTGAGAAATAACAGCCAAACTTATAAAAGTTGTAGAGTAGATGATAAAATGTAGTCAAGTGAAACCCTCTTTCTATTATTATGCTATAATATTCACTGGCTGAATCTTTAAAATAGCAATCTGAGTACTTTCAGACAAAGGTAAATGCATAACAAAATCTACACTAATTTGGATATTTTGAACAAACAAAAAACAGTGTTATGATATATGCACACATATACACATATATCCAAGAGGAAAAAACTTGTTATAGTTTAGGAATAATCAGTTTAATATTGGCCTACCACCCATATGTCAAATTTCATTCCTTCTAGGTCTGTCTTTTAACTTACATCTATAAAAACACTACCAAAAGTACTGGAATAGTCCATATTAATCACAGTCTGTACTTTATTAACACTTCTACTAACTTTGGTATAAATCTGACAGAACAGACTGTTACTCTTCTTGGTACGTAGTCCTTGGTGTGGTGAGATACAGATTCTATGTCCAAAAAGATTTTTAAAGTTGTATAAAGGCTAGAGAATGTGTGGTCCTTCCCTAATCAATGATTGGATGTGCAGTAAGAATTCATAAATGTTTGTGCCACCACTGACAGGTAAGAGTCAACAATGCTAGAAAAGGTGTGGTCGTTCTCTATAATACCCCCACAAGAATAATGTCTATACAGTTCCAATATACAGAAATCATGAATTTCTTCACTGTTACAACTAAATCAAGTCTCAACTTATTCATTAAATGCACACAAAAAGTAGCAAGGTTCATTACTCCATATTTATTGTTTTTAATCCTAATCTGAATGTTCAAATTACCAATAAGAAGAAAAGAAAAATCTGCAACCTTTTCATAGCAAAGAGTTCTCACACTATGTGAATGTCATCATCAATAACGTGATAAGATCCTCACTTTCACTAGTATATAAACATTGAGTGTCACTAGCTGTAAGTAACTGTACAAGAAATATTCAGAGGTGACAATGTTTTTGAAACAACAAAATGATTTTTTTTTATTTCATAACTCCCTAATAAATGATGCACAAATAATTTTCAAAATGTATTAACTGTTCCTTAGAGGGGGAAAAAAGAAAAAGACTAAGTCAATCATTAAACACTTTTGCAGATGTCAAAGAAAGTTTGTTAGAAGGTTGCTTACACAGAGAAATAAACAATCTATCATTGCTTCTATATTTTACTACAGAAAACCTTTCTTCCAATGGTTTCTAAACTAAGTTCATTTACTTAAATTGTCAAGTTTTAGGTTTTGAAGTACAGTTAGACTTATTTTGTGTCAGTTTCTTTAAACTACGTGTTTTGAATAAGAGTACTTTATCAAAGGATTGACTTAAAATATTTCCACTGCTTGAATATTATGGCTAGTTATATTCTATTGAATCAATTAACAGTATTGGAAAAGTAACCAAGAAAAAAAAGTTAAAACAACAACAAATGTACCATACAAACCATCAACAATAAGGTATCAATCAGTTGACTATCAAAAATTAAACATTACCGGGTCAATTTTGAGAATTTTTGTAAATCTAAACAAATTATTTTCTAAAACTATTTTTCCAGGAACTCACTGATTATGTTTTATGTATCGCTTAGTTATTGTTACACAATGAAAGTAATGTCTCTACATGTACTTATACATGGAGTAGTAATGTTGATAGTATTTTAAGCACAATGATAACACATTCCAATATGGGCTTCATTTATAGTGTATGGTTACTAATTGTAGATGCCATGGTGCAAGTGAGATCTTTTGGGACTTGATAGTGTTTTTAATGCTCAGTTATTTGTTTGCTGTTGGAAAAGTTATATGTTTGTGTGCAGTTGTTAACAATAAATTAACACAAGAAGACTTGGATGGGCAGTTTTGATTCACACTTCATATTTTGCACATTCAAAAAAGGGTGGTAAAGAAGTATTCAGAATTATGGCATAAAACCGTTTTTTTTTTCATTTCATCAGCACATAGCTTTGATTTCTACACTGCTTTTAATATTAAACAACTTATTTAACTGTTTAGTTCTAAGTTTACTCAGAATATTTTAATTTTTTTTACTCGTACCATTCTTCTCGAATAGAGTAAAAAAAACGACTTTGATAAAATATACCAACTAAACTGAGTATACATGACAAAAACTTCAAATCCTAGTGTAAATGTCATAAACTTCCACCTGTTTGACTTCCACGTATGAACAACTTCTTTGTCTGTAATCTCATGCTGGACAGCTTGGTCATCCAGAAAATCAAACATATATTTGATAGCCAAAGGTAGAGCACTGCCTCTGTGAGCTGTACTAAAAATTGTTTCAAAGAGGTCATCCACAAATTTCTGCAGCGTGCCCTGTTAAAACACAAACAAACCTCAGACTAGGATAAAATCTATCGGAAAAGTATAATCAGCTATCATAACAAAGTGTAAAAGAATACAACTATGAAACAGTCCAAGTTATGACCTAATATATATAGTCCTTTATACCTATTTTTCAATTTTGTTTTTCATTATCAAATTTCCAAGATTGTGTTACATCATTTGATGACTACATATTTTTATTTTTACCATCAATAAAAACAACAAAAAACATTTAATTTGCCACTGATATGATATACACAGGACTCCCCTGCTCCATAAAATACTCTAAAAATCAGTAGCAAAAGAATATGATCTAAGCGTTCAACAATATGATTTTTTTCTTTGGTAAATGAGGGAAATGTGTAGCAAATAACCTTAGTTGCTAGAAGTCTTGTAAGGTAGATTTCAGATACCATCTTGTTTCCTCTTTCCCCTTCTTTAGGTTCAGCATCATGATGTTTTACCTAGGAAATTAATTTTACTGATGTGTTATCTTTTCTTTTGTAGATCCTATAAAAAGCTTCAGCTATAATCCTTTTAGTAATCACAGTATTAAAGAAAGTATCAGATGAACTAATTCATGCTCATGTAAAATAAAGTAAAAAAAAAACATAAAATAACTGTACAAGTTAGAAAAAATATAAATGTATAGCAATAACAAAGTTTGGTAGACATGAAATGTATTAATTTTATACAAAAAACATCTTTTTGGGTTATATTTCTCACCAGATGCCAAGGTCTAAAGTTGGCCTCAGGATCATGGTTCAGGGGTGAAGTAGCTCGACTTAGAGGAGGGCTTGTTTTCAGTGGAAAGTTTAGAGTTTCTGTTTAGGGATAAAGTTCAACATTAAGGTAACCAGGATACATTTCAATTTTTTGAATAAAAATAAAGTTTGTTATGCAAAAACTTTTAACACTTTCACTGGTACATTTATTAATAAACAATTTTTCCAACACTAAATTTATTTAAAGATATGCAATAAATAAATAAACAAATACAATTTAACACTTCGTTATTTCTCTGGTAATACTGGAAAAAAAATAATCTTCTTCCATAGTGGTATAAAGTTCAAACTTGCATGCAGTTAATATCTTGCATTTAAGTTAAAACAAAGGTTGTACAGTGCATCCCACATGTGTGTATCCTTGGGAGAGAGGATTAAAAAAATACTATCAATTTAGCATGTTTGAAATACAATTTACAATTTCTTCTTTTCAACAAAAATTTATTGCCCAAACTGAAACTAATACCCTAAAATGTAGATTTTCTACAATATTTCATTACCTAATTTAATATTCCACAAGTATGCAACTATGTGTTTCATAAATAGTTGACCTACCATATTTGTGTGACTTTTCATTTTTCTCTGACATGATTGAAATGTTATACATTGATGATTGCCTTGGGACCAATGTTAAGAAAGCCTCATCTGGAACCTAGAAATAATAAAAAAAAAACAATAAATGAAGATGTTCAAAATGTTCAAATTTATGGAGAAAATTTTCCAACTATTACAATACACACAACAAAGATGAAAAATGATTCATCAGGTAAGTTAAACAGATGCGTCTTGCATTTTCTTTTTTTGAACATTTACCAATGTTAACAAGATCAACAATTCTTCAAAAAGCCCAAATTGATAAGAAAATGTTGTGTACGTGTGTATAAAAACAGTTGGGAAAAAAATAAAAACAATCTTTCTTCCATACTTCAAGCCACACATTTTCTGCATCACCATATGTTAATATATACTTAAAAATAATAAAAGTACAGAAAAAGCTTTTCCAAAAGTGCTATTATAGTTTGTTATATTTAAATAATAGAAGTCATTCTTGTAATTAAAATATCAACAGCAGCATGAATAATAAACCTTGTAATGACTAAGTGTGTTCAAACGCCTCCAATCTCCTTCAATCCTTGAAGTTGAATCTTCATCAGATAAAGTCAGCCTACCATGTGTCCCCGCTCTCCATTCTAAAGCAACAAGAAAACAGTGTTTCTAACTGTATGAAATAATGTTTACATTCTCTTTAAGAATCGTTTACAAAACAACGGTAATTATGTATCATGAAAACTAAAAAACAAACAAGTATAAAAATATTAAAAACAAATTATTATAAGAAGAGCATCAGCTGTTATAAATGAATACAAGTATGCATATTTTTCTATACAATTTTATTTCAAGTCTTAGCATCATACAGGCTTGGTTTCAAATATTAAACTAATAAAATTTCCTTTGTCAACAAAGTTCTTTTTTCTCTGATCAAGTCTTTATTAGAAGGTATCATGTTACAGAACAAAGAATGAGACAACTTTAAAGAATAGTGAAAAATATTAAGTAAACAAGCTGTAATTGTACCTCTTCATATTTTCCAACAATGCTTAAAATTGTTGGTAAAACATTTTGTTAACTGCCACAGAATGGACAACCATATTTCATTGTTTTCTATTAACTTTTCCTAGAAGTTGTTTGAATAATAAAACTTGACTATGAACTACCAATCCCAATAAAATATGAAATATTAATTACATACAAGTATAATGGAATTTTTTTCTGATTGGTAAAAGCAGAGAAAATTAAAAAACATGAGAAAAAAATATAAGTTATATTTTAACTTAGTTACCAACTAAGCACTATGAAAATAAATGTTTCAGTCATACCTAAATCTAAATTTTCTTTCACTGGTCTTTGAGAAAATGGAGTGTTTCTATAAATAGCATCTAAAGCCTTCTCCTTCACTTGGGAGATGGTATCACAGTCTAAAACTCTTACTGGTGTCTCAGTGTTTTCCCCTGGTGGTTCTAGTCCTGTGACATATCCCGTCTGTGATGACATTGACACTAATACAGACTGAAAATAATACAATTTTTAAATGTGGAATAAAGTTATTGTACAAATTCAAGGTTAACAATGAAGTTGGTAAGTGGCAAGGTTCTGTAACACACAACAAAAAACATTACACAGTTATTTTAAATTTTCAAGCCATTGTCTTAAAGAAAAATTGACAAATATTTTGCTTAATTTGCTCAAAAATATTTTTTCAGCTTCTTAATTTGTTTTCACAAAACATATGAAAAATCATTTAAAACATATCTTTTATCAATTCAAAAATACCAAATTTAAGCCCACAAATAATGACTTAGACAACCACGTGCTCCACATTATGCAACATTAAAATAAAGATACAGTAAACTCTCATTGTTTCAAAGTCACTAGAACTGAATATATCACTTGTATCGAAGTTGTTGACTGGTCCGGCCAACTGTCCATATAATACATAGTAACAAAAGCCCCCTTGAACCGAACTGCATGTATTGAAGTGTCAGCTTGTAACGATGTATAATTATAGTCCCTAGGGTGTAAAAAGCATCAATATTACATCCTTTGTATCGAACCAGGTACGAAGATACTTATTTTTCCCTAAATTAATTGTCACCGCTGCCAGCTGCCGACCACCCACTACGCCGCTAGCAAGTGCAATTAGTCAGTCTCCGCGTAACAATGTGTGGTGCCACCATCAAAATCTTACACTTGAGAAATAGCGGACTGCAGATGGGGTAGTAGATTCGCCTAGCAATGTTTTTACAACAATTATGGTCAATAACACTTTAAACCCCTGCCCACCCCAACTCACCCACCCTCCCATCAAAAATTAGCTTAGATATAAAATTTTCAGATTATGGCTTGAGTAGATTATGCCTGGGCAGCCTGCATGCTGTGGCTTATAAATGTGCTGTTATTTGTCCTTTTGAATTTCATTAAATGTGTTTTAAGTGTTTACACATGTGTGACTTCTGAGTCTTTAATCCAATTACCTGTACTGCAACAGCCATCAGTTATAGGGCCTACCATGACCAGACTTGGCTAGTGAATGAAAAAAAAATCCTTTTTAACGAACTTCTTTTATAACGAAAAATTCTCTTTGGTCCCTACGACTTTGTTCACTACGAGAGTTTACTGTAATTTTAATTTTACCATGCCCTTATATTCCACAGACTGTCGGATCAATTTTTCTTCTGAGAGAGAGTAACGGGCTTCACTAGTTACAGCATCAACAGGTCCCTTATCCACTTGTTGTTTAATAGCTCTGTACAGAACAAACAGTGGCTCACCTGCACATTCCTGTGAACCAAATTAGGTACAAAGATTTAATTAGAAAAAAAGCCATTTAGGGTTAAGAAAAAAAACAAGAACAATAGTTAATAAAACACTTATTGATAGAAGACGTCAAGAAAAGAAGAAAATTACTTATATCATTACAAAAAATTACTTTATTAAGTGCACAAAGCAGAATATTTATAGCAGTAACGTAAAAAAACAAACAGTAAAGCATGGCCAACTGCCACAATGACAAAAAATTGAACAGTACATTTTTTTTGCACATAAACATTTCAATAATCAGGTTATTAATATCTAAAAAATTAGTAGCTGAAAGGAGCAAATTTTACCTTAAGGAATTTATAAAGAAGAAAAGTAAACCAGGACGAGAGCATCTTCTCAGCTACAGATTCAGTTCTACATAAAAAAAACAAACTGATGTATAGTTATTGTAACAAGACACACATTATTATAAAGTTCTAATGATTTCATAATTTTCTTTGTATTTTATTCAAATAATCACTTCTTTCTTAAATTAGATTTTAAAGGATATATGCTAATATAAAAATAAAGAAAGAATGGTACAATGGTACAACTAATATTTTAAACAAAGATTTTTTATAAATTTACCAACCTCTATGGCAAAAAAGCATGAAGTTTATATCTTTATTATATCATAAACTAACTTTCAGTTTATATGCTATAAAGGATTAAATATTTTTATAAAAAAATACATATTCATCAATTTTGTTTTACAGAAAAGTGATATTATTACTGAAAATAGTCATTAGAAAAACTGGCCATTAACGTTTCTGTTGTTGTTTTGGTGGGTTCATAAAAATGGTGTATATTTTGTAATGTTTTCTTTTGCACAGAAACCAAATTTCCATTTTTGGTCATATTAACCCCAAAATCACTATTGCTCATCTCCATCCTGTTACCTTTTTTTTTATCTATGTAGACTGAACGCAACAGAAAGACACAGATAACAACGGCCAGTTGTAGAAGAGAATGAGTTTCAGGATCATTGTCCTCAACAAGTTTGTTTCGATGAAAAAAGTTGAAAAATGACTTGGAGTCATCAGTAGAACTTAAAGTTGAGTCAGAAATCTCATCGATGTGAAACATGAATGTATCAGATAAAGGGAAATCCTCTTTGGACTCCTGAGAACGTGTTTGAGAACGAGTAACAGCACAGGCTGGGAAAACATCAGGAAACTCTTCAACGAGTTGCTCTGTACTGGGACTAACAACAGGTGCTTCAACAACACGAACCTCTGGTACCACCTTACTACCAGCCAAATCATTCCCCAAAAGCATAGACACACCTTCAACAGGCAATGAAGATTTAATACCCACAGTCACTGGGCCCGAAACTAAGTCCGAATGCAAATTCAATCTATAAAGAGGGATAGAAACGACGCCACCTTCTACACCAGAAATGAGCACATTGGCCCCAATGGATGACTTTTCAGAAAACGAAAGTACACTTTCCAAAATCAAACTCTGAAAAGCTCCAGTATCCTGCAGGATCTTAATTGGTTGTAGATGTGAATCGCCAACAAAAGAAACAAAACCTTCAGTGATGAAAGGCTTAAATTTGTCCTCAACAAGATCTTCAGGTACATCAAGAATATTGGACTTGGAATCCACAGTGGACTGGACAGGGTCAAAATCATTGGGAACCAATGATGTATCCAACGAGGGCAAAATGGAACTATGGGATGATGGCTTTTTTTTTTTATCTTATAGCACTCAGAAATCAGATGGCCAGGTTTCTTACAATAAGCACATGTTTTAGATGAGAATGACGCGTTTTTGGTAGATGATGAGCTTTGAGAATAAGATGAAGCCTTTGTTTGAGAATCAGAAGTTTGCTCTTTTCTGTCTTTGTTGACATTTGCATAATGCTTAAATGAGTCATTGGGTTTCTTTACTGTGTGATTTGTTTTGCTTTTGTACGAGAAATCTTTGTGAGTCAAAGCATACTCGTCTGCCAATACAGCAGCATCATGAATTTTGGAAGCTTTCTGTTCATCAATGTAAGTTTTGAGCTCTACGGGAATACATCTTTTAAACTCTTCAACTAACATGAGTTCTCTGAATTTTGTGTAATCATCTTTCATTTCTTTGGAATCACACCACCTGTCGAACAGAGTTTCTTTTTCACGAGCAAATTCGACATAAGTTTGGCTGTCAAACTTTTTGTAACCACGAAATTTTTGTCTGTATGCCTCTGGCACCAATTCATAAGCATTCAAAATGCAGTTTTTGACGTGCTCGTAATCATAACTTTGCTCGGCCGTAAGTTTGGAAAATACTTCCTGAGCTTTACCCTTGAGAACGCTCTGAAGTAATGCTGTCCAATATTCGGTAGGCCATTTTAGCCTAAGGGCCAATTTTTCAAATTGTTGAAAATATTTATCTACAGCCTTCTCATTGAATGGAGGCACCAAACGAATTTGTTTGGAAGCATCAAAATTATCCAACCGCATTTGGACAACCTTTTCATCTGTCTATGCCTTTCTCATACTGATTCCTTTATCTGCTTTAATGCATTCTTTTTGTATTTCGGCATCAAAGAGTTTGTTTTCCTGTTCTGCCTCAATACGTTTTTGTTCTGTCTCAAGTTGTTTGGTTTCTATTTCTAAACGAAATTTCATTTCCATTTCCATTCTTTTTAATTCCAAATCTGGGTCAAAATGAGCGGCAGGCAATTTTTGTACAACTTTTTGGCTGACCAAATGTTCAACAACAATTCCTTTGATATCTGGTTTCTTCATTGCTTGCTTCACTTCCAAATTGAAATGTTTTTGAACGTCAAGCAATTCAGATTTTTTTAATTCACTGATCATTTCGAAAGAGGAATTTTGATTAAATTTGTCGATAAAATCTTCGAGTTGGAATGCCATTTTGAATATACAAGCTGTCAATCTGTATAGAATATAAATTTAATTTTGGAATAGAATTAAATTGTTTGATCAATCCCGGACAAGCCCCCAATTTTCTGTTATGTTTTTTTTTTATGTATGTAGACTGAACGCAACAGAAAGACACAGATAACAGCTTGTATAATTTATTACAATAAACTATCATATATGTAACAGATATAACATAAATTATATAATAACAATGAAAGATATGCAGTTTCAACCTTCAAAATAAATTACAATACAAAATGGTACTGGCCTGTGTCCAATATAATGATCTAGAATGAAAGTCCAAAATCTAGATCAGAAATCCAAAATTCCAGTCTAGGGTGTGAATTTGGTCCCACGAAGAAATTCCGAAGTTTGAATGGAGAAGTCCAGAAACAATTCACAGTTCAATAAATTTGACGAAGTTCTTTTTACGATGTTTTTGATGAATGTCTCAGATTTGTCGTTATCCAACTTTTCCGGTCTTCCCTAAACAGTCCTGTATGTGTTGACCTTCAGTATAATGAGTAATTCGAATGAATCGTAAAAATTGATGAAATAAAATCGCAGCTTCTGTAGATCTAGCTCTAGTCACAAATCCAAGTTGAATAAACACACAGCAAACGTTAAAATTTCTCAAACGGAGACAATATCTCTTGAATTGAAAGTAAAAACGAATGACTGACTCTTCTCTTCTCGCATCGCCGTCTGTTTATATACTAGTAGTCTTACTGTGTTCTCCAACAATCGCGTAGCTTCCACAGAATTCCGGAGTACTCTGCGCATGTCTGTTTTTGCACAAGACTCGTCGTCTAGACACCAGGCCGCCATACAAATTATTTATAAACATATGATTGATCTACCTAATTCTAGAAATTTCTAAATGTTATTTTAAATTAATAACAACATATTTTATTGTTTTGAACTTCGAAACAATAATATAAATATGGAAATATAAATAATAGATATGGAAATCCAAACACAACACGACCTGGTATTCCAAACGCTTTATACATAACAATCCCTAATGGAAGCAGTTCGTGAAATTCAATAAAAATCTGCAGTTCAGAACTCTAGCTATTGTATGAAATATAGATGTATATTTAAATTTGGACATGCAAACAGGCTGTGACATCAACCCTGTATCCCCCCAAACTTTCTCAGCCAAGGGAGATAAAAAGCATTACAAGCTTGTTAATAAAGTTTATTTTTCTCACCTTCTTAACAGTAACTTCGGATGACTCTTCCCTTCAATACATTTTTCAATTAAGTCTGCTAATAAGGTTTTCAGTATGCTGAAACAAAAAGGTTTAAGTATGAAACCTTTGTCATTTTCTTAACAACTCTTGTAAAACAGTTCCAGTTCCTAGATTGACAGGTGGTCAACACTTATGTTAGAAACTTTTACTTATTTCTAAAAGGTATGACTAACACTGTACTTATTTCTAATCATTAACGTATGCTACTGTTACACTTTTGATATGACTAGAGACCATTTGGAAAATGTTTCTTTCATTAAAATGTTAAACTGTTTTAAGACTTAAAAAATTCACCTATTTAATTTTAAATGTAGCAAATCATTTATTAGTTATGAGAAGAAAAAAGTTATAAGAATAAAAGACAAACTTACTCTGTACTATATTCCATTTTTCCCTGAAGAGTTACCATGATCAGAGAGGCCACATTCACTCTAGATGAAAAAAAACAAATGTTCTCAAAAAGTAGAACAGATATAAAGAAAATACACCTCTTTTTAAAGCCTAGAACTTCTTAGAGGAATTATGGAAGTCTCATCAGCTTTTCAAACTTGAGTCACAAAAAACACATAAACAAAAATCACTATATAAATTAATCTTACTAGCTACTGTTCAGTTTTCTATGTACTTTATAAAGCAAATGTACAATTTTACACAATTTTGTTTGTTACATGTTTTTTTTATATTGAGCATTGTGACAAAAAACATAAAATTACTCGATTATATTGCAATACGTAAATAACAGCATAAAAACAAGTCAGTAATCTAAGAGCTAAACCTCATTTTACACAAAAATTAATCAGTGAAGCACAGTAAAATACGTTACAAAGAATTGTTTCATTGTTATTTTAGATTTTACAATGAAGTTTGTAGTATATGTATATTCAATAAAATCATTAGCTGTCAGTTATGTTTTAACAAATTATGCTGAAAACATTCTCTTCATTAATGTTTGAAAGAAAAATCACAGCTTTTTTAAATACATTACTCTACTTAAAGTATCAGGTCTTTATACATTCCAAAGTTTTAAATATTTATCAATCATCAACACTTTGAATTCAGATATAAGAAAAGAAAATGTCACATAGCAACAGAATTATCTGCTTCCATCCCTAATTTTGAACTGTGAATCACAGGGAAGGCAACTGGTCAACAGTGCTTATCACCACTTCTTGTGCCATTTTTCTTGCCAAAATAAAGTGAGATTGACAAGCTCATATAGCAACCTCCACAACTAATAGATCATGTATGTTTAGAACCATGTTTCAATTCCCTAAACTGTAGATTGTTATTCAAATGTCCTAACCAATAAGCTATGCCAGGTTCTTTTATAAGAAGTAAAATGTGTAACAGTTGAATAAAAAATAATGAATTATTTGTCCTAATTCCAATATTAATAAAAAAGTGCAATTAATATCAGTAGCTAAAACAGCATTTAAGTTAAATACAAAACTACTCTGGGTGAACAGTAATACCTGTCTTTCATAGAAAAATAACGATTTGATTCCAAAGTTCGGATGAACAGTAGTAGAAATGTTTTGTTCATTACCAACTGACCAAACAGACGAAGACCTTTTTCAATGTTTGCTTTCTTTACAGAATCAACCTATTGAAACAAAAAGCATGAAATTAGTTTTCTAGTGATATGATGAAGTCACATCCATTCACAATACATGGTGAAACATAACATTTTTAACTCTTACATATACCAATTGTCATTAAATAAGAAAGACATGAGAGCTAATTTTTAACTGTTGTTAAAAAAATCACTTTAAAAGAAGTAAACTATTATTATGCTAACCTTGGATAAACACAACAAAAACACATATAAGCTTACATCAGCTGATTTTCTTAGTTAGGCATGATTATATCATGAAAAAGTAACCTTTAGAATAAATATCCATGCAAAATATTTATCTTACAAATACCAAGTTTGCAAAAAACACAAAAGGATTTAACACTACAAATACATTGGAATAATTTACAATCATTTCTTTGAGAACTGGATGGTTCTCTGAGTTGGGGAACAGAACTTTCATTGAGTAAGTACAGTAGTCAAGAAATGGAATTCCTCCTGCTGTCATGTCACTTGTTAGATCAGTCATTTCAGTTTGCAGTTCAGCAAAAGCTACAGAAATAAATATCACAACATTCACTAATTGTAAACAGCTTCTAATAAACAAAATAGTATTTCTGAATAGTCAGTAAACTAGCTATCTTTATCTATACCTATATGAACATTAATCTTTTAGAAATTTAGTGAAATTACATATACTTCCAATGAAACAGTATTATTATACAACTTGAATAATCATATTCCCTTTGATTTATTGGTGATTTTAAAAAGACACTAGTTGTATACTTAATGATAATTCCATTTTTTATAGCACACTGTATGTTTAGATTACTAGATGTCCTAAAGGTGTAGAAACATCAGAATTCTTACACTCATTAATACCTCACATACAGATTTACAAGGTACTTTCTAGTTCCTTTAATGATGCCTAAAATTGAAACATCTCTAAGTCTTTTACTTAATAGGTAGTTGTAGTCCTCAAATCCACCATATCTACTCTGCATAAAGTTCCATTGAAATAACTTCACAACCTTACAATACTATAATAATGATAGTAATAATAAAAATGAAGAACTAGCTTCTCTTACATTTAACAAATACTGACTACTAACCTTCTTTACACTCACTAGCGACCCTCAACTCTAAAACATCCATCTGTTCTTGCATGTTTTTAAGAACACGGCTGCTCTCCATAGACTTGCGCCTGTACAGGATAACTGCTATAATGACCACCAACAGAAAAGCTATCCCACCTACAAAGGCACCAATAATCAGTTTCTGTGAGATAGAGCTATCTTGAGATGAGGGTGCTTCATAACTCAACCACCCTATGGAATACTTCAAGTTGTCCCCAACTTCAACCTGTAGCAAAATAGAAATGTTTCAGTTTAATGCCAGAAAACTGATCTTTGCTTTTACAATCATCTTGTAACAGATATACATTAGTAATAAGCAATGGAGAAAATTATATTAATTCATTTACATGAAGTACTAACAGGATTATTTTCATTGTGAAGTAAAAGAAGTTAACTTTTTAAGGGTAGCAAGCTTCATCCATAATATTTTAAAGATTTATTACACTGTAAATTAATAACTAATGGCAAAAATACTTCAGCCTGACTAAATTAAATGATACATGTTAATTATTTAGGAATGCAACTGACAAAACAAACAACAACAAGAAAAACCATTGGGTTTGTTCATAACAGATTATATTTCTTAGACTCAAGTTAGAACCCAATAACTGTCACAGAAATATAAATTTTCACAATGTAACAAAAAGAGAGGAGTTGGTTAGGTAATTCAAGATTCACTATTTCAGAACTTTTTAAAACTCACAATAACTTGTGGAATGCTATCAGGATTAGGATTTCCCTCTGCATTACGATCTGGAGGTTGAGATGTTGGGGGACGACAAGTTAGTTGGGACCGAGAAAGAGATGTAACATTACAAAAACTTGAACCAATCCGGACTATAACGTCAGTGTCCTGAGAAGCTCTGTCTAAGTTTTTGCCCTGAAACAGAAAAATATTTGTAAAAGTTTCAGTTTATCTGCTATAAACATATTATGTAAGAAAAACAATAACTTATCGAAAAATTGCCTTTTTGTATGGTAAACAGTTGATACGTCTTCTCTTTAATTCTCTATAAAAGAAGAAATTTAACTATTTTCTGTGTAACCTTCTAAACATAAAATAATAATTTTAGTACAGTTTTGGTTATTCATTATATTTATCCACACCAATTTTGATAACTTTTTTTTGCTACCAGTGGCTTCCTGATGTTTTTATAGAATCATACAAAATTCAACAAAACATTTGATAACTATATATTGTGGTTCCTGTTTACACACTACCAACTATAATAAGTCCAAAAAAAAACTGCAAAAAATATATTCAAATCTTATTACATCACTATTAATTAAATCTCATAGTGCCTAATTAACCCAAAGAAAAATGTTAATATTACTAAAAATGAATGAAGAACTTAAGAGTTTAATTCAACTGGAAATTTAAAATGAAGATAAGCATCTTTACTTCACATTTCTTTCCAGTAATTTTAATCTTCATCCAACACCAACCAAACCAAATTGTTATTCCTGCTCCTAGAATTAAAACTTATAAAAACTTGTTAAAATTATATTAACAATACACTTGTTAGAATGCCTAAATGATAAATATTTGGTTTTAGTGAAGAAATCAATGCTAATATCTGTTTTTCAAATTAAATTTGCCTAATACAAGAAAAAAGCTGGTCAGGTACATAAAACCACTAATTCAATACTCACATTAATAGTTAAGTAATCACTTTTGTAGTACTTGATGTTATCCTTCTCAGAAAATTTTTCATACACTGGATCAGGAAAAATTTGAAATCTGGTAAAGCCAGGACGATAACTCAGATTTTTAAGAGATTCGACGTTGTCCATCAAAAACCCATAGTGAAACTCTTTTGGATCACCATTAACAAAATCTGATTGGTCAATGGGAACTGCTGGACTTTTACAACTCATAGTTTCTGCTGAAATTGCATCACAGTGGCCTGTATATAGCTCATCGTTGACTTCCACATAAATCATGGGTTTTCGGACAATATTTAGAAAACTTCCTTTCACCATAATGGTAATCCCTCCACTCAGGATACCTCGCGGACCTTTCTGACCTGTAGATCCTGCTTCTACACTAGTCACTGTGGGGTCATCTACATATAAAAACTTGTATCCATCAAAACTGCACAAACCTTTGTCAAATTTTACTCTGACTTTCTTCTGCCCAATTTTATCTGATGCTGGAGTAATACAGTGGATTAAGTTTTTTGTCCGGCTACAGGAAACAAAACAAGAATCATCCAAATTAGGTATTTTTTGTAACTAAAAATTAAATATAATAGTACACATTGTATTTCTAAGCAACACATTTCTAGGAAACCACTTCTGATAACACTGAAGACTTTGCTGTTTTTAGGGTTTTCCATAAAATATAAATAACCAGTTTCTGTTTTAAAATAAAACAAGCAAAAGATATTTGCAGAAATAACTTATCTGAAATTCAAGGAGTAAATTAAAATATGTATAAAGAGGTATTAATTTTTATGACACTAACTTTTATTATGTTTGACTTTCTCTTAAAAGAGATGCTTTAAATGATGTATGTATTAGGTCTTACAATGTTAATAGTCATCTGTTTCATAAGCCAGATACATTCTACATATTTTATTAACAGTTTATATAACTGAAAAACCTAGACAAACACCACTTTTTATTTGCAGTAACAATGCAAGTTACACATTGTATACAGGAAAAGAAGTAATAAAACAGATAACAAAAAGATAACATCTTTTGTATACAGTTATTTTAAGGATGACAATAACATTGTTTAACATTAAGACCAAGAATTTAATTTTGTTTTTTTCTCATAATCATTGATGTAGAAAATTCTGTTTGTCATTTTTTACACATCATTTTTCATAACTTTAGTTTTAATTTTGTTACAAAATAGGTTTTATGGCCAAAATCAAAACCTAAAACGTTCTAAGTTAAGATTGTTTTATATCATTTTCTCATGTTTTTAATACAACTGATTTAACTACAAATTACAACATCACAGTTACACTTTATTTCACAAGATATTTATCTTTAATTCCTTTGTCATACAAATTTTGAGATAATAGTATGGAAAATATTTGCTGTTGATATATATATATGATTACTAAAGTAAAAAAAAATATCTTGGAGAAAGTTACACAATTGGGCAATTTCCACACACACTTCTAAAAATCTTACTTAATAATTTCACATTGAAGGGGACCAATAGTGGCTTCTACACTGCTGCCTGCATTCATGTGGATTCCCCAGATTTTCAGATGAGTACCACCAGACTTGGGTCCTTTACTGGGGTTGATATTATTAATCACTGGTTTCTAGAAAAAGAAAGACAAATACGGTTTTCGCACTATTAATCATGCAAAAACTGCATAACACAAAAAATTAAAAACAACAATTTCAGACATTTTAAAAATTAAACATACCACACTCACTGTAAAACTCAAATCCCATGTGTTGAGTTTGAACGAATGTCACATTTAGCATGGAGATCATGTTAAACATTTTTTTTCTTATTGCATAATAAAAAAATGAATATACAATTGTTACATACTGAAGTTCTTACATTTCTTCCATGGACAGTTATGAAGTATATCACAAATGTGAAAACTTTAAACTTGATGTCTATTGGTGAATTCAATTCCTAACTACTATAAACTTACTACAAATTCATAAGTTGTAGAAGAAGTTGCAGTGTGATCATTTAGTACTTTAACAACAACAGGACCTATTATGGATGCTGTGCTTGATGTGTGGGATGTTCTTTCCTGAAGGCTTCCCACCTCACATACAATTCTAAACAAAAGAAAAATTAATATTACTTCATAAATTTCAAAATATAGTTTAAATTGTTTTACAATAATAATCCTGTAAAATCATATTAAACTAAAAACTCTTCTCAAAAATATCACAAAACATAAGCTTACATTCATGTTGCGGAACTTTGGTTTCCCTTATACTCTCTGGTGTCGAGAGCCTCAATTAACTTGTATATTTTTGTCTAGTACCAGACTAGGTTCCAACTTTATCTTATTGAGGTGTTTTTTGTATCACAAGAGTGGCAGAGATTTATTTTGTGCTTTACCTGTTTGTGACAGAAACTTTCTAAATGCAGAATTTGACATACATTTATGTTTCCATTATCTTTATGTATTTTGTAAACAAGAGAGCATTTAAATGTCTCATACCTATTCACTGTGGTTATATGCATGTATCCAAAAACTACATATAAAAAAAGTATGTGTGTAAAACATAAACTCAGTTATATTTATACAGACTCCTGCCTTGTTTGAAGGGGAAAATGATGTTTTAAAGGAATGGGATATGCATGACCAGGATAATGCTCCAACAGAATTCAAGGAAAGCAGAACCTCCCTGCTGAAATTGTTTTTTTATCCCATCACTCTAACAACATTGGTTAGTTACACTTTAAAGCAAAATTTGACAGAGTCATATATTATATTCTGAATAGTTTGACAGAAAGCATTACAGTCACCAAGTTTAAATTACAGAGAGCATGAAAATGTGACTGAATGTTTATTAATAAATGTTTTACAATAGGCAGAAAGGTTTAATTTGCTCTAAGAACATCATCTACATAAATGCTTGAAATTCTACCATATTAAAAAAAATAGCATTTGAATAACGCTCCAATGCTTTTTATCATCTAAATGTAATTAATGACGAAGAAATTGGAATCAAGACTATACAAAATAGTCTGCTAAGACAACATACTAGACATAAATTACCAATACTGGTACTAACAGTTAATATTCATTTTTTTCCAATAAATCCAGTAAGAAACTGCATGTGGTTTTAAAATTCAAAGCCCTAATATTGGCATTAAAAATTGGAGAAACTTCATCTAAATTAAAAATCATGACACTTCTGCACTTAATGCAAGTCCAACATGGCATGAACTGGTGGCAAAGGCATTCAAATTGGATTTTGCAAGTTATGGATTTGAATGCTTGATGCTGAACATGTTTGCTCTTTCTACCATGGAGGTGTTATAATTTGACAATCAATCCCATTATCTGATGGTAAAAAGGTAGCTCAATAGTTGGCAACAAGTTGTCTTCTCTCTAGTCTTTCACTGGTAAATGAGGGATGGCTACCTCAAAAATCACAAATACCCCCAAGGGCTGTAAAGCAGCCTTGAAATTCATAAATAAATAAAAATTCCTATGGATCAAAGAATAAATGCCAGACAGAGGAGTGAGTCTGATCATACATGCATTCTGAAAATTTGTGCCTAAAACAACCTAAAATTAACCAGCTTGGAATCAATAAAGGAAAACACCTTGTACTTAATACAATGAAATAAGAATGGTTTTAACAAATACAGGCTTGTAGGGCTTCTTCTGGGATTATTTTTATTTATCATGGGATGGAAGTTAAATGTAATTTATGTGGAAAACTGTCATGATTGTTTTAGTTCAGGTGCAGTAGAAAACTTATATTATTCATATTTTGTATGACTAACAACAGTATCAGCTATGAAATATAAAGCAATAATTTAAGAGATATAACTGGCTAAACCTTAAAGAAATGATCAAATATCAAATTATTTGAGTCTTTTTTCAACACGTGACAATTTTCTTTCCAAGAAGAAATATCACCTAAATTCATTTCTATGTTGCTATTTTTACCAATCATTTCTTTCTTTCTAGTCTTTAGTCTGACTGCAGGTTCCTGGGTTGAAGGATATTGAAGTTTAGCTTAGCATTATGGAAGTTATAGTCTGTAATTCAATGAAACTAAGAAATTTCAAGAATCATGAACAATGATGAATTTGAAGGATTCTTCAAATCATGTGTGACTTTTAGAAGCAGTTAATTCAACATGTTCTTAGTTAAATATATTACATTTGTCTTTATCATACAACAATATGAATGATGCAGTTTCTAATCACATTGCACTATCACTTTTAAACAAAGAGAATTCTGAATTATTTAATACACCTAGAGTACAAAAACTTGAAAGTCTTTACACATGTAAAAATATCTATTCCTAATAATTCCATTATACATTTTTCAATTAACCATGCTTTTTTAAAGTGATAAACGTAAAGAAAAAATTATTAAACACAGTTCATTGTGTCAGTCATTCATTTGTCCAACACATAGTTTGTGATGCAAGTTATTAACTAGTTACACATACAACGAATCTTGGAGACTAAGGTACCATATTAAAGTACAAGATTTTATCAACCTACAAGCTTTCTATTTTTTTAAATCTCTATGTTAAGTTGAACTACAACACTAAATTTTTATTTCTTTAATCAGCTGGAAAGCATGTAATTAATAAAACCTCATGTTCTAATGTAGTAATTCAGCATGCACAAAGTTTTATACACATTAATAAATCTATGTTTAAATGAAATTGAAACAGTATTTGTAAAACATGTAATATGTTGTACTTGTGATGTAAATAGTATATTTCATTAACTTGTTACACTTGTAATATGTGTTGTAAGTTATTAATTTATATAAATATAGTTTTAAATTCATGCTGTAAATTTATTGTACACAATTTCTATTTAAGTTTTAACTTTTTTTATATTGCAGGTGAAGAACTATTGGAGGGAAGAAAGACAAAAGATTCAGAGAAGGATGTGGATGATAAGAAGGTAAAAGTTATAGATAATTCCTTGACAAGACATGTGAATAGAATAGTCTGTGTGGTAAACAGGGTGTTAAAGGCACATAAGGAAAAAGGCCGTAGCTTAATTTTGTCAGGTATACTGCCCAAAATTAACTGTGGAGATGAAATTATAAACAGGTCACTAGAGCTAAATGCTCGATTTAGGTTAGTACACAAGGAAGAGAAAACAGGCTGGTTGGACTTGTGGAATCAATTCAGTACAAAAAAATAGCTTTTCTGGAATAAATGATTTGCATTTAAATAAGGTAGGGACTGGCTTGCTTGCTAAGGCTTTTAACTCAACTATAAGGGAAATTTTAAACTAGAACTAAACAGTATGAGGGACAAAAAACTACATGCAAAAACAAAAATAAAGGAAATGAGTACAGAAGTAGTTATAAGGATGGGCTTAATTGTTACTATTGTAACTTGTGTTTGTGTGATTTCTTATAGCAAAGCCACATCGGGCTATCTGCTTAGTCCACCGAGGGGAGACAAACCCCTGATTTTAGCATTGTAAATCCATAGGCTTACCTGTACTAGCAGGAAACATTGTAACTAGAAGTATCAGAAATAAAACAGATGTTACGGCTAAGTAGCAATCTTAGTAGGAATCTGTTACAGACCACAAAATGATACTGATGAAATAAGTGAGAAACTTTACTGCAAAATTAAGATTTCAGCTGTTAATGAAGTCATAATTATGGGTGATTTTCATTTCGAACATACAGATTGGGAAATGCTAGAGTCAAACCATGAGGAAGAAATGTGTTTGGTAACTCTTCAGGATGTCATTCTTTACCATTTAGTCAAAAGATCTAATAAAAACAGTTATTTTAGATTTATTGTCAACTTCAAATATAAAAATGATTGAGTATGTAGAAATTGGGAAATATCTCGGTGCAAGTAATCATTGCTCTATTCAGTTCAATGTTTTGCTGCACAAAAAGATAAGGAATAATACTATTTTGTTTACAAATTTAAAAAAAAACAAACTTTAAGGGGAAAGGACAAGAATTTTCTGTTGTGAATTAGGCAAGTTATTCAGAGATACCAATCAAATGAGGGAAGTTTTCAAAGATAAATTTCTAACTGTATAAGGTAAACATATTCCTTATAAAAAGAAAAGAGTAGATGCAAGTGAAAATAATAGGTTGGCTCACAAAGATTTTAAGAGACAGCATTATAAAAAAAAGCATCATAAATTTACAAAATCTAAAATGACTGCTATGACAGCAAACTCAAAAGATCATAGAATATCAAGAAAGTTGGTGAAATAGAAAATAAGAACACCAAAAAAATGTATGAAAAAAATTAATAGTAAGGATTTTTTAAAAAAAACATTAAGGGTAAACAAAATATCAGAATGAGGATAGGACCCTTGAGGGATGATAACAGAAGGCTAGTATCTGATGATTACGAGATTACTGGTTATTAAATCTTCTTTGATTAGTTTTTATTAATGAAGATTTAAGCAGTACTCCACATCTTGAACAATTGATAAATGGAAACAAGATGACTACATTAATTCAAAGCTGGTTAAGGAAAAAAAATGAAAGTTTCAAATAATGATAAGGAAGTTAAAGACTATATGTGAGCCACTTACTACTATTTTTTTTTTTTAAGTAAGTACATAGTAAGCAGGTACCAGATGATTTTAAGCTAACTAATATAACTCCTCTTTTCAAGGGAGATACCAAAAATTGTTCCAGCAATTATAGATCCATTAGTCTGGCATTATTTGTGGGAAAAGTTTCAGAAAGTTTGTTAAAATATACTTTGCAAAATAGAGAATTTTATTGAATAACACTATGTAACACAAATTTTGTTCCTGGATAGTACTGTTACTTCTTAATTGCTTATGTTGTAAAAGTTCAGAAAATGGCCGTTATTCCCTTCAAACTTTGCTTTTGTGACATGGATAATGAAATTTAGAAATTAACCTATTTTCCCTGTAAAAACAAGCAAATTTAGACATTTTCATTTACATATGGTCTGAATAAAACAACATATGAATCAAGATTTACACAAAAGTTACACAAAAATGTTTAGAAGTGAGTACTTTTTTGAGATTTGCAACTGTAATGTAAATCACTTTCATGTATCAGCCCTCAAATATAGTCTCCCCTTATGCTTTTGTTATATGCTCATTGGTAGAGGCATTCAAAGTCCAGTATATCTTGGTGGAAGTGCTCACCTTGCTCCTCTGAGTATGCTCCCATGTTCTCTTTTAATTTATAAAGATGAGCATCAAGGATATGGACTTTCAAGGACATCCCACAGACCATTTTGCTGTAGTTCTTTACCAGAGTTTCAACCAGTTTCACATAATTTTCGGTCTTGTGATTGCCCAAGAAGTCCCGAATCACTACAAGACAAAGCTGCCTCAAGATTTTTTGTTTCCTTCCTATTAACCTTCTTGAGGAATTCTGTGCACTCCAGGATCTACTTTATTTCTGTTCCAATGAAGATACCAGTTTTGACCTTTGCCTCAGACCGCTTAGGAAAGAATTTTCAAAGGTTCTTGAAGGTTGTAAAAAGCTGTGACAAATTGTTTCATAAGACCCAATTTTATGTGCAATGGTGGGAACAACATCTTTTGGAGGTCCACTAGTGGCTCACACTTGACATTGTGCCTCCCCACAAAGAACTTTGGTCCATTGTGGCCAGTGCTTCCTGTTGTAGTGCACTACTGTGTCCCTGGTGTCCTAGAAGCAAAGACAACAGGTAAACTTGGTAAAGCCTCCTTGAAACCCATCAGGAATGCTACCATTCTGAAGTCTCTGATAACCTACAAGTCATACTCATCATACTTCAATACTTCTAGTGAGGTCTTGACAGTGTTGTATTCCTGTTTGAGGTGCACTAAATGAGCCAGGGAAAGAGATGGATACTTATTCCCATAACAGAGCAGCACAGATTTGAGGCTTATGAATGAGCTATCAATGAAGAGGCACCACTCATTTGGATTACAGGCAATTCCAACTGCCTCACAGAGACTAAATACATTGTGGTAGAAGCAGAGTCCATCCTGATGAGTTAAAAAGCTTGAAAAACGTTGGTGACACTTCCTCTGATTTGCGACTTACACACTTTCATCTTTGGTTGGGGTAGTATGGGTTTCTCTTACTAGCTGCACCACTGAAATTGTAATCTGGATCTTCAACATCTACCTCCTCTTCTAGAAAATTCTTGCAAACTTGAGAAAATTATCTATCAGCTACCCAGCACTAAATCTACCTGGAATGTTCTGGAAAATGGGTAAATATGAAAACTCCACTACTTAGGTCACAAAAGCAAAGTTTGAAGAGAAAAATAGGTCTTTTCCATTTACTTTACAACTGGGAAATAACACTTACTTGCTCAAAAAAAGAAAAAAGTAAAAAATTTTGTTACATTGTGTAATCAACATGATTTTATTAAGAAATACTCTTAACATACAAATCTCTTGAAATTCTTTGAAAAGGTTAATGCTTATGTTGATTAGGGTAAGAATGTATGTTTGGTCTATCTAGAGTTTCAGAAAGTATTTGATAAGATGCCACATAAAAGGCTTGTAAAAAAAATATTTACAGGTGTGGGGGAATAAAGTTAGCAATTTGGATAAAAAATTGACTGAATGGAAAAAACAGAGGGTTGTTAGAAATGGAGTTCAGTCAAACTGGATTAATATCAGAAGTGGAGTCTTAGGGCCTTGGCTCTTTGATTTAGAATAATGTAATATATGAAAAAACAGTCAATAATTTACTTAAATTTTCAGATAATATTAAGGTCTTTGGTGTTGCTAGCTGTGAAGAGGATGCTGCTGCTTTACAAAATGAATTAGATCATTTACTGGGTTGGACAAAAAAAATGGTAACTGAGTTTTGGTTATAATAAATAAAAAATAATACATGTGGATTATCATAATTTGAATTATTAGTATAATTTGGACAGGAGCAACCTTAACCATGCTATGAAGGAAAGGGATATTGATGTAATAACTGATCAGCCATCCAAGCAGTGCTGTTGCTAGTGGTAGGGCAAACAGGATTTTAGGTTGTATCTACATAAATATTGAATACGAGTCTAAAGTGGTTATAATTTCATTGTACATGTCACTGATTAGTCCTCATTTAGAACATTGTTTTCAATCTCAGGTTCCTTACCTTAAGAAAGACATTAAATTGTTGGAAATAATTCAGATGAGGATTAGTAAAATGGTGCCTAGGATTGTAAAGGAAATAGATAGTGTTTGTGCATTATCTTTTTTCATATTTAACAGTAGGACTACGGGACAGAAGTATAAATTTTGGCAATGTAGGAGTCATCTTCAGCTAAGACAGTTTTATTTTTCTAACTGGGTGGTTGGCTATTGAAATGAATTGCCTTCAGATGTTGTAAAGGTAGTAAATTTTAGAAAGTTCAAGAAAAAGCTTATTAAGTATATGCATGATAAGGGCTAGCTATGAGGTGTTTTTTTTAACTTAATTTAGTTTAAGAGTCTGGAATAGCCAAAATGGACCAACAGGTCCCATGTTTTCCCAAAACATTATCTTATATTATGTATATTACTAATGTTTTATACATAGTTTGTACTGCAAGTTAGCAGTTAGTAATATGCAGATTTTTGTTTTTAACTAGTAATTTGTTACCTATGTAGTTCTTGAGTGTACAGTTTTTAGATGACTAAGCCAAATTTGGTAACAAGCTTCCTCATGCTAATTATGTTTTACATTTTAATTTTATAATTACCTGTCTGCCTATGTTTCTCAAAGGATAAACCTGCATGTTTTTCATTACTCAACATGTCCATCTATTTGACTTACAGGCAGAAGATCCCTTCCTATATTAAAGATGTCACTATATATATATATATATATATATATATATATTTACACGAGTTTTGAAACCTATGTGCTTTCCTAACATCATGAACATAGATCACTTGAATTTTATTCAATTATAAAACAAGCACAATTTAGTTTCAATATAAACCATGCAGCTGACCTTGTGGTTTTCACATACAGCTCACGAAAAGGTTTGCATGGAATGTCAATTCGGCCATGTTTATTGTCAGAGACTTTAATTGTTACACCATGGACTATATCTTCAAATACTCTTCCTAAGTTGATCCCACTGATCGTGATGTTGGTACCACCCTCTATGGGTCCAGAAGTTGGACTGATCTAAGTATAAAACATGTTTCAAAATGATAAGAACAAAATTTATGAAGCCTTGTAAGTAATGTAAGCAATACATTACATGACAGTAAAACAACCTCTCAAACATTTGCAATTCATAGACAGTGTTATATTGATCAAATTAAATAAAAACACCTGCTTGATGAATTGGTGTTTGGCAATGCTTCCATTTCCATCTATCTCTGTTTATCAGCTCAGGTGATGACATGAGCATCACAGCCAGTTCACCAGACAGGTTGGTATATTTTGACAACTTTCATCTCTTAAACATGTTGAAAGTTTATTCCAAGTCAAAGACCTTTCATTAATAACTGACAACAATCCAAGTTTTGAAGTAGACATCATATCACATAAAATATAAAACTGAATTCACCTAGCTTCAAGTACAGATGTTAGAAACAAAATGCAAGAATTACACAATGTTAACCAATTAGCTGGGATTACAAGTGTGGCTTACAAAAATCAACAAAAAGTTATATCTTCTAACACATACTGAAATGTTTAATTGTGACTGGATCATTGGATCTCTTAGTACCAATTAAACAGACAACTTACAGACTGGATCACGGGGTTAGGGCATGACTGGTTTCTATCCAACCACATGGTGTTGCTTTCACACTGCTCTTTCACGTGACAAGACTGGGTCTTCTGACACCAACCACATCGAAATTTTTCAGGAAGCTCAAGACACATTCCACAATTGTTAGACATTCCTTGACATCGATATACTAATACTAAAATTAACAAGAAACAAATTAATTATATAATCTTCACTTAAACATTTCTATTATTAAATTTAAATATTTTGTTATGACAAAAAAAGAGAAAATTGAGAAAATCAGGTTATACTAACCATGTATATTTTCAGGATTGTCCAATGGTTTGTTGCCTTCCCAGATGACAGCAAATGCAGCAGACACATTTGGAGCATGTGTACTGTAAGTAAACTGTTAAAGAAAACAATTATAGTCTTAATTTCTCAAATGCAAAAATAAATCTTGCATAGCACAAAGTTTCCCAAGTACAGGTTGAAAAAAATCACTACCCAAGCATTGTTTGTTTGGTTTTTGAATTTCACGCATAGCTACATAAGGGATACCTGCACTAGCCGTCCCTAATTTAACAGTAAGATTAGAGGAAAGGCAGCAAGTCATCACCACCCACTGCCAACTCTTGGGCTACTCTTTTACCAATGAATAGTAGGATTCACTGTCACATTATAATGCCCACACAGCTAATGGTGAGCATGTTTAATGTGATGGGAATTCAAACTCATAACCCTCAGAATACGAGTCTAGCACCACATGGTCATCCCAAGGCTGCCCAAGCATAAACAATTAAACTTATTTCAAAGAAAAAAATTCAAAATTCTCAGACAGTCTGTGCCTCCATTACCAATCCCATGTTATTGCAATGCACATATTTCACACCAATCTCAATTTTTAATAAAATACTAACTTTCCCTTGCTGTTATCTTGTGTTTTTAGGACAACAAATAATACCAAGATGTTTCAAAAAATCCTGACTAATGTAATTCCATACAATAAAATTATGACTGATATGTTCAGAGCCAGAATTTTATCCAGAGTACTAACTTAAAGAGCAACAGAAAATTTCATACTGATATCCCTAAGTTATTGTCTTTCATGTCTGAAGTCTTTTCTAAAAAACAACAACAATAAAACAAAATATATCTACAGGTAAACATAAAAAAGTGATACAGAAGCCCAAATAAGTCCTGGTACTAGTTACACCTCAAAGAATAAGTTCCTGTACTTAATACCAGTGAATACCAGCAAACTTTCATCACTGCTCACCACAATTACAACAGCATTGACATATTTTTAATAAAGTCACTAAATAGACCTTCTGATCTTCAAATAACTTCTGATTTATTACTTACTTCAAACATAACTTTTAGTAAATTATTATAGAACTTCAAGTACATAGTTCTTTAATATTTTTTACTATTTTCTAGAACTCTTTGGTAGTTTCACACATACTTTTTTCTGTAATTTATCTGTTGTCAATCATTTTACAGCTGGAGATTTTTTATATAGACGTATTTAAAATGAAACTCAATTTATTATAATGGGTTCTGACAAACTACTTGCTATAACTGCAAATGTCTGGAAAACATGTCAATTTGTTACATCAAATGATATTAGACAAACAATTATAATGTAGTTGCCACAGTAGACACTGTCTGAAAAACATGTACACTTTGCTACAACAGATATTAGACAAACAATTACAATTAACTTACTAGACTATATAGTACCCGACAAAGACATTCAACCTGTTACAATAGTTGGTGAGCAACAAAGACATTCAACCTGTTACAATAGTTGGTGTGCAACAAAGACATTCAACTTGCTACAGGATTATAACTTATGGTTATAGGTGCCTTATAATCTTTAAACAAGAGCCAATGTTAATTCAACATTCTACACTGCTACTGTGGTAAATACTTACATTTAATTCACTACAATAGATAGTGTCTGATAAGAGCTGGGCATCCACCTGTTTGACCCTCCCCTCGATGTTAAACTGACAAACAAATCTTGTAGATGGGAGAAATGGCTGTAAAACATGAAACACAGAACTTTAGATTTTGTTACTTTAAATGTAATTAAATAAACACAATAAACAAATTTTACTCTGAACATTATATAAAATTCTCAAAAATGCCAGTTATGAAATAACATCAGTCTTATTTACACATATATATGGCATGTTGATGTTAAAACTTATAAGTTAAATGATACTTTTGTACACAAATGTTCTTACAAAAAAACAACAAATATACTCTTTACTACATACTGTTACTGAAGCCCTCTGTAGAATACATACACAATGATAGATATTCATGCAACTTCTCTTTAGATTTGTACAAAAAGAACAATTTACCTTTAAGTTTTAATTGACAAAAGCTAAGTTTATATTAATTTTGAAATACTGTAAGTTAACATGAAACAATAATTCTAAAGTTTAATCACCTTTATATTTCGTTCTGTAAAGTAATTTTTATTCAGATGATCTCACCTGGGTATTTTCTACTCGTGCTTGAATGGCTTTTTCAATGCCTGCTGGTACAAGAATTTCAGTAGAACTTCCTGCTGTAATATTAATCATAGGGCAAAATCCAGGCCCTGACCTAATACTTGGGCCAATACTCTGAGAAATAAAAATAAAATAGGGGTAATTACTTTACTTCTGAGAGTAAAGTTTTTCATAAACATTCTTCATTGTTGTTTTTCTTTTTTTTTCTCCTGTGTTATAATTTTACAGTTAATTATGATTATACACACAACTTTCCTGGAGAACTGACTGAGAGGCAACAAATATCCTGTAATGTCAATAAAGTTGTTTTCCAAAAATACTACTTATTTAATCATTACAAACCACTATATGTATTGATAAAAAAATAAAAAAACACCTTAAACAACTGCAATAATCTATTCAATTACTCCCACCATTTTACTAAACATGATTTTCTGTGCAAAACATTCTCTTTGTGACAAAGTTTTTATATCAGAATAATCACTTTTTCCTTGCTCCTTTCATTTACACACTGTAAACAATATAACAAGGTTGTACATTTTAAGTAGGTATAAACTTAAAAAAAACAACAACCACCTACAATCTGACCTATTAACCTGCTCTGTGGTGCAAAAGCAACACTTACTGCTATTCCAGTGACTAGAATGTCATTACGGCAGTTCTCGCCTGTGTCATGAGTACATCGATGACCTCCCACACACCAGTCACAAGGGAAACGACTGGATACACACTTTGTACATCTGTTTCAATTCACATTAAGATAGTTAGTACTGTGGTGTCATAATATAACTACGGTTACTCAAGTTTTTGTTGCACTTAATAAATCCCAAGCTTTAAAACATAAATACTTAATTGGCATTTCACAGGTTTAATGTACTAAACATTCAAAAGAAATGCTGACCAAATTATATTAATAAAGAATTTATCATCACTGCATCACTTAAAGATAAACTTAGTTCTAGTAATAACTCTATGAGAAAGACACGTTCAATTGTATTAACTAATAGCAAAATTGACAAAAACATGCATAAGAAAAGCATAGTAATACAACGATAACAAAATAAGTGAAAAAAACAACAACTCCCCATATATTTTCTTAAATAATATTATGCAGAACAATACCTATTAGAGTTGTTAATAAACTCAGTCAATGCAATAACCATTTCATTCTGCTCAACTAAACATTAACTTACGAACTATATGTGCTGCAATCATAAAAAGTGAAGTTTGTTGCTACAAAGTCAGGCCCAGTCTTCATTCTCACGGAAAGCTTAGCAGTAAAATGATCTGTGAAAGATTAAAGTTCATAAATTACTCTCATAATGAGAAGACAAACTATTTTAACAAGTTTTTCAATCTCAAAACTATGACACATGAAAACTGTTTTAAACACAATGGTAATTTGATTATTATTTTGACATATTCCAACACTTTACACAGGTTTCAATGTTAAGATCTTCACATGAAGAAAAGTACATGAACGCAACAAAACTTGTGTTTAGGTATCTATACATACATACATATTTAACATCAAACAAACAAAATCATTCCAATACTTAAGCCATTAAATATGGTTTGAAATAAAAATATCAATAAACATGACAAGATGTAGAAATTTAAAAATGAGCAAAGTGCAGTTAATTCTATAAATGTCTAGAAACATCATTTTAAAGCTTGACAGCTGAATTAACTATTATTGAAATATTTCATTGAATAGGTTCAACAATTTATTATATTCTGTATAAAACTCGAAAAATGCAAACTGCTCATGTTAAGCCAGAAAAACTACTAAAAAGATTTTTCTCGCTAGTTCACAACGAAGTGGCAGCATGTTCTTTGATTATATACTTTAAAACTATATAACACACTGAAAATTAATAAAACTATTTCAAACAATCTTAAGTACTTTAATTGAAAAAACAACAAAAAAGATCTATTTCTTACGTTCTCCTAGTGGAATAGTTGGCAAAGAGTCTGTGTGAGGTGTGGCACAGCTGACACCATTAGCTGAACGAGTGGCATTGGTAACCAATGTTTTTCCATATGCTGTGAAAGCACATAAAAACTGTCCCTCAAGTACTGGCAGATTACCTATTACTAGTGTCAACTGAGAGAAAATAAAGGAAGGCATCTAGTTTAGAGGAATGCACCAATATTGGAACATTGTTTAAATACAGACAATTTATCAAGATACTGGTAAGTTTTTTCAATGATAATTACAACAAATGATGTCTATATACAACAATCATCATAAATTACCAAAGATTAATTATACAGCAAAGGTTATTATTATTAAGCCCAGTGTGCCTGTAGATTTACCATTAAATACTGAGATAATATATCCAATATATGATAAATCATTAACTAACATGAACAGTTAACAAACCAATGCCAACTACAACTAAATAGTATATGAATTAATCATTACAATATACCTATAGCACATTAGATTATCAACTCCTACTTCATCTACACAGTAACAGAATACTGCCTGCCTAATGGAGTGGGAAGCAATTGACCCAATATAGTTGATATGAGGAAGACAAGGTTATTTTAGTGCATGGTTCCATTCAGAAGTTATATGAATAACTAATCTCCCCATTTTTTTTTAATTTTATTTAGCTGGACTCAACCAGCTATTGTAATTACACTGATACCTTACTACTCTCTTTATTACCATTATGGCTACATCATTAAGCCTATATGACTCCAAATTGTAATGATTATAGTCCTTTCCAACTGCAGTTCAGGATCAGTCATTTCATTTCCAGTGACAATAAAAAATGCATTTGTTAAAGAAGAAACTTAGCAATAAAAATATAAGCAGGCAAAACCATGAATTTCTGTAGTAATCTAAGTATCTGGCTAACTATTCTAATCTAATGATAGATATCTACATTATAAAATTAAGCACTTGTGTACTTCATAAATTACAAAACTGGAAAATTACAGGAAAAGAAACAAGAACTATTCCAATTATATGAAGTAAATCTGTTAAATCTAGAAAGTAAGAATTAAACAAAATACAAGTTGACTTAAAAATCAGCCAAAAAGTAGCATATTAATATTAAGACAAATGTTAGAGCAATACATTTAATAAATTTCTCTAAATTAAATTTTTAATTTCTTAAAAACAATAAACTACTGGAGTTCATAAGCTAAATCAAAGAGTAACATTTTTATCATTCTTTGTAAACCTACTAAATCATCCAGAATTACTAGAAAAAAATGAATTTTTTTTTAAATTTCTGATGCATCAAAGACTTTTGAAAAAAGGTTTCAACAGTTACATATTCAAAAGTTTCTTATGTCATAAAATCAAATGAAAAGGGTTTGAAATCCTCAGAAGTTAAAACTCCATCTGTTTGCACACTTTCCTTAGTGTGCTATATATATATGTTTGAAACAACTAACTAGGTATAATCTATTGGTTAAGAACTCTACGTGTTATATTCACTTTTAATTATAATTGTTATTGTTTTTCATAAATTATTGAAAATAGTTATCAATTAAATTCATTTTATGGAGCCTACTTGTTATGCCTTTTGAGTCAAACAAATTCATCCTGAAAATAAAGAATACAGAACTGAAACTGTGATTTATAGCTTGCAAATAATTAATTATGCTTATTTTTTGATGAATTTTGGTTTAGTTGCAGCAACAGTTTGATATAGTAAAAAAAAATCATTCAAACTTAGGTACAGTTTCATAGTTTGAAATTTTTCTTTTATTTGGGGAAAACACTGCAGTTGAAAATAAAATATATTTTTCATGAAAGAAGTGGATATGTCGTTCATTCAAAAATGTATACAGAATTTAGAATAACAAATAACGTTAAAGCACATACAGTAAAAACAGCCATTTTCAGTTTTAGAAGTAGCCTCAGTCAGTACTACTTATCTTACTTATTCAGTTGAATTTGTAAATTTTCAAAGAAACAAATAACATTTTTGTTCAGAAACAGTTTATTCACAATATGGTATATGAATCTTATTTATAATAATACTTTTAAACTACTCTGGCCATTTGTGTAAAATTCTATTTTTTCTGTCCAAACATAGCAAGTCACTTGGTTCTTCTAGTTGCTACAAAAATACTTGATATTATTAACCTGAATCTACTTACATTAATATTTTATAAAGCAGAAATAAATGGCATCATATACACTATAAATAATTCCTACTGAATATTATAAGCTACGCAATTCAGAAATTTAGGAAGTTAAAAAAATCACTACATTCACAGAATTTTAAAAATGATTGTTTGTTTGTTTGTTTACAATTTAGCACAAAGCTACACAATGACAATCTGTGCTCTGCCTACTACAGGGTATCAAAACCCAGTTTTTAGCAGAATAAGCATGCAGACATACTGCTGTGCCACAGGTGGGATTTAAAAATGAAATACAACAGTTAACACGTTAAACTAATCAATAATAATCAAATAGTCTTTTTCTTTATTTTTGTGTGTTTGAAGGTTTAATTCTGGAAATATGGGTAAACAACTCTCCTAACCATTTGCAAAAAGTGGAATTTTTGGAGAAATAAAATGCTATGTACTTCATGTTGCTTAACAAAGAGTTAAGTCAAAACTCATTATCTTGCAAGTATCATCAATTAGAACATCTAAATTACAATAATGTGTTAATAAGGTTTACATACTATACGAGCAGTTGTGCGTTGTATTTGAGGGGGATTAACGCTGGTTATAGTTGTGCACTTGCCACTTTTGTAGGACAGCCAATAGAGAGGATCTTCAGCTGCTTGAGCACAGTCACTCCGCAAACTACATCTAAAGGTGAATGCAAGAAATGTTAATAATACTGATTAATTTTAATAGCATTTAAATAACACTAAAAAATTTAACACCAATAAAACACTATTTCTAATAAGGAAATTGTAATTTGTCTATAAATCAAATGAATATTGATTTAATTAGTCACTTTTCAAGATTAAACAGAAAAACTATATATTTGCACATTGCATCATGTCAAAAACAAGTGAAAAAAAAGGAATTAAGTGAAAAATTGCAACGTAAAGATGAGAGAAATTACAACAACATATTACTTGTCTACCATGACATAATGCCCAAAAGGTCTTTCACTGAAGTTATCAATAATTAAATTATATTATCAAGTTTCAAGATAATGGTCATTTCAACAAACAAGTATAAAAATTACTGTGTATATTCTTAAAGTAAAGCAACATTAAACCATCTGCTGTGGCCATGAAAGGGAATCAAATCCCTGATTTTAGTATGATATATCTGAAGACTCTACAGTTGTCCCACCAGGGTATGTGCAAAAAGTATAATTCAACAGAAATAATACTAAGAAGCAAAATGTAAACCCACTTGTTTTCTAAGGAGCACCAGCCACAATATGGATCCTGGGCATCAAGACATGTGCCACAATTATTGTACATTTGGCACTCCTGCACTTTCACCATGGAAAGCTGGAAATAAAGTTATACCATATTCAAATAATGACAATACCATGAATTACATAAAACTATCAAACAACATGTATAAACACAGATCTGATACATCCACTGTTGCTGATTTGGGGACAATTTGACACTGACACAGACTCAAGAGGTAAAAAAAAAGTATGGTAGGAGTGAGTGAAATGAGTTCTTGAAACTGGTTTAAAAGAAAAATGTGACCCTGACGATGACCAAAGAAGGTCAAAACATTGTTCACTCCTCTACATAGAATTTTCTAAACCCATACCAGCCATCTTTACATATGTATTTTTCTCTATACAAGTGGGTTTCTCGTCATCACAGATGATAGATATTTTCAGGAAAAACAAGACATCACTTTTTAACATATGTTTCATTATGATAACAGAAATTTATTTACTAGAACTCAATGCAGTTGGTTAGTTAAACCAACTATCTATTAACTATATTGCAATTATACCTCTGGAAAGATTTCTTGTTAGCATATAGTTTGCAAGTTTATATAATTTGGCTAAGAAATTAAGAAAAAAAGTTTCACTTGCAAAAACTCATGACAATTACTTTTGTGACCAAATGCTGAAGTATTATTATAGCAGCAACTATACTCATTCCATTTTAATATTTTGGTGATATTAAATTGTTGTGCATACAAATTGCATAAATTACTTATTTTATTACCACAGATTTGAAAGATCTATGTGGAGAAATAAAAGTAACTTTCCAATAAAAACAAAAACAGCAATAAAAACACATTCTTCACTAGTTTGACCCTCCCTAATTGCTACAAAAAAAACACAAGTCATATTTATAGTCTTATATACTATGAAAAATCATTCAAAAAATCATACTAAACCATCATTTAAAAATATTTTAAGTTATACAATGTACAACAGATAATTGTATATTTCCTTTTCTACACAAGTACAAAAATCTGTAACCCAGACAAGTTTCAAAGTTATTTTATCAGACCAACAGTCCGACTTTCTATCCTTTATCACAAGTACCACTAACTACACTAGTGACTCTAGTTTTAAAAAGTTAAAAGCATAATTTGTTTAACATTCAAACTAAGTTGTGACAAAAAGCCTTCTTCTTCTTTCCATATGTTATCAAAGAATTAAATATATAATTTAAAAAATTAAGTTTTTCTCATCATTTCCCCAATTTCAACACTCACAATTCATAACTATAAGTTAAACAATTACATGGAAGAATTCCAAATAAAAATTATAATAAAGATACAAACAACAGTAATACTAAACTAGTATAAGAACAACATAGGTTTAAATTAAATGCTTTAGAGCAGCTCTTTCTAAACTGTGTGCTGAAAAATTTTTGAAATTGGTTAATTTTTATTTAGTAATATAATTTTTTTTACAAAATTAGTTAATTTTTAAAATTTGATGTACTTTCTCCTTGATACATAGTATAATAATACTTTTTGCCAGCCTTAGTCTGAGGGTGCTACTAGGCCTGGATACACACTTACTTATTTGTGCTGCATAAAGCCTGTGAGATTAAGTGTGCCATGAACTGAATAAGTTCGTAAAGCAGAGTAGTGAGTTTAACATATATGAAGAAACAATGAGCATTTCCTGAAAAGTATTTCAATAACATCTACTTACTGGTTTGCAAGTTATAAGGTTTACATTTCATAAGCACCTCTAACTGAAATAATACAAAAACACCAGTAATTACACAACTTTCCTGTGGCAAATGATGTTTCATTAAAAAACTGACACATTCTGTCTAAACTCATTGACAAGTATGTTATATCTGACAAAGGGAATAATGTATATAAGAACTAAATTACTAACAGTATGTTTAATCTCAATAACTAATTCAGGTATTTATTGTACACTTCAAATATTAAAACTCCAGCAAGTGACAAAAGTGCTCTGAAGTAATAAAAAGAAAGGTTCCTCGATATCTTCACCTGAAAGAAATCAACCTTGACATTTTGTGCCCATGCTATGATCCTCCACACACACAGCCATAACAATTAAATAAAACATTTAGATGGATTCTACTTCAAAATAGATCTTTTAAAAAACTCCAGTTTATTTATTTATGTTTTTCACAAAAATAATCAGCACAAGAAATATACATTTTGGCACTTTTTCCATCTCTAAAGTATACATTTCACAGTATAATTTCAGGAAACAATCTGTTTGATATTGCAAAAAAGCAGAAACTAATGCTTTTGAAATCCTGCTTCTTATTTCTGTACCACAGGCATTATTTGTTTTCTCTTACATTTAACCAAATGATTTTGTCTTCTTTACTACCTGCTCACTTTCTTGGTGTTGCTGCCAAAACATACTCTCACTGTAACCTATCTTTCTTCATCATGTTTTGTTTTCTGCAAACCTGATCCTTCTGTACCACTGGTAATCTTGTTTTGCATTCCTCTTCTCCAACATTTTCCAGATTCAGTTTTTCCATCTGTTTAATCTTCCAGTGGTTGGTTTTAAGCTTAAAATTTGTATAGATATTTGTTCCAATTATGGTTACTAGAGTGCTTATACATAAAAAAATAATTTTACCACATGTTGTTTGTAGGATGCTAAATATTGGTACTTTCAATATTCAAAGGACTTCAAGTGCAAAACTTATGATGTTGCTGACCTCGAGAATTTATTTTTGTGCATGTACAGTCATGTGAAAAAGTTAGGACACTCCATGAAATCCTGTGTATTTTTGTAACATTTTTGGATATATATTTAATCTCAATTTTAACAACACTGAAAGATTATAGGAATATAACTAAAGAATTAAAACTGAAGAAAAGACTTTTCAAGATCTTCTGTAAATGTAATTCTTCAAAAATGCATATTCTGAGGAAAAGGTTATAACACCTCCACATTTATTCCCACTTTAAATAACTCAACTCAAACACAGGTGTATCACACACCAAGTGTACATGATTGGAAGATTGTTACTCAGCATTTTGAGTGAGGCTTGCCCTATTTAAACCTCAGACATTTAGTTTGGTGTGCTCCTGACTGTTGAAGTGAGAGTGAGCACCATGGTGAGAGCAAAAGAGCTGTCTGAGGCCTTCAGAAAGAAAATTGTAGTAGCTTATGAGTCTGGTAAGGGATTTAAAAAGATCCCAAAGGATTTTTAAAATCAGCCATTCCACTGTCCGGAAAATAGTCAACAAGTGAAGGGCTTTCAAAACAACTGCCAACATGCCCAAGTGTGGTCGTCCAAGCAAGTTCACCCTGAGAACAGACTAGAAAATGCTAAAAGAGGTCTCCAAACACTCTAACATGTCATCACGGGACCTACAGCAGGCTCTGGCTACTGTTGATGTGAAAGTGCATGCCTCTACAATCAGAAAGAGACTGCACAAGTTTAACTTGCATGGGAGGTGTGCAAGGATGAAACCTTTGCTTTCTAAGAAAAACATCAAGGCCAGACTGAAGTTTGAAGGAGAATGTGGACAAAGACCAGGGCTTCTGGAATAATATTCTTTGAACAGATGAGTCCAAATTTGAATTATTTGGACACAAGAATAGAGGACATGTTTGGCATAAACCAGAAAAAGAACCTCATACCAACTGTGAAGCATGGAGGTGGAAGTGTCATGGTTTGGGGCTGCTTTGCTGCAGCAGGACCTGGACAGCTCATAATCAAAGAATCCACCATGCATTCTATTGTGCATCAGAGAGTGCTTGAGGAACATGCAGAGTCTATCTCTAAAAAAATTAAAGCTGAAGCAGAACTGGACCCTGCAACATGACAATGACCTAAAACATACGAGTAAATCCACCAAGAACTGGCTGAAAACTAAGAAATGGAGAGCTTTGTAATGGTCGAGTCAAAGCCCAGATCTTAATCCCATTGAAATTCTGTGGGGGTGACTTGAAATGGGCTGTACATGCAAGATACCCCTCACACATCTCACAGCTGATAGAATTGGGAGTGGGGTAAACTTTCTTTAGACCAATGTAAGAGACTGGTAGATGGCTACAAGAATGTCTCACTGCAGTTATTTCAGCCAAATAGGGTAACAATACCTATTAGGGGGTAGGGTGTCCAAAACCCAGATCTTTATCCCATTGAGATGCTGTGGAGTGACTTGAAACAGGCTGTAGATGCAAGTGTTACGATTTTTATGAGGACTGAAGGCAACAAAAAGACACAGATAACAGCTTATATAATTTATTACAATAAACTTATATATGTGACAGATATAAAATAAATTATATAATAACAATGACAGATGTTCAATTTCAACCTTCAAAATTAATTACAATACAAAATGGTACTGGCCTGTGTCCAATATAATGATCCAGAATGAAAGTCCAAAAGTCCAGATCAGAAATCCAAATTTCTAGTCTAGGATATGAATTTGGTCCCACGAAGAAATTCCGAAGTTTGAATGGAGAAGTCCAGAAACAATTCACAGTCCAATAAATTTGACGAAGTTCTTTTTACGATGTTTTTGATGAATGTCTCAAATTTGTCGTTTTCCAACTTGCCCTGGTCTCCCCTAAACAGTCCTATACGTGTTGACCTTCAGTATAACCAGTAATTCGAATGAATCGTAAAGATTGACGAAATAAAATCACAGTTTTTGTAGATCTAGCTCCAGTCATAAATCCAAGTTGAATAAACACACAGCAGACGTTGAAAAATTCTCAAACGCCGACAACATCTCTTGAATCGAATGAAAACGAATGACGGACTCACTCTCCTCGCATCGCCGTCTGTTTATATACTAGTAGGCCTACTGTATTCTCGAACAATCGCGTAACTTCCGCAGAATTCCAGAGTAATCTGGATTCGTCTCGTACAGACATCAGGCCAAAATACATTTTATTTATAGACAAATGATCGATCTACCTAATTCTAGAAATTTCTACATGAATAACAACATATTTTATTGATTTGAACTTCGAAACAATAATATAAACAACAAAAACAAAATTTTTCGACTGATAGATATGGAAATCCAAACACAACACGACATGGCATTCCAAACGCTTTATACATTACAGCAAGATACCCCTCAAACATCTCACAGCTGATAGAATTCTTTATTGAGGAGTAGGGCAAACTTTCTTCATACCGATGTGAGAGATTGGTAGATGGCTACAAAAAGCGTCTCACTGCTTAAAGTTGGTGTTCTAACTTTTTACTCAGTTAGAATATGCATTTCTGTAGAGTTACATTTACAGAAGATCTTGAAAAGTCTTTTCTTCAATTTTGTTTAGTTATATTGCTATAAAATCTCAGTATTGTTAAAATTAAGATTAAATATCTATACACTCAGAAATACACAGGCTGTCCTAACTTTTTCACATGAGTGTATATAACCACCACACATGATGCAGAAAAAAACTTTAAACAAAATATCTCAAATCCGAAACACTTTTTTCGAAAGCAAGAAAAAGTAACATATAATGCAATATTTGAACTTAATACCTCTAATTATGTAAAAATTAGTGCCTGAAAAAATTAGATGCTTTTTATCAATGCCAATATTACCCAGATTAAGGTAAACCTTTTAGGCTTAAGGCTTCATTAAGACAATTTCCTTAATGAATTAACAAGATTTTTACTACAGGATTATTTTTATTTCTCATTTTTGCAGTTAAAATATTAAAACAATATTTGGCAAAATACTGAATAGTGTTTTCAACTAAAGTAAAACAATAGTTTCGTAATAATATCACTCACATCTTACATCACATAGATATCCACGTAATGTAAATGCAACATACATAACGATGTTGCACTTAACTTCATTATTGCATAAGATACTTAGACTGAAGGAAAATTCTGCAATGAAAACTATAAGCAATTATTGGTTACAGGGGCGTAGATCCTGGGGGAATGGTGGTACACATCCCCCCTTCATTTTAGGTGGGGGATATGGTGCATACGATCATCCCCCCTACAATTTGGTCTGTTGAATTATTTTATTGCATCACAGGCCTACAAATTGTGTTTGTTCTTGTGATTCTTATCAATCGAATTACATAATTAAGCCTAGATGTAAGCTTTTCAGTAGCCGAAATGTACATCTTTAATATAAGCGTGCTTCTAAGCTTTTCGATCTAAGCGATAGTTCGTATCAGTCAGTAGGCCTATGTATACATGCATGTATCGTGGCTTTCAGGTTTACGTAATCAGAGATTACTATTTGTTTTGTTTTTTGGAATTTCTCACAAAGCTACTCGAGGGCTATCTGTGCTAGCCGTCCCTAATTTAGCAGTGTAAGACTAGAGGGAAGGCAGCTAGTTATCACCACCCACCGCCAACTCTTGGGCTACTCTTTTACCAACGAATAGTGGGATTGACCGTCACATTATACACCCCCACGGCTGGGAGGGCGAGCATGTTTAGCGCGACGCGGGCGCGAACCCGCGACCCTCGGATTACGAGTGCACGCCTTAACCCGCTCGGCCATGCCAGGCCTCCAGAGATTACCAATTTGCAAATTGAACAGTCCACAAAAGTGGTTGCAAAAATCATCCCCCCATCGGGTGTAAAAAATCTACGCCCCTGATTGGTTTGGTCACGGTTTTTTTTATTCTATGTGCTTTACAAATACTAATTTTAATATTATGCAGTCACTTCTCAAATCCATACAGTGTTCCCTCGTGTATCGCGGTAGATGCGTTCCCCCCCCGATTTTTACGTATATATTTATGTGCATTTAAACTTTTAAAACCCTCCCATTACAATACTGTTCATTATTGCTGAAATAATAAGAACAATTATTAAGATATTAAGCCTTAAAATTAAAAATTACATATCTTCAGCAAGTGGTGTCTTTTCAGGGGACACCACTTCCTCTTCTGTGGAAGGTGAATCGGCAATTTCTTCGTCGGTCGTTACAACTTCAAGAACAGTACTTGCCACCGGTACCATTTCTTTCTTGCTCGGCTGGAAAAACATTGTTATTGGCAGTTGTTTTCTCTGCCTCTTTAGCCTATCGAAAATCATTTGATAAGGAGTCATCAGTTCTTTTTTATTGAAAAAATGTACTGATCGAACCATATCGTTGTCCCATTTCTGTGAGCACTCCTTCACTTCGTTAATTAGTTTCATTAGTTTACCTAACCGCTCTAACGACCATCCACTTTGCTCGATTGTTTCCTCGGCTTCTTTCGGTGTTTCCTCTTCGTCGTCTTCCTCGGCAGCAGACTTCGTCAGTGCTTCTAAGTCTTGGTCGGCGAGTGGTTCGGATTCTAAGTCAATCAGTTCATCTACGTCTTCCTACGTCATATCGGCAAATCATTCACCTTTGATTAACGAAGCTAATTGCACAGCTTTTTGAACAGCCGAGTGTTGGATTTCTTCAGGCGTGAATCCCTTGTCGTCGTGCACAACTTCAGGCCACAACTTCTTCCAGCTTGCATTAACGGTGCAGGGCTTCATCTCTTGCAATGCCTTATGAACATTTTGAAGACATGTAGCAATGGTGAAAGACTTCCAGAATTCCTTCAGGGTGAACGTGTCGTTTTCGGCTTCGGTTTCGGTGGCATTATCAAGGCTACGTACGAGGTTGGACATGGTATTCCTTATGTATAAGGCCTTGAAAGCCCTGATAACTCCCTGGTCCATCGGTTGTATAAGGGACGTAATGGTGGCTGGGAGGAATTCAACCCTAACGCCTTCATACGAAAGATTTCTTGCGTGGTCACCGGCGTTATCCAAAAGAAGAAGAACATTGAATGGCAAGCCCTTCTCTAATAAATAAAGCTTAACTTGAGGAATGAAACTCTGATGGAACCAATCAGAGCTCAGAGGCTTCGTTATCCAGGCAGTAGGAGTGTGCATCCAATGGATCGGTAGCAAGTTCATGTTCTTATTCTTTAAAGCTCTCGGGTTTTTAGACTTGTAAATTAATGTCGGCTTCAACATAAAACCAGCAGCATTACCAGTCATTAAGAGGGTGAACCGGTCTTTATGAGCTTTAAAACCAGGGGCTTTTCACTCATCTTTAAACAGGAACGTTCGGGAAGGTATCCTCTTCCAAAACAGGCCAGTCTCGTGCATGTTGAATACCTGTTCAGGCCTATATTCCCCTTCAGCGATTATTTCTTTAAAAGTGTCCCGAACGTAAGCTTCACCAGCCTCCTTGTTAGCCGAAGCAGCCTCTCCATGTAACGATACGTTTTTCAGGCCGTATCGTTGCTGAAATTTCTGAAACCAGCCTTTGCTTGCAGAAAATGGTTTCTTAGGCTGGGAATCACTGGACGTTCCTGGCTGTTGGTTGTCTACGTCTTCTTCATCTTGATCCTTTTCCGCGAAATCATCATACAACATCTTAGCCTTCGTTGTGATAATGTTAGTATCCAAAGGAACACCTTTCTTACGGCAATCAGCTATCCATATGGCCAAAGCAGCTTCCATCCGAACGATACTCTTATTACGAGATGTTACAACCCTCTTAGCCGTTGTATTAAAAGTAATAGCAGCAGTCTTCCTAATATTAACTTCGTCCTTCTTGGTGTAGCGAATGGTGGATTTGTTCACTCCGTAATTGCGGGCTATGGACGCATAAGAGTTTCCTTCTTTTACCATATCTAATACCTTCACCTTTTCGGCGATGGTCATCATTTTCCGTGACCGTTTAGGCGTAGAAGCATCCTTAGAAGTATTAGCACGTTTGGGAGCCATTGCAGGGACTTTAAACACACACAAAAGTTCAAAGATGCTGCCGTGGATGAAATCACCAATCACAGGCCACACATGAATATTGACAGCACCAATCACAGGCAATCAAAATGGGTAGCTGTCATTGGCCGTCTTTCATTTCTGCACCAATCATAGCCCGTCTTGCACATCGCTACGCCATGAAGCTGATCTCGCGTAGCCTTCACAGACGCACAATGCGTACATCTATATCCTTTCCAGTTGGTTCTGTTTCCATTTTTATGCTGTTATAAACTCAAATATATGTTTATATCTCAAAATATACCTGTTTTTCTCTTTACACTATTAATTATATTTATTTTTAATATTTTAATGGTATTTAATGCTGTATTTTAGATTTAATGTTTATTATTTTATACATACATGTATGTATATATATATATATATGTGGGGGCCGGCCGAGCCCGCAAAGTGGTGAAGCCGCAAAAGAGGATCCGCGAAGTGGCAAGGGAACATTGTATGTCAAAATGAATATATAAACAGCCATGTGACCATTCAACATTTCATACAAAAGATATACTTTTGTGGACCTCTAATAACAATAACAGAAGTTTAAATGTTGTTAAACATCACGGTGCAAATATTAAGTGCTAATAATACCAGCTGTGACGTACATTATATTCCTAAACAAGTTTTCCTACATCCTGTGATCATATTTTTCCTGGCTACTTCAGTACTAAACAAATTTACACTGAATATGCAAGTTAGTCAGTTATTCTTGCTGATCACAGTACACTACACCAACTACAATTTTGCAGGACTGAATCACCGATAAAAAGGAATACTTTGAGGCAAAAATAATACAAATTATTTTACCTCATGATTTAACCAAAAATAAATATTAGTATAGAATAATTTTAGAAATTTCAGTCCAAAAGAAATATTTATGCTACTAAACTAGCTCTCACTTAGCCTAAAAATTTCAGAGCATTAGGCTTATAAAGTTGCAAAAACCTACCTACCTCCAAAAACAACAAAAAAAACAAAAAAACAAGTATTAAATAAAGGATAGTAAATCCAAATTCTAGTTTCTCAGAAAATAACAGAAATTTGTCGACAAACTTAATAATACAATAATGTTGTTGTTGTTTTGAATTAAGCACAAAGCTACACAATGGGCTATCTGTGCTCTGCCCACCACGGGTATCGAAACCCGGATTTTAGCGTGTAAGTCCGCAGACATACCGCTGAGCCACTGGGGGGCAATAATACAATAATACAATAATAAGCTTTATTCCTGTTTTAACTTTTAAAATTATTTCAACTTGTTTGCACTAAAATTAATGTTAGAACCCATCAAATATTTCTTCGTACTTTTTCCTATGGATTTAATTAAGAAATCTCCTGGTGATATTTGATGTAGGCACCAATCAACTAAAAATACTGGTTAATGATGTTCCATCTCATTTCTATTGAGAAGATTAGGCTACTTAAAGAAAGAAATGAACATATCAAAATCCTTCCAGAAACTTATTTCTTCTTGAAATTAAGTAACTTCGTTCAGGCATTAGCGGTAAGATTGTATAACTTCTTCTGTTGTAAAAAAAACAACCATAAAATAAGAACAGGGTACTGTTCCACCTTAGCGTTAGTTGCCAAAGCAACCACCAAAGTAACAGATGTAGGTTGTCAGGTAAGATCTCTCTGCGGGGAAACATCCGATAGATGAGATGGCTAGGCCTACTTATGGCATTTCTCATAATATCACAACGACGGTTTCAATTTGAAATTTTCCGAGCGTAAAATTGAGGAGAATTGAGATACGGCCTGGCGGCTAAAAACTGGTACGGCTCATTACGCACGGGGTTGGTTAACATTAAGGAATTGATAGAAACCAGTACTTTCTACATGTTTTCCAATCATGAGCTTATTTTCTTTCATTCCAAACACGTGAACGGTTTTCGTTTACACTACAGAAAGCGGCGAGGCTTCGATTTAGCTTAGAAAGAGCAGTTTTGTGGAATTTCAAAGGAAGTATAAAACACACGATCTTAGTTAGCCCTTGGATCACTCTCTACTTCAGTGCTACTTACAGAGATGAAGAAACTATGCGGTAGAAACATACCAAGATCAACTTTTCTTTTCCCCCGAACGCTGCTATGTTACCGAAACACATCATTCATCAATTAGGACAACACTATAGATCACAATGGACTATATTCATCATCACAAATAAGAGGAATAACATGTAATTACACGAGAATCCGGACTTTAGACATTCACCAACAATTAACCTTTTAACAATAGATTTTAGGTACTCTATTACTTGTTTCCTTTTGTTTTGTACACACCTGGATGCACGCACTATAACTCACTGTAAATTCTAAGATGTATACGTAGATTAGACAATATTTATGCTGTTTTGTTTTTTTTATCCTCTCAAATCCCATGTTGTTTTTGTTACAATTGATTTTACTAGATACAAAAATTGGAAATTTTAGTGTGGCAGGATTTTTACATCAAAATTCCACTAAGTATTTAAAACCCTCTTTAATAAAAGATTAATAATACGCCAAAAATTGTAAAATACATACATTTAATTTCTGTTACTACATTCAAAGGTTTCCAAGTAAATATTTTTATGGTCTTCCTGCTATGTCCTCTTTATGAATCATTAGTTTATTACTTTTACGCGATGTTTATATTCATCTATAACCTTACTTGAACACAAAGGACATTAAAAACGCCACAACTAAACAGTTCGTTCTTGAGACACACTAAAATTGCAAGCGCCCTCTAAGTGTTAGCTAATTTACATTTTTAAACTGAAATTTTAGACTATAAACGATAATTCCCAGAGGAATGCCGTTTCGAAGTTGAGCCTTTCTAGAACACACGATAGTTTCTGCGGAGATAGGATATAGCAAGAAACCGTTACAACAGCTGCAACTGTTGATCCTTGGGGACCTGGGTAAAGCGATGCCCAACAGTCTTCTATGAATAATATGATAATTAATTACACAGTTGCGAATATTTCAAGAGTTAGATTCCTTGTTTCCCAGTGTTTGATCTGTGTCATTTATTTAAGGTGGTTTACGTATCAAAATGTAGGTATTGTGCCATCTGGTGGAGGACAGGAGGGGAATCCGTTTACAAACAATGTCGTACGTCATGAAACATACGACACTTAAATCAACGTACGTTGTTGTTGTAAATATTGAGCGGTAAGACAACTGAGAGTTTTAATTCTGATATACTAAATGCACTGAAATACAGCCCATGCTCGTACGTGGCTTTGGCCCTCGTTTATTTAACTTTACAAAAATTGTTTTTATGCAAATAGTTCTTTTGAAAACATCACACCTAATCTAATACTGTGTTTAGCACCTTTCTTCTACAGAAAACAATATGCATGCTTTAACATAGATGTCTCAGTTTCAAAACTAACATTGACACCCCATGTTATCAATATTGCCACAAAGAACCTCGCGTGTTTCCACTTTCGGTAATTAAGAATTTACAAGTTCCCGATAGCAGTTTCATCATAATTTCTGTTCGTTACCAATATCACATTTCTATTACATGAATTGTAGTTCATGTAATATTCAACAGTAAACTCCTTACAACAGTACTTGCCACTGTTTCTTAATGTAACAGTTCTGTTGCTATGGTAACTTCGTCATACTATTCCAGATATGAACGTTGATAAAGCAATGAAGACAAGTCCCTAACCATTCTTCAAATATCATAAAAGCAACAGGCTATTAATATTTGTTAAGCTATAGGTTATCCCACTTATCGTATGCTCCATCCAAAGTAAAAATGCAAGTATGAAAATGAAAAGTTAGCCACACTAGATAACACTACAGTGCTAGATTACAAACTACAGTCAAATAGTAAGATTTAACCATTCTTGCATACTATATCACAAATCGCAGAGCGCGATTGGGACGTGAGGGGTCGATGCAAAATATAGATCATAGGGTTCCATCGTCAAGCACACTAACTAACCACCCCATCCAACAAGTAACACTCAAATGTATATATTAGCAAAAGCGGAAAATGAAGTATTAAGCTTGAAAAACTACATCATTGCTACAGTTTTACTGCTGAACTATTACGTCAATAATTTTTGTATACTTTTAAAATGAAGTTTGGTTGGTGTGGTTTAACACGTTAAGTAATAGTCGAATAGCTGTGAATAACCATCTCAATCAATTCGACCATAACTACCGAAGTAATATGCCCCATTATATTGGTTATTTTCTCTTCGTTTCTTTTTCTTCTTCTCAAAGTAAATAAAAATTGGAAACTGAACAATGTCTTTTTTTTTTAAATTTCACACAAGGTTACACAAATGATATCTGCGATAGTAGATCCTAATTTGGCAGTGGCAGACAAGAGGGAAAGAAGTCAACACTACCCACCGGCAATTCTTGGCCTATTCCTTTATCGATGGGCAGCGCGATTGATCGTAATATTGTAATGCCCCCATTACAACATGTTCGGTGATGGAGATTGGAGCCTACAATCCTCATCAGACTGGTTAACTGCAGGCACATTCAACCCTAATTATGAGCTACTAAAAGGGTTTTACATGATTTTCTGAACTAAAAACGGGGTTGATTGTCACTTTCTCGCTCCTACAGATGAAATTGCAGGACGCATTCAGTCGTAATACATCTCAATACCTTTCAATTCACAAACTGACGCATCGAAAACAATGTCATGCCAAACCACTTTTTTAAAAATATGAACTTTTTTCTACTTTAATATTACGTAATATTTGTAAAGTTTATAAATTAACCTATAATCATCTACACCGCATTACAAGGACGGAAATTAAATTCTCTAGCAACGATATATACAGAAATTCACTTAAATTAATAAGTAAGTCATTATCAGAGAAATTGGTCGATATTGTTGTTGTTAAATAATTAAAATTACAGAAATATATATATTTTTTCGTAAGCCTTACATATTCTTCAGAATTTTGAAAAAAAATAAAAACGGAAAGATATGAAACCGAAATAACTGACCCTTGTGGGTTCTCTTTGCAATCATAAATAACGTTTTAATGTATTTTGATCCTCAATTTATATGCGTGAAAACGGCTGGTATTTTCTCTATAGAGAAAGCTCTATCCATACCAACCGTTTTTACGCATATATTTTTCTCTACAAGTGGGTTTTCTCGTCATCAGCCACTATATCTATTGTAACCCAGCCGGCCTCGGGCAAAATTCTCGTCGCCAATGCATACAGTAGATACGGAGTGATTGACATATTATTACTAGCAAACATTTACATGGCCACTATCAAGCAAATTTAATGACTGAACTATTTTTTTTTATATTTTTTTCAGTTTAATGATTGTTGCCACAACAATGCGAATTGAATTTCTTCAAAGACCAAACGGTAAACCCATTTATTTATGTGCTCTAAATTAAATTAATGACAAATTTGTGGTTCATTTTTGGGGATTTGTACTTAAAAGTGTTTTCGCGAAACACATGAATTCCCCCAAAGATTTTGGGGAAAATGTTTTACTCTTGTAAAAACCTCGGACCCAGGATTTGTTTGACACCTTCTAGAATTTGGCGAGTCCAGCAGTTTAGAATCAAGGGTTTTCGAACAATCCCTACGTCCTCCCAAAGATGTAACTTGCGGCTTAGGAGTTATATAACAGCACACACACATAGACACTGAATCTTATGATATAGAATAGCGTATACCCCACAAAACATAATTGGGCAAGTATTACCACTCAACCTAACACTTCATAGCTAAATGAAATAAATACATTTTGCAAAATCGAGCTTGATCAACAACAATAGAAAAAAAGTGCAAGTCGAAGCAATCAAACATCAGTAAACACCTTCTTGAGCCAATAAAAATTAGATCATTCACGAAATAAATTCATGGCGTACCCACATACAATACTTATTGGTAAATTCATTTAAATAGCTTTTAAAATTTAGAAAACACTGTATTGATAACACAAGGTTCCAATAATCGTTGGCAACAGAAGTATAACTTAATATTGTTCTTGTCTATCTACTGAAAGTATAAAATGAAATGTCTAGACAATAAAAATGGGAGAATATTTGTTGATTTTTTAATTTAGACCATCAGTCGGTTAACCCTTAAAACAGCAGAGTCAACTGATGATCGCCGTTAACAGTTAAAGACGTTGGCGATATAACAATAAAATTGTTTAATTCATAAGTGATTTAAGTTTCAAATTGAATCAATGTTTTTACTTTCACGACACATTTTATGCACTTGGCTATTGGATAGTTGATCCCACACTATGTCTTTACTTTAGGCTAAGTATACTAACGCATATTCTACACTTACAAGTTTTCACGCCTATTTTCATCCCTGTCATTAAAATCCTAATACGCAGACACTAATCGAACTACTGTATCCAGATGATGCATTTTGACTTTTATGACTCTTCCTATTTCGAGAAACCAAACGTGACGTTACACATATCGTCTTTTATATATGTCAAATACACTCTTTACCTCTATCCTTACATGAAAATGATCATAAGAGATCTGAAGAGATATCACTATGGTTACGACCAACAATACTTATAGAATAACAACCGTTTGCAACATTCGATTTATTTGTTTGTTGTTTAGCACAAAGCTCCGTAGTTGGTAAAAACCTATTTTTTAATATTATACGTCTCCTCAGACATGCCGCTGAGCCATTGGGTAGATTGCAAGTTTCGATTTTTGTTGTTTGTTTGTTTGTTGTTAAGCGCAAAGTTACAGATTAGACAATATGTCCTAGGTCCGGGGTTAGACCAAGTATAGAGCATATGACGATTGTAGTTCTCTACAACAAATGGAATGGGCATAAACTGTGAAAGATATAACTTTTACATTTGTTAAAGAAGTGCAATACTGGTTTTCAACACTTATAAGCACACACCGTGTTATGTTTTACAAACAGTAGCATCGTGAGAGAGGAATACTACAGATATATAATGAAGATACTATACAGGGTGGGGGGATTTTAAAATAAAACACTCCCAACACCCTAAAATAATCCATTATATGCTGTTTGCGAAAGAAGGTAAATGCATCAAATTTTAGTCCAAGATACGTTATCAGACTCGTTTGAACCATTACGTGCTGTATCGATTCGACTTTTTGTCAGGGTTTAAAGTAGGTAAATTCAAATGAATACTCCCACCATGGAAAATCAATATGTTGTTTACTTATTGCAATGGAGATACGAATAGTCATCGTTTATTACAAAAATACTTGAAGCTTAGTAATCCATACTGACAATTTATAGTGAAATTACATGATATAAATCTTTTACTGTGGAAGTTGGGTTACATCAATGATTAAAAAAAATGCTACCAGCTCTGAAAGTGCTCGTTAACTTGTATATTAAACATTTATCATTTTGTAATATTTGTAACAAGTAGCAACGTCTGTAGGCTCTAACAAAAATAACGGCGATTTTATCGATTTATAACTTCAGGGTGTCAAACACGTTTTCTTTTTATCTTCTACAATTTGTTCCTCACGTTGCTTGTTCTACGACCATGAAAAAAAAAAACTGGATTTAATTAGTTATCGCATTAGGTAAAGTCGTTTATATGATTGAAAAATCAATATATTAATTCACTCTATTGGGGCATAACATGAAAAAACTGGATTTAATTTGTTATTGCACTAGGTAGAGTCATTCACATGACTGAAAAGTCAACAAACTAATTCGTTATACTGGGGCATAACACAAAAAACTGGACAATGTGTTCATTGAATTGATACAATACTTAAAAATGTTTAAATGACAGAAATGTTAAGAAAACTAACACACCTGAATCGAGCAATTCAGTAAACAAAATTAGATTAATTAAATTAATACGTAAAAAAATGTATTTGTTTAAATGACAATGTTAACACCATCTGTATTTTACATTTTCTTTCTATAAAATTCCAGAGCATTTCCAATAGTCATTACCTCCAAACTGCTAAGCAATAATTTACGAGTTAAGAACCGGAACTTATACAATGAGGTGAACAATTAATTTTGAACAAACAGTAATCTCTGATGAATTATAGAAATGGACATACAATGTTTAGAGAAATGGTAAATCTGATGTTTAAGAGGAAACTCGTCGATAAACTAGTTGTGTAACTTATGCAGCATTCTCTAAAAAATATTACACTGAACTAACTGGGAAAATTATTGTTACGTTTTTTTATGTATGTTTTATGTAGACTAAACGCAACAGAAAAACACAGATAAAAAAAACGTAACAGAAAAATTGGGAGCTCGTCCGGGATCTGAACCCGGGACCTCTCGCATCTTCGTCTGTTTATATATTTGTAGGCCTAGACTTCTCGAACCATCGCGTAATTTCCCAACATTCCAGAGAAATCCGCGCATGTCCGTTCTTGCACGAGACTTGTCGTCTAGACACAAGGCCGCCACATTCCATTTATAGTCAATTGATTGATCTACCTAATTCTAGAAAATTCTAAATGTTATTTTAAATGAATAACATCGAAACTGGCCATTAAGGCTTTATGATTAAGTTGATTTAGATTATACTTGAAATTAAAAGAGTCTTTGATGAATGAGCTGGCTGATGTTGCATATTTGGAGAATGCCCATGCTGTGTATTTACCAAGATTGTAATTAAACGATTCATATGTTGACATTATTGGTCGTAATGGACAATCTGATTTATGAGGTTTGGGGATGCCGTATATCTGCGGTGTGCGTGAGTCGGTTTTACGTAGGTAGGAATAAAGTGTTCTTCACAGAAGTTCCAACAACAGAAGCCTGCAAGATAGCCTCAGAACTCTATATCCGAGACCCTAACCCAATTATAGACATTCCCAGTAACCAGTTAGCAACCCTCATAGAATTCACCACAATAAAGACAAACTTCATGTTCAACAACCAAAACTATATACAAACAAATGGCCTAAGCATGGGCAACCCAGTATCACCAGTTTTAGCCAATATTTTTATGACACAAATTGAAACACAAGCAATTAATACAGCATTACATCCACCACTATACTGGTACAGATATGTAAATGACACGGTTGCGGGATTCAAATCTACAGAACACATACTTAATTTTTTCACTCACATTAACTCTATACATCCCAACATTAACTTCACATGTGAACAGGAAGAAAGCAATGAAATATCATTTCTTAACCTCAAAATTATAAGAACCGACACACAATTCAAAACAGAAATCCACCGAAAAATCACCCATACTGGACTATACATTCCTTGGGACTCAGCACATGAAACAAAACAAAAACTCAACATACTAAGAAACCAGATAAACACAGCCATAAAACTATGCTCACCAGATAAAAATTAACGATGAATTAGACAAAATATAACAATACTTCATCAACATCAATAAGTTTCCTCCACAAACCGTAGAAAATATCATACGCACACACCTAGACAGAAAGCAAAATCAACCAATAAAAGTAAATATATCTAACGAATGAAAAAATCACGAAACCATATACTGCTGTATACCACATATTCCTGACATCAGCAAACAAATAACCAACATTTGGCCAAAACTAGTAACAAAATATAACATTCCAGTTAATACTAAATTTATTCAAAAACCAGGCACAAAACTAAGGTCTATACTACACTGACAAACACCACATCAACATTATTTATAAAATACAATGTGATAACTGCCACGACTTCTATATTGGAGAAACAAGTAGAAAAATGGAAACCAGCTTCAAAGAACATAAAAAGTCGCCTTCACACGTTTTCGAACTCTGCAAGTCAAATGAACACAACATAACCATAGAAAATATTAAATAAAGAAACAAACAAACAAACGCAAAATTAAAGAAGCCTTACTTAAACCCAAAATAAAGGAACACCATTATACCTATATTAATATTATAGATAAAATTATATATTCAAACATCTAACCCCGCCCTCTACATTGCGACACTCAGTTACACAACCCCTTCCAAACATGTGGTCAGCTTCCGGTCAGTTACCTCTTTCTTTGTGAACCTGACGATGACCGAAGAAGGTCGAAACGTTGTTCGCTCTTCTATTTAAAATATTTTCTGAACCCAAACGAGCCGTTTTTTGCATATAAAATTTACATAACACTTATTTATCGCATAAATGTTGCCGAGTATGCAACCGTGCACCAAATAGGCTTAACTTCGTGTATTCATATTCCCAAAATGGTTTTCTACTTCCACTAGGAGCTGGGCAGGAAAATAAATAAGATCACGTGAGCTATGCTTGTCAAAAAGAAACGTGAGACACAATAACGTACATGACTGCCAGTCGATGACCGGCTGTCACGCGAGCAGTAATATTGCGAGATAAGGAGGCCGAAGTCGAGGGGCGTAGATCCGCAATGTTGAATGCTCTACCGGAAATATATTAGGGTGCGGTAACATAAAACAGGATTTTATAAAATCCGACAGGAAGTAGCAGCATACTAACATCTTGGCTAGTACGAACTTTTACTTTAGTTTTTAAGATTTCTCATGGTTCTGATACCCAACAAAAAATTATAATTTAATACAAGCCATGGAGAAAGAAAACAACCATTATTAACGATTGTACTGATAATTCTAATCTGTTTTATATAAAAAAAAAGGTACCAGCAAAAACATCGAGTACCTTTGAAATTTTATTTTCAAACCAACAATATCAATGGCATATAGGATTTCAGTATCTCTGCCCCTCAGTGACTTACCCTTAAGTAAAAAAACAAACAAATATGGTGAATACTTAATACTTGCTAAACAATGATCAGTGTGGTTAACAATACTTCTAAAAGAAAGTGACCAACATGTCGTCGTAGTAACAAGTAAGCACCAAAGAGAAAATAATGTAAATATGGTCTAAAGTGAAGGGTGAACGGTATTGTTAACATTAGACATTAGAAAAAAATCTTTGCAGACAAGCACTGAGTGTCAATCTAAAACTTGAAATACTCGTAAAATAAAACCTTTAATGACGCCATTCAATACAAGGTCCCGTCAATCAGGACATACAACCTATGTATAGTACTAATAAGGAAAACAAGCTTACAGAAAGATACATGATGAGATGTTGACAAAATAAAAAAAACAAAACATATACAACTGACAACACAACGCTCCATTAACTACAACTACTCCTGCTTACAACAGTTTGCTCTCACGACCACTGTCCCTCGAGGATAAGATGCATTTGGCTCAAGCAACGCTGGCAGAAAGAGAGATTGGCCTGCACAGGTTGATATCGCATCCTGACATGTCGACACAATAAACTAGTAGTGTAATAAGTCTTTAGAGGCTTCGAATCCTCTGAGGATAATTAGTCGGAAAGGACACGGTGGTACGTCAAGACGCCGTGTCTTTCTATAATTCTATTTCTAAAGACATTAATTAATACTGTCAAGCAATATTTAACTTAAAATTCACTACACAATACTGCCAAGTAACATTTAACTCAGCAATTCCAAAATTCATTTTAATTACGGTTTCAAAGATGAAACTGTAAACACTACGTTACAACTGACCTTTCTCTCGGTTAAGACGTACAAATTGTGTTTGCTCTGGTCAAAGGTCAAGTCCTGATTTACCGGCGATCCTTCGTCGATAGTAATATCAGAGTATTCAAAAGCACTGGTAACAGAGTCGACCACGGCCTGAAGAACAAACAAAGAAAGTTATTGATATGAGATTTAAAACTATTAAAGAGCTCGACAAATTAAAAGGTTCAAACTGTTAAAACACGCGAGTCTCTAAATAATTACAAAACATCTGAACCGTTAGCCTTATAACACGTGAAAATGCGATAAGAGCGTTATATTTCAGTAACACGCGTTTAGCAAATACTGACCCCTTCACCCTCCTCATACCTTGCGGAAGTGAATAAATCAAAGTTTCAACTCGTGCATACTTCGGTAAAATCCTTACATTTGGTAGTTTTAGTAGTTTCGAAAAGAATTTATTACAAAATTGCACATGAAACAACGTCAATACTCAAATATTCACACAACTGCCGTTTTGACTTCTTTATGAAAAGATGTGAATTCTGGTTGTTTTATTTGTTATTTAACATACAGTATGTTATCCTTCTTTTACGTCTTCTTAATGATTTTATTAATACCAGATATGTCTACACGAAACAACAATAAAATTGGCACTAACGTTTTTTAATATAATGTAACAAGTTACTCCCACGACACATTGTTTATTTCAAGCTTTATTTCTACACAACTTTAATTCAGGCGTGTTGAATATAATCGACAAGAAAGATGAGCAGTAGGAATCAGAGTAAAATACAAACAAAAAAACCGCGCGCGTGTGTAAATAATTAATACATTGGTTGTAATGTTTTCCTTTCTTTTTTTATCCTGTGTACACAAAAAATCCGTCAAACTCTCTCGTGTAAAATAAAGGATATAAAAATATTAATGTGAATTGTTTGTTTTTTTTTGTTACCATATTGTGACAGCTTTGTTAATATTATAAGAAACATGTATCTTGAATAATAGGTGCACGTTTCTCGTCACGTGCTCTTAAAATGTTCGAAGACTTGAAGGAAAGATATTTGTAACAGACAATACAAAATGAAGTGAGGAAACGTTTGGTGTTCGGAAAATGCGTTTAAAATGGAGTTATCAGTTTCATAAATTTTTCTACCAACTAACTGCGCATGAAAAAAAAAAGTAATATGAGGGTCATTATAACAGACTCAACTTTCGAGTTTTTTACATTATACAAAGCAATATTCTATTGAGAATATGTTTCCATGTGCGCAATAGGTATGGTGAAGACCAAATTTGCTTATGTTTCTTTTACTTGCTATATTAGAAACGGATGAACGTGTTACTCTGAGGCAGATTAAACAAGCACGCACAACTCTCTCGTCGATTTGTTTCATACTGAGCGTTTATATAAGCAGATTGGATTGAGCCCGTATTGGCTATATCAGGCCCAGTATTTTCTACCACCAACAATCTATAAGCGGGTAAGAAAGAATATTACAGATCTGATCGTTGAAGGCTTTGAACACGAAGCCGACCATGAAATCAGCAAAGAGTTTTGTCAACAGAATTACGATCTTTGGTCCGGGCCGGGAGGTGAGCAAGTGGATAGACTAATTGAAAAAGAAGAAGCAAGAGATCCGCAATATAGTCAACAACGTGGTGAGTGGGGGAACATAATGACAGATTGTACTGAACTATTGTCTGACTCATCGCTGTCTTAAGCACGGACTCTAACCGTAAGCTGTGAGACCTAAGTAATTGCCACACAAACGTCTTCGGAAATGAAGTAACGGTGAATGTATAATGTTTCCCCTACCCCTTCTCTCTGCGCTACATGTCTTTATAAGGTTTATGTTTCCCTCACCTTCACTCTCTGTGATTATATTTAAGAGATATATTGAAACTTGCATTTTTTCTTGAGTATAGCGCTGCGATGATAGTGATAAAATTATTATTATTTGCTGAAACAGTAACAGCATTTTTCAGCTATTTTAAGACTTAGTAGAGGAAATTCAAATAATTATTGTGGCTCATTCACGAAATAAAATAACACGCATATACACAGAATTTATAAGAACAGAATCTTTTGGTAACGTGTAGTTTTTAATTCTAGAATAAATATCATCACAACATTCTACTATTATATTAGGTGTAGGAACTATATTGTCGTTAGAATGGACTTTTTTTCTCCAAAGACAACAAGCAGCACTAACTGTTTCTGTAATTGAAGGTACAGCTAATTCCGGACTAGTGATACAGTCTGTAATAACTACTATGCTACTAATGTACAAATTTAAATAGCTTGGTGTTACGGTAAGTTAACACTATTGTTCACGCTGTTCCTGAAAATATTGTTTTAACGAGTTAAATATGCCTCAAAACTACAAGCTAATGATGAAGGTGAGAGAAGAATTATGGTATTGAAAGCCCAAAGACAACCAATTTCCAATATAGCAGGAAAGCGTTTATTGTCAAACTCAAAGTTGCAATGTGTCCAATGTGTGGATCGAACCCCAAAACTTACCGTCTTATGCTTCCAAATTGCAACCGAATCTTTGCGAAGAAAAAAAAAGGGGGAGAATTCTGTGAGAGAAAGGAGCCACAATATGTTCCTCTGCAAGAAGCGCTTCTCTGTATAACACTGGCGGGCAATGCTGGAAAGTTCACAAGTTCGGTAAAATTATTCACTTTACTCAGAACGAAGAAAAGAAAAACTGTAGCATTTGAACTAGTCAAAAAGACAATCTCATTCATAGACGAACCTCTAAAGGTGAGCTAATCCTGGTTCCGTGAGAACCACTAAGTGTAAGTAATGGCAGCTCAACAGAGCGCAAACTTTGATGAAAGTGGATCGGTCTGTGAGCAACACTAGCTTCACACTGACAAATGTTCCTCTTTAAGTAATGTTCTTACTGACAGCTGCCGGTAGGTACACCGACAAGCTTAGAAACACATTTTTCTTTGTCACCTACCACGTATATCCTTTGATAATTTTGTGAAACGTTAGCAACATTGATTACTTACGTGTCGGATAAAGTTAAATGCCTACTTCAGGTAGAAATACAAACAGTAAGAACAAACAAAAACGGTGATTTACTCGTATCCATAAATACACTAAAAACGTTTTAAAAATTCACCAAATATACCCAGAGTCGTGACTAAAAGACGGTCGTTTTATTCACATCATGTGAAACTGATCATACTAATCACAAAAACTGCGTGAACAAATACTACATTAAACACATCTTTGTGATAACTGGTGTGAGCATGTTGCACATCCAAAGTAGTTACGAATTGTTTATTTGTGCTTAAGCAGAAAGCTACACAATGTGCTATTTGTGATGTGCTCGCTACGGCATCGAAACCCGGTTTGTGACGTTTTAAGTCTTCATACTTACCACTCAGCCATTGGGGGAGGCAGCTGTGATCCATGATATTTTATATAGAGATGAGGAATTGGGCAGAAATATTAGGATAGAACCTATCCAAGGGCTTTAGAATACCAGGGATCAAAAACCCCGCAAATTCGCACTTTTTTTAAAGGAGAAAATATAAAACTGCATACACCGTACATTTTTGTTAATTTGATATATATATAATATAATAATGCTACAGATCGTTAATTTTTCATACAAATGCCAACAACGAGTGCAGTGTGTAATACAGACACAATTCTTACTCTTGGCATTAAGCACTCGGTATTGTACAAATATGGTCGATCAACATTGACAATAATAGAAAATCAGTAGTCATGTTTAAAGAGATATTATATTCCCTTTGTTCATCGACCATTCTGTCACGTCTTCAGTTGTTTGAGTCTTCAACATCGATACGTAAATTGTCAGCATTGCTTTAGGAGTTGTCCGGTCGTCTTATCAAACCTTTTTCAATTTTTATAGCACTCCACACTTGTACCTAATGTATTCTTCCAGCAAACCAAGACGCTAACACGAAAAATAGAGAGTAGATCCAAGCGCAGAACAGAGAGACAAGAATGTCACCAATAAATACAAACTGTTGTTGTTGTTTAGAATAAAGCACAAAGCTACACAATGGGCTATCTGTGCTCTGCCCACCACGGGTATCGAAACCCGGATTTTAGCGAGTAAGTCCGCAGACATACCGCTGAGCCACTGGGGGGCTAAATACAAGCATTTAGGTGAATAGGGAAACCAAAATTACGAGCTGAATATCGTGAACATTACTACATGAAATTGAAAGCTGGGCCTCATTTCACTATTTCCATTTCGATATTTTAATGTTTTTGGAACAAGATATATTGTACAGGGGAAAGAATGATGTGAATGTTAAATTATTCTTATAAAATTCAGTAAAAATAAAACAATCGAAAACTCGTAATTTACTGAACTTTATATGTTAAGTACCATCTGTATTAATTATTTTCGTTACAGGATCTTATTGAAATATAAAAATAAATGGCAAAACAAAAGTGTTCGGTTTGTTTTGAAAGGCAAAGCTTTGCAATGTGTTGTGCCCACGACGGGTATAAACCCTCAGATTTGTCGCTAAGCCACTGGAGAAAGTGGGAGTATATTCGTAAAAACAATAAAAAATACTGGTTAATGCAGCGGTATGTCTAGAAACAGAGTTGCGATACCTTTCCCCATGGTGGGCAGAGCAAAGATAGCCCATTGTGTAGCTTTGTGCTTAACTTCAAACAAGTAAAGTAGTTAATGATTTTCTACAAGTAGCAGTTTTGTTACTAAGCCCCTGCACCGTGTTCAGAAGCCTATGAGCGAATGAACTGAGCACGTTTCCTACAACTTCCTTTCTTACCAGAGTGTTTAAAAACCAAAAAACTGACATATCACGTTTGTTCTCTATTTTTCGAAATGTCTACTTCTGGTTTACGACAAGACTGTGTGCACGAAAAAAAATCGATGTGGGAACCTTCATGAGACGCCGTGATGGACTACACATCACCAAAGCAATTTAAAGATGATCCCTTGATCTTTCGCTGAACAAAATAACGGACCCGCTGACTCAATGGATGTCTGTTCCCTTTGGAATACGCGACAAGACGACGCCCGGATGACAATATCGGATAGAATACGGTGATCCGAGGGTTTTAGTATCTTTCTGCTGTGAGATAACGGAGGTGTAACTTTCAATACCACTGACAGGATTCAGGTACAAAGTCTATTACAGAAACAACAAAAATTTACAAAGGCAACCGCTTATGTATATTTTGAATATCAAATGTTCTTTTCTCCAAAATATAAAATAATAAACACTGTGAGCAACAAAATTATTTAATTTATTCACCTTTAGCTGTGGAATTTGAAGTTCCTGTAGCAAGAGATTTTTTATTTTATTCAATAAATACCCAAACTCACGCACAGTTGAAAATAGGATTTGTCATATACATATAGAAAGCACTAAAATGTGGATGCGTGCGTCTGTCCGTTATATAACTACTGCTAGATCGCCATGCCAATCTCAAACAAACTTTGTAGGATGAAAGTCTGAAACAATATAAATGTTAATGAGGGATTTCAAAACTTCCCCACTCCCCGTTATTACTGTTGCTGAACATGTATTATCTTTGATGTAAATTAGTTTAAACTACATTAAATTTCTACTTCAACAGCCATCTTAGCGATGATTGATATGAACTGTCGTTTCAAGAGTTATAGCCATTTCGTAATTGGACCCGTGATTTCTAAACTTAGGCCGGTATGATACTCTGCGGCCAATGACCGTCAATTAACTAATCATGTGAAGTGTTGTGGAAGGACACTAATAGCTGGGCGTTAAAAGCAGATAACAAAAAGCACATCTACCGCCACTAGTTTGTCCGCTACCTTTTCAAGCAATGTCACCATGACCATAGCGTAATGTATAAAACATTTTAACTATACAGATAATTATTAAAGCCTATAAAAACTTTTGGTGAGGTCATAATGAGTACTGTAATATGTTATGAAAACTGTGTAAAAGTTAGGATTTTTGTGATATCGCAGTATCACCCCATTTTGTTTATTTAAGTTCATGACCTGGAGAAAGGACGGGCACCTCAAATTGCTCCTTAATAATCAGTACCAAAATTAAAGAGGAAAGGCGTTGCAACGAATATTGGTGAAAAAGAAAGTAACAGAAAGGTAACAAGATTATTTTATATACAGTACATATAAAATCAGAATTTCACTTTTCATGCTTCCATAGTACAAGCAGAGAAACCAGTACAACAAGGTCCACGTGCAAAACGTCACATACAAAAAGCGAAAATTTTATGAATATGTTCAGTCCTGTTACGATGATCTCCTAACAGGAAACTACGAATCCTGCATTATGTATACACGAGTAAATTTCGTGTTTAAAAAAAGCCAAGAATTCGATTTATTACTCGACGCCAAGTTTCCAGGAATTCCATCCTTCATTAATAACCTCCTCGGACACGGAAAACAAAAGAAAATATGCTTGTTATAGTGTTGTACTGTGTATTATACATATGGAGTTTTTACTTATCTCTCACACAACACAGTGAGCCTATACTTATATAGGATTCGAAGAATATACAGCAGTGATACTACTAAGATATTCTTCTATGTTATTCATTATCACCGTGTTAAACGGCTTTTAGGGAATCCCGCCTCTTACGATTAACCCTGAACAAAGTCAAGTGGAAGAAATAAACAAGACAATAGGTTTCTGACATGTTAACGGACTGTGTATTGTTTTTTTTATGGCGTTTTTAATTTATTTCACTCACCAACACTTAACACACTATTTTATCCAACTCTACCGATTAATTATTAGTGTTATTACTACGTATCCTTTAAGTTATATGTGTATATAGGCTCAATGTATTGAGTAAAACACAGCTAAAAATACCATATTTACAATTATGTAAAACTGTGAAATTATTGTCCCAGTTTTTCTTCACAGTTAACTTTAAATATGTAAACAAATTACTTTAACATTAATTACATTTCACACTTCTTTGACTGACAATAGTTTTGGAAAGAAATTTTGCCATTCCACAGATACCTCTTTTTAAAAGGAAACACAATGTATCCTTATAGGAAAGTAATGATGTTTTAAACAAATCCTTAGGCCTCATGTTCATTATTCACTATATTTTAAGCATTAATTTACTATTAGATCTTTTATAAAGACATCCTTACTTCATTAATTTCTGGTAGACTCTTATATGCGTCATCCATAGATCCTTTAAATAACAAACCTGTCCATAGTACAATGAAAATATTTTTGAAATATCTAAACACTCACATATCCCTTTCCCCGTTTGCGGGGAAATAAAATGCCGTTTATATAGCTTATAATGAACAATACATGCTTTGAAAAACTATTTATTTATGGTTATTCACGAAGTAATAACGCAAGACATTTGCTGGTAAGCAAACCCAAACTTAATAATAATCTAAGTGTTATATAACATTCAACATACACATAAAACAACGAGTTTAATGTTCTTCCGCGTCGCAGGTTTATTTTCATACGTGCAAAGGAGCTACGCTGCAAATAATAAAACACCCATATTTCAGTAATGCAAGTTGAAAACTTGTGAAACACAATGAGAAAAAGTTTAAAATGCATAACTTGAAGACTGCATGTGTAAATCATATTCACAAACAAAATTATGCTTCAAAAGCCGCTCATTACATACACATAACTTGCTAACTTTGTACTCAAAATGTAACCAGGTAGCTCGTTTAGCTGCTAGTTTCCATGAGAAAACTACAAACTCGGTGTATTTTACACGAACATTTACTTATAGATACAAAAGGAACTTGCAATTATTCCACCACTTATATTTTTTATGAAACTGTAACGTTAGAAGCACACCAACAAGGTTTTCACATTCTCTATGTTCAATATCACCATTTCTGCTGCTCAAGGCAACGACTAAGATTTGATACGCAAGTTCCACTTGCGAGAGAAGACTGCTGTCTAGCACGATACAGGAATCACGTGATGGTCGACCATATTCTTCCCGCACTCTTGAAGCTGAAAAAGCGGTTATAAAGCAGCAAGCACACAAATCCTACTTTGTTCTCAAGACAGAGATTGGGAATTTATATTTTACTTTTCAAACGATGAATGTTCTTGTTCTCAATCTTCCCAGTTCCACTATATACATGTATCTTACATTTTCACAGCAAAGCAACACAAAACTCACCACTGCGCAGAAACGTCCCTAATTTTAAGCTCACCACCAAGAAGGGAGGTATTTTGTCAATAACACTCTTGTTTGATCGAATAATTGTATTTAACTGTCATTCTTATAACGCATTCGCGCTTACAACGTGTGGAGTGGTTGTTGTTTTTTAATAACGGGATACGAACCATAAACTACTATATTCAAAGATCAGGAACTTACCATGTCTGACCCTAACTAAATGATAAATAATTCTGTTGCTGACGATCTACAGCGAACAGAGAAGTCCTTAGGTATACATCACTGGATTACTATATCACGTACTATGCACAATAAAAACATCCCTTCTCTGGTATATTCTATTTTCTAAGTTAAAAAATCACGAAGCAGAGTTTCCTTCCTGTCCGTATTTATGACACGACAAAATTCCAAGAGTACAGGTACGATTTCAACAGTAGAGACCTAGAAGTTTACTGGTCATCTATCTTCTGCACTGACAGCTATTACACAGCCCAGCTGTCTGTTTCAGCTTTACACAGTTATGAAGACTAGTATTTAAGGCGCGAGTTAAGTCTGACCAGTTCATAACATAAACTAACTCGCACTTCTTTTGTTAACCCTGCTTGTGGTAGGTAAAGAAGGGCGAGTGAGCGCTTAATGTATAGACAGCAGACTTGTGAGCGATTAATAGAGGTCAACTACATCAACGGTGTTTATGTAGAGTGTAAAGGTCAGTTTAACTACATCTTTTGTTGTTTTTTCATATCTGTTTTCACATAAACAGTAAGTAACTTCAGGCGTTTTATACAAACTAGAAAATTTTATATTTTCCAGAAGTATACACACAGTATACTATACTAAGGATTAATTGCACTTTACTACGATTTGCATAAGCTAATATTGTAAGGTGGCGAATTGGTGCCCTCGTGTTACAGGTAACACGTTTAGTGCTACATAATTTGCCCATGGTGAATTCTTGATGAATAGACAGTGTAATGTAGTGAAAAAAATCTTAGCCTTTTACGATAAAGGATATTAAGAGTGAATTTGTTAAACGATGTATGAGCATTTCTAAACAGTGAGATAATAAAACGACGTATAGTCACAGAGAAGATTTATAACTGAATATTATACCACAGTCTTTTACAAAAAAGGATATTTGTAAAGAGTGAGACTGTAGAACGACGTATTGCCAAGGGTCTATCTGTTGGTAAACACGAAACCTCACAATGGTTCTTGAGTGTCTTATAAATTGCCGGGATCAAATCCTAAATTTTAGTTTTATCAGCCCTTAATTTCATCGTTGAGCCATCAGAGGGGGTAGATATACTGAAAAGGCATAATAAAAGAGGTAAAAGTATTGAGGCGAAGCGTTTAGAACAACACATTCGGAGTAACGTCTTCATCACAAAATGAAGCGTGTATACTTCCTTGTACAGTTTCAAAGGTCATGAACAAGAAGTTCACGAAGTCTCACAAGCTGAACACACTTTACACACTTCCAGCCACGTGTGGCAATCATGAATCACGGCAATCTAATTCAAACATAAGCTTAAACAGTTCCTCATTGAAGCTCAAACTTCTCTACCTTTAGCCTGCTTAAATGTGGCCTTGAAGTATACGTAAATTTGAGCCGTTAGCCTGTTTTTATGTGGCTTTGAAGACCATCTACAATGAACACATTCGAATAGCTTCTCAAGATGTACGGCATTCCTCGCATAAGCTTGTAAAAATGGAAGTGTCGGGCAACAACGCGTAATGACGACTATCAGATTGAAAACAGGGGAAAATGTTTCACACGTACGATATGCCGTTTGTTTATTCGTAATTAAACACAAAACTTGCACCATCTTTCTTATACGATCATGGGTTACATCAATATCGTGTACATCATAGTCGAAATCTCACGTGATAGAAGAAATTAATTAGTATAGAAACCTCTAGAGTTCAGGTAAAGGGCAACCTTAATCTATTGACCAAAGAAACATGTGGACACGCATTCTTTCTGCAAGTTTAAGTCAAATAATGGAATGGCGGAAACAGGCTATCACACTCATGACGCGTCCATAGCTAAAAGTGTAAAGCGTGTTCCCAGGTAACTTCCGACCCATGGTTCGGAACGCTAATTACTGGACTAACTGTGTTACGTTCAAACACGATGCAAAAGTGACTTTTTTTTTTATTGTTATTATTATTTAGCTCTGAATGTACTACACCGAGTTTCGTACAATATGTTGTCGGCATTAATATCAAAGTCAAAAATCAAACTGTGATGAATAAGTCGTAACTTTGAAGATTTGCGATGAAAATGTAAACGTGACAAAAAACTCATGGGGGAGCATGTTTGGTGTAACAGGGTTTCGAAGCCGTTATGCGAAACATATTTTTGAGCTTCAGAGCTACGTCAAAAGAACATCGAAAACAGCTTGCCTTTAGGAAATTGAACAAGACTAAGCACATTATCAAACCCTTTAAATTAAAGATGTATATAAAATTATTACGTCGAGGAAATAGCTTATTGATATTAGAAAAAGTTAAGATACAACGAGTATATTATCGATTTTCTCTATCAAGATAAAACTGACAAAGATTTCTAAATCGAAACATTTTTCCCCATTTATGTAGAATGTCTTTGTGTGAAAGAGAAAACTTGCAGTGAATTACCATTTAGTAATTTTCATCTTGTTTATTACTTCACATCTTCAACTTAAACTTCTCGCACTCAAATTTAAATTTAGAGAACAAAATTCCTGAACCTAAATGAATCCGATGGGAAGTTTTAGAATAGTTTTTAAATATCTAAAATATTATTTGACGAAGGTTTAAGTGTGTGCTTTCCTCCTTTAACTGGGGAATAGTTGAACCGATTGTCACCAACTTTGACATGCTGAAAAAAGATGGTTTGTGTTCGGAGTTGACCCATGACTTAGTTTATTTAATAATAACAAACTGCATCTGAAACTTAAATACTACTGTTAGAAAAGAAGTAACATTAATCAGAATTGTTATGTTTAAGTTAACCTGTTAACTTGAGTGACAACAATGATACTAAATTTTGTAGCAATACTAATATCTGGTGTATTTTTAATATTTATTTTGTGTAAGAAATGGTAAAATTTAACGACGTTTGGCCCTCACAGATATTTTCAAAATAATTATTTAATATTATCACATACTTTAAAGTATATTATGTAAAAACAAATAAAAATCTTTCAACATTGACTATCAATATCTATTTTGCATATAATTGCTCATTATTTTTATCTTCAATAAGGGAAAATGTTTCATAAGCATTATATTCCGTTTGTTTATCTGTAAATAAACACAGCTACAAAAAACAAGTATCGAAACACAATTTTTGACGTCATAAGTCTCCAGACTTACTCGCTATATACATCACTGGAGAAGGGGTGAGCATGATATTATGTTAGATGGAAGCCAATAAAAAACATAAGGCAATAAGTAAAAGAAAATATTATTGGTATCTGTAAATTTGAACATTAAATGAGCGATGTATTTGTAACTACGATCTTGACACCCCTATGGAAAGGTTTTCTGTTAATTACGATTATGAACTTTACGATGATTTTTTCTTCTTTCTATAAACAGCCAATACGTAAATATGATCATTCCACCAACAATAAGGCCTTACAGTTAGGTCTAAAACAAGCTCATGAACAGTGCAATTTTGTCTGTATACATTTTAACTATATCCAATTAACAAAACTTTGTTGAAAGCAAAACAACGATCGCATAATTACCGATTTTTATTACCATGAAAAATTAAATGTTACATTAATGAACATACTACCGTTTCTAATAATTTAGTCTACAATACATCTGTCAACATGAAAACTTAATATTCCCCCATGCATACAGCATTAGCATTAAAGCTGTTTTACGATGTTATATAACTGAGGCTGTAATTGAACTGTTACATAAAGCATTAATGTTTTTATGGCTTAATAACGGGTTTACATACATATATATCCATTAAAGATATATTTTAGGGCTTAATGACAGGGACTTCTTTTTATCACTGTTTCGTTTTGTTGTTTTTTTTCAGTCTAAATATCTCGACATTGAAACCTTCACGATATCGATGCCTTTTCCCAACTTGGTAATGATGTTCACGTGCCTCTAAACTCATGCTTCTTGGACACCCACTTGATCTGATCTGTTAAAACTGTACAGAAGGAAGAAATTTCTGTTATAAAGGAGAAACCAATCAGGGTTATCTTCTAAATGTAATTGGAACCACTTGCAGTTAGATATAAAAACATGTATTGTAAAGTTTGATAGACGATATTTAAAACACAGGAGAGGGGCGGGTACGACTCGTGCCTAGTTTGTTTTCATGGATCAATAGTTTTCCTGCTTATGAAGTCGAGTTTGGCCAGATCTTGTTCGCTTCAGGTAGCTATCATTATTTCCTGTCCTCACGTCATCTTGTTATTTAGAACCCCTCTAGATAATTGTAAGGATTTTTGTTTCTGCTGCTGAAACAGGTTTCATTGCACGAGAGAGAAGCAGAACTCTTAATTAAGTTTCCGGTGTTTCTGCTGACAAGTTTAGATTTTTTTTTTTTTTGATACACGGAAACTCCAAAGTACAATTCATTTCCAAATATATTATACTGTTCACACAGGAAATGTCGGCAACATAATGATCCAAGACAGACCATAATACAGTAAACTGTTATCCTGAACAGGATTGCAAGTTTCCTGAAAGCTTTTCGGTTTCAGTATCCGATAATGAAAACTTCATTTCTGGACGTCTTACCTCACGTGACTGGTGTAATCCAACGTTTATTAACAAAAATTTGTGATAGCACTAAGAAAAGAAATAATTACATGGGTTGGTACAAAATAAGTTTTGGGAATATATATATGTTCAAATATACAAACAGTGTAATGGAAGTCCAAGGAGCATTTTATGCTTGGAGTAGGAATAAAATTCCTAACAACTAAAGTTAAAAGATAGAGTCGTCGATTTTAATTCAGATTCTTCCTGCTCAAAGTCATTGTTAAATAAATTTAACGGCACGATGGAAAAGTTAATTTTTTCTCCAGAACACACACACACATAAAAGAGGTGGAAGGTATTCTACTGAATGAAAATATGGTTTTAATTAAATAATTCTATTCCACATACATAAAAAAAAAAATTCAAGCGAATGAAATCTTGGTGGTTATTGTTTCTTCGATCAATCCCAATTTCTTAAAAGAATCGACTAACTGTTAAAGGTGCTAGGCTGGGATACAAAGAGCAGAGATATCGATTTTGTAACAATACACTGAGAATATGTCATAGGAAGGCAAGGATCATTTGGTTGCTATGATGTATGATCTCCAAAGCATGCAGAAGAAACGCAGCAGACGTAAAACCGACTTCATTAATTTCAAATCGCTTTATCAGAGTTTTTCTTAATATTCCAACGTACCTTTTTTTCTTATAAATCTGTATACGCGCATGAGCGCATTTATATATTATTTTTAAAAAATTGCACTTTTCTATAAAACAGAATACGTAAAAAAGAACGAAATTATAACGTTAAACAGCATATGTAAACCTTACATGAAATATGAATAAACGTAATCTTATAGCGAGTGAACAAGAAAACCTCAGCCACAAAACAATAGTCTAATACCGGCACACAAATCATAAGGTGGGTCATCATGTAATATGTCTTGTTTGACTGAGGTACTAGGGAGGTAAGACCCAAACTGCGTTGGGGATACATCGTCTATCCAGTACTCATATTCACTGTTTTATGTGTGTCTGTAAAAATTAATACTTATAAAGCAGTTAAGTAAAATAAAATCAAAAGTTGTTTTTTTTTAATTTCGCGAAAAGCTACGAAGGCTATCTGCGCTAGCCGTCCCTAATTTAGCAGTGTAAGACTAGAGGGAAAGCAGCTAGTCATCACCACCCACCGTCAACCCCCCTTGGACTACTCTTTTACCAACGTATAGTGGGATTGACAGTCACATTATAACGCCCTCACGGCTGAAAGGTCGAACACGTTTGGTGTGACGGGGATTCAAACCCGCAACCCTTAGATTACGAATCGAGTGCCTTAACCACCTGGCCATGCCGGGCCGAAATTAAAAGGAAGAACTGAGGTAAAAACAGCAAATTCAGATCTACGATAAATACGTGTGCGTTTCTTATAATAGCAAAACCACGTTGGACTATCTGCTATGTCTACCAAAGGAAATCGAACCCTTGATTTTAGCGTTGCAAATCCGTAGACTTACCGTTATACCAAGGGGGAACTAAGATTAATGGCTTGAAATGAACGAAAATAAACAAAGATCATACCAAAGGCCCTGCATAACTTAAAAGGATCCCCAGGCTACAGCCTATATATAATGGGGATATACACAAACACACACAACGTTTTCAGTGTATAAAAAGCTAAAGAAAACTTAAATAATTTCCAAATTCGTTCTCGATCAATTTTTAACGAGTTTTCAATCAAAGTCAGTTTCGTAAAAAGTACAGAAGTTGGTACGTGTATAATAATAGTAACATTAATCAAGACTGATGTATAGTTTTATTACATTTTTATTTATTTACCCATACCGTATTTTTATAGTTCATTTAATTCATTCTCCAAGAGGTACAGTACAACTATACACATATATTAATTCTCTCTTTTATATGCAAAAACGGCTGTTCTCGACATCACTGATTGTTAATTCTCTCTTTATTTTACTCCATTTCTTCCGACAAACATCTAAACCTCCCAATAATATGTTTAAAAAATGTCAAAAATATTTTTGTTAAGCCATTTTAATCTTTTTTCGTCGATTTTCGTCAAGGACTTGACGGAAATAGCCAATTTCTTTCAGTTACGATCCCAGAAACTCAACGCCGTCTCAATTGTCCCACACAAAGATGAGAAGTGAAGTAAAGAGCGCAACTATGAAAAGTGACAGGTAAATCAATCAAAACAACAAATATGTTCAGGTGCTATGTTTGAAGTCGCCATTTCGAATACCCCAGAAACCTTTATTTTGGACTGAAATCTCAAATTCTTCTCCGAAAGGTAAGGCACTCAAAGGCGAAAGGTTACACTTGCCATACAGCACTTCAAATTATGATAAGAATATAAAAAAATCGATTTGAAAAATGTTGCGCCTCTACGAGAGCGAGAAACGCACATACAGCTTCAACATAAACTGTCTTTATCTTGTACGCGAAAGAAAATATTTTTCTCGCAAAGTAAAAATACCAAACAAATGGGCAATGCACAACATAACGACAACAGCTTAAAGAAAACCTTAAGTTTTAGAACATAGTAGAAGGCTTATAGATGTATCGTCAATTACGTTTCTTGTGTATATAACAGAACAATATATTAACTTTAGAAGTACAAGCACGTACAGGGTCGAATGTATGGATATCACTTTTAGCCGAGTTCATTATTTTGTGTAGTGTTTCAAACCCGGTGAGGCCCGGCATGGCCAAGCGTACTAAGTCGTGCGACTCGCAATCTGAGGGTCGCGGGTTCGCATCCCCGACGCGCTAAACATGCTCGCTCTTTCAGCTGTGGGGGCATTATAATGTGACCGTCAATCCCACTATTCGTTGGTAAAAGAGTAGCCCAAGAGTTGGCGGTGGGTGGTGATGACCAGCTGCTTTCCCTCTAGTCTTAAACTGCTAAATTAGGGACGGATAGCACAGATAGCCCTCAGGTAGCTGTATGTGAAATTCAAAAACAAACAAACAAACCCGGTGATGAAAGTTTTGTAAGAATCTTGGGTCAAAAAAGCCGAGTCAGAGGTTCCCAAAGTTCAAATATAGCCATCCCTGATTTGGTTGGTTAATTGGTTCTTTGATTTGTTGTTAAGCACAAAACAATACGCTGGGCTACCTGTACTCTGTCTACTACGTGTATCGAACTACGACTTTTAGCGTTATAAGCCTGCTAACTTACCGCTGAGCCACCGGGGAGTTCCTTGATTTAGTACTGATGATCAGAGAGAGGGGAATCTGGCGCTCAAGAAACAAAATTATCTTTCACATTCATAACGGCCCTTTATCTGATACAGTGCAACGTACTTAACAGTATATTGCAGCTCAAACCCTTGGCCGTTTTATTAAACAGACATGTACAAACTGGGTCACGGGAGACTAGCTCCAAAAGTCACTTAATGAGACTAAATTACAATCGTCACTTGAACATTTCCATATGTATATTGTAACTTGTGTGTATGGGGCGGGTCATATGTCCTAACAATGTTGAATTAAAATAAAACGTTTAACGACGTAATACAATTACTTGCGCTTCTAGAAATTACCACTGCGCAATTTGTAATAACAATAGTACCTACACAATTTTATAGTTTTGAATACTACTGTATGAATGCTGGTAAACCAAGACATTATACTTACAAATTGCACTGTCTTATATATGCCTAACGTTTAAAAAGGAACTGTGTAAATTCTCATGCTTCTTGCACTTGGTCTTTAGAACATTCATAATGTGATAATTCAGGATGAAAGCTTTGAAAATTTATGGTTTTGATCAAGTCATGGATATTTCTGTTTACTTCCACTGATATAACAATAAAGAAACTTACCTTCTTCAAGTGGCCCATAGATGTTCCAAGAAAAGCAACAGTATAGTCATGGGTAGAAGTCGCTGCCACAGCAGTCAGTAAAACTCCTGAATACGTGAGTACAGGCACACCTTCTATAGGCATGGTGCCACCTAGCGGTGTATTTACGTCCATTCCACAAAAGTCGTCGTTAATCTGGACTTGCTGTTTAAAGAATTGAAACCGTTAATAATCACGAGTAATTCAAGTATATGTAACACTTGCAATACATCTGTACACATTTATCACGGGAAAAGTCCTTTCTCATCACGTATTACAAAATAATACAAACAAATGTGATTGCATGTACAAAGTTTTTCTCCAGTGGTTTCCTTCAAGAGCTATTGGCAGAACCTGTAAATAATAAATGTGTTTTACTGTGTTTTATGTTTGTATCCATTTCTGTGTTTATCTTTAATGCTTCTAATGCAACCCTCATCCGGTTGTTTACAGATTTGGATTCGGTGGCGGGGGGATTATTTCATAGCACTGTGCTCTTCAAGTTCGATTTGGAGTAGATATAATAACATATACGGGTTCTTTGATAGATGCTGATATTACACATCGTTCAGTTTCACACGCACATAATCATTATTTGAAGATTTTGTTCTTCAACAGCCAAAAGGTTTCGAACACATCGCTAACATCAGAAAATAGATACATCAGGACATCTTTTTCCCACATTAGCTATCTGGCTCTCAGCAAGTTATCTTCGCATCTTACCAACGATCGCAATTTTTCATGTACCGGAAATAATAGTTGAATTACCAATAATTTTCACCTATCTGATTCATCTACATACCCAAATTTGTCTATGAGAATAATACGAAGGAAAGGATAGAGAACAGGGAGGCATCCTCCTACCCAATTTCATCCAACATTTCACTCAATACCTCATTATTTTAGTCACGTGACAATTATAACACGCTTCTTTCTACTCTTCTCAGGTGCTACGGATGAACTATTTTACTTCATCTTCCTCTCTTCCCAATTTAACAGCGAACTCTAGTGAAACTAAAACGGAAGAGAATGTATACCTAATATTCTTCACACACAAGCACAGGGATAAATGTCCCTTCATATTTGCATTTCATTATGAGCCATGTCCTTAGTTCACACTCCAAATTCCTTCTTCATATCCAGTTTATATCTTCATATCCATAGCTGGTTTATTCACATGTGTTCACTTTAAACAGCTGATCAGCAAGTAACTAAAAACTAATTTAATATCGGTATTTTCAATTTGAACGACACCTTATGTGATATATGGGCCAAACAACGATCATGTAACTCCTAATTTATACCTGCTATAATCGAGAGGTGGGGGAACTAATTACAATTATTTGCTAGATATGCGTCTCCTCCCTTAACAAGAAAGTGGGGTCAACTATTGCAGTTATAATGTTCTCGCAGCTGAATGTGTGAAACATATTCAAATACATGTTTTTGCTCAAACTTTGGGCATTCCGAGACAAGGTACGGTTTTCACTAATTATTAGACCACGTCTGGCGTCCAAAGTTCAGTATAGTGGTACCTCGGTACTTACAAAAAATAAAATCAACCACAAAAACTATAAACACAATAAAAAAACAATAATTGAAAATTTAACTGCACTTTACCTGTGCTGAGGAGAGCTGATGGCGTAAGTGAAAGGTGATGAGAAACGTGAAGAGTAGGAGGGTTATTATTGTTTGGAAGGGGAGTCACCTTCCATTAAAACGTCAGGTAACTCTCATTCTGGGGTTCTTTCTCTTTTCTGTCTCTTTGCATCGCTAAAACCTGCTTAAGACTCAAAGGCATCACATGTATCAACACTCATTCCAAGAGTGTTTTTCAGGAGGTCAGCATGCAACTGCCTTGCTTTCTCACAAATGATGGTCTCAGAAATGCTATTACCAGCGAACTGGTTTTCGTTTACCCAAATCAACAATAGTTTTTCTACCTCTTCCACTGTTTGCGATCCTTGCTTCGTAAGCACTGTCACTCCTTTTATAACATCAGCTCCTTTGATGACCTCTATATTTTTCAGTATGGTGCAGACTGTAGACTTCGCCATACCAAACTGTGTAGCAAGGTCAAACATGTGAACACCACTCTCATACTTCGCTATGAGATCTTTTTGCACCTCTATTGTGGCTCTAACAACCTTTCTTTTTGGTTTACTGCTTTCATTATCCTTCTTGGACCCCATGGTGGCTTATTTAGTCAGAATATTAAAAAAAACAACAAAAAGAAAGAAAGAAAAGAAAAAGAGAACGTTCGCAGCAGATTTTAGCGAGGGTGTGGACTGAGCGATAGATGTGGATAAAATGTCGTGGGCAAGCTTGGCGTAGGCCAAATATGGTCGAAGGGCCGTTCGGGTCATCAACTGGGTTATTTCGGGGGTTCGGGCCACGACAGCTTGGTTCAGCCACCGAGTTTATGTTCAACAACCGAGACATTTTCTTCTCAAACAATATGTTCGAAAACCGTATTGTTCAGGAAGGGAGTCGTTCGAGAACCGAGGTACCACTATACTAATTTTTTTGTAACATTTCATTTCGAGATGATACTTGCAATCAGGTTATTGTTGTTTTACAAATATTTCAAATTGGCGATCTATGTAATTTCATTAGCTACATTGCAAAATGAAAAAAAGAAAAACAAAATAAAACATGATGACGGTGTATCTTTTCAATCAGCCAATTTTTAATTTTTTTTCTTTATGTACATTTTGGTCCAATGATATCGATGCAAGTATTCTGCTATTTCCCAAGATGGTAGTTACTAATATGAGATACATATAAAGCAGATAATTTACAGAAGACAAGATTGAGTAGAGAGGAAACTGAGTAGCTTTATGTAATCCTTGGTGGTTTTGTTTATCACCAGTCACATAAAAGTAATCTCGCTACCAACGATCAGGGACGCCAATGGCACATCTAATGAGGATTAATAGCGTGCAGGGTCGAATACAGTGTAAAGCTGGTGTCTGTGAAGAACCGGCAAAGTCAACTCCCACTGTAACACATATATATATTGATCGATTATAAATTACCAAAAAGGTTTATGTACACTTCATAATATCCACGTCATGACCACCTTCAGAACAGACCGCTTATCCGTGCTTTGTGCACATTAGAAACAGAAATAAAGACAGGTAATATATGTAGAAGGGGCGTAAGAAAGTATGTTGAGGCAACAAACACGGTATGTAAATTGACCAACTAATGGTGTTGGTCATGCGACACAGTTTCTACATATTTCCAAATGATAAGCTTTGGCGTATTTAATAATGAGACTTGAATAGTTCTAGAGTAAAAAAGAAATGAATTCGAGTGACTAAGCAAAACAATTTGAAAACGCCAACAAGGTGAACGATGGCATAATCAACGATATAGTCGTTATACGGAACAAACCTAGGATTATCGAACCAGAAAACGTGAACCAAGCCATTCGTTAAAAACCCAAAGCGGTTTAGAAATGCAACATTAATGCAAATAAATAAAGGTCCAGTGAATTTATACGTAGAATTACAGATAGGGTCCATGCTATCGGATTTGTATAAATATAAGCCATTAAGCTACCTATTTGCCAAAGTGCTTATGGGCATGAGTGTTATTTCGTTCGGGGACAGGAAAGGATGTCCCCCATTTTAATATTTGTATAATGTATTCTGACACTAGCTTGTTTTAGCTTGTACTCCCTCTTTTATAAGCAAGTAACACCCCTGCTAGTGGGTCCATAACTGTTGATTAAAGTGTGTGTAATAATGCATGAGCTTCACACATACAAAGTTAATCAAAAATACTATAAATATTGAAATCAATAATTATAATTACTATGGAGGCCTGATTTTTTTTACTAAACCTTATTAATTTGTTATTTAAATAAATAAATAAGTCAAACTGTGCAATATGTGGCCTTACCAGTAGATAACAGAAAAAAACACGTAATTTATAGTTTTTAGAGTGTTATGCATGGACTCGGTAGTTTGAAGCAAAATAGAAAACAATTTTCATCGTGTCCTTAACGTGGATCAAAAAACAACGACACTGCAATGTGCGTGCATATCAACAGATCATTAAAGTTATGTAATATCTTCTAGACATCATTGAAGCAATAAAAGCCTAAGTATTTAATTAAAATGCATACTGAAAGGTAAATTAAAGTTCTTTATAATTTAAATAAATTTTGCTGTGAAATTCGCTTGAAGTCTAAGCACTTCATCTTATCATTTTACACTTTCAATTTAAATTAACTTTGAAAGAATACGAGTTCCCACTATATGCTAAATAAACACGCGACCTAAAATTATTCTCTTCAATGAGAGGTATTGAGATTTAAAATAAATCAGTACAACTCGCAGAACCTATTGTATAACTTTAGCATTCTTAACACTTTCAGAGACTTACATTTCTATTCCTTAATAAGGTACTCAAATTATGTTCAACCAAAGAAGCATCTGGTATTACAAATGTTTTCTCTTATAACCTTATTTTCTTTTTATAAACACTAAAAACGTCGTTTGGGACACTGTTTACGATGATGGCGATATCACAGTCTCTGCTTCTGCAGGACATACATTTTAAAAACATGATCTCTATGGTTTCTGTTTCAAGGTAGCCCATTAATAACTTGAGAGTAAAACATTGGTATTGACCTGCGTCAGGCCAGATTCTGGTTTGATTGTCTCCATAAAAAGTTGTACAACTTAAGTTAAAATATCATCCAAAGTACAACAGATTATTTAGATGTATTCCATACTGAAGCTTCTTCACACGTGAACCAGTAGAAACATGAAACCTTGGAAAGAACCGGCGGCCTGTGGCATTGCTAAATCCTGGTATTATTTGTGAAAATACCAAATGTACTGTACATTGCAGAAGCAAGTATTCTTGGCCTTAAGTGAAATTCACGACGTTTGCTTTTGCCGTTTGGTCGTTAATAATTTCTCCAATTGCTTTTTTAAGAGTTCATTATTAGTCCATGGGCTGTGATCAAACATTTTACTTCCAAACAGTCTCGTCTTATGTACTGATAAAAGCTATGACAGATCCATATAATTTTCAAACAAAGAATCTAACCTTTTGGGATTATGTGCGGAAAAGTGCTTCACTTTTCTGAGTTCATCTATTTTCTATCTATATATATTTCTTACCGAAATATTTAGACCCTTTCTTCACAACAGGTAGGTAACATCACCACACAATCATACGAAAATAATAAGTAATAATGAAATGGATAACAAATGATCAAAACTGAATACAAAAATGTAGTCTTTTCATTGTGTGTGTGCGTGCGTGCGCAAAATGGACTGAAATCAATTTTTGAAAATTCATGCAGGTCTAATTTTCTATGTTATATTAAATGTTTGTCTCCTTTTATTTCACGTTATTGTGGTTGTTGCACACATTAATATTCTGCAAAGCACTTAAAACAGAGACGCATACAAACATGTACATATATGTCGAGTGGAAATATATTTTCGTTGTAAAATGACTGCTTATTCTTTACAATGTGGCTTTTTCTTTAATTACTTTACGAGAAGAAAGTAATATACAAGTTCGACGTAAGATTTTTGTTTGTTTTAGAACTTTGCGCATAAATATACAAGAACTATACGCAACAACCGTCCAAAATTTTGAACTCGTAAACAAGATAGAAAAGCAACTAGTCAACAAAGCCCACTGTTGGGCTACTCCTGTTCGACAGAATAACGGGTTGTAGCACACTTATAAACCAAAAGTGTGGACAGAATTGTTCTAAAGCATGAGCAATGAATTATATGATTTAGCCTAGACACAGTAAACATTTCGTCAAGCCCGGCCCACATTCAAGATATATTAAAACCTGCAATCAATTAAATCATAAAAGATTTGTTTGTTTTCGTTTGTTTTTTTGAAATTCGCACAAAGCTACTTGAGGGCTATCTATGCCATAAAAGATTTATAACTTAAAATATAATTACAGAATAATCAAATCGATGCATGAATAAGTATATTAGAATTCTTCAAGGTGCACCTATAATGTTGCTCTTTGGACATTTTTCACAATTAACTTAATACACATTATAACTTCAGTTCATCTTTGAACTTTGAAATTTCTTTTAGTAACCAGGAATTTTTTTTGTTTTATATGTTTTCACATGAAGCATAGTGAGAGCTGTAGAAATTAGTTCTGTTTATTTCTCACATAAATAAAAGCCTCAGAAGGAATTAGCAGAAAACATAATACACGGTAATAAACCTTTGATATTAAGTACTAGTTTAAAATAAAATTTAAATGTACAACAATGGAACGATATCAAATTTATATGGACACCAGTTTGGATACTTTCACGTGTCTTCTTCAGTTAAACATTTTGAAATTTCCTATATCAATATCATAATCAGTATGTTTTACAGGTTGCGTGAGAATTTATACAAATCACTTAAAAATCACATGATTGGAGTTGGAATTTTGAATTTGAATGGTAACTCACGCACATGGAGTCTAACCGGCTAGCTCAAATATTCCTAAGAAACTGATTTCACCGTTCATAATTTTGAAATATCAACAGGCAGCAAAACCCGATGCCATGAGTTTAGTCCAGCTCTCTGAACTGTATAATAAATAGGACTAACTCACTTTTATAACACTCACACAGTTCAAAGTACAGACCATATTCTATTATGGCACATGTCGAGCGCCTGACTTTACGATACGCAGCACGACACGCAAACAACTTAGTGCGTACTTATCATACACACTAAATATCGTAAGTTCCCTTTGCTACGTTTTATGTTTCATTTGCTTTGCAAGTACCATTCAAGTATTGAAACGTACGTCTATAGCAAACTTTCAAATCAACGCCAGTTCTTCGGGAAGTGAGGGCCAGTTTTAAAATAAATGAGAAATCTGGGCGATAACAATAAACAGAATATGATATTCACGTGCAGTATCGAATTAAATAATCAATTAGAATAACAAATGTTATCAACTAAGAATCTAAATTTCTGTCGGTAACATTCATGTTGCAAGATTCCTAGATCAGAAAATTATTGCAGCCATGAATAACAAGACCATTTCACGTCTGTCGGGTGTCATGCCGGTTTGTAATCCCCATTTATGCAGCATGGAACATACCTATGATAAACTGATACCAATCTCAAGATTCTCCCAATTCACGTGCAGTTCTCTCTCAATCTCTTATTCTCTCCTTTTTATTTTCTTCATGGAATCTTTGGTTCGCTTCGCTTATCTGTATACCAAAAAAACGTAATTTTATTATTACAGTTCTACTTGTTTTATTTTTCGCGTGTCGTAAATTCGTAATCATTATTTTTCGTGTTTGCGTCTCGATTTGTTTGCAGAAGATACGGAGCAAGAATGTGAAAAGGTATGAAATTGGAAAAGTATTGGATAAGACGACTATAGGATTATGAGAGGCAAGTTAACAACTTACACGTCATTGATGATGATTTCAAATAACTGGAGAAAAAGAAATGATACAGCAGAAGGAAAACACGGAGTATATTCCATAAAACATGGCTAATAATTTTCCATTATTATGACTGCTGACTGTAATCACAAGCATGTGCGTTGTGCTGAGAGTAAAAGCATGTTTTACTGTTATATAGCAGTGGTACCCGAGATTTTTTCACTGACCACATCCTGACTTAGTTACCTTGGATTTGTGCACTACCTCCACTATGTATTTTTTTTTTGCGTAAAGTTTTGCGTTTGTAATTATTCTTCGTTTGGTTAATCTTTCGTGACATTCCTAGAAACTTGCCACTAAACAAGTTTTGGATACTAGTGACCACTCTGTAGTAATGATTGTTAACAATAATATGAAAAACATGCAAGAGTACCCGTCCCCAGTGACGGGAAAATGATAAGTTAATTTACCAATTTAAATAATTTCGTGAGCTTTAAAAGGTTGTGTTACACTCTTGGTTATAACCAGAGTCAAAGCTCTGAGCCGCTTATACCATCCACAGAGAAAAATAATTGTTGAGTATTTCAGTAATGCTAAGAGCCACTCAAAAATAACACAAATTTATTTATTAAAATAGGCTCCAAACCTAAATTCTAAATTCTGTTTCGTAAATTCCCAAATACCTGAAAAGTGGCTTTCAAATCAGAATTTAACACTTACGGAAAGCAAATTTTATGTCATACTGAATGATATGATAAATATCATTCACACAAAGTAGTTTTTTACTGTATTATTACTTCTTATTTATGGTGAAGATGCTAAGGCTATCTACCACCGTACCTAAATTTTTACCAGAGTTTCTCCTAAAGGGCCCCCCGGTGGCTCAGCGGTATGTCTGCGGACTTACACGCTAAAATCCGGGTTTCGATACCCGTGGTGGGCAGAGCACAGATAGCCCATTGTGTAGCTTTGTGCTTAATTCAAAACAACAACAACTTCTCCTAAAGGATTATTTTCAACTGCGTAATTATATTTTCACTTCATTTTTAACACATTAGGCCTTATTGCACCTCATATATAATATGTAGTCCCAGGAACAAATGATAAAAAAGAATAATTATTTTAGTAAACAGATTTATTTATCAACTCTGGAATGGAATTTTATAATCTTAAATATTTTTTTAAAATATTCATCCACTTGAACTTACTTACGAAGGTGAATTTTCAACAGAACAAATAGTTTTATGGGTGCATAATTTATAATCAGCTGAAGAATAGAAAACCCAGTTTTAAACTAGTGATTACAGTGAAGGCAGCCGTCAGCAGCACTATACCAACAACCAGCTATAGTAGGGAAATGACTTTCACTCTTATAACGCTCCCACGGCTTAAAGTGCAAGGAGTATTTTGTGGTATCATATGGATTCGAACTCGATTCACTCGCCCCGAAATCCAGAGTTTTAGCACAAAGAACTGATCCGTGCCTCTCCACGACAGGCGTTATTTTGGTAATGTTGGATACATACAGTTTTAGTCGTGTATTTTAAAGCTTATTCTTACTTTCTGCTAACTATATTGGCAAGTCTCTATTTTCCATCATAAGTTCGTTGTTAAATACAAAGCCACAAAATTGGCTATCTGCGTTAGGCTCACATCAGTTATCAAACTCCACATTTTTGTATTACAAACCATCAATCTAACTTCTAAGCAGCCTGGGGTTGGAACTTTAAATTACAAGAATTAAAGCAAAATAAAACCTCAAACAACTTCGTAATGAAACAAATTTGGCTTGAATTTCAACCCTATTTACTACTTTTCGTTCATTTGTATATATTATACAATATTCTTAGTGGCTATTCAAATTAAACTTTAATGTGACTGCCACGTATCAGTCTTTATTTAGTGTCTCTCTTTACGTACTCACAGTCATTTATTTATAAAGATGTTTGAGATTTCGTTGTATGACTTTACTTCTGACGTTTGGAAACGTCAAACTTAAGGTCATTACAAATGTATTTGATTTAACTCAGCACATAATAGCAATTTAACTATAATAATAATAAATTTTGTGAATGTCTGCATATGATATTCAAGTATAGACGATCACATTTCCTTTTTGTGAAATCGTGTATAATGCATAAGGATTTCCACGTGACAAAGGCAGACAAGGCACGGCATGTTTAGCACGAGCTCCCAGAGGAGAGCAAATATTTTGGGGCACAGAAAAAAAAAGTATACAAACCAACAAACATTAACCCTAGATGTCTTTTTCACCTCACTGATTTTTAAACAAAATTTTCCGAAATATTTATGTGTAAAAATATGCTACGAGTCCACGAATTTCATTGGTTACAGAAGCCTTAGGAAGTTGCATGTTACAATTACGTACAAAAAAAACAAAAACATTTTAATTGCCGCTTGGATCCCCCGTGTATTTTACACAGAAAAATATCGCTAACGGAGGTAAATAAGTGGCTTTGGCAAGTTATTTTTTTTTGGCCCTTAATACTCGGTAATGTAAGAAGCAAAAACATTGATGCATTATGTGAATCTCACCGGCAACAAACAATACAAAAACAAGTGCTAATTGCTTGTTTTATTTGCTCTATATACTGGACCTCTAACATACACAACGAATCATCATAATTGTATAGACACTATGTAATAATTGCAATTTGCAGCAGTTAATTAAAACGATTCTTCACACAGTTCAAATCCTATCAAACTATAATTCTATTAGAAAATATGTCGTATAATACAGGGTGGTCGCTAGAAAAGCGGAAAATTTGTCAAACAGCTATTTATTTTTACAAAGAATAACTTTTACAAAGTTTTTTAAAGGCATATGTTATATTACACTCATAGATGCTCAAAATTATTAAAATCATACATTTTATTCATGATGTAAAGAAATCAAAATAGAAATGAGTAAGCACGCATTTTATTCATGATCTCATCTGACCCTCAAATTTTCCGCTTTTCTAGCGACCACCCTGTAGATTAGGAGTGATTAAGCCTACTAGTAAACACAGACCGTTTTTTTTTTATAGGGTCTTTTCAATAAATTGTATCGGTGGAGGCCATAAAATCTTTGTTGCTTCAAAACTGTTTTGTCTGTAGTTAAACAGAAAGCTACAAAATGGACGATCTGTAATGTGTCAATCGTGGGTATCAAAACCCGTGTTTTAGTATTGTAAGTCCGCAGACTTACTTCTATGCCACCAGAACAAACTATTGAGCTGCATCCCACTGAGTCTTAATGAAAATCTGGCACAAGCCTATCAATATGTGTAAAACAAATCACATTTGGTTTTTAATATTCACGCGACCGTTAGAAGTTTGATCTATTAGCATAAACGACGTTTTAACTAAATATGATCTAGTAATAGTTGTCACTAAATTTGTAAGCTATATTATCTTAACCATATCATCAATTTAGCAGCATAAGACTAGAACAAAGGCAACTAGTCATTACCTTCCACTGCCAACTCTTGAGTTACTTTTTACCAACGAATAATGGGATTGACCGTCACATTATAATGCCCCCATGGCTGAAAGGACAACCATGTTTGGTGCGATGGGAACCTTACAACAGGAACTGAATAATATTGTTCGATGCGTCCGATTAACAGTTCGTAGTCTTTGTGTAGTATTAATAATGAGTATACCATCCTGCCACTAGATACAAAATGTCCTCCAATGTTATTTAAGTTCGGTTGGAATTTCATAGATCAACAGTTTTTGGCCTCTCACTGAGCGTAAACAGATCCGGCTTCCAAACATCGTTACTATATTTTACGGTTTTATATCATTGAAATTTTGGGTTTAATCATCACGCTCAATGTATTTAAGGTGGTATCGCTATTCGCCCGAGTAATCTAAGAGCAAGCCAGTGTCAGATATCATTACCGTTCGTTTTATCTTGCAATTACCAAATTATTTTTGCTGAATAATAAGTATCATATTCTCAGACATTTGCCTTATTTATACCGACCATCTTAACATCAGGAAATATTTTATTACATCCTAATACACTTATCGAACTACCGAACTCTCTGCAACTCCAGGTCTCATTCTGCTATAAATTTATTTTCCTTGTTCGATGCTTTTTTTTCTTCTTTTAATGATGCGAGGTGGTCACGACGTAGTTTCGTTAAATCGTGTGTTATTCCATATACGTATAGCCTTCTAGTTTGATCAAAATGTGACTTATTAATTATCAGAGGTAGAATAAAGTGAAGCCATAAGTTCAATAATTGTTTTTCGCTATCCTATGACTACGAGATCGAACCCCAGGAGGCTGCATTCATTTAAAAAAAGTGTATCGAAATTTCCTTCTTTACTATATGATAAACAGTATGTGACCGTTTGGCGAAAAGACGGCAATATAATTTTAATAACGAAACTGCTAACGGAGGTTTGGTACTTAAGTTGTTTAAGGACAAAATGTTTAGTGTATTAATATGCTGTACGTTCTCTTAAGTATACTTCAATTTTAGCATGAAACTACACAAGGGCGACGTCATCACTAAATAAGAGGTACATAATCTTCTTTTAACGAATCGGATATTCTGGTAAGTCTTCTTCAAATATAATGCTCAATTGATAGAAGAGAGATTTTATACGACTGGGTTGTAACGGAATCCTTTGAAACCTATTCCGCGTTAAGCCTGATGAAAGCTTAAAAAGTAGCCTTAACACAAATCCATACAATACGGCGGTGAACTTGTTACACGAAACATTTAAAGTTGCTTTGAAAATACAGTGTAAACATAACTTAAAGTCCAAGCAACATCAACAAAAACCATTAAAACAAAGCACAATACTGTTTTCCATGAGTATACAATTATTATATACTTATTTTGAAATCAACTGAAAATAACGTTTTAAATCTTAAATGTTTTCTCATTTGTAAAACACACTTCGTCATTTGAAGTGTCGTTGAATACGTCACCACACAACTCGTGAAAATTATGTCGATAAAATTGATACAGCTCATCAAAATAGTCACGTGAACTTCTATTTCTTGAAAAACATTTACTTCATTGTTAACCAAACTGAGCATATCAACATAAGTCGGCGATGTATTTAAGACTTCGAAATGGAAGATGAGGGGCAATACATGTATAAAAAAAACTTCGGACAGGTTGAAGTTAAAATTATTCGACAAAACTAGACATTAATGCATAATAAACATCGAATTTCTTTTACACAGATTCACAACTTCCTTCTTATACGATCTGCTTTGTTTTCGTATTGTTTTTAATTTCGTGCAAAGTTACACGAGGGCTGTCTGCTAATCGTCCCTAATTTAGTAGTGCAAGATTAGAGAATAGACGGTCATCACCATCCACTACAAACTTTTGGGCTACTATTTTACTGACGAATAGTGGGATTGACCGTCATTTTATGACGCCCTCAAGACTAAAAGGGCGAGCTTTGGTATGACGTGGAATTGAACCCGCGACCCTCTAATTACGACTCGAGCGCCCTAACCACATGGCAATGCCAGGCCTCCTATAGAAACTGGATTGCAAGTTTTATCCTACGCTTACGTAAAAAAACATTTCACAAACCCGGTTATACAAAAATGCAGCACTTTAAAGGGTTTGGCTAAATATCACAACAGACTTCTCAAAAAATTGGGAAAATATTTTAGTTCTGATGATAAAACAATTCTAGTGCAGAACGAATAGCACAGTTTTTATCCTAATTAATTACAATGAAAAACATTTGTGTTCCACACTACTAGAGACGTAAATAGTTTAATACAACTGACAAATGAGAAAACGTACGTACTCTTCGATGCTTCCAAAAACTGAATCCTGCTAACAGTGTACTAATGGTTGTGTGTAGTTAAGCACAAAACTACACAGTGGGATATCTGTCCTTTGCCAACCACGGGTATCGAAAACAGGTTTTTGGCGTTGCAAGTCCGCACACATACCACTGTGCCATCGGGGGCTTATATTTAAGGTACTTGTGTTTCCTTAACAGAAAATGGTGTTATGAAAAAAAGCCATGGTTGACAGTGGGATTTGTTGTGAATGGTTGAATTAAATACAAATCATTTCTCTATCATTCATGACTCACTCTCTCTTGGTGCTGTATCTAATTTGAATGTTAGCAATCATAATTCTCTAGAGGTCTTTTGTACGTTTCAAAATCTCAGTTACACTGACATCCATCAATTTTGCTTATGCTTGAGTTTAACCGTGAACTTTCTCGACCTCTTCTTTTACCTTCTATTTTTCCACTAGTTACCATATTTTCAAGTTCTTCCTTTTTCATTATGTGTCTAATAAAAAATTTGGTTGTCTTTCTCTGATGATTATGGTCAGTTTATTCTGTATGTCTGCTCTTCTCAGAGTTATATGGTCTGTCCACGGGATGTACCGTTTTACCACGATTATTCTAGACAAGAACTACAATGATTTTTCATTGCCTTCTGCAGGTTACGGTGCTCGGCCAGGTGGATATAGAATGAGTTATGACAGACAAATTATCTGAAATAAAATCATGTCATTTCTCAAAACTAGGAAATGCATAAGGGAACATATTAACAAATGGGAGTTAAAAGCACTATATTTTGACAATTAACTCTGTGTTGTGTCTGGTGTGTCGAAAGAAAGGTAAAAGGTACAATTTTACAACAGATGAGGAGTGAAGCTTTCCATAAAATTTATCTTATAAAAAATTTATTCTCAAGGACTTCCTGAGATAGTGGGAGGAGAATAGCTCTGCTTCAAGCATCCCACACCTCCATCTGAGACTAGCATTTTTAAGATTTTAAAAATATCTGTATTATGATTTCCACTGAAATGAAGGTGTTAATTCTTCTACCTTCTTACACCCGTCAAATAAAAAAAAATCGTAGAAACGTCCATGTGTACGGCAGTGTTATTGCTTGCATGCCGGTGTGACATTTTACCTCCCATATCATCATACATTCTACGTCATCTCTGAAGGGCTTCCACCAGTTTGAGAACCACTCTTTTAGACTGAAAAACAAAGCGTTAAAGTGTACACGAGTTAGATTTAGGGTAGAACAACGTCCGGTGTAAAAACAACCCAACATTTCATTTTAAAAGATTTGGTTTCAAATACATTTGACGAGATGTAAAATACTACAGCTAAAACGGCATTAATAAAAAAAACAAAAAAACACGTGGTTGCATTTTTCATACCGTTTTTAAAGTCAATTCTCAACTTCGAAAAAACAATCAACAATAAAAAGAACAACAGTAAATATGATGTATCACGGGGTAGTTCCCCCCTGTCCCATCTAAACGTGTGAAACAGTAGACATGCAAGAAAATTGCAGTATGTGACATTTTGTTAAATAGAGCAAATCCTCCTTTCAAAAGACTATATACTGACCACAGTTAGATACGGATAAAGTAAAACAAAAACAAAACATGGTCAATATAAATGTAAAGCTTCAGTATAAAAATACCTGAAATACAAAGATGCAAATGTGACAGAAAAACGCTACCTATATAAAGTTCTAAAAACAACAACAAAAACATTGAAATGCTTTGCCAGGTAAGAAGATCACTACATTATTAATCCTATATGTTCATCAAACGTCACAAAATACAAAGTAAATATGAACTGAAGTATCAACTTACAACTGCATCAAACACACTGAGACTAAGCATTTATCTTTCTTTCTGCAATGCGGCAACGTCAGTTGAATTCACATAACTATTATCATATTGATAAAACAGAATCTGCATTGGTATAGCTAAGTTTTATTCTACTATCCTCTACACAAAGTTCTTGAGATTCACGCAGATTTACACGAAAAACATCTGTACCACCCACCGCCAAATCTTGGACTATTGTTTTACCAATGAATAGTGGGGTTAAACAAAACTTTACAACGCCCCACAGCTGAAAGAGCGAGCATATTTGGTGTGACGGGGATGGCTGTATATGAGAAATACTACTTACACAATCATCCATTAGAACAACAACAAAAACAAACGACTTTATTGTTCATGAGAGCTTAAGTACCTTTAAATTTTCACATAGAAATAGCGAAAATTATTTAACCTCTGATTAAGTCAAGCTACATCCATAGATCAGTTAAAAACAGCTCAATAATTACTATTAGCAATATAACGAACTTACATACATAACAATAATAACGCATTGTTGACATTGTTTTATATGTGAGCAGCCAACAGTTTAAATGGAAAAGTGAGGACGACGTTTCGATACACTAACGTGTGTGTGTGTGTGTGTGTGTGTGTGTGTATATATATATATCTTTGTCAGGTTAGTGTGTTGAAATCTCGTCTCACTTACCCTTACACGTTTCAACAAAAGGACGTTCATATATAAAACACTGTTTCTCAACAAATTATTACCTGCTAACCATGTCTTTTACACAGTTAGATTGCACTAATTTACCAACTGAATGCTCTCATTGTTAGCAGTATTTTAGGCCTAAATAATTACGTAAAAATAAAGACTTCACAAGGTGATTAGAGTTAACAAAGTCTAAATTCTTAATGTAAGAAATACCAACTTACAGTGTGTTGGCACGGTTGACTAGGGTTAATGAAGTCTAGTCCTCTGTCTCCTTTACCATTGAAACAGTTCTGGATGTTCTGAATGAACTTCCGGTGGACAGCGGACAGAGCATACACACACATGGCAGAGTTCATGGATGGTTTGTTATAAATGTCTGCTTCGTCTTTGGATTTGGAAAACACTGTGAAGAGCACCTTATCCTGAGCGGTGATTCCTAACGAAACGGCTAAGTCAGAGCCTGGTTGGCCTACGAAGGCAGCTTGAGCGAGATTGTAATCTGTGCCATCGTTTGAGCGGCAGACAAGTGGGATCTCGGTATACGAGTAGTAGTGTGGATCGTTTTGACAGATTCGAACGAGTTTGGATAGGAACGGGTAGGGCCTGTCTGTGTTCTTCTTTTGTACCGTTACAAAGTACGAGAAACCCTTATTTTCAAACCCGTATACATAGGTGATAGGGTAGATGGACCTAGCAAGACTGTTTACGGACACTTTAGTCCCGGTGGTTACTTTCGATTCGGCGATAGTGAACATTGTTTCTGTATCCAAACTACGACTACTGACCATTGGTACATCTGAGCGGTAAGGCCCATTTCCAGTGTAGGTCACACCGACATAGAGAACATTGGTCGTTCTACGGAAAGTTTTTGTCGGTCCCTTAGCAATGAAGACTACAGTCGATGCTGTTCCGTTGTTCGCTACAACCGACTCATTGGCTGGAGTATCGTAATCTGTAACGTTCTCTAAGTGATGTTCTGTGCATACCCCTTGAAAAAGGCTTCCACAAGCTATTAACCTACTTTGTTCATAGTCAATAACAAGGGCTTTGTTGTGGTAGTCCGTAGGCTTCTTTTCCACTTGAGGACACACACGGGTTACGGGACAGTAAGAGCTATCCTCCTTTGGTCCCATGACGGCCGTATTTTTCAAGATTAGTTTCGGAGTCAATTGATAGATCATATTAACTCCACCTACATATACAAATCCCGTATACGTGTTGACAACCAGGTGTTCGAATTTTTCACCTGGAAAATTCTGTCTATCAAAAACTGGGTAACTAGTATTTACAAATCCTCCCTGGGCCATTGATGTTGATACCCACAGCATCAGAAGCGACCAACAACAGTGCCGAGGGAACCCTCCTATCCAACGTCTTTCCCGTTTTCTCATGACTGTTGATCTTTAGTTGGGCCTCTACGAAAGAAAAACAAAAATAATTATTACAAATCTGAGAAAAAGTAACTTCAAAACAAATCTTCGAGATCTATGGTTGCAGAGGAACCGCCATTTTGTGTTCTGATATTTTAATAAACCATTTTCTTCAGACATTTATAAAGTGGAAAATTTTCAAACTTTTTTATATACCAACGCTAAATTGTTCCAAACAGATTGGGTATTTTGCAATCACTAGAAAAGTTCGTGATTTCTTAACAATCAATGCTTTCAAAACCTTTATATTCCTGCGTCAGAGCAGCATTTAATACAATTCCGATAATTCATCTGACCATTGGCTGACCAAGTGAACTTTCTTGTTATAATTTTTATGTCATTTAAATACTTTCTTCATTCTGCATAGAACTGGCCTTTCTTTAATTATTAATGTTGTACACATTACAACATTTAGCCTTGTAATTATGTAACTAAATTGTAGTCAGTGTAGATTTTATACAGCGGCACATTTTATCGCTCCTGGACAGTATCCACGCATCATCCAAATACTTGTTGCTGGGAGACAAAACTGCACGTGACGGTGTGCTAGGAACACGATCCCATTACTAGGCGCCCCCCGGCGGCAGGAGACAGAAGTCTATACAATTAGAACTGAAGAGATCACTTGAGTGGAGAAAATGGATTAGCTTGGTGGATGTTCCCTAAAGGCCCGTCACACTGATGGTCGGTCGTCTCCGAAACCCGAAACAGAACTCGAGCAGTAGGTATTCTTTGAAGGCGCAAGAAAAAAGTCAGCTTGAATAATTCCAGTAAAATAAGGCTTTTGAGCTTCGACACGGTAAAGCAGCAACATTTCATTACTTACAAGATATAATAAAGTTCGAATTAAAAAAATGAACAAATTGTAATGACTGGCATTTAACTTAGGTTGTTCTAGGAACAACTCCATCTCACGTAGTTTCGTACAATGACATTACTACAGCAAGCCAGGTTGTGTTTGGCACTGTTGCTTTTGTTTCTTTACGTCATATCGAAGAGGTGCGAATATAACGCAACGGTTTCCCTGCGCTAAGCTAAACACAATCAGTATATCGTAATTTCAAATTCTTGAAACCAGCTAAAAACGGTAAAACTACGAAATACATTTTTGTTACTTTGATAATTATCTCTTAATTTATCAGTTTACTAAGAATCATATAGTGCTGTAATCAGATTTGTTGTCACAAAAAATATTGGAATTCATACGTGAATAACAATAGCGCAATGAAGCCAATTCTTTAATAATCCACTTAATTTTAAATCTTTTTAATACACCTTAGTTCAAAAATAAACCATGTCTTCACTTGTTTCAGTATTATACGAATCACTTAGCTATACTTGAGTATTATACAAGCATACATTATCATAAAGCTCACATTGTACCTCAGTAATACTGTAATCAAAACTACAATATACGTTACAAATGAATTAAATCGCTTTTAATCCGAAGGGTATTTAAAAGCTATGTTACTGTTACAATACTTACGTTTTTCAGTGTATACATAATTTCCATATTTGTCTAAACCTAAGCACCCTCATAAATACTAATTTTTTTGCGTTTTTTTCAACTTTAAACCATTATCCGATAACTAATATCACAATAAAATGTGAAACAACGAATTTCGATTTACATCTTAAAAACAAATTTGAAAAAGAAATGAGAAGCATTTTACATATATTTTTAATTTTTTTTTCCTTTCATCAATTTTGTGAAATTGTTTTTACCAAAAACTTTTATTATTTGCAAAAGCAACCAAATCGAGGTGCTACTTTCGATGCATGTTATAAGGTCCATTTAAGATGGTCCACGTTTCAGGCATAGCTACCCTTAATTTAAAATTTCTGAAGAGCACTACTACCGTCTACATTACCATTTTCGACCAAGAAATTCGACTGACTACATAATTTTTCAAAAGCATCCAAAACTGGAAGTGGATGAACCATCACGGCTCGAACTATGGACCTCCAGAGCTCAAGCTCGGAAAGCTAACCACTAGGCTACGTTTAACACAGTTTACACACGTTTTGATTTGAAATTAATAAGCATAACTGGGCTACGCAATTTTTAAAACTATACAGTAGTAATTCATATAACTCGAAATGATTATATATACCTGTGTTCCGAGATAAAACTATATCAATGTGGCAGTTATACTGTGACTGTTTTTTGGTTTTAATTTCCCTTATAAACCTAATCACGTCTAGAGGTCCTCCAATCATTATTTCGATATATTTATATTCGTTATAAACGCAATATTTTGATAAAATTAATACATCTTATAATAATATTTGCTGCCATGAGCTCCACCGGTTACAACCAACTTTTAGTTATGAACCGCTTGATACACCGGTGGGTCACACACAATTATTTTTAAGGCCAAATTTGACATACAAATTCGGTCAATTGTGACTGCCACTTAGCACCTCTATGAAGTTGATTTTTTTTTAATACTTAATTTATTATTCGGCAGCGAGGGTATTAAGATATAAAATAATGTATTGATGTAACTGTCTGTACACAAGTTAAGACTTTAATACCTTTCGGTATATTTTAACATTATATGTTTGCATCATAGTAAATATTATATACAAAAGTTTTACATTTACATAATATCACGTTCCCTGATAATAAAATATTTAACCTACAATGTGGAACGTATAATCCTGACGAAATAAAGAACTGGAAAGGACACAAAATACATAAACGCTTCCTAAATGTTTTTTCCTGTGCGACATCATTTTCAGACGGAATAAAGAGCTGAAATCGACACAAGACACACCAACGCTTCCTAAACTTTGTCCCGTGTAACAGCATTTTGAGATGAAACACAGAACTGGAATGGAGTTTCTGCTAAGGGTTTCCAAGGGTCTGCGATGAGGGATAGACTGTTAATGTGGAATTGCTCAATATTACTAAGGCACTGCAATTAGCATTTAAATTCCTATTAAAATGAAAGGTATCTGTGCTAAGGGGCAACATGAAGGCAAACAAATACATAGATAGCACTGAAATTAGTTTCAAAATTATTGTACACTCATTACGAGTTCTCGGAGGTTCATGAACGTTAAAATAAATAAAACAGCATCAGTTATGTGCAGCTATTCTCACATAAAATTAATCACGTAGTCTTGTTAACATAACGAAACGTTTAATTCATTTAATCCTTCCTGTAAAAGCTTTTCCTTAAAACAGAAGTTTATTATTTCACGAATTATTATTTGTACTTACGGGAAACGCAAATTTCGACGTTACGCAACCCTTCGAAAAAAACATCCATTCTGTACTTGTGTACCGAAGCACATTAAGCTAATACAATAGCGAACTGACAAACAACGACTCATAAGCACAATGAAAAATATTTTATGTACACAACACACGTTTAAACAGAACAATGGTACCTGAAGAAATCAGACCAGTGTTCTGCTAATAAATGTAGAATGTTCTCTACAGAAAATATTTTCCGCTGTGATTATGAATCATCGTTTATCAGTTTACATAAAAGTCATAATCATGATAACAACAGCGTCATATGGTTAAGTTTTATATTGTAATCTCAACAGAAAGGTCATTTTTGCTTCGTAAAATTTTATATTCATAATTCTCTGTTTCACTCAAAATGCGTGCAAAACTGCAAAAAAAAGAGAGAAATAAATAAATAAAGAGTCCTCTTATAAAATAGAATACCTGTGCTGTTGGTGTTGTGAACAAATATTCTTTTCCGTGGTTTTCACAGACCAATGTACTTTGAGTAGGTGGAGAGATGCGAAGTTATAGGAAACAATCAAGCATAGCTTGCATGATGCCACCATCCAACGATGGAACAAGTCCACGTGTAGTCCACAGCATCAACGTCTACGTAAATAAATCAATAAGTTCTAATTAAACTGGCAGGGAAGGTTGTGGAAGTAACAACTTAGGCAAGCAGAAAGAGAGATTACTGATGGGGGCTTGGGGAAGTCTTACATCACACAAGAATGGCGGTTTGTGGTCTCGTAAATGTACCATAACTTCAATAGTTGTGCGTCAGAAAGCTAAGAATAGCGCTTATAATAAATAACTCGCAATGTTACATCAATGAGGATGACTACATAGCTAGAAAACCACATCATACACATTAACAATAACTCAATCGCACCATGAATAAAACCATTACTTAACACACACTATCCAAGAAGAGAAGTACGTATGTATTATGTTTTCATCCGATGTAACGGAAAATTAGACACACGACGTCACTGCAACATGAACTTATGCTTCATTAAAACTACGTTCAATACATCTATACTGCAATACAAGGTACACACATGACACATTTGTGGGGCTCTTATTACACAAGAGAGTTTGTGGGATTCGATTCACACTCGTGAACTTCTCAGAGAATTTTTCAGGAATGTTCATTGCTCGTGGGAAAGAGAGGCATCAGATATAAAAAAAACAGCAACAATAACAGGTACAATGTATACAGGTAATGCCTGCATCACCACAAAGCTTACTTCGTCAGTTGTATTTCATAACTAATAAAACTGGCTAGAACCTTTTAACTTACATTAACAGCACTTCAGTTACTGTATCGTTTTTCGCACGTAGTTTATGTATGTTTTGTTACTGAGCTACTAAGTTCTATCACACATCATAAACTTGGTGAACTTACTATATATCTGTATATTGAGGGACGAACAATAGAGGGCGTGTACGTACACATGGCGAGAGAAGGAGAGAAAATAATATGTAAATGACAGAACCCAATTTTCTAGAAAAAGGAACCGAAAGCTGCCTGAATGGGTCATCCGTTTTAACCACTTGCATCATCATACAGTAGAGTGTCGTCTGTCAATCTGTCAAGCAGTCAACAGACATTAAAGCAAAGTTACACAAGGGACGCTTAACAATGCAATTTGTACTTTTATGCATGAATCACGAGAGAAAATATCCACGTAAAAGGCTAGAACACAACATGATACATGAACTTGAGAAGAAAATAATACATAAATACTGTTACTTTTAATTTTAGTTTTATTTCTTAAACAGAAAACTTTCAGGGAATCTGCGGAGGTACATCTAGCACATTAACAATCCTCGTATCTTTAGTTATTTTTGTTGTTATATAGAAGGTTCGCCGAAGACGATGTAGTCAACCCATTATTTAAGTCTTTAACAGAACTTTGCAGTTTTGTTTTTCGATATACATCACAGTGGAGTAATAAGTCATCACCATATTACAATTATTTGCTTTATTTATAGACAACATAAAGTAGTTAAACGCGTTTCAACTATCATATTCAAGGGCATTCTAAAGCGGTAAAACATAATATATAAGCCTGGGTAACATGGTAGAGTAAAAAAAAAAAACGTGAGTGGCAATAAACATGCACAGTAAAACCTTTCTAACGCGGAATCGCACGAGAATGAGTAAAATTTCCAGCCTAAACATAGTGAATATGTATTTCCTTTATTGTATACAACTTTTGAGCAGAACGTTATACTTGCTCGACTCAAGGGAAGTAAGACCTTGTGAAAAAAGTTTTTAATACTGTTTATGCTATATTTATTAGAATAAGAACAAAAACAGACATTCAAAATATACACAAGTACACAAAATCTAAATAAAATTTAATTGAAGAAAGTGTCAAATTTCAGCTGTTTCGTTTTTTTAATGGACTTTCTAATGCGGTTAAAAGAGAACGCCAATTCTAAGGCCTTTTCATGAAGTTCATTTTCCCATACAATTTGATAGAGTTAATTTAACATAACACTTGCAATGAAGTAGGAATTTATATTTCCTCACTATCTTTTCAATTTTGTTCATCTTCTGAATCTCTCACACTGTTACTATCTTGCGATTATATTATAGATTTTAAATCAGTTTCATCAGCTTCTGTTAAAACATCCTTGTGAACATTCACAGAATCATCTGCATCAATCTTCTCAGTCAGAGTTTGGATTTCACTAGAATCATCATAATAAACAACTTCTCCACAATCACCGCCATTATCAAGAATAAATACACAGTTTCGAGAGCACTTTATTACGCATTCATCTTGTACGCATTTGACTAAATGATTTAAAAATGCAATTGCGTCTAACATGTTAATTTTCACGGTCATTTCTGATGCTCTCTTACAGTTGTTCATGTTTACAATAATATGCTGAAACATCAATTTTCTATACTTCAATTTTATAAAATGCATAATTCTATTAACTAGTGGCTGTAGAACTGATGTTTTACATGGAGGTAGAAAGACTAAACAAAGATTTGAAAGTTAAACTTTTGGGTGACAAGTTGCATAATCTAGGAAAAGTATAATATTTCTATTTTCTTGTTCCATTCTTTTCTTTAATTTATTCAAGAAGTCCTCGAATACTGTACTTGTCATCCACGCTTTATTATTCGCTTTTCATTCCACAGGAAGTTGATTCTTCCTTAGATTTTTGAAACAGCACGGATTTTCACTTTTGCCTATTACCCATAGCTTCTCTAGTTTTCCTGTCAGCAAATCCGACCAAAAGTACAGTCAATCGTTCTTTCGAATAGCGACCTCCGGAACACTTTTCTCCTTTAATCCGCAACAATATTGGAAAGAGCTCTGAGAAACAAAACTGTTTCGTCTGGTTTTGCAGTATTTTTTTTAATTGTAATGACGAATAATTTTACCCTAATGCTAAATTCATTAAAAGGTTACATGCATATATGAGTTGTTTTTTTTATGGGGGGTATTAAATAAATTTTCCCTAAATTTTAAAGTTAGGGAAGATAGAAATTTTTAAATAATTCTCACGAAAAAATAGAGAAGAATTTTGCACTTAAAAGACAAATCATGAATCTAATTTAACTGCAAAAACAATGACGGAAGAAAAAAGAACAGAATATATTTAACCAATACAATACTTACTGTAACAAAATGTCCGAGAATTTATTAATATTTGAAAATATTGTTAATGAAATAAGAAACTAATATTTAATCAAAAACATTTATCCGCCTTACTCAGGTTCCAATTCTATTTGTTGATAGATGAGGTAGCTGAAAGTTTTCCGTCCGCGTTATGCAGGTTCCGCCATATAGAGGGCCTTTTTAAAAGAGAAATCTCGAGATAATACTGCAAAACTTTGATATTTCCGGCTTGTGCAGGTTTCCGTCCTAGACAGATTTTACTGTATAATGTTTTCTGTGCATGCCATGTAGGCAAAAAGACCTTGTACAATCCTATATTAAATTTGATTTTGTCACTGTGACTCAGTATTCCAAAACGCGTGTATTTACCAAATCAAAATTAAGTTCGGTAATACAATGGCATCTCACTCACTTACAGAAGACACAATTACTTCTATCTGACCATTAAGGAAAAGCACGCAAACAGTTTTTTGTAAAATAAGCACTCATCTAGGTCACATTAAAACAATTAGAAATTTACAAAAAATCTTATTACTTATATACCAACTTCAACGTGCTTGGCCTCAACGAAACAATGCCCCTGTTCAATTACGTTTTTGTTGTATTAAAGGCATTAATGAGTTCAATTGTATGCTAGATTAGCAGAATTTTGTGTCAAGCATTCTCAGCGAAATGAAAGCCAGGGGCGCATATCGTTCATGGGTAGAACAAATAATGGCCCCATTAACCCGCTCATCTCAGTCTAATTACCTTCAAATCAATCGGTAACGCCGAGAAAGAGTCTCTCTCTCTCTCTCTCTCACTCTGGTGAACGTGTTCATTGGCTGATAGTATAATCACTTGAACATAAGAATATCGCAATTGAAAAAGCATCCAAAACACCATAAGCGTTTTACATATTCTATAAATCTAGATTTGATCTCCAAAACTTTACTTTCTGACAGTTCGTTAAAAACAATCCAAAATACATGCGAAAGAATAATTGGTATACTTGGTTAATTAGTAATGTAACAGTTTCAATAACCAACGTAGTAACTTTTAAACGAAGTGCTTGAGGTGGACGACAACGGGCTTATCAACTGTCGCAATGGCCATGAGATTTCTTTAATACAAAGAAGTTCACAATACGCCATGAAACAAAGAACAATACAAATGGAATCTTTCTGGACGAAAACTTATTGCGACGTTTCAAATACTAAGCAAACAAAAGTGACGTATCAATATTGTTTGACATTATTTCTATCAATTTTTCATTTCAAGAAATCAAACTTTTTCTTGTTTCTCTCTTTCTCGTATATTTAACTATGATAATACATCAATTCACGCTGAAACAACCGTGTGAAATACAGGATAAGCCTGTTTGCACGTGACAATGACATCACGTGCACAAGTTTCATACGTCAATCACTTTCCGTTCCAATGCAGTCAATTACACAATAGAGCTTATCAAGAACAGCCAGAGCCAGGTTTGTGAAAGTTTTGATTAATCCACAAACGGAATGTAGCTGTGACCGCAAACTCTAGCGATAAGGTTAGAAACAGGAAATAAACTACGTGAGTTCCTGTATGCGAGTAATTATTCCTCACTCGTGCTCATTGAAAATAAGTGTTAATAAACAGCAGCTATTATTCTCAACCTTTCTCTAGCAGCTCATGTTGTCGTGTGATTGCGTGATTATGCAGCATACAACGAAATTATTCGTTAGACTACAGAAAGAGAAAAGCATACATTCTCATAAGGAACATTCATTACTGTAAGACTTAGGAGGAATCAACAATCACTCTAAAAAACAATCAGGTACAAGGACAGGTCTAACAATCTTACAGACAAAGTTTAAAAAATACACATACACAATAAATCTAGGTAAAACCAGGCTGAGAGGCAGACATTACAGTTAAAACTCTTTGGTCCAGAACCTGAGAAGTGCCGAATTAAAGAAAATGCCCCCTCCGAACATCTTATGTAAACATAAGTTTGCCAGAATGTTCTATATACTTATTACTACGTCATAAAAAATAGAATAAAACTTAAAATTGTAACAGCATCATCCTCCACAACTCTTGATTTCTTGGAAGAGAATCTAGGTTTAAAATATAAGTAATATATAAACTAAAACAGAAGTGCACAACTTAACCCTCTCTCTCTCTCTCTCTCTCGGTGTTTAGATATATGCTCGTACCTTGAAAGGTCATGTTCTCTTTGACCTCTTCCTCCTTCCCGTACTTATGTGGTCTTGCAGTATTTGATACTGATAGTGTTACTTCATTTTTGGCTCAGATTGAACTGAATATTTCTTCGACCCTTTTCAGGGCAATGTCCATGCATTGTAATACACATATGGGTATTAGAAGGATGGTTTGTACTTCATCTTCACCTGGAGATTTGTTTTTGTTTTTTTATTACTTCAATAAGTTCTTCTAGTGATATTTCTTTCGTTGGTTTGTGTCTTCGTAGTTTTCATAGATTGTGATGTGTCTTGTGTTTGTCTCAAGTATGCTCATTGGGAAAATTGATTCAAATTGTTTTTTACTGTTTAGTATATGGTTGGTGACTTTATCGTAGAAATGTGTTCATATCTGGATCAGAATGAGTTTTAAATGTACTTTGAAGTTAAGCTTTGATAGCTTCAGCTTTTTCTTTATTTGTGTGCCATTGTATTACTGTTTTGAGTGCAGAATATTTCTTTACGGCTGTATTATCATTGGTGAGTCTTTTAAGGTGTGTCCAAAAATTTTTCGGATCAGTTTTATCATCCTGTTTTGAGTAAAAGTTATCCAATTTTTCTTGTTTTTGTTATTTTATTTGTGATCTGATGTGATTTCTTATACTGTTTATTTGCGTTTTTGTTTCTCTGTCTCTTGTTATCATGAACTGTCTTCTTAATTGTCTTCGTGTTTTGATTAGCGTAATTATGTCGATATTGGGTTTCCATGTGTTATTTGTTGTTTTACGGTGTTGTTTTGGTATTGTTTTCTTGGCTACTTTCTAAAGGCACTCCGTTATTCAATATGGGTTTTAACTTCTAACACTCGACTTCAGATGTAAACAAAACTGGCGCTGATGACAGCGCCGTCCTGGCGCCAGATTCAAAATGTGCTGGACCACGGCAAATGGCACACTTCAGAATGCCGGACTAAAGAGTTTCAACTGTATTCGATCTTTGAACGTACCAGTTCGTCATTTAGTATAAAGAGTCGAGCTTCTAACGCTGTGGTTCCCAACCAGAGCTGCGAGATAACATTTTTGTCCACCTTCATCTTTATTCTCAAATAAATAATTACTGAGAGGGGTGCAAGAACATATTAAAAATTTTTAGGGCTGCGAAGCATAAAAAAAGTTGGGAACCACTGTTCTAACGTATTACTTAACCTTTGAACCTTCTGGTTTATCATGTAATATACAGTTAAGCGCTGTAAGATATGTTCTCTAATTAAATGCTGTTAAGATTTTCAATGGGTACTTCCCACTCTCGGTCAAAGCTCATGGTCATGGGGAAGCTCGGTGACCAATTGTCTGTTGTGTTTCACACAAACATGTACAAACAAGTGCCAACCAGAGCCGTACCAACGACATCGTACGAGCAATACATTCACGCAGTGCGTCTACTCTAAAGGTGCCGCCAAATTTATCATGTTGCACAGGCCGTTATCACAAATCAGTACGACACTGTGAATCAAATACACAAAATCCATACCAAAAGGGTCTGTTACACTTGAGGAGGGAGGGAGGGAAAGAGATCATACGTCAATAAACATACTGTCTAAACATAGAAGGCATATATATTTTAATTGGAGTATGAAGAGTATGAACATACACTAACAAGGAGTAAAAACAGATCTATTTATTTTATCCATACCGTCTACTCGGCCGTACAAGGCGTGCTACAGTCAAAGACAAAATCTACAACAGATGTTAGTGCTATAAGTTCCGGTTAAGAAGGCCAAATGGGAAAGAAAAACAACCCGAAGCAGCAAAATCTAATGGAGAATAAAACAGCTGAAGATCTGGTCATTTAAAGTATATACCATATTACCTAAATCACTATGAAAATTAGCCATTACAATCACGCCAAAGATGGTTTAGGCTTTAGTTTCGTCCTACGTTTTAATGTTTTTTTGCCCCAATAAGCATAAAAAAAACATCTGAAAGGTGATTAAGCGAAGCAAAATTTTTCAAATTACTCGTGGGTTCAGCTTTTACGAAGAGGACGGGGTTGCGGCATCCAGAAGAGTGATCAATGTCTATACTGTGAACTTATCACTCCACCGTCCACATGCATCAGTGAAATTCTCACTCCCACATGATCAACCCGTTGGGAGGAGAGCGACAAGGTTAAGGTTATTTATCTAGGTTATGGACCTCTTCTGCACACGAAGTATAAGTTTTATAAGCCCTCTGACGGAAACTTACACAACCAGCTGTATAGATCGTGAAGCAGAAAGCAATTTCGTAAAGTTAAAAACACGAGAATGACAATAAACACAGATTGTTACAAACTAAACGGCGCTTATGTAAATACATTGTAATTTCCTATAGTACACACATAGTGCATATGAATATTATATGAAAGCAAACTCCTGGTACCTGGCAGTACGTTAAGCCTATTACGAGAACAATTTACAATTCCACTAATCACGCTTTTGTGACCAATGAGAACAAGTATTCTTCTACGCCGTAAAGACAATGTGTTTCCATTACTCAAAGAGAACTGTTATATTTTTAACCGTTAAGTGTGCATTAACCAACGTTAATCTTCAAGGATGACTAGCAGAACTATTTTCAGCCTTTAAAACGTATTTCCAAATCATCCGTTAACTATAAAATGAGGTTTAATCTCAGCACTTTACGAGCTCGTCTTGCTGTAATTAGTCCACCTTTAGTTTATTTCTCGTAAAAAAAAAACAACAACCCTGTACAATAAACATATTGCTTAAAAGTTTCATCTGAATATCTGAATCTGTACAAAGAATTGAAAAGTATTACAAATAGTTTATTAGGACAACTACATCTAACAGAATTGAGAAAAAACAAGACAATCATGTTTTACAGACATATTTGTTCACTACTGAAATGCTTTGTAACAGGTTTATACATGTTTAAAAAGAGAATTGAAAGTGACCTTGAGACAAGCTGGAGTAAGAAATAAAGAATAATTTAAGTTTAGTTGTTTAGGTTGTGTTTTTTTTTTCCGGATTTGTTTTTAAGACTATTTTTTAAATGTCCAGGTTAGCTAGTGACTATGATCGTCACCAAGCCTATAAAATACAAAATTACTACCACATAACTTCGCCAATGACCTCAAGTCGCGAATGCTCTAAATCACTGCTTCTCAACCACCGTGGCAATGGGATTTAAAAAACCCAGAATATTCATACGTAAATCGTATTTTTTTTTCTACTACCATATTAGTTGTCTGACAGTTAAAAGAGATCGCGAGTTTGTCTGTGGTATTGAAAATGAAACGCTGGCTTAAGTAATTTTTAACATCAGACAGCGCAGTTACAATAACAAGAAAACTGACGTGAGAATCAAAACAGTTAACTTGTTTGTATTTTCATCACAATATTTTATTACTGAGGAAAAAACGACTGTTGAAAGATGGTTTGCTAGTAAGACAGTTTTGTGTTCGAATTTAAACACTAAGCTACACCACGGGCTATCTGTGCTCTGTTCACGAGGGGTATAGAAGCCTGGTTTCTAGCGTTGTAAGTCCGAAGACATACCGCCGTGCCAGTAGGGTAGGGGGGTAACGTAAAGAGAAAAAGAAAGCTTTAAGATAACACAACACTTCGTTGTCATCTGCGAGTGCAAAAAAAAAAAACACAAAAAAATTATGAACTGATATTAATAACTACGTGATGTGTAACTTTCAGAAAACGAGTTACTGTTTGTTTACAGTTTTCCACACAGTACTACATTATTAATGACCAGCTTATTTATTACAGGAAACCCTACGTTGTCTTAGTACATGAAACATAACTTGAGCATCTACGGTATGGTATAGGTCATGTTTTACCTTGAAGCTTATTATGGTGAGCGCCAAGAAAGAGGTCAAAAGATGCTGAATTAATTTTAATTCTAAATAAAAAAAATATACCGGTCAAAATTATGTTGAATTAATTCAATGATGAAGTATGTGGAAAGAAAATGTTATTGCTTTTTCTGCATAATTGTTTTTCAATTATCATGTTAAAGTTATAGGTTGGAGAACCTCAAACGTTTGTTTATTCACAAACTAAAAGAGTTTGAGAACTATTGCACTAAGATATCCTTGCCATATTGCATTGAATTAAAGTATTCTAAACACATGTAAAACTAATATTCATTAACACACATTCTCTTACTGTACTATTACATTCAAGTTTAAACCTCATCTCTTACTGTTAATACTTACCTTGCCCATTCAGTCATGTACAACTGTTACAGTCAAATCTTTTCTGAATTACACTACATACCTACGTGTCATCGTAATATTTACTATAACGTTCTCGTCCTTGTAACAAATCGGTAAAATATTATCATGGTGATAGTAAGGAAGGTGACCAGTAATTTCACTCCCGGTATTTTGACTCCTGGTAAATCCCAAAGCAATAAACAGCAATTATAGAGATGGTGATAAATTTAGATGTAAATTAAGATTTGATTTAAGTAGTTTGATATGAGTAAACGGTTGCAAGTTCTTTTTGCTAAATATAATACAGTTAACAAAATTGACTTTTGACGAGCAATAGCTTATAAACTGCGTCAAATTTTAGTGTAATTTTTTAAAAAAAAATTGTCACTTTAATGGGTTTTTTTTTCAACACGGAAGTGAAAGTACTGGAAGACAAATTACCTACCGGGAGTGAAATTACTTACAACCGGTTACTAGCACATCTTTATTATAAATCACTACAATATTACCACCGTGATGTTTTCTAATACACCTTTATATTATAAATCACTAAAATTTTCATCTAGAATACTCCTTAGTTATGAAACACTAAAATAGTACACTATAATATTTACTAACAGAACTTACAATAAAATTCACTAAATCAGTACCACGTTAATATATACTAACATAATATCTCATCATCAATCACTTAAGCTCCTTAACAATTTTCAACTTAGTTTTAGTGATACATTTTACATATTTTAAAAGTATAACAATTAAATTTTCATATCGTTAAAATTCACATTGTGTCAATATCAACAGGTTGTCAACAGCTATCTCATTAACATTACCTTGGTAACAATTCTTAAATGCATAATTTACAACTTCTGTTAAATCTTGTTTGTCTAGATAGAAGGAGTTAGTTAATTAAAAACAAATTTTAAAGAGAAACTCATGAGCATGATAATACAGTTGTAAAGGTAACTCAAACGTTTCTTTGAAAATGTGATTACAAGTTTTAACAGCTTCTGAATGTTATAAGAGCTCGAAATAATAAAAAGGTTTCATAAGGCAACTACAGATGAACACTAGTGGCGCTATCTGCTGGTAAGAGTGTGATGATAAGTACAAAAATTCATCTTGGTATATTCTTCTAAACAAACTATTACTCAGTTTCAACGAGATGAAAATGTTAAAAATTAATTCTTTACAAATGTCAAAGTGTATCATATCGAAAGTTAAATACAGGCAGAAGCGTTCGCTAGACGCTGGAACACGAGGCCAGACTATTTTATGCTTTAGTAAAATGAGAATAGAAAACCATGATCGATATCACACTGAAACATCGTAACGTCTCACGAGTTCTGGGCCCGAGCTCCGAATCGTTTAATCACTTAGCGACGCCTCTGGATACAGAAGTCATAAGGTCACAACTAACACATTGAAAACCTTACTTTATTTGACCACTTAAGAAGCATGACGTATTAATAAAAAGAAAAGTAACAGCTACGGTGTGCGGAACTTCCATGACCACACATTACACGTAAATGATAAAAAGAAACAGCTTATAATACTAAATTGTGTTTGTGTGCGCGTGTTTATAGCAGACACATCGGGTCATCTGCTGTGCCCACCGAAGAGAATCGAATCCCTGATTTTAACGTTGTAAATCCGTAGACTAAGCACAAATAAATAAGTAAAGAATTAGCGCCTATCAGAACGACACCTTACAACTGGATAAATAAATAAATATATATATATATATAAACGGTCGTCGACAACATCAACAGTTTTAATTTAAAACAAACATCAGCAAGAAGGAATACAAAGGACTATAATTGTCACGTGGCGTACCAATACTGACCAGTAAATGCGAGTCAATTCCAAGGACTGAGTAATAAAAAATTCACGAATGTGAGGGGAGCAGTAAAGGCACGCGAATATAAAAACTATGGTTGGCTTACGGGTACGAGGTTTCGGTAATCATGAATTATGTCTACACTAATAAAGATGAATAAACCACTTTTTTCAGTTCACTGTAATAAAGTCAGTCATCACATCGGGAACTGTGGATAGTTAGTAAACGGCGTTGGAAGATGTCAAGTTCTTCCAATACACCATGGTCGTCTTTCACTTCATAAGATGTCGTCAGGCAAAGCTTTTCCCTTGGTATAGCCCAATGTTACTATAGATCTCTAGTGTTTTACTGCTTTTCACTATCCAAGGAGGATGTATTCCAACGACAGCAGGATTGTCAGTGATATATTTTATAAGCTTTTCACATACTTTACAAAACTGTAATCATGTCTCCACGACGGAAGAATCCCAGTAGACCACGCACGGAACGCCTGTATCATCCCGTTACCCTAACAACGGATCTGGAAGGAAGGAAAGAAAGGAAAGAAAAAAATCTCCATCGTGTTTTAAACACCCATACAAGCATCAAGTTCGAACATTTTTTTCAAAATCCACTACAATGAAGAAACAAGTCAGTTACTAGGCAACATAATTTGACATAACTTTTGGTGTAATCCGCATTACTGAAATTACAGTTTTGAGGAGAAAATTACAATTAATTCTGCAGTTGAAATAATCAGCTATCGTTTTGATCAAGGTACTCGAATCAAGGATTCAATTAGTGTCTTTAGGAAACACGAAACTTAAAAAAGCACGGAAGGTATGTTTGGGTCGAAGTTAACCAGATGTAAAAAATCCAAAATAAGCATTCAAGTTACGTTCATTAACCATTCATCACGTTCTGATAAAAAAAAAAGACTGAATAGATTAAGAATTAATTCCCCCCCATAACACCACCCTGTACCTCCGTAACACATGGACAAAGCTATAAAGCGGTTTATTTTGAACCGTAAAAGAGATTCTGTGCAGTTACCATATGAACACAAGTAGCAGTTTGTACAGTTACCATATGAATACAAGTAGCAACAAAAGAGCGCTTTACTTCCCCAGTTGTATTTCACAAATTGGTTAGTTTCACCAACTACTCGCTCTCTGTACTTACATGCAAGCATCATTGTAGAAGCCTGCATACTATCTTAACAGTACATGTACCGAGTATTAACATATATATTAGCAGTACAGCGAAAGATGATACGGTCGAGTTAGTTTCTCGAGCTTTATTTTCAACAGTATTTCTAAAAAATAAAGATTATTCTATCCTGAATCGTAGCATACTACAACACGAGGCCTTGAATAGTAGAAAGAAGCAGAAAAAATTGCAACCGGAAAAACGTAAAGGCGGTATCACCACCGGTAAAAAAAATAAACAAAAAATGTGATCATAAAAACAGTGACAATTCTATTAACCGGATTTTTTCAGTTTCAATGATTGATGACTGTATTTCTAATAGTTGATGGATAAAAACTCAAAACTCAAAATTGTTCCACTTTTTATACAATTCAGCTACAGCAATAACAGAAAAACAGTTACCACTATGAAATACAACCTTATTATGTATATCAAGCTAGACACACGTTTGCTTTATATACCGGAAGTTCCTTCACACTTCCTGTGTTCGTATCAGTGGGACCAAGACGCTCTAAGCATGATAACGAACTTCAAAGATTCTATTCTGCGAAACTTGTTTCTCCACTTACACTCGATGAATGCAGTATGTTTCACTGAATAATATTAGAATTCATTTTATCTTTTTGATGCTTTTGCTTGTAATATGTAGCGTAAAATTAAACCAAGCAATACCCAATTAGACGTTAGCTGTCTTTAGAAAGCGATCTCGCTCGAGTTTCCTGGAAGTACCGTCAAAATCATTGGTAGGGTGTAGTGCGTTGTAACCAAATGATAGATCGAAAGCGCGTCTGGTATGAAGATTAAAATAGTTTAATGAAATTTGCTAAAGACTAGTGTACTGAGCATACTTGTTATACTTTGTTTAATTGTCTTGATATAATATATATATATATATATTATATACACACAAGCTGCTTGAATGCTAAATTCCGGGACCTTGCTGAAGGTACTAATAGTACCTGCCTGTCAGGATGCTGGGACTTAAAGATAGAGGGCAGTTTTGATGCATGATACAATTCACATTTACTTCGCTCACACTCGGCTGCAAGGTCTAGCTGGAGATACATACGGGACATCCATGTCCCACTCATTTTATGTGATGGGTTTACTGAAAATAAATCCATGAGGGCACACAACATGCACAAAACTCAAAAATAGCCAACTAAAGTTTACTAACGCGAGTGACTCAGACACTATGTGGAGATTGGTTTTGATCAACAGAATGAGCAATTAGTTACAATACACGCTACTACGATAGCTTGACACCCTGGTCGAGACGACTCCATCAAGATCCTTCCTGTTATACAAATAAGCCTCATCTACATTCAGCCTCTTGACACTTGCAGCATAAAGTTTAGGTTTCTACGGCAACAAGCTGAGAATGTTACAAACTGATGCCTCGTAGCAAGAAAAAAACTTCCACCTGAATGCAAATAATGCGATAATTTTGACCCGTGGGTATAACTGAACACACAATCCTGTAACCTTAATTTAATGTTTCCATCACTGCTAAATATTTTTTTTATCTGGTCTTTGGATTTTGTCTGATAGATATCTCCAACTCTTTTGGGTGCTAGTATCACAGGCGATCTCCGTCATGACCTTTGGATTACGACTGGAAAATGTGATGCATTTTTATTTAAAAAACATTTTGAAATTTTCTTATACATACATATTATATAATATACTGATATTTTGAAATATTTGCACTAAATAAACACTTGATGCTTAAATCTTGAGCACCAAAAATATCTTAAAATTCAAATAATACATAAATGTATATAATGATGTTTGCACTAACAAGCTATTTTCGTTATCACACAAGTATTAAGCATGTGGAACACAGCACCAATGTTTCCATCCATTTTTTTAAACTTTCCTTTCAATATCAAATGGCTCTGGCAAAGTTTCAGTTTGCAGCATTCAGCACTTTTATTAATTGCCCAAGGTAAACTTCACGTGCTTGATCTCTAAACACTGGACAGATTAAAACCATGTTTAATCGCGGTAAGATCGTGGACAAGGGCGATAGGTTACGAAAAGTGAAGTATGCTTCATAACATATTTAAGCGACGCTCATTCCAACACGGTGATTTTTAGAACATCGTTAAACACCTTGACGCTTGCTTCTCTTGTTCTTTCTTCGTTTTATTTTCTCGCGCTCACATGCACGCGTAAACACTTTTTTTTTCTCGCACTGTGTGATCCGTCCAATCACTTCATGTAGCAGTGTCGTGACAGTTAAATATTCAAACGACATTTTATAAACAAGTATCGATGACAATTCAGAAAATCACACACACTAATATCACAAGTGATATCTATCACATAATATATACTCGCATATATTATCTGAACTATTAGATTCTTCATATAAGCGAGGAAAATAGAGTCCAGATGCAGAGGTTTTTAAAACAGAAAAAGCATTTCATTGCAACCCTGTAGTGTTTCTCGTGTAATTCTGACGGAATTATGGGAATTTTTAAAGCTTCTGTTCCATTTTACTATGGTAACGATAAATCTAAAAGTTTCCTGGGGCGTACAGCTTCTCAACTACCTAAGAAATATTCAGTTTTGAAAACTAGTCAGTTAATTCTCTTTCTTTGATAAGAAAACTTCTTACAAAATTATTTACGGTCTCTCAGTTTTTTGCCAGCTGTATTCATGTAGACATTAAACGTAATGAAAAATGGCATGCACCATACACATGTGATAATTCAAGTCAGTTATTCAACTACAAGAACAAAACCCTGAATGTTCCGATGTGTTCATAGGACAATCATACAAGCAATTAGTTTTACGTATATTACGCTTTAATTGCTACAAGGAATGCAGAATATGGATCCATAATCATCTTTAATATTCATTACAGAACTTCGGACGCGTCGCCGAGGCACGTTTCTACGTGCGCGTGCAGGTATGGAGAAACACCACGGAATTTGGATAGTAACAAACACTACTAAGTATTGCGTGCAAACGAGTTGTAAGGCTGGGTGTGATGAAAGCTTTGAAAAGAAGCCCCGTGGCCTCTTGGATAAATAGGATGAATAATGTAAAGAAGAAAAAGAAACAATCTTAAAGTGGTACACACAATACAATACGCATTCTATAGAGAAGCAAAGGAAAAAGTTACTACTGAGAAAAGTTCTGGTTCTGTGAATTTCCACACACACTTTTGTCATTCAATTTTTGTTACTGCAATCGTTTTAATGGAGCAAGTTCGCAGTGCAATGTGAAAACAAGAATAACTCTTGTCGGTTTTACAGAGAAGAGTGAGATAAAAAATGAAAGCAACGTTCCCCAAAGAAGGTTTAATTATAATCAATACAATGTCAAGGGTTTCAACAAGTTCCAAGCATAGCTGGATAACCCACGAATGGCAGTCATCTCCACGTGCACTTTGTGCTAAGAACGTTCAGTTTTAAGACACGGCTCACGTCTGGTCTACTCGACAATCACAGTTGAACACTTCTACACAGCGATATCATGGCAGCAGCGAATAGGCAGTCATTCTGAAACACTTTATCCTCTCGTACACAGAAACAAACTTTCGGATATGTTAAACAATGCGAACCGAAACCAAATGTTCTCATTACCAGCGAATCTTTAAGAAATTCCAACGGATTGTCTAAATAATTAAAAATGAAAAAGAGCAGTCTTCGTATCATTGGAAGTTTTTGTATAAGTTACTTGCTGTAGTGACAACGTCTTATTACAAACGAGTAGAAAGCACAATTAATGTCTCCAGACAAAGCCTTTAATGGATATTTATTAAGTGATACACATTGTCGACTACCTCAACAACTTCCGATATTTTGTGAGACTTAGTTTAAAAAACTAAACTCGATAAATTAAATATACCTTATATATTAATATTGAAAAAATATATCACGTTTATATCCTAATGAAACCCAATCTTAAGTTATCCTTTAGGGTAACACTTGTATTTTTATTAAAACTGGATCAACACCTATACTTTATTTTTTATTGGATTGAAGGTAGAAAACTAGGAACCATGCCCTCGAATACCTTTCATGTTTTTCTACAAAAAATATCAATTCTCAGGTGTGTTTTTTACAACAATATGATCCATTTCAAAATGTCGCAATGATTAATTTTGTTTTGTTTTTTAAAAACAAAACCGATTGATTACAAGGTAATGCAAGATTTCAAAGAAACAAGTTCAGTAGATGGCTATAATGAGAGTAAGAGGTAATAATTATCTAGATTATGCTTATGGTCTAAAAAATCTGCAAGTTATGTTGGAAACCACAAACAATATTTGAAACTAATGAAGAATGATGAATTAACATTCATTATTTAAAAGTGTTAATAGAAAATTTTTAAAATGGATACCTAGAAAGATCCTCTGAAGCTGCAAAATTCTTAATTATTTTGCCATACGTAGGGTTGGTTATAAAGTTAACAGCATCGTTATTTACTAAACTACAATCAAAATATGGAAATAAACGCAGTACAATGTAAAAATGATTTACTTCTGACAATGTACGAATAACACGATTTCTTAAAATGTCAGCAGGGAGAAGTGGCTTGTATATAATTTTTGTTTATTTACTTGTTTTTGAATTTCGTTTAAAGCTACACGAGGGTTATCTGCGCTAGCCACCTCTAATTTAGCAGCATAAGACTAAAGGAAAGCTAGCTAGTCATCACCAACTGTTGGGCTACTCTTTAACCAACAAACAGTGGTATGGACCGTAACATTATAACGTCTCTCTGGTAGAAAGAGCGAACATGTTTAGTGTGACGAGGATTCAAATTCACAACCCACAGAATGCGAGTCGAGCGTCCTAACCACCTCCACATGTCGGGCCAAGCTTGCATATAAAAGCATAAAATGGTGTATACCTTACAGTTTTGCTTCCAACCCATTACCCCACCCCCTGACAAAAAAAAAAAGATTTTAAATAAGGATTTTGGATATAATTTCCATTTATATATATAGAACGAAATTTTGTAATATCAGTACATGTTTAAACTTTATAAATCTACGAATGATGTTTCGTGTCTTATGATTATTTTTTTGCGAAAACTCAATCTTCATATTGATGTTATTACCACGCGCACCATGAGCACGCTTGATAATGGTTTAATAGACAGGCGCTTGTTTAGAATTAAGTACAAAGCTACACAAGGGGCTATTTGAGCTCTGCCCAGCACGAGTATCGAAACCCGGTTTCTAGCGGTGAGAATTCGCAAACATACCGTTGTGCCACTTGAGGGCTACAGGCAGATGAGTGCATTTAAGTTTGGAGTATCAGAGACGTTCTAACGTGGAGGCTAGTTGAGCAGTTAAAAACAAATTTGTACTAGTAAGTAAAGTCCAATATTTTAATTAAAAACATTTTACAACACTTTCCAGATCTCACTAACTTAACCACCAGTTACAGTTACAATGATGTTTTACTTTTGACCAGCGAGTAAATTCGTGGTATTTAGAATATATGGGTAATAATTGAGTAGGTAAATGTAAACAGTAAAATCAATAAGACGTACAGGTACCAACATTAAGACAAATAACGCTTTCATCCCTTTACTAAAAAGTTTATGGTCAAGTCATTTATTGCCTTGTTTATTAAGCTTCGATGTTCCCTCATGAAAATACCGCAACTTGATATATTTAACGTATACGTATACGTTTTATGTAATTGATCGCCACCTACCCTAGTTACCAGTTCAATCAGGCAACTTATGATTCGTGTCGAAACGGTATGAAAACTGATTTCTTGTTCTTCAAGAAATATAAACGCAGTTATAGGGAATATATATTTTCCCAACTAACCTGTGCATGATTCTGTACAGTTTAAAACACCTTGTTTATAACAAGGGTTAGATTGGTGACGTGTCAGTAAAAATAAATGAAGTACTTAAATATACTGTTATGAATAAAATATGTTTCTGCCAAGAAATACTTTCTCTTATGAGATCACTATTGTATATTAACGTAGAGATATCAATACTTTCTCCTATAGGGTATTGTTACTGTATATCATTTAAGGTACAAGAAGACGGCAAGGAATGTATTCACCCTATAAGATGTTGGTATCGTGTTGAGTGCAATGCCAAGGTGTGTTTTTTTTTCACCTGCATGGATTTTGTATGCTTACGCGTATGTTACTGAACGTAGATTCACGTGTTTGAGGAACAAGATCACTCACGTGCTCGTATAGTTACGGTTGTTAGTACTATTTCTATTTGTTTATGAACACCGTTCAAAAGTAATAGAAGAAATGTTGCATCCGCCATTTTTAGCTGTTTTGCAGATGCTTCTTGTCGCCGAGCGGTCTTAACACCATCACCCAGTTACACGCATTACTAGTAAGACGTCATACAGTGAAGTTAATGTTACACAGTGGACACTTTGACAGGAATACTACCGTAGCGTATGAAACTGCGCACTGTAAAAGCTATTAAATAAACAACAGCGATCGCAGCGTCAGCCACATATTCTGTCCTAGCAGTTAAACAGCGAATTACGACGACATTCTTTTAAATGTACAGTTATTTCGTTCTGCACTTACCAGTCTGTTCCAGTAGTTAAACTGACATTACTTTCATACAAAGTCATTGATAAAACTTCAATATTTTAATTGAACTATAGACGACAGCAATCACTCTCACAAGTACTTGTATATCTTAGACTCAAATATTTTTACAAATACAATAGCCTGTAAACGGTTGCGTAGATAGCCAGATGTGGATGTCTTAGTATACTCAACGCTTAACGAATTTGTGGTTTTACGTCATGTATATTCCCTATAAAGTCTCAAAGAATATGTTCATATAAACAGCACAATCAACACTAAATGATATGTATCATCACTGTATGTGTTAAGTGATTATTACAGAATTTGGTTTGGAATAATTGGTTGGATGATTGATTAGAAAAAAGCACAAAGCTACACAGCGGGCTATCACCACGGATATCGAAATCCGGTTTATAGCGGTCAAGTTTACAGACATTTCGCTGTGTCAGTGGGATGGGTGAGGTAAAACAACTGGTTGGAGGTGGAGTGTTTTAGTTACCAGTCATAACGTATTTAAGCAAACAGAGTCCAGAGCATCTACGTTGATAAACCTGATGAGTTAAGTTTAACCCTTGGATACATAATCATAAAATTAGATGAACACTGTAAATGTATGAATGTTGTTACTTAGTACAAACGGCTAGGTACAAGATTTTGTAAAAATGCGGAGTTCAACTTAATTCCTGCCAGTTCTCATTTCATACTTTTGTCCTTTGGAATTTTCATAAATGTAAATGTGTATATATTATCTTTATTCAACCAGCAAAGGTGATTAGCAGCAATTAAATCTTATGATGTCAGCTACACATTATATGGTCAAATTTTCTGTTATACATTCGTACGCTACGTGACGTTCAGATATTTATGGTTTTTGCAAAATTCACTCGTAACAATACGTAAACTTTCATCATGAACAACGATAAAATAAGCACTTACTGAGAATATTTCATAAACATGTATTTTTCTTCCTCTACAAATGGAGCAAAAAACAAACAAACAAAACCTATCCAATTTAGTCCTCGAACTGAGGAAACCTCAACTTTTCGTAAACGAAAAAAAAAACAACACAAAAATCTATACAGTTGAGTGCTCGAACTGAAAGGTCGAACGATCAGATCAAGCTCGGAAGTATCTTATATTTAACAAGCTCCGAATGGACTTGAGACACAAACGGTAGTTTCCCTTCGGCCCCACTTCGTGAAGTTAACGTTTGGTTATATTGGGAATAAAAAGACATTAAACTAACATTGCGGATATGATGCATACCGAAACGTTTGAAATAATTTATAAGCATTTTTTATATTTATTATTATTTAATAAGGTGGGTAATACGAACTGATTAACTATGAAGCTATTATACACCAACCAAGAACAGCAGTGAGACGAGAACGAAAGACGAGCTGAACTTCGCTGCAGTGTGCGCAAAATTCAAAACCAAACAAAACCGTGAAACGAAACGTACCAAACAAGCAAGAAACGACAGGGTGGGGCACAGACGACAAATAAGGTCTTCGTATTAAACAACATAAACTACAATTTTAGAATTGCAGTAGCACAACCAATTCACACAAACAAAATAACATTTCATTTGGGTCTTCGACAATCTTGATACACTCAAATTGTGTTTTTTGTCAAATGACACCAAAGCCGGCTTTTCAGAGTAGAATAAGTATCTGGAATTGCTCTCGTATTTTAACTTCAAAAATTATATATTTTCCGTAAAAAGTGGTGCCCAGTTTGTTTGTTTTTTCTCTTTTCTCACACTCCTAACTGTTTGAAAAAGAATGAAACGTCTCACGCACGTGCGAATTGCACCTGACACTCAAAGGTCTACATGACCTCAAAAGCCTGATGCTGAGCAAGTGTGAGACGTAAATTCATTTCATCCTCTTCTCACCCATCTCTGATGTTTACGAACCACGTGGCTACCGATACCAACTCTGCAGATCCTAACAGGCTTATGCTTGGCTGGAAAAGTTTTGCGCACGCAGCGCTGATAAGAAAAAAACTTACGGTTTTTAGGTGTTACACGAGAATTATTTTCTTGTACACTTTGGCAGTTCTGTGATTGCAGGAAAACAAATACAAACTTTATTGAGCGTTATATAGACTGCTCATTCATGCCAAGACCATTGAAAAGCTCAAAATATGATAAGGATAATGCGTTTATAATATTAAATTTTTTATCTGTCATTTCTCCTTCGCTCTCTTTGTCTGTCTGTCTGTATGCATGCATGAGTGTGTTTGGTGTACAAGGTGAGTCAAAAGTCCCAATTTTTCCCTAATTGTGAAATAGAGAAATATATTTGGAATATCGAAAATCTAATAACGTACAAAGGTCAAATCAAGGCCAACTGAATACTATCAAACTGAGTTAAAATGTGTTCGTACAAAAGTTATAACTTTCAACGATACTGCTTCAGAAACGTTGTTTTACCTATAGGTTTTGCATAAATTTCTGTAATATTTAAGTCAAAAATATTCTCAAATACAAGTAAAGCTATACAACGATGAAAACAAATGGTCCCTAATATGGCTAAAAACCTAACAACAACAGAAAAAATCAGGACTTTTGACTCATTCTTCAGACAATTTTTTTCCCCAAACTGAGGCCTGTAAAACATTTTCGGGGGGGGGGGGGAGTTGGCGCCAAAAAGTGTCAAAAACAGAATTAATTTTAACTCTTAAACAAGTTGATAAAAATTATGTTAAATTAATTAAACAATACAGTACGTCGAAAGGAAATTGTTATTATTATTTTAACTACGTCATTAGTTTTCAAAAAGATACTGAAGTTATAGTTAGGAGGGCCTCAAGTTTTTTCACTCACATCAAAGGAGCCTTATAGCGAAGGAGTTTGGGAACCACTACTTAATACATATTTTCCTTAAACTTATTCTGCCAGTCTGAGGTGCATAAACGTAAATATATCAGATCTTCCAACATACACAAAGGAAGCGTCAACGTGGCTCGCTTATCAGGAACCGTGTTCCTCCTATCTTGCGGGAAGGTGAAAGTGATGTTCCTGAATTTTGGTTGAAAATTGATATGGATACCACGTTGTTGAAGTTTATAGCACAGAGAACCTTACAAACAAGCACGATTTTCACATTCTCCAGTTACAGAATAATATAGGCCATTTCTTTAAACAAGGAACTTGTTAGGTTATACACCACTACCTGAGAATGCGAAAGCAATAAGCCACGATAAACCCATTATTTGTTAGATCCTTTACAAATGGAAAGAGGCAAAAGATTATCTGTGCTACATATGCATGACTGACGTCGTGAGTACCTTTAAAAAAAACAAAATATGGTCACTAAGAAAAAAGAGACGATAAACATGGCTGGAATCTCCATATACAACGGCTGAGTTATTTATTTTCAGCACACTGGTACATTGATTTGGTTTGTTTTTGAGTTTTGTGCTAAGCTACACGAGGGTTATCTGTGCCAACTATCCCTAATTTAGGAGCAATACACTAGAGAGGAGACTGCTAATCAATATCACTGACAGCCAACTGTTGGGCTACTATTTTACCAAAGATAGTTACACAATAATGTCTCCTTGGCTATAAGGGCGAACACATTCGAAGCCGCGACCCTCAGATTGCGAGCGAATCACCTTAACCACCAGGTCATGTTAGGTTTTATTGTTACTTAACATTACCTACATATCTTATAAATCCATTTAGACATTCAAGTAGACTTTTAGAATAGTTATAAGAGTGACAGCGATTTTCGGTGAAACAATGAAACGAGAAAACAAAACAAAACAAAACTGGGCGATTGCTGGTTCAGGAGATTTTGTAAAATCATAGCCTCAGAGATTTGTTCTAAGGCTACGACTGAAATATCGCAAATACCTCAGAAAATATCAAATTTGACAATCTTCCAGGATAGCCAATAAGGAAGCATCCTTTCATACCTTGCTTATCCAACCACGAAGTGCAAATAAAACATACAAAGTTCCGTACAAGCCAAACGTAACATTCCCTATTTTCTATTGCGTGCTTAGTTCCCGATCTCGCAATACCTGCTACCTAGCGACACGTAAGATACAATCAAAGATAATGTGAAATCGATGAGCGCCGCCATGTCGATGAGAGCACAATAATTTGAACGTTACCGAGTCAAGTGAGCGCCAGCACTCTGTTCTCTCGTGAATCATTACCACAGATAACGTAAAGAAGTTCTTGCTGTTCGTTTTATCCTTTATTTTGTTGGGTGAACTCGTTGTGGTTATTTTTAAAATAGGGCAGAAAAAATAGCATTTTCCATTTTATAATGCCGCGGTTTCCGTGAGGAGACAGGACACTATCCACAACTACTAATGGTGCACTTCCCTCTCACATCACGAAGTACTTTTGACAACGTCAAGTGACTCAATTTCAAAATATTTCTTTAAAACATATTAATCACGTGGAAGAAAATAAATTAATTTTGTTCAATTAAAATCACAATGTGCACACAGTGATAAGAAAGTTCATAGCATTAACCATGACTAGTGTTATGTTACATGATTATGCAGGTAATTTCTAATAATAATTTAAAAGTTTTGCATATATTTAATAAGGTTCATATACAAGGACTTGCTTACATAAAAATAGCAAACCCAGATCTATCGATCCGGTATCGAGACTAGGAAAGTAATTGTGTTAATAACAACAGACAAAAAGCCGTATTACTGTTTGATTCAGAAATCGGCATTACAACGGAAGATTTATGGACATTACTGTGGTCTGTATGTAAATTAGTTCATTACACTTAGCATGAGTATACACACCGCTATAAGAAATCTGTAATGCCAGTTAATAAGCGTCTTAATGAGGTAATGTTGCTTTAAAATATAGTATTAATACAGAAGTTTACACGGGAATTCCAAAATATTCACATTTAGCACATAATTTTGTTTTAGAATATCACAGTAACAATACTAGACCTTCAACAGGGTAGGGACCGCAGGACTAACCGTAAGGATATACTTGGAAATCAACAAAATATGAAAACATAATTTAAAAACAGTCACGCAAGATTCGTTTTCTTTGTTGTCATATCCCTTTCATTTATGCGGGTAATTTACTTAATTAGTATTCGTTTTCGATCAGAATAAGCTACGTAGTTACAGCGAAATTAAAAATAAACCTGGCAATCATTAATGCTAATTATATATACTTTTAGTACGTTCCCACTTATATAAATTAAAATACATTATTTAATTAGTTGGGTTGCTGGTATTAAAGCACAGCCATACTGGACTATCTGCTATGTCTTCTGCGGTGAATCGAGCCCTAGATTTTAGCGTTGTAAATCCGTGAACTTACCACTGTTCCATAAAGGGGGGCATTCATCAACCTCCCATGTTAGCCTCCCCTATTTTCGCTGTATTCCCAATTGTATTTAACGTTACATATGCTTATGACTTGCAGTCCGTGATTTGTCTATCCATCAGAAAATAAACTGTTGAAAGAAACTAGTTTTTAATAATACTTAAAGATTTTATCTGATGTCTTAAGAACGCCGCTGTATGTGTTTGAAGCATTTAGGGAAAGGATCTTTGGACGTGATGTTTTAGGTGTATCAAATACCAATGATAAGTAATGTTACATCATAGTTGGATGATAAATTAACGTTTTCGAGATTAATCCCAAAAGCTTCCTTCACAGGCCTTTATGACATATAATGCTAATGTATTCTCCAGGATTTACTTTATACTGGGATACCCATCCTATGTACAGGTTATGAACATTTTAAAAAAGTGACGGTGGTAGTAGCGATGATAACACAAAACTACTAACTTCCACATAATTTATTTATAACATTGTTCTTACCGTATTAATTATTACCTCAAAGCTTTTGTATAATATTTACTTATTCAATATGTATACATTTAAAAGAACTGATATACACTGTTTAATGGTCACTTTGTAGGAAGAGATAGTATCCAAAATAATGACAGTATGGTGCTTTCTGTTGCCCGCTTCCAACACCCCGCTCTTAATGTTCTTCCACGTGAAACAGTGTGATTAATAAACTGATGGTCATTTGTCGCAGAAGCCGAGGTTGAAAGGTCATGGGTCCAAGTAGGAAGTAGGTACAACTCAAGGCCCGGCTCTTCATCATCAGTCTTATTGTTGAGGTTGTTGGAATAGAAGTTTCAGCCGAATTTATGCATTACTGCAATTGTTGTGGTCTTTTTGTTTTTCACACCATTTTACCCAGAGAGTTCTAGTGCACTTTCTGAGGCATATAAGACGTTTGTGTGGTCACCTCCACACTGTATGTTGTGTTCTAGAAAATTTGAAATATTTCTTTTTTGTGTAAATATGCGGTACCATATATATGCCTGTAGTTAACGTACGTCAAAGATAATAAACGCTCATTTACAGAAATAATGAAGACTGTGAACCCTATTAGCATGTCCCACATAGTTTGCAGTGAGACTGGCCCATAGACCTACGAGGAGTTATAAAATGAACAGACACATATATTTTTGTGTTTTAGATTTAATGTTTTGATAACGAGAAAATAAATAACCGGAGAGAGACAGAGTATCATGAAAATATATAATTCACTGGGACTGTTCAAAGGGGTATTGGTGAGTGCAAGGAGTACGAGTTTCTCTTTTCAAAGCAATAGTTATTCTACACCATTTAAGAAATTTAGAAAGGTTATAATTATTATTTTAAAACAGAAATTATATTTTATTTATTTAATATTATTGACCATTCACATGCATACATCTTTTTCAGTCATATTACCTCAAAATTATCGTCAGATAGTTCAGGTTCAGAGCCAAAATAATCGTCAGCTTCAATCATCTCTTCAAGCGTGAAAACACGAATGATTTGAAGCCATTTTAGGCTTCGATTTCTCATAAAAATTATAAAAATGCAAATGCATGTGTTACCGATGTTTCGAATAGCAACATACACTATGTTAAACACGAATCAGCGGTTGTTATAAATATATAAACATTTGCGCAAGTTAGGATTTCTCTATTAGTTTTGTGCGCTCGATTCGCATTTCTAGCGGGCAGTTCACAACTCGCACTGTTCCATTGCTTCACATACACTGGTCATACGTTAACGTTTACGAATAAGACCCTGTAAACGCCAGGATAAACGTAAAATAAAACAAAAAGTCTACAAACCTCAAACTAACATAACACCAAAAGAGGGAAAAAGAGGTTAAGATGCAGCTGATGTGACAAGGAGATATTTGTAAAATGGATGGAGTAATAGACCATCGCAAATATCAAAATATAATGAGCCACCATGGTACGCCCAGTGGTTTGCGTATTATTGGTAAAGAATTCTACTACCAAGAAGATAATGACCCTAATCACTCATCCAACCTATGCAAAAATTACTAAGCTAAGAATGAAACTGCTGGAGTCATTCAAATAATACAATGGCCCCAGCAGGGCACCGATCTCAATTCAGCTGAGCAGATCTGGGGTTTGATAGGTCAAAATCTTAATAAATCAATAGTTACTTCCGAAAAAACTTTATGGAAGTGTATTAGAGGCATCTGGAGTAAAATCCACAACGGACACTTTGATTAAGTATGTTTCAATAATGCTTGAATGATTGTCTACAATTATTAAATCAAAATGAAAGGCACACAAAATATTAACTATCTGCTGAAATCAAGCACTTCCACTGAGTTTCTGTTGTATTATATATGAAGATTAATACAATTTTGATGTTTCACCAGCGATTTATCTTCCATTGCTCTTTGAAAGTAGCTTGAAATCTAATTTTTGAAATAGTCCTAACATTTTTGAAAATACTATAAGCTTTACATTTTACATTATGTCAACTTATTTCTATATTCAATATGATCAGGAATTTAACTCAACGATATATAGTAACTGTAGATTTAATACTCCTTACAAGCATTTCTGTTTTACGCTACTTATGTAAATTACTGACACGCCAAGCTTTTGAACGTTCCGGAAGTTTATCCAAATTAGCAAGTTTGTTTGTTTCAGACTTTTCGCGCAAAGTGACAAATGGTAATCTGCACATAGTCGTCCCTAATTTTGCCTTGCTGGATTAAAGAGAGAGCAGCACCCACCGCAAACTTTGGGAAACTCTTGTCTGATCGAATGGTGGGCTTTGACCGTGATTCTTACAGAGCCCTCCATGGCCCGAAAATACGAATCGTATTCTTTGTGGCAAAGTGCAGCCAGCCATGAAACTCTAGCTTCACACTCCAGGTTCAATTGCCATTGATCCACGACCGGCCACTCTACCAAGTGATATCTGTACTTAGAAGTAACGAGAAAACATATTCCAAACAAATGTTTCCCAAAATATTCTTTGAAGCTTATAATGTAGTTATATGCTTTCAAATTACAATTAGCTAACTGACCTAGCATATAATCAATATTATTAAAAGCTATAGAAAGGTATAGAGAAGATACACTTAAGGTTACATTGAAGAAATGATACTATATAATTTCATCTAAGGATAGAAACAAGAAGTTTCTTAAGGAGGGATCTCACTTTCATCTCACCAAGTTCCATATGAAAGATTATAGCTAATTAATATTTTCCTTGATTATTAGCCAGGTGGTTAGAACACCCGATTCGCAGTCTGTGGGTAGCGGGTTCGAATCCTCGTTACCAAAAATGATCGCCCTTCCAGCTGGAAGGATATAACGCGAATCAATTCAACTAGTACTCGTGTAGGTTTGTGCAAAATTCAAACACACCTAAACAGTATATCAGACAACAGTCACTAGGCAAACAATTATATATCTAAGGGTTTTAAAGTAGTTCAGTAAATATTCAGCTATTCAGGTGGCTTTTCCTAGTACATATACTCCTTTGGCACCCACAATTATATTCTGGTTACCTACACAACGGGATATGGAAAAACGGTTAAAAGAAAAAGTCAGTTTTGGCTGGGAAACATGTCACATTTTATTTAAACACGATAAATAATAAAATTAATAAAACAAAACTATTTTAAATTGATTATTAACCGACCATACATGATTCCCACACATTAACAACACAAATTATGTGCAATACCATTACACATACAGTAATGTGCAAAACATCTTATAAAACGTAATTTTAGTAATAAATAATAATTTATTTGGGTAATAAGTGAAGTTACTTTATCACAATAACTTCAAAATATTGTTATTTTTTAAAAATACATTATTAATTAGCAGTCATCCTACATTTAATTCATAGATTCTACGTGTGCAAATATATATATATATATATATATATAAAAGGAACACAAACTGTGTGTTCGTGTTTGTATTTTGACTTCTTCCTGCGACTTTTCTCCTGTATCCGGGAGAACTGAAATACAGAACACCAATGTTCAACGTATTTAAAATAAAAAAAAACTTTTATTTCAATTAAAATAAAACGATGCGTAACTACCGAAACATTTAATTATGTTGTCGTCGGTTATAAGTACTGATGTTCACCGCGGGAGTCCAACATTTTTCCATGATTGGCTTGTAATCCTGTTAGCTTTATAATAATATTTCATGATCACAGCAACATTTAATCGTCCACAGTGGCCGAAACTTTTCCATAAAGCGTTGTATTCTGTTAACTTTATAGCCTGTTTCTCAGCACAGTAATATTTAATCATGTTGTCATTGACTGCAAGCAATGACCTTCACCGCAGAGTGTCGAAATTTTGCTGTGATTGCTTTAAAATGCGATTAGCTTTTATAACATTGTTCTGTGTTACTTGCAAGTCTATTGGGTAGTGCTACACTATCTTATTCTTCATCGTTAGAAAATGAAAGTATTCCACACAGCTTTTCCATTTTCTGCATTTTTGGTTGGAAGTGAGCTAAGATTAACGTGAAATGCAAACTTAACAACAGCTGGACTTGTGAACCGAGTGACGTAAGACAAGTGGGTGTAGATTATTAAGTCTAATAACAAAAACTCAAATTTATAACCTTCAATTAAACTATTATATTTTATATAAAAAACTCTACAAGAGCTCAAAAACTGACGATGGGTGACAAAAATCGTTCTCCGTATGGCAAAACTTGGGAATAATTTTAAAGTTTGCGACTACACTTTTCAACACAATATTTAAAATCAATAGTTATGACACAGAACCAAATATAAATGTTATTTAAGATCATTAGTTATGATAATGAGCCAAATAAAGATTATTTGAAATAAATAGAATTATGATACTGAGTCAAATGTCAAAGTTTACTTTGCGCTCATGATGTACAATAACCTATACTGAGGAAGGGGTGTAAAAACTTGAAATTTATGTTGTTTGAAATTCAGAAAACTATGTACTATGGTCTCAAATAACAGTCACGCTTTTATTGCGTGCAACAGACCCATTAATTCTATAGACTGGAGGTTACCCATGTTGTTTAGGGGTAACGTGTTAGACAATGCCTAACCTTTACTAACCTTCAAGCTATAACCACACCTGGATGGAGCAGTAAAAGCGTACGGCTCGCGCATAGTGATATCCTAACCAGGTTTTTAGCTTCTGTCACCCCAAAACAGAAAGCTCACAAAAACTTGCACCATCCTAATTGTACTAAATATCAGGTGGCAATGAGATGGATATCTTTAAATACAATATATTACTTTATTCAAAACAAGTTTTAAATATGGAAAACAAAACAGTACAACAGTTTCAAGACTATATGGCACTGCCGCCCAACAAAGATTTTGTAAATTAGTCACTGTTACACGACGGTTTTCCTGATGTTAACAAAGTAAACTGTATTGTTCATCAAAGATATATCTAGCTATTTGTGCAGCTTTATATCCTTACCTTACGTAAAACACTTTTACGGTTGTGCAATGAGCACGTCGAAATATGGCAGGTTAAAACGAAGTGACTTGGTAATGTTTTTGTCTATATTAAGAGCGTATAAAACGTCATCTAGGTTATGACTGGGTCTAGAAATAAGTTTTGAGGTCGCTGAACCAAAACTTAGCATTGGATTGTGTGTTCCTGTCCCACCTTGAGATCCCGAGACCGTCGCATTTAAATCTGTATTTCATACGCCCAGTTACAAGCTAGGAGGACCAAATGCAGTACAGATGTTCAGATACCACAATCCTAATGGGATTTACTTTCGAAAAATAATCCCTGAGGAAACTACAGGAGTAACATAGGATAATGGAAGAGTTTTAACGATACATTAGGGATTCCAAGACTCATGAGAGGGCATATGAGCCACGCAACTGAGAGCCAGTATTTAATACCATTAAAACGTTACGTCTAGAGAGAGAGAGAGAGAAAGCTTCGTGTCACAGAAGCAGAAGGTTAAAATACGTGACATTATCTGCAGACAAAAACTTAACAAATCAGGTCTTTCCGCCACTTAACTCTTGTGTTACCATAACAGGTGAAGTATAAAGTAACCGGGTTTCCAAGAATGGAGTTTCTAATGGTAGAAGAAAAAAAGATAAAAAGACGAATATTGGTGTGTATATGAAGAGTCTCCAGAAAGAAACTTTTTCAATCGAATGATGGCCAGGAAAAACAGCGATACAATCAACAGGCTACTTCTCTCACCAAGCCTTGATTCGAGAATTCGAACAAACAGCAAACCATCAGAGATACTATGATGTCAATACGTCTTCATGGGCTGGTCTTGGTTTAGCATAAAGTGAAAGAAAAGTGCGAATTTGGGGGAGGTCCAAGACAAACTACTGGTAAAACTTGAAGTAGGTTTCGCGTAATTTATCACCAGACTGATATGCAATGGTACAATGTTTATAAAGTTGAGGAAACGACAGAGTTCGTGTTAATTAATTTGACATGGTATTAGACTACACATCACTACACTATTATGAGATAGCTAAAAATAAAGACACGTTCCTTAACATCAATCCTTCTTCAAGTGTTTAAAATGGAAAGAGAATAGGAAATTAGCGTTAATCCTTCCTTAATGTGACATTACCGCACGAGACTCTCCACCACTTTTTTGGTGTCTATTATAAAGATCAGTTAGTCTTCTAACGTTTGAAAGTCGTTAAACGTAAAATGTAGAGAATGAGGTGTAGAAACGTCTGGACTAAACAATCCAAAGTGGTAGATATGTCACAAGTGACATCAACAGGAAGATGTTATCAACGACAAAAAATGTTCCACGCACACCAGCTTCTGACTCATTATTATAAAATGGGATTCGAATCATCAAGACTTCATAAATTCCTTCTACATTTTGGTAGAACTTGCAATATACATATGACATTTAAGTCGTTAAAATATATATGATACATTTATTAATGATTATAACAGGCGCGGGAATCTAACCTTCACAGGCTATTACTTTGCACGTTACAAAGCACAACGCTATACAATAGGCTAACTGTGCTCTGCCCATCGTGGGAATCAAAACATGAATTTTAGCATGTTATGTTAGTGTTTATTGACTGCCTGTCAAACAAAACATCACTAGATAAGTTATGCAAATTGTTAAAAATGGGTAGAAACAACTCAAAATAAATTACACATATTTTATTAGAAACTATACTGCAAACCTTTACTTTATCAATTAATCACCAATGTCACAGTAAACAAACAGAATTTCTGTCCCGCTTATTATTTCACATTTCTTTGTCTTAATATGAATTGTTTCAAGGAGTTTCGTTTTTGATTGTTCAAGAACAGTGCCGTGTAATTAGGTTGATATGAGTAACAAACAGCACATGGTTAAAACAGTGTAACGTAATTTAAAAAGTAAAGGTTTGTGAAAGTATAGGAAAAATGTGAAAACTACAATCAAGTACGAAACTACGTATTGTACAAATGTTACAACATATTTTTTTTTAATTTTGCGCAAAAATACACAAGGGCTATTTGCATTAGCCGTCCCTAATTTAGCAGGAAAAGAGGGAAAGCAGTTAGTCATAATCACCCACAGTCAACTCTTGGGATACTCTTTTACCAACGAATAGTGGAATTGACTGTCACGTTATAACACACCCATGGCTGCAAATGCAAGCATGTTTGGTGAGATGATGAGACGAGGGTTCGAGCCCACGACCCTGAGATTATGAATCGAACGCCCTAACCACTTGGTAATGCCGGGCCTACTACATTACAAAATATGAAAAAAAACCTAACATAATTCACAGATTATCACGGCAGATATAATCTTAGAGGGATCTAGTGATCTGTTTAGTTGTTGTCACAACTGAACTGCTAAACGATTTATTCTCTTCTAAAGTTGGAAACCCTAAACTAACTGTAACATTGCCCCGGTTACAATCTGAACTGATATTTGTGTTCACGGCATTAGTTCCAACCAGTCACTTCCCGAAGAGCAAACACTAAGGTTTAGACTTACCTTTCAAAACCCTTCCTCAGAATAACCAACAACATCCTAAACAGTAAGATAAATAACCTTCAAACTGTTATCTTTCAAAACTCAAAACTCTTCCTCACAACGATCAACCTCATCCCAAAAAGGGTACGCGATAATATTTAGAACACATTTTTATCAAAACGCAAATTCCACACACAAAATGTCAATAAGGTTCTGGTACATTTGTTCTAGAAATTAAACATTTTGTTTAATCAGTTAAATACTATGTGGATAAAAGTATAACTTTCAAAAGTAAGAATTTATATAACTCATGTGGTATTTAAAAAAATACATAGTACACGTGTACAAAGGAGCATAAAATATAGCTTGCTTTTAAAACGAAAACAACAGATAATTAATCTCATACATGTTTAGCATGTAATTACATTTGTAAAGGTTTAGCAAGTTATAAATTCTTTCAACGCCACCTAAGAGTTCCTAGGTAACAGTAAAACTTATTTTAAAATTACATACAACAACACTTAAACCGAATATTGACCTCGAAACAGGTTTAGTTAACTTTGAAGTTAAGCTGTACGATGAGTTATCTGTGCTATGCCACCCACGGAAATAGAAACCCTGTTTCTATTGTTGTAAGTCTGCAGACATCTCGCTAAACCAGTGAGAGCGAGATGCAATATCGTAGCAGACACGAAAGTACGGTTTAAATTCTAAATAAATCATGTGAGAATCTTTTTTTTTTTTGTAACTGACATACAAAATGTACGTAGAATACACCATGTAACAAAATTTTTACGTTTTCTTGTTCCTGGGCAGAAAGTGTTATTTCCCAATTGTTTATGCCTAAAGTAAATGGAAAAGACCTATTTTTCTCTTCAATATTTGCTTTTGTGACTGGGTTATGAAAATTTCAAATTTACCCATTTTCCAGAACATTCCAGGTAGATTCAGTGCTGAGTAGCTGATAAAGAATTTTCTCGAACTTTTCACAGTGATATATATACAGGGGCTCACCACTTCACTTCAGATATAGCTATGTGAACACATAGACCTATTCGATTTCATCAGAGATGGCATCAAGAAGTTGCAAGCATACTTTAGACGCATTCTGCTATGATTATGACCAATTTATCAATACAAGAGCAAAAAAGTACTCTGTGACAGCATCTGTTAAAATGTGTGAAACCTATAAGGCATATTTCGGCATGCCTGTTTGGGATCAAGACAAACCCTGAATGCCTCATTTTACCTGCGAGCACTGCAAAAAAACTCTAGAAGGTGAAACGGACAATTTTTGCATGCTTGAATAATAAGATTTTGTATTATACAACTTTTAGACCTTTAAAAATTTAAATATCTTTCGGTGCACTTCAAAGAGGAATGCAACAGCGTCAAGACCTTGCTAGAAGACTTGAAGTGTGATGAGTATGGCTGGGAGGTTATCAGAGACATCAAAATGGTGGAATTCCTGATGGGTCTCCAAGGAGGCTTTATCAAGTCTCTCTGTTACCTTTGCCTTTGGGACAACAGAGACACAGTAGCGCACCACAACAGGAAGCACTGACCACAACGGACCGAGTTCTCTATGAGGAGGCATAATGTCAAGTGTGAACCACTAGTGGACCTTCAGGAGGTGTTTTCCTATCATTGTACATAAAATTGAGTCTTATGAAACAATTTGTCACGGCTCTTGATAAAGAGTCTGCAGCTTTCAAGTATCTACGAGACTTCTTCCCTAAGCTGTCTAAGGCAGAGGTCAAAGATGGTATCTTCGTTGAGCCATATATAAAAGATCTTGAAATGCTCAGAATTTCTCAAGAAGCTCAGTAAGAAGGGAAAAAAAGCTTGGGGCAGCTTTGTTGTAGTGATTTGGGGCTTCTTTGGGCAATCACAAGGTTGAAAATTATGTGGAATTGGATGAGGCTCTGGTGAGAACTACAGCAAAATGGGCTGCAGGTTGTCCCTGTAAAGTCCATATCCTTGACGTTCATCTTGATAAATTCAAGGAGAACATGGGAACATACTCAGAAGAACAAGGCGAGCGCTTCCAGCAAGACTTTGAACGCCGCTACCAAGGAGCGTATAACGAAAACATGATGGGAGACTATATTTGGAATCTGATAGGTGAAAGTGATTTACATTACAGTTGTAACTCTTGAAAACCTACTCACTTCTAAACATTTTCGTTCCTTTTTGTATAACTTTAGCATAAATACATGTAAATCTTGATTCATATGTTGTTTTACTTAGACTATATGGAAATGAAAATGTGCAAACTTGTCCGATTTTACATAGAAAATAGGTTAATTTCTAAATTTCATTACCCAGGTCACAAAAGCAAAGTTTTAAGGGAATAATGGCCATTTTCTGTACTTTTACAATATAAGCAATTAAGAAATAATACATACAATCCAAGAACAAAATTTGTGTTGTATAATGTTATGATTAATTCCAACCTACTATTTAAAATTTAAATTATAAACAAAATACAAGCAGTAGGTACATCACCAACTGTTTGTCATTTTTATTTCACAATACATTTATACGCGAAGCTTGTGACACTTCAAGCGCATCTGTAAGTTTAATGTATATATAATCGGTAGTAGGAATGGTTTATCATGTCTTTCGGGCGCAAACACACACACATATATAACTCTAATACTTTGCAAGCCCTGTATTATTCTTTAAAAACTACTAGTTGAATGTACGTAAACTATTCGTTCTTAGACCTCAGAATAAATATACGATTAACTTCTAATGTATCATAACAAAGGCAGATATAGTACAGTTCCCGTGTATCAAAATTGGAGCTCATGGTAATTTATATTATGTAGAAAAATAAGCTACTATCGCAAGTTTCTGTTTTCTTTAATTTTAGTCATGTGACTGTTACTCTACATACAAAAGCACAGTTTTCCTTGAACTACATATTTGTTTATCTACCCACTCGTCCAGCCGAACACATTCCAACCACCTGTACCTTTATTCCTTTGACAGTATGCTTGACAGATTGGTTTCATCTACGAGTCTACCTGGGCACGTTTCTCGTATTTAAAATACCACTGTACCGGCCTAACTTTCTTAATCTTTTTGCCAACATTTATTCACATATTTGTCGTTGTGGTAAATTATGTTTTTGTCCATTTGTTTGTTGTTATCAAGCATAAAGCTACTACACAATAAGTTATCCATCATCTGCACATTATGGGTATCCAAACCCGATTTGTAGCGTAATAAGCCTTCAAACTTACCGCTGAACCTTCGGTTGGGGAGAGTAGAGGTGGTTGATGATACTATAATTACGACACGTCATTGACCAATCTAGAATTTATTTTCACTGTTGTAAATTAGGAATCATTTATGTAACATTACAAAAAAAGTTTGTTAACTGAGTAAAATGATTAAAAATTAAACAATTTTTTTATATATAAGACCCCTCGCGGCAGATAAGCATACATACATATTGGAGAAAGACGAAATGAAATACTAGAGATCATATTAAAAAAAACAAAAACAATAATGAAAATTCCTTCAAAGAATGAGCTGATACCAAACACGATCAATAACAATATGTCAAAATTGAACATTCAACAGCCTCAAATCATGAAAAATAATGAATCCATCGGGGGCTTCTCTATAGGTTGTATGCAATCTATCCTATGATTGCGCAAGTATCAGTACAGCCTACACGACTTACAAAGTAACGTAATAAAATATTCACCAGACTGCAGAGAGTACAAATCCCAGAACTTGAAAATACGGTACCAGTTGCAATATGCAAACATTCCTATCGTATCAATCACATCGAAGTGAAATGCAATTCAAAAACTATTTCTCACGCCCGATAGCATACACAAAGAGATATCCTGCACTCGAACATAATAATACTAGAGCACACACAAATAATAAAATAGCCGAAGCTTTCAAAGATCAGCCTCAAAATACTTTTAAAACTCACACTGATCCAGATATGAATACATATTTCTATGATAAATTCACTTACCACATATTAAACAATAAACAACAATTTGAATCAATTTTTCAAATAAACATAACTGATACACAAGATCCAATGTGTAATCATTGGATTACACGAATCATGCAAGCACGTTACTAACAAATGAAATATACCTTCAAGAACTACTCGAAGCAATAAAAAACACAAAAACAACGCTCCAGATGAAAATGAAATACAAGATATCATTATAAAAAAAGAGCACTCCGAAGTTGTTTGACCACCTAAATTCACTTTTTAACCCATCTCTATCCTCAGGATACATCCCAATTTCTTGGAAGCTTGCTAATATACACTCTTCAAAAAAAAACGCAAATGGCAAAATTTGAAACATATTGTTAACAAGTTTATTCCGGGTAGTTCTGTATGACGTGTGAAACTTTGCACATTCACTGCTGAACACCCAAAGTCTGCAAAGGCGAAGTCCACGCTCACTAGATGTAGTTTAACGTCAATAACGAGTATGCCCCCCGTGAGCATCAATAACTGCTTGGCATCTCCTGCCCATGGAAGCGATGAGATGACGAATCACATTCTGTGGAATAGCTGTCCACTCAGCCTGCAAAGCTGCTGCAAGCTGAGATAGAGTCTGTGGTTGAGGTTGTCGCCGTCACAGACGTTGGTCAAACTCGTCCCAAAGATATTTGATGGGGTTTAAATCTGGTGATCTGGAGGGCCATGGAAGGACGTTGATGTCGTGGTGTCTCAAGAAGACAGTGGTGAGTCGGGCTGTGTGAGGACGGGCGTTATCATGTTGAAAAACGTCGTTGACGTTCACCATGATGCGTTGCACATGGGGTCTAAGATTCTCGTCGACGGTTGCGTACTGTCTGATCGCAAATCCTACGCAGCCCTGGTATGGTTGAGGCAGTAGACGTTGCAGTGGTGGTCCTATCCTTAATGTGACGTAACCGGATGTAGCGATCTTGTGCGGGCGTGGTCAAAGGAGGTTTGCCAGATCGTGGACAGTCACAAGTCGATCCATGTTGTTAGTGACGATTCCACAGCCTTGTGATGAAGCTTGAGTGGACATTCACAGCTCTGGCAACATATGATCGAGATTCGCCTGCTTCCAAGGGACCAATGGCGTTGTTGTGTTGTGCTTCAATCAGTCTTGGCGTAACTGTATTGCGTGTCGGTAACTTAACACTGAGCTATGGAAACTATGGAAGAGTATATTAATATTCCGTAAGGAAGGAAAGCCAGCAAATAAACCTAATAGCTACCGACCAATCAGCCTGATCAGCTGTGTAGGCAAAATTCTGGAAAGAATAATGAGTAATAGACTCTCCACATTCTTGAAGATAATATCAAAATTACCAGAAGAACAAAGGGATTCAGAAAATTCATACAACAGATCATTTAATCAGACAATGGTCTAAGATTCCGAATGAATGAAATGGAACTACCACGTGGAATTATTCGCTGGTTATCTAACTTTTTGAAAAATAGAAAGTGTAGAGTAAATGTTGAGGGTGTATTTTCTGAGTACTTTACTCCAGAAGCTGGTGTCCCTCAGGGAGGGGTGGTTAGCCCTATACTCTTCATCATGTATGTAAACAATATGCCACTGAAGGATCCAAATCATGGATTCTCTTTACAGTTCGCAGATGATGTGTCAGTCTGGAAAAGTGCCGCAACACCCACGATAGCAGCCACTAACATAAAACCGCAACTAAATAGGATAAGTAAATATTGTCAAAAATATAGAACAAATATAAACACAGCAGAAACACAACTTGTAGTCTTTACGAAATTGACAAAACACAAAAAAACCCGCCAGAATTTTATATGAATGGCACACTACTTCAGACTGCCCCATCGGCAAAATTTTTAGGTCTGAAGTATGATTCAAAATTAACTTGGATCAATCTAGTTAAGGAAATTAAAAATAAAGTCTGGCGAAAAACTATCTACGCTATGAGTCTAACTGGTAAAACAACAGTGGAGCATATACAGAAAACATACTAAAAATCTAATAACCATATTAGACCTGTAATAGATTATGCAGCTCCAGCATGGATAACTAGGCACTAAAATAATTAAAACCAAACTATAAACAATCCAAAACACACTTCTCACAACTGCATACAGAGTTCCAAGAATTATATCTAATTCATTCACAAATATTCGAACACACCAACCGTACCAGATAGACTCCTACATAGTACAATAATGTACTTTTTCGATAAGAATTGGATGAAGCACGAATTACTATGCGAACTAGATAGGTACCTCATACATGATGAAACTAGTCTTAAATATCTCTCATCAGTCAATTTATATTTTAAACATAAAAAATAAACAATAATAATAATAATACCATCAACAAACTTGACATTCTGCTGATAGAATAAAATAAGAACTATATATGAGCCTTGCCCTGAAAAGGATCAAAATAATATTCAGTTCAACAATTAAAAATACCAATCCGGCAAGAACATAAATATGGGGAGGAGGAAGAGGTCATAGAGAACCTGACCCTCCAGGGTATGAACTTTTTTTTTTTTTACCAAAACACGGAGAGAGAGAGAGAGAACATACATAGTTACCCTCTCTTACTGCAACAAGTATCATACCCGTTGCAGGTCTCTTTTCAGGGAAAAATCAAAACACGTTAGTGTTTCACGCTTTCCCCTCTCTTTAACCAAATACGACTCCGACTACGCGTAGAACCTCAGAGCTAAAAAGTGCAAACATCGTTCTTCGTTAAGTTGGAAATGCGAAATAATTACGCGGTGTCCTTGTTTCTCTTTTCAAACTTTGACAATAACGTTTAAAAACAATTCAACTATTTGCGCATCCAAAATCTCTTTCGACCAGTGATAACGTTATTTATTTGTGGTAAACCAACTGATGTTTTCTTTAAACAACGGTAAGCCTAAATGTTATTGGAAATCTGAACTGTATCACCAATTCCTCTAACTAAAAGTATAAAACTCACCATTTATGTAAGCTTACACGTTGCATTTCATGAACTCACCATGCATTTCGGTAAGCAACCAGTTAAACCGGTTGTTTTAGAAACAACTTGTAATCAAAGTCACATGACTTCGATTACGAATAAGTAACAAACAATAAATATACTTACAAAAATGAGTTGCTTTCCCTTTTAGCGGGTCCTTTAGCACCAATAGCGTAAACTGCTTACTTCGACCTGAAGAAAATAAAATAGTTACAAAAACATAACTAAGTTTTGTCATTTATTAATCTATTTTCACTAACACTCACTACAATAAAAAATTAAAAAAACAATGTTGTCAGTATAGCAAGATTAATATTAAATTAAAACACTAAGTTTATATAATAACAAAAACAACACTGTAATATAATCACTTAAAATATCAGAAAAAGAATGGACTACGGATGTCACAATGAAAGCCCACCAATATCACGCTTTGGGAAGAAAAAATGTAAGTGCAATGTTTGTTCTATCCAAGTGACAGACGGATATTCGAAGCTGGAAACCCAGGAACGACGGCATAGGTCACACGTGTAAAATCACATGAATTAATCTAAAATAAAATTGCACATCTCAAATAAAAGTATAATATAATGGCGAGTAAAAGTACAAGTTTCAGGGACTTAGCTTTATTTATCTTGTGTTTCGGCCCGCTCCTATGAGTATGTGTACCGCTCAAGTGACCTGCACAACTCTGGTTAAAGAGTTCATCTTGATATAAATTTTTTTAATTTCACCCAAAGCTATGCGAGGGCTATCTGCGCTAGCCGTCCCTAATTTAGAAGTGTAAGACCAGAGAGAAAGCAGTGGGATTGACCGTCACAATACAACGCCCCATGGCTGAAAGGACAAGCATGCTGGTGTGACGGGGATTTGATACGAAAATAGTTGAAAAGCTTCTTTTCATCTTAATCTCAGGAATCTGTTTTTTGTGCGGAATTTCGTGCAAAGCTACTCGAGGGCTATCTGTGCTAGCCGTCACTAAATTAGCAATGTAAAACTAGAAGGAAGGCAGCTAGTCATCACCACCCACTGCCAACTCTAGGGCTACTCTTTTACCAACGAATAGTGGAATTGATCGACACATTACAACGCTCCCACGGCTGAAAAAGCGAGCATGTTTGGTGCGACGGGGATGCAAACCCGCGACCCTCACGCACGCCTTAACCCACCTGGCCATGCCGGGCCCTCAGGAATCAAGAAAACCTACATAAAATGTGCAACACCAAACGCGATACAAACTAACTTCCAATAAAACTTTAAATTAATCGTCCAAACAATTCAACTGTATTGCCAAATAAGCTTGATATTTGAGAACATTTTCAGAATTCCAAAATTTTTCAAATATCTTTTTTTGGCAATACAGAAACAAGATGAACTCAAAGTACCTAAACAGAATTATTTCGTTGTTCAGGTACTTTTTGTTCGTCTAGTGTTTGAGGATAACTTTGGGACAGTTTAAGCTAGAAGATGAAGATAAGGCGATGTTAATGATGCCTTTTCACATCCCAAGAATTCTAATGCTCTGCAAGAACTAAAAGAAAAACAGTAAATAAGTCAAACATTCATTACTGTCTCACCAGAAAATAGTTTTTCTTACAGCAAAGCCACATTGGGCTATCTGCTGAGCCCACCGAGGGGAATCGAACCCCTGATTTTAGCGTTGTAAATTCGTAGACATACCGCTGTTCTAGCGGGGGGGGCAGAAAATAATAATAATAATACTGAAAGCATCAATAAATTTTGCAAGCAGTAACGTCTCTGTAAGTGAATACTGAAAAATAAACAAAATGGTTGCAATTTTCTAAACGGTACTATTAACCTCTAGTAGTTAACTATGGTATTAAAAGCATTTAAATTAGTGGAATGTTCATCAGTTTGAAAGAGTTTTAATTTCAGTACAGGATCTGAATATTAGCCAATTCACAAAAAGTGAATAGCATCTGATCATTAAATACATCAAGTGAGTAGCAGCTGAAAGTTAGCCAATCCACAAAGCTGAAACTATAACTTAATACTAGCCAATTTTCAGAGCCTAAACAACAATAGAACACGAACGAAACAATTATAACCCAATTCTCGTTTTGTTTCTAAAGTGCCTTAACTATTTATTTATATACTACTTAACAAAGGATTACTGGCGAAACAGGACTAACTTCCAAGTGCTCTGGGCCGAAAGACAGGTCAAAAGATTGACCTTTAACACTAATCTGATAAACGAATACAGTAACTTCTTGTCAGGAGTATGGAGGAAAGAGAAATGGTTCGCTTTTCTGAACTAATACATTTGAACAAGGCGAGGAAAGGCAGATAAAAACAAAGCAATGACTATAAACTATGACAACAAAGGTGAATTGTAGTGACATATACTGTAATTAACAAAAATTCTTAAAAACAAATATATATTCTACAGCTATAAAAACAGTACCACTTTGACAAGCTCCACAACACTGAAGTGTGTGTATATATAACACAACTGACTAATCCTTCAGAAACAGGTTAAAATGTCGTAAACAAAAAACAAACTTTCCAGAATTCCTGTGATAAAATGCATCTTTGAAATATTATTTATACATATTGCATTGAAATTATCAGCTTAAATGACTTACATTCGTGAATCTGATACTGTGGTATTTCATTTTATAACAATTCCGCCAATAAGATTGCCTTTTTTATAGGGCGAAAAAGTGTTACACCCCTTTTCACCATTTATACTTTCGTTTTTCTATTACCTGTAAAGTTAAACCAATAAAACGATATTATACCTCGAATGTTATCAAGAAACGTTCGTTACATGCCCATAAAAAGCTTAAAAGCACAGAAATTTAACAAGCGGAATAAAAACGGTTGTTAACAGTCACTAAAAAGAAATCCAGAGCTTTGAGTACTATTTATCTACCTACACTCGAATTTTCAACTAACAAGAGATGTTATTTTTAAACACTTCTTGAAAAGACACGTGAATCATTTTATTACAGTAAAGCATAGGGTATTCACTTTTCAAGTGGATAATCCTGAAGTTAACAAAATCAGTTCTACACAACCACTTGGGATAACTCAACCAACCTAATGATCGCAGTTCTACAACAATTAAAAAAACGCCAATTTAACGACCGTACAGCAAGAGAGGTAACAAGAATGCGAAATCCCCCCCCCCCTGGGCCAAATAGCCTAAAATGCGGGCCAGGCTTTACGACTCCTGTTATCGGGTCCACTCAAGTCTCATACGTCATTCAGGTCTTTCAGTCGTTTACCAGTATAATGAGTAATTACATAGATAGCTATTACCGTTGAACCCATTTCTTCTGTACGGAGTCCAGCAGGCGAAGAAATCTTTCGTGACAAAAATCTTTACACTTTTATACAAACATAATATCTTACTGGAATGCAGTGTTGTATATTTTAGTCGAGTTTCACCACTTGATTAATCCTTCTACAGTACCCATTTTTATTTTTCCCTTCAGCCTATGTAAAGCACTCCATACCAATAGCATCATTGAGATCCCAACGATTCGCATTTGAAAGAAAAATAGAACAATTACAGAAAACAAGCTACTCTGAAGACAGAAATACGATACCCAATAACCCAAGAGCTTTTAAAAGGTGGACCTTCCTTCTTCAGGGGCAAATATTTGAAGAATGGAAGCAGAAAAAACAAAAAAACATGGAGAGGCGAGTGCTTACTGTTTGAGTACGTATACACACACAAACACGGTTATACACAGCCGTGTTTATACACTTTACGATACGGGCAGTACTTCTCACTTGGACGAAACCAAGTAATTATATTCATGACTCTCTGGGTTCTTTGCCCTGAAAGTTACTGAACCCGAAAGAAATATAAACAGATAGAATGCGTGGCCGTTGATATACCCCACTTCTACAACACACTTATTATACATAGTGCGATTATGAAATACACTTTGATAAGCTTCAATGTCTATCCCACTAAAATAAATACTTTTTTTTTCCGATGGGGACTCTCGTTGTAAGAAGATTAAGCGTATATAAAGACATTTGCTTTCTTGCCTAATCGACCATCATGTGCTTTCGTACGTTTTAGTGGTTGTTACGATATATACCTCTAAAAGTAATTTAAATTTTCCTTGAGCTAAAACAACTATCGGTAAATTTTGAATTTAACGCGAATGTTTTGTATTTACACAATAGTTATCTTATAAAAGATGCACGGAAATGAGATGTTGTAAGAGTTGTTTGCTTTGATTAAACCCTTGATGAATTCCTTCTTTCACTTTCCATTTGCTCGCTTCTAAATACGGCTCTTATACCTATTTCACCCACTTCAACCTTTAAGTCACAGGTTATCCCTGTTCTTCTCCTTCAATTTGGGTTTTTGAACCTGGTCCCTATACACAAAGAGCGCTGGCTCGACTCCTCCCACTCCACATCAACGTGACTTTCCCACGCGCAACATGATCCCATTACCAACATGTTTCCAGCTTTTAGTACCTACAAACAGGAAAAAGCTTTTTCAAAACACAGTTTTGATCCAACGTAAACTTTAGTAACACGTGTCTGAACACGTCAAAGTGGTGGTACACCTAGGATATTACTGATCATGATTATATTTATACGGAGGTAATTTGCATTAGCCGTGCCTAATTTAGCAGTGTAAGACTAAAGGGACAGCAGCTAGTCATCACCACCAACAAGACATTATGTTGGATGGCATCACGCACATTAGTGTGTAGAAAAAGGAAACTTTTTAAAAACCATATTTTTGATAAGTAGTGGTTTGAGTTATATTTTTTAAATATTTTTCTGTTAAATAAAGACGCAGGAAAAAGGATAAAATGCTATATAATAATACTTGTAAACATATACATGTTAATGTTTGTATTGTGACTATTTCTGGGTTCACAACAATAGTAGTAGAATGACTACCGTTGAAAACAGTACAACTTGTTTAGTGCAACAGAATCTCTATTTGTTCAACAAAAGAGTAATTTATATTCCCTTTAATGCCGAGTTGGTTTACCAGACACACTAAGGTTTCTAGACTTTACTGTTATTTATTTAGATTGACTTCGACCTTCCCACGTGTCTTTGGTTTATATTTCAACCACGATACTACAACACACGATTGCGCAAAGTACATTAGCGTCAGCAGAAATTCTTCCAAGTAGGAGTAACGTTTTCTAGGGGATACAAAGTAGCATGAAATTGTGAATTTAATTGAAAAATTCATATACAAATACTGAATGAATAAGAAAAGAGTAATATTTCTCGTTTTTCCTGGAAGGTAGAGGACATAAGTCCTTTCCTCCTGTGGACGACCTTGTATACTTTTGCTTTAACTACTTACTTACTGTCCTCGCTCACACCAAGAATCCACACACACACAGCAAAAAGCTCAACTCAGGTCTGGATTAATAAATATGTATCAGATAACCATTCCATTGAAATTGTATATCCTCGTAATAAAAGAACCACGAGTTTCGCTTAAATAGATCGTGTTTGCACAATGGCAAAATACAAACATACATTTTCCCTTTGCCACAATGTAAAATTTTCTTAATTGAAGTCCCTCTATAAAAATTAATATATATCAGAATAATAATAATAATAATAATGATACACTGAACTCGTAACTCCATGAAAATGAAGTGTTTTTATTTATTTTTCACGTGTCTACTTAAACAAGAGATTCACAAATTTAGTTATTAATCTTAAAGGAGCAGTAACTACACTACGAATCAGTTTCGTACATATGAAACACTGTGCGTTTTGGGATGAAACGTCAAAATTATTCATAGAAAAACAAATTGGAAAGATCTATATATTTTTATTGCATTTAATTAATAGATAACATGGCGGGTCCTCAGTTTCACCGTCTCAGTATTTTTTTCGTAGTCTGGATAGTGTACCCATGGCTTAGTGATATCGATTACACACCCACGTTCAACAGGTAGTAACTGCTGTCAACACAAAGCACGTGTTCAGCTGCGATAGTTCATTATACGAAAGGTTCCCAAAATTAATTCTACCTTTGCCAGTTTCTTTTTTGTTATCTCACAGCATGAAATCTGAAATGTACGTCTGCGCAGAGAAAGTGGTTCCTACTAACCGAAGTTTTCTCAGAATTCGTGTTTCCAACTTCACTGTATAAACCATTTCATATCAATAAGTGTAATATTTGCTTTTCTCGTTAATCAATCAGAAAATCTTTACAGAAATGAAAATTGCATTTTTACCAATTAGCTGACTAGTTCCAATATATTTCTATAGGTTATTTCATAAGGAAAATTTTACACATGAATATACATATCGTTTCTTTACTTCGCCTTACAATTACGTAGGATATTTTATAAAAAGTAAACACTTCGGTGACAACAAATTCCTCAAACCAATTGTGTACTTTCTGAGAAGTTAAAAAATTTGACCAACTTTTAGTGTTGCCAATTTGAGAAATATATATTTTGTTTCCCTTTACTCTATTTCATTCTTGGTCTATGGCTACGGAATAGCAGCTTTATGGTTTTTTCTTTAACTGCCCCAAGAGCACGAGCCATGTCAGCTTGTGCAATACCGCGCGGTTGTTAAGCACAGAGCTACAAAATGAGCTATCTGTGCTGTGTCCATCGCGGACTAAAATACCGTTGTAGCACTAAGGAGCAGTTGATTTGGGACAACCTATATCTAAGTACAATCGAATTCCTCTTCGCTTTCTCTGACAAAAAGTATTAATTGCAGTTTTTCGAAAATTAACCACTTTCTCAGTAATAAATATGTATTAGCTAATAACGTTAGCTAGTAAAAAACAAAACCCGTTCCAATGGGTTTCACTTGTAAGTAATTTGAGTCCTATTATTCACACTTAACTTATCTAGTCAGGTTAAATACCAAGCACGTACAAAATGAACACCTAAAAGGCGTATTCAAAGCCGTTGCTTTTTGACAATTAAATATATCCTTCAAAGGTCGGTTAGCTTAGTAAACAGGACATCGACCTTGCATACAGTATGAACAATAACATGATTTAGACCGGTTTCTACGGTTCCACCCCTTTCTTTGCAGTCGTGGTATACTAGTGCATGCGATCACGACAAAGCGTTATTTCTCTAAGACTGCGTGGGTTATTACACTTTCTTTTATTCTCCCCCTCTCCAAGCATTTCAAAAATCCCAGTAAACAATCTGTAGAAAAAATAACTGCCTAACATTCCACTTCACAAAAGTACTGTGATACAGACGAATGAGATCAACATGGAAAGAATCATACTTTATATAAAACTTGGCAATGTATTTAATTAAAATATACAGACAGAGACAAAAGAAACTCAAGGAGAAAGGTTAACTGCAGCACTCTGTACGTGATTACAACACCGTGAACTAAAGTTTCACAAAGTACCCCCAACACACACACAAACAACGCGAATTAATCTTTTGGGGTTGGGGACAAGCGTGAGCGATTAGTTTGGAATCAGTAGCGAAAGAATACAAAATTAATCGTTTGAAATTTTTATTAACGAAAATAAGTGATTAATTACTACAAAATATATCGCATTTTAACCCACTTACATAGGGGGGACACTCAACTGTTTTTATTAAAGGGAGCATGGATGATGAATGTTTGGGAAACGATGCCGTAGGCCTCTCTTAGTTTTCAGAAATTCATTCTGTTACACAATATTTACGATTATGATTCCAGGCATACGTGACGGGTAGTGTAAGTTGTATTGATGAAGTAGAAAAGAATAATGCACAACATTTATAAAGAGACGTATATACAAACAGTTGGAAAAAGTTATGCATATATATCATAACAACAATAGTATTTGTGTACGGAACGAAGCACGGTACAATAATATAATAATAAACCGACAAACAACGATTTATAAGCGTAATAAAGTGGTGTATTTTAACGAACCTACTACGTTTGTTATTGTTACACCTAAAGAGAACAAACCAATGTTTTTGTCGAAACATGTACGATGTTCACTAACATAGAAACACTTCACTATGCTTATAAATCGTTGTTTGGTCGTTTACTAGCAAGAGGATTTCAATGAATCTTTGATGGAACCAGTTTCAATAGAGCTGAACATATAAATCTTTTCAGTTAAAAGTTCTATGATTTCTGAAAATAAAAAAACTCGGGCCACTCCCGTCTTTTGAAGCCCCTGACGGTAATAGAAATAAAAAATTACGACATACGAAAGCAAAATAAGACGATTATTGGCCTAAAATAGAATAAGTTAAACCTAATTTGAATATTTTATTTGTTTATATAATTTGCAGCGGTAAGCTGAGTGTGTGCCACATTTTGTCTAATTAGGAAACACGTACATACAAGTCGAGAAACGCAACAAATGCAAAAAAAAAACATGTCTACATCTGACTCCCCTTTGAGCTTATAGCCCTCCTGCCCTTCGTATAATTGGCGCTACTTATAGTTAGCTTTATATAACTAGTATTATGACAAAGTTCCTTTTAAGCATACATTAAAATACAAAGTCAAAGGGCGACAGATAACTACTTTTGAAATTGCGAGAATAGAGTGATGCAACACGACGACAAAATACACGTGTAAAAAGAACAATTCCCACTGAGAGCTTCACCGGAAGTAATCTCACCACTAACCGGAAACAGCCCACCATTCTGTAAACGAATCACAAGACCGTGAACGCTTTCGACTAATCTAAACATGAGAATTTAACAAGTACAAGTTTGCTGGGGTTTTTTTAACAGTAGGTAAAGTAAATCTTTTAAGCAGAACTTACTGTTTTACAATTTATATTTATGTATAATAATAGAATCGTGGAAATTAACGATAAGAAAATAGGTTTGAAAATAACAATAAAAACATGAAAAGTGAACATAGTTTCAGTTGTGTGGTTGACTGCTTCCAAACAATGAAACAACCCTGTCTATGGTACACTGGTGCTTTCCCACCAGTATATATTTGATAGAGAAGATAAATTGATAATCAGTTCAGAACATGTGCAACTGACCACATACTAGGATACACGTGTGCCCGCGTGTTACATCAAATGGAAAACAAAATCTATACAAGTGAAGGGTCCATTGCCAACAATTAACAACTTGTCTGTCAGACTTGAAACATCCTATTTATCCCCCAGACACCCCAGGGCAGCGAATAAATTATTAACACCTCAGCACACGGGGCTGCATTAAATTCACATTGGACCCATGGGCATCTTTTCTGAAGATGTCTCCTTTCCTTCAATTTGGCATTAAAATTCTACTAGTCAAAACAAACTTTACTATAACGCCTTTAAAATGCTACAGTTTCTAAGTTAAAACATTATATGAAAGTTTTTTTTAATGGCACGTTATTTACTGCGTCAGTTATATTATATGGAAGCCGTCGAAACGTATATACATAGACCTATTCTTTTTACACACACACAGTATCTCTAGAAGGGTATCCACTGTTCATAAGGGCACCGTTTAAAGAAAGAAGTGGCTATGTACAGAGATCAACTTTACAATTGTTAAAATGAGAACTTGAGCTGTATATTCCTGTTTTGTTGTATTATAAAGAGAGCACAGAATTAATATACTTATAAATTCCCAATACAGCAGAACATCAACCTCTAACTGCGAAAGTGAAATCCAAGGCTCGTGTTTCAAATAATATGAATGAATATATTAAAAGCATCTTTCGAAACTTGTTGCAAACATTCCACGCAGTTCGTTCAACGAGCAAGAAGCAAAACAAACGATCTTTGTCAGATATGGGTAAGGTAGTGCTCGTCATTTATATCGAAATATCATATTGGATGAATAGAAGCATACAAAAGAAAACAAAACGGCAAGCTATTAAAAAAAAAAGAACTTATGGGACAAAACAATGGAGCCACAAGTTCATATTATTACATGAACAATGATATACAAGTTTTCATAAAGTTAATACCTCTGGCAAATATTGGGGTAAAGCATTTGAGAGGTGACAACCATAGGTATCTATCATATCTCACAAAGATAGCAAACTTTTACAAAAGGTTTCATGACTTAGTGGAATATCTCCCCGTCCCTTACAAAATATCCTGGGTACCACCCTCCCGAATACTGGCAGATTACTACAGCAATTAAATCAACGCAGACACATTACTGGCTAACAGAAGGAAGAATGGTTGACGGATAGCGTCATTCTTTCCGGTGAATTATGAGGGAGAAAAAAACACTTTCAGGCGTAATAAGTGAATTGAATTTTTTATCAAAAGGTTTTATGTCAGGTGGAAGAACACCGACCCTTGTCAAAAATCATGAATCCGTCTCTAAATACTAATTGCTAGCATATGGGTCATTCCATGCCAACTCACCCAGAAAAATTTTTCCAGTTCATGTCATAGATTTTCTTGAAAATAATTAAAGCAAAAATTTCATTTTGGTTTATTCAGCCACGCAAAATCATAAAGTTGCATTGCATGACTGAATGAACCAAAATGAAGTTTTTGCTTTAATTGTTTCAAGGAAATCTGACATGAACTGGGAATCCCTAGGTCAGTTGTCATGGAATGACCCATATAGATACGTGCAAATACGTACATAAAGGACGTTATACAGACAAACGGGTGCGATAATTAACAATACAACTGACATACATGCAGAAATATTAAATTTAATTTATTTATTCTAAGCTTAAAGCACCAGAGCACATCACAAGAAACACTGAAATAGAGAAAAGTGATTCAGTTTTGTTGTTGTTGTTTACAACTTGGTCACTTGTTACCTCAAAAGGTCAAAATCATATGGAAGTTGGTTGCGAAAAAAGAGGGTACGTATAAATTTTTGTTCAAATCCCAAATTTTATCAGTTCGAAACACAAGGAATTCAGTGTTAAAACACCATAAACAGGATCTCTCTGTCTCTCTCTCTTACACTACTACTAATAACTTAATACACATAAATCCCGGCTGTATTTTTATAGCTCAACAGTTAGCACTGCAATCAGTATATTTTATGTTGCCATTTCAGAGACTACGCAAAAAAAGAGTTGTCACAAATCTGACACACTCTGCCACATTTTTTTAAATCTATGTACATTAAACTTTTACGAGTATTTTTAGTCCTGAAACACGCTAAAAATGAGTCAATAGTTCGTATTAATGCTTAATATTCAATACAGAAACGGACGTGGCTTAACAGCTATCGTGACGGGATATATGTATCGGCTCCAGGGCTCTACCCACAGTATACGTCACTGAACATGTTTTTAACATAGTCCATAAAGACGACAGAACTCAAAATTTCATGCAAACCAATGCATATGTGTAGTAAACATCAATATTTAGTTACCTCTCGTGGTATTACTGATGTCATTGTTAAACTTACGAGAAAAGAGTATAGAGCCCAGATAGTTACGAAATTTCAAAGTTAATGTGTTTTTTACTGGGTTTTATGTAACCAGCGACTCTGCGTCTGGCCGGTTCAATCTGCAAAATTGGTTTCATAAACTCCTTTGGTGAACTATTTTATATGTGTATACTGTACGGGATGTAACTGCGGTAACGTAAGGGTAGTTACTAATTGTTCAACTTATTATTCGAACACTGTTAGCAAAGAAAATAAAAAATAATAGACAGAACAATGTGCTAGTACTTTGCATTTGCTTTAAACAATGTAGCACATCTTGTGTTTGTGCAACATGTTTATCAACAATATACGATTATGAAATATTGTTCCGAATGTTTTGTATTAACTTCTAACAATCCAAAGCAATAGTCTGGTTGCCATATGACTTTCTCACTTTCCATATGAGCTTTCCAGTTTGAGTCATGGTTGAGTTTGTTCCATCCCTGTTTAAGAGGTTTTGATTCCGAATGAATGTAATGGTGGATGAAACTGTGTTTAAACATGTCAGCAGTTAAAGGTGCCATCAATACTGTGTATATCTCCGACACCACTGATTGAGAACCATTCAGCTCTGGTACTGGTACCCTAGTATGGTTCACTGTAGATAATGCAAGTTGACTACAATACGTACCATTCTTCTCTTGGCCAAACAAACAAATTTGTATTGTTTATTACAACTTGAACTCAACTGTAAACGACTCTTATTCCAGTTTGTTCAAACCATTATTTGAAATCAGGTGCCCATTTAGTTCTTCTGGTCTGGTTATCTCTCCCACACAATAGTTTTTCAGCAGCTACACATTCATTTGAAGGAACTTCTCAATATGCATCTTTCTGTCCTGAAGATAAAATTACAACGTTACTTAGAGCAAAGTTATTAACGAGATCTCCACTGGATTATCTTGTATCACCTAAAGAATACGTGCTGAATTACTGAGCAGCACTTTTTTCGCTGATTGGTTGGTCAACACGTGACTGTTCTCTGTTGCAGTTCAGTTACATATAATAGAGGGGGAGCAATCCCATAATAAATGTATTACGTTCACTGTTTCAATAATTATTTCCAATACTACACATACACATATATATACATGCGAATGATAGCTGTCATTTTATTAAGCACATGAGCATGAGCTCTGTACACACAAATTCCGCTTAGCGTTGCTAATCAGTTTTATTTCACTTGCTCTAACCTGTATATCCAATGGGATTTTAACTCATTGGTTTCCATGGTAACACTGCCTGAGACAGTACGTACTACCTGAGTGTTGTGTATGTAATGCGGTTAAGGTCGTTGCAGGATGTGTCGTTATTGATCATCTGGTTTTTGTCACACAGCCATAGATCTATACAATCGGCCTGCAGGTCTTAACCTATAAATATGGTTAGAAAAACCTTAAAATATTATGTTTTGTTTCCGTCTATTGACAACTAGAGCAACCTTTAACGAAAGCAATAAGTTTCATATTTCTTTACGACACACCACTAGGATTGGCAATGTATTATATCCTTTCGTGTACTTTTACGTTTGCAAACACGGGACATAATGGCGTTTACCATGGCAACAGTAGTTGTTTAGTGTCCACGTAACTACTGATCGCTGTGTTATCGAACTTTTTCATTTATCTGTTTCGATGGCAAGGCATGTTTTGTTGAAGTGTTGCACGAAATACACTAAACAAAGTGTCATAGAAAAGCAACGCTACTTTGACACTTTTTTGTCCAAACTACATCTACAGCTAAAATTCTGTATACAAATATCGCTAAGATTGTGAAGATGTACATACACATATACATAAAATATAACTTCTTAATAACATGGAGATCACATACTTTGGATAAGAAACTTTTCGTGCCCTATACGAATTTGAGGAAGGTTAACTGCTGCATAAAATTTAAACAATTTAACAACAACTAAGATAATGTTGTAAGATAGATTTTCTAATAAAGGGGAAAAACTGCAAGCTTATATTGATACACACTCTTCAGTGTTTATATTAGTTGAGAGTGTGACGCATGTTTTGTAAGAAAGCGTTCGAAAAACTGAAAGTGATCCAACTGATATTCGGTCACATGATTTAGTTTGTTCTAGAAACAACTCTTTGGATCTTCTAACAGTAAAAGGGATGCAGTTAATCAAGAAGTTATTTGATGAAAGCCTTGTTCTACTGGGTTGAAAACTGACACGTCTTTCCTCTCTTTGGAACCTGGCGTTCCATGTTGTGACAGAATGAAAGAAGACAAGAGATACGACCAAATAAAGAAAATACAAACTATAGAGACACCCAGTAAAGCACACACCTCCGCCAAACAGCGTTGGTCGTATTTGGACTTAAAAAAAAAAAAAGGAAAAATCTGTCCATATGTTCGTCATTATCCATGCACACAGACCAATTCTGGCAGCACAATGAGAAATAATGTTACACATATGTCCATTAATTCTCATCAAAATGTAATTATTTTTGACTGAACTATATAGAAAAACCAGACAAGGTAATGTTTGGATTTTCATGATCTTGCTATGGCCTTGACCCTTCAAAACCTAATAACCTTTAAGGTAGATTATAGTCCAAATGTATACGAATTTTCATCAAAATCTATTCCGCTGTTCTTGCTGACAAACACATACGGGTGAAAATGTAACATCCGTCCACCTTAAACTAAATCGCATCATAGAAATATCAACCTTGTACTCAATTTCTCTAGTGTGTATTCACGTTTTTTACTACCAAGAATTAATATTTTTATTATACTTTGTATATTTTCAGACTCGTGGAGTTTTGTGTTAACTGCTATCCTTCGTTAAAGTTGTTGTTGCTTCTAAAGATTACCATTCCTAGGATGTTGCATTAAAAAAAAAGTTATAAAATGAAAGCCAACTTATTACTAAGAGCCCATTTTACTGCTTCAAACTTGAAACAGAACAATATGCTAAGAAATTAAAGCCGGTCTCTGTTGATTAACATTATTTACAGGATAGGACACAATGACCACCCCTTCCTCGTCCGTACAGGAAAAGGAAGGCACAAGTAACAAAACAAACTCTTCTTCATGACTGTCAACAAATATTACACATACATTGGTAACAGTGGTGATAACTTTGGGCATTTGAAACGTGAAACTGGTCGTGCAAAAACAGTTCATCCGTGAATAAATGTTGTTACTACAATTTAGTTCGTTTTTCTTTATTGAGTCTTCGTTATTTGTTTGTTGAATTTAGCGAAAAGCTATTCGAGGGCTACGTACACTAGACGTCCTTAATAAATGAAAGGTAACTATTCAACAGCACCAACAGTCAACATTTGGGCTACTCTTCATCAACAAATAGTAGGATTAACCATCTCATTATAATGTCTTTATGACTGAAAGAGCACGCATATTTGGTAATGGGATTCGAGCCCACGACCAACTTATTGTGAGTTAAATACCCAAATCACCAGACCATATCAGGTTAGCGTTCTAATTTACGCAGTTTATCACTTTACTTACTATACATCCTCTGTGACTACTTTTACTGGCAATTTACGTTGAATAGCATTCTTATAAAATTGATAAATTTGTTAACGTTATCTGGTAATGAGTAATTGTGGTTGCCCAATACAAGTTCTGAAACTAACCAGCAGGGGTGATCAGTTACTGGACACCTATGGCTGACCAATATCGGTTTTGTGGTTGAAACAGTAGGCGTTATTTGTCAATAGGTTTCTGCGGTTAGAGAGTACAAGTTCAATGACTTGCCAATAGATGTTATCTATTCTTGAGTGCTTGTGACTGTCTGGAAAGGTGTTATGAATGGGTATTTGTAGTTAAGCACAAATCTACACACAAATAGCTATCTGTACTACGGGTATTGAAACCCGTTTTCTAGCGTTCCGAGTCTGCATACAAACCGTTGTGCCACTGAGGTGGCCGAGGAGTTGTGATTGCTTATGATTTAAGTTAAAAATAAGAGATAACCGTTTGAATGCAAGGTAACCCAAGCAGATGGCGGATTTTTATTAATTTTTCATCGTGATTTTAACAGAATGAGTAGTTTTTATCAAACCAATAGTGAACAACCGCTTTGTTTATACCTACAAATCCTATTTGGAAAAAACAACACGATTTTTAAATTTCAGTGATTAATTAGTACATAAAATGGTCTAACTAGAGAATCTCCAATGGTTACGTAACGTTGTATAAACAGCTGGTTATCGAGATTCGTTAGTTTGTTGACAAGCTTTCTTGTGCTGGTTGAGCCGGTACTGGAAACGCTCCCCACATTCCATCCCGTAGCGAGTGAGTTTTACCATATTTGGCGAGCTTCTAGAATCATGACGTGAAGCACAAAATCGTCGCGCGCCGCGAGAATACGCAACGTTGCATCAGAGCTGTCGAAGATCTGTCTCAATCAAGGTAGAAACACTGACTTCAAGTTTGATTGTACCTTAATTTTTCGTACAGCTTCACATATTTTGAATTCTGTACCTATTAAAAATCCGGGTTAAAATGTTATACAGTGAGGTGCAAGTACCACGTTTTGAGTGCAACAAAGACGTTGCTTGTGGCTTTAATTTAACACTTGTTTCTAAGGGCAATTAGTGTGTTTGGAAAAAAAGTGCTGTTATGGATTTTGAGGTTTTAATGCGTGCAACCTAAAAACTGCAGTAACTGTTGCATAGTTTGTTATGGATAAGGAATGAATATGCTTCTCCTATCAGCTGTGGGGCTGAAATAACGTTATGGTCAATCCTGTTTATCCATTGGTAGAGTGAAATTCAAATGTCTGCAGCAGGTGGTGTTGACTAGTTGCCTTCCCGCTAATCTACCACGTCAGAATAGTTTGTTTGTAGTTAAAAGCAGAGTTACACAATGGCCTGTTATTTTACCACTACTGGTATCGAAACCCGGTTTCTAGTGTTGTATGTCACTGAGGGGCTCACTTCAAAATAGCCCTCGCATAGCTTTACAATTTTAATAAAATCAGATTTCTAGGGTCTGAATTTCACGATGGCAGATGTAGTTTTCTATTTGAACCAATCATAGATTCTATAACAAATGATTTGAAAAATATACAGTTCCTTAAATTATACGTCAAAAATTATTCTTGTATCAAACTTGTTTTCGTAAATATAATTTAATACAATTATAAAAAAAACAACCTCCACTACAAGTTTATAGAGCTGAAAGTGAAATACAGAACATACCCAGATAAATACTGATTGTGCAGGCGTCGAAGTTAAAAATCTTTACTAAGAGCTGTCTCGTAATATTACCGATTCTTGACATTTACCCCACCTATGTCTTTCGAAGTATTAATATTCAATTGTACGCTATAATTTTGTAAAACGTTCATTTCACAAAACTGCTGAAGAACGTAGAGTGTAATACATATTAATCATGATGCAACCTTTGCATTCAACGTGCTGCCACCTACCACCAACTTTAAACATCTCTAAAAAAAATCAATTATCCACTCAAATCTGGCGGTCACTCTGATAAAAAACGAAACGGTGAGGTTTAAGTTTTTAAAACTCGATAATAGTGGTTGTGAATTTCGAAGTTGGTTGTACAGTTAAAACTTATTAAGCAGACATGTACAATAGATCATTAGGCAGGCGTAAAGATTTGAGAAAGTATTTTCTGTCGTCTATCTTCAAAGACATGGTGATTACAGCATTACTTACTTTGTGTAATGTTAGTTTCTTGAATAAAAACCACCAGAAACATAAAGTACATTTTAAATAGCTTCTTCATAACAGAAGCCAAAACTTCTACAGGTGGTGTTCACACAATGTTTTATAGGTTGGTCTTGCAAATCCTACAAACGATACAAGACTAAACATACTTTTACAATGCCAGCTGTACACATACAATTTCACACTTAAGGCACACTGGCAAAACTCGAGAATACCAGCTCAATACATACATTATCACACTGAAAACAAGCTATTCACACCCACTACACTCATACAACTACTAATCTGACGGCACTTAAATGATATCAACTGTAACATTGTTGTGTTGCTAACGTAACTAGACTACCATACACACTTTTATGGGAGAAAGAGAAGGGAATAGGTCAAGGGATTTACATTTAAACACTGTTCTTTTGATTTAATAACGCCTTCAAATGCTGGTCCATTGATAACACAAGCTAGTAAAAAATGTTTATCGCTGAACCAAATTCCTTGACTACAGAAAGACGCGAGGGGGGGATGGTGCTCTAGTCTACAGAGCAACCATCTGGCGCCGTTGCTAAGATGATGTTCATAGTAGAAAACAGGTAGTAGGTGCTAATCTGAGTTAAAACATTCCTTTTTCCCTCCTACTTAGTAGATAACAACCAAGGTTACCATTTCTTCTACGATAATCCGAATAGTGCATCTTGCAGTGTTGGTTGAGTTATCGTTCTGCAATTTCCTTCAGTAAACAATTCAACAATAACCCTTAGGCAATATCAGACTCGAATCAACTCATACACGTAACTCATTGTTAAAGCAAATTGTTTCAAACAATGATGACTAAAACACTCAACAATATACTAGTAGAGTTATGCCAGTTATAATTACTAACTCCTGATTACGACAATCCAGGCATTACCAGTGGTTATCATGCGCTCAAGTTTCTTCAGACACACGCACTCGTCGTTGTGATATATATTACGCACGCACATATACAGAGACCACCGACATCATCTGCTGGAACGTTATCAAATGTTTTTACGCATTCAATATACAATAGCCGAACGTTGCGTTAACAGTCTAAGATATTTATATAACATATATTACAACCCACATTTAGCGGTATTATTATGATAAATAATTGAGGCGGGAGTACAAATAAACTGTAAAACTATGAACAAAGCTGTAGACAAGTTACTCTGATAGAGAATTAGTTAAGTCCATTTCAATTTCTTGAACAATTTACTTTTTTTATATTATTAACAGATGTCTACATTTAAGAAACAACATATATTATAAGAAATAATAGTAATGCCCTCACATATATTAACTGCCTGCCCTTAATATAGCGGCTAGATAACTAATATCCTGCAAAATTATTTCCCATCAAAAAGCAGCATAATTTACGTTCTTTACCAAAAAGATACAGCCACTTCTGTAGTTATTCAAACTATATTTTTAAGTGAGAAATAATAAAAACTCGCCAATATTTTAATTTCTTAAATTGCTTCCAACACTCCAAGTCGTTTCGTTTGTTTTTGGAGTGGGGGTAATAAAAAAAAAAGAAGCAACTAACCTATACGCACTAATCAGTTGCGTGTCGAAATACAAAAGAACGTGCATTAACAACGTAAGTGGGGAATGGTGCGAATTGAAGACACGTTTACTTCGAACTTTACGTGAATCAGGGAAAACTCCTCAACGGAGTAGATAATCAAAGGGATCCAAGAATACCCATTAATACAGGTGTGGGTGACTTAACTAGTTACTCCTTGTAAAGCTTTATTTAACTGGTGTTTCTAAGTGACAAGCAGACAATGCAATGTCTGCTCGTCAGTTCGAGTACAAACTTGTAGGCGACTCGGATCAATGAATTTAAAGTAGGCTACCATCTATGAAGCTGACAGTCATGCACACAGTTATGTTTTGTCTTTATGAATGGTCACAGCCATCTGTCAAACACAGGAAGTTCTAGTTTACATATATTTTGAACATTTGTATAATGTTTCACAATATAACAACGGTTGTTCTCATTAGCCGTTTTTAATAAACTATAATTATTCCTTTTATTATTATTACGTTTTTTTATTTCTTTATATGCTTTAGAAAAACACAATGGAACTTACTGGAAACCCCGTAAAGGGACGTGATTTATTCAGTAACGTTCACGAGAGGAAACTAGTACCTACAGTATCTAACCTCCTTACACGCATATATACTCTACTACAAATTAAGGAACTAAAACCTAGAAAATTATTCGCTGCTGTTTAACTAGTCAATTCTTTAATCCTATGCACAGTGCTCATTAAAAGTTAGCACAACATTCAAAGAAGCCCAGTCTGCAGTTTCTTCATATAATACAGTTTTAGAGTGGAGCCGAAGTATTTACTGGTTATACGTCGTAGAGTAAATTTCAAAATGTCATAATAAACAATAACTTTTTTTTATTACTTTCACGAACTGGAATAATTTTGTATACGAATACACACAAAAAGCAGGCATCTATCGAGACCTTTTTATAAAGTTTCATTTAACGAAATTATGTGTGTTACGAAAAACCTTTAAGAATTTGCTATTCTACTGAATGGTGCGAACGCATTGCAACACGAGAAAATCTCCGTATTATCTATTTAAAACTATCAAAAATCATACTTTTCAATATACCCACTATGCTTAATTAACTATGCTTATAAAGCACGCATGAGAAATGTAATACCATAAAACATGCGTGTACAGCTAACCGTAGTTAATAACTGACCTAACGACAGTTTAAATTAAATATGATGGTCTTTTGTTGACTTAGGTAAATGAATGCATACATGTACAGTTAATTATAATAACGGGCCCGGAATGGTCAGGTGGGTTACGGCATTCGACTCGTAATCTGATGGTTACGGGTTCGAATCCCTGTCGCACCAAATATGCTTGTCCTTTCAGCCGTGGAGACGTTATAATACGACGGTTAATCCCACTATTCGTTAGTAAAAGAGTAGCCCAAGAGTTGGCGGTGGGTGGTGATGACTAGTTGCCTTTCCCCTGATCTTACACTGCAAAATTAGGAACGACTAACGCAGATAGCACTCGTGTAGCTTTGCGCGAAATTAAAAAACAAGCAAACTAGATTACAAAATCCCTCCATCTAAACCCGAATGGTTATTTTTGCGAGCAAACATTAAGTGTGTAAAATGTGAATTTTACAAGGTTCTATTAACACACGAATGACACAGAAACATAAGTTTATTGAACATTGTGAATATGTTTAATTGATAAATATCCAAACCAAGGTTCTTCTCTAGCCGCTGCAATACATTAGAAGAGAGAAAAAAACTTCGTATTCCCATATTATAACAAAAATGTGGGTGTGTTGCTGTATCTACCATGGCAACAAGCCTGGCAGTACAAGTCACGTGGAAAGTCGTCACAAGCCTATGCATATATTTCAATGCTTACTTTTTATTTTCATTCGCACTAACACAATTTCTGGAGCTGTAAAATCCCAAGGATGAAAACAACTAGCTAAACACGTTCACATACTATCCGGAGAATATCTAATACCAAATTGTACTGATAAAAAAAAAAGAAAAAAGAAATCGACACTTTTTGAACCGTCTGAAATAATACGGTGGCGTTTTTGTTTTTTTTCCATCTCTTTTTTTTCTTCTTCTTCTTTTCGGCGTTAAATGACCGCCTAACCAAGAAGCCCATTCAGTCTACTAATTTCAATATCACACAAATCGACGTTTTGGAAAAATATGCAATCTACAGAGTTCTGACTTCTGGAAGTCGAACGACAAGAGTAACAATAGATCGTCAAACACAAACTCGTTGTCACAATACTTCAAATATGGCTGATTTGTTGAACATTTTTCACTTTCATCTGACGCAATGTACACTGAAGTTTACCTATCAATATAGGGTCTTTGCTTGAGCAATGTTCTAAAAATGAGGAATATAGAGGGAAAATAGTCAATTACTTTTTTCTATCCAACAGTTATATCCTATCTCAAAATAAACATTTTCTTTTAAGCATCTCAAAAATGTTATTCTGAAATCTATAACCAATCAGTCACCTCTGCATCAAACTAAACGCTGTATTATTTGAAAGTTTCAGACAAACCCAGCATACTGTTTGGAATTGTTGTAGATGTTTTATGAAAACACAAAGAGCAGGATAGATCAACTATCGTAAGATTGTTTATCTGAAATAAGTGTTGAATATTTTAACTAAAGTGTACAGAATAAATGTAAACTTAACCACGCTCACTTCTCGAGCACGAGTAGTCATCTAATAACGAGATAACAAGTTTCCTCGCAGAGAAACAACTCAATTGATGATCATATAACCTGTTATAATCGTGAAGTTTTAGATTTATGCAAAACTACTTTCTGGGAATCATAGTTAAACATGTAATTAAAGTCTCCAGACGGGCAGAATGTACTTCAACGGATTTACAAAATGGAATCTCTCGCAGGTGGGAATTCACGATCCGGATTTACATGGAAGGATTCTTTAATTTAGATTCACGTGCAAAAAATGGGTGAATCAAATTCATATGGTGATGGTATTTGACGCAGATCGATAGTATAGAGTAAGTGATCCAGGTTTAACAAAGTTTACGGACAAGGTACCCCCTTTTAGTCCAACTCGGCTGTCCCATCCCCCAAGCCGAACTAAAACTATCAAATTGAAATAAAATTTAAAGCTAACCCTTATCATTCATATATCTACCAAACTCCCTTGTAAACTCACTTAAATCTACTGCTTCCACAACATCCGAAGGCAGCCCATTCTATATGCCACATACGCTATTTGAAAAATAAAGTTGTCTTAACTGAATACGAGCTTCTACTTTGCCTAAATCTATATTTTTGTCCCCAAGTTGCATAATTCTCGCTGTTCAGCATGAAAAATACTGATGTAAAAAGAACAGCTAATGTTCACGCAGTCTTCAAATATTTCAATCAGATCCTCTCTAACTTATTTTTCAAGACTCTTAATATCTCCTCATATGACAACCCTTCCATCCCAAGTAACCAATTGAGGTTTATACAGTAGAAATAGCCGACTCAAGTTGTTTATATAGCTCAAAAGTAAAAACAACAATGCCTAAGAAATGACCACCAAAACAAAAGGCTGTTCTAGATTTTCTTCTCTTAAAACGCAACTACTGTTCATAGTGGCTCTGACTTTAACCTCATAGGCCTGAAAAAGTTGAGTATTCTTAACGTAGAAAAAAAAAAGGACCGCCTAATCAGTTTTAAAAATCACAAAGCTTTTGCTAACGAAAGGAAACAAGTCACTTAACTGTAACAAAGCAGTTCTAACTACATTTACTTTAATAGATTACAGTTTAGACAATTTCAATAAATATGACCGAATGACTACTATTATAATGTGTATGCTATTTTATTTCATATCTATCTTCACATATACCTGTGCTACTTTAATAATCGACTGATTAAAATACAACAGAGATATGTGAGGGAGTTGGGTGGATGTTAAAACTTATAACTTCGTATTTCATGTGCATTGTTCCGTCATAAACTCGCACTGTGAGTGGCCACGTAGTGGCCCACATATTGATCCATTACGTTTTTCTGTCCATACGTGAGTAACACATTCACACGCCATACACTTCAAAGTTTGTTCATGTAAGATTAAACACAATGTTTTTCATTTGAAAAACTTAACAAAACTAACATAAAAATATTACTCTCAACACTATCACAGAAGATTTTATCATGCATTTACATTTTCAAGATGTGACCAGTGACCTGTAGCAATTTCGAAACAGTTCTGCGATTAGATGATCAAGGTATACACGTATTCATGTGATTCTAATTAAACCAATCATCACAGCCTCAGCAATGCCATCATTTTTTTCTCTCGCTAAACAGTACTTACTCGTTAAGGCCTGGAAATAGTTTGTTAGTTTTTCTATCAAGCACAATGTGGATGTAGTTGTTTTCGTGTGCAACTCTTAACAAAAAAATCAAAATTAACTTACAAATCTTTATGTGAAGAGCACTTATGAAATTACTAAGTTATTAAACTTAATAAAAGGAGTTAACATCGCATCTAACTGTAGAATTATTAATATGGGACGTTTTAGCAGTAAACCAGTTTTGTTTTGAATTTCGCACAAAGCTACTCGAGGGCTATCTGTGCTAGCCGTCCCTAATTTAGCAGTGTAAGACTGGAGGGAAAGCAGCTAGTCATCACCACCCACCGCCAACTCTTGGGCTACTCTTTTACCAACGTATAGTGGGATTGACCGTCGAGTTATAACGCCTCACGGCGACCCTCAGATTACGAAGCGCACGCCTTAACGCGCCAGGCCATGCCGGGCCAGCAGTAAACCAAACCTCCCAAGCAGTTAAATTTTGTGCGAAACTTTTCGAAACTCTGCTATCCTTAATTCTGAAGTTACGTACAAAAGGAAAGTAGCTAATTAATATCGACCCCAACCAAGTCATGAACAATTCCAACCGAGATGTGAGACTTGACCACAAACCTATTACTATTATTTTATTTATGATAAAGGTGCGCGAACCACAGATCCACAGTCCGACACGTTAACTGCTTGGACTGGCATTATCTGATATACTATTATTTGTGCATGCTTCTGATTCAAAACATGATTAGGGCTATTTATCATCAATATGAAGAAAGAAATAGAACACTATGTTCAGGTAGGACTTTTAGTCATTTTTCTTTGGCTTAAACATCCCATTGCTTCGTTGTTTTACAACGACGCATGGACATTTGAAAATAAGACAATTACTGGTACGGAGAGTATTTATATATTCATATTAAAGGCTATTTATGAATGTATAACTGAAATAATTGTTATGAAAGTTTTATTTCGGTAAAGCCAACAAGTCTGAAGATATGCTAGTAAAAGCAATGTAATGAATATCTCAATAAGATACGATCATAATGCGATCTGGTACGTCTCGTCCTGGAACATCATTTGCTGTTAGGTTAGTTAGCACTTGAGCACTAAAAACGTTTAGAATTATACCAATTGGCTCTTCACCAGCTCATTGAAATAAAACATAAATAATTCAAAGAGAAATTTAACTTTCACAAAGGCTTTTTTTTCTTTCTACGATTCGTTCAACCAATCACAAGAAACTAAACAGATAAAGCAAAAATTATACTAACGTAAAATATCTGACAGTGATAGTTTTTGTTTGTCTTAAAGCTACACTATATGAAACCCAAAACGATAGCGTTATAAACCTTAAACTTTCCTGACAAACCAACGGGAGAAAAATAAAAAAAAAAAGAAATCATAATAAAAGCACTTTTTTTTGCACATAATTAATTTTGTCATTCAAAATAACCTTGTACAACTAGTTGTTTGAGACCACTGTGCAATAAAGTTAACGACGAAATTAGTAAGATCACAAAGGTGGCGCCAGTTTTACCTAACGAGGGTGGAGACAGACAAAAAAATTAAGGGATTCACTCTACGTCTTGTGAGAAAATATACTATATGTAGTATTTAGAAAGTAATTCAGCTTCAAAGTAATCACCAGCTGTACTTCCTCAGGGTCCCCGAAAGTGTTTTGTTTCAAAAGCGAATACAACCAAAATCGCGAATAAAATTATACTATGTAACAAATTTTGTTCCTGGATAGTATGTGTTATTTCTTAATTCCTTATGTTTTAAAATTACAGAAAATAGCCATTATTCCCTTCAAACTTTGCTTTTGTGACCTGGATAATGAAATTTAGAATTTAACCTATTTTCTTTGTAAAAATGGACAAATTTGCACATTTTGATTTACACGAGGTCTGAATAAAACAACATATGAATCAAGATTTATATGTATTTAGACTAAAGTTATACAAAAATGTTCAGAAATGAGTAGTTTTTTGAGATTTGCGACTGTAATGTAAATCGCTTCCATGTATCAGCTCCCAAATATAGTCTTCCATCATGTTTTCATCACACACTCCTTGGTAGCAGTGTTCAAAGTCCAATATATCTTGGCAGAAGCACTCGTCTTCCTCCTCTGAGTATGCTCTCCTTTAATTTATGAAGATGGATATTGACTTTCAGGGACATCCTATAGCCCATTTCGCCATAGTTCTTCACCAGAGTCTCAACAACATAATTTTCGGCCTTGTGATTGCCCAAGAAGCCTCGAACCACTGCGACAAATCTGCCAAGTTTTTTTGTTCTTCCAATTGAGCTTCTTGGGGAATTCTTTGAGCTCCAGGATCTTCTTTATTTGTGGTCCAACGAAGACACCAGCTTTGACCTTTGCCTTAGACAGCTTAGAGAAGAAGTCTCGTAGGTACTTGAAGGCTGCAGACTCCTTATCAAGAGCTGTGACAAATTGTTTCATAAGACCCAATTTTATGTGCAATGATAGGTAAACACATTCTGGAGGTCCACCAGTGGTTCACACTTGACAATGTGCTTCCCCACAGAGAACTCGGTCTGTTGTGGCCAGTGCTTTCTGTTGTAATGCGATACTGTGTCCCTGTTGTTCCAAATGCAAAGATAATAGGGAAACTTGATGAAGCTTCCTTGGAGACCCATCAAGAATGCCACCATTTTGAAGTATCTGATAACCTACCAGCCATACTCATCACACTTCAAAGTTTCTAGCAAGGTGCACCTTGAGGTGCACCGAATAAGCCAGAGGAAGAGACGGATACTTATTCCCCTTATGGAGCAGCACAGCTTTGAGGCTTCTGGATGCGTCTGGAGAATGCTTGCAGCTTTTTGATGTCACCTTTGACACAGGACATTTTTATAAGTTATGCGAAACTGTAACAACGCTGTGGCCAAAGCATCCATATTCTGTAATGTCACATTCCTCGTACTAGGATGTTGTCATAAAATATTTATACAACAACAACGTTCGTAGCTTGAATTTACACGACACTACTAGCTAAAACATTTTCTAATATAAAGATAATTTATAATAAAAATGTGCAAATAGATTATAACCATGCAAGTCGATAGTACTCTCAGCTGTCGAACCAACAGACACATCAGAAGTACAAAACAAAGAAATACACGATGTCTGTTTCTCTCTCTCTCTCTCGATAGATAGATAGATATATATGGGAATACGTTGCTTCAAGTTTAGGTCTTCTACACGGTAGATGTCGGGTCTTTTAATACCTAGAACAAGAAGTTTTACATAAATACAATTAATCTAGAAAATTATAATAAACGAGGCAATTTATGTTGGATCAACAGACAAATCTTCTATTGCCAGGTTTATTTTTACATACAGAACTTAAAAAAGAAGACATGTTTTGATATTTGATTGTTTATCAGAAACTTGAAACTGGCAAACGTTAAGCCAGAAGAGAAGGGTCTTTTCTTTATGAAAATCAAAACTGCAAACTACCATGGCAGTACACTAGAGTACCATATATATTTGATATGCCCATGGTAGCGAACTTATTAAGGCACCTTACATAATCGTATTCATAAAAAAAATTAAAGCAGCTCCTTTTTAACACTAAGTAGAAACTGACATAAGCTGCCATTAACTTCTTAAATGCAAACTCGAACGAGCATGATGGCTAAAAAAGTTGATGATTTAAAAAACAACATTCTGAACATTATTTTTTTCACGTCTTTGTAAACAGCCTTCAAGCGTTTCACGACAATCGGCATATAAATAAATACGAGGTGAATTCACAAACACACACATAATCCGTTTCTTATTTACCAATCAATCCTGTTCACATATCCGTGATGCATTGTAAACTTTAGTTTTACTACTGTACAGTTACTGTAACTGAAGTGAACATTCCCATCCCATCCCTCCTCAGCAACATCGTAACTCACGCATGAGGCAACCTCAGTAAAGCGAATCTTTATAATGTGGACCTCAACAGTTCCGGTTTGTATACTAATGACTACTTACTATTACATAACTAAGGAATTCTTACTGAAAATAGGCAAGCGAGTTTAGTGCTTACTGAGGACATAAAGGAAACTTGACTTGCAATGGAATTTTGATTAAATCAGTTTTGTATTTTGAAATAAGCAAGAATAGGTGTCCCATAAACATATATGTATACAAACCACTAACTTTATAGTACAAGTTAATGGCACGTGTCAAAATTATGTACTTTTTCTCTTATGTTCAATTTCTATTGTTTCAAAATTTGATACCCAACTTCTGCAAGTTATCACTAATAAATTTTAGTATCAACGTCTACATCAACCACACATAACAATACGGGGAAATATGCGTATTACGAAACTATGGCCCTTAAACCTTTGATTTACAGTCAATTGTCAAATAGCACTGCCATCCCTTGACTACCAAATTTGTATTATTTATAGTTTAAACACAAAGTTACACAATTGGCTGTTTGTGCTATGACCACCACGGGTATCGAAATCCGATTTCTAATACTGTAAGCCTGCTGCGCCGCTGGAGGTCTGCACTGAAATGAACACCTGTTAATCTACATATTCTAATTATTATTTTTTAACTCAGGATTAAATCAGAAGTCCTTATTTTTTTGTTTTTCACTTGGCCCGAAATGGCCAGATGGTTAGGGCGCATGACTTGTAATCTGAGGGTTGCGGTTTCGAATTCCCGTCTCATGCTCGCCTTTCAGTCCTACTATTCTCTCTCTCTTTTTTTAAAGAATTACTCTTGAGTGGCGGTAGATGGTGATAACTATCTGCCTTTCCTCCAGTCTTTCGCTGCTAAATTAGACACCCAGAACAGATAAGCCCTCGCGTAGCTTTACGCGAAATACAAAACAAATACATTTTTATGATAATTTCTTTTACAATGGTGAAATTTATAAAAGTTAACAGTTCTACCTGTGAACAATCTATCAAAAGTTTGCATTACACGAGAATGTAACGGATATCACCCGATGTTCGAGAAGAAAAAACAAAAATTAGCTGAAGGATCAGTAGATGTCACTACAGTTTGGGCGTTGAACAAGTAGTTTTGGTCGTTATCCTTTGTCTGATGGCCCAAGTTTGTATTGTAGGAGTTTAATAGATAGATATTGTTACGTATGTTTTATGTTTTTCGTAAACTAAACGCAACAGAAAAACGCAGATAACAGCTTGTATAATTTATTACACTAAACTATTAACAAATATAACAGATATAACATAAATTATATAACAGTGACAGATATTAAATTACAGCATTCGAAATTAATTACAAAACAAAATAATACTAGTTTCAAACTTCAAAATTAATCACAATACAAAATGGTACTGGCCTGTATCTAATATAATGATCTAAAATGAAAGTCTCAAATTCCAGTCTAGGGTGTGAATTTGGTCCCACGAAGAAATTCCGAAGCTTAAATGAAGAAGTTCAGAAACAGTTCACAGTTCAATAAATTCGCCGACTCTCAGCACAAGCAGTAATTCAGATGAATCGTAGAGATTGACGAAATAAAATCACAGCTTCCGTAGATTTAACTTTAGTCACAAATCCAAGTTGAATAATCACAGCAAACACTTAATCTTTCTCAAATAACTGACTATCTTCTTTTGAAATAAAACTAATGTCTGACTCTCCTCCTTTCTTTGAATAATAACTGATGTCTGAATCTCTCTTTTGTCTCTCGCATCTTCGTCTGTTTATATATTGTAGGCCTAAACTCCTCGAAAGACCGCGAAAATTCTACAAGTCTCCAGAGCAATCCACGCATGTCCATTCTTGCATGAGACTACACGTCTAGACACGTGGTCACCAGCACTTCATTTACAAACATATGATTGGATTACTTAATTCAAGAAAATTCTAAATGTTACCCTAAATATATAACAACATATTTTATTAAACTTCGAAACAATAATATAAATATGGAAAAATGAATAATAGAAATGAAAATTCAAACACAACACGACATGCCGTCGTTTACAAAATATTTACACATTTACATAACAATATAGACATTCAAATATTCGTCCCTCCAAACCTCAAACAAAATTATGTACATATATCCTAAATCCACACATCTAGCAAGTCGCATACTTAAAACTGACACAATATTTACTACACTAGTTCTGTCAACAAGGGCGTTCAATAAAGATTAGCTGGCAGCTAAAGGAAACAATAATAACAAAAGTCTTTAAACTATTATGCATATGCGCACGCACACACACATTATAGATAATTTAATTTCTGGGTAGTATTACCATAAACCATGATTTCTTGTTCAGTTTGTATAGTATTTAGATATTTCGATGTTAAGTTAAACAAAAAATAACAAAATACGAGCAAATTATGTATACATGTTTATTACATATGAAGGTTTAAATACAAAACGCAGTATAAGTTATTCTCGGCAAAACTGAGAAACCAGCGGAAATCCCTTGAGAGACGCACAGCACCTTCAACAAAAATGGCTATGGATATAATGCAAAATATTTTGACCACAAATAAAACGGATATTGTAAAAGTTCAAATAAATAATTTGTTGAACGTCGAAAACTATATGTGCTAGTTGTCCCTAATTTAGAAGTAAGCTAGTCAATACAACCTGCTTGGGATACTCTAATCAAATAGTGAAATTTATCGTCAAGGCTGAAAGAGCAACAATGTTCAGTAACGGGTTTCAAACCCGCAATCAGGAGATTGCAAGAGAAGTGTTCTAACCACCAGGGGTCATAAATTATACTTTAGCCGTTCAGTACGTAATTGAGATTTACTGATCCACACTCTTAGAAAAAATAAAACCATTATTTTATTTGAAAAAAATCAACCATTTCCTTCTTCAGACCTCTACCAAGTTCTAAAAGAAGCTACATATGCACTAAGTTTTTCCCATCTGCGTTATTTTTAACAATCAAGAAATAACACCTTTGTAACAAATCTCTTCTCAAATATAAGCAATAAAACCTGTGTAAGTAATGCGAATACAATAAAGTAGTCGCAAGACAAAGACAAAAAAGTCTTAGCAAACGAGCGTGACCAACACATGTGTATCAAGATGAAGACGACTTCCACTAAAACAGGTTCTTTGTACAGAAGGAAGAAATGTGAATCTTCTGCTCGCTGTTACAACAACAAATATCTACACAATCAATCACGTTGCAACCAACGAGTGAAAGCTACTTTCTCGAGAGTATAATCCAAGATATCCTAGTAAACATTGGAACGTAACATGGGAAAATACTAACTCAAAAAAAAGTTCAATTATTTCTAGAACGAGTGAAGGCTACTTTCACGAGAGTATATATAATCCAAGGTAAAGTTTCCGACATGGCACATAAAATGATAAAAGGCGAGACAATTTGTTCAACTCTTGTTACTAAGAGAAGCGAGTGATTCTAAGATCATATGGAGTCTGACACTTGCATCACGTTGACAGGTTAAGGAAACTAGAAAGCCAGGGTGAGTGTTTTCAAGCACAAGAACGACAGCTTGATTTAAATCCGTAATCCAGAGTTTGCTTCGTTCAAAGTGGCAAATAGTCACGGAATGTTTCTGAAATATCTCATTCATTTATGAAGATATCTCAATAACTTTACAAACAGGACTTAGCTTTCTTCTGGTGGAGATATTTTTCAAATTCAATAAAACCTACTGCCTGAGAAACAAGACATTTTACAGACGTATTTCGTTCGTTGAAACTTTTTTTTTCACGTTGTTTGTTCTATGGAGAAATGTATATGTGGAAAAACTATAATACATAAACCTCTGTCTTATTACTAGTACTAGACTGTCATATTTTAGGTTGATAGTAAGCTGAAAAGAATACTTGTCAATTTCACAGCACTCCTGTTAGTTGGATTTCTTTTGTTGTTGTTGCACGTATGAGTTCCGGTGGCTGTTTACAAATATTGGTTTAACCGTTTGTAAATACTGAAAAAGCTGTCTAGATATCCATGTATAAGGTAGGAGTTCGCAGTCTAAAGAAATCAGTTCGCGTATTAGTTTGTAAACGTTATTTTAGTTTGGTTACAGATACCAGTCTACCTGAATCTTTGAAACACATAAATCTGCTTCCGCGCCGAACGGTAAACCATGAGATTTAATAAAATTCATATAAATGCCAAATTTTATGATGTCAAAGAAGTAAGATGATAGTAATGGACACGTGAGTGATGAATATGTGGCTAATGCAAACAGTAACCTATACTTGACACGGATATTACCTAAACATAATATATGTCCTTGTGTGGTATGGTTTTTTTAATATCAGCTTCAAAACTGTATCGTCAATTTAAAACAGGCAGTAAGAGAACCACACGCATGCCGTATGAAGGGTAAGGTACGGTTGTCATAGTAACCAATGTAATGAGAGAGGAGAGAGAAAAACAAAAGTCGAGTGGTCAAGTATCAGATTGTGAGACTGTATAAATTCCCTAGTGGCGGTTACAAAAACTAATGGCGTTCCACCTAACTACCACACCCGTGTATTTGCACGATCGGTACGCCAACGTAATAAGCGTGACCCAACATTCCAGCCTGGAAGGGGTTGTATGACGTCGAATGAAAGATTTCCTAAACCAGGCATGATGATGGCAAATATATATATCAACCGCCCATTTATGTTGCATGAACTGTATTTCGTTGTTCTTAATAAAAAAAGAGACCCAAAGCAAAAAGCGCCGAACATAGACTTGAGATAAATAAAGTTGCGATACAAACAACAACGTGAGAAGGATCGAATGTACCTGTAAATATTTTACCCACACAAAAATACGAATACAACAATCTGAGATTCACCTGTAAGCCTCACACCTACGCGTAAGAGTCTAGTAACTAATCATAAACATCAAGTAAGGGGACGCAGCTGTATAAATAAATTTTCATACCATATTATACATACTCGAACATTTTTTTTCCTTCCACATCTTGTGTATTCGGATAACAGACTAAGACAAGCATGTTTTAAACGTTTTATTGCCATACTGAGACAGCAAAGTCATGTAACCACAATGACATCAAAGCATTTCGTGTACGTGCGTCAAAAATTTCGATATAAATTTCGGTTATTTAGAGTCGACTACAAAATGTGTTTGCAGTTTTTTAAGCTAAGCACAAGTCTACACAATGGGCTATCTATATGCTCTGCCTTCACGGGTATCGAAACCCGGTTTCTTGTGTTTAACCCCACATGTATACCGCTATGCCACTTGGGAGGGGGGCAATAAAATGACCACTTTGTTTTTTAAAACAACCACTTACGTTCTTGTGGTCGGGATATGTTATTCTCACGACAAAACTTCGCCTAATCATGAGAGTCGTGATTTATCATTTCCACTGTATTACTATTAAAACTTAATAATTTAAAATAAAATCTGAAGAGTATTTCAGTATACTATAATACTCACAAGCCCGACTGATTACCCAAGAGTTTTCGGGAGGGACGAAGGAAAGGGGGGCTTAAGAGTACCAGGGTTTCGCATAATGTGATTTCGTCTAAATTTTTATGTTGCGTGATTTCTTAGTATTATGTATAATAGATGCGTATTTATTACTCTGAAGTACTTGTGGTGCGAGGTCAACAGTAAAATTCATTTGATAATGAGAACTTAAGTATCTTGAATAGCTGCATCAGTTTCACCGTAGAAACTAAGATGACACTTGAAGTTTCTAGTAACGTGTCACTAGTCCAGATCTTCCACATGTGATGGAGAGCCGTCAAGTAATGATGGCCGCAGAAAAAAGCAGGTGTCGCTAAATCTGCAGCACGATGTTGCCATTATAATAGTTTTTCTTCTTTAAATCAGAATCTAACATGGGAAAAATACCCCAGGCTATACTTCAGAAAGATCTCTTTTTTTTCAATTATACAATAACCTTAACGTGGTCGATAATGTTGTACGAGCATGCGCGTGATCAAACTGATGGATAGTTGGAAGGGAGGGGGGATCAGTAAAATGACAAGCATAATAACTTACAATGCCAGATATTTATGTATTAAACGTACTATAATATATTTTTGTAATATACTGGATATGTCAATTGTAGTGTAGTTTAGATGAAACGTATAAAAATTCGATTTTCTATGTACTCAACCTCGCGTCTTTCAAAAATATTTTGTTTATAAGAGAATGTTAAGAAACGTCATGAAAGAAACGTGTTCAAATACCACATGAAAATAAATATCATCTGCTCCTCTGGTATAACTAAAACGAAACCCCAGAGGATAACACGTTTTACGGTTCCTCAAAACACGAATGGCGTTTAGAAAGATAAAAAAGTTTAATTTCATTATTCAAAGGTGCCGCAACGAGAAAGATTGAAGTTAATGGAAACAAAATCACACAGCTTGTGCCTGGTGTGGTCCGTCTTACCACTGGCTTATCTCAACTCATCAAAACGAATCCAGTGTTTCAATAGATTGTATAAATGAAAAGATAAACGACTGGGAACTAAACAAACTAAATAAACATCTAAAGACGAAGGTAATGGCTACTAAAATTAGAAAGCATGCAAAATAACTATGGCTAAGATAAACGTTGAGGTTTTCCAACGAGACGTTTAGAACTCGTCGACTGTATCCAGAACAAACATGGTGATTTGAAAACGAATGGTAGGTATACCACTGACTAACTCATGAAGAAGAAAGTTAGAAAAGCGAATTTTTGAAAAGAAAATATCAGTGATTTGTTTTAACACTAACCACCAATAGCAGCCTTGTTCAAAGTGAAATTACAATTAAAAAAACAAACTATATTCGTCATACGCTGATGGATGCTTAAACTGAAGATAAGCAAATATCTGTCACGGTCTATAACACAATTATGTTACTTAATTAAGCTACATGGGGGCTAACTACTCAAACAAACTAAAAGGAAAGTAGTTAGTCAAGAACACCCACCGCTAATTCTTGGGCTAATCAAATCGAAAAATGGATTTTAACCATCACTCCTATAATATATTCATGTTCTCAAGGAGCGGAGCGCGTGTACCCCTACCCACGATAACTGGTCGAAGACCAACCACCTGGTGCGGTCACCTGTTTTAATCACTCGCACAGATATACATATTAGTTTGTTGTCTATCAGTCGGTATAAACTAAAATGACGTCACACAAAGGACGAGTAACGTGCCAGTTTATACTATCGTGACGTCACTAAAACGTGCGCGTGCTATGAATCACAAGAAACATTATACACTGTAGGCCATAACACAGTATGACATATGAACTGTAAAAGTTAGAAATTAAAACATTTGTTACTGTTAACTTTGGCTTTATTTACTCTTGAAATATAATACTTTCGGGGGCCATGCACGAGTACATTTACTTTTCTCGGTAACACAACGTAATGCGATACTTTAACGGATACACAGCTCGGTATGCTAGCCACTGGCCACAACTAGCACATCGCCGAGAGAAATTAAATAATGAGAATGTTCACAGCGTATACACTGATGTACTCTAACCCACCTTCACAACAAGTGTTACTAGTATGACTGTACTGGTTTGTTTGTTTTTTAATTGATGATAACATGTAAAACTACACTCCTGTTTCCACAATACAAATATTATGATAACACCATTACGTATTGTATAAAAACAGGTTTCCCAACGCATTCTGTCATGGTGCAATATTGGCAATAATTACTTTGCACTAACACAGACTTAATCCGCGTTCGAGGGAAGAGATTTCTATATTGCTACACATCTTCCCCCCTAAATCCAAGACCCGCGAACAAGACGTAAAAACAGAAAAAAAGACAATGGATTAAAACTATTATGCACATTAAAGTTATTTTTATTACACGCACACACATACATACATAATACTACACACGTATAAATCATGCAATGCTTACACATATATTAACCACCTTGAAACTTGCACTAAACTATGTATGCTGAAACCTTTAACATATATACATATATATTGGTTTATTATAAAAGAATAAGACGGGTATAACCAACACTACGGATTGTTGAGCACGTCCTATATGCGTGTGGTTCAAAAACTGTCGGGGCGCTCCTCTAAGAGGCCTTGGAGAGTCGAAGGGGGGGCGAACAGTTATCACTATTTGTACATATAGATAAAAAATAAGTTTTTTTTTTTTAAAAAGGACTGTAAAAATGTTACTAATATTGAGTAATACAGTAAGAACAATTGGCATAGGTTTACTTGAAATTATGTATAGAGCTGTACACTAGGCTATCGTGCTGCGCCGACGACGAGTATCGAAACACAGGTTTGGAGTTGTAAGTCAGTAGACTTACCACTGTGTTACAAATATACAGTAGTGTGCTGTCTTTAAGTCAGTAGGCACTAAAATGACGATACTTAAGGGACGCTTAACGCTGCAATTTGTTCTGTCGTGATGTCAGTAGCACGTGCGCATGCCATGAATCACGAGAAGTATTATATATATTCTGTAGGTTACAACATAGTATGACATATGAACTTCAAAAGAAATAAAAACATTTGTTACTCTTAATTTTGGTTTTATTCACTCTTGAAATTTACGCATGTTCAGTATTTTTACAAACAGGTCATACATAACGCAGGAGCATAATAAAATGTATGTTTAGAGTAACTCCACCATAAAATATAGTTTGCCTAACAATGCTATACACTTGTAAAAAAGATGCCACACGAATGAACTATGGTGAAACTTTACGAGTACCAAGATATATTAAATGTTATGCATACTCTGTTTACTGTGTATCTTTCCTTCCAAAACAACAGCGAACACAACCAAATACTACTACTAATGATAAACTTTCCTACTGTATGTATGTGTGTTTGCTTTTGAATTTCGAGCAAAGCTACTCGAGAGCTATCTGTGCTAGCCGTCCATAATTTAGTAGTGTAAGACTAGAAGTAAGGCAGCTAGTAATCACCACCCACCACCAACTCTTGGACTACTCTTTTACCAACGAATACTGGGATTGAGCGTCACATTTTAACGCCCCTACTGTTGAAAGGATGAGCCCGCGACCCTAAGATTACAAGTCGTACGTACGCCTTAACACGCTTGCCCTACCGGGCCCGTGTATATGTGTGCGCGCGCTTTTTCCGACAAACTTATTCTAACGCCTTTCAGGGCAAAAACGAAAAATATAACTTTACATGTTTATATTCTGTGGGGAAAATCAGGGTAATGTTTTTCACTCCTGGTTTACAAACCTGTTATGTCCGAGTTATTACGAAAAACATCTACTTTTACCTCTCAGACTGCATTAATTAAATCAATCAGTTATAACCGCATATCAGAGGCGGCTCTTCCGATGCTTGTCCTAACGACTGAAACAATTAAACTTGATTTGTAGTTGATTTTGCCATCCATTAACCACTAATTAATAATCAGTTTAACATCCTATAATTCGACTTCTCGCCATTTGCAGCAAAAATTTCATGTAAGCACGCTATGCCACACTGTTAACAGTCAAAATCAACTCGATAACACTGGAAACATCGCTCACAAATTCGCATAAAAGTGTGATAGAATATGCCTTCAATTATTCACAGACGAAACTGATGTAATGTTTTTCTCAATTAAAAGCCAGTACGTAGACAAGTTAAAAACAAAACAAGTAACATGCTATGAGCCTTGGAACTGAGAAGTAATGGACGAAAATTAAAATTTGGTTTATACAACATGCAGATATGATGTATTAGAAATTATAAACAGACAATGTGTACATTCTTCATAGAGATAGTTCGTGAAATAATGTGTAAAGCCTAAACTTCCCCTATTTATAAATTTAAACCAGTTTTACAGAAGTAAAATATTTAATTATCTATTTTAATACCGTTCAATAACCCATATTTATACATACATATAAGGTTTGGTTTGTTTTGCATTTCGCGCAATGGTACACGAGGGCTATCTGCGCTAGTCGACCCTCATTTAGCAGTGTAAGACTAGAGGGAAGGCAGCTAGTCATCACCACCCACCGCCAACTCTTAACCTACTCTTTTACCAACGAATAGGGGCATTGATTGTCACGTTATAACATCCCCACGGCTGAAAGGGCGAGCATGTTTGGTGTGACGGGGATTACATGTAAGGAAACACTGGTATATCACACTTTTTTTCCTTCTTTCAGTAATTTTTTCTACCGGTTTCGTAACTTCAGAGGTTAGTTTTCAGGAAATAGTTTTATTGAAAATTTTCTTTTCTGCAACCCTTAATCACTGCTTTTAAGCTGTGAACTTCTCAAATTTGTCCATTACATAAATATTCAAGGCATGATCCAGTGTGAAATATATCGTGTCTGTTTTATTATTATTATGCATTTTGGTTTATTGGTAATTTCGTAGCTTCAACACATTTTTTTTTTTTAGCTAAACTGATTTAAAAAATAATTCATATTACATAAAACATAAAATTTAAAGTCGAAATATAACACATGTATACCAGTAAAAATAATAAAGCCATACAAAATAAATAATTATTACATATTACATAAAATTTCCATAAACAATAAAAAAAACAAAAAAAACCCAAATACTCTTATTTAAATTGACTTAAAGGACTTCCATTCTGTAAACAACTTCAAAACATATTTTTGTTAAATATTACGAAACTAAAATGGAAACAAAAACGAAAGGTCCTTGTAGAATACAACGAATACTTGAGATACAGTTAAAAATTATTAACAGGCTCTGACTTGGTTAAAAGTACAGATGGATTTATTATTTTTAAATTAAATGATACATCTTGCAGTTCTTTAAAAAAAATACTTGTATACTAGACCCGGCATGGCCAGGTTGGTTAAGGCGTTCGACTCGTTATCCGAGAGTTGCGGATTCTAATACTCGTCACACCAAACACGCTCGCTCTTTCAGCCGTGACGGTCAATCCCACTATTTGTTGGTAAAAGAGTTGGCGGTGAGTGGTGATGACTAGCTGCCTTCCCTCTAGTCTTAAACTGCTAAATTAGGGACGGCTAGCGCAGATAGCCCTCGAGTAGCTTTGCGCGAAATTCAAAACACGTGTGTTGAACGATACGCTGTCCAAACTGAGAATTTAAGATTTACAACGAATCAGTCCAAGTTTGCTAGAAACCCGAGTCAAAATTTACTAAACACATCATTTTTAAATTGCATCTTTAGTATTTATGGCTAATAACAAGAACATTCTTTGTTGTTTGTTTCTTTTTGGCTAGTTCTGTGATGTTCAACAAAATATCATTTTAATAGTTATTTTACAAAAAAAAAGGAAGTACTTTGAATTAAATTTAAATATTCCGTGAATTTCTTACGATTTAATATTCACAAGTTTCACTGGTCATGAATTCCATACAAGATATTATATTTGGAATATTGTTACTTACATGTACGTGTTATGCTCACACATGTACTTCAACTTTGTTCAAGATTAAACATTTTATCTATTATTTGTAATTGAATTAGTGAAACTCCGAATTAGCTATATTTTGTTATTTTCGTACCTTCAATCAACAATATTTCGCAAAATAGCCGTCTCCCACGAGGAATTAGACACCCATAAGCCATTGCGAGATACACAGTTAACGCATGCTCATTGCCCGTAGTACAAGTGTGACAGAGTGCGTGGTTAAAATTGATATTCAAGGCTGCACACTTCAATTTCATAAAGAATAAAAGTTGAATCAGCTCGCGATGTAAACACTGTTTTATTAAAGTGAACAGTAAAACTATCTGTGTTTGTTTTATTATTAATGATAATGAATACAAATTTTGGTTGCGTTTTTATTACGAGTGCATTAGTTTATATTACACTAAAATTACATGTGCAGCGTTAATATATATATTTTTAAAAAATTATGTATGTTTCATGAATTGCATTTTATGTCATTTAATACAACTTAGAAGTCAGTTGTCGGTTTGTGATAAGAAGATCCTACGAAGTGTGCACAAAAATCAAAAACATTTAACTGGTTAATTGAAAGTAACGATCGTATCACACAATTGCTCATTTGATTTATTTTTTTTTTACATTGTTGCTATCAACCACATGGTTAAATCAACGCCTGGCTGTGTAATAGCATTTTTCATAAAAGTAGACAGGACGCTACGTCTTGATACAATCATTTCAATTTACGAGTGTGTCACAGATTGAACCGAGTAGCACTAAAGGCAGAATAATTATACCTAAAAGCCTTGATATTCAAAAAAATCTAAAAATTACATTTCATATCCACATACAAATTGAAAACAAACTTGAAAGACTGTCAAACGAAAGTTTAGCGTTATCAGTAACCTACATAATCCATCTTCGTATAACCTTTTAAAACTAGGGTTCTCAGTGTGCATAATGTAAACAAAGTTAAATAAATAGATTCATTTTTATAGAAAAAAAAGAATGTTATGTAAAACAAAAACTACAATTATAAGAACCCATGAGTGAAATCAAATCAGAATAGTTAACGTTCTTTCATTTTGCTTATACGTGTTAGAGTACTAATAGCTAGGTCATCAATCTCATTTTAGCCAGTCCCAATTTTAACAAGGTACGAGTCAATGCACACAACTATCGCATTTAGACTAAAGGGGACACGTGATCAAAATCTGGTTCATATCAACTCTCAGCTGGTTAATCGTTCATCACATAACCTCTCATGGTACGTGCTATGGTTTACATATAAACACATACCTGAATGTGTTCGCACTAGCACAACGAAGACCCAGCCCGACGGCACGTCCACTAAACCTACTTCCAAGGAACTGATTTCGCGTTATAAGTTAGAGCAACAGTAGGTTTATTGCAGCCCGAAGGACTACTGACGTCACATAGGCACAGCAAGATCGAAGTGGACTTTTTTTTTTCTAACATTAAAGTAACCAAATCACGATCAATTTATAATAAAATATTGTTGAAACTAATTTTCTCCTGTGTTGTTACCAGCTGGAATTGTACGTCCTCCTCCTTACTCCACAGCTGGACAGAAACAACAAGTTCACGGTGCGCGACAATCTACTCTCCCAGTGGGACATACACACAGTCGTATTCTCAACCAATCAGGGACGGTCTTTCACTCTTTCGACTCTGCAACCAGTTTTAAGTGCGTGCTCAAATTCCACAGGCGGTTGATGCAAGGAAGAAAAAAAGAAAAGATATATTCAAGTCATGAGATTGAGAAATCGGGGTGGAAAACTGTATTTGGAACAACCTTGATGATTCGCTATGCATAAGGATAACTTTCAAATAAACTCAAACTTCACAATACAAGCCTGGATAAAACACCTGTATTCCCACAGTAAGTAGGCTAATTATAATTTGTCTTTTTATACATTTTTGTTAACGTATCCGTATGAATTTCGTGTTTTCTTTTCAATTCAGGGTTGCTAATTCTGTCAGTGTACTGTCGTGACAAATTATACGTGAAATATGTTAAGTTAAACATAAATATATTAATGGTTACCGCTGCTAATAATGGTGTTAACTTAATCTGATGCATTTTCATCATAACTAATCTTTACTTTAGTTATTCTGGAGGATTACAAACAAGTTCAAAAGTAATACAAGTCTCGTCACACTACGATTCTATCTTAATTTGCAGTGTCCAGCTACATTTTATTCGCTTGGTTTTATCTGTCTTATTCACTATGGTGTTTACTGTTCTTTTAAAAATTATACTTATTTTATTAATATTTCTTATGCAATAATGCGAATTACATTTTGCAGTTTAGTATAACAGTTTACGTAAACCTATGCTGGTCGGTGACACATCTTGAAACATTTTTAGGATTAGGTCGAAAGCGTCATTAGCAGTCAAAATAACCTATTGATGATTCAATGCATTTATCACAAATTTTCATTTCTTTGGTTTGTGATTTTATAACAGTATGTACTTTTTATCAGTTTGTTTTATAGAATTAGACAAATTTGAGTTGCTATTTAGTTCTATTCTACATAACTTGTACTTGATCGGAACTTATTTTAATAAGAACTGTGAATGAATACATTTTGATTCATACTAAAAATAAACAAACCAGAAACACTAGAAAACATCAAAAGTTGAAACCATAGCTTAAAAATATTTGATATAGATGTCATTCGTGACGTTATGTGAAGAACCGCAATACTTCGTGTACACGAACTTAAAATACTATTCATTCAATACGTTAAAAAACAAACATACCCAAAAGACAATATTATACAATTACTTCGTAATTTTCACCAAATATGTATTTTGTAATTCTTTACTTTCTCTCTCGTTTGATAAATGGAAGCTATATGCCTGGTCCCCAACACGTTATCACACGGACGCCTAATTGATGTCAAATATGAAAATTGTTTATTCTCTTAATTATAATACACGAACCACAGGGTTTCCATTCATGACTGAAAGAAAGTGGCATGTAAATGTCATTAAAAATCATGCCACAAAGTTTATTTTTAACTTGAATTCATTAAAGCGATAATCGTGGAAAATTTATATTACTACTAATTTTAATGATTTAAAATGGTTATTTCTGCACATTATAAACAAATAGATGAAGATAATGGGAAAAATAGACATAATTAGACACTGTTAAACAAATATTTAACAAGCGTACACTTGTAGAACAAAGTTATGTGCGTAGAAAATTTTAAAATTACAATTTAGAAAAAGAAAACACCATACTACGGGTTACAAAAATAAACTGTCTGGAGTGATAAAGGTTTAGATTTTGTTGTTTATTTTAGAGCAAAGCCATATAGGGTTACATGTCGTGCCTACCGCTGGGAATCGAACTCCGGATTTCAGCGTTGTAAGAGAGCAGACAACTGTTCTGCATCACTTTGCTCAAACTAAACAATATAAAGTCAAGAACTGCAAACATTAAATTCCATCTTTTAAGAAACAACCAGAAAACCAAAATATATTTGAAAAAAACAGCTTTCCTTTAAACTTTTTAATTAATTTTATAATAACGACTAAAGTTAAGGTTTTCTTTTTTTACAAAAACGTAGCTTAAGGTATGTTTGCTTGTTGTTGTTTAATTTCGCGCAAAACTACACGAAGGCTTTCTGAGGGAAATCAGCTAGTCATCATCACACACTGCCCGCTCTTGGGCTACTCGTTTATCAACGAATAGTAGGATTGACCGACCATTATAACGCCCTCTACGGCTGAAAGGACGAGCATGTGTGGTGTTATGGGAATTGGAACCCGCAGCCTAACCACCTAGCCAAGCCGGAGCCCTTGAGGTACGAACACCTTTTGAAAGCGGTTAAATTTAACTTCTCTGCCAATCAATACCTTTCTTAAGTTTGTTTTAACTAGCGTCCAAAGTTAAGACAATTATTACGTGAATATTAACAATTAGGCTTTACAATGACACCAACAGTGTATTAAATGAAAACATTTTATATCCGAATAAATTTCAGAAAATCAAACAACTGCTCTTTCCTATTTACTTTTTTCTCCACAACTAATCACAAATATTTAAAGCGCATTCTTAACATAAACACAACCTTAGTTCATTTTTAGCCCAGATCTTTTACAGGCCTTTCTTCTAGTTTAACTATCACTTAAACTATAAACAACAACCACCAGCACAACTATTTTAATTACACATTATTTGCAGTTTTGTTTGTTTGCAGATAACCAACCAAAGCTACACAGGGACTTCTGCGCTAACCATTCTTAACTTGAACTAAGAGATGAGGGAGAAGGCAGCTAGTCAACAGTACCAACCGCCCATACTTTAGTTACAATAATCAAATAGCAGAATTTGACCATCACTCTTACAGCGTACCCTCGGCCTCAAAGTGCGATTTTGTGGTAATGGGACGCGAAACATCGAACATCGAATATAAAGACCGGTACGTAAATCACCGAGAGTCATATTCTTTATGATTAGACTTTTTGTTTAAGAAAAGGTTTATGGAGACCAGATATTTACTAAGAATATGCTTCAAGTGATTTAGGGATTATACAGACTTAAAAGTAACAAAGTGATCTATTCTATTGATAAAAGAATTAAGTTTCACTCATGCATGTTCCAGAAGAAAATCTGCGAGTTAAATAATTAATGTGAATTACTATTAAATTTTACAATAAGGAAAAAATAAGTTAATTTTTCACAGCAACATAAAAAGAAGTCTTGAAGCCCTTTAATAATTATTTATACACATGGCTCCCGTATTAAATACGTATACCGTATAATTTATGCATTGGTCGTACAAACGAATGTATCTAACAGCAGATACTAGGTTTTCTTGCGAAATATGCCCTTGCAGTTTGTTATGTGCGATCACTGATAACTGAGTTTCGTCTTTTGTTCTAAAAATAGGCACTCGTAGTTTATGTTATCCATGATAACTAAATATATTTTCATTTTATGTTCTTGTAAGTTTAGGCTATGTATGATCATTGATAACTGAGTTTCATCTCATGTTCTAAAACATACTTATAGTTCACGTTACGTTAGATTACTGATAGCTGACTTTTGTCTTACCTTCTAAAAGATGTCTTGTGTAAAGCTAAAGTCCCCACTGTGGCTTAGTCGAGGATGAAGTCCAAAGTACGAGTCGCGATACGCCCCTAAGTGCGCTCTGCCCTTTGAGATGTGTTTGTGTGTAGGGAGTAGGATTAATAACTGGGACAGACAATCTTACTATTCAGTTAAAAAGTAATCGTGTAAGCTGCGTATTGTGCTAACTGGTTCACTTCCTCTGCCCGTTTAACAAATGTGATGCATAAACCGTTATTCAGGTTCAACATTTCAAACACTAAGTGTCTGTTTATCTATATTCGATAATATAGATGTTGCAACTATGACTTGATATTCATTAGAGCAAAAATAGTGTGAAACATCGGTTTCCATGTTAACAGATAAAGAATTTTTGATGACCTTGACTCTCTAAAAAGTAATTACTGCTAAGTTGAGTCATACTCCAGACGTAAACCAACTTTCGTTCAAATCTATTCAGCCGTTTTCAAGAAATCTTGCTGATAAATATACACACAGAGTGAAAAAACAACCCAACAACTCTATCTGCCTTTAGTGGCAGAGGTAATGATTCCCATATAAAATATACTTACTTCAGATTCACACACATCTATACAAAGTGAAGCCCAACACTTGTTCAACTCATAATCATCTTAACTTACCAGACTGATTAGTAAAATTCCTTATAACATCATTCTATTGGATGGTTTGTTTTGTTTTGAATTTCGTGCAAAGCTACTCAAGGGCTATCTAGACTGGTAGTCCCTAATTTAGCAGTGTAAGACCATAGGGAAGGCAGCTAGTCATCCATCCACCGCCAACTCTTGGACTACTCTTTTACCAACGAATAGTGGGATTGGCCATCACATTATAACGTCCACACGGCTGAAAAGGGGGAGCATGTTTGGTATGACGGGGATTCGAACCCACGACCCTCATATTACGAATGTAATTTATTACAAAAAGTTTAAAAAGAAAATCCAAAGTCTTATCACTGTCCTAGCGGGGGACAACTATGTGAGTTAGCTTCATATGTGCTTTTTTTCAGGAGAATTAGCTGAAGGACTGACTCGCTTGATTTATTAAAAGTACACCATTAAGCATTTTATTCTATTATACTTGTATTTATTGGCCGTTAGAAACGGGAAAACTTCGGTCGCTTTGGGAATATTTCCTGCCACTCAATTTTCTTCACGTTTACTTCATACTCATTTTTTCCCTTTCTTCTTCTACAATGGAAATAAACATTTTTACCACAAAACAGACAGCCAGACAGACAATTTTATTTATCGATTGAATAACTGATTGACTGCACGACAGGCTGATTGATTGCTTTCCATTTCTAAGCGCTTCGCCATCATTGATTTAAAGTTCTTACTTCCAGAAGATTCGATGGTTCACACTACACATGCACGGCGAACAGTGTTAACGCTGGAAAAGAGCGACTCAAGTAGAAGTCCTGTCTGGCTATCTCCACCGATGATGAAGCACTGTAATATATTATGTTGACAAAGGATGAAGAGCAGTTTTCACCCCTCAGGACCACTATTGTTATCGAGTGTAATCTGTCCACAAGAACATGCCACTCGATCTTATAGAACGTTTTTCCTTTTTTTTTTTCCTTTTTTACGAAGTGCTTCATAAATGTTATGTCCTGTTTAAGCCCTAAACCAGGCAAAGTACAGGTGACACTAAGAGAAACAGTCATAAAAATGAAATGTAGTCTTTCATTAACCATATACCAGAATTTCAGTCTCTTAATACAAAGATAAATTTAAGACAACCTATTATCCCTCGTTTCATTCAATATACTTCTAAATCTTATAACTCAAAACGTTATCCACATTTTAATAACAGCAGATCATCGAACAAACACTGGAATTACAAGTCGTAAACGACAAGAAAACGTTTACCTTGGCAGGTTTTAGGAGAATTTCCAGACAGATATTTACGGTGAAACCATTAAATGTGTAAGAGCGTTTTATGTTATCCGATAAATGTAGAAAATGTTAATAATGTTAAGGCAACTGGAACTGATTATTTTTCTTGTCTCATTTCACATATATCTTATCTACTCAGTGGGTATAACCAATCTTTATTTCTAAGACACCACCGATTATGATTGTTTGGTTATTAATCAGATTGGATGTCCATCTACTTTTTAAACCAGCATAATGAATAAAGTTGTATTTGTTTATTTGAATAAATAAATAAAATTTGACAGAACAGGTGTACAACTATATACTGTGTGAATTACATGAAGTTCCAATTGGTCCATTAATATATAAAAGTTTAACTATTCTAAATGTAAATAATGTTAAAAATTTACCTTGTGAATGTGAAACTAGTTTATTTGTTGATACTTTTCATATACATATTATTACTGGAAATTTAGATATTAAAAAAGATAAAATATTACATGAAACAATAAAAAAGTGAAATACAGAATAGCAACAAAATGCAATAAAAATAAAATTCTAAAGTCTCTTGAAAAATACTGATGAATATATTTTAAAATTTAATTATATTACAGCTTATCCACCTGGACAACTTTCAGACTGGAAATTATATACAGTTAAAAAAATAAAAACAAAATTATCCCACATAAGTTTGAAAAATACCATAAAGATTTATCATTTAATCAGCTAAAAAATAAGATTAAAGACCTGCAAGAAAAATATGGTATAGTTTTTAATGATAAAGCCAACTGTAATATCGCTATAATTTGCAAAACATTCTATGCATTAATTATGATAAAAGAAATGAATAATACACAAACTTTTAAACTTGTCAACCAATCCAAAGATACAGTAATTAATAATTTTGTTAAAGCTTATCAAAAACTTTCTTCTAACGATAATTTTTATATAGATTTGCCATTTCTTTATGCTATTCCAAAATTATACAAGTATCAAACAACTGGCTATATTATTAAATAAATTTCTTAATATTTTACTTGATAGAATAGAAAATGTAAGAGTTAATAATAATACAAAAATTTTTTGGATAATACAAAATAATCAGCCAATTTTAGAATGTCTAAGAAAGTGTGGGCAGGTAAGCAGTATTCAAACTTTTGATTTTACAACATTATATACCACACTACCATTAAAAGATTTCTTCTTTGTTTTAAATTCATTAATAGAACAATATTGTTATCCTTTTATAGAACTGGAATAAAGAAGATATAGTTCCAAAAACATAAAAGATATACTAAGTTTCTGTGTTTATAATAATTTTATATTTTTCAATAAACGTGTTTTTAAACAAGCGACAGGAGTTCCAATGAGAGCTAACTATTCAACATTCAGTGATGTCGAGAAACCCACTTGTTGAGAACTTTTATATGCAAAAACGGCTGTTCTGGGCCCAGAAAACACTTCAAATAGAAGAGCGAACAACGTTTCGACCTTCTTCGGTCATCGTCAGGTTCACAAAGAAAGGGTTACTGGTCGGAAGCTGACCACGTGTTTGGGAGGGGTTGTATAATTGAGTGTTGCAATGTAGAGGGCGCGGTTTGAATATATAATTTTGTCTATAATATTAATATAGGTATAATGGTGTTCCTTTATATTGGTTTATTTTGGGTTTGAGTTGTTGTATACGCACACACCTAGACAGAAAGCAAAATCAACCAACAAAAGTAAATATATCTCACGAATCAAAAAATCACGAAACCATATACTGCTGTATACCATATATTCCTGACATCAGCAAACAAATAACCAACATTTGGCAAAAACTAGTAACAAAATATAACATTCCAGTTAACACTAAATTTATTCAAAAACCAGGCACAAAACTAAGGTCTATACTATGTAAGAACTACACTGACAAACACCACACCAACATTATTTATAAAATACAATGTGATAACTGCCACGACTTCTATATAGGAGAAACAAGTAGAAAAATGGAAACCAGATTCAAAGAACATAAAAAGTCACCTTCACACGTTTTCGAACACTGCAAGTCAAATGGACACAACATAACCATAGAAAACACTAAAATACTAAATAAAGAAACAAATATAAACAAACGAAAAATTAAAGAAGCCTTACTTATACAACAACTCAAACCCAAAATAAACCAATATAAAGGAACACCATTATACCTATATTAATATTATAGACAAAATTATATATTCAAACCGCGCCCTCTACATTGCAACACTCAATTATACAACCCCTCCCAAACACGTGGTCAGCTTCCGACCAGTAACCCTTTCTTTGTGAACCTGACGATGACCGAAGAAGGTCGAAACGTTGTTCGCTCTTCTATTTGAAGTGTTTTCTGGGCCCAGAACAGCCGTTTTTGCATATAAAAGTTAACTATTCAACATGTTTAGCAAATTATATTTATATTACCTTGAAAATATAATTATTGAAAACTATGCAAATCCAGATTTTTTACTTTAACTTACAGATATATTGATTATGTAATTAGCATAAATAATTCTGAAATATCTAATGTTATCCAACAGAATTAGAAATTAAAGTATTTTCCATTTCTTATACAGATACACTTTATTTAGATTTAGAAGTTAAAGTAATTGATACAAAGGATACCATTATAAATAGTTTTGATAAAAGAAAATATATGATTTTCCCATTTATGGTTTACTTTTCTTACATAGTAATGTGCCATACCCATCTATTATAAACATTATAACTTTGCAGTTATTCAGATATGCCCCCCAGTGGCTCAGTGGTATGTCTGCGGACTTACACGCTAAAATCCGGGTTTCAATACCCGTGGTGGGCAGAGCACAGATAGCCCATTGTGTAGCTTTATGCTTAATTCAAAACAACAACTATTCAGATATTGTAAAATTTGTAAGACATTACAATATTTTATTAATAATGTTGATATACCAATACGAAAGTCAATAGTTAATGGATTTAACAAACAAATTTTAGATAAAAATTAGATTATTCTGTAACAAATACAAAAATGTATTAAATAAATACAAAGAAAGTAAAATCAGAGAAATTCTACTATAAATTATTTTCAATTAAAAATATGGTAGTCTAGGACTTTGGCACTAATTTATGCCGATGTATACCTTAAATCGTATATAAAACCACGACAGTCACTTTACTGATGTGTTAATTAGTGCCTCCGCCATATTGGAGGCAGGAATGCTAACTTTAAGAGGTAAGTTTTATCTTACTTACCCCCAAATGGTAGTATCTTATCTTCATTTTTATTTATTTGTATTTTTCATCTTTTTCTATTATTAACTTCTGAGAGCAGTCACCTTCCCACAACTGTCTACATATAGATGTCGGACGTTGTAGACTTCAGCACAGACATCCCGCTCTTCTAATTTTCGTAAGTGAGACAAGTGAATTGGAGGTTAAGACTGATAGACGGTGTTTATGGCTTAAAATTTATGGTTATAATTAATCAGATGTTGGGATTTGCTGTTTTAATGCAGTCCTTCCTTATGATCTTTTGATGATGAAAAATCCACTCGAAATAAAAATGCATCTCGGAATAGCTGGTATGGGTATTAATTTTTACTGATAAGGAGAAAACAACGTTTCGACCTTCCTAGGTCATCTTCAGGTTAAGAATGGCATATTTGTGGTCGCGAGTCGAGTGTTGCAACATTAGTCCATGCCAGGTCGGCAAGATTTTGACTGATGAGCCCAAAAGATAGCGGCAATCACGAGCGAGAAAGTGGATTTGTTCGTGGAAAAAAGAAACTGTTAACTTTTGCAATTAATATTTACTTCTTTAAGCCTCTCCTATAATAATAACAATTATAGGGGAATCCTTATACTTATCTCTCACCCATTGGAGTGCTATAAGTAAATATCTATCACCTACAAAAACAATAACGGTGGACAGCTAAAACAGATTATTTCCATACGGCTTGAATGTGATATTTCTGAATATCATGTAGATTATGAGTCGAGCGCCTTAACCACCTGACTATGCCGAGCCCATATACATTTGCCAAATTACATAAACCATGACAAATGGAATACCATACCTTTTAACACAGCCTTTGGAAGACGTTGGTCACGTGTATTTCGTGGAATTAGAGAACCTGTACAAGTGAGGTTGAACCAATGTTTCAGTTCTTTGCCTTTATGAAAACCAACTGTTAGGCAGTTGTTTTAAATCAGAGATAAAACCTTCGAGGTACAATGAAGTGAAAAAAACACGATAGTTCAAGTAATCTGAAACATTCAGTCACTATATTCAAAATACCGAATTAAAAACTTCATTAACGTCCTATTACATGTATTAGGAAAATAGGGTAAAAAACGTTTTCTTTGATTTGCTTATTCAAACAGGTTTATAATTCTCGGAAAATAATTTTGTGAAATATATTCTGAATTAGCACAGGAAGACTAGCCTATACAATGGGGTGTGATTTGTCTACCACAGGTATTGAAACCCTGTTTCTAGAGTTGTTAAACAACAAAAACAGATTTGTTATCTGTACTTTACAACGTGCAACAGAAGGTTAAGTACGTTGCATTATCCTAATTTCGAGTTGTTTTGGAGTTTTGTTATTTTGAACGATTCAGTAAACCAAGTTCGATGAAACATCTATAACTATTTAGTAAAAAGAAAGAAAATTATATTGTACTTGGAACTAGAAACGTCGTTACAGAATTTTAGAGGCATATTTTAAACGATTAGTTACTTATAACGTTACTATACGCACATTAAGGACTCTGAAGGGTTTATGATATATAGATATCCTTGTATTAAGCTATAAAAATATCGATAACCTCTGACTGTATAAGGTAATTACAAAGATATAAAATGATGCATTTTACTATGTTTTATAATAAAATGAATTTAATTAGCGATTATGACAAGAGACTGTAATCAATATAGTAGGTGTAATATTTAAAGGGGTGTTAGGTGTGGGGATGAGGAAGTTGGATAGTGTCAGACAGGAACAAAGCTCATAGACTTCATGATTTACAGTTATGACAAAAGAACCGTCTCTACCACGAAAACCTCATCCTTTCTATGATGTTCTGCAGGAAGCCTGGTACGTCTAAGATGCACTTTTATAGATTAGTTTGGAACTTCCAAGTGACACACTATTCCTCGTAAAGGTCGTATCGCCATCTTTCATTATTTCTGAGTAAATGGTTAAAAATCTAAAAAATGTTAAACCTGAAAGGCAAATACAAAAAAAAAAGAATTCTACCAAAATATACAATAATTATCCTTTAATTCATACCTTTCAAGTTGATGTTACAAAAACCGTCTAGCGACATCTAGTTAATCAACTGAATAGGTTTTCCAAGTTTCGTCTTCACCCTCCAACAATGAACAAAATCATACTTGAACATCTCTTTCTGCTTCTTCATTATGCATTCCAAATCCTGCAAATCACTGACACATCTTAATTCATCATCTTACTTCACATGTAAAGCAGACCATTATAACCTAGAACGGGATAAGCAGAGCAAGTAGTCCATCAAACAAGGTTATCTTGCGGCGTACGTTTGTCTTCATCAGGCATCAACACGATATTATACAACACACATAACGCAACAGCCGATTTGTCTTGGATCTCTTCGTTTTCATGTACATCATTACCAATACCATACATACAGTTTCTGTGCATTCCCATGTTTTGCTAAATCATTTAAGAAAACATTCAAATGGAGAAAGTGATACCTCTCAAAACTGCCAATGTCAACTACAGCTGAACAGATAGGCCAACAGTGACTGATAAGATAATAATGGCTCACATTTAGCTGAATAAACATTAAAACATTCTGAAAACACATGCATCACTTCAAAGTTTATCTCACAGGACTGGTAGAATGCATGTTTGTAATTAGCAAGAAAACAAGAAAAAATATTCGAAGAAAAGTAAAAAACGTATTCTTTCGAAACAAAAATCAGCAACTGAAAGATAGACAAAACAACTAGTACTGGAGATACAATAGGATAACAACCAGAAGAAATCGTGTTTCGCTGTTATCTTCACTGCTGCAGTTTTGCTACGAGTGCATATGGTCGTTCAGGTTTGTCTGTTTTTCATCGCCAGCTTGTTTTTGAGTAATTGGATAGATCAATCCACCGGATATACCACTCATTACAATGAGTCTTATTTTTCGATTATTTTTCCAAGTTCGTTGTTTTTTAACCGTGTTTCAGAAATTTCTTATACTGGCCCTTAAACTTAAATGCAAATATTTTCTGTCAAGATCTCCAGCGGTTAACCGTACTTCGTTTTCCTTTTGCTTGTCGGTTTCCCTCCGTTATATTACAACGCTAAAAACAAGGTTTCGATAGCCGTGGTTAGCAGAGAACAAATAGCCCATTGTGTAGCTTTGTGCTTAATTCAAACCAAACCCTATTATATGATAGTACAAACAGTCGAATGATCTACAATGGCTACGAGGTCGCTTTCCACCACTATATTTCTTTAAGTGTTAAATGGAAATCGCCACTCTTTCTTTGTGTGTGCGTTTCTTTTCTAGTGTTCTGCACTATATGGACTCGGAAAGTAAATTGCAGTAAACAGTTACGTTCCGCCAGGAGTTCCGTTGCTGGTATTTCACGCGCAAGGATTGTTAGGTTGTTTTTGTGGTTGATATTTATTTTCAATTCTAACTTTGTCGAGTTTTTTTTTCTTCCGCTTTTTTTTTTTTAATGCGACACGGCAGTATGTACATTCGAATTGTCAGCGTGTACTAGTTCAAAATTTTCAATCAATCCGTTTCTCAAAGGTAACAATTGGAAGCTATACAACGTTCCTTTTTCCTTCCTTTCAGTACATGAGTTTACCTATGTTATTCGAGAAACTAAAATAGACCATGTGGATTCATTACCCTGTTACTTCTTTTTAAATGTTATTTATTTCTAGAAATTGGTGATATATCCCCAAACAACTTCTTCTAAAACTCGTGGAAAAAAATAAAGAGCAAATTTATTGTTTTTAAATCAAAACAACACATTACTTCTACGTATTCAATGGTTCTTTGATACATTTAAAGTTACTATGTCTATCATGATACATATTTCAAAGACTGAGTTATTATGAAAATGTATCATCGAAACAAGAATGCAGTTTTACAGATTAAACACCGACATGACTTTTTGATATAATATTGCGTGCAAGTATTATTTTGTTCATGTGCGTAGAGTATATTTTTATTTTCATAGATTTTCTATATTACTAGAAAAAATTGGTTCATTAAGTTGTAAAATATTTTATAGATAAATTCATTTTATATCTTATTGAAAACAGACTGAGGCATCATGAACATCATGATATACAAATTACGTTAATTAATACATTAACTAGCACATTAGTAATATGATGAATAATTCATCATCGTCTGATTAATAAAAATCTCTGACAAGTATATCACGTGGAACTGGTACATCATATCAATAAACAATGTTTCCAGTATAACCTGAGTATCTGGTATATCTGCTTTCACATAAGGTGTAAATAAAAGTTGATCTCCCTTTGTGCCATAGGTTGCTCTCTCCCTTTAGGTTAACAACTTAAGAGCAACCTAGAACATCGTAGGTAAACTACACGAACAACCAAAAAGGTGAACGTGTTAGAGGCTTAAGAGTTCAGTATAAGTAACATAATTTCCATAACAATAATTATATTCCATTTGGCTATGCGATTTTATGTACATTTTTTAACATGTTCATCGAACAATATCAATATAGCATAGCATCTTTGAAAATGATTTTGTTTGTTTGTTTGTTAATAATTAAGTGCAGAGCTACACAATTAGCTATCCGTACCCTGCCAACCCCGGGTATCGAAACCCGGTTTTTAGCAGTGTGAATCTGCAGACATACTGCTGTGCCACTGGAGGATCTTTGAAAAGGATGCAGTACACTATCAAACTGTATATAAGCGTTCAAAGTTTGAAACTTCCACTGTAATTTTATCAGCCATGGAAACTAAGATCTACGAGCCAACACTATATATATATATAACGATATTGCTAATAAACAATTTGCGAACTTCCTTTCCTCACCATTTTCTTTCTGTCCAAAATTCAACTTAAATAAATAAAAGCTATTTCTTTGTTGCATATGCTAGTTGTTGTATGGAGTAGTCCAAGCAATAAGTTATAATTTCCATTACGACACAGTAGCTTGTAACGCCAAGGATTTTTCATTTTCTTACAAGATTATGATTTACATTTTCTAATTTGAGAAACTCACAAGTTAATTGTGTTTCCAAATGGTTGATGTATCTCAGTAAAACTGTTAGAGTATTTTTTATTGTTGATCGTGATACTTGATTCTGTATTGTCATTTATCAGTTAATGGTCATTAATACCTTTAAACAAATGTGAGTGTGCGCGTGTATTCAGAAACAAAAGTAAGTTAACATTACATATCAAGTGACGAAAACTATAAAACGTAATGAAGTTAGAATAAGAGGCTATATATACCAGGACTCCTCCACCCTGACGAGCTCTGGTATTTGACGAAAGACATCGATGGCACTCGTCTTTATAGTCACGAGTAATCATTAACTCATTAGAATTAGTCACTAAGATTACCTGCAGAACCATAACACTATTATTTGATTAAAACTTACGTTATTACATTAGTCAAACTTATGGTAACTGTAGTACTTGAACACAACGACAGTCCTTTATAAATGAAGATAATTGTAGATTTGAAAGTTTAAACCTGGACACGTACTTAGGACACTTTACTTAAGAGTGAATATGCACAATCAGCATGTACTATGATCATTCATTGATGTAGTAAGAATCACACACAAAAATGATTTGTGTTCGTCATATTGTTATAACGTCATGGGTGTATTAATGTAAAATAAACGTATAAACTGGTACGTTAATAAAACCATACATTTTAACATGGTAGTTCTCCCAACAAGTTCTACAGTGAATACAAAAGACATGAAAGTATATACACTGGATATGAATCATGAGTGATGTCCAAAACATATCGAAAATTGTGAAATCGAATGATGTAATAGTACCTACAGAACAAACATTTGTTAACGAACATTTGATACCTCAAAAATTGTGAAAACTATAATATTTACTGATGTTATAGCTCATAGAAATATTTGTTCACAAACATTTAGTACCTCGAAAATTGTGAAAACTAATATTGAGTAATGTTAAAGTTCCTATACATGGAATATTTGTTCACACACATTTGGAACCTTGAAAATTGTGAAAACTAACATTTACTAATGTTAAAGCTTCTATACTTGGAATATTTGTTCACGAGCATTTGACGCATCTAACATCACAACAACAATTGTGTCACAAGTGTTACATTGATTCCAAACCGTAACCACTGGTATTAAAGGACGTTATGAACATTCCGAAAACAACGATTTGCTTGTTTGTTTGCAGTTAAGCACAAAGCTACACTATGCGCTATCTGTGCTTTGCCCACCACATGTATCGAAACCTTGGTTTTTAGAGTCGAGTCCGCAGATATACCGTTGTGTCACTAGAGGGCGAAGAAACATAATGTTTGTTTGTTTGTTTTGGAAATTCGCACAAAGCTACTCGAGGGCTATCTGTGCTAGCCGTCCCTAATTTTGCAGTGTAAGACTAGAGGGAAGGCAGCTAGTCATCACCACCCACCGCCAACTCTTGGGCTACTCTTTTACCAACGAATAGTGGGATTGACCGTCACATTATACACCCCCACGGCTGGGAGGGCGAGCTTGTTTAGCGCGACGCGGGCGCGAACCCGCGACCCTCGGATTACTAGTGCACGCGTTAACGCGCTCGGCCATGCGAAACATAATGAAAAAATTATCTAGAAAATAACAGAACACTCTCAGCATATCCAATAACAGCTAATAACATATACAGCTCGCAAGAAAAGTATAAAAACACATATTGTCGTCAAGGCTAAGCCTAAAATTCTCACCAGCATACTCGAAGTGAAATTTGGCGAACATAGTAAATCACGTTTTCGTAATTAATAAAAGTGGACACATGAGAATTTATCATGCACTTTATTACACTGATAAACAGTCAAACAACTAGTAATATACGAACTTAATGCCCCCTTTTCTTTTTCACATGATGCTTACACACAGCGGACATATCACCTGAACAGTGTATTCCACCTAGCGTGTAATACCTACACGTGTAGGTATTTAATAAAAGTATATTTCACATTTCCTGCATTTTTTGCCGTGAGTTTGCTTTCACTAAGCGACATTTTCAGGGGGAGATTCGTTGTTTGCAAATTTACTTTACACATCATACATCGTATGAGAGGGACATTTATCACGTGAATGAAAGGATGAGGTATAATTGTTTGTATTTTTTTTTTAGAGGGATTGTGCTCTATTAAGGCAAAACCATTTTCGCAACTCAAGACATAAACAATCATTCTACTTCATGCCTAAGTTGAGTTGCCCGTCCTTCGTACATGTTATAAATTTTACAAATGTTGGGGTAGAAGATATAATAAATAAAACAAAAAAATCCCAACTTACTTGTTACCTATCGAATGTTTTATACAAGCTTCAACAACTCAATATGTATATGCTTTACAATGTTTAGGGTGATATTTTAGGAAGAGATAACAATTAAAGAAGTAGCAGTAGGGGTGTTTTATGTCTGTTTGTTTGTTTGTTTGTTTTTTTGGAAATTCGCACAAAGCTACTCGAGGGCTATCTGTGCTAGCCGTCCCTAATTTAGCAGTGTAAGACTAGAGGGAAGGCAGCTAGTCATCACCACCCACCGCCAACTCTTGGGCTACTCTTTTAACAACGAATAGTGGGATTGACCGTCACATTATACACCCCCACGGCTGGGAGGGCGAGCATGTTTAGCGCGACGCGGGCGCGAACCCGCGACCCTCGGATTACGAGTGCACGCCTTAACGCGCTCGGCCATGCCAGGCCGTGTTTTATGTCACTCGCTTTCAACACCCACCTCTTAATGTCGTTCCGCAGTGTTTCATGTGATTAGTTAATTTACGATCATTGAACCGCAGAAGTGTCTTAAGGGACGAAAGTGAAAGGTCACGACTCAAAGTAGCAAGTTGGTATAACTCAAGAAACGGCTTTTTATAATTAACCTTTTGGTGGCTGTTGAAGAAAAAACTACAGCTGAGTTTATATAACATTGCAATAGTGGCGGCCCTTTTTTTCATTGTATTTTTCTATATAGAGCGTTAGCGCACTCTCTATATGCCTTTCCCTCCACACTATGTTGTTTTGTAAAAAAAAAAAATACCAGTTTTTATTCTTCTTTTATATAGGGATGTGGCGCCATCTATAAGTATAGTTTAAGTTAACTTACATCAAAACTAAAAATGTTCATCAATAATAATTATATTAGTGGAAGGATTTGTGAAGCACCCACTAACATGTCTCTTCTTACAAACTGTCATCCAACAAAGTTTGGTTGAAAGTGACTTACAAATAATCACGAATAGAATATGTGAATGTTATGTAAACGACAACAATGTCGTGTTGTGTTTAGATTTCCATATCTATTATTTATATTTCCATATTTATATTATTGTTTCGAAGTTTAAATTAATAAAATATGTTGTTATTCATTAAAAATAACCTTTAGAAATTTCTAGAATTAGGTAGATCAATCATATGTTTATAAATAGAATGTGTATGTGGGCCTTGGTGTCTAGACGACGAGTCTCGTGCAAAAACAGACATGCGCGGATTGCTCTGGAAATCTGAAAGTTACGCGACTGTTCGAGAAAACAGTAGGCCTACTGGTATTAAAACAGACGGTGACGCGAGGAGAAAGATAGGAAGTTAGTCATTCGTTTTTATTTCGATTCAAGAGATATTGTCTTTGTTCGAGAAATTTTCAACGTTTGCTGTGTGTTTATTCAACTTGGATTTGTGACTAGAGCTAGATCTACAGAAGCTGTGATTTTATTTCGTCAATCTTTACGATTCATTCGAATTATTAGTTATACTGAAGATCAACACGTATAGGACTGTTTGAGGGAGAACGACAAATTTGAGACATTCATCGAAAACATCGAAAAGGAACTTCGTCAAATTTATTGAACTGTGAATTGTTTCTGGACTTCTCCATTCAAACTTCGGAATTTCTTCGTGGGACCAAATTCACACCCTAGACTGGAATTTTGGATTTCTGATCTGGACTTTTGGACTTTCATTCTAGATCATTATATTGGACACAGGCCAGTACCATTTTATATTGTAATTAATTTTAAACTGAATATCTGTCATTGTTGTTATATAATTTATGTTATATTTGTTACATATATAATAGTTTATTGTAATAAATTATACAAGCTGTTATCTGTCTTTCTGTTGCGTTCAGTCAACATACATAAAAAAACGTAAAAGTGAATAACGAACAAAGAAAAAAACAGATTTTTGTACTATATATATTAGTGAAAATTACATTTTAACGAAGTTAAATAGTAAAATCATAAGGTAGGGCTCCGTTAAAAACAGCATATCTAAACCTCTCACTAATCATATAATTTGTTATTTTGACTCAAAAACAAGCCGTAACAAAAGAAATCAAACAAAAAACGCTGCATCAACTGAAAAGATCCCAGGGTACAAGCTGCATGGGATTATAAAATGTATCCTAGGTTTTGGAGGTGACGGAGGAAGTAAGAGACACATTTCAGTGAACATACACCGCCTATCAGTCTTAACCTCCTTTCGCCAGTCTCACATAAGAAATAAAAATAGTAATAGTTACAGAATTAGCAATAGCAATTAGGAGAGCTATATATGGGTGCTCAAGTACACAATATCCCACATGTATATTACCCTTCACTGCTTGTAGACAGTTGTGGAAAGGTGACTGCTCTCCCAAATAAAGAATTATTAAAAAGAAATAAACCATTTGGAGTAAAATAAAATTTACCTATTGATGCTAGCATTACAGCCTTCAATATGGTAGAAAGGCATTACCTGACAGCACAGAAAACGAACTACACCAGTATGAAGCGTCCCATTCAGCTATCCAAAGTAGTATAGTCCCCAACCATAACCCATTTATTGAATCTACTGTGATTATTACGCTCTAAACAAGTCTTTATATGCGGCAAGGTGTACATCCGCATAAAGTAGTGCCAAATTATTAAATGACCTCATTCTTAGCTAAAATTAGTTATTAGAAATTTTAAGTAAGATTTCTTTACATTTAGTTAATACGTTATTGTATTTGCTACAGAATAATTTGATAATTTTATTTAAATTTTCTTTATTAAATCCATTAATTATTCATTTATGTATCAGTATTTACTTCAACAATACTGATAAAATATTGTAATTTATTACAAATTTTACTATCTGAATAATTGCGAAGTTATAATGCTTATAAAAGAAGGGTATAAAACATTACTATTAAAAAACAAGGTAAACCATAAATTGGAAAGGTAAAATAGTTCCTTTTATCAAAACTATTTACACTGACATCCTAAATAATTATTTCAATTTCTAATTCTAAATAATGTATTTTTGTGTGAGATATCGAAATATTTTATGTTTCTAATCCTCTTAAATAAATAGTGTTAATAATATTATTTCAGAATTATTTATACTGATTAAATCACCATATATCTGTAAGTTAAAGTAAAAATATCTGGATTTGTGTAGTTTACAATAAATATATTTTTATAATAGTAAAGATATAAATTAGCGATACAAGTAGAAAAGTAGCTCCCATTGGAACTCCTATTACTTGGTTAAAAACTTGTTCAATCAAAAATATAATTATTATAAAAAAACAACTAAATATATCTTGTTTTTGGAACTAAATTTTCTTTTTCCCAGTTCTATAAAAGGATAACAAAACTGTTCTATTAATGAATTTAAAACAAAAATATTATAATGAAATTGTGGTGTACAATGTGATAAAATCAAATGTTTAAATATTATATATTATCTAAAAAGTATGTTTCTTATTATTAACACATTATTTTATCAAGTAAAATATTGATTAATTTATTTAATAATATAGCCGGTTGTTTGATAATTGCTCTTATTGAATTGGAAATCTAAATTTAATTAGAGATTTATGTAATTTGGAAATAGTATAAAGTAAGAGTAAATCTAAATAAGAATTCTGTTTAAAATAAAGTTTATTATAAGCTTTAATGAAATTATTAATTACTGTATCTTTATTTAACAAGTTTAAATGTGTGTATACTATTGATTTCTTTTATCATAATTAATGCATAAAACGTTATACAAATGATACCAATGTTACAGTTATCCTTATTTTATAATCCCACATTGTACCCAGGGATCTTTTCAGTTCTTGCGGAGATTTTGTTTCGGCTTGTTTTTGACTTAAAATATATATATACACACTGCTGACCAAAATCTTTATGTCACTAAACATAAAGAAAAAATATACATTTTGCGTTGTTAGACTTAACACCACTTATTTGAGCACAGCTTCGAAAAATTAAAATTAAAATAAACTTTTTAGCATTTAATAGGGAAAATGTGAACACTATGAAATTAGCCTAAATACTAGCTGGTCAAAAGTTTAAAACCATACTGAAACGAAGCGTTAATCGGTAAACACGTAACGAATTGATTTATTTAGTGTTTTATGTCACAAAGCAGCGAGGCTATCTGCGTCAAACATCCGGTAAAAATGTAAACATGAAGTAAATGTAGTAAAAGGCATACAAGGAAATGAAGGTAAAACAAAAAAGTATAAAACAAATGTTGACACCTAGTCTACAACGTTAAGAGAGAAAGAGTATAAGAAGTTGTAAGGTATTTACTCTTGCAAAATAACCCGCCAGGAAGACTAACAGGTAAGTTCAAGAACCACCGTCAGTCACTTGAAGTTGGCCTTTCCGGTCCTGGTTCCGGGTTATGTGTCATAGCAGCCAGTATCAAAATGTAAAATAATAGAAGTTTTAAAAGACATATAGCAAAATCGTAATAATGAGTAGCCAAATGTCCAGTAAAAAGATAAAAGTCGAGTAAATGGAGAAAAATTTGTAAAAGTAATTGAAGATAAAAACAAAACGGCAATTAAAACAAAAAATGGCGCAAAAACCAATGTTGACATCCAGTCAATAAAGTTGTAAAGGACTACCTGTAGCAGAATGGTAATGATCATAACCCGCCAGGAAGACTAACAGGTAAGTATAAAAAACACCGTCAGTCACATGAAGTTGGTCTTTCCAGTCCTGGTTCCGGGTTATGAGTCAATATGGCCAGTACTAAAAGCTAAAGTAGTAAAATTGTGAAATGATATGCAGCGAGAGTATAATAACAACTCGCCAGAACGACTAACGAGTAGTTCAAACAGTAGCTTTAGTCACCTGAAGTTGACCTTTCCAGTCCTGGTGTCGATTTATTTAATGTTCTGGCCATTGTCCAATGTCAAATTGAATGAGAGATTAAAACTGTAAAAAAGGAGCCACAATTAAGAAGGTGTAATGAATAAATATACCACACTTAAATGAGATTAAAAAGACTAATGACCATTAAAAATTAAAAACGTTATCGAGGTGGAAAGAGTCACCATCACCAATAACACTGTCCAATGTTACAGATTGACCCTGGGAAAAAATATGTTTAAAATATTGCCGTCGTTGAGAATTGTAACGATGGCAAGAAAGTAAAACGTGGCTGATAGAGAGTTGAGTGTTACAAATTGGTGCATTAGTTCCAGATATAAGAAAACTATGAGTTAAAAACTGTGACCAATGCGTAGTCTAGTGAGAACAACTTCCTCCTTCCGAACTTTACGGAAGCTAGATGGCCAAAGTCCAATTTTGGGTTTGATTTGAAAAAGTTTGTTGTTGCGTTGCTCACTCCAAGTGGACTGCCAGCTGGCACGGAGCCAAGCCTTGAAGACAACACCAAAGTCCATGTACGGAACAGGCATAGGGGTGATAGTGGTGTAGCAGACAGATTTAGCTGCCATGTCTGCAAGCTCGTTCCCGCGAATACCAACATGGCCTGGTATCCAGAAAAACTGGACACAAGTAGCTGTTAATGAGAAATGGGCCAGTCGGTTTTGAATATCAGCGAGAACAGGATGTGAGCCAACATGTAGCGATTCCAAAGCCAGAATAGAACTAAGCGAATCAGTATAAACAGTGCAGTTGAAGTACTGCTCAGCTGCAATATGATCCAGGCCAAGAGATATGGCATATAATTCAGCAGTGAACACAGAAGCTGTAGAGGGGATTCTGTGCGCAACTACTGAACCACAGCAAACCATAGCAAAGCCCACTGAATTACCTGATTTGGAACCATCTGTATAAATGGGAACTGAATGGTTGTTTGAAAGATATTCATTGAATAAAAGACGGTACTTCCAATCTGGAGTATCTGCCTTTTTTAGGTGACTGAAAGAAAGGTCACACTTGGGGGCTGTAATAAGCCATGGTGGGATGGGCCGACTTGTGGAATCTACAATGTTATCCAAGGACAGACCCAATTCATCCAATTGCGCCCGGATGCGAAGGCCAAACGGAGTAATGACAGATCGTCTGTTCTAAAAAAGTACTGCTTACCGAGGAAAGAAAACACATTCCCAGGTGGGATGTTTTGGTAAAGAACAAAGTTTCGAAGTATATTGTAAAGATAGTTGCAAACGGCGAAGGTGTAGAGAAGGTTCGTGAGATTCAATGTATATTCTTTGAACTGGAGAGATACGGAATGCCCCAGTGCAGAGTCGAAGTCCTTGGTGATGAATGGGGTCCAGAATCTTTAAGGCCGAGGGTCTGGCAGAGCAATAGACCATTGATCAATAGTCGAGTTTCGATCGAATAAGAGCACGATATACCTTTAACATTGAACAGCAATCTGCCCCCCAACTGGTAGAAGAGAGGACACGGAGGATGTTCAGTGCTCTTGTGCATTTGACCTGAAGCTGCTTCAAGTGTGGTATAAAGGTCAGTTTACGATCAAAGACAAGTACCAAGAACTTGGTCTCCGGGACCACTGGCAGCAAAACTTCACCAATACGAAGTTCAGGATCAGGCTGGATACCCCGTTGATGGCAAAAGTGCATGCACACGGTTTTAGAGAGAGAGAGAAATTAAAGCCATTTGCCAGAGTCCACTTCCGCACACGATTGAGGGCAGTTTGTAGTTGCCGCTCAATATATCTCATGTTTGACGTCTGACATGAGATGTGAATGTCGTCGACATACAGCCCATTTGCAAGTGAGAGGGAGTTGTTCAGTGATGGCATTTATCTTTATACTGAAAAGTGTGTCACTCAATACACAGCCTTGAGGGACTCCAAGTTCCTGCACAAAAGAACGGGAAAGTGTCGAACCCACACGGCTTGGAATTAATTTTTTTTAAATAAACATGGGTAGATGGCCACGCAACCCATATGTATGGAGGTCTCGCAAAACGCCATACCTCCATGTTGTGCCGTAGGCCTTCTCAATGTCAAAGAATATTGATACAAGATATTGGCAGTTGAGAAAGGCTTCTCAATTAGGTGGTCTGTGGTGGAGTGCTGTGGACGGAATCCACACTGGGTGGGCGAGAGGAGGTAGTTTGATTCGAGAAACCAAACAAGAAGAGCATTAACCATCCTTTCTAAGGTCTTACAGACAGAACTCGTCAAAGCAATTGGACGGTAGTTTGAAGGAATCTTGGGATCTTTCCCTAGCTTAGAGAAAGATAAAATAATAGCCTGGCGCCAGGCATCAGGAAAAACATTCTCCTGCCAGATTCGGCTGAAGACAATCAGAAGGACATCAAGAGAAGCAGGATAGATGGTGCAGCATGTCATAATGAATATCATCAGGTCCAACAGACGTACTGGCCGACCGATAAAGGGCCATTTTCAATTCCACCAGAGTAAAGGGAAAATTATAGTCAAAGAAACAGTCAGTTTGAGAGGAAAGAGGTGATTGCTCTGCCCGAATCTTGATGCCCAGGAAGGTGGAGGAACAAGCAGAAGTGCTAGATACCCGGTAAAAGCTTTCACCTAGAGTATTAGAGATGCTCTGGACATCAGTCACCTCCTGACCAGAGAGTAAGATCGAGAGGAGGACAGAATTGTGGTGTCCATTAACCTTTCGAATCCTGTCCCATATGACCTTGGAATTGGTGGTAGAAGATATGCTAGTTGTGAACTTAATCCAAGATTCCTTCTGGCTTTGACGTCTTACCCACCTGGCATGTGTACAAGCCCGTTGGAAAGCAACATGGTTTGAAAGTGTGGGATATCTACGAAAAGTATCCCAGGCCCGTTTTTGAGGCTTCCGTGCTAACTGGCAAGCAGAATTCCACCATAGACGAAAATATCGTGGAAAACGTGTCGAGGTTTAAGGAATACACTGAGCAGCTGCTTGCATAATATATTCAGTTACCGCTGCTACAGAGTCGTCTATTGATTGCTGATTCACGATGGCAGGATCAAGTTCTGCAAGAGCAGTGAAAGTGGACCAGTCTACCTGATTTAGCTTCCACCGGGGCACACGGGTAGGGTGGCATCGACCACGGCCAGTCTCTCTCAAAAGGATCGGAAAATGACCACTGCCTAGTGGATTACTGTCAACCCCTCATGAAAAATGGAAGAATAATGAATGGGAGCAAACTGAAAGATCAATAGCGGTAAAGGACTAACTTGGTGCATGAAAGTAAGTGGAAGAACCAGTATTGAAAAGAGAAAGATTGTGATCAGGGAGCATCCACTCTACAGATCGACCCCTCCCATCAATAACAGCACTTCCCCAGAGGGGATGATGTCCATTAAATCCCCCAGGATTAGAAATGGAGACGGCAACTCTTCAACGAGAGCAACAAGGGCTGATTGATAATGTCTCTACAGGGGACAGGTACAGAGAACAAACCGTTTGACCCAAGGAAACACGAATGGCTACGGCCTCCAAGGGTGTGTTGAGTGACAAAGACAGAGTGGGCACAGTGCCACCCCTTTATGTACTCGACCCTCACATGACCTGTCATTTCTGTACAAATAAAACTGCCGAATGGAGACTGTATCAGCAGATTTGGGAACTGTTTCTTGTAAAGAAAGACAAACAGGATGGTAAGAAGCAATCAGCGCTTTGATATCATCCAGATTAGAACGTAAACCTCGACAGTTCCATTGTATCAAGGTAGGCATTTTTAATGACGGGTAGGTGAACTGGCTGGAGAACTGTTCTGTGTATGAACACGTCTTTTTTTCTTACTGTCCTTTGTCGGAGGAGGTCTATCAACCTCCATTGATCCTGTCCTGGGTCGACTGGGCAGGTCTTTTGTTATTGGAAGAGGATTCCAGTGACTGATGACGCAAACAGATGATTGTTTTGCCTTTGGGGGTGGAAGACAAAGATGTAACAGAAGAAATGCCTGTATTTGAAACTGAAGGACGTGGATCTTGAGGTTTGTTAGAAGGTATGGGAGGAACAGAGATGGGTGTGGAAGTCGATCCATCAACCTTTTTAACCAAGGAGGTCAAAAGGCTTTTCATTTGTTTTGAAAACGATTCTCTTGGAGGCACATAGAGATCTGTCTGCACTCCCACTGTAGTTGTGGAATGAAGTGCAGCAGCATATGTCCGAGATGGAGTGGTGGACAGCAATTTCCGAGCCTCAGGATAACTAATATTATGTATCGTTTTTAAACGCTGCACCTATTTTCCTCCAACCATTTTGGGCAAGAATGAAAGTAAGAGTTGTGAGAACCATTGCAGTTGACGCAATGTGGGTTCATTTCACAGTCATAGGCATCGTGGTCCTTGCCTCTCCAACGAGCACATGTCAGGGAGCCACGACAAGATGTCTGAGTGGCCGAATCTCTGACATTGGAAACATCGAAGAGGGTTTGGAATGTATGGCCGAACCCTGCAAATGAGATAACCTGCCTTGATGGTGGCAGGTGCACGTGGTGAAGTAAATGTTAAAACGAGGGTATTTGTTGGCAATGTAACTCTGTCTTTGTGAGTGGAGATGTGCCTCACTGCAGAAACTCCTCGAGTGGAGAGACCAGCGAGAATTTTTGACTCGGGAACGTTCTTCAAATCCCTTTCAACAATAACTCCTCGTGAAGAATTCAAAGTGGCATGAGGTGTAACCTCAATAGGTATATCCCCAATTGCCTTTTAATTCAAGAGTTCACTGTGTTGGGATGTAGATGTTTCAACCAATATGTCACCAGATCGAAGCTTCTTTACTAACTTTGGAGAGCCAGCAAGTCCCTCTAGTCCCTTCTGAATAAAAGAGGGGACATTTGCCCTAAAGGTTTTTCCGAAAGAGAATGTAATATAAGAAAATGAGGTACGTGTGTTACTGATGTTGAAGGTTGCTGTTCAGAATCTTTAAGACATGGTCGCTTACCCATTGACTGTTTTTTCACAATTTTATTTAAATTTTTGGAGTATCCATAGGAAAAAGGAAAAATTTCGGTACCCACTGAACCCACCCACCATGGAGCCCTACAAGGGGACGCACTACAAAGTCATGCAAGGACAATGCAGGAACGCCATGGTTTCGTGAGCACTATACCCAAACACCAGCATCAGGCACAATGTCCACAACACCCGTTGCGAACTTCCAACACTGGTACTTAGTTGACTCTAGCCCAAGTGGACCAGCCGACTGACCCAAGGGGGAACCATTCAAAGGCCGCCAGTCTACAGGAATTCAAGGCCAAAGTGGTGTGTTAGGGTTGGACCCCTCAAACACCAAGATCCTCTCCTCCCCTTCACGGGTCGCCACGCACGGCAAATACGTGGGTGGATGTTTAGATCCCAGAGAAGGTAACCAGATAGAACAGAACCTTCCCTTGGAGGTCCCCTAACCACGTCCAGGAATCCACACCGAGGGGACGTAACGAAATTTAGTCATTTGTGTTCAAGCATTAGCGTTGTCAAAATTTCCCACTGATATCTTTTGTGTTACATTGGGTAAAAACATGGCAAAGGATAAAAAAGTTGACAGTATTTGAACGTGACAGAATTGTCGAGCTGCAAAAACAAGATCTCTCAACGTGCCATCGCTGGTGAGATTGGGCGTATTAAAATGCTGTTGCAAATTTCTTAAAAGACCCTAAGGGACATGGAACGAGAATTTCAAGTGGTCGACCCAAGAAAATTTTGCCAGCATTGAGCAGGAGAATTCGACAGGTTGTCCATCAAGACACCAGCTGATCGTCGAACCAGATTAAAGCCCTAACGGATGCAGAATGCAGTTCAAGAACAATAAGACGGCATCTACGAAAGAAAGGCTTTAAAAACCGTAAACGTCTTCAAAGGCCACGCCCTCTTTCCACACCATTTTAACAGCTCGGTTAAACTTTGCTGAATCAGTGATGTCGAGAAACCCACTTGTTGAGAATTTTATATGCAAAAACGGCTCGTTTGGGTTCAGAAAATATTTTAAATAGAAGAGCGAACAACGTTTCGACCTTCTTCGGTCATCGTCAGGTTCACAAAGAAAGAGGTAACTGACCGGAAGCTGACCACATGTTTGGAAGGGGTTGTATAACTGAGTGTCGCAATGTAGAGGGCGGGGTTAGATGTTTGAATATATAATTTTATCTATAATATTCATATAGGTATAATGGCGTTCCTTTATATTGGTTTATTTTGGGTTTATATTGTTGTATAAGTAAGGCTTCTTTAATTTTTCGTTTGTTTATGTTTGTTTCTTTATTTAGTATTTTAGTGTTTTCTATGGTTATGTTGTGTCCATTTGACTTGCAGTATTCGAAAACGTGTGAAGGTGTCTTTTTATGTTCTTTGAATCTGGTTTCCATTTTTCTACTTGTTTTTCCAATATAGAAGTCGTGGCAGTTATCACATTGTATTTTATAAATAATGTTGGTGTCGTGTTTGTCAGTGTAGTTCTTACATAGTATAGACCTTAGTTTTGTGCCTGGTTTTTGAATAAATTTAGTATTAACTGGAATGTTATATTTTGTTACTAGTTTTTGCCAAATGTTGGTTATTTGTTTGCTGATGTCAGGAATATATGGTATACAGCAGTATATGATTTCGTGATTTTTTGATTCGTGAGATATATTTACTTTTGTTGGTTGATTTTGCTTTCTGTCTAGGTGCGTGCGTATAATGTTTTCTACGGTTTGTGGAGGAAACTTATTGATGTTGATGAAGTATTGTTTTATTTTGTCTAATTCATCGTTAATTTTATCTGGTGAGCATAGTTTTATGGCTGTGTTTATCTGGTTTCTTAGTATGTTGAGTTTTTGTTTTGTTTCATGTGCTGAGTCCCAAGGAATGTATAGTCCAGTATGGGTGATTTTTCGGTGGATTTCTGTTTTGAATTGTGTGTCGGTTCTTATAATTTTGAGGTTAAGAAATGATATTTCATTGCTTTCTTCCTGTTCACATGTGAAGTTAATGTTGGGATGTATAGAGTTAATGTGAGTGAAAAAAATAAGTATGTGTTCTGTAGATTTGAAACCATATACGAAACCATATACTGCTGTACACCATATATTCCTGACATCAGCAAACAAATAACCAACATTTGGCAAAAACTAGTAACAAAATATAACATTCCAGTTAATACTAAATTTATTCAAAAACCAGGCACAAAACTAAGGTCTATACTATGTAAGAACTACACTGACAAACACGACACCAACATTATTTATAAAATACAATGTGATAACTGCCACGACTTCTATATTGGAAAAACAAGTAGAAAAATGGAAACCAGATTCAAAGAACATAAAAAGACACCTTCACACGTTTTCGAATACTGCAAGTCAAATGGACACAACATAACCATAGAAAACACTAAAATACTAAATAAAGAAACAAACATAAACAAACGAAAAATTAAAGAAGACTTACTTATACAACTTAAACCCAAAATAAACCAATATAAAGGAACGTCATTATACCTATATTAATATTATAGATAAAATTATATATTCAAACATCAAACCGCGCCCTCTACACTGCGACACTCAGTTATACAACCCCTTCCAAACATGTGGTCAGCTTCCGGTCAGTTACCTCTTTCTTTGTGAACCTGACGATGACCGAAGAAGGTCGAAACGTTGTTCGCTCTTCTATTTAAAATATTTTCTGAACCCAAACGAGCCGTTTTTGCATATAAAATAAACTTTGCTGAAAAACACCAAATATGGGACGTAGAAAAGTGGGAGAAGGTTTTGTTCTCTCATGAGAAAACATTTAACCTGGATGGTCCAAATGGCTTCCAACCTTACTGGCACGATAAGGATTTCCCACCGGAGACATTTTCTACACGACACAGTGGAGGAGGTTTCTTCATGATTTGGGGTGCTTTCTCCTTCCATGGAACAATGGAGCTTCAGATTATACAGGGGCGTTAAACAGCAGCTGGCTACATTGGTATGTTGCAGAGAGTATCCTTATCCACTGAAGGCCCTCGCTTGTGTGGAAATGACTGGATTTTTCAGCAGGACAACGCTGCAATTCACAATGCCTGCAGGACAAAGGACTTTTTCATGGCCAATTACGTGATTCTTTTGGACCATCCAACGTGTTTGCCCGAACTGAACCCCACTGAAAATATTTGGGGTGAATGGCAAGGAAAGTCTATAGAAATGAACGTCAATTCCAAACAGCGCATGATCTTCGTTGAAGCCATCCTCACCACTTGGAATAACATTCCAGCTAACCTTCTCCAAACGTTTATATCGACCATACCAAAGAAAATGTTTGAAGTTATTCGCATTGACAGCCGTGCAACTCACTACTGAGACCTCTTGTTGGGCATTTTTTACCCTGTTTAGGACTTCTTTTTGGTATGGTTTTAAACTTTTGAACAGTTAGTATTTATGCTAATTTCACAGTGTTCACATTTCCCTATTAAATGCTAAAAAATTTTTTATCTTTATTTTCCCTTTTCTTATTTTCATCTTTCGAAACTACTCAAATAAGTGGTTGAGTCTAACAACGCAAAATGTATATTTTTTCTTTATGTTCGTTGGTCTTAAGATTTTGGTCAGCAGTGTATACATATACATATATATATATATATATACACAATGATAGCAACCAGAAAAAACGGAGACATAAGGAAAAACAAAATAACAGAGCAGTAACGAGCTGTTTATGCGAAGAAAAATGATAATGCCAAAAATTATGTCATAAATGCTATATCGTTTGTTCTATATTACAGTATTAGCTGTCATACGATCCTATATTTTACACATTTAGAACCTTTATATTTATTTATTCGATAATTTCTACTCGAACTTGAAATTCTAGTACGATCAAGTATCTAATGTAACGAACCTATAACACACTAAAACTGAGCAGGCAACGCTTATACGAATATAGCTTAGTTGAATCTACATCTACACAATACCGTGTACACGTTAACCTGGTTATCGTTTTAAGTACAAAACGTTAAATCAAGAAGACAGAACAATGTCTTACTTACACGGGCTTAGTATTTCTGCGTGATGGAGGGTTAAATTTGATACAACGTGAGTTCAGTACATCCGAGGCTTGTGCTTACTGACTGGATAACCTAGGTGATAATCACCGCGTATATAACGTTGTTATGACGGCCACAGATTAAAGCAGTTAATAAGCCACGTCAGACTCATGAAGTGTTACAGATAGCATCTGGAGTGGGCAGCTATGTAAGGTATTCTTAAACATGTAATGAGCATTTGCGATGTTATGCTCTTCATATTATATAGCTCATTGGTGTGCATTTACTCTTCTAAAACAGCTACAACAGTAATGTGCACAGATAATAATGGAGCAATCACGTTAAAATATTCTATACTATATATCCTTCTCTCCCCATCAATCTGTCATAAATAATGACCCATAATATGCGAGGTAATATACATAATTGTGTATACACTGTAGTGAAAATACATATGCTGCCCATATCTACATTTTATATCAAATTTCTAATTAATTTTCCTGTCCGAACAGCAGCGTTTCTTTTGTTCGTGTCGCCCCTACACTAATCACCTCTTCCTAACTTTTACCAGGCTCCGTTTACCACGCGCGTGGAGAATTCCTGTTTTAAACAAATAGAGGTTATACATTTTCTCTATAATGATTTGAGCTAAAATGCAATAGAGAAAAGTTCTTTACATATGCACGCACATAAATATATGGTCTTACATTCCATTCACAAAGATGCCGACGTAGATTTAATTATTGCCTCTGACAAATACCACTTTTTTGTCATGCAAGTTTACAGAACTTTTAGTAGAGATAGACAAAGCTCGTGCAACCCGACTTTCAGTCAATAATCTATTCGCGCCGATGTGATGAGTGTTCTTTGTAAAGGCCTATTTGTTCACGTGTCTTTCATAAACACTCTCAGTAAATCATATTCAAGGTACATGGCTCATGAAAGTAACACGTGTACCGCTATATGTTCATTTATGTCTCCAAGCTCAATAACTGTTTCCAATTTCAATGACATTACCTGCTGTGTCACACTTAGTAACTTCTGAGATAATAATACAATACAATACACGAGACTAGGTTATTTTTTTAAATCCTTATACGTATTTCAACTTAACGAAGTCTTCTTTGTGGATTTCAGGAGCTGATATTATGTTTTATAAGATATGTGAATGATCTCTCTTTCATATATATAAAAAAAATTTAAAACCTCATGGGTAAAAGACAAGCCTAATATAAAATTTAAAGTATTATAGGGTTTTGGGTAACCAAAACAAAACAAAACAAAAAGGGCAAAATTTTCTCACCACTTGATATCATTATTTCTTGGTTACGCATGATCACATGGTTAGAAAATATCATAAGGAAACCCCCAATAGCCTCACACTAAAAATCTTTTATGCAACAATTTTCAAAATGTTCAAATTATGATACTGAAAGATAAGGCAAAAACTGTACTTTATATATTTCTTAAAACTTTTAGACAGAAAACACCGGCGGCTGAAATATGCATAGAAACGACCTTAGGTTCTTACCTGAGAAATGTCTTTGCAACTTATAATGGAGATGTAACAGTCTTACCACTGAAGACTTAAAGCTGGTGAAATCTTTTATAGGCTAATCAAATATCTTGATATCTGCATACAAGATAAACTTCAGCAATAAACAAATTGTAGTCGTTTCTATGTTATTAATAACTGTCGTCTTGTTTAATGTATTTGACCATTGTTAAACTTACGATTAAGTTACAAAATGATTCAACATATACAAGAACTGGTAGATAAGGTCAACTGTTAGAAATAAATTGTTGTATTTCGAACTTTGTAGCGCGTGCTGGAAAAAATTGGATATTTTGGTTTTAATAAAAAGAAAGTTAGAAAAGACTATAATCAGTCTTCATATAATAAAAGAAAAATTTCTGCTACAATGGCGAATTTGAAAATTACCATCTGTAACAAAAAAAATAAAGGTGAATTTCACGTTTCTTGTGAAGCCGGCAGGTTGCAAAGCTTAGTTTCAAACTGGTCTGGTACAGGATAAACATATCTGTTGATTCTAGGGGCGTTCAATAATGTTTAAACCTAAAAGGATTTAACTGCTAGATATAATACAATCCAGACTTACGTGTGTGAGAGTGAAAACAACAAAAGAAAGAGTATAACTAGATACACAATATACAATTTTTATAAGATACTTACGATTTAATTCATGTTTTATGAAACCAATTAATCAGACCAATGAAAAAAATAATTAAAGAAAGCATTCTATATGACATCCTTTATAGGATGCGTGATTATTCAAAAAGTAGTGCACCATTAAGTTAGGTTGTAGGTTGCAGGATCGAATCCCGTCACCAAATATACTCTCTCTTTCAGCTGTGGGGTATTTTTATAATATGAAAATCAATACCACTTTTGATGGGGGTAAAGAGTAGCTCAAATATTGGCAGTGGATGGTGCTGAGTAACTGCCTTCCCTCTAGTCTATCACTTTAAAATTCGGGACAGCTAGCGCAGGTTACTTTGCGTAGCACTGCAGGAATTCAATAAAACGAAACTATTTAAAACTAAGTAATGCAAGGTATTAATGGAATTCCTGTTTAAATTACTATTTTTAAACAGCTTAGCATACTGGCTATTACCGACACTTCACAGTACATGGAGTAGAAGTCTGTTAAGAAAGATGTTTCAAATATTAACCCCAACCTCTTTACAATTTTAACTAAGGGAGCGATTCTGAATAAAACAGCATCATATTGTTGGGTGTATGTTTCTTTGAACCATTACATGTTCGTATATTCCGTTCCGTTCGACTGAAGCTTTTCTTTAATGGTTTCTTTCTATTTTCAGAACATAACCCGAGATGAGCGACAAGTAGACGTGAAAGTTGTGATTGATGAATGACAATAATGCTTCCAGAATATTTTATATTTTAAAATGTGTTATTCTTTTGAAGCACGTTTCGCGAGTGAATTGTGGGCGCAATTTTCGAGAGGAATGCAGTGTGACAGCTGTCATTCGAGCGTGTTTCAGCAGTTCTAGTTTATCTGAGCTCCACAGAAGTACGGCTACCACACTATACTCTTCACGTCCGAAACCGTTTTTATATACATACGAAGTGAAACATTAGGGGAAAATGAAATGGATTTCTGATAACAACAACAAAACTAAAAATGTATCAATAGCTGTGCCAATTTTCAGTCAAGGGTTAGTAGAAGATTGAAAAGAAAGAAGAAAATATAATAAAAACTTCTAAGTTCTTCATTGTTCCCACTTTTATCCACGAAAAGAGTTCATCACACCAGCAACTCTCGTTCCCAAAGCATCTGGTTTGGTTTTTTTGTTTTGAAGTTACGCACAAAGCTAAATTATAGGCTGTCTGTGCTCTACCAACCACGAGTATCTACACCCGGTTTCTAGCGCTGTAAATCCGCAGACAATCTGCTGTGCCACTGGTAGTCCAAATCGTGTGGATTTATCTTTAGGATCACAAACCAACTCACACATTTTAACCTCGTTAAGGTAATGTAACTCAGCTGCACAGCCATCGTTCCAACATATAGTACCAGCAAATACTGCGGTTATAACAGAACAACATTTAGTTTTCTTCTGGGTTAAACACTGCACCAGATCCATTAATAGGCATAGAAAAATCCTTTCAACGGTTAAGTAAATACGAGATGATTGGTCAGCACCTTCCATGGCGTGAATATCATGGAAAACATGAGAAAGACTACTTATTAAGAATAAACAATGGAGATTTCGACCCACAAATTGGAACGCGCATAAACGTGGGTTATTCAGGTTACTTCACGACATTAAACACTCGCACATATTAACGATTCCTAATATTTATCTCTTTCCCTGAAACGACAAGCTTCGCTTATTATCACATTTTGTTTTAATAATTCACATTTATCTCAACCTTCTCAGATGAATGACATTCTATAAAACTAGTGTTACAATTTTTTTTTTACTGTTATCTAACATTTATGTATACACAGATAGATCACCACCTACTTTGTTTGCAATTCATCAATCCAATGAAGAAATAAACATTTTTATTCATATATCTTAACAGAACCTAATGCTGGAAGGGATAGTTTACCAGCAATATACTAATAAGATATCTTATAAATAGTGTTCAAAGTAAGACATTATCAGCGATGTGCTAATACGTTAGGTGAGACATTTTACCAGAAGTGCAACAGGTAAGGCATTTCATAAAGTGTACTAAGTGATAAGACACTATCGACAATGTGTTATACGAAATATTTCATTTGTAATATGCTATGTGGGGATTTTATCAACAATGTACTAGAGTCGGGCGTTTTACCCATAACGTTTTAAGTAGGGCATATTATTGACAATGTTCTAGGTAGTGTTATAAAAACGTGTGGATAGATAGTATTACTTCATCGAAAAACGATCTACTAAAGTTTTGAGCGAAACAAATTCGCATTCCTAAATGTAGCTGTTAGTCACGTGACACATACCACATGTCTGTATACAAATTACACGAGACACTGACGCTATTGAAACACGCAAGAGTGGAGGATCAAATTTTGATATTTTAATCACGTGATCGTATTTTCCTGCTTCTTTGCATGACGAATATGCGAGCTCTTGTGATACACTTTATACAAATGCTACATGATGAACATAGATGTGTAAGCTTAACATTAGGCTAAAGAAAATTACTTCTAAGCTTTCGATTTTTCTTTGGTTAATCTGTGTGTGTGTTTTGTTCATGCCACAGCTATTTCTTCCATATTTTCTATTGTATTAACAATTTATTTAACTTACTTGTTTCGGTGCTCAAACTGCAAGTGCATATATTATTCCAAACTTTATTCAACAATATTTTTCATTTTATTCCTTGTTGCATATAGGAAAAATGTAAATCATAACCCCACTATAATCCAACCATAATATATGAACAAAGGAAAATAATGGTACTTAATCAGGTTGAAGCGTCCTAGCTTCGGGAGTTCACAAGGAACCATATCGGTAATGGCTTCAATAATTTTAACATCGAAAGTAAATTAGTTACTGTGTAGGTATTGGATTTCGAATTCACTATCGAAAATTATGTTTCATAAAATTGTGCACGATGGGAGAAAATGGCACATGAGCGATTTAAACTACTTTGGTAATACAGTCCCATGGGCCCATACAACTGATGAACACAATCACGCGATCTATAGTACAGTGGCTTACGGCACCATTCTCCTGATGTTTTCTAAATTTTAATACCAAATAGTGCTTGCAATAAGAACCTCTCACACTGAGACCGACTGCTTCCGGTATCTTCATGGTTTTTTTTTGGTTTTTTTTAATAATCACACTGTCATGGTAACTTAAGAGCTATCAGTCGTACATACAGAAGATTATACAATAAAAAAAAAAGTATTCTTCAATGATCATACCAAAAACCACACATACATTCACAGACAGACCGAAGGCCGTGGTTTGGTTTGAATTTCGTGCAATGCTACACGAGGGCTATCTGCGCTAGTCATCTCTAATTTAGCAGTCAAGAACTAGAGGAAAGGCAGCTAGTCATCGCCACATACCGCCAACTCTTTTAACAACGAATGGTGGTGTATGACGCTCTCATGGCTGAAACGACGAGCACGTTTGGTGGTACAGGTATTCACACCCGTGACACTTGGATTGCGATTCGAGCGCCCTCACCTCTTTGTTATGTCAGGCCTCTCCAAGAGCCACATTACTGATAAGTTTTAACTTGTCATATACACCCGATGGCATTCCCTGTCTTCAGTTTAACAGGAGAGATAATAAATGAAATTGCATACCTTCAGTATGACGGGGTAAGGGTAGCACAATTTCCCTCAAAAGGGGGCCAAAGGCCGCTTAGAAGGGTCACTTGTTTTTACCACTCGCATCACAGCACAGTGGTGTGATGTCTGTCAGTCAGTCAGTAGGAAGTAAGATTATGTTGCATAACGGATGCTTAACGTTGCAATCTGTGTGGTCGTGGCGTCAGTAAAGGGTGCGCATGTCCGAATTATGAAAAGAATTATACACTATAGGCTACAACACAGCATAACATATAAAGCAAGAAATAAAAATGATTTTTACTTTTAACTTTGGTTTTATTTACTCTTGAAACACAATGCTTTTGTTTTGTTAATTCATAGAGATTATACTAATGTTACTTTAACATTAAAATCTAACAAGAGGAAATCCTCAATAGCCGCAACACTTAAAATTCCTTTAGGCAGGATTAGAAAAATTAATCTACAAGACCAGTTCTTCCTTTTTATCAGCCAGCCTACTCTAAATTTGAAATTATTTCAGACAGGATTACAGTAAATTAGTGTATGAAAACTTAGACAGGTTCAAATACATCAATAGAAAAGGATGGACCTCCTGACGTCAAAACTGTAATTATACCTCAAGTAAGTCAACAGATAAAGAAGCTTTGAGCTAAAAGTTTGTACTTAAAAAAAAAAAAATACAACTTAGAACGATCTTCCATACCACGGCTGAAAATCGTTGTTGTTTAGTACAAAACTACACAATGGGATATTCGTGCTCTGCTCACCATGGAATATCTAGTTCCGGATTTTAGCATTGTTAGTCCGTAATTTTACTGCTGACCCACCCAGGGACTTAATAAGAGCGAAAAAATGTTTTCGTACAACTATTGAGGTAACAACAGAGTTACACTTAACAAACAAATTAAGTAGATGTATAAACTGACTAATTTTTGAGAAGAAAACTGCATACCCAGCTCTATCCTTGGCGAAAGGTCCAACAGATCTGGTAAGTCTACAAGTAATAGTTAACTCTTAATTCATAATGGACTTTTTCTTTGAAGCTCATGTAAAGCGTTTTACACGTTTTAGCCTAATGGTTTTGCAGGTTAGATTAAAAAGTTTGTTTTTTTGTTTTTTTTTATTTCGCGCACAGCTACTTGAGAGCTATCTGCCCTAGCCGTCCCTAACTTAGCAATGTAAGACTAGAGGAAAGGTAGCTAGTCATCACCACCCACCGCCAACTGTTGGGCTACTCTTTTACCAACGAATAATGGAATTAACCGTATCATTATAACGCCCCCAACAACTAAAATGGCGAGCGTGTTTGGTGCGACCAGGATTCCGCGACCCTCAGATTAGGAGTCGAACACCTTAACCCACCTAGCCATGCTAGGCCAGGTTAATGAGATGGTACTCTTTCGTCTGTTACCCCCCCCCACTTGAAAATGTGGAAAATACGAACAAACTGGCTAAAAACATCTGCTAGAATTTTAAATAGCGTTTATTCTCCAAGAAAATTGTTGTTAGACAGGGGAAGAGGATTGGAAGTGAGGAGATACAGAAGTCTAGCTGAGAAATTCGGAAGATTTGTCAAATCTTGTTCAAAGCAGCCTATTGCACAGTAGAGATGCGGTTAAGATTCCTACTCTGAGTTTGGTACATTTAATGCATTAAACGTAATAATAGCATTGAATTTTGCTTCTCAGGAAAACTAAAATAGTTTTGATATAAGCTTCTTATATCACGAAGTAAGAAATTTTCCAAAAAAATGTTTTGATTGTAAAATATTTCTCTTGGTAAAGCGTAAGTGATTATCCGAACCCTAAATCATGTTAAATGGTGTAAATCAAAAGAGTGGGAAACTCAAACAACGGGAACGTCTTTATTATCTGCATTGTAGCTGCATATTTTATTACTATACATTTTGGTTATTATTGAAAAGAATCTAACCGCTAAAAATTTGAATTACAATCTTTGATTTGCACAATTTTGCTACATTGCAAGTTTTATTCAAACTCAACCATTTACAACAGCTACTGCAGTAAAAATATGTAGGATAGACTAAAGCGAACTTGGTTTGCTTTTGGACTACTAAGTTTGGTATGAATTGGCCAACTCGTTTAGGAAGAGGTGAGTCCATAAACAAATAGAATTGTCTGACACTGGACACTTACTGTACTGGTATAGCTCACATGCGAAGAAAGAATGTACCTTGATTAAAGTTACACTCGTCTCGATCATGTTCGAATCGAACCCACATTTTTACCCTTCCTGCAGTTTGTACACTGGTTATTCTAAAATATATATTTTCTTATGTGTGAACTTTCATTACTTTAAAGTTTTCAAGCAATAAACATTGCCAAACAATTCAACGCAAAGCTTTTAGTCACAAACCAGCTGTTGTAAAATTTGCTCGTTATGTCCCTTTTTTTTTTTAACAACGTGATAACAGTGAAGAGTTTATACAATCATATAAAACTACATTTCGTGTGCGCCAGGCTTCAACAAACACGTCCTCAACTACTGAATAATGCAATTGCCTATTGCGTACAGTAAACAACTCCTTTAAAGATATTTACAAAGTCGAATAGTGGGTGTCTTAAGCTCTCTATCTTCGACGTGAAAGATGCAAATAATTCTTACTTAAATACTCTGCGAGGGTGCATGGTAACTTAATAAATTTCATAAATTTCAGTCGCTAGAAGGAACACCTGAGGAATTAGAACCCAAGAGTACTATATTCTGGAGACATTGCGGATCAAGACATCCCTCTGTGCGACATTAAGTGGACCACCTAGAAACCGGCATTTTCCTATAAACAACACAACTGTGTCAAAATCTGCCTTTAAACCAATTTCCTTAATGCTTTTCTAAAGCTAAGTCAGGCAAAAGTGCATTTATATATAACGAGAAAGGCAATTTATCTCTCTCTCCGAAGTAGCAATAGATGTATGCACGAGGTCTAACTAAATTAATCTCGGGCATTCGCCGCTAGGTACGTGCTAACTAAGACAGATGGCACGCGCGACACATTTCCGCGAAATGTCGACACAAGATGAACGCAGATTAGCGAGCTTACAAGGCGAGGTATATTAAGTACTGTAATATAACTAAACTTCATTTATTAACCAAAACATCGGGACTTTACACACTTCTATAGAATTTTTTTCTTTAACGATAAAATAAAGATCAACAGTGTGTGCGTATGTTTAAAACTGCATTCAGTCGACTTTCGTCTACATATTAAACAGGCTAATGTAAATACATAGCGGGACAAGTGTTATTTTATTTTTGTTTTATTTTCTTCTAGGTAAATAACAATTTAGGCTTACAAATGTATGTGTAATGTATGGAACTCTTAATCAGTCGCTCAGTTTAGGGCTGGAATGACTTGAAGATTAGAGCGATTGACAAACAATCTACGAGTTCCAAGTTCAGATATGCCCCCTAAACATGCTCGTCCTTTCAGCTATGGAAGCGTTATAATGTGACGGTCAATCCAACTTTTCGTTGGTAAAGATTGGTCCAAGAGTTTGCGACAGGTGAGGTTGACTGTCTGCCTTCTTTCTTGTCTATTACTTAAAATTAATGACGGCCAGCAAAGTGAGTGCTCAAGTAACTTTGCGCGAAATTCGACAAACCAAACACGCTTATTCTTCACCTTTAGATACATTTTCCTTGGTAATCTAAACGATTTCAAAGAGGAATAAGAACAAGAACATTTAATTCTTCACTTCTAGTCAAATAAAGTCAACTAAATGGGGCAAAAACCTGTTCGTAGGCCCAAGAAATGGGAAGCCATATTATTTGGCAGATCCACGTGGATCACACGTGAGCAGTTACGAACTCATGACACCGTGCTCCGACAAAACAACATGTAAATACCAGATATCACTCCTTTAAACAACCGAAATCTCTTTAGCCTACTTCATTAAATTATAATTTTTGATCCAAGTTGGACTTTGTATGCACGTGAGCTAAAACAGTCAAATCAAAGACTCTTAAGATTTAAGTATAATTTTTTTAGTTACTTACTACAGGGAAAGCAGTAAGGTGACAACGACCACTGCCAAAAGGATTTTTAACGGAATAAAGGGATTGGTTCTCACAGATGAAAATGCTGAGCATGTTTATCGGTATAATGCCCAGTACCAAAGTTTTCGATTTTCTTGTTCGTAAGCAGTTTTGATATCAGATGTTAATTTCACAAAATATTAGAATTTAGAAAATAAGAAATTACAAAATAACATTTAACAGAGAAACATTACAATCACACCCTTACCTTCAGTCGATGAAAGACTAATTTGTTCTTTCACATGGTAAATGGTGCTTTACTTTTGTAGAAATAGAGAACCTTCGTTTACGAAGATTAGATCAAAGACTCATGGTTTATCCTATACACATTATCTTCGCTTGTAATTGGGAGGGGGGAAAGAGATTTTCTTTCGGATATAAATGACAAATAATAAACAGGTATATGTACAGCTGTGATTATCAAAATCACTGTATCAAAATTAAGACGAGACTCAAAAAAACTCTGATCTCATAGAAAGTTCAATCCTAAATTAATAAGCTGTCTATACACGGAAAGCCACTTGACATTTCTAGATATAACAAGTCTACTGATAGGTAATCACGTATACGTCGCCTGTTAGGCGATTCCAACTTAGTAGTACTAAGAACAAGGCAGCTGCATTTCATGAAGAATAAAATGTGGTTAAATATGAAAAACGGACGCAGCACTTGTAATCAAAGTAACATTAAATGAACCTTAGTTTCTTTAGATTTTTCTAGTGTATATTTTACAATTGTGTGTTTTCTTATAGCAAAGCTACATTGAGCTATCTGCAGATTTTGCAGTCGTCCTTTGTCATTAAAAATAATGTATATGTAATTTTTAAAATTATGTAGTTTCAGTTTTTCATCAAAACGACATCTACAAGCATATTTTATTTATGATATTTAACGGTAGTAACAGTGATCTGATTTCTATGGGAGATCTACCACAAATATCAAGGCAACATAAACACAAAAGTTGATCACCCAAAAAATTCACAAGGAAACTGATAATTCATTCAAGGACTTCTGAATACACACGAAGCTTCGATACACACCCAGTGATTCACTAAACACGTAATCAGTAACCGAAATTAACCGCCATTACGTATGAAAACGATTACCATAAAGATATGTCATTTCAACTTCCGATTGCATAAACAGGTATTAGTGATAAAAACTAGTATTGTATCTGAAACCCACAAAAATTTCAGTCAGATTAGTATATTTACTGCAATAGCTTCTTTAAATACGCAATTTCTAGAATACAAAATAATTCTAATTAAAGACAACAAATTATTAATTCCACTCGTCTTAGTCTTAAACATTAGTTAAGCTTTAAGTACGGCCTATATTCGATAAAGGTATAAATTATCACTGTCGCTTGTTTACGTTTTTTCACTTAAGTTTAGTTAAAGCTATACTTCACTTGTACGTAATACTAACAATTAATAAACATGTTATTCTACAACCTAACGTCAAACCCTTTTCAAAACTTTGATGAGCTTTTAAGGTTTGTTTTACAAAATATCTACGAAAGTATATTCACATTTGCCTTTTGTTTACATCCGTTAAAAATGAAAAGAAAGTGCGCGCTTATGCATATTTAAATATATGTAGTAAGGTGCGTGCGATTTTCAAGACAGACATAAATGGAGTATTACGGTAACAGTTGATAAATATTTCTGAAGTGCTATAAACTATAAAAGAAAAATTGTATTAAAAGTAAATCTACATATCTCAAGTTCAGTCTCATTACCTAAATGAAAATTTATAATATTTTCTATTAGAATTATGCTTTAGTAATAAAACACATTGTTCCTTTTTGAACAATTATAACTGTTACAAAAATCTAGAATTACAAAGCAAATAACATCATGCAAGAACAAACATTGTAGTGGAATATTTGAACATGCCTAACATCATGTAAGAATGAACAAAATAGTAGACTAGAGGATATATACTTAATTTCATTTAAGAATAAACAAAGCAATAGACTACAGCACAGGAACACTTAAATTTTCTGTCATGGAACAATCATATAAATGCTAGTAACATCAGAATTATAACACTCGTGTTACTGAAAGTATTTTAAAAAGTACCAATGTTGTATGTTTTCAAAATCTTGAATTTCAAAAATACAACTACTTGAATTTTTTGAATAATGATTATTAAACAATTGAAATTCAGTCTCGGAGTGTTATGTTATGCCATTTTTTAATATCAACATCTTATTACTCTACTGACAAAAAAGAAATATCTCACAGATACACATATTATACAGGGTAGACAGATGTTTGGGCATTCCCCTTATTTAAGCATGTTAACAATTTAGATTTTTTGCATTTTAATAATGATTGTTGTAAAGGAGCAACATGAACCAATGATTAGTTTGAAACAAACAGTTGTTGAAAGTTTCACTAAGGTAATCCTTAAAATGCTAAGTGGGATGTAACACAGCACATGGAGAAGTATCATCCTACATCATGAAAATCAAGACCAACAGACAGACATTTCAGATTATTAATCAAATCTTTTATTAGTTATTTCAGTATGAGATGTCAATATGCAATAATTTTTTTCTTTCATGTATACTATCTTTATTTTAAAGGGGGTGTCCAGACTTTTGGTCCATCCTGTACTAATTTCAATTTGTCCAAGTAACTACCAACATAATAATGTAGTAATACAGAAAACTAGTTTTCAACTGAGATTAGTATGACACTAAAAATGACAAGATCATTTGAGATATTTACAGAAAAAAAGTATTATATCTTCATGTGAAAAACAGGAACAAATGACAACTGCACATTAGTTTTTTTTCTCACTACTCTTAGCACAAAAAATTATAACTAGTGACAAGAATGTTATTCATTTTTTGAAGTTATACACTGACATATGTAAGTATCAAATTAAAATTACAGTAATTAATCCAGAAAAACTGAATCCATTTCTATGGTCTTATACTGTTGAGAGAATGCCATAGAACTAGGATCTAACTTCTGGTTTAAAGATTTTTTTCTTGGAGATATTAGATGAGAGAGAGTATAAAAAGGAGAGAAAAAATCCATGTACAGACAAACAGTTGAGGTATCATTTCCTTTTTCAAACTTCATCCTGCTAAAAGTTTATACACCAACATATTTTTAAGATGCTAACTGAATCAAACATTTTAACTTTTGTCTTCATTCACTACATGTTGAAAACTTTGGCTAGCAAATGTAAAAATGAATGTAGAAAAAATGTACATGTATATTCTAAGATACACAGATCACTTATGAACCTTCTGGAAAAATAAAAAGATAAAATCTGATTGAATATTCAGAAAGTACAAATTTCTTATCCTCTTATTGTCTTAGGTTAGAGGGTCTCTTATTTTGTAACAGATTCATTTTAAACTTTTTTAACTTAATGAATACTATTCAGACATGTAGAAATTTAATGTCTAGAGTGATTTCAGAAGGTATAGCTTCCATAATATCCACTTATAATTATCAACTTATCAGGTCATTTGTTTTCTGAAACCTACCTTTTCTTTTGTCCTGCAGTTTACGTTTTTGTAGAATAAACATTATTCACACTGATAACATCTTATGCTTATATGGTATAGCTTATTTCTACAAGATATTTCATTATGGAAATAATACTTTAGTATAACTAAAAAGTTTACATTTTTTCATAATGATTGTAGTTACAATAGAAGAATTTGGAAACATGAAAAATTATAGTGTTTAATGTTTAATATAAATTGATTTGATATTAGAACATTCTGAAAGAAACTAAAAAGCATAGCATATTACATGTTATTTAGTAAAAACAAAAAGGGAAGACAAGTGGGAAATGAAACAGTATTTAACAGAAAGAAAGCATTTAGATCTGCTTGTTAGAACAATAAATCCTTTGTTTACTTCTTGACATATCACAGACTCTCTTCAAACACTTCACAAAATAAAAGCCACTTTATTTTACTTTCTTTTTGTGATGTCTTAACATTCCAACTAGTTTCTTTCTTAACCTTTTCCACATATAGCTTGGTTTTTAAGCTAACAGAGATACTGTTAATTTAATACATACCTTCTGTTTACTTAACTTTATCAGCACTAACAAAAACTAAATAAAACCTACTTTTTCATAAGGTAGTACACTGCAAAAACAAATATACTTCCATTTAATTAATATCTTTTACTTCTAGGTATATTTTAAAATAAAATGTATCCTTTCCACACATTAATACATATATAAATGGTGGATTAAACTTGGTACTAAAAACATTATAAACAATATAACATTTATAACTCCTCTTACTAATAAAAACAATTTAAATTTGATAATTTCTAAAAAGCAACAGCTAGATATGCAAGAGATAAGCCATTTGTTTTATATAAAACATTCAATATACAAGTTACATAACACTACCTGGACAATGAAAGCAATCAATTCATCATTAATCAAGTGTTAGAATTACTTACAAGCAAAACTATCACATTTGACATTTGTCATTTTTTAAAAATTATAAACACCACTGTTTAAAAATATGTATTCTTATCTTGGTATAATTTTGCATTTACAAGACTACAAATAAACAGTTTGAAAAGAAGTTTATAATAAGAACCTGCATAATAATTAAGTTTGTTATAATCATATTATAATTGTAAAGTCTGCACCAGAAGCCTTCTTCATCTTAAAGATTTTAAAATCTAATTTTCAAACTGCTAATCAATTCAGTATTTAAATGGGTTATCAAAACAAAATTCATACCCCCCCCCCAAAAAAAAAACAACAACATAGGATTAATCCACTAAGTCTATGATATGTTACCTGGCAGTTCAAAGGTAAAACTGTTGTGTAACATGGGTCAAATATTTACACTCATCTTTCATGTTCGTAAAATGTTTTAGCAACAAGTAAGTGAGTTAGACACAAATGTCCTGAGTAGAAATGGGAATACTGTCTCTTCTATACAGCATTGTACAATGAATGTAAATTACACATGCACATAAAATTTCCAACACTTAATAAGCCTACATTTTTTCATAAATTAAAAAATTTGTTTTGGACTACAAGTACTTAATTTGTTACAGGTTTGTGCCTTAAATAAGTCTAGAAAATTAAGATAAGTACAGGATTCAGACTACATAAAAATGCCTCAAGTTAAGCTCTACTTTTTCAACAGGAACACAGTAAGGCATAACCATACAGATGTAATATTTATAAAGTTTTAAACTATGTGATTGTTAACCACAAGGAAGCTTAAAATATAATGAACCATCTAAACAAAAGAATACACAATATATTTTATGATAATCTTGAAATAATGCACAAGTTACCAATTTAAAATAAAAAGAAACTACAAAATCATAAAATATATTTTTAACCATGTATAAAAAACAAAACTATTGGACAATCTACTAACTATATCTAAAGGATGGTTGAAAATAGCTACAAAAAACTGGAACATTTATATCCTTTGATGAATATTTAAAATTTAACTGTAAAATCCATGACTCATGTCATTGTAGTAACTGCATCTTATTTGTGCTTTAAAGGTTAATTGTTTCATAAAATATAATTAGTACAACATACAAAGCAACTGTGGCCTATTTACTATTTTCAATGAGATATAATTACATAATTGCAGCCAGTAGAAAGACTGAACATGCTTAGCTCTCTGTATAACAGTGTAGAATACTTCAACACCAGATTAGTTATTTTGCTTTATGTAATTTGAAAATAACATCAACAGGTTGTTTTACATTCTTAACAATAATTTAACATAACAAATATAAAAAAACAAATAATTATTCAGTAAGCTAACAACAGAATTAAAGCAGGCTATGATATCTTGTTTCATCTTTAAAATATTCCCTTTTTTTAATATAAACATACTGACAGAGGACTTCATTAATTGAAACAGACAATAACACTCTAAGGAAAGTTTTAAAATTGAAAGATATATAAACATAGTTTTCAAATTACCCAATATTTTTTTATGGATTACAACAGAATTGAGAGCTGTGAACAAAGTTTTTGACACAAACATTAATATGATTAATCAGTGTATACATATCAACAATGACATGTCCAAGAAGGCTAAAATCCCCATCTTCCTCTTCAAATATCCAACAACTACTCCTCTTTTCACTCACAAAACAGTCTACAACTACTAAAAGTTGCTGTAAATTAGGGAAAACAAATTTCAGCTTTAAATGGCACACAGACTTGTAGGTCTTTACCATAAAAAGTCATGCTATGTGTTAATATGCAATATATTCATTGTTTAATTTTAAATTTTACTAGTATTTATAAGATCTGATACAAATTAAAGATAATCTGTTTCTTCTCATGGCTTTCAAACACATATATAGGTCAAAAAACATGTTACTATATATAATCCTTCAAAAAAAATATTTAGACAAATAAACAGTGATAATGGTTACAACCAAATATAGTTTCATGCAAGACTTTAAAATGATGATTTTACATAACTCATATCCTCAATGCATTACACTTCTTCTCACTGTACATCGAGTCATTTACTTCAAATGATATACCAATATATTCATCTAGCCCCATTGAGATCAGAAATAAACCTTATAAAATTCTAATTTTAATGACTTTTCTGAAAAATAAAAATAGAAAAGTAATTAAATTATTGGAAAAAAGTTTAAACACACAAGTGTGTGTGTGTGTGTGTGTGTGTGTATTTATTACACACCTATTTCCTTTATACAGAGAGGAAATACAAGTAAAGATGTGTTAATTCAGGTATTGTAATTCAATTGTTATTAAAAGTAGGTTCACTGTTGTCTGTCTCTTAAATTTATGTCTGCTTTTATTTTCTTTAGAGGTGGAGAATTTAAATGTATATATCAAATGCAACTTTAATCTCAACAAAAAAAACTTTCAATGCTTTGTTTTATCTTACTTTTTCAATTAAGAAACACCAAAATTATTCTTCAAATAAATTTTCTTTAATCTTCTGTCAACTTTCTTTACTTTTAGTGAACATTTCCAAAGTTAACAAAGTTTGTTTTAAATTACAAGTAAAAGACAATTATTGAACAAGTTACCCATAATCCAGTAATATTAGAATAATTTTTCCTGAAAAGTTATAATTACTATTTACTTCTCTAATTGTATAAAGACATTAAATTTGCTTCTCTTGACTTAATTTTGAAGTGAAACGTACATAATTTCATTCTGTTTAGCAATGGCTTGTAATCAAATGCTTTCAGTTTATTTTCCATTTAAGCCATATTATTAGTTGTTAGAAACAACACGTACTAGCTGAAAATCTGAAAAAAACACTGCCTCTTCATAATTTACCATAAACTGAGAAAAGCTTCTCTTAACGAGTCCTATAATCTCTTTGGGACAAATTAAAAACTTCATCATCTATATATACTAGATGTGCATATTTCCTTCCTTATGATACTCCAAGTAAAGGGATATTTAAACCAATATGGGACATGAAAAACTTCAATATAATTTCTAGGTGCTACAAGAAGCATTTCTATAAAGCACAGACATCTGAAATTATACAAGTCAGTGCTTTACTGGTTTTGATCAAAATAATTCCAAAGACCATTGGCCTTCAAAAGCACATCAAAATAAACTTATTTTTAACTTGTAGTGTTTCTTATTCATAAATGTGTTATTTCTATCACTAAAACCTCAACACGTTTAATTTACAGGCAGCTAGCTCTTCATAGCCTTGCTCTATGAAATATAAGGAGAAATGTGGTGGCATTTAAAAATATTATATAAACCTATGATTTGAATATTATCTGCCATACCACACCCACAGTATTACAACAATCACATTTTTGAGTGAGAAGTAACAGAGGTGCCTCCATGTAATCTAAAGAAAACAAATTAACTTAAAATTGTGAATTATTTAAGGACAAAATATATCATTACATGATATCAGACGTCTCCATTTGGCATATATCAATATTATACGATATAAAATGGCATTATGTGAGACTGACCTCAAAAAACTGTATATCAGAACTTAGCAATGGACCCTAAACTTCTCCTTTAGACTCTCAAAATAAAATAAAAGGTCCATTGGAGACACAAACTCTCATGCCTGAAGGTAGCTCATGCTGTATAATTAAATGTCTTGGAAAATCTTTATCGTTCATTTAAAAAGATTCTTTTAAATGTGTGTTCTGAAATACAGAATAATATTGGAACCAATCAGGTGAGAAAATTACAAAGATAATTTACTAAAGCAAGTTCTATACAAAACCAACTTCAGTAACTAACAGTAAATAAATCAATAAACCAACACAAATATAGAAAATACACTCACAACATATAATGTAAAACACCTTGATATAACTTTTGTAAGTTTCATTAAAAAACATGTCCAACACAAGCTGTTTTTACATTTATTAGCAGTAACTTAAATCTCTTAACTACTTGTTAATAATTAGTCAAATACTGTATAAAGAAACTAAAACCAATCTGTTTAGAATTGGGATATAAATAAACAATATTTATGTGTTAAAAAGCTATAATCAAACAATTTACAAAACATGTAAAAAATGAAGTTATCAATGCAAAAATTATCATAAGGTATTCAATCAATTGAATATGTGATAAATATACATTTTGATTAATTTTACAGCATAAGAATATTTTTATAGATACTCTGTCAGCTACTGAATTAGTTTTCAATTACAATTTTTTGTATATTCAGTAGGTTGTATTAAACATTCTAATTAAATGGCATTGTTGGGATGACTGTGCTAGTGTCAGTTTTAATTTCACTTACCATGTACATCTGGCAGGTATCTATTTGAACCAAATTGCTAAATAACTAACTTCTGTTATTAATTTTGAGAAGTATGAAATATAGCCATGAAGATAAACATAAAAGGTCAACCTTTCATAATTGCTTATTTTATCACACATACAAGTGATATCAATTGAAAAAACATGATAAATTCTTGCAATAACATCTCTAATACGTTTTTATATTTTACTGATATATAGTGTAAGAGATAATATAAACCGCACCTTGTTATCAATATTATCATAAATTATACGACACCAAGGAGCTCTTGATCCATTAAGGATTTCCTAGCTCCCATCCTTCCTCAACAAAAATAAAACTAAATATTAAATTTAGGCATAATCCCTCAAACATTCATTAACCCTTTTATCACATTCAGGTACTCTCCAAATAGTAATTGTTCTGCATATCATTACACTAATCTATTTTTACTTTTATTTCAAACTAATAATGAGTTGAGCTACAAAATGTCAAAGTAATAAGAACAGTATTGAAAACAATTGCAATTCAAGACAAGAACCCAGACCCTCACAAGAGTTTTAACCACTGGTAGTATACATTCAGTTACAGATGTAGACGTGTAGGAATTAGTAGTACTAATGCTTTTTTCCAACTCTACTAATACACAAAAGAGTAAAATTTTTAAGTAGATTCAACAATTAGCAAACCTATTATTCTAAGCTTTTATAATAACCTAACTTAGAGCTGTGAAAAAATCATGGACAAAAACCTTCATTAAATGTAAAACATAAGCAGTAATGTGTGAGCAACCCAAATTTGTGTGGAACAATAAAATGGGAAGAGTGTTAAAATGCAATTACCTGTAATTAATACAAACATATTTAATTCATGGTATGAGGATTTCCACATGGTTTGAATAATTCCATTAACAATATGTAATGTCTGTAATTATGCAAACAGATGTACTAAATAATAGAAGTCTACAGAATGTTCACAAATGACTTTTCATCTCAGAGATCATATAATTTATTCAAATTTTGTAATTAAATTGAGTCAGTTATTTACTGAATAATATATAAAGGATTATATAACCTAGTTTGAGAATGCTTCATTCCTAGTGCTACATACAAACTGCTAATGTTAAAATTATAATAAATGGAATGAACATTTATGTAATTTTCACACTTTACAATGTAATATAAAATTTTGCTTATTTAACAACTAGTGTAAATATATATGTATGAAAATAGATGATATTTCCTTGTCACGGTGCTCTGCAAACACCATTTTACTCATGAAATTATACTGTTAAACAGAATAAAAGTAGACTTCTTTTAAGTACAGTTTCTTCTGAAAAATATGAAAAAGAACTAGTAAGGCTTCTATTATTTTTATGTATTACATCAACAAGTCATTTACAATTTTTTATTTTCCAATTTTAAGAATTTGTTGCCTAAAAGTGTCACAATTAATGAAACTGTATTTACATGCCTCAAGAGCAATATAGCCCATTCATGATACATGACAGTAAGAGCCAGAGTTTGTTCAATCACAAGTATAAACAAATTTTGTTTAGCCAGATGTGCAAGTAACCTTATCAGCAGGCTTTTAAGGAACATCAAATATCAAAAATGATTTTTTTTCTTTTCATTTTTAGTAAGTCAGTAAACAATGAGCAATGTGCCCGAGGATTGCAAAACCTACTCCTGTTTTCTAAAGGAGCACAACAATAATTGTGTTATTAATTCTGTAGAGGATAAATTTCTAGATAGCATAATACAAGATTTGTCAAATTTTCTGGTAAAATATGATATTAAAGAAAGTCAACAAGGATCCAATAAAAAAAGAAATCCTTCCTTAGTAATCTTTTAATAATTTAAGAAAATTGCACATTATGTGTATGATAGACAGTGTGTGAACTTGCTATAACTAGATTTAGAAAATAATTGATATGTTGCATATTACATGTTTGATGGATAGGGTTGTGAACTTAGCATGACTAGATTTTTAAAAAGTTTTTGATAAAAAGCCATAAAAGAAAATTAGCTAAAGAATAATCAATTAACTATGAGCATCAATTACATCAATAAGTGTCCTATAAAACAACTCACTAAACAAAATTGGGATTAAATGTATTATCATGAAAATAATCAATAAATCAAAATTTGCAACCAGTCCAACTATCTAAGTAACCAAGATATTGCATTATTATTTCTCATCACTGTTTACAATTAATTCCTGGTTATTCAGCTTAATTAGTCCCATGACAAGTTATGACTATTTCTGACTATCCAAGTCTCATGAGAATAATCAAATCTGTCAGCAGAATGTTACTGATCAATTAGCTTAATGATAAATCAGTTAGTTCCATAAAATTCTTAATTGTAGTTTCTCACAAGTTGGTGATTGATCCTTTGATTTTTATTACTTACACCAATGATACTGGTAGTAATTTCCTAATTCTACTTAACTCTTGAGTATTTGTAGTTGTACTGAGGGTGTTGAGATTACTACAGAATGACTGGGATCAAATGGTAAGTTTTACAAACATTTGGCAAAGTAATCACTGTTAATTATATTGTGAGACACTGTACTTGGATAGTCATAATTTGTATCCCATGTTTAATATGTATGAAAATCCATTTAATAGCACAACTAATGAAAGTGACTGGCAAAGTGGTGAATATGCCCAAAGATGTAGGGTCTTGATTTTAACTGGAAGAAGCAGACAAGTTTTGTCTGAAAATATAAAATCAATCTTAAAATCACATACTATATGGTTTAAAACTGCTTGAAAAAAAATGATTCTAATGCTTTTGATTCAAAACCACACAGTGCTGAAGATTAGAAAGGTGCGAGTGAAAATCCCACATTTGGGTAATATTTTTTTTGAAAAGGCATAATTAGTTTTGGAATATAAAAGTTACAGATAAATATGGTGGTTTTGCCCAAAAAATATTGGGCCCAGGATTTTTTTAGTGTACAGGAGAGTGCATGCAAAAAGGAAATAGGTAAATCATATCCTAGTTCAACTTAATGTTTCTTAAATGTTAGAAAAATAATAATAATTTAGAAAACATCTTTCAAAGCCATTCAAATAAATCAAATTATTGATAAAAGTCAAATTTTAAACAATCAAAGTCTACCAATCATATAAAGCTATGTTAAATTCACTTTGATTGGTTAGAATAACCGTTTACCCTTTAAAGTTCAATACCCTCTAGATCCAATCCAGCAAGTAATCAGCCAAGATTCAATATGGGTGGGACTTATTACCAGTTGAATAACTCCTATAACAACTATGTTCAGTCTATAGAATATATAGCAAGATCCTGATTGCTAAAATGTTTAGCATCTGATCATTTTGAAGTCATTCATCTCCCATACACCACACAATACAAGGGAGTCAAAAACAACAAGTCTCCAGAAAGATACAAAAGTTTAAAAAAATGTAACATTTCTCATGGATTAAATAATCAATATTCATGATGAAAACATTGAAAGGTTTAAATTTCACTCCTGAAAGTGAACTAAAGATGTATTCATTTCATCCTCAGAACACAGAATTCAGCCTTTACTATAGGAAAAACATTAGTATGATGGGAAAGATGCAAATTTATATGATCTTCATAAAGAGGTCTCAGTATTTTAACCTGTTTTCAATGGAGCATGAAAGAGCTACATGTTGGATGATGCAGATGCATAAAAATTCAGAAACTCGAGTAGCTTGTCTAAGATAACCTATTTAAGAGATAGAATGAAGAGATCTGAAATGCAAGTTGGTTATTATTGGGGTAACAAGTTTTAAAAACCTAGATCTAGACTAGTTCTTTAGTAATTTTACGTTTGTCGTTACACACCTATGAAATGAATTACCCAATAACATATAAAAGCATTCTGTCTTGAAGAGCTATTACATTTGGTTTCTTGCTGCTTTATTTGCTTAGCTTTAGTGATATGAAAATTTTTCTTGATAAGTCAAATGGCATTTTATTACTCTGGTTTCCTAATATACTCAGATACCAAAAGTCACATTTTCCCAAACAGGAAAATTTACCCTTTGTGTGATGCTCCTTATTAACAGAGCATTCTGACAGTCAAAACACACAGAAGCAGGGGTGCCTTTTTCCAGAAAGAGACAAAAAATCTCAGCTAATTTAATTAAAAATACCCTAATTGAAACTGATATTATTCACAAAACACAAACTTAAGATATTTTCAAACTAATTTCTGATATAGATTTCCACAGCAATGACAAGCGACTTTTAAAAACTTTACTAAGCCCCTTTTATGGATTTAGGCCAAATCTTGTCAGAAACAGTTTTACTCCAAAGAGGCTTACCAAGCTTTTCTTGAAAAGAACTAGAGTTTAAAGAAAGGCTACCTTTTCTTTTAAGAAATATTAATACTAAACTTTATATATTTTTCTTTTCTTCATAACAAGGTTTTCTGTTAAAAGCTCTTAAAAACCAATATTATCTTTAACTTCATTTTTTCAGTTTAGCATAAAAAATGTTCAAGTCAACTTTGATGTACTGTACTAAGAGACTTTCCTATTCTCTCTTACCATTATCCACTTTACTACCAAAAATAATTTATTAATTTTATATCTTTACAACACAAGATCATCTTTCATTTTTTCTAAACTTAGTTTTAGTAGTTCCATACAAGGAAAAGTACTATTTCTTTATAGGAATATCATAACCTCCCTCAGTAGAGCTCATCATGGCAGATGACTATACCATTCCCTAAGATGTGTGCCATCTGTCTATCTCAGTTGAGCTGTTTATCCAGTAATAGCTTTTCTTATTATTTATTCAATTTGTGTATCTTGTTCACAATTTCTTAGCAACATTTAAGATATGGAAGAACTCCTGAGAAAGCTAATCTACAATTTCTATCTGTCATCTTTAAATGAATCTTTGAAACTAGTTCATAACATTGTGGCTATTCAGTTACATAGGTCACTTGCTTTGACATAATCTATAAGAAAAAAGCATTTTCTTTCAGTCCTAACTACATTAGCTACACTCTCTATATTACATTAAAATCTAAAATCTTATTTTAGATCTAATTTCCTTCTGCATTCAACATATAAAGAATCATTTAAGAATACTTATAGAGCTTCTCCTAACTTAAATAAATACAATTACCACTATTTTTCCAGCACCGCTCCTCTGATTCTTTTTCAACTACATATTAATATCCATATCCTTTATTCCCTTGCATGTTTTATCTTAAATTTTTAATTTTCTAGTGTTCTCAATTTCAGAGATTCACCTATTTCTTCTGCTAACTACAATAAATATGCTGAACATATAAACTTTACAAAATCACTGAGCTCCTTTAACATGAACTGCAAGCAATATGATTCAGGTGCTCAAAGCATGCATAATGCCTGAATGATAATGCATGGAATGTGAAAGGCTGAACACACAGGTAATGCATACTTCAAGTGAGTTCATAACTGACTATCAATGAAGGGTTATGCACCTACCACAGTAACAGGAAATCAGCTTTTGAAGCTCACTATGGATAGCGTAACAACATACCCGCTGAAGCAACTTACTGTAAAAAAAATGTAATATATGATCACCATGTACAATCAAGATTACCACTCAACCATTTTGAGTTAAAAACACTTGTTGATCTAAAATGTACAGGAATGATAAAAACTTTTTGCACTTTAGTTTCTGAGCTATTAAGCAAGTTTTGTTTAAAAAAAAATGTCTCCATTGGTATGTGACATAAGTTAGCTCATTGAATAAAAAAATGGCTGGATAGAAGAAAGCAAAGGGTTATAATAAATGGAGTTTCATCAAACTGGATTAAGCTAACAAGTGGGGTATCAGGGTTTAGTGTTATGACCTTTGCTCTTTTTAATTTACATCATTCATAAAGATTAAAGAACAAGTGATAATTTATTTAACTATGTTAATGACATCAACCCATTCACTGCAGCTGGAATATCTACTTCCAAATGCTTCCACTTTATCACACTGTGTCTAAGACAAATGTTTCTCATTGTTAATGCTGTTTACACCTTCCTCTGCTGGTTCTAGATGAAGAACTAACATCCTTTTGTTTCATTGCCTGTTCATTATCACTTCAAACACAATTTAAATCACTTTCAGGTATCTGGGTTAAGCACATCAAGTGTGATTAGATAGTAATTAGGTTACTACTTGCTGCTCCAGCAATGTAAATGCTGTTGGCTCACAGATTTTGTACATTCTGCTTAGGAATTGTGTTGGATACTGAAAAGCTGAGTCAAAAACACTGAGGGAAACCATATATCAACATCAGGTGGAATGCCAGTAAGCACTTCCCAACTCATTTTACTCCTGTGTGTCCTATGTAGTAATTCTGAATGACAATGTAAAACATACAATCCAGTCACAGTGCAAGGGGGTGGGAGCACTGGGAAATATACATCCCAACTGCAGTGATAAAGTTAAGATATTAGGTGTCACTGGAAGCTGTTTTACTAAAGAACTTATATTACTTGGTGATTTGAGAAAATAAATGGCAGATGATTTTTAATTATAATAACTGCAAGGAAATGCATGTTGGCTATCAAAATTATAAATACAGTTTTGATGGGAATCACTTCAGTAGCACTATGAAAGAAAAACTTGGTTTTCTCTTGATCAACCTCTCAAACCTACTGAGTAGTATGTTGCTGCTAATGGTTGGATAAATATGATTTAAAGTCATATTTACAGAAATATTAATATAAGACTAAAGGGGTTAAAATTGTTTTTCTATATGTCTTTAAATAGGCCCCATTAGGAGTAGACTAATGGAAAGGGTTAAGAATAGAGTTACTAGGATGATACCTAGAATAAAAACATCATCATACGAGGACAAATTAATATTCCAGAAATTGATTTCCTTTGAAAAAGAAGTTAGAGAAGGACTAATTGAGGTGTTTCAGATTGTTAGGGTACTGGTAGTGTTAATGTTTTTTCATACTTAAAGACAAAAACAGCAGGACTAGAGAGCACAAATATAAATTCTGGCACAGTAAAAGTCATTTTCTCCTAACAGAACAGATTGCCTTCAGACAAGGTGAGTAGAGTAACTCTTAAAGGAAGCTTGACTAATACTTAAATAATAAAGGATGGCTCTGAATGTGTTTAGTTTACTTAAATAAATGGGATAGCCAAAACGAATCAACAGGTTCCTTGTTGTCCTTAAATTTTATGTTGTATTTTGCTATAGTTTGAGGATTTGCTCAGATCATATTGGCTGCTGAAACTCTTAAGTTTGAACTGAGAAATTTCAAGGTACAGAGAATAAATTTTGCAACAAGTATACTATTCAAACTATTCACATTGATGCAACCTTGTTTTAAGTCAAATACTTTTTTATTTTAAACATTTATTTTGACCACTTTAAAAGAGACTGATAGTTCACACTCCAACTAATGTTTTTCTTAACATATAAAACTAATGGATGACAAAAGCTTCAACTACATGCAGTTGTTTCAATCTATTCTTTTATGTTTGAAGGGATCAAAAGGTAATTTTTTCCCCTTTATAATGTTTATATAAATGTATCATTTTTCCGTATCATCTACTTAAAAATAATTTCTAAATATCTTGAAGTATATTTTTACACCAAAAACATTCCTATTGTCTAATTTTTTTTTAATTTAATATTACAACATGGTAACAAACACAAAATTCAGTAAGCCAAATTAGCACAAATAATAAACTTATATCTATTTCTGTCTTTCAGTGTGAACCAAAAGGACCATTGTAATCAATAAGAAGTAAGTTAGTGGTATACATGTGTACCAATCTATAAATAATAAGTTCCCCTAATTACTAGCATATAGTTACTCACTCTTATTTTTAGGATTTGTAATTAGAAAAAAAGTAAAGTCAATGATGCGAAGCTAGCTTAGGGATTGATAGTGAACATCTAACCCAGTCTTAGGTCTAAAACAACGACCATCTCAAAGAAAAGTGTGCAAGATTTATCCCTTTTTAGCTCAAAGTGAAGAGCAGTAAGTGCTTTTGATAAAAAGCACTGCATGAATGTTGCAAACTTATGTTTTTTAAGAAGCTTACCCACCCATATGAAAAGCTGAACTGCTATAATGATAAGGTTAATTACTCTGTCTTTATTAAAACACTTGTTGCATAATTACTCATGTTCACCTGTTATAAACCTATTATATACAACAGTTGTGAACATACAATTAAATAAAAAAAGGTTGCACACTGATCTTAGCTTGCATATTTTCAACTTTTAGAATGAATGTTGTTACAACAAATATTTAAGAATGTTTACATAACATATACAACTAAATTTCTCATTACATCTTCCATTACTACAACAGTACCTAAAATGTTAAGTGTCACCAAAACCTAGAAAGGTTAAGTCATCTATCAAGAATAGTTCCTTAACAATAAACAAAGTATGAATAAATGAAGCCTAATTATATATTAAGTTTTACAGCCAATAGCTTAAGCCTTTTTATTTTACATTCCAAACACATACTGGAAAATTAACAATGTTTTTTTGACAAAGCAAATTATTATTCATTTCTGCAGACGTGGTCAGTTTAGGTCATTGTCCCAAGTTTTGATAAACCTCTATCAAGGAAACCTTTCCATAAATAACAAACAACAGTTACATACCAATAAAATAAACTACCAAGCTTTTTGTGTTTCAAAGTGAGTGGTCACTCAATTCAACAGGATGTTGTCAGTAGTTAAGAAATTGTTCAGTTGTATCTAATTAACTTTTGAGAATAGATTTAACAAATTATGCCATAGGTTACTAATTCACCAGTAAATAATAACCAGTCAAATAGGTCTGATCATGTATCAAAACTAGTTACATGTGATAGAGGTTATTTTTTGTCAACAGCCTTCTATGGAGACTAAAAGCTAAATACCCACAGAGAGCAAAAAATTACAATTCTTTATCACAATAGCTCTCCTAATTCACTCCTTTCTCCCACATTACATAAATGAGAATATCAGTACAAGTTCATCTCCTGCATATATACACAGTGGCAGTAAGGAAACAGAAGCTCCTGTGAAACTATGTGCTACAAGTGAAATATTTTATAATTTGAGGATACATAGTTGCATATATAATGTAAATTCAAATATTTGAATTTTGTAATGAACAATTTACTTACAAACTTATATTTGGATTAGGAAACATTAGTACTTTATAACACCTTACATTATTTACTACTCAACTATATATTTTGAATTTTTACTGAGATAACATTAGATAAAGCTACATAAACAATACAAAATAACTTTAATTGCTAATTGTCTTCAATGTTTCTATAAACTGGAATATACAATATTATTGTGAAGTTACAGAATAAACTGATATGTATGTCCTGTGTAAAAGAAGTAGATACATGAAAAGTTTTAAGCCTTAGGGAGATGTACATTATATACACCTTCAGGTTAGGTTAGTAAATTCAACATTAATCTTTGAGAAAAGTATGATTCATAACAAATCATACAAATTAATAAATAATTTAATGAAATTCAAAAAGTTATATTCTTGAACAAATAACCTGCATATCTTATTCTACAGCTTATGATGAAAATAAATAAATGTATTTAAAATCCTTTATGTACCAAAGTTAAAGTAGATCATTAGTTTTAATTATGGAAGAACCAGCCCCAAGCATTAGAATTACGTGATAACTTCTACAAGCAGAGTCCCTAAAAATCTTCCTTAAAAATTACAGTTAATAATTACTCTTAATTATGACCATCAGGCAAACAAAAATCCTCTGTGACCTCTCTGCCTTAGGTAATCAGTTGATTATCCTTGCTGCTAGTGACAGTTCTAGCCCTTATCCAAAGAACTGACAAAGCTAAGCCTGCTTAGCAAATTCCCAAACACAAAAGCAGAAATGTCACATGTAACAAATGTGTGTGTGGCTAGTGTAGTTATTACTATTTAAGCAATTTAATGATATTCACAGGTATTATATATGATACTCTAAATGTTGATAAACATACTGAATCAACTAAATTTAATGGTATGAATCATATAAACTTACTGTTATTTAGTGAGAAAAATAAGTATAATGTATCATTATCTCTTGGTAAACTTTGGAGTTGCTTTCACTTTATTTATTTTTATGTTCAATATCACACTCAAACAAAAACGTTTGAAGCATACTGGTTATAAGTAGCTAACGTTTTTGTATAACTAAAAGTGATGTTACAACATAAGATTAAAAATTAATGGCCATTACACCAAGGTACATATTTTGGAAGATCTACTTTTGAGAATTATACCAGCTTAGTAATTACTTTTTAACGCATTTTTTAACTTAAATAAATTAAAGAGCATTTAGGCAAGTGTCATAATAATATCAAAGAAAAAAATAGTGTTTATGGGTCCATTATCAACAGTTATTCCATTAAATATAAAGAGAAAATTAAAAGACTTTGTAGCAAAAACAGTTGAAACTTTTAACTTTAGTAATTTTTACACTTGTCCTTTTATTCATAAATTTAAGACATTTTTCTTTAAATTACTTGAAAAACAAATGTGAACCAGTCACAATATTAAATCATTAACAGTAATTTATGATAAAGCAAATTACCTACATACATTGGAACTTGGGAAAGTCGTAAAACCCTACGTTGCAATTTTCTATTTACATCGACAAAGTCCGTAGCAGGAAATTCTAGTGCCGGTGGCGTTTACGGAAGAATCTTCGTCGCTAAGTTCGGTCTTACCTGCTCACCTACTCACTAACGGCAATATCGTATATCATAAAAAAACTCACCTTAGGTGACAACTATTTTTAAAAACATAGCTCAGACCTCTAATATATTCATAAAAACGGAGTACAGGGTAAGACTACATCTAAGAAGTACGGAATAGTTTCGTTCAATAATTAATAATTGCAACCTTAAACAGATAACTCAGAATACCAACCACGTACTTCAGATTTCTCACAATATGGTGGAATTGCAAGTTTAGGGCCGCCTGGCGGTTAGGTATGCAGATGTCAACAGTCACATGGGTGGAGCTCATTTTTAAGCAGCTTCAGCAAAGAAACTGAAATAGAACACGGTCATTATAATTGCTAAACCTAATTAAACGGAAAACACGTCAAAAAATAAAAGTACGTGAATATTGTTTTAGTAAAAATATCACACCGTACTACTAAAATTATCAAAAGAGTTTATAGTAATTGCTTTTCTGACTTCGTTTTTATGTTCTAGAATTAAAAATATTAATATTTAGGTTGCATTAATGCCGTTAGAACACATAAAAGAAGTCCCCAGTGTCTCAGCGGTAAAGTCTGAGGGTTTTGGTACCTGTGGTAACCACTAAACAAATACATAAAAGTTTTATGAGGAAGATATAAATCTAGTATTTTACAGATATTACAATAAATAGACTAAATAAGATTCCGAGTAATGGATTTTTGTTCTAAAGTTATATACACGCGTCAGATGAGAAAAGGCAGGGATATCATAAAATTAACAAGAAAACAAACATTAAAAAGTAAAACTATTTTATTTATAATTTGTTATGTTACAGCCACTCTATAAATGCTTTTGAAACTAGTAATGAAGGAGTTCCACACATTCCTCGTATGTGTGGAACTCAATTTATGGTGTTATTCATTATATTGGATCACTCATCTTGATGTAGTCATAACGAATGAAATATTAATTTTGGGAGTTATAGCAATATATAGCAGAAAATGCGATAAAAATAATAAATATAAATACATAAAAACTTTATATTATTCCTGTGACATATATACACAAATACTTACGTGTATCACAAATATGACGTAAAAATATATTCGAACATTTGCGCTCCAAATAAGCGAAAGACCAATTATTTTGCAGCCATTCTAGCCTCTTGAATTTGTCTTAAATAGCGACAGAAATATTAACGATTCCTATACACCGATAACCAATGTAAATCACTTCATCTGAACTGTCATACAAATGAGTAATACTCAAAATATTTTAACACGATCATGAGTATTCACCCTTTCTATAGCCCCCTTTATTCAAAATTCAAACACCTTAGAAACATCACGTTTAAATAACTATAACATCATACTGAATTTACTTAAATAATATATTACTAATCAGCACAAGGTTTATTTTGAGTTGTAAGAATATGAACAGACTATTTTAACAATTGAATTCACACGTGGAATTTAGGTGGGAATCGATTTCAGTTAAGAAAGATTTTATCTTAAGTTTCGCCAATTTTGGTTCAACTTGCCTTCATAATGTAATTGCATAATATTTCTAAATAGGAGCAAAAATATGTAATTCAAACCCTAATATGTTTGTTTTAAAGCACAAAGCTATACAATAGGCTATTATGCTCTGTCCAGTTCGAAATCCTATTTTTAGCATTATAAGTTTGTCACTTATTGCTGGGCCACTAGGAGCCGTACAAATGAAAGAGGACGTAATGTTAACGTCAGAAGAGTAACAGCTACTGAGATGTTGTTGTGTTGAAAAAGACGAATTTGTTTCGTTAGTCTTATATGATTGAGCTAAGAAATTGAAAGGATTTTTTTGTTTTTTTTTAATTAAACACAAAGCTACACCATGGGCTATCTGTGCTCTGCCCACCACGGGTATCGAAACCCGGATTTTAGCGTGTAAGTCCGCAGACATACCGCTGAGCCGCTGGGGGGCAAATTGAAAGGAAGGCGTTATTTTTATTCATTTGAAAGTTAACGACTTCGCCTCCGTTCCAAATTTCTAGATCATTAGCTATCTGTATTTATTGTTAATTTATTTTAAAGTTGCAACATGTATGCCATTAATGCATAATCAGATGAAAAGAAAAGAAAAGAAGGAGACATTCTTTCTAAAAATTGCCACACTAGCAGCTGCTTTGATCCTCCTCCTGGAATATGTTTCTGACAGGTAGGGTTCGTCAGAAAACCTGCAAACATTAAATATGAAAAATATGCCGGCATGAGCGTTGCTGAGACGATTCTTTGCAAAGAAAGTTATCTGTCTAAATTAGTTAATATTCAATAAATATCACATTTCGAAGTGGGAGGCGGAGAGCTGGTGGTAATTAAACCAGCAATAACAGTTAAATTACAGTTTTACTTAATGTAATTATACGATATATATATATATATATGTGTGTATATATTATTCTATACAGTGAATATTTCACAGTCGTTTGTTTGGGGGAAAGTCGTGTGTTGTATCGTTAATTTTATTTGCAGTTTTAATAATAAACATTTTTTCTCTGTTATATTTATGATTTTTTTAAATTTTACCACAAAGGACGCCGATTCAAACTGAAATGTAGGGACGTTTAAGAAAAATATTACATGGTGTCATTAATTATTATAAACAGCAACAAAGTTCACAGAGGTTAATGGAGGGGATGTTTTACATTCATATGTAATTTTGACAGTTGTATTTGATTGGATTTTATCGTCTTTAAAACTCTAACCATATACGTGTAATTGTTAAAGAATTGTTTAGATTTGTATTGTTGAAATTTTACATGTTCAAGAAAAGGTTTATTTTTCTATACAGGTGGCGCTTGTATTGTAATTGATGAAATATTTGAAATATACACATATATACACACATACATATTTAAAAGGTCTTGAAATTTTAAGAAGAGATAAATATAAATATGTGTAATTTTTTTTTCATTTCGGCGAAGAAAGATTAAACATGGCACTGTTATTCAATAACAGTATTTCATAAGCTATCCAAACATGCTCGCCCTTTCACCCGTGGGGGCGTTATAATGTTACGGTCAATCCCACTATTTTTTGATAAAAGAGTTGCCAAAGTGTTGACGGTGGGTTGTGATGACTAGCTGCCTTCCCTCTAGTCTATACTGCTAAATTAGGGACGGCTAGCACAGATAGCCCTCGAGTAGCTTTGTGCGAAATTCAGAAACAAAAAAACAAACAAATCATAAGTTATAAAAGATTATCATTTGATACGTGGATTTGATACGTACAGCGGTAGGTTTGCAGACTCTCATCCCTGGTGGACAGAACAAGGGTAGTTCATTGTGGAGTTTTGCTTTTAATTATAAAACAAATGAAAAAAACAGTAACTTGATTCAAGTTGCTGATGCTAGTTATAATTACATTTTCTAGGAAATATCATACATTATTATGACTAAAAACGTTTCTTTATTGTGTACTTTTCAACAAATCTGCCTAACAAGGCAGCTAGTCATCACCACCCACCGTCAACTACTCTTTTAGCGCGACGCGGGCGCGAACCCGCGACCCTCAGATTACAAGTCGCACACCTTACGCGCTCGGCCATGCCAAGCCTCTTTTTTTGTACGAGTCATGATTTGCTGAAAATTTGATCACATTTTCTGTTCGACTCAAAGAACAACTTTATCAGCTACTGGAGAACAATGTCGTTCTCATAACAGTTGTTTGTTTGTTGAATTTCACGCAAAGCTACACGAGGACTACATGGCCAAGATTAAAAGGATCAAATAAATATTTCTCTTTCTTTAATCAAAATATGTCATAATGGATAAACAATTCGAAATCATTTATTCGCGAAAACCATTAATAATTTCGTGTGGTTGCTAAATTTACCTTTCTCACAAAACATGTTTGAAGGCAAGAAGAGGCATTTTTCGAGCTTCATTTAATATTTTTATGTCCGTGCTATAAAGTAACTATAGGAATAAACTAGAATACGTGTAGTTGTTAAAGAATTGTTTAGATTTGTATTGCTGAAAATTTACATGTTCAAGAAGAGGTTTATTTTTCTATACAGGTGGCGCTTGTACTGTAATTGATGAAATATTTGAGTAGTTTTCAAATCTAAAGCTCTTGAAATTCCAAGAGCTAGTTTTCAAAATTATTTAAGAACCCCCTCTACACACATACAAAAATAAAAAATAAAAAGAGGCAGACATGCATGAGCTCGCCATATGAATATGGAAAGTTAAATTAAAAACATCAAGGCTGTATAACATCTTCGCGTTTTCAAACCAGACACGCTTCAGTGTGAGGTGAAGTATGCTTCTCTCATCGTATCCATCTATAAAACGCATATTCCCATCTCAGCTGCTGCATGGTGAAAAAAAGATTGTTTCTCTTTAGTGGCCCGCCAACATTTTAGTTGGAATGAAATAAAACAACGCAAAATGTTCCAACACATCGAAAAAAAATCGTTATAATTTTTACGTCGGACGTCACGGTTAAGTAGAAGCAGTTTAACGTTAAATATTAGCTTGTCCATCCATACAAAAAAAGTAAAGGTTTTCTTTATTTAAATAAATGTGTAACTAAACTGTAACTCCTAGTTTTCAAACAGATGCTTTGAATAGTGATTATAAAATACACAGGACAACATACACGCACACACACAAAGATATAGTATGAATTCTGTCACAGAGCATGCTCGCTCTTTCAGCTGTAGTGACGTTATACTGTGACGGTCAATCCCATTTTTTGTTAGTATAAAAGTAGGTCAAGTATTGGCGGCAGATGGAGTTGACTACTTAGGTACTCTTCCTCTAATCTATCAAACAAATACAAAGATATTTCGAATTGTTACTTGTCTCGAATGTATCTGCTGAACTAAGGACTACTAGGTACTGCAGTCCCTCGTGTGCTTATTAACAGTCGAAACACAATTCGTTCTAAATTTTTTTCCAAAAGTAAAATTTTTAGGGCTCAGCGTGTTAGGCCATTACTATGTCCAGACCGTGAATTAAAGTACTTGTGGCTCGAGTTTTAATGACACAAAAATAAATTAAATATTTTGTAATCGTGGTTGTGCTGTAAGAGTGACAGTCAAATCCCACCATTTTTGATGAGATAAACATATCCGAGGATTTGAAGGTAGGTGTTGTTGATTAGTTGCGTTCTCTCGAGTCTAACGGTTTAAAATTGAGGATGGTTATTGCTGACACTTTAAGTGAAAACTGGGAATAATTTCAGCTATTATGGCATTCTTGTTAGAAAAAAAAATGCAAATAGTCCACAAAATACATTGTTTTCTAGTTCGTTAAGTCTTATAGTTATTATACTTAAACTTCCTTTAATGACATGCATTATCTTAAAGTACGAAAAATGTCAGAACAGCATGGCCAGGTGAGAACTAGTGGTTAGCGCGTCGAGCTGCATATTAAAGGGTCTAAGGCTAGAGATGTTTTGCCATTAAACAGGCACTCTATTTTAAGCTGTATGTATGTGTGTGTCTTTTCTCGTATCAAACTGGGGTTTGAACTGTTTGACCTAGTAATATCGTGTAAGGTGTTTTTCAGGTCAGGGACAGTTTAAAAAAAGAAAAGAGATTGCATTTGGTTGAGACCCTACCCATCTACCCCTTGACTAAGAGAAAAACAAAAATAAATGAAAACTGGATGCTTCAGGGGAAAACATATGTTTATAACTATGTCATTATGACAACAGCAATTTTAATCGCTCCATATCAATTTATTATTTGTGTGATTTTTATTAACATGTTCTTTCAGTTATTTTTTCGTAAATATTTGCTGGGTTAGTTAACAAAACATTACTTTTTATTTCTGTATATTCATTATAAATAATAAAATTAGTATTTTATACCTTATCTGACCGTCGTTTCTGTTAGCGTCTTGTTTAAACTGTAGGTAATAAATAGTATTGAATTGTATTTCACTTACTTGTTTGTTTTTTGTTTTTTGGAATTTCGCACAAAGCTACTCGAGGGCTATCTGTGCTAGCCGTCACTAATTTAGCAGTGTAAGACTAGAGGGAAGGCAGATAGTCATCACCACCCACCGCCAACTCTTGGGCTACTCTTTTACCAACGAATAGTGGGGTTGACCGTAACATTATACGCCCCCACGGCTGGGAGGGCGAGCATGTTTAGCGCGACGCGGGCGCGAACCCACGACCCTCGGATTACGAGTCACACGCCTTACGAGCTTGGCCATGCCAGACCTATTTCACTTACTTATGCAGTTTATTTCTGAAGATTCCCTTCAAAGGGGCACAAGTTTCTAATGTTTTAACCAAATAAATTACCCATGCAAGCATATCCCCAAATGTAAACGGTGTGTCTATGTTTTAAAATAAATTAGCTACAGCAGACTTTTAAGCGTGCTTACTCAACAAGACTTCTAATTCCCGATATGATTCATTAAATATATTCTAGCAAGTCTGGAGGTTCAATGAGAAACTGAGAATATTGTATAGCTCTTTAAAAGCACGTGTTTCATAGAAACCTTATGATCTTCACATAAACTATTGCATCAATCTCACTGGCTCAGCGGTAAGTTTGAAGGCTTATATTGCTAAAACTTAGTATCTATGGTGGGCACAACATGAATAGCCCATTATGTAGCTTTGCACTTAACAACAAACAAATTCAAAAGATAAAATGGCTAATTCAGAAAAACTAAGATTTCTTTATACGATAGGCTGCAAATTCGCTGTTTACATTTTATATTCGAAAGAAGTATAACGTTAGAAAGTGTCAGAACGAAATCGTTAAATTCCATCCTTGTACTGATTAAGTCTGAAATTTTCAAAAGTTACTTCTAGAAAGTAATTAATATTGTGGCACACTGTACCGTAAAAATAGTTGAGTAAGGAGAGGAATGAGAAAGTAAAGACAACAGTTTTCAGTATCATGTTACTCGAGCTATTTTTTGTACAATTGAACTTGAATTTTAGAAAATAATTCATATGCATAGTTAGGATTGAACGATATTTTTAGTTTTGTGAAATTAATCTCTGTTCCTCAAATTTTTCGGAGTGTTTGTATCTTTTATAGAACTTCTATGCACATGTTAAATATTGTAATAATTTTGAGAGAGTCGGCATAAAATGACAGCTTACTTTCACTGAGCATCAAAGATCAAATTTAGTTATAAATATAACACGTTAATACTTTAACTAGATTAAATCTAGCCTCTAATGAAAAACGTATTAATGTGAAGAATAGCTTAATGTAACTAAGAACCAAAGATCAAAGAATAATACTTGTTAAAGTACAAACCAATTTCGCTACTTTGATGAGTAGACAAAAAAATTAGAATGTGAAAACTTATAATGGATACGATATTTCACGCAATAGTATTTTTCGAGTTTCAAGTCACTCGAGACTGATTTTCGCTGTGTTGAACATTTGAATTGTTCAGTAGAGCGTTGTTTTTAGCGGTTGTTAAACATTTGGTTTAACTCTTTTGCTCTCTCTCTCTTTATATATATATATATGTGTGTATATATATAAATATAGTACTGTAAAACACTATAAAAATGTGAGGAAAAGGCTATAAAGGTAAATACTAAAAAAACGTAACTCTTTTACTGTATAAAAACGAACTGTACCCGAGAACAATTAAATGTTGGTAGCTTACTCTGTGATTGGCTGCTATCCAACCAATTTAAAAGTGCAACCCTATAAGATGGCACGTAGTGTAGACATCAAAGTTTTAGTTGGTTAAGGATATTCCACGTAAAAACATTACGACAAGACTTCAAGTTTCCATAGGAGCTGTAAACAAGACTCTGAAGATGGTTCGTGGAACTATTGATGTGAAATGTCAAGACAAGAAACCAAACTCTTCAGATGTGATGTCGAGCATCTCAGGGAATGTTTTCAATGAGATAGTTAATAGTCTGATACTGATCGTACCAACGATTTCGTTCTAAATATAGATATGAATATTAGCTCGAGAACAGTAAGACACACATCAGTACAAAGTGGTTTCAATGACCACTTTTGAGAAGAGGTAGCGAAACTGAAAGTTTTGAACTGACTTTGAACCACAAACAGCGAAGGGATCAAATCTGGAAATTTGTGCTCTTTACAGAAGAATCTACGTTCAAATTATTTAGCAAACAATTAACGAAAGTTTTTTTCGACGGTGGATAGAAGGAAAGTGTCACAGTTAATATATGACATCTGTGCGGAAGCATAGTAGGGTGGTCAGTCTAAGTTTGGAGCTGCATTTCATTCGACCATGCATGTGATCCACATAAAATTCATGGTACCTTGACTGGTACCCAAATACAGTTATCTAATACTCATTTCTCTCAAGAACATAACTCATTGGGCGGAAGTTTATCTTCCACCAAGACAGTAAACTCGAATTTACAGCAACAGCAAAAAGTTTTGAAATGAAATATTGACGTTAAAGAAGCCAGTGGAGCAGTCACGACCATGGCCTGGCATTGTTCAGGCTGTATAAGATTATGTAAAAACTGATAAGATCATAAGGCGATAAAAAATAAGCGAATTTTGAGTGTAAGGCACGGTATTTGGAACAATATTCTTTAATCGTACATTAATTAACCGTGCAGAAGTAAGGAAGCAAGGTGTAATGCTTCGTATAAAGCAAAAGGCCCACAAATACTCATCGTTATACAACTTATAGCTCCCAAATACTGGTCATTATACATTTTAAGGCACCAAATACTCGTCATTGCACCACTTAAAGTTTACAAAGACTCATCACTATACAGCTTAATGCTCACAAATACTCGTCATTATACAATTGCTGTTACTCATTGTTTGTAACTCACGTATGTATATCACTCGTGTGTTTCTCTATAGAAAATTAAATTTTCAGTCTAAAAATCGATTTACGGTATTAAAGTGGAAAGAAATGTCCATCATCTGCTTATACTAACGAATCGGAATTTTCAATATTAACAAAACTTTAAGCTAAATGGCCAAATCAAAGACTATCACGTGTCAGATAAAGCAATTCCTGATTTTAAAGTCCTGATGAGAGGGAGAAGGCTAATCAGAAGTATCTTTCACCATCTCTGTCTGGGTCTTTGAATCAAATAACATAATTAACTGTCACTTTTATAACGCACTCACAGCTGGAAGTATTTAGTGACATCGCGTATCGAACCCAGGACCATTCGGTCGTGAATCTGATATACTAACTGTTAAACCAAGCTCAGTATAAGGTGGAGCGTTTATATTTGTAGTGATGCCGCCTTTAATGTATCTACTCTCATAACTGTCAAATTTTTAGTTCAGTCCTTTTTTTTCAGTTATTATTGAAAGTATTTATGAAGTACCCACCGAACTAGTCAACAAAAAACATTCACTTTTCATTAAACAATAAAATATACCCACAACTAGCTTCTGTTTTGTTTTCAAATTTGACATACATTTGACCAAATTTGATAATTTGGTTGCATGAATCATTAGTTAATTAATAATATGTCTGAAAATCGTTTTACAAACGTCTTGCTTTATCAATGTCATCAAAATGAAACCAATTGAAGTTTATATACTTTGCGCACAATACACGTTATGGTAATTACTAAGTAAAGTTGTGCAACCGTTTAGAAAATTGCCTCTTTTATCTGCATGCACTATTCTATCTTAACACCTTTTTGTATTCAAATCAAACAAACATGTTACTTTGAGTGAAAGTTATTGTGTATGTTATTTTAAGCAGAAAAATCTAAACAAAAGATTGTTTTCTTTATCCGGCATCCCTGAAATGTATAGCGTTCTGCTATAACAAGAGAAAATTACTAAACCATCCTTTTAGTTGTTGCAAAGTTTAGAAAAAAAAACAAATATTTGAAAGAAACAATCTGAAATAAACCTTAATATCCAAGCTGAAACGTTTCTAGTGAAATCCTTGCGTGTTGTGCAGCTAGTATCAATACAGTAGTAAAGAGCTTGTCAGAATGCCGAGTTTAATGCAGAAAAATTATTCTAGAATTCTTTTTTTAAAAAAGAAAAATGAAAACCAAACTTATAACACAAATAGATAGTAAATAATAAACGGATTTGTTTTTATGTTTAAATTGTTGTGGATGGACGCCATTGTTTTAGCAATTTTTTTCGTTTTCTTTTTGGTTTCGATTTAATTTTATATCTGTACTCTTTATGTGAGTTTTCTTTTAAAGTGTGGTATAAAATGTTAACATTCCGTAGTAACAGGGATGATACAACTATACAAAGATGAGAGTACAGGCCTTACAACCTTTTCCCCCAACTACCAGTGATGCTTTACTTGATAGTTCTAGTTATGGAGTATTGCCTCGTGGCGCAGTTTTACCACAGGATATTTTATGGATCACGATGAGGCCAGTTTTGTCTTCCTCCGCTTTACGAGCGCAATCCAAAGGTACAGAAGTCCATGGAAAACGTATAGCATAAATTCCAGTTTGTATTCGTATCTCGTGGAGGAATTGACATGTTGACTCAAATAGTTGTTATTCCAACCGTATTTTTTTCGTGATATAGCTTTGCTAGCACGTTATCCTGAGAGAATGTAGGATTCCTCTCGGCATTATAAGTGTAACCAGCTATCACCATAAATCCCTTTTAAAATTATTTATCACTTCCTCTGCATCATTTCTTCGATGTTGTATCACGAGTACGACAGTAATAAAGTTTCTAAACTATTATGGATAGTCAAGGCTTCCTTCACTCCGTGTGTAGACATATTTTTATTTGTCACATGCCAGATACCACTCGTTACAGTTCTCTATGGTCGGTCGGTCTCCTTCCCATTACTACTAAATAAAAGAACTTCGTAATGGAAGGCTTGTGCCATAATTCTCCCGAATGGGGGTTAGTTTTAAGCGCCATCTACACTCACCAGTCACAACACACCAAGTGACTCATAAATAAAGGATCTGGCGGTATATCAGATCATCTTGTCATCATAGCTCGTTAATTAGCCTCTGTTTAGTTGAATATTTTTAACCACTTAATTTCCAGTAATTTTAAAAGCGCTCCCCAAAAGAAGCTGGGGTAGTTCCTTTAATGTACGCCTGAGTAAACATTTATGAATGTTTACAGAAAAAAATTGTCAACATTGTTGTGTCAAAACATAGAAAAAAGTATTATGGTCTCATTGAAAATGCCTCCCAGTGACATTTTTTCAACTCTAAAGACAGTTTACGGGAGGAAGAAACGAGAATGGTTCAAACATGAGGTGTTACCAAATGTCTCAAACAAGATTTGAGGCTGAAAATGAATCTCATAAAAACAACAATAACGGAACAAAACATACAAAGAAATAAAGCACTTATTCTTAGGAATAATTTGGAGAGAAAAGTTTTGAAGGTTTTACTACATGCGAACTTTGATATTCTACAATAGAACTTCAATATCTCGCGATACAATAAATTGAAAATCACACTGTGTAACGTTGAAAAATCAACCCATATGCTGGTTGGTTTAATTATTTAAAAACATTACTGTGACACTTGAAAAAATGTTCAGATTTTTCTATAGAGACTAGTGCATGAATAATATTTTGTATACTGATATCGAATTTAAAGGTACGAGAAATAAAAATTGTAGATTATAAAACCATAAATCATCACAACTAGCCATAACTGGTCAATCGTATTCTTTAAACTTTGTTCACATATCTTTGAGTGAAAAACAAAATATATTTCAATTGACTGTTGATGAATAGATAGCTCTTCTCCTTGTGGTTCGGCAAAAAAAGTAAAGACTGATAATGCTAAAAACAGAATTTCGATACTCGTTGGTAGAACATAGACAGTTCATTGTGTTACTTTGTGCTGAAAGCAAACGAGCAAATAAACATTATCTCGTTTCACATAAAATAAGTAAAGATGTTTGTGTCTTTTTAAACATTCATTACTGAATTTAAATTACAAATCGTTTTGACACGAAAATTCATCTTACCTTGCTGTACCAACACTTACCTGTTATTGTAATCATGAAATAAGGAAGGTCTTATAAGAATTCTTGTAATGCACGACTTTTAAACAAAGGGTTTGGTTTCAGTTTTGAATTTCGCGAAAAGCTACACGGGGGATATCTGCGATAGCCGTTCTTAATTTAGTAGTGTAAGACTAGTCATCACCACCCACCGCCAAATTGACCATCTCATTATAACGGCCGCACACTGAAAGGACGAGCGTGTTTGGTGTAATGGGGATTCTAACCCACGACACTTATTTTACGAGTTAATCACCCTAGTCACCTGATCACTCCCACCTCAACATTTCTCTTTAAATATATTCAAAGTTGAGGAATCGTGAGTTATTTTTTATAAGAGTAATTTCTCTATCCAGTACAATTACATTCTTGTCACAGAATTATGTTCAATATTTTTCTGATAAAAATCTTGGAGAAAATTTTAAGCATCTTCTGCATTTATTGTGAAGTTCATAGACGTTTTAGGAACAGGAATCTACCTTAGCATCAAACGCTAAAGGTAATGTAGAAAATCGTTAATTTCCTTAATCATAAGGAGTTTCATTCTTTATTTTTTGTGTATTGATACTCAGTATTTTGTTGTCATTCTTTATTATAAATAGCCCTTGTATGATTGAGATGCCTTTCAGGTGAGGGAGCAAATACAATTTACTCTATAAATAACTTCAAGAAAATCAATTCATGAGCTGTATAACTAAATGACACATGACGTTTTGAAATTCCTTTCGAAATTAATTGTTCACAGACTTATTTTTTATTTCTTCTTCTTCAATGTTCCTCTAAAAGATTGTGTAGCTTTGCAGTTAACATCAACCAAACCTTATTTTCTCTCTTTTTAAAATTATTCTTTGCAAGTGTTAAAAATTAATAGGATTTGAGGTCACCAGGTGAATTTTAGGTTTTTGATACATTGAGAATATATCAGGAAAATATATAACCCATTTTTCATGTCTGATCTTAACTTCGTTAAACTCAGTAAAAGATTATCCCATTACAACTACTACTGATCTCAACAGTGGATCATCTGTGATTTATATACATGAGCATCGAGTCCAGTCTTTTGGCAAGAGTATGGACTATACGTCCATCTGTTTTTTTTGGTTTTTTTAAATTTCGCACAAAGCTACTCGAGGGCTATCTGTGCTAGCCGTCCCTAATTTAGCAGTGTAAGACTAGAGGGAAGGCAGCTAGTCATCACCACCCACCGCCAACTCTTGGGCTACTCTTTTACCAACGAATAGTGGGATTGACCGTAACATTATAACGCCCCCACGGCTGAAAGGGGCGAGCATGTTTGGCACGACCGGCATGCGAACACGCGACCCTCAGATTACGAGTTGCACGCCTTAACACGCTTGCCCATGCCGGGCCACGTTCATCTGGTTTGGACACTAAAGTATTTGAAAACATATCTTACTACAGGGTGGTCGCTAGAAAAGCGGAAAATTTGAGGGTCAGATGAGATCGTGAATAAAATGCGTGCTTACTCATTTCTATTTTGATTTCTTTACATCATGAATAAAATGCATGATTTTAATATCATAAAATGCATTTTAAGCATCTATGAGTGTAATATAACATATGCCTTTAAAAAACTTTGTAAAAATAAATAGCTGTTTGACAAATTTTCCGCTTTTCTAGCGACCACCCTGTATTTGTAAAAAGCCTGGTAACCCTCGTACAGTATAGCTTTGAGCGACATGCATAAACAAACAAACAAACAAAATAGCGAAGTGGCTAGTGCCAGGCAGCGAGTCAGAAAGTTTAAGGTTGTAGAGCTAAACACACTTCGCGCTTTTAGCTGTTATAAAAGTGACAATCAGCCATGTGATTTGGTTTAGTGAACTAAGCAAAGCCATTATGGTGAGAAGCATTGTTCACTGTCCGCTTTTTTTCCAATCATAATTTCAAAACTAGGGATGAATATACCTAAAACTTAGGATTTGGCCTGACCTTTTAGACCACAAGTCCAAATGAATGTGTTCAAATTGAAAATGTTAATACAAGAGAGAGAGAGACAGTGAAAAATAGAATCTCTGTCAATATAATTAATGCCTGATCTGAAGGAATGATATAGTAATACAGAAATATCTACTTACTTTCGATGTTTTTGTTAATTTCAATTAAATAAACCGAAACAAATAACGTGGTATATACAGAGTACCTGAAAACAAATAAATAGGACTCAAACTACGAAATATTTGTTTGCTAGATTTTGTGCAAGACTACTCAAGGGCTATTTGTGTTAGCCATCCATAATTTGTAATTGACAGACTAGAGGGAAGGCAGTTAGTTAACACCATCCATCGCAAAACCCGGGTATACTCTTTACCATTTACAGTTGGATTGACCCTTACATTATAATGTCCCCACGACTGAAATGTATAGCATGCTCGATGACGGGTTTCAATCTCGAGATCTTGATGTTACGAATAGAGCACCTTAATTACTAAGTCATGCGAGCCAACGACAAAATGAAAACGGCCATAGGACAATATCTTTGTTACCACGCTACTTTTAAAATTTTAGTATTATTTAATACATAAATATATACTACGATGCCACCTAAATTCAGTCATTGTCAACTGATGTTGAAACCAATAGGTCATTAAATGTTTGTTAAAGTTTCAACATACTATCAATTTTTCTGAACGATTGTTATTTCTTCATTTAATCCTATCTTCTAAAACGTTCATTACGTGTTTATCACAGATCTGTTTTTGGAAATTCCATGTTAAAGAGAAAGCGACGTTTTCATTTTTTTCTTTTCGTTTTCTTTGTCATTTTTGTTCCTTAAGAATAAGGGGTCTTCTTACTCAATAACATCAGCCAGTGATCTCTATGAACCTTGAATGTACGAGTAAAAGCGAGCTTATACGGAAGTCAAACACCAATTAACGAGAAAATAGAGAACGTGAAAATAAGAGGTCCTCGACATGGTTTATTTTGTTGACATCTGAAACTAAACTGAAAACTTTGTATGGGAGGAAGTAAGATATATGAAAAAGTTAAGAACTAAGACAATTTAAGGAGGCTCCCATTTAAACATTATTTGTTTTCAATGACGTCCATGGGGAGGGAGCAGTTGGGGGTCAAACTTCTGCTTTCCTTCTCGTAAGTCCCCAAATTGTCTTTTTCTCAATCATAAAAAGTTTCTCACGACTACTAGAAGATAAGTGTGATTCAACACGTTGCTTGCTGCAAGTTATAACAAATATCTAACGTATATAAATGCCTATGTGTGTTACTTAATGACATGCTTGGTTTTAATAAAAACCAAAATGCATTTATCCATATAGAGTAGTTCAGTTATTGTGTGAACATTACGAGTTTAGTGACGGGTATGCAAAAGGGCTGAAAAACCTTATGAGTGTATCGAGTGTTTGTATAATAAACTTTAAGTAAAAACGTAGTGTGGTATTACCCACTCTAGTTCGAAATGTGTAAAATCTATCATGAAAGCAAATATATCGATTTGTTATGAAGCTTACATAGCTTATGAATTTAGCTATATTTTTGTTATATTAACAACCTCTTTAATCAACGGATACTCTAAACTGAGGAATCAACAAATATTTTTCCACTTTTGTTGTCTATACATTTCATTTTATACTTTATACAGTGAATAGACTAACAAAATTATTATGTCATGCGTTTGTTGTTAATGTCATACCGCAAAACCATTGTCGAAACGTAGTGTTAGCGAAACGCTCTTAATTTTCTGTGTATTATTCGATGTTAATTCAACTTATTTTACCAATAATTACTCTAAGAATATGCCACAAATTCTTTCATGAATTATCTTAATTGTGACGTTTGATTGCCTCGACTGTACTTTTCTATCTCTTTGTAAGCCAAACGTGATTTTGCAAATTAATTTATTTCAATTAGCTAGGAAATGTGAGGTTAGGGTAAACTATGGGGTGAGGGAAGTAGAAATTGCCGTGTTATGTTTGAAGGGCTAAGCACCCGTATATATATATATATATATCGGCTTTAAAATAAATGACATAAATAGACTTGCAGGTCTTTACACAGAAAAAAATAACAATGTTTTATTAAGTGTTAATACAGAAAAACAGCAGTTTAGTTTTATATTTAAAAAGAGTCAATAAGATTGCTTAAATAGGAATAAAAGATACTGTTTGGGTTTTGTATCTCGTGTGTACCAGAGGCAACCCACAGTACCCATAGTATTCTCTAACACCTCCTCTTTCCCCAGAAGTCTTGCTTTATGATGCTTGAAAAGTGTCATTTTTTGTCAACGAAGCTCTGCTCTTTTAATTACCTCTGTATGTTATTATTCGTTTTTAATTCAAAAGTTCACGGCCCGGCATGGCCTAGCAGTTAAGGCATTCGAATCGTAATTCGAGGGTCGCGGGCTCGAATCCCCATTACACCAAACATGCTCACCCTTTCAGCCGTGGGGGTGTCACAATATGACGGTCAATCCCATTATTCGTTGGGAAAAGAGTAGCCCAAGAGGTAGCGCTGGGTGGTGATGACTAGCTGCCTTCCCTCTAGTCCTACACTGTTAAATTAAGGTCGGTTGGCGCAGATAATCCTTGTGTAGCTTTGCGCAAAATTCAAAAACTGACTAACAAATTAAAATTTCACATTTTCTGTAGGGTCTTTAAATAAGAAGTGCTTTGTTTAACCTAACTAAAATTTTATATGCTTAACAGATGAGAAATGTAAATCAAAGTACAAGGAGAAAATTACAAATATTTCTTTTTTTTTTTTCGTACTCTCGAGTTATTTAGCTTAGGGCAATATGCTTGGTTTGGGCAACAAGAGCGTAATAAAAACCATCTTCATGGTAACCAACAGTTTTTTCACATTAATGAGTATTGGTTTATGTGTAATTTCGCATAAAGTCGAAGATTATATTCAGGAGTGTTTGTCATAAACACAGTTTGTCTGAACTGGAGAAGTTCAGAATGTAAATTTATTTAATAAACTTCTTTTATGTTAGTTTTTTATTCTTATTTTTGCTGTTTGCTAGCACAAAGCTATACAATAGGCAAACTGTTCTTTATCCATCGTGGGGAACTGAACTCCGTAAATTTACTGTTGACCCTCTAGGAAACGTTGTTATTTATTAGGAATTTAAGATATTTGTAAACATAAAAAATAACAACAATTAAGTTTTATATGTATTACTACTTCTTATTGTTTTATGTAATAATTGCTAACAATGGGTGAATTACATCATATTATTACAAGTTATAGAAGATTTTCTTTATTTTACACTACTTTTATTAATTACACTGGCCTCTGGCGGAAAGAAGTCGCGAGGCTTAGCTTCTGAAGGATTTCTGTAGAAATCATGACAGCTTTGAACACTAAGATTGTACATAACGAATGTCGTTTATTCACTTGCTTTCCATAAAATAATCCATCGTTCATTTTCTTTTCTGTTCTATCGCATAGTACAAAAACATTTATAATCTACAATGGTGTCAAAGTTCGCACTTCTAGCGAAACGAAAACGCGGAAGAATAATAACAACAATTACACAGTATTTTCATTATTCATAAGATACCGCAGCAAGAGAAAATTTAATAATCTGATATGAAGCTGATACTAACTTAATTCTTTATGAAAAGTCAAGTTCATCGCTGGTGTGCGCAAAATAAACTTTTCTCAAACAGCCAGTTGGAGGAACGAAACTCCTTTCTAATATTTCGCAACAATGCAGCGCTGTTGAATTGATGAACTTAAATGAAGGAGACAAATAACTAAATAAAATAATAATCTAATCTCTTCCTGAAAGTGGTTCGTCTAGAACGAAATCTTTTTTATCTTTTTCCTTTTCCAAGCATTAGTCTTAGTCGAAAGGAAATGTAGGGAAGCATTCTAGTTAAGGCCGTTTTCTTTTTTTTTTCTCTCTCTCTCTTTTAGGGAGTTGGAGGTTTATATCTTTTAAAATACTGTCTTGACACAAGTTTCATTGCAGTAAGTCATTATGTTCTCAATAGTTTTAAATACTCATACGTTAAAAAATTGGCAAAAGAGGTGGTATTGCGAACTTGTACATTTTGACCGAATCTGGTATAATTACAGCGATAGCAAATACAGTAAGTTGGACTTTCAAAAGTTTAGACTATAAAATCATTTCTGCTGCGGGTGGTGGAATGAAAATATAGTGTGGAATATTTGTTCATATTTAGAAATTCCTGTTGTTGACTTTATTTTCAGTTTATTTCTTAACAAATTTAAGATGTAAGAGATATACACTTCTTTACAATGATATACATACAGAGAAAATTCAACGGAAATGTGCAAACTGTAGGAGCTTTTCTAAGGTAATGGCAGCTTTATTGCGACGCTCCTCCTCCCCTCCGCCTCTCGCTAGTACAGCGGTATGTCTCCGGATTTACACAGGGGTTCGATTCCCTTCGGTGGGCTGAGCAGATAGCCTGATGTGACTTTGTTATAAGAAAAACACACACCTCCCCCAAAAAAAATAAAGTAAAAATAATTATTTCTATTTTGTTGTTTATTTGTAATTGAGTACACTCTTAAACTACTTTGGTAAATTTGTTTAAAATTAGCATTTCTGCCCATTAAACGGTTAAATTTGTTATTTGCACAGAATAACGATACAATTTTCATTAATACTTCTGAATACTTATGGCCCTTAATGTTTTTCACTCTTCTAGATCAAACTATAATTTTAAATTAATCCGAAAGCAAAAAGTATTAAGTTCTTTGTTATGTAATTTATTGATAAATGAAATATAATGTTCTGTTTTATGAGCTGCATCACATGGTGGTTTATAAGCAAACGGCGCGTGCGGTATCTGTGTTGACTGAGACATTTTCAGCATATGAAACGGAACTTTATTTGCTCTTACACTTCAGGAAGATGTAGTGATATAGCTATGATTTGGACTGGCATGGCCAAGTGGCTAGGGCGCTCCACTCGCATTCTGAGGGTCGCAGGTTCGAATTCCTCGTCACATCAAACATGCTCGTCCTTTCAGCCATAGGCTCGTTATAACGTGACGCTCAATCCCACCATTCGTTGATAAAATAGTAGCACAAGAGCTGGCGGTTGGTGGTAATAACTAACTTCCTTCACTCTAGTCCTCCACTGCTAAATTAGGGACGGCTAACGCAGATAGCATTCGTGTAGCTTTGCGCGAAATTCAAAAACAAACAAAAAAACAATCCATAAAATTGGAACTCACTTCGCTAGTTTCGATATCAATATCTCTACTATAAAGTGCGTGTGTGTGTTTCTTATAGCAATGCCACATCGGGCTTCTATGGAACCAACCTGTTCTAATTTTTGAAGTATTTCAGTAATGATTGTTGTTCTGAAACCAATTTGTTTTTGTTATTAAATGATTTTATCATTACTGCTGTCCAAGAAGCTACGTACTAAAATATTTTCATTTTTGGAAGTTTGATTTTTGTAATAATAATTTATTGTATTTACATAACGTTTTTCTCAACATGCTTATCAAATAACTTAACAAAACCACGTAACTTTTTTTTCCGAGCAAAATAAATACGTCAGGTTATCATTTTTAAGAGTCTATGAATAATCTCTGGCAGCACGAAATTTTTCTACAAGTATATTATAAGTAACGTTGTAAACCTTCGAAAACTCGTCTCCTGGTGAAATAGATGGAGGTTTGTTTAATTTTTGGAATTCACACAAAGCTACACGGGGGCTATCTGCGCTAGCCCTCACTAATTTAGCAATGTAAGACTCTTGGCTAGTATTTTACCAACGAATAATTACATTATAACGTTCCCATGATTGAAATGGCAAGCATGTTTGGTATGACGGAGATTCAAACCCGTAACCTTCAGATTACGAACTGAGCGTCCTTAACCACCTGTCAATGCAGGGTAATGAGCAGAGTGGTGATAATTTTACTATTGTTCTAAGCAATCTTATGATCGGTCAAAGAGCTATAATCTGCAACGTTGAAATACATGATTTATTTTACACAGTTATTTTGTGTTTATTAACGCGGAGCAAAATAAAAGTTTTTGTAATGATTTTCACAAACGGTGTGAAAAGAAAAACAACAACAATACAAAACAATTGCTTGTCCAACAGGCAGAGTGTAACTACGAAACTGCTTGCCCAAAGAGCTGAGTGTAACGACAGATCCGTTTGTCCTTCACATAATTTTTCTCGGGTTTCGGGCGATATTAATTGCACTTTCCTGTAATGCAAACTTTTAATATATTGTTCACATTTAGAACTGTCTACTTTTATAATTTCAACACTTTAAAAGACATAATCATATAAAAAAAACACATATATATTTGTTTTGAATTTTGTGCAAAGCTTGACGAGTGATATCTGCTTTAGTCTTCTCTAACTTAGCAGCGCAAGACTAAAGGAAAAGCAGCTAGTCATCACCATCTACGGTCAACTTTTGAATAACTATTTTACCAAATAATAGTGGGATTGACAGCCACGTTATAACGTTTGAAACGGCTAAAAGGGCAAGCATATTTGGTGGGACGGGGATTCGAAATCAAGATCATCAGATTGCTTTTAATGAGTCCTAACCACCTGGCCAAGTAAAAACACAAAAAAATTAAGACTGTTTTGATTTACTCCTTCTTAAAAAATAGTAATCCGAATATATGAAGCTGACAAGTGTTCATTTCAGTTTATAAGATCCCCTGTAGCACAGTGGTATGTTCTGCGGACTTACAATGTCAATGTTAGAAACCAGATTTCGATACCCGTGATAGTTATAGCACAGATAGTCAGTCCATTGTGTAGCTTTATGCTTAATTACAAACAAACTTATTGAAAATAAACAACCATTCGATTATGAATCCAAAGCCAACGAGCCACGCTATTCCATTTCAAGAAGACCCAGGTTCAAATCACGGGCACAGTCATCACAAAAATAGTTGATCTTAGAACTCACTGAAATACGACAGCAAATAAGCAGCCAAAACTTAGAACAAAATGTAATTAGCATGGAACGGGAATAAGTGGTAAGAGATAATAGCTTTCAAGCAATGTTAATGTGAAGATTGACAATGCAACACTAGAGAGAGTAAGTATCTGTAATTCATCATCACAGAAGACTTGAAACCTATAAGGAAAGTCAAGATCAGGAGAGTCATTACCACCAGCGAATTAACAAGACTTAAGAAAATCTGGACAAAGAGCAATATTACATTTAAGATAAAGTTACATTTACTGCAAACAGTGGTTAACTCTACAATGCTTAATGGTTGTGAGGCATGGACGTTTGACAATAAGTTAGATAATAAAACTGAAGCACTGTCCCAGTGGGGGGAATGGAGGGAAATAAAGAGTTATTTGTCGTGATATATTTCATATTTTGGTCGGTTTACGAAGCAGATATAAACACACGTAAAATTATTTTATATGCCATATTTCGATTGGTTGAGAAAAAAAAATCAACAATTGTGCTTTTATCTGTCCCTTCAGTTTAGCAGAGAACTTTACAGCAGAACATATAAAAATAAGTAACTTCTCAATTCTTGTCCAAAGCTAGAGAGATCAAATAAAAAATTAAAATACTTGTACAAAAATGTTAAAAATGGCGTCAGGGCTCCTTGAACCCTCAGAGGGACCCTACTTTCCTAATGAAATAGAAAGCGATTGAAATGTTTGAATACAAATGTCATCATTTCTTGAAACCAACTGCCTCTAATTCCTACAAAAGATGCCAATAGTAAAAAAATAGAAAGTAATTGAAAGATTTCAGAATAAATGCCACCAGTCCTTGATAGAAGCTGTCTTAAATTCCATGAAAGATGCCGACAATAATGAAATAAAAAGGGATTGAAAGATTTTAACATAGATGTCATCATTTCTTAATAACAACTTGAAGGATGACTTTAAAAGGTAAGCGGTACACGTGTTTGATGAAACTAAAATCTGGTGATGGAAGAAGTTAATAAAGGCTCTCTTTAAATACTTTTGAAATTATTATTACTGTGTGAATAACTGTTGTCATCTTTACAAACCCGATCACCTGATCAAGGTAATGGAACTGTATCAGAAAATCAACTTGGTTGCATCAGATTGTTTTGTATTGATAAGACGTTATTCTTTCTTGTTGCCCAGTATAGCCAGGTGGATAGAACACTTGACTCGCAATCTGGGATTTCCCAGTCATAACAAACACGCTCGCCCTTTGAGCCGAGGGTGCGCTATATTGTTTTGGTCAATTCCACTATTCGTTGATAAAATAGTAGCCCGAGAGTTGGCGGTGGTTGGTGGTAACTAGCTGACTTTCCTCTAGTCTTATTATACTAAATTAGGGAGGGCTAGCGCAGATAGTCCTTGTGCAACTTTGAATGAAATTCAAAATAGACAAACCTTTTTCTGAAACTTTCAAATATTTTTTTTAAAACACTTACTGTGAATATTCACAGTAAAGTTGTGACAATCGGAGGTCATTTGTTGTCACGGTCAGTCTAATTGTTATTTAAGGAGATTTTTGCTACAATGTGATTACTAATTATTAAATACTTTTATCTTATGACTGCTTTATTTTTACGTCAGCTATCAAACATTACAAAACTTCTACCGTTGTTTCTTTTTTCTCAGATGTGGGAGCGTTGTAATGCAATGTTCAACACTACTATTTATTGGTAAAAGAGAAATCGAAGAGGTGGGTGATGATGACTAGCTTCCTTTCCTCTAGTCTTACACTGCTCAGAAAGAGACAGCTAATACAGATAGTTCTCGCATAGCTTTGCGCGAAACTCAAAACAAATCAAATAGTTGTTTCTTTTATTTCTTGTTTCTGTTAAATTAAGTACTGTGTTTTATTCATTTACGATACCTGCGGAAAGCTCCAGCCTTTGAAGGAAATGTGGTGGTCCACTCTTTGATAAATTCTGTTTTGATTAATTCAATTACCATTTACTCCCACCACTAGGGCTTTTAACACTAAAAATGACAAATAATCCATTATGTAACTTTGTGCTTAAGATTAATCAAACCAAGTAGTCAGTTGAGGGGTTTCTATTTTACATTAATTTTGTTATTCTATGTCTGTTTTTTTTAAAATCAAATCTGCTTCTTTTTAATATGGTTGCTTCTTCGACCCGCTCAAATTATGTATTATTCAGGGTATATCGATAACACAGTAAATTCTTATTTGCATTTAAACATTTTCAAAGGCATATCATTCTTCTTATAGTCAGAGGAGCCTCTGGACTCTGGTACATGGGGTCCGTGCCCGATTCTAGTTGACAGCACTCCGAATCCCCAGTTGGTGTCTTGAAAAATCAGAATATTAAATCGAGATCGATGACGTGTTGAGATGCCAAACATTCCCGTGCCTACGAGTCCGAGCTATGAATTTTCTCATTACTTAGCAACTCCTCTGTTTAAAGTATTGTCACCACCTATTTAAAAATCCGATGAAAAATGCGTTATCAACGTGTATAAGATAATTCTGAAGTTTCTAAGTACTGATAAAGAAGTACCCCTTTTAAACACCCTTTTAACAAACATGGTTACTAAGTTTTAAAAGCTTAGAACACGAGACAGCATTTAATCAATCTGGTAGATTCTGCCGGAATTAAAATCAAATCACACAGATATTACATTTACCAAATACAACAGAAACTCTCACAAATGCAATAAAATTAAAAATAAATTACGTTATTAGGAAAACAGTTTTATTGTGTCCCAGTATAAGAACACATATCAGTCAGAACCTTCTCACAACTGAGATCGAGTTTTCATCTTAACTTACGCTGCTAAATCTGCTGAGAATACGAGTTGAGCTTTTCACCTGAAGAAGTTATAATGATATAATAGAATTACTTCCTTTATTTTAAAAAAATAGATTGGTCTAAACAAGAAGAAAAAATAACATACATGTGTAAATATAAGGTATTATAAATTACCACAAGATTAAATTCATTTTCCAAATTTTTTTTGTTAAGCTTAAAACTATACAATAGGCTATTTGTGCTATGCTCACCACGACTAACAACTCACCCTTTAGCATTATAAGCCATTAAACTAACGATGGCCAATATAAAAGGGCGTTCTGTGAAATCCCATTTCAGTCAAAAAGTGGTCATAATATCTTACTATTTTCAGTAACGAAATGTTTTTATGTAGAAAACTTTGATTTTATTACTGTTAAAATGAGTTTATTTGTTGTATTATAACGTTAAAATAGTTGAAATTTGGTTAAATTAAATGTTGGTTTACCGATCTTGAATCTTGTTGAACTAAAGGCAAAAACGTATCACCTGCTATTTGCTAGGAATAACTTAATCACTTCTATATATAAATATATGCCGAGTATTACGTATTTAATAATAATTAGTTTAAGTTTATTATTTCAAAGTAAGGTAAAGACAGGGGGAATGAAGGTGTGTGTACTTCAATATTAATATTTAACTTGTTTTGAAGTTATAATGCTACCTCTATCAAAAACACAAACCAAATGCCCAAGAAAAATTTAAACACAAGCGCCCTCTGGTCAGTTTTGTTATTGAGTGCTTAATAGTTTTTCATCTACTTCAATGATTTCCGAAGTCGATAATGGTCAGAAATTCGTAGCCACGCCAAACATCCATTAGTTGAAAGTTATCTGTTGCTTTTGAGGGTTAGTCCAACACCAGTATCTGTAAAACAGGAATGTTTTACGCGGTAACGTACCAAATTAGTACTTTCTATTTCTTCAGGAGAGGGAACGGTGTTTGATCAAGATTCGAACCCACATTTGGCAAGAACCGTTTTTCTATCACTGTAACAATTCAAACAACAAAAAAGCGAACTAAGAAAGAATACAACTTTTGGATGGTGAAACAGATGTAATATTTTCTCTCCAACACATATTTTAGTTTCTAAACATAAGTAAGCTAACAGGAACTACAAGTCTTAGCATGACTGATTTATAAGGATCCTATACAAAAGTATGACAAAATAAAAATGTGGTTTTTTCACCAATAAAAGACTACAATATGTTATCAGTGGTCTGATGAGCAGGAACGAGCTAATTTGAAAATTACATAAAATTTAACATTTTTTTTCTGTGTAAAAAATACTTATGTCTTTTTTTTTTTTTTTTTAATTAGCATATATTCCTGGTAACCAGTCATACCCTTATATACTTGTTGGAAGCTGTTACATACTATCAACTCCGACATCGTTATTTCTCTTCATAAATTGTTTTGAGTGTATATGTGTATTAAATAAACAGACAAGCAGTTCTATTCACCTAAGCAATTAAAGCTAAAAATGAATAATATTCAAACCTATAGCCCCCCAGTTGCTCAGCGGTATGTCTGCGGACTTACACGCTAAAATCCGGGTTTCGATACCCGTGGTGGGCCGAGCACAGATAGCCCATTGTGTAGCTTTGTGCTTAATTCAAAAACAACAACAACTTCAAACCCATAGATCGAACACAACTGTCGTTTATAAGCGTTGTCAAAACTTCGTTAAAAGTTCGAGTTTAAATTAAACTTTGTGCAACTAAAATTTTTAAAAGAAAAAGAAAATCTAATTTGTTCCTCTCAAATAAAAACACGAATTAGAAAGGGGGGGATTTTTGTACGAACAGTATGTTCACTTTTTCACTTTTTTTTAAATTTAGAAAGGAAGATGGAATATATAATTTTAAAAATCCTATGGGCAGCTTTTTTGCGCAATCTATACACGAACATGTTGCAATTTAATATGGTATTAAGTTGTTCAAGAAAGATTACAGAATATAATGAACAGTTCTAGATGATTTTTCGAATTTTATCGAAAAATTGTGTTCTGTCGGATGACTCCTTTTTTGTTGTTGTTGTTTAGTGAAAAAAAAATGGCAAAAATCTATTTTGTTCAAGCATGATACGACAGGAAAATCGAACATAAAAACCTAACCTATCACTTCTTTTATAATTTTTATCTCATGCTTACTGGTCAGGTACAAAATATATTCGGTGGCTTTTGACTGTTTCCATGGCAACATAATAGTGTAAGCACCGTATAGGACTGAATATAACATAAAAGCTGTTTTGAGCAGAGATTTCTAGTTTAACCGGGAAAATGAGGTGCGATGGTTATAATACAGCAGACTTCTGTACTTTATATGAACATCAGAAAGAGTAGCTGCAATAAACGAAATTCCGATTTGACGTTTCTCCATTACTATTTGAAGCATATAAAACTTCCTAAGGAAATGAAACTTTGTCAGGAAAGAATTTTTCCAATAACTGTTTTATGTGATAAAATACTAATTCTGGCTCTTTCGCTCTTTGTGTATACACACACACGTATATATATAAAGTTTATCCAACATTCAACAGTTAACTGGATTTACATTGGAGTAGTTATATTTGTGGTATTTTTTACACTTTTAAATCTGAATGGTGGATTTTTCTGTTTAAGTAAAACATACAAGACGCCTCCGTCCCAGTGATACAGCGGCATATCTGCGGACTTACACGGCTAGAAATCGGGTTTTGATACCCATGGTGGGCAGAATACAGATAGTCCCCTTGTGTGTCTTTGTGCGTATTTCTAAACAATCAATTAATCAACATACGGCAAAGTGTTAGAAATATGTTTTTGCAAAGTGATACCTGAGCTTATAACGTACTTTAGAGATGATATTTCATTGTTTTTGGTAACTATGAATCACGAACTTTATCGTTTTAACCCCGAAGATTATTGTTGAGTTACTGCAGAAGGGGTTTAGAAATTATGAATTTGTTTAAAAGTAGTATTAATTAAAACAGTTAAGTAATAATATTTAATATTTCAACTCTTTCTTCGAATTAATTTTATAGACCTTTTTCAGTTCTTTCTTCCGTAGTAGATAAAGAGTACTTTTTTAAAAAGAAAAAAGGTGGTCATTTAAAAATTTTATATATAGATCTGATTATATCAACTATAAAATAACAGCTGTAATACAAGCTGTTTTAGATAGCTGGATTATATGTAATTCTGAAAAGTCCAAAGTTATTGCAATTAATATGGAATCTTTCTCGAAGGAGTAAGAAATATAATTCATGTCTGAAGTGTCTCAAATTGGTGGATAAGTGAATTGTTTTGAAATTGGGCGTATTTACAATAGAAATGCCATAGAATAATTCAAACACTTTTTATACATTTGTATCATAGCTGCAAACTGGAAGTTAGGCATTCAACATAATCTGTCTTTCAGTGGGTTTGCTTGCTTGTTATTTTAATTTCGCGCAAAGGTGCACGATGGCTATCTGCGATAGCGGTTCATTATTTAGTAGTTTAAGACTGAAGGGAAGGCATTTAGTCTTCACACTCACCACTAACTCATGGGCAACTCTTTTACCAACAAACAATGGGATTGACTGTAATTTTATAACTCCCTCACAGTTCAAAGGTCGAGTATTTTGGTGTGACATGGAATCGAACCTGTGACCCTGAGGTTACGATCGAAAACTCTAACCACTTCGCCATGCTAAGCCTATCCCGGTGGGACAGCGGTAAGTCTTGAGTTTTACAATGCTAAGATCAGGAGTTCTATTCTTCTCAGCGGACACAGTAGATATTCTTATGTGGCTTTATTGTAAAGAAACACAAACTCTCTCAACACAAACCTCCCACTCTGCGAAGACTAATTCGAGCTCTTGCAATGTTGGCAAACTTAACACAGCTGAATGTTACTTGAAGCTTTCAGTCACTTTTACTTTTGAAGTTAAAGAACTGAAATGCAGTTCGTTCACTTATGACTGCTGCAGAAAAATGTAAAAGATGGCATTAGAAAAACGTCATGTCATAAAGTTGGATGAAAATCCTGACAGCTCCAACCAATCACCATTTTTAAAATTTTTGGTGGTTGCTGTTTTTATAATCTACACAAATACGTTTCTGTTACATCGTGAAATGATGTGTTTACCCCTGATGTCGATCTGTACAACTAAAATACGTGTTTCATCACTGGTGTTGTGTGTAACTGACAATATCAGGTTCTAAATAGAACAAATGTATATCAAAAACTTAGTTTCACTTTTCTCTATAATTGAACTATTAAGATATCTCACAATCAGTTTGTTGTGGTTTTTTTATTTCGAGCAAAGCTACTCGAGGGCTATCTGCGATAGTCGTCCTTAATTTAGCAGTGTAAGACTAGAGGGAATGCAGCTAGTCATCACCACCCACCGCCAACTCTTGGGCTACTCTTTTACCAACGAATAGTTGGATTGAACGTCACATTATGACGCGCCCACGGCTGGGAGGGCGAGCATGTTTGGTGCGAACAGAATTCGAACCCGCGACCCTCGGATTACGAGTAGAACACCTTAACACGCAAGGCCATGCCGGGCCCTCACAATCAGAAGCTGACATGTAAACATACTTATTTACCAATATTTCTTCGTTTTTTATATGCCCCCCAGTGGCTCAGCGGTATGTCTGCGGACTTGCACGCTAAAATCCGGGTTTAGATACCCGTGGTGGGCAGAGCACAGATAACCCATTGTGTAGCCTTGTGCTTAATTCAAAACAACAAATCGTTTTCAAGCACAAAGCTATACAATAAGCTGTCTGAGCTGTGTCCACCATGGATACTGAAACCATGTTTAAGCGTTATTAAGTATTGAGACTTACAGATGAGCCTCTAGGGGATAAATCGTTGATGTGTGTGTGTGTTTTTTAATAGCAAATCCACATAGGACTATCTGTTGAGACCACCGAGTGGAATCGAACCTCTGATTTTAGCGTTTTAAATCCGTAAACCTATCGCTGTGTGGAAACTTAATAATTTCCCTAGAATATCTCAGCACAATAGAAACTGTTCACATAAAATAGTTCAATACATATAAACTTAATTTTTTAAACCTTTGGTTTGGTTTGTTTTGAATTTCGCGCAAAGCTACACGAGGGCTATCTGCACTAGCCGTCTCTAATTTAGCACTATAAGACTAGAGGGGAGGCAGCTAGCCATCACCACCCAACGTCAACTGTTGAGCTACTCTTTTACGAACGAATAGTGGAATTGACCGTCAAATTATAACGCTCTTACGGCTGAAAGGGCGAGCATGCTTGGTGTAACGAGGAATCGAACCCGCAACATTCGGATTGCGAGTCATGTGTCTTAACCACAGGGCCATGCCAAGCCAGTTTTTTTTTTTAACGTAATGATTCAAAAGTTTTAATTTGATTATTATTTTTGTGTGTATGTGTTTTGTTTTATTTCGACACAACTGTTATTTATGCATAATCATTTGACGAGCTATTTCTGATATCGAGTGTATCATATGTATGTCTCTTGCAGTACTTCATTTTCGAATTCATACCTGCGTATCTGATGATGATGATGTACTATTTAACATCCGCACCTGAGCATGCACGATCCTCCTATTCTACATGGCTTGTTCACGGTCATTTTCCAATATCAAATAATGCATATAAACCACCTTAATTGTACAAGATTAATAAATATATCTATGTATCACAAGGTCTCAGTGTACAAAGCCTTACACATTCTGTCCACCCACCCATCCACTCACACGTATACATAATTGCGCATCTTTCAGTATCGATAACAGCAAATGAGTTGGAAACACGGTTTCGCACTCTTAACTCTCTACTTCTTTAGTCGCTTTTTTTTTCTTTATTTCTTAGTTTTTGCTAATCTACGTTAACTTTCACAAGAAAGTAAAAAGGAGAACGCTCTCACAATTTTAAAAGTGCAGACCAATCTTTCTTTTATTTTATTTTTTAGAAGGAAATTTTCAAGTCTTGAAACTTTTCTTTCAGTCGTGCAAGTAAAGTCATTTTTAAACCTCAACTATAATCGATATGTAAATTTCAGCAAAGGTAACTTAGTAACAGTATCATGAAAACTTAACTTTTACTAATGCTACTTTTCAAACAATTACAAATACAAAATGTGGTATTTAATTTAAGCCTTACTGCGTGAGTTTATTTCTACTATCTATTATATTATCGTACGCACCTACACCCTTGCTAATTACATTCTGCACAGAAAAACAGTAAAACTGGCATTAAAATACCATAAACGCGACAACCATCTGATTTTAAAAATTTTATTAAAGGCATTTATATATTCTTATATAATTTTATAGCTGAATATGAACAAAAAATTCAATATTAAAATGAATTGAAATTTACTTATAGTTGAATTCCCTGCTGCTACAGCGGTAAGTCTGAGAATTTGCAACGCTAAAATCAGGGGTTCGATTTCCCTCGATAGACTCAGCAGATAGCTAGATGAGGCTTTCCTATAACAAAACATACATACACGTAGTTAAAATTAAAGTGAGTTTTGATTAAGAACAAAGCTACACAATCAGCTATCTGTGTTATGTCAACCACGAGTATCGAAACCTGGGTAAAGCGTCAAAAGCCCAAAGACTTACCACTTACTCACTGGGTGACTTAATTATTGTTATCGACTGATTTAATTTATATTTATTTATTGTTAAATATACTGGTTCTAAACACACTTCAGGCACGTGGATTGGTTGTCTGTATTAGGATAACAGAACACAAAATCGACAAACTTTTTAATAATTTCTTAAATCAACAGTCTTATATAGCATGTGTTTAGCTTTAACGTGCTATCTGATTTAATATATTCTACTTCTATTAAAAAACTAAAAGTGAAGAAAAATATACGTGTTTATATATTCAATTATTTCGCGTGTTTGTAATTTCGATGATAATTTAATAATTACATTAATTGAAATACTTTATATAGTAACACTAAATTCCACTATGTAACACAAATTTTGTTTTAGACAGTATGTGTTATTTCTTGATTACATATGTTGTTAAAGTACAGAAAATGACCATTATTCCCTTAAAACATTGTTTTTATGACCTGGATAATGAAATTTAGAAATTAACCTATTTTTTGTGTTTTACAATTTCATTTACATAAAGTCTGAATAAAACAACATATGAATCAAGATTTACATGTATTTATACTAAAGTTATACGAAAACGAACAAAAATGCTTAAAAGTGAGTAAGTAGTGTGTTGATATTTGCGACTGTAATGTAAATCACTTTCACGTATATATTATACTCTTCCATCATGTTTTTATTATACGCTCCATGGTAGCGTCGTTTAAAGTCCAGTATATCTTGGTGGAAGCACTCACCTTGCTCCTCTGAGTATGCTCTCATGTTCTCCTTGAATTTATCAAGATGAGCATCAGGGATATAGACTTTCAGGGACATCCTACAGACCATTTTGCCATAGTTCTTTACCAGAACCTTATAATTTCTGGCCTTGTGATTGACCAAGAAGTCCCAAACCACTGCGAAAAAGTTGCCCCAAGCTTTTTTCCTTCCTACTGAGATTCTTGGGGAATTCTGTGAGCTCCAGGATCTTCTTTATTTGTGGTCCAACGAAGACACCAGTTTTGACCTTTGCTTCAGACATCTTAGGGAAGAAGTCTCAAAAGTACTTGAAGTCTGCAAACTCCTAATCAAGAGCTGTGACAAATTGTTTCATAAGACCCAATTTCACGTGCAATAGTGTGAACAACACCTTCTGGAGGTCCACTAGTAGCTCACACTTGACATTGTGCCTCACCACAGATAACTCGGTTCGTTGTAACCAGTGCTTCTGTTGTAGTGCGCTGCGGTGTCTTTGCTGTCCCAAAGGCAAAGGTAACAGGGAAACTTGGTAAAGCCTCCCTAGAGACCCATGAGGAATGCCACCATTTTGAAGTCTTTGATAACTAATTAGCCATACTCATCATACTTCCATGTTTCTAGTGAGGTCTTGACACTGTTGTATTCCTCCTAGAGATGCACCGAATGAGCCAGGGTAAGAGACGAATACTTATTCCTGTTATGGAGCAGTTATATGCAATTTCAATTATCTCGCACAGACGGAATACATTGTGGCAGAAACAGAGTCCATCTTGACGAGTGAATAAGCTTGAAAAATGTCTGTGACGCTTCCTCTGACTTGCGACTTACACACTTTCGTCTAACAAATCCCACTCCTTGAACCTAAGATGTCAAAGGCTCAGCATGCTATTTTGTTAGACAAAGATATCTGATCAAATCATTGAGATCTCTTTAGTTTGGGTACTATGGGTTTCTCTCACCATCTGCATCTCTGAACTTGTAGTCTGAATCTTCAACGTCTACCTCCTCTTCTAGAAAATTCTTGTAAGTTCGAGAAATTTCTCTATCAGCTACTCAGCACTGAATCTACCTGGAATGTGCTGGAAAATGAGTAAATTTGAAAATGTCATTACCCAGGTAACAAAAGCAAAGTTTGAGGAGAAGATTAGGTCTTTTCCATTTATTTTAGGCATAAGCAATTGGGAAATAACACTTTCTACCTAGAAAAAAGAAAAAGTAAAAATTTTGTTACATAGTGTTATTGGATAATAAACTTATTTTAATTCTTGAAACAAACAAATATTATTTAGTTTCGTAGAGTAATATAATCGTCGTTATTGAATTAATTATTTAATATATAATTTTCCAAAAGCGATGAAAGCATTGGAGCTCATTTTCTGTTTCGTCGTAGCTTATATTAACTCTAAGACATCCACTTTAGCTGTACTACGTTTTTACTTTTGTATCTTAGCTAGGATTTTCGGTTACATGCGTCATAAAGCATAGCATGAAAAATAAAGTTTAATATACACTAGGGAAAGAACTTGGACATATTATTTTGTCTGGCGATTGATTGTCTTACACAGTATGCGAGTCTAAAGCCCCCCACTAGTACAGCGGTATGTCTCCGGATTTACAACGCTAAAATCAGGGGTTCGATTCCCCTCGGGGGGCTGAGCAGATAGCCCTTTGTGGCTTTGCTATACAAAAACAACAACACACACGCGAGTCTAAAATTATTATATTTTAGAAAAGGCGCTGAACTACACTAGAACAACTCTCTCCTAATTTGTCTGACTTCAGAAAACTTTGTATCATAAAAAGTTAATTCTAACTTTACGTGTAATCTGTATAAATCTTTAAATGTATTATTGATTTAGAGGCCATAAGGTTAAGTAATGATGACAATGTTTCATTTTAAAAAAAGAGTAATTTCATGACAAGGTTGCTGTTGTTCAGATAGCTAGTTTAAACAGAATTTCGATATAAGCAGCATTTAATTTCTTTGGGCTAAATACCCCACCCATTGCATATGTCCTTTAATCTGACTCTTTTACTATAAACTTAAGATTTTGCCAAGATATTTTGATATATATTCTTCTTTACTTTCTTTCATACGTTTTTAAAATTTGTAATAGGCACACATACTAGTTACTTTTTACTTCCTCTAACTCTAATTTACAATACCGATATTTACAATTTTAATACACACATGTACATTAAAAGGTCTAACATAAAACATTGGTTAAGGAAGTGGCTAAGTTCATTTCTCGATACTTAACAGTTACAACCACCCTTAATTTGGACTGGAATGACTAGAACCGCTGAGTAGGCGGGGGTACCGTGGAAACATCCCCAGGGGAGGCCCTGAAGAGTTTGTATGTTCGTAATTAAGCATGAAGCTACATAAAGGGCTATCAGAGCTCTGGTCTCAACGGGTTTCGAAAAATAGTTTTTATCGATGTAATTTTACAAACGTACCGCCGTGCTACTAGGAGCACCATAAAGAGAGAGGAGATAAAAAATAAATAAATAAAGTGATTAATTAAATGACAGAGACAATATAAGTACTGAATATTTTAAAGATTATCATTCGTTACAGATAGTTAAACTATTCATTACCACGATCGACATTCGTCAGAAGACTATGGTATAGTGTATGATAGAATACTATCTATCACTAAGCTATTACAATGTCATGTGGTATTCATCCCACATACCAAGCTTGTTTACATGTGTAATTATCAAAAGTTGACTCTGGGGAATTTTGTTGTTGTATTTCAAATTTTTTAACACATTTTTGATAATTTACTGTACGCAGCCCAATAAAGGGTTATCTGATATTTCGATCCGAATAGCCCTCTGCTGTGGTGGTCATAATACCGCTGCCCATTCTGACTCCAAGTAACGTAGTCCAACCCACGCTATAGAACTTTCTCAGTTATTTATACTAACCTGTTTGATCGATTTGCGACATGTACATAGAACATTAAGGTAAGCCATCACATTGCAAACTAAATGTGATAATTGTCAAATTTAAAGTTTATATTATTATCAAAAAAACATAGGGTTAAGTTTCCCGAGTTTCACATGACTTTCTCACCAAATGATCCTTTGAAGATTTGACCAATCATGTAATCAACATGGAAAATACGAAATAACTCTAAATTACTCATTTTTCTTTCTCGAATGACTGCAGATTGTAACTCGAAACTACAATTTTTTAACCCGAATGGTTTATGGCTTGTAACATATCTTTTTTTCCACTTCATGTTATTCTTTTATTGCCCTTTTGAATAGTGTATAATCAAAACACTTCGCTAATGATCAGACCAGTCTATCATATTTAGTTACACAATCCACAGTTTTCCTTCATCAGATTTAAGCCATAAACTTTTACAGACACTGATCCGGTGAACCAGATATTTTTTAGTTATTTAAAATGTGCCCAAGAACAACACAGAATAGTAACAAGCATCAAGCCAAAACTATCTTATAACTATTATAACTTAAGTGGCTCTCTAACTGTTGCACCTTAAAAAATCCGTTAGATACTTTATCTGAAAAATTCAGTGAAAATGTTCAGATTGGGTAAGCTATGTCTTTTACACAGTAGCAAAAAAACAAACATGACTTTTTTGTATTTCATCCATAGGTTAAAACTTTGAATATAAGTTAGATGAGGTAAACCATCTCAATTATTTATTGGTGAATTCTGACATAAATCACTGGCTGAGAAGTCAGCACACAGAATTACCAACAGAAAGCGCTGAGCTTTGTGTATCGTTGAAAACATTACAACTGAAATAGAGCGCATTAGAGGTGGAGGTGACACGTACATCTCACTTTTTAATTGATATCTCTCTGTAGAAATATATTCAGTAGTGGGAAAATTATATTTTCCGTGGAAATATACACAGTATATTATTATCAATTTATGTCAAACTTTGTTCAGTAGTGGTCTAAAATAACACCTTACTACAACCAGGGTTAAATAACAACAAACGATTTATTAAAGTTTAACAACACTTGGAATAAAATTTAGCACTTAGCAAAAGCACAGTTAATGAACACGTACTTGGCCAGGACTTGATACTAATGTCAATGAACAATAAAACATGAACATCAATATTAATTATTTAAAATAATAGAATCAGGAAGAAGAACCAAGAGAAGGAAAAAAACATAAAGATCTACAAAACAACAACAACAAAAAACACAATATTCCAAAACCATCTTTCGACACTAATAACAATATCGAGTGACAAGCAACAATAATTCAAATATATACATACAGTCATGTTAAAAAGTCTGAACACTCCATGAAAGCCTGTGTATTTTTGTAACATTTTTGGATATATAGATATTTAGTCTCAATTTTAACAATACTGAGAGATTACAGGTATATAACTAAAGAATTAGAACTGAAGAAAAGACTTTTCAAGATCTTCTGTAAATGTAATTCTACAAAAATGCATATTACATATTCTAACTGAGGAAAAGGTTATAACACCTCCACATTTATTCCCACTTAAAATGGCTCAACTCACACACAGGTGTGTCACACTAGATGCACATAATTAGAAGATCGTTACTCAGCATTTTGAGTGAGGCTTGCCCTATTTAAACCTCAGACATTTAGTTTGGTGTGCTCCTGACTGTTGAAGTGAGAGTGAGCACCATAGTGAGAGCAAAAGAGCTGTCTGAGGCCTTCAGAAAGAAAATTTTAGCAGCTTATGAGTCTGGTAATGGATTTATAAATATTCCAAAAGATTTTGAAATCAGCCATTCCACTGTCCGGATAATAGTCAACAAGTGAAGAGCTTTCAAAACAACTGCCAACATGACCAGGTCTGGTCATCCAAGCAAGTTCACCCCGAGAGCAGACTGCCAGATGCTAAAAGAGGTCTCCAAACACTCTAACATGTCATCATGGAACCTACAGCAGGCTCTGGCTGCTGTTGATATGAAAGTGCATGCCTCTACAATCAGAAAGAGACTGCACAAGTTTAACTTGCATGGGAAATGTGCAAGAGAAACATTAAAGCCAAACTGAAGTTTACCAGAGAGAATGTAGACAAAGACCAGGACTTCTGTAATAATGTTCTTTGGACAGATGAGTCCAAAATTGGACACCAGAACAGAGGACATGTTTGGCGTAAACCAAATAGAGCATTCCAGGACAAGAACCTCATACCAACTATGAAGCATGGAGGTGAAAGTGTCATGGTTTGGGGCTACTTTGCTGCAGCAGGACCTGGATAGCTCACAATCATTGAATCCACCACGAATTCTACTGTGTATCAAAAGGTGCTTGAGGATCATGTGAGACCATCTGTACGAAAATTAAAGCTGAAGCGGAACTGGGCCCTGCAACACGACAATGACCCAAAACATACCAGTAAATTCACTAAGGACTGACTGAAAACTAAGAAATAGAGAGTCCTGGAATGGCCGAGTCAAAGCCCAGATCTTAATCCCATTGAAATGCTATGGGGTGACTTGAAACGGGCTGTGCATGCAAGAAACCCCTCAAACATTTCACAGCTGAAAAAATTTTACATTGAGGAGTAGGGCAAACTTTCTTCAGACCGATGTCAGAGACTGATTGATGGCTACAAGAAGCGTCTCACTGCAGTTATTTCAGCCAAAGAGGATAATACTAGCTATTAGGGGGTAGGGTGTCCTAACTTTTTCCTCAGGTAGAATATGTATTTTTGTAGAATTACATTTACAGAAGATCTTGAAAAGTCTTTTCTTCAGTTTTAATTATTTAGTTGTATTCTTAAAGTCTTTCAGTATTGTTGAAATTGAGATTAAATATCTATATATCCAAAAATGCTACACAAATACACAGGTTTTCATGGGGTGTCCTAACTTTTTCACATGTCTGTACATATATCATTCTCTAACTATCTTGTGACTCAGTCTATGAAGTTTGTAGCAGGGTATTTATTCACTGCATTAGGTCAAGAGAGAACAATTCTTGTAATCATAGAGATACATAGTTTTTTTTAAGAGTTGCCCACTAGATGGATAATTGCTGCTGATGGTAGACCTACATCTGACTAACAGTTTTAAATTAGAAATATCTATGCTCTCATTTTGATATAATATCTTACTGCTTGGAAAGCTGGGGTCAGTTTCAAAATACTTACATATTTACTTAAAACAAATGTGATCAGCTAGAAGTGTGTTTCCTCGTTTTAGCGTGGTAAATCCGTTGACTTACCATTGTATTAGAAGTGAGTTAGCGTTTTAATTTAACTAAAATGAAAAATTCTGTATCTCACAGTACTTCAAAAAGGGTTGGTACACAAGTAATCAAAAACAGAATATTTAGACTACTGACGTCATGTTTGCTATATACTTACTTAATTAAAACAGTAAATATTTAATTACGACAGTAAACCTGATATAATATAAACACTTAATTTATTATCTATATTTCAATACCATTCAATGTTTGTGAATTCAAGTAAATAATAATGAGGGTCATTTTAATTTTGAATGCAAGTCTATAAAAGGGGATGACGTGATCCGTACTCTAACCAAGTAAGAGGGATAAGCACCTTCCTAGATAAGTTACAAATAACAGGCATGCTGTCACTTGAAAAATAGTAACTGATTGAGCCGCAGTTTGTGTTAAACATAAAGAGCTATCTGTGCTTTGCTCACCACGAGTGTCGAAATCTGGTTTCTAGCAGTACGAGTCTGCAGACATACGCAGTGTCACTGGGGAGGGGACATAGGTTAAGTACGTTTATTTTTTTTTAATTTCACGCAAAGCTACACTAGAGCTATCTGCACTAGCCGTCCCTGATTTAGCAGTGTAACACTAGAGGGCAAGCAGATAGTCATCATTACCCATCGCAAACTCTTGGGCTACTCTTTTACCAACGAACAGTGGGATTGACCCTCACATTATGATGCCGGCTGAAAGGGCGATCATGTTTGGTATGATCAAATGCATTTTTAAATTGTTTTATTTCCTCTTGTATTCTTGTTAAAATAGCCAAGATGGTATGATTTATTATGTATGACAAAATACGCGTACGAAAAAAGGAGGAAATAAAAACATACTCCTACCTGATCGTATTATTTTCTAACTAAGCATTTTTTTTTCTACAAGAAGAATGAAAATACATGAATCTTAATTATGGCTATTAATAATGTTTACATGCAAAATTTTTAAGAATAGCATTTTGGATATGTAAACCAAGAATTTCGTTTGCCGTTTGAATGTATTTTGATAACATATAGGTAAGCAATTTTTTTTTCAGCTTAGAATCCCTTTCCAGTTGAGGAACATCTGAACAATATAAACATAAATCTAGTCCACAAAAGAGAAATTTCCAAAAACAATATTCTGCAAGTAGAGAATGGCAAACTATTTTTTTGTTGTTGGTTTTTGGAAATAAAAGTCAAGATCAGACCTAAACTTCCAATTTAGGGTCTGATGTCAATCATAGCTAAGAAACAAGTGCTTTTATTTCAAGTAAATTGACTGAACATGAAGAATTGTCAAATGAAACTAAGTATTGCTGAAAAATGAAATGGCTAACAACAGCCAAATGTAATCACTACTGAAGGAACACTTTTAGAACATGTTCTTGAGAGGCCACAACAGCTCAGCGGCTTTGATGTTGGTAAACCTTGAGCCTACTGTTAGAGCTGGGGCTATACAATAACATACAGATCTTAATCTTTGAACGGTGAACGCAACTGGCTACTTTGGAATAATATTAGGCAAGCTTTGTACTGTTCTCCATATCAGATTCTCAAAAGACTCCACTTGCATCACGCTCTACAATTGCAAATCTAAAAGAATGACTACTAACAACAGGCTGTTCATCATAAGAGATGCTGTAAGAAGTAATGTCAGCTTGAAAAATGTCTTGATTTGCACTTTGAGAATAACATTATTTCAAAAGCAGACAAATGAAAGGATATCAGAGAGGATTATAGATGTTGTCCTTTTATTTGGAAGAGAAATTTAGTCTTTTGTAAGTCATCACAAAAGATTAATGTATCTGATAATGGTAATGTTTTCTAGTCACAACGATCTAATTATAAAAAAACACGTAAAGAGAGTTGCAGAACCTCAGTGAGCAGGTTACACTCTTCAAGCTCACCATTTGTCAGGCGTGTTTCAGAATGAATCCGTAGCAACCGGCGATCAGCAAGTATGTAACATTGTTTTAGAGGAAAGAATTGCAGCAAAATATTTTGGTTCCACTGTAGATTCAATACTTGATTTATCTCATAAGCAGCAGACAACTTTTACTCTGAGATATGTATTCATGCTATTAAAATGTTCTTCTTTTATCACTCAAGAAATATTTCTAGGATTTATTTATTGTGATGAGACCAGAGCTGATGTTTCTAATATAAATCCAATAGTTGATTGCTTATCTGATCGTGAAATACCAACAATGAATTGCACAGTCCATGGATATGACAGTGGGTTTGATGTGGCTGTTGAGTATAATGGTGTTCAAGTTTTATAACTAAGAGTTAATTCCCTGGTTAAGTTTTCACCGTGTGATTTTCATATTCTCTCAATCTTCGTGGAACAAAACCAGCAGAAAATTACACAGAGGCTCAGACATTCTTTGAATTGGCTCAAAAGTTTTACACTCTATTTTTAGTTGTGGCCCAAAGCAATGAAGCATTCTTCTTAAAATATAAGCTGTTCTCCTCATAAACTTTCAAGAATATGCATGATTTACAGAAAGAAGGGATAGTGTCACGCCCTTGGGACTCATCTTCCTGGGATTGTGGAAGCACTATCAGAAATTCTTCAAGTCAGTATCACGTCTCAAAAAAGCTAAAATCAAATGTATAATTGAGTACGTGCAGACGCTTTCTTGTACCTTTATGGCTCTAATCTGTTTTAAAGTACTTGTGATAACCGATAAGCACAATCAAGTATTGCAGGCTCACAAAGCTACCGATGATATTGACTGATTTAAATACAGTGGCTGAATGTTGGAGCTTAGTCCTCAATGAAGTTAAACTGGTTGCAAGTAATATGAATTTTTTTATCCTACTGGCTGCAAAACTGAAAACAGTTCTCACGTATTATCATGATAACAATAAAGATAATCTCTTACCCAATTTATCGTATCAAAGATTCTGTTATTGCTGGGCTCAAGAAAAAGTATAGAACAAGTATAGATATTAATCGAGCCTTTTTGTTTTTGTGATAAAATCTAGACATACTAGAGAATGATCTACATTCAAAAACTAGATAATTTGTTGCCAAGTTTAGATCCGATGTGGCAGATGACTTAGCAGAAGAAATTAAAAATCTAAAACAGTCCACAAAGTTAAATTTCGTGATACCGTATTCAAAATCCTTTAGATTCTTTAAACAAATTTCACAAATTCAAGCTTCATTCACTCTTCCCAAATCCTTCTGTAGCTCATCGCATTTTCTGCACTATTCCAGTCACAGTTTCAGAAGCGGAGAAATCTTTCAACAAGCCGAATGTGATATAAAATCATCTTCACTCCACCATTGTCAAAGGCCGACTGACAGATTTGGGAACCCTTGCAATTGAAAACCTGTTAATATTCACTTTGGATTTCAGGAGAACTATTGATTACTATACCATAAAATAGCCCTTCCTCGGTGGCCGGGACAGCTCTTTATGGCCCTGTGACCAACCAACAGTGACCTAAATAATGCATGCCTCTCGAGAAGAGTATCATAGGTAGAACTGTGTTTTCTAGTCTGCATCAGTTCTTGAAAGATTTTAGGCTTTCACGGAGATTCTACAGGTTTCTGAAAGCTTCACCAGAAATTTTCTAGGCACATTTGTTCATTTGAACTTCATATCGTATTCAAAACTTTGTTTCAAAGATTTTTCAAACTTCAAATGAATTGGAAGGCGATTAATTTGGGGCAACCGGTTCAATATTATAAGTTAACATGTATAATAGCCTCCCTTTTTTCTGATAAATTCACCAATGCGAACTGAGTACGTGGGAATTAATGTCCTCTCCACCAACATTGTCAATGTTCAGTAATAATTCCTCTTTTCAAGGTCCTTGAGCTCACTTCCTCGTGGCATCTTGGCTGACAGTTGGTCTGTAAGTCCGTTCACGTCAAGTAATTTAGTTTTGAATAACTAAGGGGGAGAGTGACAGATGTTATAATTTATAAATCACGCGTAGTGCACCATGGGAATCGTATGCAAATACAATGAAGAATGGACCGATTACAAACAAGGGTACTACTCTCTTGAAACGTTTTTTAATTTTGCGTAAAGAAGGTGACCATTTTCTTCATAATCTCGGAAACGATTAGCTGTAATACTATGCCAACTTTTCATATACCGTATAATAAACCAATGTCTTATAGTGAAACGTGTCGCAAAGTCTTAATAATGTGAAAATTAACAGCATTTTAATATGATACTCGTTGCGATGGAAACTCAGTGAGGTAGGAGAGAAATGTGTTGTATTTAATCTATTGAGGACATACTTAACCTTTTAATATGTGGGATGGAAACCATGTTGAATGGAAGACGAAGCAACAAAATTAAAAAAAGCAACATAAGATTTGTTGAGCACATTGTAGGCCAGATACACGGATAAACTCAACAATATACATTTTTAGAGGAATTAGAGTAGTCATAAACCGTGATATTCAAATCCTAATATACTGTAAATCACTAAGGCACCGCTAAACAAGTTCCTACGTGAACTTTAATTTTAAAAATCCTAATCTAAATGCTGTTTCATAAATCTTATTCTCTCACAGGCACTTGATAAATTATTATTCCATCTGCACTTAATGTATATGTGTGTGTGTGTGTGTGTTGTTACACACTCTTCTTATTAGCAGACTTTGTTGGGCCAGTTAAAAATTAATTACAGTGTAAAGGAGATTTTATTACACACTTTCTTTACTGGCAGTTTTTGTTGGACCAATTAAAAACCAAACATTGTGCAGAAGAAGTGTTGTCATACACATTTTTAACTGGCAGTCTTTGTTGGACCAGTTAAAAACTAAACACAGTGTAGAGGAGGTTTTGTTACACACTATCTTTACTGGCAGTCTTTGTTGGACTAGTTAAATACCAGACACAGTGTAGAGGATGTATTGTTACACATTCTATTAATTGGCAGTGTTTGTTGGACCAGTTGAAAATTAAACACAGTTCAGAGAAGGTTTTGTTACAAACTCTCTTTATTGACAGTCTTTGTTGCACCAGATAAAAACTAATCGCAGTGTAGAGGAGGTTTTGTTACACGCTCTCTATTGATAATTAAGAAATTTTCACTTAACTTTGTTTGTTAGTTTGTTTTTGAATTTCGCACAAAGCTACTCGAGGGCTATCTGTGCTAGCCGTCCCTAATTTAGCAGTGTAAGACGAGAGGGAAGGCAGCTAGTCATCACCACCCACCGCCAACTCTTGGGCTACTCTTTTACCAACGAATACTGGGATTGACCGTCACATTATAACGCCCCAACAGCTGAAAGGGCGAGCATATTTGGCGCAACGGGGATGCGAATCCGCGATCCTCAGATTACGAGTCGCACGCCTTAACACGATTGGCCAGGACGGGCCCTTAACTTTGTGCTCGTGAATTATTTCAGTGTCAAATATAAATAATTCATTAGGGTAGTTTTAATCATTCAAGAGACGTGAGAGTTTTAGAAATATGTATCCTTTACTTCAATTGCTTTAAATTCCAGCGAAATATTTAGAGGAAAACATTAAGCCAATCTGGTTTAGTTTGTTTTAATTTTTTTTTATAATTTCGCCCAAAGCTGCACGAGGGCTGCTAGCTGTCCTTATTTTAGTCTTGTAAGACTAGAGGAAATACAGCTAGTCATCACCACCCACCGCCAACTCTTGGGCTACTCTTTTACCAACGAATAGAGGGATTTACCATCACTTTATAATACCCCCATGGCTGAAAGGGCGAGCATGTTTTCACTTCAACATGTAACTTTTTTATTGGTTGTTTATAATTGCTTTTGTGACAAAAATTGCTGATTAAAAAATGATTCCCCAAAATTTCATGCTGAAACTTTTAGGCAAATGTTTTGTAATTTTAGTTTCAAATGATGATTTATTTCTCTAAAATACTATCCATAATTAGTTGGAAATTCTTACTTTTATTAAACCTTACTCTTGTAACTTTAACAAATTTCGTTTAAGGTGAAGTTATAAAAAACTATTAACCATTTCCTGCAAATTTCTCTTCATGGTGCTAAAACAGCTGCTGTGAAAACAACCTTATTAACAACTTGTGTCATTCCTTTTCCGCCGTTCTGTGTGTTTAGGATCTATTATAATTTTGAATATTGAATTTTGAAAGCTACGAAGAAATTACACTACGCAGTCCTAAACTGCAATCAAAGAAATATTTATTTCATGCGTCTTGTCCATTTGCATTCTCTCGGGAGAAAGTAACACCAACAAAAAGAAACTCCTCACTACTGTTTAATGGTTGACTGTTCAACGTCTCTCAGGTACCTTTGAACATTAACTGTCTGTCAAAAGCACGTGCTGCGATCCATTCGAAAGCGTTGATGTTCCTGTGGGTACCTATAAAATGAACTTGCCCTACAAGAAAATATAAAAGAAACTGGAACAAATAACAGAAAAGAATTCTTATTTGTCCTTAGAGGCAGAAAAAAACGCATTTCTCAAAATCCTGACGGAATTTCCAAGTAATAAAAAGAAGTATGTGATTGAAGAGGTAGAGGTGAACGAAACGTCGAGTAGCGATCACGACTTTCTTCTCTATTAATTCAGTCGTAACCTCTTTTTTAAAGTGCTAAAGTGATTGTTGTTTTGAAAATTGTTATTATTTTTTTGACATTTTTTGGTGTGAATATATATATACATATAACATCATTGACGTCGCGCTTTTTGATTTACTGGTACACTAACGATATGTTTTCACACTTCGTGATTTTTCCACTCTCAACTGAAGTATGATATATTAAATAGTGATATATGTAGGAAACCACATTTCATACAAGTGACTTTACTTGTACATGCTGGTGTTTTGAAGAGCTAATATTCTCTAAAGGAATATACACATGAAAGTTTATAGTAAATCACAATATTATTTTCATGCAAATTATTCTGTTCATACAGCTAGTTTTAGTTTTATTTTCACATAACAATTTCACAACTTTCTTTACTGTTTGACGCACACTTTTACTTACTCAGACGAAAAGCCAGTTGTTACTTGTTCTAAATTTATACATCCCACTAACATGTTTTTGGTGGGTTTTTTGTATAGTTTAAAGGTATATAAACCGGTGTTTTATGTCACACTGTTATCATGGTAACTTTAATATTGAAAATTATTTTATTTTACGTCCACCATTTCTCGAGATTAATTGATTTATTATTTATGAGCTGAAACCGCAATCAGACATTCGCTTTCGTGTATTTGATTATTTGTTTTCGTCTTTGAGTTGTAACATTCAAAGGTAACAGACGGTTTTCGTCAATACTTCTAGGGAATATTGTAATCACTTCTTCCAGTCAGTGCACCATCCGTTTATTTTTTGTTCAGTTGTTTATTTCAGAATTTCTTGTTGAGCCATACTATGGCTGTTTTCTCATAGCCATCTCCAATTTTGAACTGATAGATAAACGAGAAGATTTGTTTCTTTTGAATTTCGCGCAAAGCTACAAGAAGACTGGCTATCTACGCTAGCCGCTCCTAATCTAGCAGTGTAAGACCAGAGGGAAGGCAGCTTGTCATCACCACTCACCACTAACTCTTGTATTACACTTTAACAACAAATAATTGGATTCACTGTCACATTATAACGTCCTTACAGCTGAAATGGCGAGTACATTTGATGTGACGAAGATTTGAGTTGTGACCTTCAAATTGCGAGTCAAGCGCCCTAACCACCTGACCATTCCGGGCCCAAACGAGAAAGATAACAGCTCGTCAACAGTAGTCATCGTCAGTATTTGAGCTGCTGCAGTGAATAATGGGATTTGACCATCACATTTATAGCGCATTCACGATCTTAAAGTATGGGATACAATTTCATGAAAAATCAGTCACGAATAAAGAATTTTCGGATTCACATTCCCGTAGGTTAATCACCTAGCCATGCCTGACTCAAGTGCATTAAGATGGTTTTTTTAGATTCGTATCGACACGCCATCTGGTTTAGTAACATTTGTTGTAGTCTTTTTCTAAATCTTAGACCGTCACTTGAAGATTGACAATAGTAGAAAACATACTAGCTGGAAATATGTACGTATGGTAATTTTTTATCACGTTTTAGCCTCTCACCTTTCTAAAACACAAAATATGGTCACAGTTCTACCGAACTTAAGAGGTTTGATATTTAACTTTGTTGACATTTGCAGATGGAAGCTTCTTAGACGTCCTCACCTTAGCCATCTTTGAAATATGTGGCTCAGGCTATATAACATTTAATATTCATAGGAGTCAGAAACGTGGGGAATAAAGTTACAAATGGACGTAGATTATTACGAGTCCACCTGTGTTCGACAGCCAGAAACTAGGTTGGGTTTAGGGTAATGCTTTTTTTTAAGCTTTGTAAGTACAGTAGTAATTTGAGTCTATTTTGATACAGTAGGAGCTGAGAAATAATGAAAACGCAAGTAAAGTTCGAGCTGAGGAAATCATATAGTTGTCGAAGTTAAAAAGGAAAGAAATGAGCGCTCGTTCCCTTGCACTGGAAATAAAGTGGTACTTTCTCCCTCTCCTGATGCCTACTAGGTAGGTGATGATGCTAGTTTTGTAGGGAGCTCACAAGTTGAATCCGAACATCGAAAACTGCTCGGTAAACACCATTACTGATAAATTGAATTTTTATATTAAAAAGAACAAATGATAAAACTATATTTAAATAACTTTGTAACTAAACGTGGTAAATGTTTTCTAAATGTCTGTTTGTTTGTTTGTTTTAAATTTTCGCGCAAAGCTACACGAGAGCAATCTGTGCTAGTAATTTTTAATTTAGTAGTGTAAGACTAGAGGGAAGGCACCCACCACCAACTCTTGGGTTACTCGTTTAAAAACGAAAAGTGGGATTGTAGCATCCTTACAGCTGAAATGGAGAGTATATTTGATGAGTCGGGGGCTTCTCAGATTGAAGAAACACGTTAGAATACGAAAGTGGTTACGAATACAACATCATATTCGGCAATTTTTACATCAGTAGATTTAATGTTCACTGCCTATCAAAATTAATAATAAGATGTACTCAGATACGCGTTAAGATCAGACAGGGACAGTTACGAGTTAGCTCCCGACAAATTATTTGCGATTTAATTATTTACGCGTATAGTTTCCTGAAATGAATCTTAATACGTCAAGAGTAATTTAATTACGAGCTAAACAATGTACACCTATCTGCTGTACACTGAGTTCTATGCTCTTGAATTAGTGTAAAATTATAAAACAAACAAATAAAATCTCAAAATTCCCATCAACAGTTGTACATCACAAAACGTGGATAATTAATGTGATATTTTCTATGTAGAAGATACAAGTCCATCATGTTTTATGCTTGTGAGAATATATTCATGTCAAAGCAAATAAAAGCACAGGTTCAATACCATGAAACTGCATAAAGGCTTTCCTTGTTATCATAGTGAAAACAGGTGTAATCAAATTGCCAAAACACACATAATATATATGTGTTTACACTGTCTTTAAAAATTATAATAACGTTACCTGGAGCTCGCCCCAGCACAGCCAGGTAATTAGGACGTTCGATTCGTAATCTGAGAGTCGCGGGTTCGAATCTTTATCACCCCAAAAATACACACCCTTTCAGCCGTGGGGCGTTATGATGCCACGGTCAATTCCACTCTTCGTTGGTACAAAAGTGGTCCAAGAGTTGGGGTGGATGGTGATTATTAGTAATATTACGTGCTTTTTTTTCTTTGTTATAACACGCATTACGTAGCTCTAACCAGAAAAAAATCGACTGAACTCGCTCATCTATTTCATAAAGAACATAGCAATGCGTCGCATGGGGAAAGGACACGGCCCTGTGGTAGAGCTCTAGATTTCGGTTTGTTTTGGAATTTCGCACAAAGCTACTCATGGGCTATCTGTGCTAGCCGTCCCTAATTTAGCAGTGTAAGACCAGAGGGAAGGCAGCTAGTCATCACCACCCACCGCCAACTCTTGGGCTACTCTTTTACCAACGAAAAGTGTGATTGACTGTAACATTATAACGCCCCCACGGCTGGGAGGACGAGCATGTTTGGCGCGACTTGGGCGCGAACCCGCGACCCTCAGATTACGAAGCGCACGCCTTAACGCGCTAGGCCTAGATTTCGGAGCTGACGAAATAAGTTCAAATCTATGCGATATCAGAAGATATCACTTTGCATCGTAAATTGTTGGTGCGTTATAAGAGTGGCGGTTATTTCCTTGATGCAGAAGCTGGGTTATAGTGTGATGCTAATTTGATGTCTTCCCTTAGACTGGTAGTTCAATGTTAGGGACGGCAGAAGATAGCCTTAGTAGTCTTGCCATAAATACAAAACACTCTTATACTGGGAGAACACCTACAGTAGAGAAAATATTTATATTAAATTAACAGGCTGAAGTGAAACCCATTGCGTGTTTTTATTTTGCGAGGGAGAAACACTTCGTGGTATAAGGATTGTGTATTAATTGGTATAACGTTTAGGAGTGACTTTCAAGTTAAGACTCGGAAAATTTTCAAAGCGGCTGTCAGGAAACGTGTTGAGCACTTGGGTATTAGATTTTTGCTGTTATTAACATGTTTAATACTTAATGCGAAAATTTTGTTTTTTAAGCATTAATAAATGCAATTGATTGTATGTATCTTTATTTATTTCTTTTGTTGAAATTTAGAATCACCGAGAGGAAACTGGAATTGCTACTTTCTACCTGAATGGCGCCATATAGATGCGGGTATAGCCGCTCTAAATTTTACGTTACTACATATGGAAAAGGCAGTGAGCCAACAGGACCTGTCACCATAAAAGTTTTGTCTGGTTCTTTGAATACTCGTAAAGTACGGGATTAGTTCTCAATGTTGTAACGTGTCTAAAGCCGAAAAGTGCGAAGCATATTTATCGGTAATATGTTCCTAACTCTGGACTTTTAGATACGCAGCCCAACACGTTAGCTAAATGCTATATCCAGCCGACATCGATAAGACTACCTGAAAACGATAGCAAAGAGATCGTTATTGAAAGAGTTTTAAATGATGTAACCCAGTTTTTTTTTCTTGTGTATTTGCCATGTTGTAAACATGATTTATTTTGTTTATCATATAAGATGATGAATCTTATGACACTAGCATATTAAACGTATCTTCTCCATGTGTACATTTTCCAGAGAGCTGTTTTCGTGCCAAAGGTTGGTCCATTGAGAGGTATAAAGCAATGAATGTTGTTCGTGTGTTAATTTATTTTAATGAACAATTTTTACATCAGATAGTAAATTGGCGATTGACTTTACTTTCATACATATATAATTCTGAAATCTTTTATATATATATTTTTGGGGGGGATTTCGGTGTTCCCCAGCGGTGTCGATACACGGATTTTGTGATTTTAAAGTTTAATGAAACACTCACAATAGATGGAGTTTTGTTTAGTGTCGAGATAGCCATCGAGTATATTGACATTTTTTTAAATTCAAAATGTAGGTAATATGTTATTTTTACGTTGATATAACATAAACCCTTGAATCATAAATTAGTCTCTTAGTCTCTGAAATATGTAGTTCCAGTACGATTTCTGTAAAGCCTGCAACTTTCTGTAAGTACAAGTCTGATGTTAGTGTGCCCAGACTGTAAACACAAGGATTCGTGACTTGAATCCAAATGTCCCCAAATGGGACTTGATGTCCCCAAAATTTGCTCTACACTTTAAAGCTGGGTTGTTCTATAAAAGTACCTTTCAAATCCAAATATTTCATTGGATAAGAGTAGCCCAAAAATTGGCGGTGGGTGTTGTTAACGGTGTTTTTTTTTCTAGTTTAGGGCCCAGCGTGGCCAGGTGGTTAGAGCGTTCGACTCGTAATCTGAGGGACACGGGTTCGAATCCCTGTCATATCAAATATGCTCGCCCTTTCAGTCGTGAGGGCGTTATAAGTGATAGTCAATCCCACTATCTGTTAATAAAAGAATAGCCCAAGAGTTGGCGGTGGGTGGTGGTGACAAGCTGCCTTCACTCTAGTCTTACATTGCTAAATTAGGGACGACTAGTGCAGGCAGTTATCGTGTAGCTTTGCGTGAAATTCAAAACAAACAAATACAATTTTTAATCTATGAGTTCCAAATTAGTAGCCAGTTCTCTGTGGAGCTTTGAAACAATGACAACAAACAAGCAGTACAGCCTACCATTTTCGAAATGTTTTTGTGAACTTAAAAATAATACTTACAGAAAAGGAAAGTTTAAAATATATATATTTAAAAGACTTAAATTTCAGAACTGTTTTTTTATTTTGTTTGTCATTTATGCTGTTTATGGTCATGGAAGTAGAAGCTTCCGTTATTTAGATATAACTGACGTAAACTTGGTTTGAAACTAAAACGTTTGTGTTTTATTTTATTGCAAAGCTAAACGATAGGTTGTCTGTCCATCAAGGGGACTCAAATACAGTATTTAAGCATTTTAAATCCGTAAACTTGCCGCTGACTTAACGTGATGGGGGAGAACAAAAATAAAACGAATTCATTTTAAAGTTGTCCCCAGTAGCAAGTAGTGCCACTATTGAACAGAGTCGGTACTTGTATTCGAGTGGATCATAATGTGTATCGTAAACGTTATATAAGTATATGAATAAGTATTTCAGTTAGATAAATTAATAAGTTAATCCCTCATACTCCACTCCTACATGTTTTGCTATTGAGTGCTAAAAGGTACTGATAGCTTTGAGAAAGACGAAAACTACACTGCGGATATATATTTTGTAGTTCCAAATATATACTATTAAAACATCGCACGTATATTACATTAACTGTCCTGACCTTACAAATTACATCTTTCTCTTTTTCTTTCACCCTTGGGAGAACGAATGAGCTACAGACTGAACAACTTCATTGTCATTAAGTGTCAAAGATGTTGATATAGTGGTTACGGTAAGGTTACGACTGCTGTTATACGTTCTGCCTTTTGTAGCAGACCTTCCAGCTTTGAGTAGTTTTCAGAACTGCGTATTCGACCAATTTCTATACTGAAGAGAGAGAGAACGTGGCAGGAGGTTCGGTTTAAAGTTATCTAGTATAGGATCTTCTATACTGCAGGACGCTTATTGTACTATTTATATACTAGCGCCAAGCGATGTGCACTAAAGCTAGGGCTGTGTAAAAAATCCGCACAGTGTTTTTACTCCTAACATGATTTATATGTTGTGCTGTAATTGGTTCTGAATGTCCAACTACTTTAAAGAAGGATCCTCCACTCACAGCTAGACTGATACACCATTAGCAATCTTGTAAAAATAAAATGCTCTTCCTAGACAATCAGAGTATTAGCTTTTTAGTTTTATTTTACTAGGCAGACAGGAATTACTGTATCTAAAGTGTTTATTAAATACTGTAGAAGTTAATGTAAATGTATTAAAATATTTAATACTTGACGAACTTCTCATCAATATAAGCCCTTAAAGAAGACTGAGCCATTGAATTGGTATAGATTCAAACAGCAATTTTCGGAGTGAGACTAGATATCGGCAAAATGATTGTTTATTTGGGAGATTCACATGAAGTTACAAAAAGTTACATGCTATAGACATTCCTTATTTTGAACGAATAGACTAGTGAACAATACTCACCGTCAACTCTGAGGCTACAATAATCGAAGATTGGAATTTCACTGTCACAACAAGCAGAGCGCGATTTTGCAGCAAAGGAACGCGTACCATGCATCATTGGATTTACCAAAATGAACCAAACAGCATTGTTTGTTGTTGCGGGTATAACATGCTAAATATCACTGACAGTGCTGTAGTAAATGCTTTGCCTTGACCATTCACAAAGAGCTCGGCATGGCCAGGTGGTTCGAGCGTTTGACTTGCAATCTGAGGGTCGCGAGCTCGATCCCCGTCCCACCAAACAAGTTCACCCTTTCAGTCGTAAGGGCGTTATAGTATTATTGTGAATCCCATTATTTGTTAATAAAAGAGTAGCCAAAGAGTTGGCAGTGGGTGGTGATGACTAGCTGCCTTCCCTCTAGTTTTTGTTTCTTAAATTAGGGACTGCTATTGCAGATAGCTATCGTATATCTTTGCGCGAAATTCCAAACAAACCAGTCCGTTCACAGTGAAGATGGCATGAACAGCCTTTCCCGGTTTTTGGATCATACAACTCATCAAGAGATAGGGCATTAGTATAAACGGATTCTATCAATTTCCTCCTTATACAGGGTCCTTTTTCATAGATAACCAAAAATCTGAGTTCATTTTAAGGTACTGTTTACTAAATAGTAGAAACAAAACATCGTAATAAAAGTCTTACATGAATGAATATTAATCTCAAAATGACCAAAAATAATTAGAAACAGATCATTAGGGACTGGAATGGATAATAATGATTAGAAACAGACTGGGTCACTATAATGACTTTAAACTTAAGATCATTAATGAGCTTGATAAAAGTTAAACGAAAAAGTTTTTTTTATATAGCTCATTTTTCTTTTTTCGTATTTTTTATGACCACAAATACAAAAAAGAAATAATCTGAAGTCTATTGAAAATAGAAAGAGTATAATTATAGTCTAAATCATTCACTGAACCAGCGGTTCTCGAACTTTTCATGCTGGCGTATTTCTTTGTTTAAACCTCTTTTTTTAAGTATAAACTTAGTCCTAATCATTAAAAACAAAACAAAAAATTCCTAGTAACAAAAATATATATTTAACACCCATTAATGGGAAGGATATGGTTGTTTTTTTCTAACACAACTAAGTTATATGTGAAGCGAATTTCGCCAATTTGAAGGAAAGGAAACAGACGAAAATGTGTTTGTTTATTCGCAGTTAAGAACAATGGGCTATCTACGCTCTACTCGCAAGAGGTATTCTAACGTTCGAAGTTCGCAGACATACCGCTTGGCACCGGAGGACAAGAATCGAAGATATAATCTCAATCTAATTTCCTTGGATTCATAATTGCGCTTATTCGAAATTTTATAATTTATTTGTTAATTTTTGCATTCTATTTTCTTCCACAATTTGAGAATCTTTGTCTACATCCGCGACATGAGTCCAACGTTGTTATCAAATTAGTTGTGTGGTGTATCCAACAGTGGTATCAAAACCTTATTTTAGCATCATAAGTTTGTAGAATTATCATTTTGCTATAGGGGGAATTGTTATCAAAATAGTTTGGTCAGAAGTAACTATCTTAATGTGGAAGTTATGATTTAATTTAAAAAACAAATTGTAATTAATATTCCTGCACATATCAAGCGTAAATAATATAATTTACCAAAACTTAAATTAACCTCACATAATAGGATTTAAGAACCCGTATATACGAGTAGAAATACTTGAAGAGCCTTTCAAGACAACAAAGTGGGAAGCTTGTCCAACCTTCAAGATTTGTGTGAAAATGAAACATTTCCGTTAAAACATCCAGCAATGAAACTCGGTAATCTTCAAAAGTTCTGAAGTTTTTTGGACATGTCATTTATAATTAATTTTCGCATGCCCTTTTCCACACTTCCTTCTATTGATCAGGTCTACTTGGTGTGTCGTAGTAGTTACTATGGAAACCTGATGTATTATAGATTTCGAAGTCCATGAAATATGGGTTTTTGACACTTTTACCTGAGTCCGTAACGGAAACAAAAAAAAACATATTCCTTGTTCTCTTATACAAAAATCATCAACACTCTGACTTCGTTAATTTAATAAAATATATAAATGCAAGCAATGATGGCGATAATACGTGAATTAATACGATAGGTATCTATACTTTTATTTGAAAGACATATTATCACATTTTGGCCTGTCCTGAGCAAACAAGCTTGTAGTATATTATATCATATATATATGTACTTGTATGTACAAATTTTAATGAATATTTGGTAAACGCAATTACCTACACTACTCGCTATGCAAGAAAAAAAAGTATGCCTGTCTGTCTGTATACAACACAAAAATAAACTGAGCGAGACTTTTTGAAATAATTAGACGTAATTCAAACACGTTATTACTAGAGGCATCGCCTCAACAGAACTTTTTATAGCTTACCTAGATGGACGATGAAGTTTCACGTTACAAGCTAACAAAATAGATGGAAATATTGATCTAAACGGATGTTTGTGACAAACAACCCTAGGAAGACATGGTGGATGTATGCGCTAGTCTCTGTGATTATACTACAGAAGAGCAAGGCCTGAGGGACCCTGGCTCATTCGTCGATGAAATTAGTAAGACATTTTGTTAGAGGCCTGTTCTAGTGTCGCATCCTTCAGACACACTCCCACAGACTTCTTATGTATTCTTAACTTTCAACAGAAACAAAGCCATTGAAACAATTTGATATGTGTAGATCAGGTTACACTAACACAACGTATCAAAGACGACCTAATAATAAGTTCCTGGAGGGTTATAAATCTTAGATCCTTTAAATGGCTGAATAGGTACAAATCCTATCAGACAGCAACCAATCAGAATGCGAGAATCGCCAAGCGCACGGACGTCTTGTCGAGCTCGATTCAATATGGCGTTGTGTCGTTGCACCTGCAAACAACAGCCATGTTTTGTTGTCCCTTTTTGAAAGGATTTAGTGAGAATTAAAGTGCCGCTAGAAATGTTTAACAAGGTGTAAAAAGAAAAATGACGTGGACTACAAGTCCAAGTATTCTCCCCTTGAAAATAATATCATAAATACTTATAGTCAAAGCAGGTGGGAGATACTGATAGAGCATGTAACAAGAAGTGTTCTGCAACAGTTTCATTCACCAACGCGTTTTTTGGCTCGTTTTCTTATGGTTACCGAATGCGAAATATCTTCAAAATTATCTGTTTTCAAAACCAATAACAGACAACTGGAAAACCGTTCCATTATTCTTTATTTGTTATTTTATCAGGTGTACTACATTAAAATTATTACCAGTTTAACACTTTCACCGTTTGCAACTGCACTGAGAATTTACAAGTATAAGTTTATTTTGAGCGATCAGGCATATACTGCTCTGTTCGTTAAGTATTACGCATATATATCATACTATTTTTCTATGACATGATGACGAATTCGGGAAATTAAAATTGTGTTTCACCTTATATATTATGCAAAAATTAAAATTAGTTTGTGTTGTGTTAATTTCTCACCTTTCTCCGCCTTACTAAAGTAGATTTACCTCGTTTGTAAATAGCTAAAACAGAAAACAGTAACATAGTGTGGTCCAAATTAGCTTTCGTATTTCAAAGTACATTAAGTAGATAACTAAAGAAATACAACTATTCCGTTTTCAACATTTTGTATCCCTACTCAAAGATTGTTATTGACATGTCAATTAACTTTAAGATGTGCACCATTCCATTTCAGTTTAAGATCTCTACAATTATACCTCAATTAAAGAGACGATGACCTTTGTTTACCTTGGTCTTTAGCACCGTTACGCTAAAGGCGTGCAATACACGATGTCCTTAACATACCCTTTACTTCTTTATTTTATTAGCGCCTGTAATTACACTGCACCACAGCCATTAACTTGGTATTTGCTGGCCAAACGACGCATTGAGCACTTTCTTGCACGGTTAGCATTTTATGGGTAACGCTACACACTGAAGTGAAAAAACACACACATACATGAACAAGACGATTAAACTGATTAAGATGAACTAAAATGTTGAAAACTGCTTGGTTGCATTTCATCAGTTATTTAATTATTAAATCTTAAAATAGCAAAGATAAATTTGGGTCACCCTGTATTCTTATCTGAGAATGATTTCATGTCTTGTCAGTTTCTTTATTTTATAAATCATTAATACTAACACATAAGATAGTCTTGTTGAATATGTGAAATGGCGCATGTTAGAGCTATAATCATATTTAATTTTAAGCTTGACCGTTTCAGTGTAAAATTTAATAATCCGGTACATACTGACCAATGATAAACGAGTTTTTAAAACGTGTATAAAAGGTTATACCATTACAGTTCATGCATTGCATCGCCAAATGATTCTAAGTTTCCTTGTTGAAACTTTAAATATGTATATATACTTTTTAAACCATTTATTCTTGCTTTCAGACGCTTTAAACTAAGTTATCTTTCCTAACATTAAAACACAATTACTAGCAATCCTTGTTCTATAAGTCTTCCAAGATATATTATGCCGGACAGTCTCACGTAATTTCTCAAACATTGTGTCATGGCCACTGACAACACTACGTAACACAATTTTTACTTTTTCTTGCAGACCCGGCATGGCCAAGTGTGTTAAGGCGTTCGACTTGTTATCCGTGGGGACGTTATAATGTGACCGTCAATCTCACTATTCGTTGGTAAAAAAAGTAGCTCAAGAGTTGGTGGTGATGACATGCTGTCTTTCATCTAGTCTTACACTACCAAACATTGTAACTGTGTTACTACTACACGGCTAACACAGATAGCCCTCAAGTAGCTTTGTGCCAAATTGAAAACAAACAAACAAAAGCTTTTTTCTCGTTCCTGGGCAGAAAGTGTTATTTCCCAATTACTTATGCCTAAAGTAAATGGAAAAAATCTATTTTTCTCTTTAAACTTTGCTTTTGTGACCTGGGTAATAAAATTTTCAAATTTACCCATTTTCCAGAACATTTCAGGTAGATTCAGTGCTGAGCAGCTGATAGAGAATTAAATATCATTTAATTTATTTTTTAATTTCCAATAGTATATAAAAAATATCACAAAAATATTTTGTTACACATTAGTTGTGGGTGAACTAAATTTATTCTTCTTAATAACAATTTTATTTTGCTCTTTTGCTGGATGATACAGAGGGGAAAAGAGGTCCATGAAGTTCGCTATTCCAAGAATTTGGCGTGAACCTACTGACCACTCAAGCAATTGCTACTTCTGCATGGTGGACCCTTCCAAACGTCAAGCTGGCAAGAATGCATCTTCCATAATGTATCTGGACCTTTCATCATCCATTGCCCCAGTGCCACACTGCCCTGAGCCATCTGTACCTGCTCCGCCAGAGAGAAAGCAGCCATACTCAGAAGAGAGCAGCAAATCAGAAGAGGCAAACGTTGAAGATCAAGATTACAATTTCAAAGGTACAGCTAGTGAGAGAAACCCATAGTACCCCAACCAAAGAGACCTCAATGACTTGATCAGAGGTCTTGGTCTAACAAAGTCGAATGCCGAGTTTTGACATCTAAGCTCAAGGAGTGGGATTTGGTAGATGAAAGGAGAACATGGGGGCATACTCAGAAGAGCAAGGCAAGTGCTTCCACCAAGATACACTGGACTTTGCACGCCGCTACCAAAGAGCGTATAGCGAAAACATGATGGGAGACTATATTTGGGGGCTGATACGTGAAAGTGATTTACATTAAAGTTGCAAATCTCGAAAAACTACTCACTTCTAAACATTTTTTTATAACTTTAGTATAAATACATGTAAATCTTAATTCATATGTTGTTTTATTCTGAAAATATGTAAATGAGAATGTGCAAATTTGCCCATTTTTACATAGAAAATAGGTTAATCTCTAAATTTCATTATCCAGGTCACAAAAGCAAAGTTTGAAGGAAATAATGGCCGTTTTCTGTACTTTAACAACATAAATAAGCAATTAAGAAATAACACGTGTTATCCAGGAACAAAATTTGTGTTACATAGCGTAATCATTGAAACGTAAGCCTTCTTTACTTAATTGCATTTATTAATCGCAAAGGACGCGTTTTACTGACCACTTTGTAGTGGATTAAGCAGTATTTGTTTTAGCTTTCTGGTCGCTTGGAAGCACACATAAATGTAAGAGTAAACCTAATTAGTATTAAAGCTTTTCAAGAGCTGCCACAATTGACCATTTTTTTTCTCAGCGGTATGTCTGCGGACTTACACGCTAAAATCCGGGTTTCGATACCCGTGGTGGGCAGAGCACAGATAGCCCATTGTGTAGCTTTGTGCTTAATTCAAAACAAACAAACAAAAGACCATTTTTTTAGACGATTATTAAAGAGTAGCACAACGTGATACAATCTGAAACCGGACTGTTCTCACATGTCGACATGATCTTTTACCTCTAAAAAGATTTCTATCGCGCACTGCAAATGGTATCGATAAAACATGAATCTTTATGCCTTGCGACAAGACTCAGTTATCTGCCTGATGTAAGAGTTATCTTACACAAAAAGGCGTAGCCATGGAGGTATCTTTGAAAACTTCGTGAATTACGAAGTTATACTAACTTGGAAGTAGCTAGTATTAACGGACGTGACTTAATTGTTCAGTTTTAGGGCTGCGGAGTAAGTAGTCCAAAATTCGAACAATGATATGTTGCTGAACAATCTCCTTAGTTTCAACTGCGATGGCATTATAATTGTGACAGTCAATGGTACAGACAGGCTGCGTTCCCGAGTCCAGAGCGCCCACAATTTTTTTTTTTTTTTTTTGAGATAGAGAAAAAATTCCTAACTTAAAGTTAACGTGTTTGGCAACGTACAAAAAGCAAAAACAAATCATGCATGTAATTATAAAGGACTGCCATGTTGACGATAAGAAAAAAAACATTTACTTACGCATTATTTAACAGCATTCTGTATTGATGAATCATTTTTCTAATTTCTAAATAAAAGAATAATGCATATATCTTTGTAACAAGTCTGCCTTATTATACCTTAACCTAAAAAGAAGGTAAAAAAGTATGTACTGTAATAAATTTACAGTCATTTTTCCGCCTTGGAGTTGGAGTTAATACATTGAAGACGAAGTAAGTGTTATTGCCTGTTATAAATATATGAATGAACTATACAAAAACTAAGTTAACTCTAGTTACGAATGGTATTTCTGTAAAAACTGCATATGTAAAGACAAATGCCTTAAGATTTAAACAGATATTACATTATTGTGACGTCATTTTTGAATGATATCTGCATATTTCAGCTCGCAAAGGTTTTGTTCTTTAACAGATATTTATGACATAAATACGGATAATTATTCACCATGTACTCAAAATTAATTATTATTTGTGCATAAATAATTCAATTTTCCCAAGTTAAATTTTAAAAACGTTTTCATTTTATATTCGACAATTAGATAATTACTATTAGAAAGTCAAACTCTTGAACTAATATATTCAATAACTCATGGACGTCATAAAATTATGTATTAATTTTCTTTAACTAAAAATAAATCAAACAAATCAGCCAACTGTCAGGTGATAAATAAATATATAAAACAGTACTACTGTGAGCTTAAATGAAAAAACACAAAAACATTAAGTAAATAATATAGAAAGCAAAATCATAATTTTATCAACTCGTTAGTAGATTATTTCTCCATTCCTAGCGAACTTGTCACAAACTCGTTTGAAGTTTAACATTAATGACGACGTCTTTTTTTTTCTCAAGTTACGTCCTCTTGTAATAGTTATTAATATCATTTGATTAAGAGTATCAGCTCACGAACAAAAACTTATATTAAACAAATAAATTGTAGTCATTTTAAGTCACTTACAAATCAGAATTAAATTAAATATAAATAATTAATTATCGTTTATTTGTTGATCTTTGACATTGTTTATTTGCTATTAATATTTTATTTCAATTATATTTACTATTAGTTAGGTCCCTGGGATTTACAACGCCATAATCAGGCGTTCGACTCCTCTCAGTTGGCACAACACACAGCCCGATGTGACCTTTCTATAAGAAAATATACACACATTATCATTTAGAACAACTGAGAAACCAGCACCTACTTTTCTCTTTCCCATAAAAGGGAGAAAAGTACTTTAGTAATAGTAAGAACGTACGAGAGAAAACACAAAGGAATGTATAACAATATATCATCTACACTACATTAGTAATTATACGAAATTGTGAGTAACAACATAGAAGAATGTATAACATGTCATCCACACTATATTAGTAACTGTAAGAACTAATGAGTGAAAACAAACAAGTATGTATAACAACATGTCATCCACACTACATTAGTAAGTGTAAGAACTTACGAGTGAAAACAAATAATGTATAACAATATGTCATCCAGACAACATGGTTATGCCTGAACCTTTAAGTGTATTTGACCTTGACTTCTGGATTAAATACCAGCGATTCTTGGTGTTCATGTCAGACTGTTATCACATTTAATGACACGACTTCTGTGAAATTTCATATGTATAGAACATGTGCAGACAATAAGAGACTGACTGTTCACGTACAAGCCAGTGTTTGTAAAACATGTCGAAAGAGACAGCATGTGTTCATACACAAGCCAACGTTTGTTAAAATATTCAGAACGAGATTTCGAATGTTCACGTCCTAGCACACGTTCGTTAAAATATTTAGAATTAGATTGGCAATGTAAGGAAAAACATAAGCGTCAGCAGACGGACAAACGCAAGTTAGTAATTTATTTGGCTGTCCTGGGAAATCTTGAAGCTCGTTCAGTTAACAAATCACTTCTCTGTAACAAATGTACATGAGCGCACGTGGATGTATTACGTAGTGAGCACAATGAGGCACACACTTCAGTAGTACTCGTCGCGCGCAGGTGATGATAACGGTATCATGGTTCTACATAATTAATCAAAAGCGTTCTGCTAGGCCTAATTTTGTGCTGTAAAGAAAAACAAACAAAAATTGCATTATTCATTTACTTAAAGCATCAAGATACAGCTAACTGAAATTGGTTAGTGTTACAGTTTAAGGTATTTGAGTATGCATATACGTTTTTAGAAAAGACTGAAATCATGTGGAAAATATTACCATTCCAAGTAGAGAGATGAGGAGAGACACGAGCATTTAATTTCTACAATGATTTTTTCTTTTGTGCAAAAGTTTGTTCTCAAAACACAGGAGGTATACGGTATTCAGTATAATAATTTATTTAATACAGTATTATCCTAAGCCTTATTTGAATCTCAGTGCTTTTTCCCCAGATGGAACTCACAAGATTTAGCAGGTTATGTTTCAAATACCAAGACTTCGCTCTTTAAAAATCACGAACTATTATAGGGACAAAAAGTTACGCATGATTTATTTGTTCACTAAATCATTGCTACTATTTACATGTTTGTTTTTGAATTTAAAATATTTTAATTCGATAGTAACAAGAGACAATGTTTAAATAAAGTTGTTACATGTACGTTTTTTACATGGTAATATATTATTTAGTAACAGCAAAATGCAGAGCTAACAGGCAACTTAATATTTGTTTGGTACGGTGATATTCTTTAAGAAAGTTGACAATTTATTGAGTACATGATATCAATGCAATTTGTTTGCTATTAAACACAGAGCTACAGAAAGGGCTATCTGTGCTCTGCCCACCACGGATATCGAAACCAGATTTTTAGCGATTTAGGTCCGCAGACAGTATGCAATAAACTGTCGTTATGAAACGTATTTTTACCTGACAACAGAAGCAACTAATATTTTCCTGTTCTTTGAGCCGAAAGTGTTTAAAACCTGAGGATTATTGCACAATTTGTCGCTAAAATCTCAGGATTATTTCATAATATGTTGCTAAAATCCGAGGATTGTTGCACAATTTACCGCAAAAATCTGAATATTATTGCTCAATCTATTGCTAAAATATAAATATTGTTGCTCAGTTTGTTGCTAAAATCTTAAGATTATTGCTCAGTCTTTTGTCAGACTGGATTGAATTGGTTTACATATGAGTTGTAAGTTTGGTACTTTAAAGCCTCAACATTACACCTGCTACATCACAGTCAGTGATGTACAACATCGACCTTGATATTTCTTAAACCACAATGCGAAAACACAGCAGAAGCTCCAGTGACGTCCTTTCTTTTTCTTTTAGTAATTACAGATACTTGTGGGAAATATTTCATTTAATATAGAACCTCTTCATAAAGAAACTCCCTATTCTGATAAGCCTTTCTCATCAGTTCGATGACGGAGGCCTTCTGGGATGTGCTAATGCAAAATGTTATTAAGAATCATCGATTTCTGTGCTTGAGCACTCAGAAATTTGCTTACAAATATAGTGATAAGCCCCATTAACGAGTTGTGTTCAAGGCAAAATCCAGTTAGATGGCATCCTTCGGGCCCTTGCTTTTATTGTTGAAATACGATATTCTCCATATACACTCTTTTCAATAACGGTACACGTGCACTAGGCGCGTGAACCGAGGATTTGTCCTCTCGAGATGTATGTCGTCTCATGGGCGCTGGAAAGAACGTCATGAATGTGGGAAGCTCGTGTTAATACGGAATGATAGAAGATCAAATGAACGTGAATATAATATGTTTAGGTTGATCTTTCAGTGTTCCCTTATCTCTCTCTGTCTTTTTACTAAGCTACCGACCCCAGGCGTGCCTTAGAGTACAGACTCAGTTTTGACGTGACAGCTATGACTCATTGTTAAGTTACTTGTTCAATTCCCGTCTCTGTCAGCGATAAGCTTATGGTGTTCCTTAAGCGCTCCGAGCCCTGCCTGGATAATATCAAGTATGCATAACGCTTAAAGGTAAAGAAAAAAGAAGGAAAAGAGAACGCAATACTTTGGTCTAATTACAAGCTGTTATCGAGGAATAACTGAAGCTATTTTTGTTTTACTCAAGTAAAATTATAAGTGTATCATATACGTATCCATTCTCGTCCAAACGAAAGATAGGTTGATTGATTGATTACTAGACAGAATGAAGAGCTTATATAATTTTTAAATGTACTTAGTTTTTACTCCAAGTATCCGATCCCCGATTACCTATTTCTTCGCCTGCACAAGAGATATAGTTCATACGTCGCTAAAAACTTTCAAAAATCCACTTATCCATCAGCACGAGCGTTAATTAAAATCAAGATTAAAAATTCACGGTTGTTTAATGAGAAACGTTGTATATCTTCTCCAGTTTCGGTTAATTGATGAACAGTAAGTAATTTTCTTAGTGTTTGTTACTACTATATTGTCTAGAGACTCAGGTAAGAAGCGAGGGAAGCGTTGCCGTTGAAATAGAACATGCTCACTTGACCTGTTTGAATTTTTAATTGAATTTTAGAAAATTTTTGCTTTCACGACCTCGGATTTCTAAGAAAATTGGGTTATGTGCTTTTATTTAAGATGAGAATTAGTTAAATAATTAATACGATCAGCTTGTTTCTATCTCTGTCTATCTTATGTAAACTTTTTGTTTTAGTTACGACGCTTAGTTAGTCACTTTGAGGTTTAAGAAAAAAATTCAAAATATTTTATGTCCTGGAGTTGAGCAGATTTTATTCTACGATAGAAATAAACGTTACGGCATAAAAAGGATGTTTCGCAGGAAATCGGTATTTTAGTTTTTTTGTCTCTTTTTTAAGTAAATGAAATAAAAAAAACTTTCTAAGTAACTAAATAATAGAAAAATGTTCTGTGACAAGAAAGTTCGATTTTGGAAAGCAAATAACTAATGATTTGCCAGCTATTAAATATCTCACCGTCATGATGCGTTTAGTAGTATTGTATGTTTTTCTTATAGCAAAGCCACAACGGGCTATCTGATAAGCCCACCAAGCAGAACAGAACTTCTGACTTTAGCGTTGTAAATCCGTAGAGCTACCGCTGTACTAGTGAATGGGGTTTAGTAGCAACTGACTTATTCTTCGCTAGGTTATTTTACTCGTTCAAAGGTTAATTGATTGATTGATTGATTGTTTATTTGGAAGTAAGCATAAACTTGCAAGGTGGGTTATCTGTGCTTTGCCCACCACGAGTATCGAAACCCGGTTTCTAGAAGTGTGAGTCCGCAGACATTCTGCTGTGCCACGGGAGGGGGTAGGGGTCGTTCATAGGAGAGAGCTGAATAACATGGTATATCAAAAACAAGCATTCTCCTAATTATCGGGCAACTTCACTTGGTAATATAGATAATTACAGGCATGACCACTAACTTTACCCTTAAACTGAATCTGTAAAGCTTTTACGAAACTCAATGGTCGATACACGTAAATACTCAGAAGATACATAATTTCAGAAACGTAATATTAATATGCATGTTTCTAATACCATGTTTAAATGGCACTGGAGTAATTGATGAAACGCACTACAAGACGAAAAGTTGCCCCTTTGATCAAAATGTAAAAGAAAGATGTTTAAGTTAATGACCTTAAACATCAAGTTTAGACTCATAATTTCGTACTGGTTCCAAAATATTTTACATCGACTAAATTACTTTAACAATTAAGAAAATTAAAGGCACCGGTACTTTAGTTTAATGTATATGTTGTGCAAAAAAACAACGACAACGGACAATAAAATTTGCTCTTTTCTGTTGTTGTTAGTTTTTCGAAACTTTGCACAAAAGCCACCTGCAAGCACATACTTGTCTGTATTTCTGAATTCACAGATACTGAAAGCAACAATGCCTACGTGTAACTCATTAGCTATTCTCATCTGTCTTAAAAAACAAATATTAGGAACTAATAATCATTCTTATAGCTCAACCACAAAATCAATTTAAGACCATCACTATTTCAACCTATGTTATTGACCGTTCTGATGAATGAGGAAAGTTGTACTCAAAACGTTAAAAGGTCCATTATTTTGTGATGAGTTCCATCAAGATCTGTTTGCTGAGTAAAACTGAATAGAAACGAGTAATATGAGGTTCATAATAAGAATGACATATCGACCTGTGAATGTATCTTGAGGGCATCACAAATAGCAGATCCAAGTTGGTGGTGGTTGTTGCCTCCAACTTTTTGTGGCACAAAAAAAACCCACAAAAAACACACAAACATACATTTAACGTAAGTATGAAGGATTGAATGAGAAACAGCAAATGGTGGAATTTCAATGGACTAAGTGGTATTACATGTTAACGAATTGAACATTTACTTAACTTAATACCTATGCGTTTCAGAGCTAAACATCACTTTTTATGATGAATGCGAAAGAAGTTACTTCCGCGAAAGAGGGCCTTAATCCGACTGAAAGAGTCGCCTGTTTTAATCATTCGCACAAATATATAGTAGTGTGTTGTCTGTCTATCAGCAGACACTAAAATGACATCACATAAAGGACGCCTAATGTTCCAATTTGTACTGTCGCGATGTCAGTAAAACGTGTGCGTGCTATGAATCATGAGAGGTATTATGCACTATATAGGTTACAGCACAGTATGACGCATGAAATTCAAAAGGAAAAAATAAAAACATTTGTTGCCCTATATTTTGGTTTCATTTACTCTTGAAACAGAATATTTTCGGGACTCTGCGCAAGTACAACTTATTTATCTATATTTTCGGAAACAGAACGTCATATTTTAATGGATACACAGCCTGGCATGCTAGCCATTGGCCACAAATGGTCCATCGCCAAGCTAAACAGAGAAAAAGAGGGAGAGAGAAAAGGTAAATAACGAGGATGTTCATATCGAATTCACTGATAACCTCTAAACTGACTTCACCACGAACGTTACTGACTTGACTGTATTATGTTTTTATCTTCACTGATGTCCACAATCTAAATGCAAAAGTAAAGTGTATAAGTACTTCTAGTTGCATATGCTGTTTGGAGTACTGCTTCTAACCAAAGCCTAATTTTGGACTCAGTATGTTTATCAATAAACACATTCCTGGCCAGGATTTGACACTAATGTCAATAAACAATATATCATAAATATCAGTATTATTTCAAATAAAGGAGTCAGGGAAAATAACCAGAAAGTAAAAACTTATTGCAAAAAATACAACGTAAAAATTTTATATGCAAAAAACAACGTTGTTCGCTCTTCTATTTGAAGTGTTTTCTGAGCCCAAAAGAGCCGTTTTTTGCATATAAAATTCTCAACAAGTGGGTTTCTCGACATCACTGACAACGTAAAAATACCTTTCAATATTAATAACAATATCGAGTGATAAATAGCAATAATTTACTAACTGTATAGTTCACAAACTATCTCGTGACTCTCTCCTAGTGAAGTTGCTGAATAGATCACGAGAATACAGCTCATGTGGTCAAAATTTACATAAAATTTCTATATCAATAGTATATGTACGCCATTGCTAAGAGGTTGGTATTCTTTTCATTAAACACTCTAAATTATTCAAAAGAAAAATGATCAGCTAAAAAGTTTATATAGTTTTTATCCAACTAAAAATTCATAGATAAACTGAACGCTAAAAGGAAATAAAATGAACGATAAACACATCTAGAACCATAAATAAAGATATAATTTGCGATCTAACACTCCTTCCTCTTTGAAAAACAAAGTGATATCACAAATCACTTCGCATAAAATATCTCAGTTTTCATATTCTTACTTTTAACTCCCTCTTTATAGTGACATCATGATTTTTTACAAGAAAAACACAAATAATGTTGTTGAATCTTCAACTTGATGTTCTATAGCTTACCGGAAGTTTAACACTTTAAAGACTAGATGACTATGATAATTAACTCTACGATATTGTCACAATGTCTTTTGAAGAGGGAATAGAGATACGTCATCTACTGAAGGACGATAAGTGGACACACCAGCAGAAGCACTTCTTTCAGTGAGTAAATGACCATCAAGACTTCTGTAGCCGACATTTTTGTCTTGCTGCAACTGCTTAGGACAATTACTATCTTCTTCACTGCCGAGAGAATTGTCAGTGGGAATATATATATATATATATATCTTTATATGAGAAATATGAAATGGTCCTATAGCTGCACCTGATCTAGGATATTTCAATTAATGCACTAATGGAGTAACATTCGTCGTAATTTCGAAAAGTTCATTTCACCTCGGAACAAATTTTGCAGTGAAACAACTTGCTGCAGAAGATAAAGAATGTGTCCTCAGTAATATTAAGTCACCTATTTTAAATGTGTGTAGGTGTCTCTTACAGTTTTAGGCTTGTCGCTGTCTCTTCTTTGCCTTCTAAAAAGTTCGATCTTGGCTTCTATTTGGTATCTTGTAATCCCATTGTTTGTTCATCTACAGTTTGAAATGTTGCGTATTTCTTCAGTCAGTCCCATGGAAGATAGATCTCTTGCCCAAAGTGAAGTTTAGGTAGAGTGTAACTTGTAGACTCACAAACGGAAGTTTTAATGGCTAGAGAAAATTCAGATAAATGATTTTTCCCAAGTTCGATTATTATTATTTTCAATATAAGCAAATATCCTTTTATCATTCTGAGTAAGTCACGAGAGTATAGCTCATGTGATAATAAATCTACATGATCTTCTGCTACGTTAATAGTATCTGGGAAGCTAGGGAAGCTGGTGTCAGTTTCATCATATATGACCTGGCATGGCCAGGTGGTTAAGGCACTCGACTGGTGATCTGAGAGTCGCAGATTCGTATCAACGTCAAACCAGACGTGTTTGCCCTTTAAGCTGTGGGTGCGTTATAAAGTTACGGTCAATCCCACTATTCGTTGGTAAAAGAGTAGCCCAGGAGTTGGCGGTGGGCGGTGATGACTAGCTGCCTTTCCTTTAGTCTTACACTGCTAAATTAGGGACGGCTAGCACAGATAGCCCTCGAATAGCTTTGCACAAAATTCTAAACAAACTAAACCAATCATCAAACATACATATTTACTCAAAATACAGAAGATTAGCTAGAAGGGGAGTTAGTGTTTTAACGCAGCTAAAAATTAACAGATAAATTAAACGATAAAAGAAAATAAGAAATGAACGATAAACACGACCATAAACATAAAAATAAAAGGATTTGTTATCTTACAAAGTAAACCACCTAGAAAGGCATACTGCGGAGGGGGCGGAGGAATGGTTTGTGAAAAGACAGGCGGGAAGAATCAACCTTTTCCTGGAAAAAGGCATACACGCGAAATAACAAAGAACCGACAATGTGTTTGCGGAAAAAACAAACAAACCTAGACACGTTAGTGAATATCAAAATATTTAAACTCATGAAATATTAACAATTATAACATGTAATCAGGATTTGTTTGACTTAAAGCTTAAAAAAGTCAAACTTATATACAAGTGTGATGCAAAGACAGCATTTTAAGTGTTTGCGTATGTATAAGAATCATATTTGATTGTCTTTTGTGAATTTCGCGCAAATCTACTCGAGAGCTTTCTGCGCTAGCCGTCCCTAATTTAGCAGTGTAAGACTAGAGGGAAGGCAGCTAGTTATCACCACCCACCTCCAACTCTTAGGCTACTCTTTTACTAACGAATAGTGGGATTCACCGTAACACTTTAACGCTCCCATGGCTAAAAGGGCTAGCATATTTGGGGCTACGGGCATGCGAACCCGCGACCCTCAGATTAAATCATATTTGAACCTCCTCTCACACACGAATTCCGTTTATGAGCATGTTTTACGGTGCAAAATCATAACAACTAAATCTAAATGTAATAAGGATATCTAAAAATGTTTTAAATCACATATACTTTCAAAAATATATTAAATTATACATTATCTATGTTATATAAACAATAAGGAGAAAAAATAATTTTCCAAAGTTTTCATCTGATGAAAATGATTAAATATATCAAAATTTTGACTAATTATTATTATTATTATTTCGTTGGATTTGATGAAGAGATTAAAAAAATTGTAAATGGTTACAATATTCGAAGCTAAATAAAATTTACCCAAAATGTTTTTACCAAGTTTCTATACATCTTGTATTAAAGTATACAAGGATTTCACTGATTATACGGAATTTTATTTATCTCACACAATGGAAAAAAATTCTCAAATCACTTGGAATATTCTTATAAGCACAATTTATTTATATGATTGTTTGTTTGTTTGTTTTTTCAATTTCGCGCAAAGCTACACGAGATCTATCTGAGCTAAACGTCCCTAATTTAGCAGTGTAAGATCAGAGGGAAGGCAACTAGTCATCAGCATCCAACTCTTGGGCTACTCTTTTACCAACGAATAATGATATTGGCTGCACATTATAACGGCCACACGGCTGAAAGGTTGACTGGGATTCGAACCCACGACTCTCCAATTACGAATCGAGCGCCCTAATCACCTGGACATGGTGGGCCATTTAAATGTTCTTATAACGACTATATACTCAGATCATTTACAAATATAAGTCACTTCCCAATTCCTTCTAATTAGTTTATATGTGATCTGCTGAAGCATACTCCTGTAAGTAATACATTATTATATTTTCCAAAAATAAACGACACAAACAGTGATAGTGGTCAAATTTTGTGATCAGTTCAACCTAATGCACTGACTAAAGTGCAATGATGCTAAAACTAAGCATAAATACAAGGCTTAATAGTTTTGCTGAAAGGTCTGACATGTAGTTTGGTTAGGCCTAATTGATTGCGATATAATTTTGTCAGTAAACGTAGTACTTCTCATGAAAGACGAGCGGTCTGAAATATTAAAAAGTAGATTAGTACTTAGATAAAACATAAAATATTGGAAAAGAAAAGTATACTTAATAAGCACTTACTGTTTTCTGTCTCCTAGCTTGAGCTTATTTCATTATGTAGAACGAACAAAATAAATGAAAGTAATGGGTTATTTGAGTGTTGTACCACTAAGAGTAACGAAACAGCAAGTTGTTTGTCAACGAATTTTAGTTCTTCTAGTTAAATTCATATCAAGATGAAGAAGACTTGAGCTATAAAAACACGCTACGGAAGAATTTGTTTGTTTTGGACTGTTTAAACAAACAAACACTAATTTTAAGTGTGTAGGCTAGTGGAAAGGTTGCTAATCATCAGTAAAAACCGTTAACTATCGGGTTACTCTGATAGAATATTAGAACCTAATTACTGTGTAATTAACAAACCGTGGACCCTCGAATTCACAATCCAGCACATTTACCATTGGGCCATACTCGTCCCACACTGTAAAAGTAGTTTACTCATTTCAGAATTCCGCCTAAAGCTACGCTAGAGCGACTCCGTGCATAGGTATACTACTATTTGAACCTGTAGACATCACTACCTTCTGTGCTGCTATTTTAGGATTAAATAGAATGATCTGACTGTTTTTCTTATAACACATCATAGGCTCCAAAATGCCGAGAGATTTTTACGGTTGTATTCTACTACTCATGGTTTATAGTTCAGGAATGCTAAACACACCTTCCCAGAGTAAGCAGCTGATGTTTCTTTTAATTATCTGTAGGTATTTTCTTTTTTCTTGTGGGTCTTATAGGACTAATTCTATACTTGTAGATGTTGCATATTCTAAAATATTTTTTTTTAATTCGAGCTCTTAATAAATTTGTTTGTTTGTTTTGGAATTTCGCACAAAGCTACTCGAGGGCTATCTGTGCTAGCCGTCCCTAATTTAGCAGTGTAAGACTAGAGGGAAGGCAGCTAGTCATCACCACCCACCGCCAACTCTTGGGCTACTCTTTTACCAACGAATAGTGGGATTGACCGTAACATTATACACCCCCACGGCTGGGAGGGCGAGCATGTTAAGCGCGACGCGGGCGCGAACCCGCGACCCTCCGATTACGAGTGCACGCCTTAACGCGCTCGGCCATGCCAGGCCCTCTTAATAAAACCTTTCCTTTTCTACTGAACAATGTCATAATTGTATTTGTTGTGAAGCCACATTTATTGCCCATGTATATTTCTGTTCAAATTGATAAAATTACTAAATTCACTTTTTTGTTTCGGTGTAGCAAAAGAGATTAACCATACAACCGAATTTTTATTTTAACCATTCAGTTTAATGGTGTCAAAATATCATATAAGAAAACTCGGAATATGCCAAAAATAAACTGGGATTTGAATTTAACCATACATTGAAAACATGATAATCCATAAATTTTCAGAGCAGCAAGTACACAAATAGGTTTTAAAGCTTCAAATAACGAATATCGATAAACACATGATAAACACCTGGTACCAGATAATTCTTTGTTCAATTGTAATGAATGCACAAAACTAGATAGATTAAATAAAACTCGTACATTTGACTCTCTAATTACTGCGAAACATTCTCGTAAGACGACACATAAGTAACGTTTTCCAGTTCATACATAGACTGTATGTATTGGCGTAAGATTGTATGCATGTGGGATTTTGCTGTTGATAACAGAAAGGTAGCTAACGCTGTGTGAATTTTAGACGGATTCCGAATAACCGATGCTGCATTAAGGTATATCTGCATGTATCGTATTAAGTATACAGTAAATAAAGGTGGATAAATGTACGAGATTTTGATTTTAGTAAATAACGATTTACTTAATAAGTCGAGTTTCGCGTAGAAGACAGCACGTGGTGAGGGTAAGGTATAAAATTAATTAAGTTTAATTAAGTACACACACAGTAAAAGGTGGAAATATGATATGTACAATTTTCATGTTACTAAAGTGACAGAAGTGATGAGAGTTACACGTACTAGGTCTTACTTTTACTTTGTTTACCTGTTTTGCCTTTCGCGTATGGCTACCTGCGCTAGCCGTCCCTAATTTTACAGTGTAAAACAAGAGGAAGAACAGCTAGTTATCACCATCCACCGCCAACTCTTGGGTTACTCTTACCAACGAATAGTGGGATTTACCGTAATATTATACCCCCCCCCCACAGCTAAAAGGAAAGCCATTAGTGGCCTGCAGTCAGTTGTGGGAAGGTGACTGCTCTTCAAAGTAAAAAAAGAGAAAAACATAAATGCGAGAAAGAAAATCGAAATAAGATACGACTAGTTGGGGATAAGTTATTCCAGCCCCCATTATAGTAATAAACCACTAATTAGTAACTCAGTAGACAAATTATAGTAGTCAAACAAGTCATTTAGTATAACTTCTCAAAGCATGCATAGTGTCCGACGTAACTACCAATTTTCAGACACTACACAAGCATTTATATGCAATAAAGTATTCATCCGCATAAAAGTAGTGCCAGGTTGCTTAAACTACCTTATTAACAACTAAAATACTTATCACGAACTTTAAGCAAAATCTTTTAAATTTTTACTTCCTTATATTTATTTAAAACATTCTTATAATTATTACACATTAATTTAATAATTTTATTTAGAATTTCTTTATTAAATGATTTGAATATTAAGTTTTACATCAATAATTCAACATTAATAACAAACTATTTAATTTATTACAAATTTTATAAAATCTGAATAATTATGAAGTTATAATGTTTATAAAAGAAGAATATGGTACTTTTGAAGGAGATAAACTAAATACTGGAAAAAAAAAGATTCAGATTTTTATTGCAATTTATGTGCCTCCATATTGAAAACTTAAGTATTTTCAAATTATAATTCTACAAGATAAATGGTGTTAATAAAGTTATTTATCTCAGAATTATTTATGCTGATTAAATCATCTATATACAGTGCTGGCCAAAATCTTAAGGCCAATAAACATAAAGAAAAAATATGTATTTTGCGTTGTCACACTCAACCACTCACTTGAGTAGAGCTTCAAAAGATGAAATTAAGAAAACGAAGCGTTAATCGGCAAACACATACGAAATTCAGTCATTTGTGTTCAACCATTAGAGTTGTCAACACATCCCACTGATATCTCCTGTGTTACATTGGGTAAAACATGGCAAAGGCTAAAAAGTTGACAGAGTTTGAACGTGAAAGAATTGTCGAGCTGCAAAAGCAAGGTCTCTCTCAAAGTGCCATTGCTGGTGAGATTGGGCGTAGTTAAACTGATGTTGCAAATTTCTTATAAGACCCTGAGGGATACGGAACGGGAATATCAAGTGGTGGGCCCATGAAAATTTCGCCGGCGTTGAGCAGTAGGATTCGACGGGTTGTCCGGCAAGATACCAGCCAATCGTCGAACCAAATTAAGGCCCATATGGACGCAGAATGCAGCTCAAGAACAATAAGACGGCATATACGAGAGAAAGGCTTTAAAATCCGTAAACGTCTTCAAAGGCCACGCCTTCCTTCCATACCATTTAACAGCTCGGTTAAACTTTGCTGAGAAACACCAAATATGGGACGTAGAAAAGTGGGATGGTCTAGATGGCTTCCAACGTTACTGGCACGATAAGAATATCTCACCAAAGACATTTTCTGCACGACACAGTGGTGGAGGTTCCATCATGATCTGGGGTGCTTTCTCTTTCCATGGAACAGTGGAGCTTTAGGTTATACAGGGGAGTGAAACAGCAGCTGGCTACATTGGCATGTTGGAGAGAGCATCCTTATTGACTGAAGGCCCTCGCTTGTGTGAAAACGACTGGATTTTTCAGCAGGATAACGCAGCAATCCACAATGTCTGAAGAACAAAGGACTTTTTCATGGCCAATAACGTGATTCTTTTGGACCATCCAGCGTGTCCGCCCGAACAGAACCCCATTGAAAATATTTCGAAGTGAATGGCAAGGGAAGTCTATAGAAATAGACGTCATTTCCAATCAGTGCATGATTTTCGTGAAGCCATCTTCACCATTTGGAATAACATTCAAGCCAGCCTTATGCAAATGCTTATATCGACCATGCCAAAGCGAATGTTTGCAGTTATTCGCAATGACGGCCGTGCCACTCAGTATTGAGACCTCTTGTTGGGCATTTCCTACCCTGTTTAGCACTTCTTTTTTATGGTCTTAAACTTTTGACCAGCTAGTACTTAGGCTAATTTCATAGTGCTCACATTTTCCCTATTAAATACTAAAAAAGTTTTTATTTTCCCTTTTTTATTTTTATCTTTCGAGGCTCTACTCAAGTAAGAGGTTGAATCTAAAATATGCAAAATGCATATTTTTTCTTTACGTTTATTAGCCTTAAGATTTTAGCCAGCAGTGTGTCTGTAAGTTAAAGCAAAAATGTGAGAATTTATTTACTTTTTAATAAAACTGTTCTTATAAAAATAAATAAAGAGATTTGTAATACAATTAAAATAGTTGACTCCAAATAAAACTCGTAATCCAAGGGTCGCGAGTTCGAATTACTCTCACTCCAAACATGCTGGTCCTTTCAATCGTGAGACTGTTATAATGTGACTGTCAATCCCACTATTAGTTGGTAAAAAAGTAGCCCAAGAGTTGGCGGTGGGTGGTGATGACTAGCTGCCTTCCCTCTATTCTTACACTGCTAAATTAGAGATGGCTAGCGCAGATAGCCCTTGTCTAGCTTTGAACGAAATTGAAAACAAACAAACAAACCAAAACCCAATGGAACTCCTATCACTTTTTAACTACCTGGTCATAGAAGAAACATGACTATTATAAACGTAGAAACTTAATGGAACTGTGATAAAATCAAATGTTTGAATATTTTTCATTGTTCACAGTTATTTCAGAACTTTTACAAGTTTGTTGTTGCGTTGCTCTACAACCAGGAAACATAAAAGGTCCTAAAAGGCAAGTTTTATTAATAGTCCTTATGTAGTCCATCTGTTCTTTACACGCTTTCACATTTCTTGAGCAACCACTACTGAGCTTGACATAATGATACAGGATCACATGAGGAGGGTGGATCCCTCATTTAATCTCATATCTAATTTCGGGAAAAAAATATCAATGTTGCATATCTCTCAAGATTACAATACATTATGTAACCATTATTGTTAGGATTATTTAAAGCAGTACGTTTTTCTTTTCAGTATTTTAGTGTTAAATGTTGTTTAAACACAATAATATTCAGCCTCTTTTGTAAGTTTAGTTAAAGTTAAACACAAACCTACAGAATGGACTGTCTGCATACTTACAACACTAGAAACTGGGTTTGGATACTTGTGGTGGACACTATATGGACTTATTTATGCTTTGTTTAATATCTGTGAGGGGCTTATAAGTTCAGTTAATGAACACGTAAGTCTAGTTCACCTTAGCCTTTGATAGATTTACGTATTATTCATAACGACCATACATACATACACACAAACACTCACACTTTTGTGTATCACTCACTACAAAATTAGACTGAAAGACATAAATGGTAAATCATGGTTCTGATAACTGGTTTGGAAAACATTCTAAATCATATGCAGACGTGAAGAGTTGTTTTTTAGAATTATGTTCATTTCTTCTGGAATACGTTTTGATTGTAATGTTCCAGCATTTTTGGAAGTTTTTTTTTAAATTCTACACAAGATGAACACATTACAGATGAACAAGTTTGGTTATTAGGGCACACTCAATCTGTCTTTTGGAAAATTTACAGAATAATAGAAAAGCTGGATGTTTGGTTAAAAAATAAACAAATTGGGAACTCCAAAAGAGCTCATGAGAAACAACTGGGTGATTACGTTTCAAACACTAGCAGAAGGGTGGAGTGAGAAAATAGACGTTTGAATTTAAAAGATAGATTGAGTGGAAAATTTATAGAATAATAGGAAAGCTGGATATTTTGTGAAAAGAACAAAACAAATTGAGAACTCCAAAAGAGCTCATGAGAAACAGCTTGGTGATTATGTTTCAAATACTAGCAGAAGGGTGGAGCGAAAAAAATACACGTTGGGATTTAAAAGATAGATTGAGTGGAAAACTTACAGAATAATAGGAAAGCTGGATGTTTAAACAAAATAAATTGGGAACTCCAAAAGAGCTCATAAGAAACAGCTGGGTGATAACGTTTACACTAACAAAAAGGACTCTCTAGATACCTTAAAGTTAAGCAAAATGTTAAACTGGAAATTAGGCCCTTAAAGAACTTTAATGGCAAGGTTTGTTGCTAAACGTTTAAGGTAATTCTTTTCTGTTTTTACAAGCTTGAATGTTAGCAATATTATAGACCAAAAGCGAGCATTATTTGTGAAGTATTTGAATTAACGAGAACCATATTGATATTAATTCCTTGGTGCTAAGTAAAAAAACTGAGAAATCAAAAATAGATAAAGCACCAGAACCAAATAATGTTTTTCCAATTGTTTTGAAGGAGATCAAAACTCAAATGTACGAGCTTCTCTGTTTCATTTCTGGTTTCTCAGAAAAAGTAATCAGCTCCTGGAGATTTGTTAGTGTTACTCCAGTTTTTGAAGGGATTGATAGATAAAAGTTACTGTGCAAATTGTTATTAAGTTAATTTTATTTATTATGGTTGGAAAACATTCTATAAACTTTATTAAAGACTTATTACAAAATAATTTAATGAAATGTGATAGAATGAAATACGGATTCACTAAAGAAACATTTTGACTTACTAATCTATTAACTTTTTTCTGTTTTTTGAGAATGTGAATTTTTATTAAATAAAGGTGTGGACATGGTACAATTAGATTTCGAGAAAAATCTTTGTTAAGGCGCCGTATAGAAGTCTAGCCAAGTAAAACACATTCACAAGGACTAGGAAGAAACATGTTAACTGAATTGTATGGTGGTTGGAACAGAGAAAGTAAAACGTTAATATTAATGGAGTTCAGTTGTCAAACAGGATCCACGTTTCTGGTGTGCGCGTCAGTAGGCAGCACTAGGAGTTTCACTTTGTCTCCTTCTATATTAAAAATATCGATAAGTATATAATTAGTAAATTAGTAGAGCTCGCAAAAGGCATTAAAATGTTAGGTAGTTCTATCTTTCTATCTTTTTAAAAGATGATAAGATACTGTAGAATAACTTGGTTTAGTTGGTAAATTGGACAAATAGTTTGCAAACGATCTTTAACAATATCCAGAACAAGAAAGAACATATTTGAGTCCTCACAACTTGGGTCACACATTTAATACAGGTGGAACCCACTTAATAGGTAAGTGTGAAGATAATTTACTCAAACTATCGAGGCAGTTCTCTGCTACCAGTAGATGGCTAAAATAATATTTGATTTATTAATTACAAGTCAAAGAGGTAATTGCACCTTTAAATAAAATTGTGCTAATTAGGCTTCACTTGAAATACTCTGTTCGTTTTTAGTCTTCTCATGAAAGTAAAGATATTGACTTATTTGAAAGTATTCAGAGATAGGTTACTAAACTGATTACGAGGATGGGTGAAATTATGTGGATTTGTTAAAATATCTTAACTTATGTAAAAAAAAGTCAATCTTGTTGAAATTTACAATATTGGTCAAGAGATCGATATGATAATAACCTCTGACGTCTTTATATTGTATACTGAAAAGGATAGTATAACATAAGTTTCAGACTAGAAAAAAAGACAGGCAAAGCTCTAGTTAAGACCGTCTTATTTTACTAATAGGTTAACTAGCTTATCGAATTAATTGGTGTTTGCAGTAGTGGAGGCTGGTGAGCACTTTACAAGAGTAAATTTACCGAGCAATAATAAGCATATTTGAATTTTTACTTTTTTATGGTAGTAGAGGAATAAATTTAAAGACCAATACCATTCCTTGTAGTTTTAGTATTATTTTATTTCTACATTTTTAAAGTTTTCCAAAAAGCTTTTACACTCACGAAACGCATAAAAAAATCATTCTCTGATCATCTTATTTTTGCATTTTTTCGTTTCTTTTTTTATGTTGATGGAACAACAAATATTTTCCTTGATATATTTGTGGATGTATTTTGGACTGAAATTAAATTATAAAAATGCAGTACTTCTATTGTTTGTAAAATTTCTGCGTGTGATTTGGAATGATAATAATTCACAAGATAATTTATTTCCGGTAGAGGTCGCAGCACATTATGTTCTCTAAGAAATGTAACACAAGTTAATCATATGTAAATAACATCCAACACTAAATTATTGTTTTACATTTGTCTTGAAAGTAGAATATAAGAAATTTTTATGACTTTGATAAACTTTCACCTGGCATGATATCCAACTTATGTATTTATTTCTATTACATCAAATTTTGTTTCTCAAATTAAAATTTCAAGGAAAAAACAAAATTCACTTTGTTAGTTACGTTTCAGTTATTTGTGAATGTTTATTGAATGTTTCAGTTACCAATAAAGATTTATTTTCGTTACCAAGAGCCAACCAACATTTATTTTCTAAATTAACAACCAAAACATGGGAATTTGGTTCATATCATTCAAGATTATTTGCAGCGTGGTATAATTTGGCACCTGCCAGTGATTTCAATTTTATTGAGTGCATCTGACCTGATTCGAGACTATTTTTTATAGCATTATAAGCAAAGTGCTTATAATTCCGCACAAGCGTAGAAAATGTTTGCAGATATTTTGATGCAAAGAAAATAGTATGTCGCTTATAATGAATTTCCCAAAATATTATCTCTCTGTGAAGACAAGGCGGTTGTTATGCTTTTTTTGAATATTCAATTTGCCTTCGCTGTCTGAATAAAACGAGAGTCAAAGCTCCATGAAGTCTCCGGACCATATTTCTTTAGACGCGAACGAGATGAAGAGAAATTGTTCATTTGTGAGCGCCCCTTGGTTTTTAGAAACTAAAAAAAACACCCCCAGGGGAAGCAAACAAACAATCAAACGTCCTTTTAATAAGGCTTACGGTTCTTTTTTATTATAGTTTTAGTAACAGCTTAACCTGAAATCGGCAGAAACCGTTTAAATACAGACCCATAAACTATACCTATATGCACAATTTATATTGATCTGATTTATTTTAAATATTCAAAAACATGTTATTTGTTGAATTTCACGGAAATCTACTCAAGTATTATCTGCGCTAGTTGTCCCTTATTTCTGTGTGATAGGAGGGAAGACAGCACCTACCACCAACCCATGGATTAGTGTAATTGAATAATTAGATACGACCATCACTCTTATAATGATCCCACTATCCAAAATAACATAGCTTTTTTTCTTTTTTTTGACACGCTACCCACAGGACCGCGCTTGGTACTGTTCAGAAGAAAATGATAGCGTTTTAAAGGGAACTAAAACAGGAGGTCAGTTCCATGTCAATACCTGGAAAGCAAAAACAAAGATTTTAAAGCTTAGAATATTAACCTCTAGTTATAGAAAAGACATTTCTGGAACATTAAAAATAAAATAAATCCCACACTCTAGCACTGAAGGACAATTATGGTGATACACCAAACTATTCTTCTAGCCAGCACTTAACGTTCGCGTGTTCATCATTCATCCTTGAATTACTTCGTTGGATTTTGCTGTTATTAATATAAACCAGTTTTTAAGTTCGTTTGTTTTTCTTAATTATGCGTAAGATGTACTCAGCTGGCTGGTATATCTAAATGGTAATATGTGGAATAAAAAAGTTCGTATATGCTATATTAGCGTATAACAGTGATTCATTTTTGATATTCATTTTCTAACAAGACAGTTTTGTAAGACGACCTCGTGTGTTAATGGATAGTTAACCATGTTTATATTTTTTTAAATTTTAAATAAATTACTTTAATATTGGCTTGTGCACTATAGCAGAAACGAGTTTGGGTCAAGGTTCGAGTTAATATTAAATATTGTTGTTGTAATTAAAGAAACTGAAAATTCAATTTAAAGTTTCGATATATCTAAGTTATTACATTTGTATTTTCCAAAAATAATTGCGTTAGGCGTGGGTTGTCACAGAAAATTGTCACAATTGAGTAATTGTGTAAAAATAAAAGTATACTTTCGATTAATACCATTATATATGCCCCAGTTCTGTATTAAATAGCTTTCTTTGGTGACTTTGTGATTCTTCCATATCAAAACATCGATAAATCAGGCCTAGGCAAGCATCTACAGATGGTAAGGTGAAACCTAGGGAAGCAGCTACAGGCGGTGAGGTCAGGCTCAGTGCGCCCCCAGTGGCTCAGCGGTATGTCTGCGGACTTACACGCTAAAATCTGGGTTTCGATACCCGTGGTGGGCAGAGCACAGATAGCCCATGGAGTAGCTTTGTGCTTAATTCAAAACAACAACAACAACAACAGGCTCAGTGAAGGAACTATAGAAAAACAAATAATAAATAATGGAAAAGAATCATCACATCACAAGTACCCAGAAGCTATGTAAACATTGCACTCATCATCCACAATCATTTTGAAACGTTAATTATAAAGCCATAATAAGCTAATGTTTTGAAAGGATACTTGTGTACGAAAAAAAAAAAAAACTGGAAAAAAGTATATTAAAAAATAAAATATTATTTCCATTTATAAACACTTGGAATGACAAAGCGTGAGATACTAGCCACAACAGATCAAGAAAAACACATAACGAAGAAAGTCTTATTCGTCTAATCGACGTAACGCTGTATACGAAAAGGTAAGATAGGCTTCAGAGGTAGTGATGAAAGTACAGAGGATTTGAGTAAACGGGACTTACTTGAGCTTGCCGACCTGCTCGCAAACTATGATAGAGTGATGAATATGTATTGAAACATAAGCACAAACTTGCAGCAGTTGGAAGAAGCCACAAATACAGAACAGGATAAAAACTGGCCTTTGAACAACTTTAAGTACGTATGTCAGAAAGAGTATTCCATAAGAAAAGGAAGCAACCAGAATACCTCCAACTTTTCTTGATGAAATAACAATTGTGACTTACACAAAACAAATATCTTTTATTATGTGGTTAATGATGTGTCTGGTATGAAGGTGACATATTTAAGAGTTGTGGCGATCGCCCTTTTCTTGAAAAAAATGACAAAAATACCGTAAACATTAGGTTATTAAATTTATGGCGGACTGTACGAACAAATTATATAGTGCTTTAGCATAACTTAAAAACAATATCTGTAGATATACTGTAATACAAATTATCTAAGCTCGGTACTAGTTTGTTTTGCTCTTTGCCATAATGTACTTACTGTGTGGTCCTCTGGTGGAACAGTAATAAGTTATGGATTTACAACGCTAATATTCGGAGTTCGATCTTCGGCGGGTAGACAAAGCAGATAGATCAATGTGGTTTGGTTCTAAAAAGTGAACAAACGAACCGGCTGGGCGAGTTTATTTTAGTATCAGAAAAACGACGTATTTCTCACTCTAAAAACATCTGCTGTGTTTGTTGAATTTAGTACAAAACTAAATGAGAGCTATCTGCACTAGGGGCCGGCATGGTCTGGCAGTTAAGGCACTCCACTTGTAATCTATTTAAATTTCTCGTCTTGAATAAACATATCTTTTATATTAAGTTCAACTTGTTTGTTTGTTTTGGAATGTCGCAAAAAGCTACTCGAGGGCTATCTGTGCTAGCCGTCCCTAATTTAGCAGTGTAAGACTAGAGGGAAGGCAGCTAGTCATCACCACCCATCGCCAACTCTTAGGCTACTCTTTTACCAACGAATAGTGGAATTGACCGTCAAATTATAACGCCTCCACGGCTGGTAGGGCAAGCATGTTTAGCACTACTCGGATGCGAACCCGCGACCCTCAGATTACAAGCGCATGCCTTAACGCGCTTGGCCATGCCGGGCCAGAAGTTGACCTTAAAATGTCTGTTACTTGTCACAACTTAGAGTGCATGTATACAGCGTAAGAAATTTCAAACAGTCTTCAGTTTATTTGAATCAACACGTGATCGCATGTTTTTCTAGTGCTATAAAATGTTTACACTATAAACAAATTCCAGCTGTCTTTTAGCTCTAGGATGTGTTATTATTAAGTAGTAATGAAATTCATGTGGCAAACGAAATTTTTGAAAATACTTTTGTTAACGATGAAGAGATTGATAAATACAAGGTGCTAACGACAATAAAGGAACCACGCAGGTAAATAACGAGACAAGGATTTCAATGAAAATATTAAACTAATGAATGAATTAAAAATACTTTAAATATTTCGTAGGTTAGTATGTATGTATGCGCGTGCTTTAACATGTCCGGTATGTTTACAGGCCAGGGAGGCTTATTGATCGTTGGAGTGTACTTTTATATTCTGTTGACAAGTTTGTATCCACCAAAAGAACGGAAGCTCCATTATAATAGGCTGCTGGCTTACTTGTTGGAGCAGACATGGCTAAGAACTTGAGTTCTGAACATTGAGTGGCGAATTTATTACCTACAAACAATGATACATTAAAAGTCAACACCTAGATAGATGCATTTAACGGGGGTGGGAATCAGTTGTCCTAAAAGGAGACGAAGAGAAAAACAAAGCCATAAATATTAAGCTGTTAAAAACTCATATAAAGGAATATTCCTGGCAGCGATCATGCCCTCAAAAATTCTTCAACGTCTAACAAAGCAAAAATCAAACAAACAGATTCTGCAAAAGGAACACTCTATATTGGTGGAATAGTAGTACTGATAAATCCTTGAAAGCATACAATCACGCCCATACTGACTTCATAGATAAGATATGACCCACCCCAAACAGAGGAGGCAAGGTTTGCATTGAATAGGGAGGGACTTGTGTTCTCTACAGGCGTCCAGCTTCGAAGACACGTGGCATGAAAGGAAATGAGCTGTGCAGCAAAGCCAATCTTAAAACATCTTCCCTTTGTCTAATAGTAATGTTTACGATTATGATATGTTCACTCTTTTTAGATTTAGATTAAGGCAAGGCCTTCATGTGTAAAAATATTAGATATTCCTGTTTGTGTTACAGTTACATGTGGATATGGAAGCTACCCTTAGCTCGAATGAAAATATGGAGCCATAAATACATTTAAATATGGAGTTTTGGATCTTGATTATATAAGAATATCTACTTTTAAATTGGTTACTGAAAACTTTAGAAACATATCGCAGAGAAGACAAAACAGAACAAACACTACTGAATCCACAGCTGATACGTGGAAAGACTTTTAAGCTGGTTGAAACACCTTGGCAATAACTTTACATCAGGAATGTGTCTGTAATACAGCTTAAATCTTCACTGATGCTGACATAATTCTCAGAATAGGCGTCATTGTAAAACACATAAGATGGGCTATAGATACAATTACTACTAGAAGATGCATCATGAAGCATGAAAATCATAATGGATTCCCATCAACACTGATCTGTTTTGATGATCTCTGCTGTTGTCAAAGTTGAGTCATGTTCCGCACAATCAATAACAGAAGTACTTATGAGGACAGAACAACACCATCTTTTGCAGGCATCGCTCTCCTCTGGAATAAACACGTATCTGGTTGTAACCTTCGGCAGATTACTTCACCAGATACATTAACACTATGATAATCAGAGCTACCATAGGCATCAGTGCAATGAAACATGCAACCAGAAATAGTGTTAAGCAAAGTCACCCTGATTTTGGTTTACCAAATTTTTACATATTCCCATTATTCATCTTGACCCACCAATGATCGGATAGATAACATACATAACAGTTGTATAAGACCAGTCCGGAAATTTACCATTAAGTTTAGTAAGTCTGAAAGCTTATAACGCTAAATACTTCGGACAAATAAATAAACGAAAATTCAGGCACCAATCAAGTCGGGTATTGTTTAATAGGTACTTCAGAAGAGAGTCGAGAGAGAGCAGACAAGTGCTATACAGCCGTCACTGACATAATTCATCACTGTCACATATCAGATTTCTCCATTTGGAATGAGGATCTGTCACCATTTGGGGGATCTTTCAAGCTTGTATAGGCAGGAAATGTTGACATCTGTTTAAAGGTTACAGTAAACAGTTACCTGTCGTCATAGCAATAGATGATTCATACACCAGGGATAGCAAGAGAGCTGGTTGGATATTATTTATATTATATGGCTAGAGCATCCCACAAACAGCGTAAGGATTGGACTGGAAGTCATAAAGCGAGCTCTCCTCTGAATTACTGAAAGCAACAAATTTCAAACGAACAGTTCTACCAATATAATATTCGTGCTTGACACACAACATATGATTGGGAGAAAGCACAACAACTGCATGACAAAATCTCACCTGTGGATATATGCCAAACCATGCAGGGGTAAAGCTAAATAAGGAAGCTGACAAGCTTGCAGAAAACGTCCCTTTATTAAATTTATCGCAAATTTTTGACTTGTACTACATTAGCAAAGTGAAATAGACAATAATGGAAAATCTTCATGAACATTCAGAAGAAATGTGACTACTGGAAAATAAGATACTATGTTCGGTAGGTATTAAAAGCAAAAGATGGGGAGTCAATGGGTTATTATACAGTCAGAAGGCCACCAGTGAGATTAGTAAAGAAACTTTATTCTATCTCCTGTAAGGCAAAAAAGCATGTCATGAGAGGTCAACACCTCTCGGCGCAACTCCTGGAATGAGTTACCTTGTACCCAACTCAACTTAGATAACGTGGAACAAAATGAACAATAGAAAAACTGCATAATTTGCAACTAAGAAAGAATAATATTGTTTGTTATTTACAGAAAACGTATTTATGTGAATAACCAATTAAGTAAAACAAAGTTAAACGTAATTTTCTTAATACAGACAGAGGCATAGAATTATATTAAACGGTATCAATGCGGATTACTATAAACAGCTACCAAACTGTAGTAGTATAAATGTTCATCTCTATTGAATTTACACTATTTACTTTGAAAAGTATCCATAAAATAGTTAACTTACAGAAACATTGTGATAAAGTAATCTAATGATAATCAGTTGATTATTCAGTGACTAATAATTTAATGAGAACAATGATCATTCAACTGAAAGCAAAACCTGCAGTGCATTAAAGAAATGAAACTTAAATTCACCTGATAATTGTAGAAGAATTTTCATTATAAACAAATCTTGCATGGATTTCTGATGACAGGAAAACATTTGTATTGTAGAGGAAATATGTTTAAAGTATTAAAATTATTAGATAGATATTTTGCTACTTTGTTATTGCATTTGATATGAAGAACTAGTCAGAAGTTTTTATAAAACCTCTAGTTAATTCTAATTTAGTATATTCTTGAAGGGTATGAAATAATTTAAATTGTTACTAGCTTCTGGATTTTTTATTTTAATCAGAAAATGAACAAATAACTTGTAAAGAAATAACAAAATGATAATGTATGGATTTTAAAAGAAAAAGGCAAGTTAATAAAAATTTCGATGCTTAGGAATTGCTTGATTTAAACAGAAAGTATATTGCAAAAGTATATCATCAAAAATAATCAAATTAAACTCAAGAGTGTGATGACAATTTTATGTTTAAATATTAGAATGATTATTTCTTTCTAACTGGAAAAAAACCTCCGAACATAACAACTGAAATAAGGGAAAGTGTAATAATATTGTGTACTTGATTTAAAAAATAATTCTAAATAAGATTAAACAGAAAGAACAATAATATTATTTTTTCTACATGTAAATAGTTATTGACAACAACATTTATAAAACGGCCAATGATTTTTTACTCGATAACACTTGTTAATGGTATTCGAGTAAAATGATAACAAATAGATTTTATATTAAGCATTCATTAAATTTGACACGAAGGTAAAGAGAATTTTATAATTTTTGTATTTTATGAGGTTGTTGTTCTAAAAACTTTAATTAAATGGAGAAGAAAAGGAACATAATTATATTACAACGAAAAATCAATCAAAAAGGAAAAATTGAGACAAATTATTAAATGTAAAGATTGTAAAAAAGTTATAATATATTTTCATTCCAAACTTTTCCCTTGACAGATTATATTTTCTCCAATTAAGTCTTTTTATCAACTTATGTTCAAATAAATTATTGAAGACCCACTCAATGTATAATACGTTTAAATATATTTTGTTTTCTAGAGATTTCTCTTAGGTGAAAAAATAATCTTGTGCATAACTACTGAAGCTCTCATAAAATATATGATCATAATCTACATTTTCATTGTATGTTAATAATACTAGTTAATGTGTTTCTATTTTTTTTACCAAGCACATTTTACACTTATAATATTTAAAAAGATTTGTTCCTTTTATACATTTTATTTCTTTGCATATCATTCTTTGTTTCAATCAGAAATAATTTATTTTTATTGTACATTTCATCGAAATATTTTCCATATTTTAATAACTTTTAGCACTGTTGCCCATAAAATGACCACAGTTGTTGATATGATGTTCATACTTCAGTGATGTCGAGAAACCCACTTGTTGAGAATTGTTATATGCAAAAGTGTTTTCTGAGCCCAAAAGAGCCGTTTTTTGCATATAAAGATGTTCATACTTATTTGAAAATATCTGTTATAGCTTCATTAAGATCCAGACTGGTATTAATAACTTTTTATTAACTATATAACAATATAACAACATATTCTAACATTATTAGATCTTGACATTTATTATTGATATTTACATACTTGATAAAATAAAATTTAAATATTTATTTTTTCATATTTTAAAAACTTTTCAGAAATAACCAATTCAATAATCGTACTTAGTGTTTATTTAAACAATATCTTATAAGTTTTTACAAGTCATCAAACTCATAAAACAGTAGAAGTCCTTACATATCCTATTCTTTAAAGCTTGGTTAATGAAATCTGAGAAATAATCCTTAGTAAAATTATCACTTTTTATTTCATTTTTGAGCAAATTTACTATCGAGTTCCCTACTCTTAAAATTTATATAACGAGTTTGAAAATATTTTGAAAAGTTTCTCTGTTTAAGCATTGGTTTCAATCAATAAGTATCACTTGAGTGTTTGGGTTATAAATCTTCTTATTACGTTATCAAAATCCATTTCTTAGTTTATGTGGCAGTAAAATATTCCACAATTTTATGTTGCGTGTCCAATAGAATTGTTCAATAACAACATATGTTTTACTTCTAGTGAAATTCTTACTGAAACTTTTATTTTGTGTTTAATCAATTTTAAACCGTCTCAACCCTTCCTCATTTCTATGTTCCTTGAATTTGTTTTTATATATTTTTCAATATTCTTAACTTGATTCTAACTGAATATATTCTAAACATTTATTAAAGACATTTATCATAGTTGTTGTAAACTTCTCCTTTCCCCTATTATTTACAAGCTAATCTTATGGTATATCCTTACCATTCGTCATCGATACGTGATGCTAATAGTTTTCATACGAGTATAGAATATTTATAGAATTCGGGATTTATTTTTTATCATAATGTGTTTCAAAGTATTTTAATAATTCATCTCGAGTGTGTTTTAACAGTTTTCTATTCCTTTTCATTTTAAAATTTAATAGAACAAAAACATTATTCAATATATTTTACTTTCTATACAAAAAGCCCCTTTATGGTTTAATGGTAACCTAAAAGCCGTATTTCGATACTCGTGTTGGGCACAGAACAGATAGCCCATTATGCAGCTTAGCTTAGCGTTTAACAATAAATTTGTTTGTTTGTTTTGGAATTTCGCACAAAGGTACTCGAGGGCTATCTGTGCTAGCCGTCCCTAATTTAGCAGTGTAAGACTAGAGGGAAGGCAGCTAGTCATCACCACCCACCGCCAACTCTTGGTCAATCCCACTATTCGTTGGTAAAAGAGTACCCCAAAAGTTAGCGGTGGATGGTGATAACTAGCTGCCTTCCCCCTAGGCTTTTACTGATAAATTAAGGACGACTAGCGCAGATAGCCATCATATAGCTTTGCGCGAGATTTAAAAAAACGAACAAACTGTTTTCCTGACAATATGTGGTCAGTACTCGCCATTAATTTTATTTTCTTGAGACTTCGTAGTTTCTTTATTTCATTTCATCATCTTTTTTTCATACGCAGCATAGTGGGAGTGGCAAGAGTTAGCGTACGGACTGTGAATTCCAGGATTCTTGTTCGCGGCCAGTTGCCACACTTTGGAGCCATGGTGTGTTATAAATGTAAAGGTCAAATCCAACTATTTCAGTGGCTCAAGAATTAGTGGTAGGTACTGCATCAGTTCAAACCCGAAAAAGCTACTTGTGTCGTTGTTCGAAATAAAATAAAAATAGTATACAACATAAATAGAATTTGGTGGTCAAAAAGAAACACACGCGGAAATAGTTCCATGTATATTAACAGTGAAATACAACCCATTATAACCCTTTCATCAAAACAAAACTGTTGTTCTTAAATTATATTTACATGTATATAAAGAATAATTCATTATTTGTCCATAACATGCATGTTTGTTTTGAAGAACGCATTCAGTTTTTTAAAAACTTATATGGAAAGTAATTGTGTAAGCTGCATTAAAGTTTGTGTGTGTGTGTGTGTGTGCTTGGGTTTCATACATTTTTATGCGCCTGATTGTAATCACTATACTATGACAAAACTCTCGCTTACGAATATACGTACAATTTCCTATTTCAAATGTTTTTTGTTTTTTTCATTTTCCGTCACGGATGTGCCTTTTCTTAAATTAGTTTGCTGTAGAATAGTTCACTTTCTTTACCAATTCAACAATGAATGGTTTAATTCCGTGCACTAAGCAACAGTGAATAGCTTAATTTTACATTCTACTAAGATGATGAAATATGCTTAAAATGTAAAGATATGCCCAAGAAAGATTACTTTTGCTGAGTTGCAAAAAACAAAAATGGAATGATAGTTGAGTTACTTATAAACAGTCGTATCAAAAGAAAATTTCAGTACACCTATAAATACATTCTTATATATAAATAATAGAAATGAAATGTATTCGAGACAGATAATAACAGTTTATCCATACAGTATAATAAAATAAAGCAAGTAGACTGGCGATATCGAAGGGTGATATTAACGAGCTTAATCTGACAACCACCATAATAGATATTTAAAAACAAAGCAAAAAAGGTGATAGTGGTATCAAACCACTCACATTACCACCACAATGAGTTAAAACAAAGCGTTTCTGACAAGTTACGATAACGAAACGTTCAAGTTGCCACTATTAAAAATTATGCAAGGTTTATTCTATTCATTTACGAATTTTTGCACAAAGCTAGGATATCTTAATATAGATAGCCCTGATTTCAAAGTGATAAACTATAAAGAAGGTAGCCGGTTAATAGCACCAAAATACAATGCTTGGGGTACTAATGTTTTTCAGAAAACTGGACCTTTACAAATATCTTTGTAGCATGCCTACGGCTCCAATATTCAGAACATGACTTTAAGGCAACGGAAAAGGAACCAAAAATCTTCAGATTCACAGTCCACGTAATAAATGATATACTGAATGTTGAAATTATGTTAAAGTTTATGAAAATTTATTTACGAATTTGGGCTTGTTTGTTAAGGGCAAATATATACAGATAATTCTCTATGCTTTGTTGCCCCCCAGTGGCTCAGCGGTATGTCTGCGGACTTGCACGCTAAAATCCGGGTTTCGATACCCGTGGTGGGCAGAGCACAGATAGCCCATTGTGTAGCTTTGTGCTTAATACAAACAACAAACAACAACAACTATGCTTTGTCTATTACTTCTGTTAACCCATTGTCTTACAACTGAGTCACTAGGGAAGGGGGTATAAATTTGGAAAGTATTAAAACATAATTATTTAATTAATATGTCAGAATACATAAATGTTGATTTAACATTCCTATGGTAAAAATAATATTTAAAAAAAATATTCTCACTATACCCTTAAGGAGTGTGTTTGTTTTTCTTATAGCAAAGCCACATTGGGCTATCTGCTGAGTCCACCGAGGGGACTTAAGCAAAGTGATGAAAAGATTTAAATAATTACACAGCAATCGCATTATTATTAATTATATCAAAAATCATCAAAAAGTAGTTTAAAATATTTATTAAAAATTACATTCAGTAATTGTTTTCTAAAATCCTCATCTCAGATACAGGAAAAATAGAATATAAAAGATACACTATATAAATTCATTAATAATTTGAATTATTGTATCAGTGATAATAATATACGATATTTTTATATATTTGAAAGTTTTTGATACAATTTGACAAGATCTTTTACTTAAAAATCAGTAAAAATACAACAAAGGGTATTGTTTCAAATCTGTTCGAGTTTTGTGTATTAAGTAGAAAATCAATGTAACGGAAATTATTTCTAAGGTACTCTAGGGATCAGTTTTGCATTCATTTTTATTTCAGTTTTATTCAACTGATTTCTGTGATATTTAATTTTCTGGAGAATACCTAGTTTTATAGATAGTTCTGTTAATTTGTAATGTAATTCTGATAATGGCTGTATAAAAAATAAGTTACTATTTACACTATATAAAATAATGGCTTAAAGAAAATATATTAGGCAGAAATGTAAAGAAAATAGTTATATGAGATTTTATTTAAAATAATTAAAAAATATATTGGAAATCTTCCATGATATTATAAAATAGTATAGTTGTAAGTTTCATTTGTAAATATATCACAGACATCAATTATATTTTAGATACATTAGAACATTTAAAAGTTATGGATTTAATTAGAGGTAACAAATTAAAGTAATGGAAAAATAAATAAAACATGTTGCGGTAAGATTTTATTATGAAAGGAATTACAGCCCTTAATTATAGCTGAATTTTATTCTGTGAAACAGTACGATATGACCTGTTGGAAAGATACTTATTTAACAAATTTTGGAGTTATAATGCAGTTACATAAATATTATAAAGTGTATGTTATTGTTAGTATAGTGCGGTAATGTAAAATTACAACTGAAATGTATTATCGTTACGTAAAAAATATATATTTCTAAAACATTAAATAAATTTAGCATCGATATATGGAATTAGCAAAAATAAATTCATTGTATAAAATAAGAACTAAAGATTGGAATTTACAAGTTCCTCAAGTAACAAAATAAAATATTTAGAAAATTATTAGATGAGTGTGTGTTTTCTTTCTTTTAGCAAAGCCACATCGGATTATCTGCTGAGCCCACCAAGGGGCATGGCACCCCTGATTTTAGCGTTGTTAATACCTAGACTTACCGCTGTACTAGCGGGGGCATTGTTTGCTGACCCTCAGAAACATTATAATAATATTTAAAATAGAAAGTGATCACTATTTAACGGTTTTATATATATATATTCCAGTGTTTTCTTTGAATATATTGTTTCATGAATTTTGAGTGTGTTTTTAGCACTGATCATGAAGCAATGAAAAATTGGAAAGAAAGATACAATAGAATACCATTTTTATGGACTGAATCAATGGTATCTAACTTTATTATCGCTGTCCCTGTTTTGCTCTCTGCGCATGAGCTTCGAGATATTGTAATTTAATTATCAGATTTGTTTCAGTATATGATAATCGAAATTATTCCTCGTTATTTTTACTTTATCATGACATAAATGTATTACGTAATCATTACTTAGTGTGCAACTTCACTTTAAGTGTTCTTCTTTATAGAACAAAAGGTTGCAATAAACAAATGTTTTAATTTAATAAAAAGTGCCTGTGATATGAAGTTTAAATAATATTTATATCATGGGGTTTTCAACTTTTGTAACTTAAGAATTTAAAACATCCTTCCTAATTTGATATATAATTAAATAACAACCACTTTTAATTCCTTATTATACTGAACAGTACAGCGTGTCAGGAAAGTTTTGAAGAATGCACTTCAACTTCTTCTGAGTTTCTCTCTCACTCCTGCCAAATACTCCTTTTAGTCAGTGATACCTATTGAGTGTGGGTATGGGTGAGCATGAGGGTAAAAAATTAAATAAACTTGACAATGGAATACAATTCAGTACTAGGCTACATATTATCGCATTTTCACTGAGCCTCCTTAGAAATTTGCCATCAACACATTTAAATTTGCGTTACTGCTTTTGATCCACAGTTTTGGAACCACTGAATGCCAATATGGCAGCCAAATAATTAGTTCGTAATCACAATGCATTGAATTAGAGCCATTAAAACAGACAAACTTCATCAATTTTTTTTTTTAAAAAGGTTAAAGGCAAGTTGATATTCAACAGTTAAGCATAGTTACCTTTGCAAATGAGACAGTACGATACTTCTAACAACAAGCCTCAAAGTATAGGTTTTAAATGTGTCTTATATAAAAAGTATTGAATAGCTATTCTTAATCAGGAATACAATGTTTCTTTTTTCCCATAAATCTCTTTTCTTGACGAATATTAATTTTTACTTAGAAAACTTAATATCTAATTGAGATAATTTCCCAATGTAATAATCAAGTATCGCAGATTATTTAACTTCAATGTTCTGAAGTTCTTTTGACGATAGTTTTGAAATAGCATCTGTTTAACATAACCGCAAAATGTTACATTGAAAATATTTGGTTACTAAGGTATCGTTAAATTGATTAATAGTTCAAGCATTCAAGATATAGCATTTAAAAATAACAAACCATGTTTTTAGACTCGTGGAGTATGAAATTAGAAAACTAAATCAATAGAATGATACAAACATCGACAATGCCATCAAATTAGTGGAATGATGAACAAAGATTGATATTGCCACCAAATCGGTGTTATATGACTAACATCGAAATTGTCCACGTTTCCAATGAGACTGTGGTTAGTCTCATTTTTAACTATGTATTGTGTATTAATTATTAAACATTGGTTTTTATATGTACGCACATCTGTGTCACTGTAAACTTTTACACGAGCGTCGCCCTAATCTTAATGATGTGAGCATATATATGTGAATACTGTAAGAAGCCTAAACATATCTGTTATAGGTATTATCCAATGGGCTTAACATTGTTCTACTGCAAACTTCTGGCCACCTTTTGTAAAGTTACATTCTTTGCTTTATTCTAGATAGAGAAAGTACGGCATTTAAATATGCCTACTTCAAAACCTATTTTCCATAAGATTATTTCGTAAACTTCAAATGGCAGGCATTACTAGCTAAACATCTTGTTTATAAATAAAAGACCCTCACTAAGTCAGAAGGATACAGGTCATAAATATTTTAGACAGTATTTCTTCCGACACGTGAAGGAGAAAGACCCCAGAAAGCGATTAAAACTCGTATAGCGTACTGTTATCTTTAACTGTTCACTCCATATCGTATGTATAACACATACGTGGAGTGTACTCGTTGAATAGTTTTAAACTTGATGAATTTTAATTCATATTTAGAATGGTCCCACAGGAATAACTTTTGAAAGTTAGTATTAGCGGATACACTATGAAGATTATTTTATGATCCTTATAATGAAGCTAATGATTGTACATTACTTTATATGCAATCTCTAAACAGAAAATTAATGTCAGTTACATTTAACCCCACAATAATTACAGTAGCTTAGGTTGTCACCTATCGTTGGTAAAAGTAACTAATACAAAGAACGAAAATTATATACCTGGTATACCCAGGTGGTAAAGGCGCAAGAGTCGTAATCTGAGAATCGTGGGTTCGAATCCCCGTCACACTAAATAGACTAACCCTTTCAGCCGTTGGGGCATAATATGACGTTCAATCCCACTATTCGTTTGTAAAATGAGTAGCCCAAGAGTTGGCGGTGGACGGTGATGACCAGCTGCCTTCCCTCTAATTTTACACTACTAAATTAGGGACGGCTAGAGCAGACAACCCTCGTGTACTTTTGCGCGAAATTCAAAAACAGACAAACAAAACATCCTCTTAGACGCTGAATCGTTGTCGTGACAACACTCTCTTAGACGTTAAATTATGAGGGTAGCAGCACTTTCGCAGACATTTAAGTTGTGATAGTGCCTTGCAAAAAGATTCAATGAATTATTAGAATTGTTCCCTAGTTATAACTACCGTAACTAATAATAACACTGTACATGTAAATAGGGCTTAAAATAAAATAATAAATCTACAGACGCTTAGTGCAATTATGTATTAAATTAGAGACAAAAGTATACTATTGCATATTATTGGTATACTTGAAAGAGGTTAAGAGACTGAAAACTCAGTTCTAGTCTCTGAAAGCTATTAAGCAATGCAGGAGTTAGAATTTTCAACTTGAATGGAATTTTATGCGGCACGGAGGCTAAACATTCTGGCTAGACTCCCCCTAAAGTATCTAATTTTGAACTCCTGGCACGGAGGGAAGCAGCATCCATCGATACCAGTGATTTCAGACTAAATGCTCTTGTAACCTACCCACAATTAATAGTATGAAGTGTGTTCAACGATATCGCTGCACGAACCTTACTTACGATCTACATCCTGAAACACCAACCATAAGGCCTAAAATATACAACACCGACCTTTATATGTTGTAAACAAGTTTAGCAACACCTTGTAAGTTTGGTTTGGCTTGTTTCGAATTTCGACCAAAGCTACACAAGGGCTATCTGCGCTAGCCGTCCCTAATTTAGCAGTGTAAGACTAAAGGGAAGGCAGCTAGTCATCATCACCCACATCCAACTCTCAGGCTACTCTTTTACCAACGAATAGTAGTATTGACTGTTACATTATAACGCCTCCACGGCTGAAAGGTCGAGCATGTTTAGTGTGATGGGGATTCGAACCCGCAGCCCTCTGATTACGACTGGAGTGCCTCAACCACCTGACAATGTCGGGCCTACCTTCTAAGTTATTATTGTACATTATTTTACATTTATTTGAACACAAGTGACTTAACCTATTAGAAACAGTTAAAAACAAGTAAAAACTTATTGAACGTGATCAGTGAGAAATACGGTTGAACAATAACAATTTACATGTCAAAACATTTAATGTCTGATTGATTGTTAGTCTGTATTCGACCTCAGACTTCTTTATTCCACAACTAAACTGCTCTCGTGAACAGTAAGTGGAAGTACCTCAAATAAAATAATAAAGTATTCAGCATTTTCAACTGCAACTAACTAGAAGGTTGTAATGAACAGTTAAGTCCAACACTTTAAAATTCAGGCATAGTTCATCCTAATTTACGACTGTTCAGCAGAATGCGTGAAACAAGTCAGCGTCAACTACTGTCTACATGACTACTAATGGGACTGACTGTAACTTTTATAACTCTTCAAAATTTGTAGTGCATACTGAAGGATCTTGCACATTTTGGTAATAAAGGTATTTACAAACTACATTTTCGCTACAGGGATTATAAGACTTTTATTTTAACCGACAGTTCTCTTTTGCGGCATCTTCAGGGCTGGTACATAAAACAGTTTGATATTAAAATATCCGTTAAGCTATATAAACAAAGGAATAAAACATCATGATTTGGTTTAACTGTAACTTTTACAACTCTCCTGAAAGTACGGGGGGGGGGTATTCATTGATGTATATTGGGCTCAACGGTGGACTTTACGATAAGCAGTCCAGCACGCTAACCAATATAAGCTACCCGACCCGGCCCAACGTAACATACAAATAATGTTCTGTGCGTGAGAAGCAGTCATTTTTCTTCAAATATGTTCATACATTCATCCATATTTTCCCTCGCCTTCATTTTTTCCCGCCATTTATAGGATAAAAATGATTTAAAACTTAGAAGCATTTGAACATCATGTGCTATGTTTCAAAATACGTTTCACTACTATCAGTTATAATAATAGCTTCTGTGATGTTTTTGAACGTACGTTCCTTGATTAATTAATGCATTCAAATCAAGGTTTGTACTGCTGTAGTAAATAAAGAGACAAAAAGGATATTAATTTGCCAAGAAGCTCTTAATGATTTTGTTAAAGAACAACTACGTGGTTCAGACATAATTGTAACCAAACATGTAATAACGACCAACACGTGGGATATCGCTAGCGTTGAAGCAGGTTATTAATAAAGACTCTATTGATCAACTGTGGTAACTACTTACTGCCAGTGAATTTTATTATTTTTGAGTTCAGAATTTATTTAATCTAAGTAACTTATATTGAACAAAATAACGTGGATAATGAAAACCAACCAAGTTTCAAAAGTTCTTTTAAGAGTTGTCTGATTATAAGAAACAATAATTTCAGACTGTTATTAATTTTTTGTGAATAATATTAGCGGGAAGATATTTATGGAAGTTATCAGCGATAGGCTTAGTGATATATTACGTTTATATACGGGGCTAGATCTCCGACATGTACATAGAGTGTAGGTAGATTTGTATTAAAATAAAATAATCTGTCAAATAGAAGTAAGTCCTATCTGTCGATAAAGGTATGTCGTATATCAGATTAAACTTATATTCTCAAGCTCCCTATGCACACATGTGAAATGAAATTAGAGTTTAGGAGTTAAAAGCACCGAGCGCTGAAACTCATGACATCCATGAGTAAAATATATGTAACTAAGCTACGTCACCAGTAGTGGGATGATATATACATATATGGTTACCCTTAACAAAGTAGAACTGAATTATGCAAATCAATAATTATAAACAGCAAGTAAAATATATTATACTTGATTATTAACCAAGTTATTTAAAACAGATCATTGAACACGATAAATTATTTAGCTTCCCAAGTGGTTTTATATATATATATACGAGTACAGATACTATAAGAAAACAGATTAAGTAAGATGTGCTATATGATAATACTTGGCCGTTTAATACCACAGTTATTCACACATTATTTATATAACGCTAGTTGTCTCTCGATCTGTTGTTTGAATGGAAATTCAAGTTACTGAAGAAATGAAATTCATGATGGACGTTTATGATGTGTTTATGATCACCTGGTCTTGTTAAATAACACGTTATTGCTATTATTATAAACTACTAATTTATTTAACTTTGAATTAACTCTTAATTTTACCTTCTGTTTCATAGTCGGTAGTCCTGCAGACTTATGCTGAATCACTGAAGGGTGGATGACAAAGGGACCTTAGCAACAAGAATGCTATCCACTAATGTTGAAAGAGCATCAGTTGGAACCTTATAGTGTCAAGCCTTTTTAAAAGTGTTCTGCTGAGAGATACTTCTGCAGATGCTTTAAATAAAAGTTCTTTTATCTTTCTTATTTACTGTTTCATACCATTAGTTTACATTGTTGAGATGATTTGGTATGTGCTTAGATGTTGTATTTATGTGTATTCCAGTGATAAGACAACTGCCTATTTTTTAGTCATTTGATATAGAAAGGAAAGTATGTAAATCTTTTATATAAATAGCCAAATGTAACCACATAGTTAGCATAGTGGGCTGTAAATCGAGAAATCCAAGGTTTGAGATGTAATACTGCAGAGCAAATTTCGCACTTTCAGGTGTGAATAAGCTATAAAAGTGACAGTTAATCTCGCTATTAGTTTTAAAGAATCAGAAACAAAATCATTGCAGTGGTGCTAAGTGTTTGCAGGGCTACCTTCCTTCTGATTAATAATTCCTGAGCCTGTGAGGTCGTTGACTTGGCCGTTTAGAATAAGGTGTTGTTCAGGCTAAAAATTCGAATTCCAACCATAATCAGCCCTGTTACTTGTAGTAAATATACTATTTCACTGACTTGAGTTGCTCAGTTGGGTACTAGATGACATTCTTAAGGGTTGCGTCAACAGATGTTGACCAATCATGTACAAACCGGGCAGGAAGTAGAAGTTATCTTCCTTACTAAGGTTACAAATGACTTTCGGACTGTATAATGTCCCATTTATTTTCTACATTTTACCTTTCTTTGCTACATTATACATTACTTTCCTTTCCAACAGTTTTATTTTCTCTAAATATTAATGAAGATCTTTCCATAGTTACCAATTTCGTCTTACTGGTGCCAAAGAAGCCAATGTCCTACCGATAAAGTTGTGCTTAATCTCAATCTAATAGAGGAGAGTCTTATGTAAGCTTAGCATCTTTTTTGTTTTGTTTTACCACTACGTGATCTAACACACACGTCCAAATATTGGTACTACCATGCAGATGTTTTGCTTTCGTACAATCATCTGAAGCCAAGTCATTCTCAAGTTTGCGTAGCACTCCCTCTGAGTCAATTACGAGTGTTACGTTGGCGACACTGTTTATGTTGTTCATTACTTTGAGCAGTCCAAAGAAAAATTTGCTTTATGACGTTCAACTTCATCCTAGTGCTTCTATGAATGCTTCATTAGCCTTATTCCGAATGTTATTACTCCTTATGACTATGAAATTTCTCTCTACCTTTTGTGTAGAAACTGTCAGTGGCTTTAATTCCACCATATTCAGGCTTTTTGTGCTTCACTGATTATACAAGTTTTACGTTTTCTGTGTAGTCTGAGCTTTACTATTCTGAAGGTGACAGTTGTTTATTCCATGTGAAAAAACCTAAAATATGGTGGTGAAAAATTATGTTAGTTGATGTTACGTTTTTTTTATTGCGGACTGAACGCAACAGAAAGACACAGATAGCAGCTTGTTTAATTTATTATAATTATCTACTTATGTGATAGACACAAAATATATTATCTAATGGCAATAACAGATATCCAGTTTCAACCATCAAAACAACTTACAATACAAAAAAGTACTGGCCTGTGCTTAATAATATGATCCAGGATAAGTGTCCAAATCCGAAATCCAAAGTTCCAATCTAGGCGTTGAATTCAGTCCCATGGAGAAATTTTCGAAGTTTGAATGGGTAATTTCAAATAAAAGTTCACAGTCCAATTCCTATTGACTTTCGATATAATCCGTAATCCGACTGAATTGTAAAGATTGACGGAGTAAAAATTTCACCGCTTTAGTTGATCTAGCTCTATTCACAAATTCAGTTTAAACTTTCTCAAACGAGACAAACTTCTTGATCAGAGTAAAAATGGATGACCTCGTTCCCTCGCATTGCCGTCTGTTTATATACTATATTGCGTAACTTCCCAGAATTCCACGGTACAAACACCAGGCCAATACAAGTGATCAATCTATCTAGTTTTAAAAATTTCTACATGAATAATTCTAAATGAATTTTAATTAATTCTAAAATGTTATTTTAAATTTCACCGATTTAAACCTCGAAACAATAATATAAATATAGAATTATAAATAATAAATATGGGAATTCAAATACGACATTACATTATATTTACATTACATATGCATGATATTTACATGACATTTACATAACACTCGACATGGTTGTCGTTTACATAACATTTACATAACACTCTCGACAATATTTACATGATATTTACATAACAGTTGAGGATACATAGCACTTGTTCATTCATGAATATCTCCTACGGAACGTTCTAGGCTTGCTTCGCCCACAATAATGCACAATCTTAATTTTTTTTTTATCAAGCATTGGCAGATGGACTATTTTAAGTACCTTCCAAATCTAAAACTGTTGCAAAGGTGTTCTGAACAGCTTTAAAGCCTTCCCATGTATCAATAGTACTGATTCGTTTCCGTTTTGTTTTTCACTGTGATGATCATCTAATGATTGTAGCAGCATAAGCTTAAAATGTAATAAACTTATAGCTATACCTTATCTAAGATCTTAATGATAATGTTATGTAGAATTATTATTTAATTACCTTTAAGATAAAAGCAACACCCTTTTTTAGGTTTCATATTTTAGGAATTCTGCCTGTTACCCACTCTAGCACAAACTTTAACAAATTATTTTCTGTAAGCCTCTGAAAAATGAAGATTCTTACCTTGAGTTCCATCTTTATATGTATGTACGATTCTACATATCTCCTTCAAGACAAAAATGGCTTCTCATCTGCACGTAAGTGTAGCTCAGATGATTTAATCTATAGTGATAGTTTATATTGCATACCAATATTTTGTGTTACGTACAACGATAATTGCTTGCCATTAGTACTCCTTACGTAGTCGAATAGAATTAATTGTGCAGTAAACACAAGCTACACGGCAAAACACAGTAATTACAAAATTTGTATTTCGTGTGTGAGGCAGTTAATGCTGTAATACACTCTAAAAATATAAATATAGAACTTGAATCTAACAACAAAGATATTTGAAAGATATTTTAATCCTGTTGAAACTCCAAACCAGATGGTAATAATACAACCCTTTTAGAGACTGAGCAGCGACATTCATTTGACAAAACTGCCAGCGTAAAGACATTATCGTATTCTGACACTATGAAATAATTTTGGTGAAAAATGTGTTTTGTCACAGATATAGCTTTATTTAGACAATCCAACCGGCATTTCTCGGAACATATATGCGAGATGAAGAAACGTCTTTTAGCTATTCATAAACAAAAGAGGACCTTATATTAAAATTAAACTGTACAAGGTGGCCCAAAAGTTTGGTTTACTTTCTTTTAAATTTCACGGAAAGCTACACGAGGGCTATCTGCGTTAGCCGTCCCTAATTTAGCAGTGTAAGACTAGAGGGAAGGCTGCTAGTCATCACCACTCACTGCCAACTTTTGGATTACTCTTTTACTAATTAATAGTGGAATTGACCTTCACATTATAACGCCCCCATAGCTGAAAGGGTGAGCATGTTTGGTCCGATGGAGATTTCAACCCGCGACTCTTAAGTGCCTTAATCACCTGGCTATGCCGGGCCTAAAAACTTAGTTTCCCCAAAGCAGTATAATAATTACTTTTAATGCTCATCTGTTTCGGTTTAACGTACAATTTATTTTGTTTTTGTTAATTCTTAAAGCTTTAAAGAATCAAAAAGGATGTCCCTTCCAAACCCCTAGTATAACAACCCTTTATTACTAATTAATTTATCCAATCTTTTCGTGAGCCCAGTTAAATTTTGTACCTCCACCACCCTTGAAGGCTGCTCATTCTAAAAGCCAACCACTCTGTTTGAAAAGTAATACTGTCTAAACTAAAGTCGATTCCTGAGCTGTCAAAAAATTAACTTATGACCGCTTGTCTACACAAGTGGGGTAACTATGCTGTGCCCACCGAGAATACTGAAACCTGATTTTTCGCATCATAAGATCTCAGTCTTACAGCGAGATTCTGTCTCCAAACATGAGTACCCTATCTGTCGTGAGGGCATTATAATGTGACAGTCGAATTTTATATTCGTTGGTAAAGAGTTAACGGTTAATAATTTGAATAATTTGGACTAGTTTCCATCCTTCTAGTCTACCACTTTTATATTTAGGACGGCTAGTGCAGATATCCCTTGAGTATTTTGTCGTTAAATTCAAAACAAATAAGCAAAACTTACCGCAAGCCATAAAGTTTGCTGTCTCAGCAATTTATCGAAGAACACTTAAGTACGTGGAGACTGACTTTTGAACCACCTTACACTTCAGTTTTTTGTATATAAAATAAATGCAACTGATAGTTTTAGTGTTTCTAAAATGAATATTTACTTCCTCGATGCATATGTAAAAAAATATTTTAATTATCCAGAACTAACTTAAATCTCACTTTTTAGAGAAAGTAGTAGAGAAAATCTGAGAAAAATCACTTCGATAAAGACGGTCATAAAATTAATAATCATCAAATTTATTACTTTTCCGTGATGAGCCGAATACCGTTTATATGAATAATTTCAAAGTATTAACTACTGTCTTTTATTGAAAACGATTCTAACGCATATTTTAAAATAAATTAAGATCAAAGTCATACACTTCTTATATTTCTAACAAGGGTGACTACAAGTCTTCTGCTGTATTAAATAAATAAATTTAGCGTCTCCATCTGTCTATTACTGAAATGACGACCTAAAATATTATTAACAACTTGCAGATGCCTCTTGAAACAATTCAGTCAACCCGGTTCCTTGGATCAGAAGGTGTGTTCAATATGATCGTCCAGTAAGATGTTTATAATCGACTTTTGCCATTCCATGTGTTATTTCAATAAAACGAATAGCACTGCGCTTGTTTCAAGTAAATGAGACTAATTATAATGCATTGTTAGCAAAAATCTTTTGTTTTTAATACAATAAGCACATCCAGTGCAACTATCACCCAGATTTTTCAATGTGAAGCAGGAATTTTTCCGAAGAAAGAATGCCAGCATTCCTTGTCTTTTTTTTTTAACTGAACGTAAGAAAAATCTACAAAGGAAGTGAACATTTTTTACGGTGATTATTTTTATAAGAAGTTGTGAAGAAGATATAGCCACTTCAAATCAATTTATTCGACATGGTACAATAAATATTGAATGTATAATTAACACTGACATGGAAGACTAAATATAAACTGAACAACAACAAATTTGTATTCATGCATGTTCCACTTATTATGCATTTTTCCCGCACATGCTCTTATATTCAAAATATTGCTTTCAATCAGTTGACGAAGTAAATCCAATTTTTGTTGTTTCATTTTTGTTTTGTTTTGTGTGATTATGTGAAATTCCCTAAAAAAAAGGAAACCTTTTTGCTCTTAATATTTTTCTTTCTCAGATTGACTTTTCAACAGATGCGAAAACTGAAGGACTTGCGTGACATCGATATCAAATTTTATGAATTGCAAAAAAACAACAAAAAACGTATAATCTTCCTGTAATGTACTCTTGAAAATAAGCATTTTGATACATAATTATTTTACCTACAATTTACTGTTCACGATGTACGGAGAGTAACAGACATTTGACTATTATATACACAGATGGGATACTTAAATGTTGATTCAATTTATTTCAACCATTTTACGTTTTAAAATTTTTGATAAAATCACGTTAACTGCAACTGTTTTTTCACGTTCTTTTTTATTTATCCATTTAATATTCAAAATCATAGACAAGTAAAAGTAATATATGTGATGTATTGTTTGTTTCCCAGAAGTCACTTTCCAAAAGGTCTTACGTTGAATAACGAAACCCATCAAAACTTTTTTGTCATTATGCTACTACCAATATATAGAACAAAGAGATGTAGATAAGTCTGGGTATATTTATGTGATTCGACAATAGAGAATAGCTGAATTAATAAAAATCTGTTACTGTTTGAGTTTTGAGTGGGGGAACATAGGAGGACATTATGTGCAACAATATACATATTTTGTTCTTCTCTGCCTTTTATCCGAAAACCTTCTTCATAAGCCAGCTAACCACCTAACATATTTAGCTTTGTAAATATTACACGATCTGCAGAACACAGACGGCCTCTTAATCAAGTGAAAGGTATACCTGCAGTATGGAATCTTTGAAATCTCTGAGAAAGTCTCGTACTGAGCTCACGAAATTACATCGCGCAGATAATATAATTTCCTTGAATAGCATAAATCAAATATTTTTGTTTCCTAAATGTGACAGGGTATATTAGCTATCTGTTGATCTAAGAAAAAAATATTTAAATTTTTTTTTCCTTCTTTTTCAGAAAGCTGCAAAGCTTTCACGAGGGAAATATTTTTGATGCTTTCAAATCGATATGAAGATAACCGAACTTGCTTTGGTAATTAACCCCGAACCGAATCGCATTGATAGAAAACCGTGTATTGTAATCATGCATTATCTTTAAAACTCATCAAATATTCATATATATATATAAATATTGAGGTTTATTTATAAAAAGACATAATGGTGTATCTATCACTTTTTTTTTCTATTTCCACAAAATTTAGTTGTGGTCAAGGAACTGGTGAATGAATTTTTGAAAAACGCTCCGTCTAGGATAAATAACTTGAAAATAAACCAAATATTTGGTAATAGTCACTTTCTGTATGCTGAAAACTGATTGCGTTATGAAAGATGAATAAACTCTGTTGCAACTCACAATTACTTGAAGCTCTATCTCTTTTTTCTTAAAAGGCTCGTTTAAAAAATATCTCCCAGAGCAACTTGAAAACATACTTTTCTGTTATCAACTTACACAACTTATAAATTGATATTTTGTTAAAAGTGTTTGAAATTCAGTTTTAATCGATTCTAAGCTGAGATTGCGGCAGGTGTTCCATTACCCGCCAGTGTCACAGATAACATATATTGGCTATGTGCATGGATATGCCCTAATGCCACAGATTTTGCACGAGTACTTACTTTATTACTGCTGGAAGTCCATGCTTTTAACACTGATGCAAGAAAAACAAGACATTTACTAGGGATGTATGAATTAGTACATTAGTGTTGTTTATACAAAAGTTGGGAAGCAACAAATGATTCCTATTGTTATTGTTTGATTAAAAACATGTATGGATAGTGGGTATGGCCAGGTGGCTAAGGCGCTCGACTCCTAATCTGAGGGCCGCGGGTTCGAATCCCCGTACACCAAACATGCTCGCCCTTTCGGCCGTTAAGTCGTTATAAGTGCGGTGCATCTCACCATTCGTTGTTAAAAAGTGGTAGAGTGGTAATGACTAACTGTCATTCCTCCAGTCTTTCACTACTAAATTAGGAACGGCTAGCGCAGATAGACTTCGTGTAGTTTTACTTGAAACTCAAAAACAAACAAACAAATTGTATGAAAAGGATGAAAGAGCAAAAGATGGAAGTAAATGGGTAATACTGTTTATATGTAAAAACGGCTCGTTTGGGTTGAGAAATTTTTTAAAAAGACAACTTAGACAATTTTATAAACATCCAACAACCAAATTTCCCAGGTAAAATTACACATTTATATTTTCCAGAAACACTTAAAAACAACATCTTAAACGATTTTTCCAAAGAATTTTCTCACAAAAACATCAACATAATTTCACAAAACAGAAAGTTAAAAAATAATCTTACAAAAAGAAACATTAATTCCATTAAAAACCTAAAACAAGACAAAAACATAAAAATTCTAAAAGCAGATAAAGAAACACGAATGAATACATCCAAAAAATGAAGAACATCCTATCAGACACTAACAAATTTAAATCAATACACACAAAACGAAACGAAACAAAATACTATTAAAAATGAAAAAAGCCAACACAATTTCACAAACACTTTATTCACTCCTACGCAAAACCGACTCACGCATAAAACAAATATACGACATTCCCAAACCTCATAAACCAGATTGTCCATTACGACCAATAATGTCTACATATGAATCGCTTAATTACAATTTTGGTAAATACATAGCATGGGCATTCTCCAAATATGTAACATTAGCCAGCTCATTCATCATGACTTTTAATTTCAAGTCTAATCTTAATCAGCTTAATCATAAAGCCTTAATGGCCAGTTTCGATGTTATATCCCTCTTTACAGAAGTCCCAACTGCTGAAGCCTGCAAGATAGCCTTAGAACTCCAAATCCGAGACCCTAACCCATCTATAGGCATTCCCAGCAACCCTTATAGAATTTACCACGATGAAGACAAACTTCATGTTCAACAACCAAAACTACATACAAACAAATGGCCTAAGCATGGGCAACCCAGTATCGCCAGTTCTAGCCAATATTTTTATGACACAAGTTGAAACCCAAGCAATTAACACAGCATTACATCCACCACTATACTGGTACAGATATGTAAATGACACGGTTGCGGGATTCAAATCTACAGAACACATACTTAATTTTTTCACTCACAATAACTCTATACATCCCAACATTAACTTCACATGTGAACAGAAAGAAAGCAATCAAATATCATTTCTTAATCTCAAAATTACAAGAACCAATACACAACTTAAAACAGAAATCCACAGAAAAAATCATCCATACTGGACTATACATTCCTTGGGACTCAGAACATGAAACAAAACAAACACTCAACGTACTAAGAAACCAAATTAACACAGCCATAAAACTATGCTCACCAGATAAAATTAACGATGAATTAGACAAAATAAAACAAAACCATATACTGCTGCACATCATATATTCCCGACATCAGCAAAAAAATAACAAACATTTGGCAAAAACCAGTAACAAAATATTACATTCCAGTTAATGTTTGTTTGTTTGTTTGGAATTTCGCACAAAGCTACTCGAGGGCTATCTGTGCTAGCCGTTCTTAATATAGCAGTGTAAGACTAGAGGGAAGGCAGCTAGTCATCACCACCCACCGCCAACTCTTGGGCTACTCTTTTACAAACGAATAGTGGGATTGACCGTCACGTTATACACCCCCACGGCTGGGAGGGCGAGCATGTTTAGCGCGACTCGGGCGCGAACCCGCGACCCTCGGATTACGAGTGCACGCCTTAACGCGCTCGGCCATGCCAGGCCCCCATTCCAGTTAATACCAAATTTATTCAAAACCAGGCACAAAACCGAGGTCTATACTATGTAAAAACTACACTGACAAACACCACACCAACATTATTTATAAAATACAATGTGATAATTGCTATGACTTCTATATTGAAGAAACAAGTAGAAAAATGGAAACCAGATTCAAAGAACATAAAAAGTTACCTTCACACGTTTTCGAACATTGCAAGTCAAATAAACACAATATAATCATAGAAAGCACTCAAATACAAAATAAAGAAACAAACATAAACAAACGCAAAATTAAAGAAGCCTTACAAATACAACAACTTAAACCCAAAATAAACCAATACAAAGGAACACCTTTATACTTATGTGAAAAATAATATAATAAATAATATAAAATTATATATTCAAACATCTAACACCGCCCTCTATATTCCGACACTCAGTTACACAACATCTTTCAAACATGTGATCAGCTTCCTGTCAATTACCTCTTTCTTTCTTTGTGAGCCTAACGATGACCGATGTTCGCTCCTCTACTTAAAATATTTTCTCAACCCATTTCATGATGTAGAAAGAGGTGTGGCCTTTGAAGACGTTTACGGGTTTTAAAGCCTTTTTCTCGTATATGCCGTCTTATTGTTCTTGAGCTGCATTCTGCGTCCGTATTGGGCTTTAATCTGGTTCGACAATCGGCTGGTATCTTGCCGGACAACCCGTCGAATCCTCCTGCTCAACGCCGGCGAAATTTTCATGGGCCCACCATTTGATATTCCCGTTCCGTATCCCTCAGGGTCTTTTAAGAAATTTGCAATAGCAGTTTTACTTCGCCCAATCTCACCAGCAAAGGCACTTTGAGAGAGACCTTGCTTTTACAGCTCGACAGTTCTTTCACGTTCAAACTCTGTCAACATTTTAGCCCTTGCCATGTTTTCACCCAATGTAACACTGGAGATATCAGTGGGAGATGTTGACAACGCTAATGGTTGAACACAAATGACTAAATTTTGTTATGTGTTTACGGATTAATGCTTCGTTTCAGTATGGTCTTATGCTTTTGACCAGCTAGTATTTAAACTAAATTCACAGTATTCACATTTTTTCTACTACATTCTAAAAAGTTTTTTTTCAGTTCCTCTTTTCGTATTTCATCTTTCGAAGGTTTACTGAAATAAGTGGTTGAGTCTAACAACACAAAATGCATATTTTTTCTTTATGTTCATTAGCCTTAAGATTTTGACCATCATTGTATTATAAAGTTGGAGAAGAAGTGCTAGTGAGTAAGGAAACAGTTTAGGAATATACGAGATAACATTGGTGCACTTTATGGTTTTTGATGCGGTACAACTTCAGAGTGACTGTAGCCATCGGTCCGCTATTCCTTCAAAGATTTGTATAGGATTTTAAATCAATCATATATTGAGAGAAAATATCCTTTACGGTTGTCTTAAACTTTTTTTGCACATTGCAGGTAACCCTGGCGAGCTTTCATTAGGAAAAGATGAGCGAACCTGATCTTCTTTGTTTGTTTGGGAATTTCGCACAAAGCTACTCGAGGGCTATCTGTGCTAGCCGTCCCTAATTTAGCAGTGTAAGACTAGAGGGAAGGCAGCTAGTCATCACCACCCACCGCCAACTCTTGGGCTACTCTTTTACCAACGAAAAGTGGGATTGACCTTCACATTATACGCCCCCACGGCTGGGAGGGCGAGCATGTTTAGCGCGACGCGTGCGCGAACCCGTGACCTTCGGATTAAGAGTCGCACGCCTTATGCGCGCTTGGTCATGCCGGGCCGCGAAGCTGATCTAGGAAAATAATTAAGTATAACAGTTCTATCATTTTTACCCCCTCTCACACACACACACATAACAGTGTATCTGAAAACTTATAACGCCATAAACCGTGTTTCAATACACATAGTGAGCACAGCACAAATAACCCTTTGTGCAGCTTTGCTTTAAAGTAAACAAAATCTGTGACTTTTTTTCTTTGTTTTCATATAATATTTTATTGTTATATCCATTTTTCGTTGTTGCTGTTTTGCGTTGTGAAAGGATATCCGACTTCTGGACTCTCTCTCTTTATATTTATATTTATATGTGTATATTTACGTGCATATAGATACAAACTGTTTTATATAGTTCTTCTATCTTAGTTGTATTTTTTTAATTATCTTAATCTATTTATTTCAAGCATAATACATCACTTATGGATAGTAGAAAGAAGTGATTTTGATCAAGATATTTCAAATTAGTAAATCAATGTCGCAGTTTCAATACAGTTTTTATTATTATATAATATCAGTGATAGCAAGATGTTTACTTGTTTCCTATGAGGCTGAATCAGTCATAATCAACCCAAACACAGTTACTGCGAGAGATGACCACATGATGACCACATGATGTAGTTAACAAGTGCGACTTTATCGATTACATCGCGTGGTGTCCTCATAAGTTCCTTTCAAACAAGTATCACAGTAACGACAACTGTTGTAATTAGGATGTGTTGATTCAAACAAAACTATGTTTTTGTAACTGTTTCTTACCTCGGGTCGCGAGCTCGAATCTCGCCACCAATCATATTTGCCCCTTTTTACCATGGAGACATTATAATGTAAACATCGATTCCGTTCTTTTGCTTAGTAACATAATGATGGTGTCCACTTCCTTCCAACAAGCCCAGTGGCAGAGCGGTATGTTTGTGAACCTACACTGCTCGAATCTGGGTTTCGATATTCGTGGTGGGCAGAGAACAGTTAGCACATTGTGTAGCTTTGTGTTTAACATCAAACAAACAAACTTTCCCTCCAGTGTATCACTTTTGAATTAGGGATGGCTAGTGCAGCTTGTCCTGAAATGACTTTAGGGTTGTGCGTACATAATTAATGTCGTTTGTATAGGTTTTAATAGTTTGTTTCCCCTTTAGTAATTGAAAAGTTCACATAGACTTTCAAATTTACGGACTTCGAAAAGTTCATGCTATAATATGTATTACAACTCATTAAAATAAATACTTTTATTTGAACAGCACAAATCACTATGAATACTTGAACCCACAGAACAAGACCGAGAAAGCGGTTAAGTAGCCGTGTCTTCACCTCTTCGTTTAGTTTGTAGCTGATTTGAATAAGGCAAGATTTAATGGTCTACTTACTACGAGATGTGAGATAAAAGCGACGAATTATTACAAAACAATTACACTCAATTCGTACATAAAGACCCCACAATTATAATATACGCCTTAACCATAAAATTACTAACTAAGCGAAAATACCTTAAATGAAACACGAATCCAGGAGAAAAAATGAAACATTAGACTTATTTCAGTATTAAATCACCACTTTTTTATCCATTTCAATCAAGTTTTCATTGCAAACCGGAGAAGTTGTACCAGGTTATTCTATTTAAATAATTTTCATGTGAAAAGAAAAGATAAATCGGCAAATAAATGTGACCCTTTTACAGTGATTACAGTTTGTCTTATAGTGGCAATAAAGACGGAAGTAGGATTTAATCCACTCTGTGAGTCTGTCAATTCCATATTGTCAGGCCACGTACATCAGGATGAAATTTATATAATTGGTTGAAGTCGCCTCAAGAGTTAATGACCTTTTATTAAGCTATCCTGAATGGACTAGATTTTAGAGCTTATCATTCACTTCATGTTATTTGAACTTTTTTTTAATTACTTATAATGGTAATCTCATGTTGCGCGTTTCGAACGGTCCCAATATAATATCCAATACTTAGTCAATGCAAAATAATGATTGAATATTGACACAATTGCGCTTTCGAGGCTTAAAATGATTAGTGGTATATCTATAAATATTTTGATGTTTCCAAACGTCTTTCTTAAACATGTATTTATGGTGTTTACTTCGGAGAACACAGATTAAGTCAGGAGTGGAGACTAAACTTTCAAAAATTTTCCAGTTTCAGGTATTATTGTGGGAATATAAATATTATAATGAAGCCCATGTTCTTCTGCACGTTAGCAGAATTCGTTGCCGTTGTTCACCTATCATCCAACTGTTTATTTGTATGATATTAATACGTTTTTTTTAATCATTAAAGTAAGCGTGCTTTAATCGTAACTTTTGTGCTATGAATTATATGCACAATAATATGGGTTGAAAGAAAGATAAAAATTGTTCACTGTTTATTACTTCGGCTAATTCATGTGTAAATAAAAGGCCTGTTTGTTGTTAGGCTAACATCTAGAATTAAACGAAAGAATATGCAGATTAAACTAATAAAAATATCTTAAAACATCGGAAACTTTAGGCCTTTCCACAACGAAAACAACAAACTATGATATCTCTATTCTACCCACCGCTGACTCACCAAAGGGACCGATAATATACAGAGGCCTACAGCAAGTTTTCAAAATATGAGTAAGATTTTTTGTTATTGTTGTTTCCTAAGTACACAGTGGTTTATCTACACTTTGTTCACCGTGTACTTGGCAGGGTAGGCCTGGCATGGCCGAGCGCGTTAAGGCGTGCGCTCGTAATCCGAGGGTCGCGGGTTCGCGCCCGAGTCGCGCTAAAACATGCTCGCCCTCCCAGCCGTGGGGGCGTATAATGTTACGGTCAATCCCACTATTCGTCGGTTAAAGAGTAGCCCAAGAGTTGGCGGTGGGTGGTGATGACTAGCTGCCTTCCCTCTAGTCTTACACTGCAAAATTAGGGACGGCTAGCACAGATAGCCCTCGAGTAGCTTTGTGCGAAATTCCAAAACAAACAAAACTTGGCAGGGTTTTTAGAACACAGTAATTTTTATATACTCTATTTACCGCGTACTTAGGAGGGTTATAAAATATTCAATTCCTTCTTTTCCTTATTTTCCATATATTAAACTGAAACACAGAAGGTAGAAATTTCGTTATCCTGCGCTAATATTTTAGTTCAAACAGAGGTTTCATGACACATTAATAATGTTTGTACTTATTTGATGGTTTCTCTGGGTCATATCCTTCCAATATGAGATTGAACTCATTTTAAGAAGTGTTATAGAAAGTTGTGAAATTTTGTTCAAGCTAGGATTTTATCTTCGTTGGAATCATACGACAAGAATTGTTGTTGAAGTAAATAATCTCGAATTATGGGACTTCTGCATCAGGACTTGTGTCTAACTTGGATGTATTGTATAATCAAGATTCCCATTTCTTTCTGCGTCTGGTGTCCACTTTGTTACCAAGCTTCAGTAGCCGAAGGTTTTCCATACAGTTAATATAGAAGTTAGATAAACTCCCCAGGATTTATTTGTTGTATTGATAAAGATTGTGTTATGTTAGCACATTTGTGTACATAGCTATTTCATGTATGAATGTCTCCGATGGAACAGCGGTATATCTGCGTATTTACAACACTAAAATCAGGGTGTTAATTCCCCTCAGTGGACATAGGAGATATCCTGATGTGACTTTGCTATAACAAAACAGACACTGTCTCGTACGAATAAACAGTATTTTACTTATACACATATTTTCCTCTTTTACTTTGTTGATTGTGTTCATTTTATTCTCTGCTTAACAATTCTCTAATTTGTTGTAAGTACTTGATTCTCTGCTGTTGAATATCAGTGCACATCATTACTTCACTCTCACTGCTTCAATATGCTAGTTTCGCAACCCGACCACAAGACTGAAAAAAGTCGTTTGAAAAGCTAGTCTGGTTAAGCCTCTGTTAAAGCTCCTCATTGATACAGTATTACGTCTACTAACTTATACTGCTAGAAACTGGGTTTTGATACCCGAGGCGGGTAGCTTTGTTCTTAATAACAAACAACAACCTCCGTTAAATGGAGTCACGTTTTAAAATATTTACCTTACATGTGAAAAAAGTCAGAAAAATACTGTTATTTATTTTATATTTAAGAATATTCTAACATTATAGGCTGTTCGTAGACTATTGGTTGATGTGCTCTGACTGTGAATCCTAAATGCGAGGGTTTGCGTTTACGTCCTATAATTGCGAAATCGCGTTCTTCGCTGTAAGACTGTCGATTACTGTAAAAAAAACTATCAAACAATATTATTAGGCTAAAAAATAGAAGCAATCGGCTGTATGTGCTATTAACTAGCTGTCTTTCATCTAATTTGTTTCTTCAAAATTAAGGTGAATTATACGCAAATAATCCCTTATGTAGCTATATCAAAAAGTTTGGAAACAAAAAAATCTAATTTAGTACGTACACGTGCCACAATGAATGTGACCAACATTAAAACAAAATTACTTCTAAATTACATTGTAAAATAGACGTACCAGACAACAACACTGAAGCATCTACAAATATAACATTTTTACCCCAAATTCCATTGGCACAATTATTTTCCAAAGTATTTGTATTTTGTAGCGTTTATTGCTGTGTCCAAATTGCGATGTTTTTTGGTTTTTTTTTTAGCTCAAGCATTTAACTAAACAGCAATTTTAGCCTTTGATTAAACAAAATCAATGTGTTTTGTTCGTAAACAGAATATGCATGGCTTTAACTGTTTGTGAAAAATAAAAACCATGAGTTCAGTAATACTACCTTGCAGTTTTTTTCTTTAAATCTCTGCTTCTTTCAAACAAACACTTTTTTTCAGTTGTATCAAACACTTTAAAATGAATATAACATGACAATGGCAGTACCGTCTTATAAATAAATTTAAAAAGAAACATGACTTCCGCTCGATGCAAAAAATAAAAAATGAATAGCCTTAGCAATATTGCATTGGTGTTCCAGCTTGCCAAGTATTAGTGTTGCTAGGCCTACTCGAGATCAATGTCATTAATAAACAATGACCACTAAACACTCGACAAGAATCATCCATTAGGGTTATACAGTGGTTTTTATAAGATATATACATATATATATATATATATACGCTAGATACAAGTACAAAGACTTATTGACACCAGAGAAAACACATCACATGGCACCATCTATAGTGAATACTGGCACGAACTACCCACAGATCTTTACGTTTTTACCGTCTATAAAGAGCAAGTTGCGTGCTATAATGTGGAGGTCCTTCTACCTTTGTTCTAAGCATATCAGAGACAAATCTAAACAAAAAGAAAACTGCATTATTATCATAAATTTACAATCACTTGTTGTTTTTACTTCATAAAAGAACATGCAATTAAAACTACGATAAAAATGTTTTGTTATAATCTATAATAGGCATGTTTGAATAAACAATCATCACAAATTCGATCGGTTATATGTAAATCTGCAAACTTGTACGTAATTGCCATTAAGTGTAACACGCTGTTTGCTATCCTAATAGCTAATAATTTTTATAATTGATGTAAATTTCACATATGAAAATTTTTGTAACTGTATCTACATATTTGTGTTCTAATGGTTGTGGCCCCCTCCCCGATAGCTCAGCGGTACACTTGAAGATTGTAACGCTAAACTGAGGGTTTGACCCTGCAGTGGACAAAAACGTAAGTTTATTTTAAAAAACTGAATAGATGTTATTCTTTCATTTATACTTCCCTGGGGAGGGTTACCAAAAACAGATAGTTTATCTCTAAGAATCGCTTTCATTTTCTTAGGGATTTGAAACTATGATCAAGAATTTACGTTTCAAACAAAACCCTTTTACACACAGCGTAAAATAAGTCCTAGGTTTAATATAAACTAGTTTATAGTAATTTGACTGAGGCATTTGTTTCCAAGTGGTCAAAATGATTTGTTTTAATTGCTGTTATATTATAAGTAAATCACATAGATAAATCAATTTAATTCCAGTGGAGTGGGATCGTTGAGGGAAAGAAGGAGGAACAAGAAGAACTGGTCACTTCATGATTTTTGATAGAACCAATAAGAATTTCCTCTCTTTTGTTTTAAAGTTATTGGTTTCTTTGTGACAAAGCTACTAAAATCACCACCGTCCCTCTTTCTGAGCTGCCAACAATAGGAAAAACGAAGGTCCAGCAGCTCCAGCCTCCACATCTTAGGCTTACTCTTTACTATCGAATAATGAGATTAATCGTTACGTTATTACATCCCCATGAATCAAAGAATGAGCATGTTCGAGACTGGGTTTAAGTCACGCGATTAGCAGGTTTCAAGTTAAGCGTCCTAACCACTAGGCCATAACAGGACGTACTTCAGAGAAAGAGAGGAGTCAATAATGTGATGCTTCTGGAGCTATATAAAAACTGTAATATCTAAAATACGTTTTGGAGGAGACCATGACTCTCGTCGACATCGCGTTTTCGCGATTACATTGTTTCAACATGTGTTTTTTCTATGTACTCATACTGTTGTTCACCCCTACTGGCGTTAAATATTATCCTATTCTACTGTAGTTAACTATTTAAAAATCTTAGTTTTTGGAGATATCAAGGTTAATGAGCAGAAACAGGAAGGTTTCCAAGAAAAATTGTATAATTGGTGTTACATACTTCCTGTTTCCTTACTCGTATATATATATTCAAATATTTAGGAATCTACAAAAAGAGATGACTGGATTACGTTACAACTAGTTCAACTTGGAAACTAGCAAGTTACACACAACCGATACAAAGTCGTTGTAGAAGGGTATTTATTAGAACTATATTTAACATTGGTTGGCGTTCATAGGTATTATGATGTTTTTAGGAAGTGTGTGGTACAGCCCTTTCCGCGGTAAAGTACACATACTCTCAGATCTTAAAGAAGTATTCAGAACAGGGATTTATATTTCCAAGACCAAAATATCCTTTGTATTTAACGGCAATGAAAAAAAGAAATATGTATCTACTCGGGGTACCATGATCATACAGAAAGAGACTTTTAATAAGTTGCACCTCAACTGTAGTACCAGCTGGTGGTGTCTTCTAATAAGCAGAGCCGTCCATCTGTTCCAGTACGTAACATAATGCAGAAGGGTCTCTATTTGTAAAATAAACACAAGTCACATGTAAACAAAATTGCTTTCATTAAATGCCAGTTTCACTGCCGCATACCTCAAACAATGGAGAATCATACGGGCATTCATGCTATTGCATACGAAGAGAAATTGATCAAGCCGTCGGACCCAGTGTCTATGAATTTCTATGCCATAGGAATTTTGAGAAAGGCACTAGAGAACCGCCATTCTTGTACATTAGATGGACTAAAGAAAGAAACAACACAGAAAGGGGTGGTGTGCTTTGTACATGACAGTCTTACGATGGATCCTCATACAATGGAAACAACGCTACAAAAGTGTTGATAAAATGCAATTATCATATAGAGCAGACCGAACGTGGTGAAATGGATTATAACAACACAGTAAAGTTCCAAATCGATTTATTATAATACATTTAACCTCTGTATATTCTGATATATTTAAAATTCTATTATTTGGCTTGCAACAGTTACTAGTTTTCTCATAAAGCATAGCTTTGTTTTAATTTCACAATGCAATCCATTTAGTATAGTAATAAAGCCCTGCATGAGGCTTCCTGTTTAATGGTGTTCCTAAATTATGAAAAAGTCGACTCTCTAATAACATTCTTCTCAGAGAGGAGTGCTGCTCCAAGTTTCCAGATATGTCAACTCCTAAGGAGTTAGCAATAAATTTGAATAAAATATTTGTGAAAAAAAACGCACTAAATCATTAAAAAAAATAAAATCTGTTTGGTCATTATGTGGACCAAGTTATTATAACTTAGCAAGTTTTAAGTCATTCCACCGAGAAGTGATGGAATGTCAATCAATTGAAAAATGTTTGGAAAAAAAAGGTAAAAAATTATCAAACAATACCTTTGAAGTTATATATATATATATATAACATAACTAGAAACTTTTATGGAATAAAATATGCAATAACACGTCTGGGTTTAAATACACGATATGTTACATCATCTGAACTTTTCATGGAATAAAATATCAACAGGTCTGGTTCTAAACATACAGATTATCAGATTATCAGAATAAATAAAATATCTATCACCACAATTTAAATCTAAATACATAATATATAACATTACCAAAAAAGTTCATGAAATAGAATATTCAATAGTAGGACTGACTCTAAGCATACGTTATGTAACTTAAAAATATACTTTCATACAACAGAAAAAAATAATAAAACTTCATATACGATAAACCGACCATAAGTAAGAATGGAACAAATAAATTCGCGATAATTTTGTAAGAACTTCAGGGAGAAATCAGATAGTTTGATTGATGGTCCGAGCTCAGATTTGTTAGGTATGTCACGATTTATCTGTCTCCACAGTACCTGAAAGAAGATGACAGTAGTTCAGCTTAAGCATGCGTTCATCCATTTCACGAAACTTCACAGTTTCTTAACAGAGAGTTGTAATTTTCTGTCTTTTTGTTTGACTTTGAAGAAAGTTGTAAAAAATAAAGCTTTTATTTCAGAACTTTATTTCCCACACATATCTCGTGTCTCTCTTAATGAACTTACTTTCTTTTATGTTCATTAACTTCAAACAAAGCTCTCACGGCATAGAAAAAAATATAAACATATATTATATTTTTAGTGAAAAATACCGACTTTTTTTCTTATTAAGCTACTAATACAAAATGCAAACACAGTAGCTTTGACTGATGTAGAAGTGTTGTGTTCCATTTGCTACATTTTACACGATACTAAAAAAGTGTCTTCACTGGAAGAGGAATAGAAGGCAAAGACCCAGAGTTAAGCTTTGAATTATAAGCTCTTCTCTCTCGCAGCCCCCCACCCCAGTGGCTCAGCGGTATGTCTGCGGACTTACACGCTAAAATCCTGGTTTCGATACCCGTGGTGGGCAGAGCACAGATAGCCCATTGTGTAGCTTTGTCCTTAATTCCAGAATAACAAATAACGAAATAACTCTCTCGCAGACAAGAAAACCTAAAGCTCGAGTATATTAAAGTATTTCTCGTTACAACAAACCTTTAACATTCTCTTGACAAATACAGAATCTTCTATAAGTTTAGAATGCATATATATAACTAGAGTGTTGTAAGGATATGAACTTATGGTGTGATGTACCACGAGTTTATGTTGGCAAACTCCTTGAGAAACAAAGAAGTTTTTGTATCTGATCTATGGTGTTCCAATACGATGCCACCCGCTAGTACAGCGGTAAGTCTCCGGATTTACAATGCTAAAATCAGGGGTTCGATTCCCCTCGGTGGGCTCAGCAGATAGCCCGATGTGGCTTTGCTGTAAGAAAAACACTCCAACATGATGAATTCGAGCACAGTGACATCCGTCGGCAAGAAATCAAACATCCATACAGCAAAGAAAATGCACATAAAAGAAATAAATTAAATATTTATTCACAATATTAAACGTCTTAAAACAAAACTTGTTGGCTTTTAATTCTATAACTCCCCCTCTCCAGTGGCACAGCGGTATATTCGGGGACTTACTTCGCTAGAAACCGAGTTTTGACACCTGCGATAGCTGTAAAAATACATAAAAATAAAATAATTGACTTAAAAGCGTTTATATGATAATTAAGTTTCCATAACTTTTAAATTGTTTCACTGATTCAAAAGTAAACCTATATTTTGAGTCAAGTGACTGAACGGTAAGACTAAAGACTTATGATTTAAATATCAGTGTTAGGTACAGTGCGGGTAGCATGGTACAGCTTTGCACTGAACAATGAATAAACAAAACCTGCATCTCTAGGAAAGAAGAGAACCAACCATTCTTGGATGGTATTTAGGTTTATTACTTTAAAAGAAACTAGGATAATCAGAGATATTCGTATCTCTCTTCACCCCATTTGTGGTTAAGGGTAACTAAAGTAAAGTGAAACACACACCCATAGAAACGAGCTTAAATTATTTTAAATGGTCATTTTAGGTGTTTTACTGGTACTAGGGTGTATCTGTAATGGAGTGAATAAGTGCGAGATGTTGTGATACTTGAATAATAGTACACAACATGGTTATGAATGCAAATTGCTGTGCTATTATTGTTTTACAATTCAAAGAGGAAGGATATGCAAGGTATATAAATTACTCACAAAAAATCCACGCCTGGCGGATTTAATATTATATATTTAATTTGATATAGATTTTTCTTTTCGTTAAATTTAGAAATGCATGTAACTTACGCTGTTAAATCGGTATTGTAAAATTCCCATCTATTCACTAAAGTTGTAGAAGATTACTGAGTGTAGAAATCAAAAATCTACTTCATGTATATGTAAATACTAGTGACTTCCGGTATTGTTGCCAACTGAAATTTCTAGAACCTCGCCTAATGATCATAAAAGAAAACCATCGCAACACGCGGAAAGACAATTTATATTATTGGTTTGCTACAGTTAATATACTATAAACGTATAAATTACTATAAGCTGTAATTGTAATTAACGCTTATTAATCGGGAAACAACAGATATTTAACTAGGAACATTTACAAATTTAGAGTATTAAGAACTGTTTAGATTTTAGCAGATAAACATCGAACCTTAGTATTTTATGAAGACAATATATAACTTCAGCTGTGGAAAACTCACGTGTGGTCTGTGAAGAGCTAGCTAGCTCCGTATTATTTTCTGAACCCAAACGAGCCGTTTTTGCATATAAAATTCTCAACAAGTGGGTTTCTCAACATAACTGATAGCTCCGTATTAAGTGAAGTGTTACAATTTCAATTCAGAGTTTATTCGCTCCGCTCATCGTGAACCGTCGATAAAATATTCAGTTTTATACTAGATAGAAAACTTAATATCGTTTGTAAGTTTGTTGTTGTTGTTGTTTTGAATTAAGCACAAAGCTACACAATGGGCTATCTGTGCTCTGCCCACCACGGGTATCGAAACCCGGATTTTAGCGTGTAAGTCTGCAGACACACCGCTGAGCCACTGGGGGGCTTGTAAGTTTGTAAAACTTTTTTATATAAATTATTATTTGTAATAATCGCTATTTTAAATTGTATTATTGTTTGTATTAAGAAAGAAAACTGTGTGTATCAATCTCATTAATACAAATCGGCATTTAATTAACTTCTAAATCTAAATTACAATTTAACTTAGTTTTAGGCTTTTTTGAAAACGTAATACATAATATATCGGAGATAAGTCCGATGAAAAGTTATAATACGTAACATACGATATTAAAAATCTCGCCAAAAAATAAAATAAATGTATAATTGATTTTTTGAAAATTAAAATTATGTTATATTTTCGTTTGTTTTTTTCTAAAATCACTTTTTTAGGTTGATGACAAAGTTTTATTCGATTAAGATAATTATATTGAAATTATCTCAACAGATGGCAGCAGTTTGTAGAAACAGTCAAACTTCCACTACCACAAAAACTTTCAAATGCAAAGCTTTTTCCATCTGAACATTTACCTATCTATGTAGCTGAGGTATAAAACAACCAGTGTTATCTAATTCAGAAACTGTAAACCACTAACCTTTATGTGTGATCTATAATTTATTATTTTGACTGTCCATAATTAGAACACCAACTTGGTGGCGGAAGATAAACGTATGCACATTCTTTACAAACACATTCCTTTTTTGACTATTTTTAACATCCTGTTGAAGTCACTCTAGCGAATGGACTAAACGTATTTAATTATTTTGCTTGTTACATTTTTTTGTCGGCAGTACAAGGTAAAATTTGGCAAACTCTTTGTAGAGTGATATCTTTATTTTTATTGCTAGGATGTTTCAACATCCCACTAGAAATGGCAAAAAGTCTATGGAATTAAAATGCTAAAGTTCTAGGTGCAATACCCTGCAGTGAACAGAGCAAATAGCACAATTTTCTTTGCTTTAAATTAACCAAACAAACAAACAAACCTAACTAAATTCATTGTTTCATAAGATGCTAAATTTTAAACTTCTTAAACAAACATCTATTAAAGTGATTATTTGTCAAACTACTCTATACATCAAATTTTGCAAAAGAAGTATTAGATGACGTTGTGGTATACTTAAATTCAATCATTTTCCATCAAGTAATTAGGTAAGAGTAGCGGAATAACAGAATATTCGCAGAAAAATGTATAATGGAACACACTCCGATTTTTCTTAAACCACTGAGAAACTGAACACAATGTATGATACAAACATCTTTGTTTCAAAAATACTTCACAAACACAATCACGAGTTTTAAAGGCAAGTGCATAGTAACACATTTACTGAAACATGTTATATCTTAAAGTAAATCAAGATATGTTGTAATCAGAGCAATGTTTCTCTCGTTCATCTTGTCTCTGACTGAGAAAACGTAGCTTCATATAGAACAAACAGAAGCAATACCATTCTTCTAAAAATGTAAGCACCACACATATTATAAACTGAAAAACAAAATATTTTGCATTTTTGGGGCATACCAAGCTTTCCAGTAGATAATAACATCACTGTTGCTTTTTATACAGTAGTCAATACTCAGTAACTTTTCTAATAGAGAACAGGTGTAATGCCCCAGTTAACAAGCCCAATTTCGTGAGGCATTAGGACAAAAGGAACTTAATGAACTCATACAATAAGCTTATACGCTACGTTTCTTTTTTATCTTTTAACTTAGCCAGAAGCTTAACTTTGAATTTAAAACTAAATAAAATAGGCAACTACTGGTCAAAATTTCAACATAATTTGCTCTTACACCTGCAAAACACTTGATGAAGAATACGAACCAATAGGAAGCATCACTTTAAATCTGACAAATATCATAAATCCAAATAGAAACTGTAAAGGAAATCAAATACAACACAATCATGCGGTTAAACACTAAAAGACACGTTATAAAAATTAAATCTATTAACAAAAATACAACATAAAAACCAAGACTTTTTAGCAATGATTTCAAAATATAAATTGAACATTCGCTTTAAAAATAAACATGAAACACAAAGACATTTTGACATAAAGCAAACAAAATAAAATAAACGATCTACAGAATAAAATTACATGATACAAAACTGCTTACTAACTACCTGCACACACGTACAACATACAAAACAAAATTAGAAAATAAAAGAACACCTTTTATAAGACTTAAATATATTTTTTATACAGGTGCACGTATGAACAACTCACAGTGACCCAGTAAAATGTACTCAGGACTTACGAAGCTATAAACCAGGTTTCGATTTCTGTAATGGGCAGAAAACAGACAGCTCATTATGTAGCGCTGTGCCTAACTTCAAACAAACACATAATACATTTTATACATCACAAAACATGATGATAATGGAACTTGAATAATCTCCATAACATTTATGTACAGTGTATATAAGACTACTTATACAAAATCTATATAGACATATATCCAAACATCATTATGACTAAAAACCAAAGGCCTGGCATAGCCTAACGCGTTAAGGCGTGCACTTCGTAATCTGAGGGTCGCAGGTTCGCGCCCGAGTCGCGCCAAACATGCTCGCCCTCCCAGCCGTGGGGGCGTTAAAATGTTACGGTCAATCCCACTTTTCGTTGGTAAAAGAGTAGCCCAAGAGTTGGCGGTGGGTGGTGATGACTAGCTGCCTTCCCTCTAGTCTTACAGTGCTAAATTAGGGACGGCTAGCACAGATAGCCCTCGAGTGCGAAATTCCAAAAAACAAACAAACAAGACTAAAAACCAAAATAATGGATAATAAAAAGAACATACTTAATAAATTCATATTTACGTTGGCTCGAGGAATTATATTTCCTACCTTTACTTGAAACTCGGCATCGCATTTTTTGGCATATTAACTGGCTTTTATGGGCCATTTTTATCTACCAGATTATCTCTTGGGCTATCACGAAAGCCTTTCAAGTTTGCAGCATATAAGTTTGGTGCTAGTGTACCGTTTCCTGCAGCTACAAAAACAATTCTTATATTTTAGGAGATGGTTTAACACCCAGTTATAAAGCACCCAAGCTTCCATTTATATGATTGCTTTTTCTTTTCAGTGGTACTTTAATCTCAGAATCTGCGAAAGCAAAATATGTTATTTAACTGGAGTCGGGGTTATTGCTTACAACCATATTTTTCCATAGCCTTTTAGGTTGTGTCTGGGAATTTTTTGCAGGTTAATATGAATACTCCCACATTAGCGTCTGATGTTGTGGAAACTTTTTCTACTGAAGGTATGACCATCCTTTCCAGGTGGGATATGTTAAAACTGGTTAGACCTTCCAAAAACCTAGAGTAATTTCACGGTGATCCGAGTTCCGGGAAGTCCCTTTTAGGCTTATGTATGTGGCATTACAAGTGCAAGTGTATGCATATCATGTTCAGTGACTTTTTCTACCTGACATCTGCTGATTGGACACTTTAGGGTTCTGGGAAAAAATCTCTTATGGACTCAGTTGACTTCACCTTAACAAGAGTCACTGTGGTCTCTGGAGTAGATCATTTTGGCTGGTCATTTATAAATAACGCCCAAAATTTGGGATGGCTTGGTTGGGAGAGTGGTCATTTAAAATATTCTCATAGTCGATGATGTAGCTGTAATCTGGTATCCAGTTGTCTCTTGAAATGAATCCCCTAGAAACATCATCAGCTTTAATCAGAACCCTACATGCCAGGTAAGTCATTCAGCAACTCATGTTAATTAACAGATTCTGACTGTATCTGGTCAAATGGTAGGTCAGAACCATGAATCATAGGGATTATTAAGTCGTCCTGGATCTTTGGAGATCTCCAAACAAGTAATACTCAGTGTATTCACTTTCTATGGTTAGTAGTAGCTTTTCGTATCAGGCAAACACACAAATGACAACTTATACTAAAAAATAGAGTCACTGGAAGAATTTGCTCAAATTAAGACTCTTCAACCAAATTTATCTTTGCAACAATCCATCAGTACTGCATATTAAGTAAACATTCAGGTCAATCTCGATCAAATACCATAGTTTTTGAGGACAAATTAATTTACTATCATAGATGGACACCAACACTAGTAGCAATGTTCTCAAGATATTGAACAACCATTCGTGAATTGATCCACTCACTTCAATTGGCATCACAGAAAAATAAATAAAACTAAATACAGTAAGACAAAAATGTTTTATTTAGCTTCATAACAACCAGATTTAAACGCAATTCATTCACTTCACATGGAGGCGTATGCGTTAGTCAAAAGTACTTTAGATTATTTGGTCTAACCTCGTGGGTTTTGCTCCGCTGAATTTATGTCACTACTTGATTAAACAGAGTGTCAGATGGCATTTTGTTTTGGAAAAATCAACAACCTAGAAAGCGGGAGCGAAAAAACCATTTGAGATTTTGAACTCCTAACACTCATTCTCGGTTTTAAAATTGTTTTAAGTAGTATCTATTAGCACCAGCATTTCCTTATGGATCTGCTTGGTAGCTTGAAAATAAAGACCACAATGCCCATTTGATCCTATCATTCTTGCAGTCAACGTAACATCCTAACATTCTCATAATCAATTAACTATTATTAAACATCTTATGGATTTATATCCCTGATGCTCTACTTTCTAACTTAGAAAATAAGAGTTGCAATATCCCTTCAGTCTCTTTAATTTTGTGATCAACAAATCTTACTAACTTTGTGATACTTGAGTGGCAATCACAAATTGTAGTGCATATGTTTCATTATGAAACATTACCCAATAACTTGGAAATCGAAAAACACTGCTTTCTTTCAGTCACTGATTCTTCAAACAAAGACCATCCTAGCTGCTGGTCAATAGTTGTCATAGTGATCAGGATTATTTCAGCGATGTCTTAGTCAACCACTCGAGCTGTCTGGTACATCCTCCACAGGTGCTTTCTCATCTTGCATAGCCAGCTTTGTACTTTCAGCATTTTTCTCTTCCTCAGTTGCTCTTATTGTTCTACGCCTCACCATTCTTGATTTTTTAATCCTGATCAAACCAGTAAATTAGCACACACCTTTACTTTTTTGGTGTATCCACACATTTTAGTATGTCATGCAACCACTGTACCTTATATGTCAATGTACTGATGCGTATGAAAAAGAGATAAAAACTTTTTTCAATCTGATACAAGCTCCTACAGTGCCATCATCATATGCCAAAGCCTTACCAACTTTTTACTTGGAAAATATTATGTTTCTAGACTGTCTTGTCGTAATATATATTTCTCTAAGGTGGCCTTCCATAGCTGTTACTGTTCAAACATTTGTGTATTGACAAACACAGACGTTGAACTCTTCACCTATTCTTGCACACATTGTAGCACATCTGCTCTATGTAAAGAACCATACCTCATCTCCACAGGGAACAATTTTCCAACTGAGTATAACTGATTTAACTAAAAACCAGTTATTATTTTTCCATTTAAGTGGTATGTTATAGTGACATATTGCAGTATTCACCCGAATCAGTTCGCCCCATGTTAACAAACTTTGCAGGCATCCATTTGATATATTGTATTACACACCCTGTCAAACCATCAGACAAGGAGTGATAAGGTAAAGTGTTTGTCTTCACTACAATCAATGTTATACACGAATAAAGGAATGACTGGTTATCTAAACTGGATAACTAGTCCATGTGAATCTCTTCAGGTGTGCTGAATTAGGCTTTCCAGTATTCCACTAATAAATCAGCAATAAGTTGTGCTGCAATATTGACCAATGAATATTCATTGATCCACTTTATGAAGTAATCAGTAACCACTAGCACGCACACTAATTACCTCTTTATGTGATTTATTTGGAAGGGGGGATACTACATGTCTTGTCTTTCTTATTCATGCATATCAGTAACAAATGTTCTGTCGAAACATGTAGTATGTTCCCCCATCTGTGCTACGTTATTGTCTGTGCTGGAACAGACCTTGCCGCAAGAGGAGGTAGCTCCAGATCCCTCGGATGTTCTTCCCAGAATTTCTGAACTGACAACTATCATATCCATCAATAATACAATCCACTACTCTATGTCAATATAACAGAAATAGTGTTAACTCCCAGTGGTTATATATGGTCAGGGTATTCTATGAACAAGTAAGGTCACACAGTTCAGTGAGACAGTCTACTGGAATATTTATATTGAAAGACTATACAACGTAGTATTAGAAAGTCATACACTTGCAAAGCTGTTAACCAATAAACAATGATTTCTTCCAAGATTTTAAAGCTTATAAACCATTTCAGTGAAATGTGGTCCACCAGAAGAATGAATTGTTGTACCATACAGATAGTATAGGTAGAATTTAATGAAGACAACAACTGCGAGCAATTCTTTATTCATTAGAGTATCTGCGCTTAGGAGCCATAAATACACAGCTAATATGCTCAGCCATGCATACCACTCCATTATGCAACTGTTCCTGTTCTACTAACATTGACATTAATATCTAACAAGAACACAGAGTACTGTGGTAGGTATGCAAGTACTGGTTAGGAACCCAGAATGCTTGATCCTCCAACACGCGTAATGATGTCACTGAGAGGAGTCTTGGGAACGTTGGTCAGAGCCTGGTAGTAAAAGAATGCAAAAATAAGAAACTATATACTTCTCTTTAGGTCAAAAGTTGAGTGGAAATGGAATTTTTAACAAGCTTTTAAGCGTATTATGAGTATATATGTGCATAATTTATCGTAACCAATACTTTGGATGGTCGGTTTTTTGTTTAGAAGCTCAATAAGGTGGATTTTCGGCAAATAAATTATATGGAAATCTTGACACCTACTATCAAGTACTACCGCACTAAATAATAGAGGGAAAGGTTGTGAAAATGAACTCCACTTGATAACTTTACAGAACTCAAAGCCAATAATAAAGTGATTTATTTTTGGGGGTTTGTTTGTTTATGAATTTCACTCAAAGCGACACGAGCGCTAGCCATCCCTAATTTAGCAGTATAAGACTAGAAGGAAGGCAGATAGTCATCACCACTCACCGCCAATTCTTGGGCTACTTTTTTACCAACTAATAGTGGGGTTGACCATCACATTATATATCGCTCCCATAGCTGAAAGGGCGAACATGTTTGGTGCGATAGGGGTATTTTTTGGGAAAATACTACATACTACACACCTTATCTGTTTTGTTAATGTATATCAATGACAAACGTTCTGTCGAAACGTGTAGTAGGTTCCTCCCAAAATGTTCGGGTCCCCTCGTTGGGCTCAGCAGATAGCCTGATGTGGCTTTGCTTTAAAGGCCCAACATGTCCAAGCGCGTTTTGCGTGCGACTCGTAATCCGAGGGTCGCGTGTTCGCGCCCGCGTCGGGCCAAACATGCTCGCCCTCCCACCCGAGGGGGCGTTACAGTGTGACGGTCAATCCAACTTTTCGTTGGTAAAAGAGTAGCTCAAGAGTTGGCGGTGGGTGGTGATGACTAGCTGCCTTCCCTCTAGTCTTACAGTGCTAAATTAGGGACGGCTAGCACAGACAGCCCTCGAGTAGCTTTGTGCGAAATTCCAAAACAAACAAAACAGTCCTCCAAAAAGAACTCAGCATATGCTTTTACATCACTGTTTGCCAACTTATTATTATATTAACATACTCAAGTAACAGACAAATACACTTTAATAATTAATTCACTATTGATAAGACCTTCCATAAAAGTGCAAAATGTGTCAATTATAAGGCTTCTGTTAAGATACTGTTATAAGAAAGTATTATTTTTTAAGTTTTAAATTTAATATATATATATATATACATATGCATTATTCTTTTAAAAAAAGAATTTATTACACAAGATGTATGGAGCAACGTTTACAAAGGAAAAACTCAGTTTCCAACTAATTAATTTATTTCTTTTGTGTATATTATTTTGTTTTCTCTTAGAAACTGGGACAGGAAGTGATTGTGCAATCTAAACAGGAACTTATTAACTTATTGTCCCTTGTTAGTACAGCGGTAAGTCTACGGATTTACAACGCCTAAAATCAGGTGTTTGATTCCCTTTGCTGGACTCAGCTACTATCCTGATGTGGCTTTGCAATAAGAAACACAGAGAGAGAGAGCGAATTTTTCATTTTTTTTTCTTTTTTAAAAAGCAAAAATTAATTTTGGAATTATTTCAATAATTAAAAATAAATTAAAATTTCTAGGTGGTTAAGGTTCTCTGTTCGTAATCTGAAGGTCGCGGATTCATATCACTGTTACACCAAACATATTCGCACTTTAAGCCGTGGGGACGTTATTATGTGAGGGTCAATCACACTATTCGTTGGTATAAGAGTAGCCCAAGAGTTGGCGGTGGGTTGTGAGGACTAGCTGCCTTCCCTGTAGTCTTACACTGCTAAATTATGGACAGCTAGCGCAGATAGCCCTTATGTAGCCTGACGCGAAATTATAAAACAAACCAAACCTACTTGTTAGGATCTCTACCCGCAGCACTTACATAAAAAATGAAAGTTTTGGAAAAGAGGAAGTGTCTTCAAATACTATTATAGCCTGCGACTAGTATACTTTAATAAGAGGAAAGTTGCCTGTCAGCAATAAACACAGACATGATTTCGTGAAAGTGAAAATGTAACGCAAGGTGTTAATTTACGTTTTAAACATATTTTATGAAATACCTAAATGAAGAAATTATATCAACACTATATAAATATCAGTGTATCAGTCAACTGTAAAGAATAAGTCCGCAGCAGAAGAACAGAAATTGGAATTTGAACTGAAAAAAATATTTTTTAAGTGTGGAACAAGAACAGACTTTTAGTTCAACCCCATGAAGACAGACGAATGTTCTGTAGATGTATATATCATGTTGTGGTCCTGGCATGGCCATGCGTGTTAAGGCGAGCGACTCGAAATCTGAGGGTCGCATCCCTTTCGCGCCAAACATGCTCGCCCTTTCAGCCGTGGATGCGTTATAATGTTACGATCAATCCCGCTATTCGTTGGTAAAAGAGTAGCCCAAAAGTTGGCGGTGGGTGGTGATGACTAGCTGCCTTTCCTCTAGTCTTACACTGCTAAATTAGGAACGGCTAGCACAGATAGCTCTCGAGTAGCTTTGTGCGAAATTCCAAAACAAAACAAACAACACTTGCTTATTCTTATAAATCATTGTTTGTCGGCTTACTATTATATAAGCATAATGTGCTTCCTTACACAAATATTTGTAACAGGTAATTTGTTAATGATCAAGTTTGCAGGAAGTTTTATAAAACTCTTCTTTTAAACAGCAGAAAAAGTCGGACACGTTTTGTTCTTAAGCATGTGTAATAATGGGTCATAGAAAAGTTTATTCATTGAACAAGTGGAAAAGTAAACGGGAATACCACTGTACAACCTATTTCCAAGGGAAATAAAACCGCTCTTTTTAGAGTTGCAAATCCGTAGACTTACCACTGTACCAGCGGGCAATCGATCAAGGTCAAGGACAATATTGTGAAATGCCCCGTGGACACATTTCAAAGCGAGTAGCATCAGTCGAGAAAACAATCATACTTGCCCAAGTTGATGCGAAAACATAAGTAAAGCCCAAACGTATTTTTGACAAATATTTTTATTTTCTAGAATTTGTTCCGAGATTCCAGGATTTTTTACCTGAAATCGGATTTTTGTGGCACTTACATAGTTCCAATTATTTTAGATTTTTCGATAACCTTCTAGGACTTTTTTCAGGGTTTTCACCAATTCCCATTGAAAAAAATGAAAAAGTTATTTGGAATAATTGAATAATGAATATGAAAAATAAGATTTACTTTCATACAGGATCGAAAAGTTCTTTAATTAAGTTTATAGCTGCTTGCATTAAAAATTTTTGATCCAATAATTAGCTGTTGAAATTACTTGAAATTTAGTAAACATTCTTCAAAATATTCTTAAATATGTACGTCTTATTAATTTGATTTTATCTTTTGCAAGTAGTTTTCAAAAGTGGAGTCTTAGATACTAGAATAGGCCCGGCATGGCCGAGCGCGTTAAGGCGTGCACTCGTAATCCGAGGGTCGCGGGTTCGCGCCCGCGTCGCGCTAAAACATGCTCGCCCTCCCAGCCGTGGGGGTGTATAATGTTACGGTCAATCCCACTATTCGTTGGTAAAAGAGTAGCCCAAGAGTTGGCGGTGGGTGGTGATGACTAGCTGCCTTCCCTCTAGTCTTACACTGCAAAATTAGGGACGGCTAGCACAGATAGCCCTCGAGTAGCTTTGTGCGAAATTCCAAAAAAACAAACAAACAAAACAAGATACTAGAATAATTATAAATAATAAGATGAAATTCATCTGCATCAACAATTTCTTTAAATCTAGTAAAATTTCGTTTTTTCTCTCTTCAAAATTAATTATATAAATTTTCAATGATGAACGCGAAAAATACTAAATAAGCTCAAACCTGACTCATAAACAACAACAGTTTTACAATATATGCGATGCAAATGTTCACCACACTTGAACACTGTAATTGGCCCTTGAGGAAGAAAGGTAATTTTTTGAAAAGCGCTCGAGTTAAGAGGTTTCTTTTCATATTTTCTTTGTTTTTATTTAACTACATATTTTTTTTCTGGCATACTGAAATAAAACACTATAGTCGCTATTTTGAGTAATTATATCCACACATATATAAAACAACTTTTTATCAGTTAAAAATGATTACGTAATTCAGTCCTACATACGTCACCGACTCCAAATCACATTTATAGGAAAAAACAACAACAACAACGTAACTTCTACCTATTTGTACAGGTATCTTAGTCACTCCTTAGTATACGCTTACGACGTTAGCTCAAAGAACGACGTATTATCTGCAGAAAAATTTAGAAATATTTTCTCAATTAAACAGCCTCGTCCATACACACCGTAACTCAGCAGTAAGCCACGAGATTATGTTAAAAATCGGGTTTCTTTACCCTTGCCAATTAAAGCACATATAACCCACTGTGTGGCTTTCCGCTACAGAAACTAAAATTTGCAATATAACAATACGTGCACATAAAAAAAAATTAAACGTTTCTGTTGTCATTGTGTTTCACAAATAAGAGAATCAACATAACATCAAATATAGTGACATTTTATACAAGAAAACTAATGATATTTAAATATCGTATTTGTTATGCTATACTAATTTTTGAAATAGGATTTGTGAGAGTAAATTAATCATGTTAGTTTTTGTTTATACTTGTTGTTGGATTTAAAGATATAATAAAATACAATTCTGTAAATTTTCTGTCATTGTGACATTTAGCGTATACGAAGATATTGATTTGTAAATAGTTTTATTCATATACTTTATTTCGTGGTGTTTGATAAAGAGTCCAACTATAGCGTTATTTGTATCTACGTTGTTAATATAATTGGCATGTACTATACAACTTGGATTGTGGTGTTTTTTTAACAAAACCATTTTTCGATAACTGTTCCTTTCAATTACTTGCTTAAATCATCTCCTAGTGTCAAATTATTTTATGCTGTCATACAAGTTAACATAATATGGTCCTTCATTTTCTACGAATAAGGTATGATATAAAACAAAAATGGTTGTGGCAGTTATATTAGTAGTGCCATCTTCTGAAGACCTTGAGATTGTTTCATACAATCATTACTAGATGGCAACTTTGTAAATTTGGCGGTGCGTGTGCAAAAACCCCATGTGTGGCGCGCAATCGTAATATCAGGAAGTGGCATTCTTTCCATATTGAGTGATCTAGGAATTGGAAACTGAAGAAGAGGTAGTATTTTTAGGTAAGTAATAACAAGGTTTATGGTGATCATATTGAACCCATTAACCTCTAGAACTTAAAATTCCAATTTAATATTAAGATGCTAAAATGTTAAACGAGGGATTTAATGTTTTTATTTTAAGTTGTTTTATGGTTAAGGGAACGGAACTTCGTACTGGTAGAATGTGTATTGTGATAGTAACACTGATAGGCCTACTATGTTTTTTAGCTTAGTATTTGGAGTTTGATTCATTATGTCTAGTTATTTTGCGAGTTAGGCTTAATTATTGTTTCGTATTAAAAGTATAATTTGAAGTCACAATAACATGTAATTAGTAATAGTAAATGTGATAATATACACAAATATTGCGTCTGCTATCACTATTATAATGTAGTAAATGTGGCTAAAAATAAAGTGAGGTCTTAGCTAATAATCACGCGTGCCAAATTTTATGTCCGTAATATTACGATACACATTAACGTAAGACCTAAAATCAACAGCAAAAATCTTCGAACCTGAATATAAAATTTATTTAACTACTATTTTATGAATTTATATCGAAGTTTAGAATTAAATTGTAATAAAATTCAAACTTATATTCTGAGTTAATTTCTTAATTTAAGAGTAGATATTAAAAGTACACAACTCTAACATTTTAATGTGGTGTATATAGAATGCAGCAGTTTAAAATTAGATAATGTTTGTGATGTTAAAATACTAACCCTGTAGTTTCATGCAAATTAGGAATTTGTGTTACTGATATTATAAACTAAGAACCTTTTATCTTTTTATTTTGATGAAATATGATGTACAGTACGTACTGAATTGGATACAGTAACCACATTCACCTCTTTCCAGTGTCTAAAGTCCCTTATATACACATCAATATATGATCTGAATAATTATTCATCAACATAGAATGTCCACAGTAGTTTTCTCAATTATTTTAATCTGTGAAAAGACTACCATTTTATATGCAAAAATGGCTTGTTTGGGTTGAAAAAATATTTCAAATAGAAGAGCGAACAACGTTTCGACCTTCTTCGGTCATCGTCAGGTTCATGTTTCGTTGTATAAGTCCGTAAATCTCTGGTTTAATGCAGCATGCTAGTTGATGGTTTAGGTTCATTTTTTGTTTTTGTAAATTATGTAGTTCTTTGTATTTTGTGTTCAACATGGCTTTAAGTAGTTTTTTCTGTAAATTTTGGATAATGTTTGTGTATTTATTAAAATCTTTTGAAAGTTTTACCTTTACAAAATTAGGGGTTAGTTGTTCCTTTCTACATTGTTGAATAAAATTAATGTCATTTCTTCAATTAATGATTCGTTGGTTTAAATTTCTTAGTTTCTTAACGATTGTGTGAGCGTGTACTGTTAATAGTGGTGTACTGTATGCTTGTTCAGACATAATGGTAACAGGTAAGTACAAATACACTGAGAAAAACACAAACTTACACTTCTCGAACAATCACTGTGATGAAATAACAATCAGTGATGTTGAGAAACCCACTTGTTGAGAATTTTATATGCAAAAACGGCTCGTTTGGGTTGAGAAAATATTTCAAATAGAAGAGCGAACAACGTTTCGACCTTCTTCAGTGAACCTGACGATGACCAAAGAAGGTCGAAACGTTGTTCGCTCTTCTATTTGAAATATTTTCTCAACCCAAACGAGCCGTTTTTGCATATAAAATTCTCAACAAGTGGGTTTCTCGACATCACTGATTGAAAAAGCTACCATGTTCTTTCAATCCAAGATTACAAGAAAATGGGTTTTGTCATAACCCTTCATATTTTTTTAAACCTAAATTTGACTTAATTACAAACTTTTAACAAATTATAATAAAATTCTACAGCATCATTGTAGTTATTTGATTTTTAGTTATTTAACTATAATATCTAATCCAAAAAAGATTTCCATGTGCAAAATTTTAAGACTTAGTGACCAAGCACAAAGGTTTGCTTTACTTCTTGATTTATTATTCTATAAGTTTTAATAACTTATTTCTAAGTAGTAATTATCTGTATATATGACTTACAATAATTGAAATAACTGTATATTACAAAATTCTTCTCCACTGAAACAGAGCTGTGACAGAGAAGACTAAAGGTCAGTTCTATATTACTGGATATTTAATATGAGTGTGTGTGTACCATGTCAATGCAAGTGATTTAAATATAGTGTTATGAGACTTAAGCTACTTAGACTAAACATAACTTTAGGCTTTAGAGATTACACAAATGAGATTTTGAGGATGAATAGTTTTTAATCAAAATGTGAAATCACTTTGCACACTTACTTAGTAATAAGACACTTTTCACTAATCTTTAGTGAAAATCCTTTATTACATTTTTGTACAATGCTTAAAATCATCACTAAAAGTCCACTGAATTTTGTCAAATTACAATGTCAAGATATTTAATACTTGTCTTGATTTAACATTCACTGACAAATGAAACAAAAATGAGTCAGCTCAGACAAAACATAAATGCGTATATAACTTATTGCCATTATACACCCCTTTTTAACTGTTATATTTAGAAATAATTGCTTATGTTGCTCATAGTTAGTAAATGTTTATATAAATTATAAAAATAAAAAGGTAATACAAATATTTAATTAAATATTAAATTAAGACACTTGATTATTTCTACAGTGCATCATGAGTTCTGAATGTTACAAATGCCATCGTACTGGGCACTTTGCTCGAGAGTGTACACAGGGTGATGGAAGAGGTGGTGGAGGGGGATACAGAGGACGTGGTGGTGGTGGAGGTTCTCGTGGCGGCCGTAACAACCAACGAGGTATAAACATACCAAATCAAAACATCTACAGATATTGCCTGTTAAATTTTCATGAGTGATATTACTATGTACGTCTTGGGAGCCTCTTCAACAGTTTTTTTTCAAACATTTCAAAGGGCATCTGAATAGAATAAGATTGGTCTGTTGTTCAGAAAATATTCTTTAATTTTCTTCGAAATCAATCATTTATAATTACTATTTTGGTACTACGTTTAGTGTTTCACTTATTTTGTTTAATTCTGTCTATAAAGATCTATAGTTCTGAAGCTTTTGTTATTGTTATTAAAATAGTTTAATCAAAAATAATGCTTTTTATTGCTCATCAAAAAATGATGGAAACAATTTGAAACTCTTGATACTTGAATATTTTGGGGTGAAAATGCTCTGAGATTTAGATGTATATAAGATGATACATAGGGTCCGGTGTTTTCTCTATAAAGTTGCATTATTTTTAAACCTAATTTTGCTTAAGCATTTCTCAAACAAGGGTCTAAGTCATGTTCAAAATTTCACTTTTTTATGAAATTAAATTTATATTAGTTTAATTTTGAATTGCAACTCTTCAAATACTTGATGTTTTTTAGAAGCAAGAAATTAAATGCAGTCTTCTGGTTACTAAGTAAGTGCTGCCACAAAATATTAAATTTTCACACATGAAACCACACATTCATTTTTGAGGACTTCAAAGTTAAGTTAGTTTTAATAACACCAAGTTACCATATGGGGTGCACAAGTAACATTTTAATTTTCTTTTACATTGTATCTACATATGATAATAGTGGTGTTCCTACAGTTTACTAATTAGCAATAGTGTAAGCCTAACATGTACCTCATTATTATACTGCCAGGAGTTTTAAATTGTCTTACTTATACCTAACTTGTACAGTATTTTAGTATTAAATACCTCATTAGAATCATTACCACAGTTGGTTTGTAATTATTAAAATGATGCATAACTTTAAAATCTAAAGTAAAGAATTAGGAGTTAACTTCACGCATGCCTGTTTTAGACATCCAAGTCATTCTCTTTCGTCTGGTAAGTATACAAAAATTATTTTAAACAGTAGTTAAACTGTTAATAATTTGAAATAACTGAACTTGGCACTACTTAAGTTTAACTGTTTTAACCACTCTGAATATGCTTATGGAGCTATTATCATAGTTATAGGGAAAACAATTGTACCAGTTTTAGTTAATCTTTTATTGCAGATATGTAGCCATTTAATAATTTTGTTGCAAATGTTTTTTTGTGAAATTTCATTTTGTCTAGGATGGTTATTTTTTTGAAGTTTAATTTTACAATATGCTATAAGAGCTATCTTTAGTTAGTATGCTCTCATTAAAAAAATGAATGGATGGTAGAAAACATTGGATGACAAATTTAAACATCATGATTTATAAATTACTGTCTAGTGTATAAGGTTAATATTTGTGTGAAGAAATTCGGAAGTTAATATTCATTTTCCTGGTGTTTAGTCAGTGAAATGTAATTAAGTACTTTTTACTAAGTAGTCCATACAGTAACCTAAGTTTTATTAGTTTAATTAGATTTTATCCTATGTTTTGGATGTTAGTGTACTTCCATTTTCAGGGAATTCTTTAGAAGGAATATCTGTGATAAGGGCTAGGGATCAAACATGTCTTGGTAAAAAAGCCAGTGCATTGTCTGCCTGTTAGATACTGTTTGCACACAAGTATAACAATCATAATGGTTAGGCCTAAAATCAGGGCAAATTACAGCTTGGTTGGACCATTGAGATTAGGTATGAACAACAAAAGTTTAGTTATGAGAGCAATTGTGTTCTCTAAGAATACTTTTATAAATTTGTTCTTAGTGTGTTTAGAAAGTATTTTTAAGTACAGGTGAAAAGGTTGCAAGTCTTATTGCCTGGAATAATTAAAAGTAGCTATTATATTATTTTAATCAAAAATATTTGACCATCTATTGAACATTGATCTATTTCCATGTTTATCTTTGAGACTAGTGTTTTTGTTGGTCAGTTAAATTAATGATAATTTAAAATAAATACTTATTTAATGATTAATTTTTCATATACACCAGGACAGTTAGGAAAAAATATAACAAAATTGGTAAGATTAAGAATTTTTAGGATATTGTCCATGGGTTATACTTATTTAAAATTCATTTTTCTACAATTAGAAATTCTGGGTTAATGATACTTTATTTATAAGAAAAATGGAAGTTACAAAGCAAATTTAGATATACAATGAATAGTGTTAAAAATTGTATTAAAATACCTGTCTAGAAATGTTTAAAGTTAAAAATTGGTGTCATTAAGAGTTTCTAGAACTTTTATTTCATAATCTTGGAGTTGTATACATTTCCACATCAGAAACAATTTTAACTTGAATATCTAAATTAAATATGCTTTAGTGAGACTTGGTTATTCTTGTCCATGAAGGTCTGTGGTTAATTATATCTACAATATGTTCAAGTCTACATAGAAAGGTAGTAAGGGTCCATGTATGTTGTATTTAAGCCATAATAAAACAAAGTTACATTAATGTTAATGATTCACAGAAGGATTCAGTTCAAACAAGTCAACTAGTGGAAATCCTAAATCAGAAAAAAAGACAAAGGAAAATTGGAGGAAATGAAAGCATTCTGTTTATAGCAAGTCATCAGCTTTGTTATTGGAATAGTAAATGAGTTTCTTTGAAGGTGAATGTTAATGAAGTATGCACTGATAATCCATTTTATTTAGTATGAAGTGATTCTTAGATTTTTTTGACAAATAAGTGTTGCTGAGTTTTTTATTGTGTATGTATTAGTTTTTTGCTATAACTGTGGGAAAAGTGGTCACATTGCACGAGAATGCCGGGAGCAAGAGAGAACCTGCTATACCTGTGGTGCACAGGGTCATATATCTCGGGACTGTGAGCAAGAGGATAGGAAAGTAAAGGTAAGCTTGTTTTTTCTCTTCTGTGTAATTGCTTTTTCCTTATCTTTTGTGGTATTTAAAGACTTCTTAATTAGTTTAGTAAAATTGTATCATCCTTGCCCACTTGTATTTTTGGCTTATGTAGTTATTTTTCAGAATATTTTAAATTTTAAAACATACTTTCACTTAGTTGAATCTAATATAAAATAGAATAAACCTAATTTAAAATAAAGCAGTTTTTCTTTTATTGGCTTAACTCGGATATTTGTATAGGTAATGATGCACATTTCAACAATACTTACAATAATTGAGCTTTCTTGACTTAAAAACTTGCTAATTGTTGTGAAGATAAATGTTAAGTTTTTATACACAAATATAAATTTAAGTATTTAAAATAGATTTGGTGTCTTAGTTATTTGCATTTAAGCTATTTCAAGTATAATCAATGTAAGTGCAAAAACACTTAAAATGAACTAGAAAATATTTAATTTCATGGTTAATCTTAAGTTCTTTTGTAAGTCTACATTTTTCGCGTTACGTCAACTAATTCACCAATTGTTTTGAGTTTCATATTAAATTGTAAATTAGTTAACTAGCTACTTTTATTTTTAACTAATTGTGATGTGTATAACATCATCAGTAGTGATAAAATGTTTATACATGTGATCAGTGTGATATTACTAAACAGTGTAAAAACAAAATTGTAAATGTGGTCATTTCAGTATTAATTTTCAAAATGCATTCATGATTTTAAATTCTCAAATAACTGATATACTGCATATTTTCTTACTAAATATTTGGAAGCAAGTGTAAGAGTAGTACATTGGAAGTGTCTTCTGTTTTGGAAAACTTGTTCTACTAAAGTACTCTTTGAATGGTGTTAGAACTCATTCTCCCAGTTGAGCTGCTAAATTATATCAAGCATGTCTTTTGGAATAAACATTGACTTTAGTGCAGTTTTGGTCAGTAATAAACTTAACTGTTTTCATCTTAAAGTATCTGATACAAACTGCAAAGTAGGAAGAAGTTTTTTTTGTATAATTCACTCAGGCTGTTGTCAGAAAGTGAAGTTTTATTATGTGTGACATAAATTCTAGCCATGTGAGTAGGGTGCTCAATGCATATGAGAGTTGCAGGTTAGAATCCCTGTCAACTAAACATGTTTGCTCTTTCAGGTGTGAGGAATTATGTGATGGTCAATCCCACTATTTGTTGGTAGAAGTTGGTGATGACAAACCTCCTTCTCTGTAGTCTTTCACTGTTAAGTTAGGGATAGCTAGTGCAGATACCCTTCGTGTTGTTTTGCATGAAATTCAAAAACAAATTCTCCATTCATGGCAATACATTTAAAATTTTGTGATTTTTGGATGTTATTTACTTCCATTGATTTTTACTTGTGTTTAAAACTAACATGAATAACATTTGGAATATTTGGAAGAGAAGTTTTTCTAAAGATTTAGAGCAAGTATCTTGTGTAAAAGGTTTATTTTGATTTGGTCCTTTACCTTCAAGCTTAGTGTATTGAGGTAAGAATACTAGCTTAATTTGAATCTTTCTTTGCCAATGATAGCCTGTGATTTTATTTTAGAACATCTTAGCCCTCATGCTCCAGAGAACTAAATTCCTGGACTTTTTTTTTATGGGTGCATCTAATAATTTTTGCATCATCAATGTGTGGAAAAGTTAGGGTTACATTTAATAAACCTTAAGTAGTATTTTTTTAGGTTTAGATTTGTATATTGTGAATGTAAAACTAAATTTGGATTTGGATTTTCATACATTTGTTTATAGTGCTATGTCTGTGGCAAGAATGGTCATATTTCCCGAGACTGTCCAGAAGGTGAGAGAGATGACCGCAAGTGTTATAACTGTGGAGAAACTGGACATATTAGTCGTGACTGCCCCGAAAGTGGTGAAGCTGATGACACTGTTTGTTATCGGTGAGTAGAGACTATTGCTCTCTCACGTTCCAAAGTTAATCAGCTTGAGGGGAAGTGAAAATACTTTGGCTGCATTGTCATAGTTTTATTGTTTGTGTGTAAAGACAGGTCTTAATATCAAGAAATTGAGTTAAGTTTTAAAATTTCCTCACTTGTGTTGATTTTTTGTGCTGAAGTGTGGACCTTAAATTTGACCATGTATTGCTTTAACCAAATAAATGTTTTTAAATTTTTTGATTGCATTTTGTCTAATTTTTATTTAGCAGCTTGATAAGTAACCAAAGTTGCATATATTATCTAATTGCAAGTGAATTTCTAATTACCTTTGTCAGATGTTGTCGCAAATAACTAAAACTTGTTATTGGTGGTCAAATCAGAGTTTACAAATTATGTAACTTTGTTTGCTGTCATTAAGAATGTTGTACTGAAACATTTTATCAGAACATGTGGTAAGCAGTGGTTAAGCATGCGTGTATACTTAAAACCATTTAGTTAATTTTGTTTATAACACGTTTTTTCTTTTATTCCTAATGTATGCTGGGTATTTTTAAATATCTAGATGCAGAACAATTAGCAAACCATTATGACAGTTTATTCATTTCAGGTGTTAGTTTTGATTTGCAAGCTGTAATATTTATTGGAGTGTAAACAATGTATGGATTTCAGTATGTTAGCCCATTACAGTATTAATGGGCTTAAATAGATCTAAGATTACAGCATGTATATTGAAAATGACATTTAAAAATATCTTAATTTATTAATGTACAAGCATTTCACTATACATTTTATATCAGAGCATGAGGTTAGTTTCTTAGAGGCAAAGAAACAAAAAAACAATACTTAAGTTTTAGCTTGTTTTGAAACTAAACAGTTAATGATAATTTACATCTGACTCAAAAAAGTTAATTCAATTATTTGGGTAATTATTGCTTTGCCTTTTAGTATTAATGTTAGTTGGTCATTTCTTTTTTCAGTAAATTGATATTAGCTCCTTAACCCTTAAATGGCAACCATCATCAATTAATGCTGTTACCTACAACATTTCTGCTGTTTTGAGGGTTAAACCCAAGTCAAAGCTGTTAATGTATGGCCAAAATTCATGACTTGCCTATTAGTGACAGCAATTAAGAACATTTGCCCCTTCAGTTGAAAACTAACCCAAACTGTTATTTACAAAATTAAGGTAGGATAATTCAGCAGAAAGTGCAAAACAAGTATGGGTTTAGTTATACTGATATTGAATTCGATGTTAAGTAAGAGAATATTCTTATTTGAATCATTTGTATTTGTAACTGTTTGTTAAGCATGAAAGTAGCTAATATCATAGTAAAATATACTTGTATTCACAGATTTAATAAATTAATTTGTTTTGACAAGTTTTTTAATTTTTTAAATTTACATTAACTACAATTACATTGTTAGCATATTCTAAGTTACTTTCTAGTAAATGCTATAGATGTTATCTGAATGTTTAAGTTACTTTATAAACAACTACTAAATGTAATCTACTAGAATGTCTCACAAGATGCATTTATCTTTTTTTATGAGCTACTTATTTTTGACTGTTTCAGGAAGAACTGCAGTTTTGAATAAAGTATTTAATTTTAGACTTTGTAAAGACACTTTTACTAATGTGCAGTAACTACAATGTAGTTACACCAGTTTAGATAGCAAAAAAAATTTTTAGTATTTTTAAATGTGAAACTGACATTTAATTTTTCTTTTGCAATGTTAAATGTTCAACGTTTTTCATTCAAAATACTTCTGATTTTAAATGTTTTTTGAATAACAAATTAAACTTTCATTAATGAGGTCAGACATTGATGATTTTTGTTAAAGTACCTTCGTTATTTACATCTAAACATTTCTTGATGCTTGTACTGTAAACTTGGTAAGTTACATTACTAGTGTTTAGCTACTATTATTTACACACATGCTGTTGTGAATTTCATCTGTATTGTGGTTGTATTAATTCAAATTTTCTTTTCAAATAGTTTTTGAACTCAGATTTGATGAGCAGAAACTTTTAAGATTATTTTAAATTATGCATACTTGGTAACTGTAGTGAACTTAAGCATAGAATACTGAAATTTGGTGGTTTGATTCTTGCAATGAGCACACTTTAAATAACCTACTGTGTTGCTTAATTCTCAACAATAAAACATTTGGTGTTAGCTTCCAGATTTCAGTATATATGGAGGGGGGTATGTGAGTGCATAAATTCATCTTGTAGCAAAAGCTATACTGCAAGGTATTGAAGAAAAATAGTTAAGCACTTGGTCTGTATGAAAGAGAACAATGGACTAAGCTTTTCTATCTTATGCTAAAGATTTATACATTGGTTAATGTTTTCCAAGCTACAAGTGAATAGTGCAAAATCTTTTAACATGTTATTCAACTAAACTGTCACCTGGCAATACAGCTTTTGACTTAGTAAGTGGAGGTTGTAAAATGTAATGCATGAAATTATGGTTAAATTGATTACTTGCTAAACACAGGTTATGTAAAATATTTGTGTGAATTTTACTTTTCACTAAATATTTTAGTTATTCTTATCGCTTTAGTATACTGAGGAAACATTTTGATTGGAATTTGATTTCATCAGTTGTCACAAGTCTTGGGTTGAGTTGCTGTTATAGCACTCAAAGGGTTAGAATGTAAAGCTACTAGTTTGTTATCAAAAACTAAATCATTCTTCAAAACTGTTTATTAAAAAGTGAGGAAAAGGTGGTGTATTGCAAGTTAATATAGTATTTGTTTTTAATATCTACTTGTCTCAGTTTAGAGCACCCCGATAATTTTCAAATTTGCTATCTTACTGAATGACAGAAATACTCTGTTATAAGAGGGAAGTTTTGTCATGGACTTGTAGTTGATTGGCTGTAAATTCAAGACAGGATGGCCAATCTTGTTATGATGTTACATTTTTGAGCACAACTTTCCTCTACTTTTTTTCAGTCTGCCCAGCAATTACTTGTGGGTTAACTGACATCCCCTTCTGAAGGTGTATACTATTCTCATTTAATTGTATTTCTGTAAATTAATGTTAAAAAGCACCAGCTCTTTGTCTTTCAGAGAAACAGCAAGGATTTAACTATTAACTGTCACAAGCTTCATTTTACTTTCAATATCTACTCTTAAGTATTTGTTTTTCAAGTTGACATTTGTTTTTATCTTAAACATAAAGTTAGATATGCAAACAAAAATAGATTGTGGAAAGTATCCTGATGAGCAAAACTTGTCATATTTCTTCGTTGCTTGTTATAGATTGCAATTTTTAATTTTAGTGCATTTTGTTAATTATTAAATATTAAATTAATGGTTTTGCACATTAAAGCTTTTCATAAGATCTGATTAACAGCACTGATAAAGAACTTTAATCTTGTTACTTTAGAACACAAATGTGTACAGTGATATGTTAGTGTAGCCACTAGAACCTTTCCTTACTATTTCAAACCACATTACTAATGTGATACCAAATATGTGCATGTGCTCATTAATATAATGATAGATTTAGATGACAAGGTACAAGTTTACCTTTACTGAAACATTTGCATTCTCTTGGTGAAGTAAATATTAGAATTTTTATGTGAAAGATCTGTATGTTTGTGAATTTATCTGAATTGCATTGTAAGTCTCTAAACATGTCCTGGTGAGTGAAGTAATTCTGATTTTAAAATGTTGCAAAAATTCTGAATGTGTTTAGTGACATTTCTCATTTATTTTCCATGTTACTTCATTTTGAGTAAATTCAAATTGGACAAGTTTTGGTAAAATGGAGAATTAAAGTAGGACACAGATAACTAAATCTTTTGTAAATGACATTTCCTTAGGCTAAGTTCAGTATTAGTTGATTAATTTAAAGTTTAAGATTTATTTAAATTCACCTTATTACATTAATTATATTTGCTTCAGAATTATCAGGTTAAGTTCTGGTTAGGGAAGACCCTGACTGATATTGTTTTAACTTTTGAGTAACCCTTAAACAGCAGGAGTGTTATAGGTAGCAGCATCAGTTGATGATGGCTGTTTGAGGATTAATAAATTACTATTTCATCTAATAGTGGTTGTTGTTTAACCATTTACTTTATTTTAATTTTTTTAAAGTTATTACCATATTGGAAATAATTTTGCTGTATTTGGTTAATCTGTCACACACACACACACACACACACACACACACACACACACACACACACACACACACACACACACACACACACACAGCTATTTTTGTGAGGTGTTTATATGAATTTTCAATTATACATGTTTGCACATGAATTTTTAACTCCTTCCACGAATTTAAAGTATCTTGCAATTTTCCTTGTAGCTTTTTTAACCTCACATGAAATGTGGGGGGGGGGGGGCTTTAAAAAGACTTAAGGACCCTAGAAATCGAAATAAAGGAGTTGCTGGTAGCTCTTAGGTGAAATGCCTTATTTACTTAATTTTAGTACAGGCTTTGTTTTTAATTTTTTACAAATTTATTGGTAAGTGGTTTCCAGATGCCTTTTTTACTTCCACTACTAGCAAATTCAAGACTCATGATAAACTGCAAGTCTCGCTGTTAATTGCATTGTTTCTTCTATTTTCAAAATACTTAAGTGTGAACTGATATTTGGTGAAAGGAATGAAAAAAAAACAAAGATAGAGGGGAAAATTACCTCATCTCAGGCAAGAAAATTTTTTAAACTTGTATTTACTTTTGAAGTGTAAAAAGTAGTAGTGATATTAATTTCTTTTTATTTCTGTACCAGTTGCAACGAGAAGGGACACATCGCTCGCAATTGTCGTTCCACTCGTACCAGCAACAAGTGCTATCATTGTGGTGAGTTTGGCCATATTGCCCGTGATTGTGAAATGAAAGCATAACCTCTCCTGCCTACCCACGTCACAGCCTCTTGAATGTGTTGGTCGTTTGGCACGAGATCCAGCTCCTAACACCCTAGCTGCATCTGGCCGAGATAAGTTGATCTTGCGCTGTGGATGTCTTGAATTTTGATGTTGGTGAGCTATTTGTCATCTACATTGATATATTCTGTAGAGGTGGCTATTCAGAACTTTCATTAGGGGGCAACATCCAGCAGTCTATACAGTTTCACCTACTGGTTTCATGTTTAAGTTTTTGCTTAATTCCTTGTGTAATTGTGACTATCTTTTAGATCATTTTTATCACATGGAAATAAAACTATCTTCCCAAGTTCATGTTAATTTCCCAAACCGTATTCCGCTTTTGGAGAATTACCATCAGTAATGATGACTTTGATACAAGTCCAAACCCAAACATAGGAGTGGACTTGGCTGCTTCCCTCTTTGACCTTGTAACAGTGAAACCAGCTGAAATTCAGGTGGGAGTGATGTGTTTTGATGAAGGTTGTCGCCGTGGGAGGAAGGAGTTTTTTACTCTTTATTGCCAGTTGTGTAGCATAAATCTTTGTAATCAATTGGGTAACAGCTGCCCACTGGTAGCATATAGCCTAACAGATCCTTTTTGAATTTTATTTCATCTCCAACAGTAATTTCTTTATAGCACAGTGCTATTTTTTGTACAAGACATTGTAATTCACTTTACCTTTTTGAGTGGTTAGGTGCATCCATCTGGAGAGTTACTTTAATTTTCAGCTTCAAATGGATCATTTAGCTAGCTTTAGAATTTTTATATATAATTTACTTGCTGGATGCAAAATTAGTTTTAGAATGCACTGTCCAAGATATTGCTGATTCAATTGGAAGATATCTTGGTGTTTGGAATGAAAATATTTTCTGTTGAAAGCTTAATTATGACTTAAGCTCTTAAGTTACAGTTGCTTAAGTCTTGACATTTTGCCTGACCCTTTAATCGTTACCATTTTAATTTTTAAAATCAGTTTTGAATGATGTGCATGGAAAAAATTATTATTGTCAATAAATTAACATTTTGGGAAGTGTAAAGAATCATGTTAATTTTAACTAATATTTGGAAAATGCCAAACAAAAGACTTATTTCATAGTTTAGTTTGAATCTTTCTCACTATATGCATATTAATGAAATATTCTTAAAATAATATTGTTAAAGCACAGTACTTTTTAAGATACTTATAACTTAATACAGTGGTATAATTATTAAAAGTGAGCTTTTTCAATGCTGTTTCATTTGACAAATTAGTTTTATGCTGTGGTAATTTATGGCAAGTGATAAAATGTTTTGCTGGTCATCTGCCAGTTTTGTGTAGCTTCTAAACTGCAGATCAAATTAGCACACTGAAGTTGTGACAAAGCTATTATAAAGAACATGAGCAACACTTTCATAAAGAAATGGTGTACTTAAAGCTTTCTTGTTATCTTGCTAGTAGGTGATCTTCAGTAGTGGGGCTGGGTGTGGTCTAGGGGTTAGTGAGCCTGACTGAATCCAAGTGTCCATGGTTCACTCTTTGTTGCTGTAAAAACCCTGCTCTGCATTAACGGGGTATGGATGTGTTAAAAGTGGTGGCAAAAACCCACCATTGGATTGGAGTAGCCCAAGAGTTGGTGGTGGGTTTAGTGAGTTCAAAATTAAGGATAGGTAATGTAGCTATCCCTTAGCTTTGGACAAATTGACATTCAGAACTGATTAAATTGTTTGAAAAAATGGTCTTTGTAGCTGTTTGAAGTTATATCAATGAGCAATTGTTATAACAAAAATTGTTTTATTTTGGGTTTTTAGGATTAAACTGTTTGTTAATAAATGTATTAATTATTAAAGATTTTGTGGTAGCCAGCAAAAATGTTCAAAGCTTCAAAAGGTGTTTACTAGTAATCAGTTAACTACAGCTCCAACCAAAATTGATCTTTATTTCAAAGAACATTTTTAAATGTATTAAGGTAACTTACTGCTTAATTTAAAGTAAGGATATGGGTTAGCTAAAATGTTGTATGCAAGAGCAAGTCTTTCATTTCACTTGCTTCTGGTTAGAGAAGTAATTGAGATAAAATCTATTGCAGATGCAGCATGTTTTGCCAATAGTTTCTTATATTCAGAGATGAGAATTGACAGGTTTACAGTTTCTCCTATCAGCTTTGTCACTATCCTAAATTTAAATCTAGTAAGAAAAATATTGGAAGGAGGTTAAAAACGTTGGTTTGATCAGAGGTTGTCAGCCTTAATGTTTACTCATCTTAAATCACATGGAGCTCATTAACCAGCTTCTTAATAGACAGCTGACAAATCAAACTTTTGAAGGCAAAGGTATCAAAACACCAAATGAAATCAAAATTGTTTTCAATAATTAAAACCTATTATAAATGAAAACACTACAGAAGTTAAACTTCTGATTTCAAAATCATTTCCAGTCTTATGAGCTGTATATTGGAGGATAAAATTGGACTAAGATTATGCTTGTGAAAACACATTTACTTTTATATACCTGTTCTCTTATTACTAAAAACAAAGCCTAACGTTAATAGCTCTTTTTAAACTGTTAAATGATTAGTAATTTAGCTCAATGGAAAATGATTTATATTGACTAAATATTTAATGTGTTTATGGTTGCAATCATTTCATGAAATGTCCAATTTGTATGCTATGTGGTCTGTAATATTGATCATTGGAAATTGAATTAAAGTGGCAAAAATTTAATGTGATCATTACAGTAAATAGCATGAACATGCTATATTCAGGGGTCTCTATTGGCTGGGACCCAGGAGCAGCCATGGGGTTTCACTGGTTGTTCTATCCACATATCTTATGAAGTGTCAGAACACACATTTAGTATGTTTGGAAAGAATTTTGTTCTTAGGATTTAAAAATGTGAATTATGTATGAAATCTGACAATTTTTTACTGTTGTGTAATGTAGGTGATGGAGGATAAGGTTACTATTTGTGAGTGATAAAACATCTTCTGTGAAGGTTGGTTAAAAACTACCTTATTTTTGAACAGGAATTAAAGAAATTATTGTAGTTATTGGTAAATTACACACCATACAGTGAAAATTTAATGGATTGATGCCCACCTTTTATGGGGTCCTAGTGAAAGCCACTTAGTCAAAATGTTGGTCACTTTTTATATTGTTTAACAGTTTTAATCATTTTGTTTATACTTTCTAAATTTATTCTGTTAACGATATTAATTTGTGATGAAATGTTGATGTGGTTGAATGCAGGTTAATGTAAAGCTAAAAATCTCCTTTAAAAGTGAAATAAAATGTATTGATGGTTTGGAGAGGTCTTGTAGTTTTGATGTGTATTAATTAAAAACTGATAAGACAACAGTGAAATTCAAACGGAATGTAAAATAATTAATATTCATAAATAAACCACAAAATCTTGATGTAAAATGAGTAATATGTGAAGGAAATAATATGGTTATGATGGTTTATGCAACCCAGCTATAGTATCTTAATGTATGTTTTGAGTCATTATATTGGTAGTATGCAGTGCTTAAAATTACTCATGTAATCTGTATTTAGTAACCAAAGCTTTAATTTTGGTTCTGAATTGGAAAACATTCTAAAGTACCTCAGTTGAATAGTTTTCTATTTCAGGGTATTTTTACCATTGTCATTTATGCCACTGTTCAGAATTAGTGTTCATCTTTAAATTTGTTAAATGTATGAACATCTAAAGCTCTCATTTGTAAAAAGAAAATTACAAATTTTGACTTATTAGACCATAAATTGATAACACCTAACAGTAAAAAGTAGTGATTTTGTTTGAAATTAGAACACTACTGTAGCTCTGTATGATAGTATTGATGGCTAAAGTCTTAGAGCTGGTGAGGATTCTAGTTTTGTTTTTCATAGAATTTTCTTATGAGAATAAAGTTTTATGGAAAGTAATAGCTGCCTCCTTTGTTTGATTTCATAAAATCAATGTTTTGTTAGACATTCCATACCAAAGATGCTTCTATACTATAGATGTTACACCAAATATTTAAAAAATGTATATAATAGAATATACAGTCCAAGGTGTTTAATAGTGTAAAAGTTGTATGATAAAATAGATGAATTTTTACAACAATTCAGCTTCATCAGTGGCTTTCTTTTACTCCTAAATAGCAAAGTTTGCAATGTCTGCAAACTGCAGTTTTTGCTCTAAACTTTCTTGTCGAAGGGAATTGTAACATTAAAATTGGTTGTTGCATTCTGGGTTTTGTATATACTAAGGCATTTCAATGTTTATTTAAAGGTATTTTTTGCTTGATTGTAAATATTTTACTAGACAGCTTCAAACCTTTAAAAACTAACTTTTTACTTGAATTTACAATATAGATCATGGATATCAAGGTTACTAGAGTTGGTCAATTTCTGGAAAATGCTGTGCATACTGTGTCACGGGCTCTCATGCTTTAGTACTATCCTCAAACCTTCATGTCATATGCCTAGTTCTTCTGGTGTAGTACTGGGCTTTGTTTTTCTAGTTCACTCTGTGCATGGGCTAGTGGTTAGGAAGAATATGTAGTCTGATGGTTACAAGGTTGAATATATCAATGAAAATGGGAGCATTGTGTAACAACGAGTTCCATTCTTTATTGCTTAAAAAGCCATATTGCTGCTAAATTGAGAATGGCTAGCACAGATAGCACTGGTTTACAAAAAAATATTTTTTGTCTGAGGCAAGAATGTGAATAGGTGGTTTTTACCAATTTGGGTGTGCTGAATTCAAATTTATAAACAGTTTTGCTCTATCACCTCTAGTTTTCTGGCTTTTAAATAGTCTCATTTTAGTATATACAGAGTATATACGTGCTTATTTCAACAGTTGTAGCAGCTTATTACAGATAAAACAGGATAGATAAAGAACATTGACAGAATAAATATACTTGGATGACACAATGTATACAATTCATAGTACTGCAGGCAGAAGTGTGTTTTCTTAGATCTGGTGTATTTTGCCTCCGGGGTTCCACTTGCCTTGGTAGTTGCTCTCCATCTTTGTAATGCTTTGGTGGAATCTTTCTCCGTGCTCATCACTCACTGCTCCAAGGTTTGGAGGGAAAAAGCACAGCCTTGAGACTTCGCTTGGAAGAGTCTATGAAAAGACGCCAGTCTGAAGGATTATGTGGCAAGCCAAGGAAAGTGAACAAGCCAGGTAGATTTGTGCAGTAGCACAACTTGTTTTCCATGTCGAAAAATGAAGCAAGGTCTTTGTTCCGATTCCTGAAACTGGTGATCCTTACATCTTCCTGGACTAGGTTCCACTGTTTAAGCCTAGAAGCCAAGAGCTCTGACTGCTGTTTTGACAGATACAAATCACGAGCAATGTCATTCAGGTTTTCTTGCATGATCCAGTGTGGCTCGTTGCCACTTGTTCCTGAATAAGAAGAGTCAATATCTTCGGAAGAGATTGACTTGGCAGAATCTTCCCTTGGAGGCATTTCTTCATCTGTTGAGGAAAGAAGATCCTTATTTACTGGAGGTGTTGGGACAGGAAGATCATCTGAATGGGGAACGGGTCTCATAGCAGATGGAAGGTTGGGATATTTGATCTTTTTTCTAGAAGATTCACTGAAACCAGTTTTATTTGTTGGATAAAAATAACAATCATCTGCATAGCTTCGTGGCTCTCTCCAAATCATCGGGACTGCAAAGTTGAAAGCCGCTTTCTTGCCATTAAACCAAGCAGTTAGTCCATTGTAGCAGGGTTTACAACAGATGTGTGGAGGCCAAGATTTGTCCTGATCACCAATTTTACAGTCAAAATAATGAAAGTAGGTATTTCTGAGGAGGGAAGTGATGGTTCGACGCTGTGCAACTGTCGTGAAGTCCCCACACACGTAGCAAAAAGAATTGGTCTTGTTGAGGCATCCTCGGTGTTTTGACGAGCTTGAAGCCATTGAAGAATCTGAAAAAAACAGTAAAATTAAATCATATGTAAGGCAATAATAATTGTGCGTCGTTGGAAATTGTAATACAGATATATGCCCAAAAGATTGTGTAACAATTGGCGAGGGACACCAACCTCCTGCGCTGACTGCCAGTGCACTGCTAGCTGTTGATTAAGACGTGTTGGCTACGGCTTAACTGCCAAAATCCGTCTTGATATATAGCTATATATATAATGTAATGCTATCACTTACATTTATTGCATAATAACTAAAGACATAAGTCACACAATATTAGAGATTAACCCTGAATGCATATACGCCTTTATGTACAGTATGTGTACAAAATGTACAGTATGCATATCTAAAAAAACTAGAGGTGATGAGTAAAAACGAATTTCAAATCTGAATTCAGCACCCGCAAATTAGGTTAAAACAGCTATTTTTGTGCTTGCCTCAATTTCTTTGTAAACTAGTGTAATCATCGCGTAGCTTCAAAATAAACCCCTTAAAGCGAAGGTTGGATTATATGAGAAAGTTTAAATTTTGAAATAATGAATGTTTTAAAAAGTCTTGCGTCTTTCAAAAGATATGCTGCTGAATCCTGTTTATTTTTAGCTTCAGAGTAAGAATTACCAAACTCATCCAAGTTTGTCACTGTTTCCCGTCTTTGGCTCGATTTATTGTAGTTGAACTTGCAGTGATGATGTATCGGTTACAATTTAAGACAAGTCGTGTGAAACTCGAGTTGTGCATTTCTTCGGGAATATGTTCATTCATAAGGGTTGAGAGCCACCTAGTAGTAGTGTTATCTGGCACAGGAAAAACAATTTTAAATAATGAATAACGTATTACTTTGTCTTTCAAGGTTGAAACACAAAGTAAAAGTTTTAAGCATAGATTTCAAAACAATCAGTTCAGTCTGTGCATACAATCTGCCTAATATTAAAACGTTTTTAATTAATTGTCAAACGATGGCATAAATAAAATAAGTAAAAATACCCATCCACAGTAATGGTAGAAGTTTCTGTAAATCTATTAATTAAAATTGCTTCATGGACTTTAAAAGGGTTAATTGTTCGCACTTTTGGCTTCAATCACGGCCAAAACTGTAAGATACTTTTTTTTAACTCAAACTAAAAGCCCCTTAACAACAACATGGTAAATCTTTTTTTTTTTCTTTAACTCGCGTCACATTTTAAAAATTTGAAGCGAGAAACAAAAATCATTCTTTGGGAGTAGTTACAAAAAAAATAGGTGGTGGTGAATGGAAATAACATTCTTGAAGATAGAAATCTGAAGTTTCTGTGATAGCGAAAGAATATCAGCTTGGAAAGATTTTTTAAAATATGGAGGTGTATATAACCTAACTTCATGTAAATTTTACAACGAATCAGGGAACAGTTGAAAAGTATGCATGATGACTTAATATGAAAGAAGATTTGGGAACAGAAAGGTGTATAAAACGTGAAAAATCGACTTGCAAAAATAATGTGTGACAATATATTAAATAGAACAAAGAATTTGATAAGAAGGGAAGAGAATGTAGAATTAAAGAGTAGGTGAAAAACATGAATTAGAATATATTGAAAAAACATGATAATATAGATATAAACTATTAAACCTTCTCTGCCAAAGTACACTTTTTTTTCCATTTACATTTAAATTTTTGTGTTTTCCAGCTTATATCGTGCGCTTCGTAATCTGAGGATCGCGGGTTCGCGCCAAACATGCTCGCTCTCCCAGCGGTGGGGGCGTTATAATGTGACGGTCAATCCAACTATTCGTTGGTAAAAGAGTTGGCGATGGGGGGTGATGACTAACTGCCTTCCCTCTTTTACTGCTAAATTAGGGACGGCTAGCACATATAGCCCTCGAGTAGCTTTATGCGAAATTTCAAAAAACAACAAACAAAACATTATTCACTGAACATCCTCTTGTTGCATTTCTTTGTTTTGTTGGTTTACGACTTTCAGCGATATTTTCGTCTGGACTTTGAGTACGAGTAACCAAAAATATTCCACTTGTTACCAAAGCAGTTTGTTTTAATAATAAACAATGTAAGGTCTGATTGGAAAGGACTTGCTGAACCACAACATTTGTAGATCTGTAAATTTTAATTATTTTAACACAGATTGCTTAACCATTCATTTTACATTCGTATGAAAGAAAGGAATTTGAAGATAAAAGCTACAGTAAGTAAACTTCCGCATTTAAAGGTGTGTAAAAACTATTTTCTGATACGGTTATTTGCTGAAGAGAACTGATACGACTTCAAATTGCAGTTTTCATTTGATTGCGACGTGTGTTTCGTTTTGCAGCGTAGTGTAATTAATGTTTTAATTATCATTACAGTTTCTTGCTTGGATCATAATATTTGGTCTGAGAAACATTTTTGTTTCACTTCAAGTTTATAATTAATATAACTTTTCATGACAAAATGCCTAAATTAATTGAACATTCGTGTAAAACTGGATCGGTGTTTTAATTCTGTGTGGGCCTGGCGTGGCCAATCGTGTTAAAGCATGCAACTCGTAATCTGAGGGTCGTGGGTTCGCATCCCTGTCGCGCCAAACATGCCCTTTCATCCGTGGGGGCGTTATAATGTGAAGGTCAATCCCATTGTTCGTCGGTAAAAGAGTGGGTGGTAATGACTAACTGCCTTCCCTCTAGTCTTACACTACTAAATTAGGGACGGCTAGCACAGATAGCCCTCGAGTAGCTTTGTGCGAAATTCAAAAACAAACATAATTCTCTGTGAACTTGATATATCAGAATTGAAGTTTCCATATCATCCAATCTTCATTTGTTTTATTTCATTAAAATCTGCAGCTATTGTTTAAACTCAGATTACCTCTGTTAACAGTATAACGTAAAGATATTGTTTATGCAAATGAGTTGATGTTATAGCGAGTAAACTTTAAAGTATCTTCCGTTCTGAATAATAAGTGGAAATAAACTCAATTGCACCATAATGGGCCATCTGCTAGTACAGCGGTAAGTCTACAGATTTACAACGCCAAAATAAGGGGTTCGATTCCACTCGGTGAGCTCAACAGATGACCCGATGTGCCTTTTCTACAAGAAAAACACACTCATCCTAATGCAACAGCGGATGTCTGTGGACTCGAACTGCTAGAAGCCGGGTTTCGATATCTCTGCTGTGTAGCTTTGTGCTTAATTCCTAATGATCAATTCACCTCATTCTTGTTACTCCAGTATTTTCTTTTTCAATTTGGTTATTGTACGTGAAAACTGTAAAAACAATTTGCTTGTTAAATGCGTTTCATTGTTTTCCCTATATTTATCAAAAAGAGGTACTGTACCCCTTTCTCTTTATGGCCCCTTGCCCTTTGAAACTCATCTCAATAAAGGAGACACTATGAAATGTAGTTTTTAAATTTATTTTAATTTATTGTCTTTCCATTTGTACGTTCTCTGTGTATTTATATATAACTTTTTCTTTGTTTACTTGTTATTCTTATGTTTCATCCTCAATAATAGCAGAAGTTAAAGTCGTAAAAACAGAATTAATTTCTTTTATATGCAAAAACGGCTGTTCTGGGCCCAGAAAACACTTCAAATAGAAGAGCGAACAACGTTTCGACCTTCTTCGGTCATCGTCAGGTTCACAAAGAAAGGGTTACTGGTCGGAAGCTGACCACATGTTTGGGAGGGGTTGTATAATTGAGTGTTGCAATGTAGAGGGCGCGGTTTGAATATATAATTTTGTCTATAATATTAATATAGGTATAATGGTGTTCCTTTATATTGGAAGAACTACATGACTTACAAAAACAAAAAATGAACTTAGACTATCAACTAGCATGCTGCATTAAACCAGAGATTTACGGACTAATACAACGAAACACCAATATAAAGGAACACCATTATACCTATATTAATATTATAGACAAAATTATATATTCAAACCGCGCCCTCTACATTGCAACACTCAATTATACAACCCCTCCCAAACATGTGGTCAGCTTCCGACCAGTAACCCTTTCTTTGTGAACCTGACGATGACCGAAGAAGGTCGAAACGTTGTTCGCTCTTCTATTTGAAGTGTTTTCTGGGCCCAGAACAGCCGTTTTTGCATATAAAAGTTCTCAACAAGTGGGTTTCTCGACATCACTGAGAATTAATTTCTATTCTACTTTCTTGCATTTGTGTTAATTTCTGTGGTAAAAACAAAATCCCATAATTATCTTGTATTTTTAATCGTATTGTTAGATTTTATTTAGATGTGTTATTTCTCGTCTTTCCGACACTTTTATCTATGATGAGCTAGAAGGATGAGCCGTAGTTTTTTTCTGTGGTCTCACATACGTTTAAGTCACCTGTAGCAAAAGTGGAAATATGTGTACGTAATTTTTCTGCAGTTGCTTTTCTATCTCTTAATTTGTTTTTTGAAGAGACAGAAAATAGTGCAGTTGAATTTTGTACATTTTCTTTCTTTTCTGCTAGTTCAATCTCAGTGGGGACAGTTGATGCCACAATTGACACATATTTAATAGCTTCAAAACTAACTATAGGCGATTCCTTGGGATTACTATCTGTTTCAGATTATTTATTTCCTACTGAAACAGCTTGTTACGTATTTTTTAGTGTTTTATGTTCTTCGTAGACTAAACGCAACAGAAAAACACAGATAACAGCTTGTGTAATTTATTACACTAAACTATTAACAAATATAACAGATATAACATAAATTATATATAATAACAGTGACCGATATTAAGTTATAACATTCGAAATTAATTACAAAACAAAATAATATTAGTTTCAAACTTCAAAATTAATCACAATACAAAACGGTACTGGCCTGTATCTAATGTAATGATCTAAAATTAAAGTCTCAAATTCCAGTCTAGGGTGTGAATTTGGTCCCACGAAGAAATTCCGAAACAGTTCACAGTTCAATGAAATCGCCGTCTCTCAGCTCAAGCAGTAATTCAGATGTATCGTAGAGATTGACGAAATAAAATCACAACTTCCGTAGATCTAACTTCAATCACAAATCCAAGTTAAATATTCACAGCAAACACTTAATCTTTCTCAAATAACTAACTCTCTTCTTTAGAAATGAAACTGGTGTCTGAATCTCACTCTTTGTCTTCGAATAAAACTGATGACTGAATCTCTCTCTTGTCACCGTCTTTTATACCGATAGGCCTATTTCTCGAACAATCTTGCAATTTCCATACAACTCCAGAGCTATCCACGCATATCCGTTCTTGCACGAGACTACACGTCTAGACAGGAAGTCACCAGCACTCATTTACAAACATGTGATTGGTCTACTTAATTCGAGAAAGTTCTAAAATGTTATCCTAAATAAATAACATATTTTAGTTTAAACTTCGAAACAATAATATCAATATGGAAAAATGAATAATACAAATGAAAATTCAAACACAATACGACATGTTGTCGTTTACAAAATATTTACACATATACATAACACAGCTGTAATTGAATCTTGTATAGTTTCTTGTGTTGTTACCGTTTCATCTGCTAAATTAGGGACGGCTAGCACAGATAGCCCTCGAGTAGCTTTGTGCGAAATTTAAAAACAAACAAACTTCTATTCAGTTTTTAAACATTCGTAAATTTAATTATAGTTTGCTTTTAAAACACTGTAGCTTTTCTAGTGGAACATTGTGAATGGAAAATAGGGATCGAGTTGGTGAAAATTAATTAATTGTACAAGTGTCTATTTGCAAACTACAGTTATACTTTAGCACTTCTAGTCACCTTGTTCTATTATCCCGTGTCCTGAAACTGTACAATTTTAAAAACCTAGATCTCTCTTTACAAGTTACTTGAAGTGTGGCGGTACCAGATATTAAAAAAAAAACATTTAGTTTAGGTATTAGTAATTCATTTACTTTGTGTTTGTAACTCATTGACTATCGAGTGAGTAAAAGTAAAGTCATGTGAGAGATAATTTCAGTCAAAAATTGTTGGAAAATGTAAATTTAACCCCAGTAGGAGTGAATGGCGTGATGAAAAAGAAAGGAAAATAATTCGTTTTGTTAATGGGTGTTCTAAAGTAACTAAAGCAGCCTGTGTGGGCTTCGACGTCAAAACAGGCGATTACTGGAAGATCAGTGTACAATTGCGGTAGCTCTCACGTGACAATTACAATGAAAATAATTAAAAAAAATAGTTCGGCTTGTCAGTTGAATTATAAAGCAATTAAATTAACCTAAGTGGACTTTTGAGAAGAAGAAGAAAACTGTGTAGTGTTTAAGATATAATTATTATTACTATAGTGTAAAGAGTTTTTGAATAAATATGTATTATCTTAAAACAAGCGGAGTGAATACTGTTCGTTTATTGTTAGAATTTATCGTCAACATGTCACAAACACCTACTGTAGAAATATTCTTAGGCCCACACACTTATATGTATATATATATATATTACATTACGGGCCTGGCATGGATGATCAAGCGTGTTAAGGCGTGCGGCTCGTAATCTGAGGGTCGTTGGTTCGCATCCCCGTCGCGCGAAACATGCTCTTTCTTTCAGCCGTTATAATGCATTATAATGCGACGGTCAATCCCACTATTCGTTGGTAAAAGAGTTGGCGGTGGGTGATGATAACTAGCTCCCTTCTTTTATACTATTAAATTAGGGACGGCTAGCGAAGAGTAGCTTTGTGCGAAATTCAAAAAACAAACAAAATATTATAATACTACTATTCAAGTCGCAAATTTCTTAACAGGAAATTTGTAAGTGTAAATAGAAGTTAAATTTCTTCTTTTTTTGGTTTGTATAACAGCACTTGCCAACACAAAGTTATATTCAACAATATTAGAAATATGTAAGGTAAGAAAGGAATATCTTTAGTTTAAAATGTACTGATAAAGCAAGAGACATCATAAATACAGTTGGAAAAACAAAAAACAAACTGCCCCACAACCAACTGTTGATAGCACAGCAAAAGAAGAAAAAAGATAAATAGATTATTCATACATTGCAGCTAAATTAGAGAACTCTTAAAAACTGTAAATAAGATAATTCACATAGTTTAAGATTTATAAAAACAACAAAAGAGCTCTTAAATTTCGTCCAATTTGGAATTAAAAGATAATTTCCGAAAACTGTAAGAGAGCTATCTGACATGAGGCAAATTGCAATATGTCATCAAACTTAACAAAGCATATGATCTACTTAAGTGTTTCAAAAGGTCTAGGCAACTTATCGTTACACCAATTATACAACGCTTAAAAATGGTATAAAGTATATCACAAAAGTTTTAAGAATTTTTAGTGGTTGCAAGTTAGAATTATTATAGTAAGCTGAACACCTCGAGAATCGAAGAAGCGTAGTTGCAAACTTTGAAATGTGCTACGCTAACTTGCTGGTTATTGTACTGCGATGAAGTACATCCTTTAAACAGACTGTATGCCAGTAAGGTACCAGAAAGAGAGAGCATATAGTCACTTGCTCAGATAAATTTATCAAAACAAAAAAGGAAAGTTAACATTTCGAAAATTACGTTGCAGTTTGTTAAGAGTGATATTCCCTAAGTTCATGTGAAAAACAATCATAATTATGTAAAAGGTATGTTTGAGCAAAAACACGTTTTCTGGACAAATATTTTTAGAAAAAAAAACACTTTAAGCTATAAAATAATGTTTTAACTATTCTACACGTGAGAATGCGAAGTATTAATTCAATTTTTAGGAACACTGTAATTAACAGAATTACTGATGTCTTTCTGTTCTGACTATTATGTATAGTAATTTATAGTTGAAAGAAAAATGTTTTTGTATGATGGCTTACAATATAAGTGTGCAAATTTAGAGAAAACTGGACATTTTTTATTTTAAAAACCATAATTATGTCCCTATTGCAAACAAAATGTGGTATACGTAAGTGCTAATAGATAGCGCAATGTTTATTTGTAGGAAAGAAATAATTACCATTATTTATTTTAGCCAAAATCGTAATGCTTCCAACGTATCTCTAGTTTCTTTTACGCACGATACTGTTAGTTAAATCTCATTTACTGTAGAGTTGTAGTTTGAACTTTGTGTATTTTCAGTTATTTACATAAAGTTGTTTAGGTACTATCTACATTGTATAACCTCAGTAGCATTATTCCAGGTTTTAAAATCGCCCAGATATTCTAAGAAAAATACGAAGATATACTAGTCATAGAGCTGGAAAAATCTCTTAGCCTCTTTATCATACGATAGAAAAGGATAAAAGTACACTAACGCTATTTATTTTAATTTTTGTTTGAGTTTGTTTTTAAGCTTCAGCGTAAAGGATATTTCCAACCTCATATTATACTCAGCAGAGCTCAATGTGGCTTTGCTATGAGTTTTTTTTATATCCCAGCACTGTTTGGGGCCAACTTTATCATTTTGAAACACTTTTATATCAAATCTTATTTGTATGTTTCTACGACAAATATCGATTACTTGAACTTAAACCATTACTTAATCCCACTTACTGCAAAATCGCTTTAACAAATGACTTCCTAAATACAGATAATTATATATTATTAGGCTTAGCAGTTATACAGACACACTAATGTTTGTAAATACAACACCAAAACTTTTCTTACTTTTTAATAATTCAACTCCATATTCTTTTTTCATTTTCTTAACTTCGTTTTGTGCCTTTCACTCAATGCGATAATGAAAACACGAAATTATGTTGGTTTCCAAAATGCGTTTTTTATCATTAAAAATAACATCTAATTATCAGAGCATGGCGTATGTTAATACATTTTATCACGATAACTGTTTTTATTTTTCCTAATTTAGCAGTGTAAGACTAGAGAGAAGGCAGCTATTCATCACCACCCATCGCCAATTCTTGGGCTACTCTTTACCAACGAATAGTGGGAGTAGCCATAACATTATGACGCCCTCACTGTTGAAAGCGGGAGCATGTTTGATGTGACGGGGATTCGAATTCGCGACCCTCAGATTGCGAGTCGAGCGTCTTAACCACATGGCCATGCCGGTCCTTGCTCTTTTTGAGGGGCAATAACTTGTAGATTTTTGTTTGCGGAACATCTTCTTTAGATAACAATTTCTCGAGAATGCTAAGAATTCAGGCATAAGTCATGTGTTACATTTTACACATATATGATGTAACCAACCATCAGAAAATGTAAATACAACATTGTAAACACAGTATAGCCAACAGTTATGAGCAGGATATACAGTACTTATTAGTGAAAGTGTGATAACGTCGGATTTTTTAATCAAAATTGAACATCTTCAAAGTACAGTTTCCGACTTACCCCTAATTTCAGGTAAGGCATCGGTGGTTTGACTTTTAACGTTTCTCTTCCTTTAATTAAATGGAATTAGCACCAATATATTTCTTCGCGACTACAGTAGACGTTATTTTTGCTTTTCGATCCCATCGTGTTATCTCGATCATATGTATGCGCTAACCATACTGCTGGGTAGAACGATTTAGACTTCTCCAGCTGGTTTAATTCACTGGCCAATGCTGGATGTCTACTTTGTCCACGATCAGGGTCTTTTTTATGACCTTTATGATTATGCTGCTATAATTCCCTCAGGCAAAAATAAAAGTAGATTAAAAACAAAGTGTTACAGGGAAAATATCTAGCACGTGATCATCACAACTTTTCAGAAAGAAGGTAAAATGTCTCGCGCCCCTCTGTGTATGTGTGTTTTTACAACATTGTATCCAAGTAACAACAAGTTTTAAGGTAATTGCAACTAAATAATAGTTAGTTTCAGAGCCACATAACTGATCACATCTTGACGGCCAGACGTGGCAAAATAGATAGCGTACATGAACTGCGAGCTCGTAGATTCAATATCGGTGAACTGTTATTGCAAAGAAGGAAAAAAACGCTCTGTACAATGGAACTATAGGTGCGGTATACACGGGGAAATCCTATCATTGGATCAGATAAAAGTTGACCAGACAAAAACGGTGTTGACAAGCTGACCTCCATCTGGTCTGTGAATTTATAATTAGGGCCAGCTGTTCACGAAAATATGAAGAAAAACACATTTGCTGTGATAGATAAACAGCGTGGTGGATATTTCTTGTTTTCATAGTGAGGGTTTATTGTGTGTTTTGGTCATAACTGAGTTCTGGTTTTGGTTGGATGACGTAACGTTAGTTTCCATAATCTTGACATTTTCGCTTTCATAAATACGTAAGAACAATACGCGGCCATATTTGTGTGCTATAGTATTACAGAATGTGGTTCAGTAATATAAATACGTTAATTTCAATTTAATATACACAAATCTTGAAACAAAGCTAACATTGTGAAGTTATCGAAGTTCATACAACCATAGAATAACCGATAGATGTCATCGACCTTTTAAACAAATTTCGCTAAGTAACTATTACACCATATTAACAGTAGATTAATAATGTCGATGGTTACAGGGTCCACACTTACGTCGGAGTCAAATACATACATAGAAATAAATAAATAAAATATCACCGGTATGTCTGCGGACTTACACGCTAAAATCCGGGTTTCGATACCCGTGGTGGGCAGAGCACAGATAGCCCATTGTGTAGCTTTGTGCTTAATTAAAAACAACAACAACAACTTTTACGATAAAAACAAGTTTTATTGTTTCCTAATTTCGTGAAAAGTTACACAAGAGCTACTTACACTTGTAGACATCTCATGTTGACAGAATAAGGAAAGGCAAGCTTCTCTGACCCAGCATGGCCAAGAAAGTTAAGGCGTTCGACTCATAATCTCAGGGGCACGGATGCGAAACCGCGTCACATAAAACATGGTCGCTCTTTCAGCCGTGGGAGCGTTATAAAGTACGGTTAATCCCACTATTTATTGGTAAAAGGATAGCCTAAGAGTTGGTGATGGGTGATGATGACTAGTTGCCTTCACTCCAGTCTTACAATGTTAAATTAGCGATGGCTAATGCACATAACCCTCGCGTAGCTTTGCACGAAATGAAAAAAAAAAAGATATCGAACCAAACAAAAAGTTACTGTTACTATTTTTTAAAATTAAATGAATCTGTGATTAATTCCTAAAATACATCGAATGTACAAAGTAAGTTCTTCAAAAAGAAACTTTCATATTATTCTGAACTTCAAAACTACTAAGCCGTTAAACCATATACCACTTAAAAACTTGCAACATAAAGTAAATGTAATTTTACGGGAAAGCACAAATAGTTCATGGCGTTAAAATTCATAGTTTTAGTACATTACTCTAAGATGCTTCATTTTAACAGCAAAGTTTAACGAGTTAAAACTTTGTGTTTAGCCAATATACATCATGAAAATATCGAAAACAGAATTTTAAAGAAAGAGAGAATTTTGACTTCGGTGAAATCGGTCATTGATTTAATTTGTGAGTTTCTGCACGCAGTGACCTTTAAATAAAATATTGTTTTAATATCAAAAGTTGTATTTTAATATCTAAATCTTACACAATGATGCGTTATAATAAACTATATAAAGTAATCTACTGTTTCTTTTTTTATGTTTTATTCTAAACTCAGGTGTTTAACCTAACATATCTATTATAAAGTGTGAATCAATGACGGAGAAAAATGCGTATGAACGCGCGTTCTGTTGACTTACCTTGTGATGGCTTAATCATATTTTATCGCATGACTTTTAAAGCACCAAAGTCTACAATTTCATAATATTATCATATTTGATGCTTCTGAAAACAACAAAACTGAATCAGTTTACCTTAGGTTTAACTAAGACTTTAAGAACAGTTTCGAATAAAGAGACAGTAGCTTTACAGGGTGGTCCATAAATATTTTTATTTTAAAATTTATTAATTAACTAACAAAGCGAATACAATCATGTAGTTTTCAACATCTTGTAGCCAAACACGGACAGTTACTAGACTTCTGTGTGAGAACTATTACTGGCTCTCAGCACATCTAACTAATATTTGATTTCAGTCTACATTCGCTGCACTATGACTGTAGTTATCCTGGTTTTCAACTCGATGATGTTTGCTACAGGTGTGCAATACGCGATATCCTTAACGTATCTCCATACTTCTTTCTTGTGCAGGCATCTCTAATTACGTTTCATTGGCTGAGAGAGTGAGCATATTTGATGTGAAGGGGATTAGAACCTGCGATCCTCAGACTGGGAGTCGAGCATCGTGACCACCTAGCCATGCTTGGCTAGAGAGTATAGAAATGAAACAAGACATAAAGGAAGTGGAGAGGATATTAAAGAACTTAGAACAAGTGATGAGGGAAACTAAGGACGAGCACTGACAAGAAATTATGTATATGATAATACTGCTAAAAAAAAAAAAGAAAACGGATACTGGTATTACTATAAAGAGAAGACATATACGTAGTCGCTATGAGAAAGTGCATATATTACTACTGTTATACACACTTCCGCAAGGTCCCCGAAAGTGCTCTTTTTCAAGAGTAAATAAAACAAAAATTAAGAGTAACAAATGTCATACTGTATTGTAGCCTGTAGACTGCAGGTTTCTTCTCGTATTTCATGGCATGCGTACAAAGTGCAATGAATGTGACATAGATTTAGTGTCCATTAAGTGACTGATAACACACTATTGAAAGTGGCGCGAGTGGTTAAAACAGGTGATTCTTTTAGACTGCATTCAGTCCCCTTTTTGGGGAGACTAGAAGAAAGTAGAGATATTAACACTAACAAAAAGAAGGTACAGCTACTAGCACTAGTACAAATATTAGTTTTAGTAGAAAAAGGCTACAAGTTTAAACGATGTTACAATGTGATTCTGGAAAACGGTTATATTAAAGATACCAACAATGATAATAATGAAGAACATTTGCATCAACATTTTTTCTCTGAAAAAACAAGAGACTACAAATAGTTTTGTGACTGATTTATTGAATTAGTTGTCGAAGTTGGTATGCATCGTGGTTACCTTATTAATGTTATGAGTGCTGATTGTAGGTGATGCTGTATCTTGGTTAGTCAGGACCAGGTGTTGTAGAACCAGTAACCAATGGATGTCGGCGTTTTTAATTCCTGAGTCAGTATCTTATACTTTAATATATGTTGTTGTTGTTGTTTTGTTTTTTGTTTACTAAATCACAGAATCATATGGATGATTCTTCATGGGTTTTAGACAGAGAGAGACAGGTTAGGAGAAGTTTTATTGTTTCTTATTAAGCATAAAGCTACAAAAGGAGCTATATGTGGTGTGCCCACAACAGGTATCGAAACTCAATTTTTAATGTTGTAATTCTAGAGGTATGCCCCTGAGCCACTGGGGGCTATATATGGTGTGCCCACAACAGGTATCGAAACCCAGTTTTTAATTTTGTAATTCTAGAGATATGCCCTGAACCACTGGGGAGGAGAGTGAGGGCACTATAACTGCTCGGCTGCTTCAATTTATCTGGGAGTGGGGGAGTTGATGTAAAGGTAAAAATGTAAGAATGCAAGTTTAATATTCCAACCAGGAGTATGTTTGTTTGTTGAAGAATTTTAGCACAAATCTACATAAAGCTACCTACACTTAACCGTTCGTAATCTGGAACTGATATATCATAATTAAGGCAGCTAGATGGATTATTCTTCATGACTTAGTAGTTGTGTTTTATCGTGACACTCCTAGCACACTCACAAGTGTTTTTTGTTTTGTTTTTCGGTTACGGGAAGCGAGCTATGAACCCTCGGATTTATAATCGAGAGACGTTAAACACGAGACCTGGTTCTTTTAAAAAAGACAAAAAATATTTATATTGGCATCTTAGCTGACTATGTTATGTATTGTTTAGCTTGTAAAATTTTGCAATTGTTAACTGAACAATCGTTCCTCAAAAATTTCGATATGTTCAATGCATCTATCAAATTGTTGACCTCAAGTGACTATTCTAGTGGAAAATAATGCGTCTTAAGCCACCTTGTACAATGTTTACCTTGCAATCGGTTTATATATGTGTTTAAATATCTCATATGTATACTATGGTGATCAGTCATACAAACGTCGTTTGCGGTTGTCGCATCACTGTTTTTAAGGCTATTTACGGTCTTCCTGAATTCTAAACTTACTAGTTTTTGTTTAATCGTATGGTAATCAAAAGGGCTGAAAATATGTTATTTGAAAGAACAGTAAATTTCTTATTAAAAAAATTCCTCGACTGCAAACAGAGCATGAATTCGCCTCGAGCTGTTCAAAGAAATTCAATCCACAGATAAAAACTTCGAAAAACGTACCGTTTAAATAACATAAATTCTACGTACAGTTCAAATATAATAATTTATTTTTGTCCATCAAACGCTCTTTTTATTTAATGCTGATTGATCTTGGATGGTTCTTTGGAACGTTTATAGTTTAATTAAGTTATCAACACATTCTTCGATGTGTTTGCTGTTGAACATGTACACCTTAACATACATTATTTTATAGTTTTAACGTTTTTTTCATTTAATGCTGACTGATTGAGGATGATTCAAAAGGACGTTTGCAGTTTGATTAAGTGCTTACCGTTGAAAAATTACACATTAACATACACTATTTTAGTTTTGATCATTAAATAAAACTCGGCCCATAATTTTTTATTCTTAAATTAAAAAACCGAGTAAATACATTATATGAAGACTTCTATATATTTAGGGTCAGTTTTTGTTCATTTTTGTTTGTAATCAATCTTTGCGCAAAGGTACACCAGGGCCATCCCTAATTTAGAAGTGTAAGACTAGAGGAAAGGTAGCTAGTCATCATCACCCATCGCTAATTCTTGGCCTAATCTTTTACCAATGAATAGTAGTATTGACCCTGACATTATAACGTCCCTACAGGTGAAAGGATGAGCATGTTTTGGGTAACGGGGATTTGAAACCCTGCCTCTCAGATTACAAGTCAAACGTTCTAACCATCTGGCCATGCCAGATTATACGAAACTCTTAACGTGTTTAGAATCATTTTCTTGTAAATAAACACGGGGCATGGCCAGGTGGTTGGGGTATTAGACTCATAATCTGAGAGTCGTGGGTTCGAATCTCTGTCACACCAAACATACTTGCCCTTTAAACCGTGGGAGCATTATAATGTGACAATGAATCCTACTGTTCGTTGATAGAAGAATAACCCAAGAATTGATGGTGGGTGATGATGACTAGCTGCCTTCCCTCTAGTCTTACACTGCTGAATTAGGGACGGCTAACGCGGATAGCCCTCGTGTAGCTTTGCGCGAAATTCAAACCAAACCAATAAACATTTTATGCGACGTTTCCTATTTGCTGATGGATCACTTTTAATAATTAAGTAAATCTCAACACATTATGCGAATTTTGTTGTTAACTAAGTAAATCCAGAGAAACATATTAACTGTTAGCGGTTGCTTCAATTATTTAATTCATTTTATATCTGCGATTTTTCAGAAGAAATCATTTGTAAGCTTCTCGAGTATTAACCGAGTCTCGTCCTAGCAACAACAGATAATTTTAGATACTTGTGTTCTCTCATTAAACCCAGCCTAGAACTGCACCAAAAAACAACGGATTTTCATTTCAGTTATCATTTAAATGGTGAGGAGTTCTTCGATTTTGAACTTCGAAAACAAGTAGTAAATTTTAAATAAGTTCGTAAGTGATTCATCAAGTTAGATACATATTTTTATCCTTGATTGATTTATGTAGTTCATCTTAACAGGATGAAAAGAGAGATACTGATAGAAAGAAATAAGGAAATAGGAGGCTGTTGCAGAAAACAAAAGAGATAATCAAGTATTAACTAAAAAGTCTAAAGCGTTTGATAAGTACAAGTGGGAAAAAGCTATATTTAACCGTATCTAAAACGTAAATTTCGATTTTTAAAAGACACGTGAGAGTGCAAAAGAAGTGCCTAACAAACTCTAAGCATCAAGAGATAGCAACATTGAAAAAACTATTCAACACTGATGTCAGATTAGTGGCAACAGAGGGCTTGTTCAGACGAGTAATATTTGAGGAAGTGGATAGTCTGACTTACCTAGGCCTAGCATGGCCTGGTGTTTAAGACACTGGACCAATGACTTGCAGCTTGAGGGTTCCAATCCCATTACCAAACATGTTCGCCCTTTCAGCAGTTATAATTTACGTTCAATGACACTATTTGTTGGTTAAGAATAGACCAAAAATTGGCAATGAGTGGTGTTGACAATTGCCTTTCGTCGAGTTTGTCACTTGGAACGAGAAGCGCAGATAGACCTCGGATACCTTTGCACAGAATTTAAAACAAACTTCCATTTTTTTGCTAAGGTTTAATATTTAAATAAAGGGATTCTTTGAAGAACGCCGAAAAAAGTAGTGAGTCAAAGTCATTCTTGGCAAGTAGAAACAGACCTTGATCCCTGTGGCAAGAACCTCGGTAAACACGACTCAGGGAAGGAATCTGAAAATATATAATTACAGCAGACCAGTCAAACTGGATAATAGCTCGTTATTTTTCTTTATTGAACAAGAGAAAGTGTGAGATATATTACCTTCATAACTTTAAATACCAGACGTATACTATTGAGATATGCATTGATTTTAGGTTTTCAAACTTCTTATTTATTTTTAATTCGTTTAATACGATTACTGATTTTGTGAATTTCTTCAGAGATGACTTTTTAACCGGGTCTCTTAAACAATGTTGTGTGTGAGTTACGGTACTTTATTGTTTTAACTAAAGTGTAGTGAAATTTATCATAAGGGATATTTCTTACATCTTCAGCTTGGTGGGATTTTAGTTATCAACTATCCACATATCAGACAAGCACAAGCAGAGCCCTTACTATGAAGATATTTCAAATTTTAGAAAATAAATAATCAGAAGTATTCGATAATCCAACATATCATACAAGAACAGCCTACGTCAGTGGTACTCAAAGAGCGGTTACGAGATGGTCCATTAATAAATCATTGAAGAATTGTTTTTTCCAGTGTCGAGCAAAGAGGAGTGGGATATAACCGTTAGGTGGCTATTGAGGTCTTTTCCGACGTCTATTTTCTTATTTGTTTTAAACTTTCGTGCAAAGATACACGAGAGCTATCTGCGCTGGCCGTCCCTAATTTAGCAGTGTGAGACTAGAGGGAAGGCCATTAGTCATCACCACCCACTGCGAACTCTTGGGCTACTCTTTTTACCAACTAATAATAGGATTAACCGTCTCATTACAACGCACCCATCGTTGAAAGAGCGAGCATATATGGTGTAATGGGAATTTGAACCCGCGACCCTCAGATTACGAATTGAGCGCCCTAAGTGGCTAGGGCAATGTCGGACCTGTATATGAAAAGGTTTGAGAACTGTTGGTATGTTTTACATATTACCTTTAGCAAAAAAAATTAAATGCAGCGTAGATTCCATAAATGTGAGAAAACAACAACGTTTCTGTTTACGAAACCGGTGAAGATCCAATTGGTCATTCAAAGAATCTTCAATAACCAAAGGCGATTCCAAATTCATGTTTTTTGCTACGCTGTTGGTATTTAAACACTAATACATCTGCTACACGAAAAAATACAACTAACTGTCTAATTAAACAAATGTCTTTGTGCTACTTAGAAACAATAGATACTAAAAATATCACGCCTTTTCGCTAGCAACTTCACGAAGCGCTAACAGCAGTAAGTGCGGATCAAACACAACTCAAGCTTAATGTGCAGAACGCTTGACATATAATCTCTAGATTGTGGGTTCGTATCTAGTTCGCTAAGGATGCTCGCCCTTTTATGTGCATTGGGGCATGATAACGTGACGTTGGTAAAAAGAGTTATTTAGTAATTGTTCGCTAGCTAGCTTCCCTATAACTGATGATAACGACAAACCCATTAACCTGAAGACAACTAAAGAAGGTAGGAACGTCATTCTGTACTCCATTTTAATTAAAGTTTTAATACCCATTTCAGCCCTCTTGATAATACCTATCTTCCCTGTAATCTATCAGTACTATATTAGAGATAGTCCGAGATTAACTTTGTCTAAAATTCGAAACAAACCTGTTATAATTTTAACCTACAATCTGCAAACTCATTATCTGGCAAGTCACTCGATCCATGACATGAAGGTCGCGGGTTAGAATCCCTGTCACACCAAACATACTCGCCCTTTCAGCTGGGGAAGTTATATCGTTGTGATCAATCCCATTATTTATTTGTAAAACAGTAGCCCAAAGGCTGGCGTTGAGTGGTGATGAGTAGCTGTCTTCCATCTAGTATTCCACTGATAAATTAAGTACGTCAAGTGCAGATAGCCATTGGGTAGCTTTGCCCTAAATTCAAAACAATCACTATCTGTTAAATCCGTGAAGAGAGATAAAACTAACTGCCTTCTCTCGACTTGTGATCAACCTCGTCGAAAGTTTCCCCCTGGTGTTAGCTTTACCACTAATTACCGCTATTTATCTGTTTAAACTTATCTTTGCAAACAGTATCAGATATACGAAATTACTTGGCATGACAAAACAATCGCTTCTAAGACAGTGGTTCATCTAACAGCACGAGGGAGTAAGGAACTAATGTGCACGTTTACACTCACATGTCTGTTTTGAAAATGCGCGCAAAGTTACACACAAACTACCCACACTTGTCCTTAACTTTGAACTGATATATTATAGAGGAAAGGTATCTTAAAAAAGGGGCCACAGCCGGCTCTTTGGTTACTATAATCGAAGCTGCTTGTCACCTTTATAACGCGTTAACGGCCTCAAAAGTATGGAGGGTGATTTTGTGGTAACGAGATGGGGAACAATGACATTTTAATTCAAAATCCAAGAACATTAATCATTAGTCGACACTTAAATAAAAAGTAGTGTTGATCGGTTTAGTTTCTAGTTCTGCTGTTTAGTTTCAAAAATAAATAAATTACTTACAAGTTAAACTTAAAAACAACAACACTAGGTAACGATTGCTTATATGAATCACTTTACGTGAATTCTGTCCGGGAGATGACTTGACTATAGTCATCTTAATGAGTGTAGGAGTACAAGTCATCTACAGAAATATTTCACGTAAGTTCCTAACTCTCTGAGCTCAATTATAATATACTAGTTCTTAAAAGCTTCCTAACTTTTTCAGTTATTTTAATTATTAAGGAATGGCAAAAGTATAGTTTATTAAAGTATATTTTCAAACGAGATCCAAAGTTAGAGCGCTTTCGACTTGTTGACTTGTCTTCTTCAGGAGAATATTGGGTTATGTTTAATAAGTGTAATAATACAGTCACGGATGTCGGCGACACATAAACCGGATGCTCAATATGAGCTGGCCTTGCGAATCATAACCTAGAGTTGTTTATGTCAGGTTTAGTTTGCGCTAAAGAGGTGTGTAAAGTACATAAGACTTGAGTGTGATACTAGTTATAAGAATTGTTAACTCATTTCTATAAAGATAAGATAAAATAAATAATGAAAGCAAAATAACAGCAAAAGGTGGAGGGAAATAGAGAAAATAGTAATATGACACAATATATAGTAAATCATACCAATGTGTAGTAACTCACACCAATATAGAGAAATTTAAGCTACAACAATACCACTAATCTAAAGTAAGTTTAATTACGAATTTAGTTTTGAAACTCTTCTCAGAGATGTACGAAACTAACAATCCCAGAACCAAGATTAATGCCATTTGGCGATACAGTATTTAACATTGATATCCAGTAAGCTTCATTAATTTTCTCGTTTCTCTTAAATGTAAAATTTGTCTCTCTACACCTGTCAATTTAATGTCTTCAAGAGAGTGTCCCGATATGTTAAAGTGTTTTGCGACCGGAAATTCTTTGTTTGTTTTGACCGTTGATTTGTTGTTATTAAAACGTTGCATTTTCGACATTAGAATGGGTAAATAACTTTTTTTAAAGTAGGTTATTAGTTTAGTGATTTTTATATACTTTTTGTCGTTTTTATCGGAAAATTTATACGATTTCTACATAAACTTTCAATTACTATTGCAAGGATGACTTACACCTAATGTCCACTTTAAGTTGATTTCAGTGCAAACTAAGTGTGAATTCAAAGTTTTAACTTTTCTTCTAAAAGAAACGACAGGAATTTACGTAAAAATGGATTTTAGTTGATCATTAAGTTGAAGTGTTGCTTTAATATTGCCCCCCAGTTGCTCAGCGGTATGTCTGCGGACTTACACGCTAAAATCCGGGTTTCGATACCCGTGGTGGGCAGAGCACAGATAGCCCATTGTGTAGCTTTGTGCTTAATTCTAAACAACAACAACAACAACATGCTTTAATATTCGGGATACGTGATAACTACAGTGGTGACATCTTTTTCATTCTGGGTTGGAGACAAAGGTTCACCGCTATACTTTTATAAACCAGCTGACATTTTTCACGGTTCTATTAAATTTAATCCAGATTACTCCATTACCCAAATAAATTTTTGTATGTAAACCTAACAATAGAAGATGTCGTTGTACACACCGGTTGCAACTTACCCATATGTAACCCTTTACTTATGAACACCACACCTAAACTTGGAATGAAGATGTGTTGATTAAGCAGTTATCGAGAACAGTCAAGCACTGGAAACACGGGACCCATAGTGAAAATAAAGGGTAATTAAGTCACTTAAAGAAACAGTACGATTGCAAAGTATGTGCAAACAGTCTGGTTTAGCTTTCTTAACTTTCAGAGTATCTAAAACAGCTGGCAGTATTATATAAGATAGGAAATATCTAGCACATTTGATTTGTTGAAAGCTGCCACGCGAAAACTGGTTGCTTAAAAAACTGGAATTAAGTAATGTAATTGAGATGATAAGATTAACTGGAGTTTGACAAATGTCTGGTGAAGATGTAAAACATAAGAGAAGTTGTATATTTTTTGTACATTATACAAATATCGGTTTTAAGGAGTATTTTCAATGTACCGAATAACTAGCTTCTGGAACCACGTGTAAACAAACTGAACCAGTTCGATAGCCTGTGATATATTAAGAGTAAATATAAACAATTTTATCTAAATGTTAAAAGATCTGATTTTGGCTAGTTAACGTTTTTCCCCATTCCAAACAATTAAACAACTCGTTGGTTTGTTTCGAATTTCGTACAAAGCTACTCGAGGGCTATCTGTGCTAGCCGTCCCTAATTTAGCAGTGTAATACTACAGGAAAGGCAGCTAGTCATCACCACCCACCGCCAATACTTGGACTACTCTTTTACAAACGAATAGTGGGATTGAGCGTAACATTATAACGCCTCCACGGCTGAAAGGGCGAGCATGTTTGGCGCGATAGGGATGCGAACCCGCAACCTTCAGATTTCGAGTCGCACGCCTTAACACGCTTGGCCATGCCGGACGCCAACTCGTTGGTCTTATTTTCTTAAGTAATTGTGGCCTGACATGGCCAGGTCCTTGGAGTATTCGACTCGTGATCTGAGGGTCACAGATTCAAATTCCTGTCATACCAGACATGCTCATCCCTTTCAGAAAATGGAGGCGTTATAATGTTCGGTCAATACCACTATTCGCTGGTCAAAAATGCAACCCAAGAGTTGGCGGTGGGTAGTGATGACTGCCTGCCTTTCTTCTAGTCTTACTCTTCCAAATTAAACATGACTAGCACAAATAGCCCCCGTGTAGCTTTGGGCGAAATTTCAAACAAAATCATATCGCAAGATCTACATAATGTTTTAATGATTAATATAAAAGTCTAAGATTACGTAAAATATATTTTACCATGTTAATGAGTTAACATAAAATGTACTGTTACTTTTTGTTTGTTAACATATAGGTATCTTTACATTTCATTAATGTTTTCGAACACACTCCTATACTCCGATATACTCCTATATTTAATGACGCTTTCACAGCCTCAGAAACCAGGCATAGCCCTGTTGGTTAAGGCGTTCGACTCGTAATCTGAAGGTCGCGGGTTCGAATCCCTGTCGGACCAAACATGCTCGCCCTTTCAGCCGTGGGGGCGTGATATTGTGACGATCAATCCCTCTATTCCCTGGTAAAAGAGTAGCCCAAGAGTTGGCGGTGGATGGTGATGACTTGCTTCTTTCCTTCTAGCCTTAAATTGTTAAATTAGGAACGGCCAGCGCAGATAGATCTTGTGTAGCTTTGCGCGAAATTCTAAAAAATAAAGCATCAGTGCCATTGAATCATTAGGAGTAACGCTTTGCAACGGTGCGATCTTCTTTTTTTTAAATAGATTTATTGACAAAATTCTACTACGGTTCGTTAATTCATTGAGATGATTAATCAAGTTATATAACTGCTTTGACCTCTTTCTGAATTAAAGCTATCGTACGGTTTCTACATCTCAATGTTTTAATCCTACCCAGGGTTCAAGTCTTCTTGATTTTGTTGTTTCATTTTGTGGGGTCATAATGTCATTCATGCAGGTTTGAGCCAGTAGATGCGTATTGACAGATAAGTAAAATTATTTTTGTTTTAAAGGGTTATTCTCGTTCACTTATCCTGTCGGCGTGAGGCTCAACTAACAGCTACGTGCTGAGTGAATGCCAATGACACAGCACCTGGAAGATTAATAATTTATTCATACAGTGTTTTCGTAACAACATTTCTTGACTAAATAACAACCAATTTATTGTAATAATCTCTCAGATATGAAGACAATCGTTAAAAAAAAGCACGTCAGAGTTATCCAATAAATTCTGTGCTTTAAAATTTGTATATAAATATTTAATTCCATAAGTTAATATTACACTTTAAATAAGTATTACGTTACCGGCAAACGGAAGATCTATAAAAAGAATGTGGTTTTAACTTATGCTGATTCCCCTTTTTAATATCGTAACGGATATATAAAAACGGTGTGACCAACATTTGAGTACTTCCAGTTTTTATAATTCCATTCAAGAGTAACAATTACAAAAAAATGACGTTTTTGTATTTGTTGCTCTTAATATTCCAGGTTTTTTAAATTGAAAATCATAGTGTGGTTAAATTATATATTGGTACTTTGCACCACATTAAAACTTTTTTAATTGTGGCCTTTTGGTCCTGTTACCGGAATTTTCAACGGATAACAATGGTTCGTCTAAGACGAACCTCTATTAATATAGAGGCCTAAAGATCACAATAAAAAAAGATTTTAACTAATGCATTGTCTCATACGTCCTGCATTCTTCTGGAGTGTTCTGTATAATATATATAGTTGAAATATCTTAAGACTTTACTTGGATTGACTAATATATTACTATTTTTTTACAAAATGTATTACATATTGAACAATAATAGTCCTGTAAAAACAAAAGACCTGAAACATTTGATACAAAGGATCAGATTGTTGTGGGTTTTTTTTTATAAATGAAATATACTGATTGTGTGTGTGTTTTTTTCTTATAGCAAAGCGCTTTGAGCTATATTGATTTTATAATTAAATCTATGATAATATCCGTTTCGGACCATAAAGTTACCAATAATAACCACTAAATTTTCGTTACATAAAAAAATGACATCAAAAAATTTTAGAATAGTAAACATAGTCTTCATTTTTTTAATAACTGTTTTCCGTACAAAATGAACTACAGTCATGAAAATAAGTAATATGTTAAAATAAGTAATATGTGTTAAAATAAGTAATATGTTAAAATAAGTAATATGTGTTAAAATAAGTAATATGTTAAAATGACTGCCGGAGCATCAGATTTCAACAACAAAAAGCTTGAGAGCCATTATGACGGCCAGATCTCACAAGCCTCAGCGACAAATTTGAGGGCTCACAATGTTAAACTTAGGGTTTCCACATGCTTAAGATCACGTAAGGCTTGCCAAATGTAATAACTAATTAGTTATCCGTATGGAATAAGGCCTGGCATGGCCGAGCGCGTTAAGGCGTGCACTCGTAATCCGAGGGTCGCGGGTTCGCGCCCGCGTCGCGCTAAACATGCTCGCCCTCTCAGCCGTGGGGGTGTATAATGTGACGGTCAATCCCACTATTCGTTTGTAAAAGAGTAGCCCAAAAGTTGGCGGTGGGTGGTGATGACTAGCTGCCTTCCCTCTAGTCTTACACTGCAAAATTAGGGACGGCTAGCACAGATAGCCCTCGAGTAGCTTTGTGCGAAATTTCAAAACAAACAAACAAACAAACAAACCGTATGGAATAAGGCTTATTTAGTAAACAAAGAACCGTATACACACATTTATAATTAATGTTAACTTCCGATAAGAACAAATTGTGTACATAGACCGAAATTAAAAATAAGCATGGTTTGTTTTTGGAATTTTCAAACAAAGCTACACGAGGGCTATCTGCGCTAGCTGTCCCTAATTTAGCAATTTAAGATTAGAGGGAAGGCAGGTATTCATCACCACCAACCGTCAGCTTTCAGGCTACTCTTTTACTAACGAATAGTGTAAGGATCTAGCATGTTTGGTGTGATGAGGATTCCAATCCGCAACCCTTAGATAACACGTGTAACGCCTTAACCAACCTGGCCATGGCGGGCCCGAGTAAGTATGCAACTAAGTATAACTAATTAAGTAGTTCTTTTTACATTTCTTACTTAGAAATATTAAAGTGTATTGTTTCACCAGTTCAGCATATTCGTTCATAACGATATTTTCTCAAAGCAGCATTCTTTAAAGGTTTTAAGTATACCACTTAGTGCAAATTTGTATCAACAAATCTTTTATTTTTCTCTTTATTTATTTATTTGTAAATGTTGCACCTAGGGTGGTCTTAAAATTCTAATCTTTGTGCCTCAGGGTGCTTGTGTTTCAGGTCTATGAAAGCTCGAGTCAAGGACAACCTTCCTCTAGGAGAACATTCGACAATATATATTTCAACTGCATATATAATTCATGCAAGGAGTTTAGTCTGAAAAGTGGCATTAAACATTGGAAAATATTAAATGAAAAGATATGAGACATTTTCAATAAAGTTCAAGAGGCTAAAACAAACGTCTTAATATATCATGGTAAAATAAATACAATGGCTTATTACTACAATGTATCTGTTTACCAGATTGTATTTTTTTAGATATATGTACCGTGTTACAAACATGTATGGACTAATTTTTACTGTAAGTAAATTACGTTTTCCATTGGCATATCAGTATTTTAATTTCAGGTGTGTAACTGTTAGTATCTTGGCCTCACTTAAAATAAATTTAACTTTTATGATTTGATGTGAATTTAAAACATTTTGTGTTATTTGTCGGATGGAGTTTGACACAACATAATATTGAAGAGTAAAGCGTAAAAATTTCCCGAGAGTCAATATTAAACTTATCAAACAAGTGACTCCTCGAATTTTCTAGAAAATTGGGGATGAAATATGTAAAACCACCCTAGTTTGTTCATCAGTGAGCTAGTTGATTAGTAAGTCAGTTTAGTTTCATCTGCATTTTGCGCAACGCTACACGATGGTTATCTGTATTAGCTGTCCATAATTTAACAGTGATAGGCTAGAGAGAAGGCAGCTTTTCATCACCACCTATCGCCAGCTCTTGAGCTACTCTTTTACCAGCGAATAGTGGAATTGAGCGTCATATTATAACTTCGCCACGCTTGAAATAACAAGAGTGTTATGTGAAATGGATTCGAATCCGCAACTCTTGTACTACGAGTTGAATGTCTTAACCACCAGGCTATGCGTGGCTGTTAGTTTAATGCTGAACATTTTTAGTTTGTGTCTTAGATACAATAGTTAGGATTAAGGGCTATCGCTTGGTTATCGTTAGTTCGTGAAGCTATATAAGTTAAAAAGCTTTCAGCTGAAAAAATAAAGCATTTTCCTTTCGCTAAATTTACTAAACTTTGCCTTGTTTCTATCGAATAGTAAAAAAAAAAAAAGAGTCCGTCTAATAATAAGAAAACCGTGCTAGAAATGGGATTATTTTGATCAACACGAAATAGGATATAACCTGAACTTCAAGATAACAACACCTAACACATTTTTATCTGGAAATGACAAAACAGTGAAAAAAAGAACAATAAAAGAGAGAAAGACAATTAGAAAAGAACTGAAATGTAAGAGAAAGTTGAAAAAGAGACGTAAAAACAAAAATACCTTTAATTGAGAACAAAAAAGTTATTGAAGTGTACAGAGCGATTGCAATATCAGTACTGAACAAGTACCGAGAGATTATAATAACAATATCAAAAACGTTAAAAGGAATTTAACAAAGTACGAAAACATGGCTGTGAAGCACAAAAGCTTATAACACCAAAGTCAACATGGTACAGAACAATATTAATGGCAGAATATCACGATGATGAGAAACTCATTTGAAGTAAATATCTATTCTCGATACGGCTAGTATGGGTATTAGTACTTTAATTAAAATAAAGTTTTAATACCCATACCAGCCGTCTTGAGAATATTAATAACAGAATAAAACATCTGAAAAAACTAACTTGTAAATACAAGGACCAAATCAACCATATCGCTTTGCATTTGTCCAAGAATTTTACCCTCAAACACCATTAATTATGAAATATAGAATAGGAGATCTCATTTTATCCACATCTGTTGCTGCAACTGCTGAAATTCCTATTACTGCAGAACCTTTCTGAACTACCTCAGCTGTATCGTTCCCTCATCAAGTTCCAGAATTTAATAATTTGGTTCAACAGCATCACCCAATTGAAAAGCCAACAGATTATGACAAAAAATACTGTAGGATGTATGTTAGAAACGGTTTCAATTTTTTTAAATAAATGGGTGAGTTAGTGGACAAGTTTTTCTTAATGCCTTTCATTTAAAAGGACTAGCTTTAATAACGTTTAGCAGTCTTTCAACTATCAAGCATTGGTGACTGCCTTTTGCAAATAGATTTGGAGTAAAAATGAAAAAGTTTAACACAAGAGAAAAATTTGACTTTATCTGAACTTGCAGAGAGATGTAGAAATGCTTGCCCAATTATCTTACCCGAATTCTTCTCGGGAAATTATAAATTTGTTTGTGATTTACCAATCCATAAATGCTAAAATGGAAGAAGGCATGCGAATTAGGCTAAAGTAATGTTGGCGTACATGATCAAAAGAAGCTGCTCAGTTGACAATAAAATATGAATGAATTTAAGGATAAACGTCTGAATTCATCATATAATAGGAATTATAAACTTATCAGGTCAAATAACATAGAATTTCTTTGAGGTCTAGATGAGATCAAAGGGTTCATTAAATGAACTTTACCTCAAAATAGAAAAATAAACTACACTATTGAAAGTATTTAAATTGCAACTTCAAAGGGTATACTGCCAGAAAATGCAAATTAAAGCCTTTAGTTAAAAAGCTATTTACTCAAAATGGAGGAGTTAAACCACGGGATGAAAGTGTTTCAACTGTAATTCAAAAGGGAATATTGCTGTAAAATGTATTTAAAGAATAACAGGAAAGGAAATTTGTTATAGTTATGGAAAATATGAATATTATAGGCAATACTGCAATGAAACAGTCGCCAACAATGAACCAAAGAGGCAAGATCTTGAGATTAGGAATACTCCATCTGATTCAATAGAAATATGGAATGTGTTATTTTAAGAAACAATCCCACGAATCAATATTTTTTATTGATGGTATGCCTTGTAGAATATTAATCGACATTTTTTTTACAACTACAATTATTATACTCAATAAAGAGATGGAAAGTGCCTTCAGAGACGAGAAAAAGAGATTGATTGATGCGAACAGCAAGTGTACATAAAGCCCAGCAAGAGTAAAACTAAAAGTAACCCTCAGTATTAGAAGCTTCTAACGTAACATAATGTGTGGGCGATTGACATAGACGAAGAGTGCATATGCTGAAACATGAGGTAAAACTAGACTAGCGTGAAATAGCTTCACAATAGATGAACAAAGAATCCTCATGCACCATACAACATTTACACAAACAAAGGTTGGATTTAAGATTACAACATAGATGGATGCACAGAGAAATAAAAACATTCAACATGGAGTGAAACATAGCAGAATCCAGAAGAATAGGTTGTCCAAAGCAAAGGTAATCCCTCATTACAGTCTTTGGAAGGCTGCTACTAGAACTGCCAAGTGCTTAATTCCAGCTAAAATTTCGTCAGAAGTAAGTCGAACTGTTGGGAAACCCGAGAAGTTTTTGCTGAGACCACTTCTAGGTTATCACTAAAGATGGAGAAATTAGTGGATTCCCTTAATTGTCTGCCTGTAGAAAACTTCCTCTCAGTGACAAGAGAGCAATTGACAATAAAGAACCATGATCCATGGAAGATAAAACAACCAAAAATATTTTGTGACAAGTCATTTTAGACAATAGAAGTTAGTGAGAAAAGAAATGCAGCCTTGTTGATCAAAATTAAGATTTTGTTTTGTATATTTCAGTACCGACTTAATCAATAACTGTAATGTTAGATGTATGATTATTAACGCTGTTAATTCTAAAGAATATTGATAATGGAATTTGAAGTTTAGTGATTTATGTTTGAATATTATAATTCAGATTATTTGTACTGTTTGCTAAAGGAAATTTTTCCTAACACAGAAATTTAAATGGGAGGGATATATTATAATAATTTAAAGACACAGAGAGTTGTACTTAGTTAGTTAGCTAATTAATAAGTTAGCTAATAAATTCGTAAATCACTTTAGTGGTGCACATTTGTTTTAAGTCTGTGCTTTAGACATGAGAAGAACTTTAACCAATAAGTGATTGTTAAACTTTATTTGACAGTTAGACCTGTCATTTGGTTATCATTAGTTCGTGAAGCAGTGTAAGCTATAAAACTTTCATTTGAAGAATACTTCAACTTTCATTTAGAAAACTAGATTTTGCATTTTTTACCGAATAATAAAATAATTTTCTACTCAATGGTAGAAATGGAGTAGGAAACGTTAAAATGGCGTTAGTTTTTACTAAATGCATCACTATGTTTTTATTTCTCAGAGGAAACTGCATTGTTTAAGTAGCTATAATTAATACTGTTGCAAACTTATTCAGTTTCATCAATGATACGAAAATTGAAGCCATGTATTTACTTCGATTCGTACATAAACTAAAACTCAAGTGTTGCTAAAAAACAAAATTAAATTAATCCTGGTTTATACGGTATTTAAAGGAAATATTTACATTACAATACGTGCATTTAAGTTATATCTGGTAAGGGAATTAAAACTAGAAAGTTGATACAACATATATCTACAGACATAGTTATGTAATAGTTCCACTATAACTATGTATGGAGAGGAATTAATTAAACAATTTAAAATAAATTACTGCTATGTAATTTACTGTTAAGACTTTCATCCTCTGAAGTAAAATTGTACAGTAAAGTTTTGTCTACTTGAAAGTTGTTATATTTTTCATAAAACTTGTTTTATTTTTAACCATTAAAGTCTTTATTCGATAATCGAGGGCTTTCTCGAGAATAACTTTATATAATAATATTTCAACCACAATATGTGCTTCATAACAGTGAAAGTGCTTTACAAACACAATAAACTTGATATGTTTTAGGGCAAATATAATTGATTATAATTATATTTTACCAGCACAGGTGTTTACATCACGATTGAAACAGTTTAGGATAACTGCTTTTGTATGTTTTGTTTTTTTGGAATTTCGCACAAAGCTACTCGAGGGCTATCTGTGCTAGCCGTCCCTAATTTAGCAGTGTAAGACTAGAGGGAAGCCAGCTAGTCATCACCACCCACCGCCAACTCTTGGGCTACTCTTCTACCAACGAATAGTGGGATTGACCGTCACATTATACACCCCCACGGCTGGGAGGGCGAACATGTTTAGCGCGACGCGGGCGCGAACCCGCGACCCTCGGATTACGAATGCTGCCACGAAGTGGCTCTCAAGTAAGAAATAATACTTAATTTTAAAGTAACACTACATTGGGTTATCTGTTATGTCAATCGCAGAGAATCGAACCCCAGATTTTAGCGCTGTTAGTCCATACGCCTACTGCTTTCTTACAGGGGAAAAGAAAAAATAGTAAAATCAATTTGTAACAATTTAAAGCTATGGTCAAACGTCCACTGCAGTTATTAAATATTAAGAATTTATTCAAAGATCCCTTTAGCGCTTGATGCATACCTATGCAACGGACACTAACCTTCTTTCCCCTAGAAAAAAAAAAGTTTAAAACAGCAAAGGAAAATCTCAGTATATATCTCATAATGTCTCAACTGAAAAATACCTTTACCAGCCTTGTATCAGTGGCTTTGAATAATTTTCAGTTATCATACATAAAAACAAATAATTATCTGTAAATAACCAAATTCTTCATTGCAAATTTGTTTTCTCCAACTGATCAAAAATTAACTTTAACGAATTACTGTGTAATCACACATTATGTACAACGTATACTTAGTTTTTCTGGAAATGTGAAGTAAATGATAATTGAAAAATAAAAAAAGAATAAAAAATTACTTCTCATTGAAATTAATGAAAATAAATGTAAACAGGGAGGACTCATTATCAACACTGACAAGAAATTTTGTTTCATAATTGTTAAAGATTTTAATATTCGAAGAACACACTTTTACTTTCTTTGTTTTTATTATATCATTTAGCTCTTCTTCAATTCACTTTGTTATCCTAGCATTGTAACTTTCTCACTTGTATGAAAGGATAAAAAATAACAAGAATGTAACTTATGATTATAAACTTTATTGACGGATCACATTGTTACAGTATATTTTCTTATTATTTGTGAATAAATCACAGTTTTACTGTTAAATCTACACTCTGAATAATTTGCTTAGCTTTAGTTTTAAGCAGATAAAAATCAGAGGAAAAGACATTCGGAAACTTTGGTGATCTTCATTTTCAAACTGTATATAAATTGGTTTTACTTTTTTCGCTTACTTTCGTGAACTTAAGGAAGTAAAAAACATTTAGTTTCTTCTGATCAGTCACAGAGTATCTTGCGCCTTCCATAGTTTGTAATCTACGCCTATACCTATGTCTATTAACGTGGTTTACTGTAGCTCAACCGTACAATCACATTATTAATTAAATATAACTCTGGTAGTGGTCATTCGATTTGTTCTTGTCTAAACCAAGTTGAAGCGCTTGGTGAACATGATGGTGTTGAAGAATGTCAACAGGTGGCAGCACACTCTACTCCTGACGCACGACAAACACAATTCTTGCACGGTTCGCTCAGTTCTGGAATTACTTGTTCAACACCGTAAAACATTCCAAAGATGTTACATCCTGAGAAGGATGAAATAGAGAAAACAAATATTATAGTTATATGTACAGCCATTACAAACACTGCCAACCGTCAATACAAAGTTTTTACAAATTTTGTTATATGTAATAGCAATTATTTAATTAATTATTTGCTCACAGTTATTGAAGACAACTTTTAACCAATACGACATGAGTTAAGTTTAGCTCAAGGAACTGACGAAATTTACAGAAGACAAAGATAAACGTAAGGATATACGAGTGAGCCCTTCATGCCACAAAGGTGATCATTGACCCAGCTTGTCTAAGAAGAGGTTTTTGAACTTTTTGACCAAATCACGTTAAATATAAAAGCTTGAAAAACCTTGATGTAATAGAACACCTTTTTTGACACAACAGTACAAATAAGAAATAATTAGTTTAAAGTCACATCATTTCTATATAAGTCGCAAAATAAATCAATAAAACTCAATTATTCAACAAACCAACTTTTACCATGTACGTGTGTACTTACTGGGATAATTCTGCTGAGTGAAAACCTTACAGTGAAAGTCCTGCTTTACAAACTAAGTCTGTGACTGAGAAAAATACATGACCAGGCGGTTAAAGCTCTCTACTCGTAATCTGAGGGTTTTGTGTTCGAATCCCCGTCGCACCAAACATGTTTGTTCTTTCAACCATTGGGACGTTATGATATTACAGTCAATCCAACTATTCGTTGGCAAAAGAGTAGCCTAAAAGTTGGCGGTGGGTGGTGATGACTAGCTGCCTTCCCTCTAGTCTTACACTGTTAAGTTAGAGACGGCTAGCATAGCCCTCATATAGCTTTGCGCGAAATTCAAAAACAAACAAATACTTATTTAAAACATATTTACAAACCTGAAACTTTCAGAGATCCCCAGTTCGTACGAATTGGAATATTAGACATGACCGTTAGCATTGACGATTGCGTATCAACTTCGTCATCCCATTCTTTCATAGGGGATTCTTGTTGAATTTTACCAAGATTCGCTTCCTCTGTTGTTCCTTGGGGGAAAATATGGGATTCGGAAAAATGACGGATAGGTTTAAAAATTATTTCAGGGTGAATAGTTTGTGAGGGAAAAGAACCTAGTTTTTCTCGTTTGGGGGACTCAATAGTAGAACCTTCATATTCGTGAGAAGATAATCCCAGCGGTTCAATATTTGATTCCAAACTTCCAAATTCTTCATGTTTTGGAGACAAAGGTTCCAAGCTTTCTAAAGATAGCGACTCGAATGAATGTTTTTTGTCTGTTTCTTGTTTGTTAACAGACAAAGAAGAATGTTCTAGTCTTTCTGGTTGATTTGATATCGAAATAGTATCATTTCTTGCTGATTGGAAAGACTTGAGAAAAGAGTTTTCAGAAGTGTTTGTGTTTTGTTCCCAGTTAGAACCATTCGGTTTTAACTGGCTAGATTCTTCTAAAGATACGACGTGAGTTTTGGACTTAGACTGGTTATGCTTAATATCCAACGTTTCTTCTGTTACCAACTCTGCAAACCGAGATGGTACGTTGTCTGGCATCCCATTACGTATCACACTCTGAGATGAAGGATTACTAATCGTGATAACTGTCTTATTTTCTTGGTTCGGTTTATTTATTAAAGAATCCACCGAAAAAGGTTTTGAGTTGCTTTTTACGGTGGAATCTAAGATTGTCGAATCACCATCCACAACAAAGAGAACGCTAGCCAAATTTTTCATGGACGATGTTCCTTCGTTGGATTTTCTTCTTTGTTCTGAGATTTGTGTGATGTGTGTACCTTGTCGTTTTGTTTGGGACGATGTTCCTGATGATCCAAACTTCAATACAGGGGGTGTTGGAGCATCAGAGATTGACAGAAAAGTTCCCGTGATAATATCTTCCACATCTTTTAGTTTTTCCGATTCATTTGAATATTTTGTTGTCGAATGTGTATTCTTAACCTCACTTGAAGGAATGGGAATTCCAGTGGCTGCTACCCAGGGTCGCACATCATAGGCCTGAAAACGTTTGTTTTCTGAGTGTAGGCCCTGAGAGACCTCTTGTGTTGTTCCTATATTAAAGAGAAAAAAAATCAAAATAAAATTTGGCTAGTTACCTTTATCAAAAAATATAATACATTAGCATCAAAACGCATCGGTATCTTTGTATTTGAAGTATCTCGTGGCTTATATTCCTAAAGTTCAATTTGAAACTGATTATGCAACTTACTTCAAGTGAAGATATTCTACTAATGTTAAGCTTTTTCTGGTTGAAGTTTTATGTCTTTTAAAAATATTTCGAAATACGTTAATTTTATTCTGCATTAATTAATATTTACTTCTAATCAACGCGAGTTACGTATATGGAGCAGAACTGAAAGTTCACCAAGCAAAGAATATAGTTAATTTAATATATTTGTAAAAACGACTCGATTGGGTTAAGAAAATATTTTAAATAGAAGAGCGAACAACGTTTCGACCTTCTTCGGTCATCGTCAGGCTCATAAAGAAAGAAAGAGGTAATTGACCGGCAGCTGATCACATACTTGAAAGGTGTTGTGTAACTGAATGTTGGAATGTAGAGGGCGGTGTTAGATGTTTGAATACATAATTTTATATTATTTGTTATATTATTTTTAATATAGGTTTAAAGGTGTACCTTTCTATTGGTTTATTTTGGGTTTTAGTTGTTGTATAAGTAAGGCTTTTTAAATTTTGCGTTTGTTTCTTTATTTAGTATTTAAATGTTTTCTATGGTTATGTTGTGTTTATTTGACTTGCAGTGTTCGAAAACGCGTGAAGGTGACTATTTATGTTCTTTGAATCTGGATTCCGTTTTTCTACTTGTTTCTCCAATATAGAAGTCGTGGTAGTTATCACATTGTATTTTATAAATAATGTTGGTGTGGTGTTTGTCAGTGTAGTTTTTACATAGTATAGACCTCAGTTTTGTGCCTGGTTTTTGAATAAATTATTAACTGAAATGCCATATTTTGTTACTAGTTTTTGCTAAATGTTGGTTATTTTTTTGCTGATGTCGGGAATATATGGTATGCAGTAGTGTATGGTTTCGTGATTTTTTGATTCGCAAGATATATTTACTTTTGTTGGTTGATTTTGCTTTCTGTCTGGGTGTGTGCGTATAATGTTTTCTACGGCTTGTGGAGGACACTTATTGATGTTGATGAAGTATTGTTTTATTTTGTCTAATTCATCGTTAATTTTATCTGGTGAGCATAGTTTTATGGCTGTGTTTATTTAGTTTCTTAGTATGTTGAGTTTTTGCTTTGTTTCATGTTCTGATTCTCAAAGAATGTAGTAAAAATGAAAAAAAGCCAACACAATTTCACAAACACTTTATTCCTACCTACGTAAAACCGACTCACGCACACCGCAAATATACGGCATCCCCAAACCCCATAAACCAGATTGTCCATTACGATCAATAATGTCTACATATTAATCGTTTAATTACATAGCATGGGCATTCTCTAAATATGTAACATCAGCCAGATTATTCATCAAAGACTCTTTTAATTTCAAGTCAAATCTTGATCAACTTAATCATAAAGTCTTAATGGCCGGTTTCGATGTTATATCCCTTTTTACAGAAGTTCCAACCACTGAAGCCTGCAAGATAGCCTTAGAACTCTATATTCGAGACCCTAACCCATCTATAGACATTCCCAGCAACCCTCATAGAATTTACCACGATGAAGACAAACTTCATGTTCAACAACAACAACTATATACAAACAAATGGCCTAAGCATGGGCAACCCAGTATCACCAGTTCTAGCCAATATTTTTATGACACAAATTGAAACCCAAGCATTAACACAGCATTACATCCACTACTATACTGGTACAGATATGTAGATGACACGGTTGCGGGATTCACATATACAGAACACACACTTACTTTTTTTCAATCACATTAACTTTATACATCCCAACATTAATTTCGCATGTGAACAGGAAGAAAAAATCAAATATCATTTCTTAACCTCAAAATTACAAGAATCGACACACAGTTTAAAACAGAAATCCACCGAAAAATCACCCATACTGGACTATACATTCCTTGTATACCAGTAACATGAAACAAAACAAAAATTCAACATACTAAGAAACCAAATAAACTAAAACTATGCTCAACAGATAAAATTAACGATGAATTAGACAAAATAAAACAACACTTCATCAAAATCAAAAAGTGTCCTCCACAAACCGTAGAAAACATTATACGCACACACCTGGACAGAAAGCAAAATCAACAACAAAAGTAAATATATCTCGCGAATCAAAAAAATCACGAAACCATATACTGCTGTATACCATATATTCCTCACATCAGCAAACATATAACCAGCATTCGGCCAAAACCAGTAACAAAATATGACATTCCAGTTAATACCAAATTTATTCAAAAACCAGGCACAAAACTGAGGTCTATACTATGTAAAAACTACACTGACAAACACCACACCAACATTATTTATAAAATACAATGTGATAACTGCCACGACTTCTATATTGGAGAAACAAGTAGAAAAATGGAAACCAGATTCAAAGAACATAAAAAGTCATCTTCACACGTTTTCGAACACTGCAATTCAAATTAACACAATATAATTATAGAAAACACTCAGATACTAAATAAAGAAACAAACATAAACAAACGCAAAATTAAAGAAGCCTTACTAATACAACAACTTAAACCCAAAATAAACCAATACAAAGGAACACCTTTATATCTATATTAAAAATAATATAAAACTATATATTCAAACATCTAACACCGCCCTCTATATTCCGACACTCAGTTACACAACATCTTTCAAACATGTGATCAGCTTCCTGTCAATTACCTCTTTCTTTCTTTGTGAGCCTAACGATGACCGATGTTCGCTCCTCTACTTAAAATGTTTTCTCAACCCAAACAAGCCGTTTTTACATATATATTTTTCTCTACAAGTGGGTTTTCTCGACATCACTGAATATAATGTATTGTTCATATGTGAGTGCTTATCCTATACTAATTCGAGGTGTATGTTTATGAATTAGTTTCTTTTTCCACGAATTCCTCCCACAGTTTTTCAAGCATATTTTGGGTGGCCAAAGCAAGCCACATTTATATAGTCTATCCCCAAATCAAGAGGACACCAAGTAGGGCTAAAATGCACCCATAAAATCACTCAAGCGAGTGAAGGAGTCTTGGAATAGATTTTTAGGGTAGTTAATCTCTGATTTGGCATCAGATGTTGTACTTCTGTGTCTCCTCAGAATTCCGGCGTGACATGTTTGAAACTTTTCTTACCCCCACTTATAAGCTAACAAGACTAAGTGGGACAATAGTGCTGTGATAGCACGGAATTTGTTTTCTGTTACGGCCCTATTTTGAAATACTTATGGAAGTAATTGGGAATAATAGAGAAACTTAATCGATAGACAGTGAAAACTATGGAAGAGTCTTGGGTCCAGAAGCAGTATTTTATGCTAGTTATAAATAAAATGATTTATTTCATCAGTTGAGTACTCTCGCTATTAGAAATATTTTTGGCCATAATACCAATAATATCACACGAGTTTCGGTCATTTTAGGACTTGGGATAGTTCTAAACCCTTATACTAATAATGATAATAAAGTGAAAATAACAAAAACAGGTATATTACATGTACGTAACATTCTAACCATTACTGTTAAAGGCACTAACTTTACTGTAGTAATGTGAGACAATGGTATATTCATGAACCTACAACGCTAAAATTCGGGGCTCGATTCTCCGCGATAAACATAGCATATAGCCTGATGTGAATCTGCTTTAAAACAAACAAATGCAACATTAAATAAACTACAATGTAATTTTACGTTACTAAACTGTCACGATGTGTTATAAGCTAATTATGTTAGTGCAAAATCACTTTGAGTTATTTGTAATAGTAAACCATCTATGGGTGTGAATTATTGAAATCATTAGTAGATCAAAAACAATGCAAACACCCACCACACGTGTATCTTGGGCAACAGAAACCATCTAGTCTTTCCATAATACATTCTAAGGACGGTGGTGAGGGACAATGTTGATGCTGGCAGAGTTCTTCTCCATAGAAACACTGACACATCAAACAAGGATCGGACTTGTTGAATGTTTCTCCATTGATATAAAGTTGCCCATCAATAAAACAATCCTCTAGAATAATAAAAAAATACCGCTTTTTCAAAGAGAAGATTTAAACGAATGTGTGTAATTCAGTTGAGAACTTTTAATTGATTTCATCATCTGTTCTGAAGTTTAATGATGATATTTCCACTCTGATCAGGTCATGGTATCTCAGGACGGCTGGTATGGGTATTAACACTTTTACTAAGAATAAAGTTTCGACCTTTTAAGGTCATCTTCGGGTTAACAAAAAGAAAGTTTGCAAGTGATCGTTGCTGGGCACATGTTTTAGGGACGAGAGTGTAAACGAGTACAGGATTATAGGGGGCGTTACAATTAGATGTTAGGTTATTAATTATTATCGGTATAAAGATGCTCCTTTATATTGGTTTAATTTTAGTTTGAGTTGTTGTATAAGTAGAGCTTCTTTGATTTTTATTTTGTTTTTATTTGTTTCCCTACTTAGCATTTAGGTGTTTTCTCTGGTTATGTTGTGTTTATTTTATTTGTGGTGTTCAAAAACGTGTGGAAGTGTTTTTTTTATTTTCTTTGAATCTGATTTCATTTTTTCTGCTTGTTTCTCCAATATAGAAATAGTTGTTGCATTGTATTTTATAAATAATGTTGGTGTTGTGTTTGTCGGTATAGTTTTTACATAATATGGACTTTTAGTTTTGTGCCTAGTTTTTGAATACACTTGATGTTTACTGTCTTTTGTTATAAGTTTTCCCAAATGTGTTTTTTTCGCTGATGTCGGTAATATGTGATATATAGCAATATATGGTTTTGTAGTTTGTTGTATCTTGGAATTTATTACTGTTTGTTTGTTGTTGATCTAAGTAGGAACATATAATTTTTTCCACGGTGTTTTGAGGAAACTTGTTGATGAAATGTTTTATTTTGTTGATTTCATCATTAATTTTATTGGGTGAACACAGTTTTGTGGCTGTGTTTAGTTGGTTTCTTAATATGTTGAGTTTTTGTTTCATGTGCTGAGTTCCAGAGAATGTATACTCCAGTATGGGCGATTTTTTGTGGATTTCTGTTTTGAATTGTATATAGGTTTTTGTGATCTTTAGGTTAAGAAATCGCCCATACTGGAGTATGGGCTCACACAGGTGAGCTTAATGTTGGATGTATAGAGTTAACGTGGTTAAAAAAAAGCAAATTTTGTGTTCTGCAGATGTAAATCCAGCAATTGTATCATCAACATACTTGTACCAGTTTAGTGGTGGATGTAAGGCTGAACTGATCACTTGGGATTCAATATGTATCATAAAAATGTTCACTAGAACTGGTGACACGGGCAAAAGCGAATTAATGAGTAACTTCGAGAGCTACTTCATAGATGATAAATCTAGTCCTAAGTATCTTTTTTTCCCTAAATATTATTAACAAGAAACTTAAAAGGCTTAGACAGTGCTAAGCAAACTGGTTCTTTGACGATAAGTAATTACCCATACTTCGGCCATTTATTTATAAGTAGTTTTGGTCATTGAACATAGAGTTACTTTTGGTCGTTGTAAATTCTATAAGGATTGCTAATTAGTTATTGGGGATGTATGTCAACGGGTTGGGGTTTTGGATATAAAGTTCTAAAGCTATCTTGTAGGCTTCAGTGGTTTGGACTGAAGACCTAGCATCTAACTGCAACGCCCCCTACAATCCTGTACCTGTTTACACTCCTGTCCCTGAGATAAGTGCTCGACAACGGTTAGTTGCAAACTCTCTCTCTGTTAACCTAAAGATCACCTAAGAAAGTCGAAACGCTGTTTTCTGTTTATTAGTAAAAATGTTAATATCCATACCAGCCGTTCTGAGATATATTTTTACTTCAAGTGGGTTTCTCGTCATCACGAATAATCAGGTCATTGCTTTGATGAAGTCCTACCTAGAAGAGCAAAACATCGTTCTAAAAAAAGCTTCAAAACAAGTGGATGAAATGTGTTTAATCTTCTTAGATGTATCATTACTAACATTATTCTGTTTTTTATAACTCTGTATTGTTTAAAATATCTTATAGGGATCAAAACTCAAAGTGCGTTTTTATTCGTAATTTTATTAAAGCTTTGTGTATTATTTCACAATGCTTTCTTAACTTAATAACAATATTAGCACATTCATATTATGAAAACTTTAAGGCTAATTTAATTTATTTTTATTAACCAAATAGGTGAAATCTACTGGCGTGTTCAATGCAGTTGAAATGAACGTCTTGAAAGGAATGGGAAAACACGATTCCACACGAATGGTTGTTAAGTTAAAGACAAGGTGATATGATAATTTGCTATTCTAGAGTCACTGCACATTTTGTTCTAAGTTTTTTTTACGCTACTTCTGATGCATCCAACACCTATATAAATTCAAAACTAACACAATAAATCCTACTCTCAAGAGGTATGTAATAATAGCTTGAATTTGAACGTAAAGAAAACTGTAAAGAAACAGGTATTTTAGGTGCATAGCTTCTAAGACAATTTCGTATTCGTTATCCATGAAAATAAAAAAACGATAAATAATTAAATATAAAAAATATGTAAAATAATGAACATTTAAAAAAGCAATGAACATTTTTAACAATGTACAAAATGTTTCATGTTAAAACTTTTACTGGCATCACCTGTCAATTTCTGACACTTGATTTAGGGATAAGTAGAAAAATTATTACTACATTATTATATACAACTAATTATTTTATACGCCTGGCATGGCCAAGCGCGTAAGGCGTGTGACTCGTAATCCGCGGGTTCGCGCCCGCGTTGCGCTAAACATGCTCGTCCTCCCAGCCGTGGGGGCGTTATGTAAAGGTCAATCCCACTATTCGTTGGTAAAAGACTAGCCCAAGAGTTGGGGGTGTGTGGTGATGACTAGCTGCCTTTCTTCTAGTCTTACACTGCTAAATTAGGGACGGCTAGCACAGATAGCCCTCGAGTAGCTTTGTGCGAAATTCCAAAACAAACAAAAAATTATTCTATATCTATTGTTATATCAGCAAACAATTTAATAAAACGCATAAAAGTGAAAACAAAATAAACGCAAATTCTATAAAAAATATGCTTGTTAAAATAAAAACATAAATACGTACGCGGAGTTCTCTCAGCAGACGTGATAGGCCGAAGTGTAGTTTCAAATAAAGTTGAGGAGTGAGCTGGTAAATCGGGAATTTCTTCTCTCGTTTTAGAAACTTCCTCACGTTCTTCTGCTTTTCTTATTACTGTGTCTTTGTTGTCCTCCTTTTTGTTAAAGTAAAGAGGCTTAAAAACTGCATCCTCTGCGACAAATGGTATTATTTCTAAATTTTCAATACTGAAATCTTTTTGCAGTGGTTCCAAAGGAATTTTACCAGACGAACCTTCAGTTGAGATTTTTCTTGTGTCCCTTTTAACTCGAAACTCTTTACTGCCTTCAACTGAATGTTTATTAATTTGTTTTTCTACCTCATGTGAATTTGATTTATCAGATGCATAAAATAAATTTCTTTCTCTTATTTCAGAATCTTTATCTGAAAATATATTGTAGGAAGTTTCTTTTTTGGCTACGCCTAAATCATCTACATACTGAATAGAAAAACCGTTGTTTAGTAAGTGAGAAATATTAAGATTTGATTTTGCCTTTAAAGTTTTTTTACGATAGCCGACAACTATGTCATACGGTTGGGTTTTAGCTCCCGATGACATTGGAATTGTTTCGTTCTCATTTGTTTCTGGAAATAAGGTAGACATTTCTTTATTGGAATATGAATTAATATTGTTATCATATCGGTCAGAAAGTAGGCCTTTTTTCTTATTCAGCGAACTGATCTTGAAACTGTAGTTCTGGTTTTCTGGGAAGACATTGGTAACACCCTCTTTTCGAATTTCATTACTAGCTCTTGAGCGTTCGACTGTAAATAGGGTGGACTCACTAGTTTTAGAACCTGTAAAAATGTTCAAAAAGTATGTGTAGTGAGGGTAACGTCTGAAATTATTTTTGCATGATTTCTATGTTTGAATGTAATATTCGTGAAGATGTATTATATACATCAATTATGAAGTACTTAGTTTAAAAGGAATGTTATAGCTGTATTACGAGGTCACAAATAGTGCCTTTGTCCTATAAATAGTAAGTATTCACTTCAGACTGCTTGTTAGGACGTAAATAGTTTACATATCAGTACCAGAACTTTTATGTATGGGATTGTATTCCTTGTAATTGTCTAAACTTCACTTTAACAACGAGCATAAAGTGTCTTTAGACATTATCTTTAAGACACATTAAACTGAAATTTATGTTTGCACAGCCTGTTATAAATGAAGTGGTGTAATAAAAAAGGAAAAATGAAATATATCACTTACCTTTAAAAATTAAACGGTCCAAACTTTTTCAAGTGTTTGTGCTATTTACGTTTCTTTCCTTGTAATTACTTAAGCTTTTCATTGTGAAATGTAAAACATGAAATTATTTTAAAATATACGTAATATAATATAATATATTCCTTAATGGAATCGAGTGGCAGATGATGATATCTACTATAAAATACTGATCCGATTGTTCGCCCATCGCTAATCTCATAAGAAATTTGTAGAAATATGACAGAAGTTAAAAATCTCATTTTTTGCTATGTGTTTTTAATAATTTTATTATGGTGGTAAAATGGATAACTATGGAAACCAAAGGTGAAGGTAAATGAGGTATGGTAGATTCGTTTGTGCTTTTCTGTTTGTTTGTTTCTTTTTCGTATCATTACCTTTTCTATTTTTAATGTGTCATCAGTACTTACGACAGTCATAGCTTGTGGGGCAGCAAGCGTAACGATGACCGTATTGGGGATGACACCCATCAGGCGACAAGTGACACTTTGGTCACGAATACAGTAACAATAGTAACAACTGTCTGAGGTCAACAAAGCTGATCCCTCAGCGTAGAGGGTTCCGTTAATATGGCAATCTGAAGAGAGACGGGAATAAAGAGAAGTCAGAAGATAAAGGAAAATGTTAAGTTTCATCAATTTTGTTATTAATAAAACAAATACAAGTAATATTGTAGATCATTAGTTACATGTTTTGATATGAATATTATAGAATTATATTTAAAGTTATCCTGGTACAGTTGTTACTTCATCTTATACATAGGGTTCAGTACATTATGTAAAAGTGATTTTGAACCTTCATTTCAGCAAGCCATGTGACAACTACAGCTGGTGTAAAGTCAAGTGGAACAGAGTGTATCAGAACAACATTTTGACATTGGCGTTTTCGAAGGAAGAGTGATGCCACTATTGATGCTGGAGCATCTTTTACGGGGCGAGTGCTAAAAAGCCATTGAACGAAACTATAAATTCTGTATATTATGGAAACCATGCAATAGCTTGCTATTAAAACATATTAATAAATCAAAATCAACTCCCTCTTATCCAGTGAAATAATTAAAAAGAGCTTTCACTATAATTATTGATAAAAGTCTTATAACAGGCTTACCATAAATCGTTACAGAGAAACAAACTGAAGAATAAATTGTACTGTCCAACATTACATGGCTGTTAGCTTCAACACCAGAGACAAAATATTTCCCGAAGTGACTGACGCCATATTTTCTCCCAGAGTAAACTCTTAGTAACTATCAAGCAGTGGCGCTGCAGTTAGCAATAACGAAAAGTACAGCATTTATATCTTTAAATAAACAAATCGTGATGATATAGATTTGTGTATTTGTTTCTGATATTCAGACTCATTAAAAGAACTATCTTTTCTAGCAGTCGGTAATTTTGGATAAACTGATGTAAAAGTAACTAGTCAACAACATCCATCGCCAACTCTCGGACTACTGTAACCAAAGAGTGAGATTTGCTCGTTAGTGTTAAAACGCACTCACAAGAGCAAACTGCAGATAGCGATTTATTTTTTGTGGCAAGGGCTATAGACCATCAGATGGCAAGAGAGAATAGCCAGGTAATCACCAGGCCACGCCATTAGCTATGGAGGAGCATACAGTGCAAAACGTAAACAGTGGAGTTCAAGATTCTTCTATTAATACTAAAAGCAAGTGTACGACATCTCCTTTTCTTCAAGTCAAGTGTACTGTCACATTCCCAGTGCTCTTATTAGGCTTCTACATTCTTGGATGATACCGAAAAGCAATCGCTTTTGTGAAAGATATGTAACAGCTCTTTCTGAAGAAAAATACTTGCACTTAGACCTTAAAGATGTGTTCAGATAGAGGATTCAGAATTTTCATATCGAGAAAGTTCTTTGTTCTTATTAGCATTGAAGGACAAAGAAATATGAATAAACAAAGATCATTCAGAAAGATATCTGCAACATATGCCCCATCCATGGTAAATAAAGTGTGATAGTTTCAGAAGATGATTCACGAATAAAACTGCCAATGGCAAAAACCGTTCAACTGCATCAGGCAACAGTTCATGACATGATCAAGAGGATCTTTGTTATAGAAAAGTAACACAAGTCACACGTATACATGTTGCTCTCATAACATATCCGTTCAACAGTTAAATATCTCATGTATATAGAGAATAAAACAGGTATTCATGCTGTTCAGCAGAAGGAGGTAACTGTCAAGTCACCAAACGCAGTTTTTATCGATTTCTGTATGATTGGAATATTGAAATAGGGTTAGGAAACCGTCGCCCACATATACTAGATGAGTTATGGAACCATGTATAGAGGAGTGGTGTGTGTTGAGCATAACAGTTTTATTACTAGCCCTTTCTCATTGTTGTCAGGTGAAGCGCGACTGCACATGACAACAGAGACCGTAACGGCGTGATGAGGTTCCAAAATCGTTTTGATACAAAGTACTTAACCTGTGCAATTAAGGTTAATAACAGGACAAGGGTTGGGACTATAAATTATGTATAAGTTATATAACATTTTAGTTGTAAAAGTTATAAATAGAACGATTAAAGCTTAAGTTAATTATGTCTGAGCCATATTGTAGAGAAATGTACAATCATGATAGGTATTACACATTTTAAACACCAACGACATATACAACTAATAAAGAGAATTATACCCCCATTTAAATGATGAATAGCGTATAGTTAATTAGTTGTAATTCCACTTGCTTATCTCTAATTGTCGATACGCCTAGAGGCAGAAAAACGAATATCTTTGTTCATCTTTTAAATTTCCATTTGATTTTTATAAGTTTCACTATGTACAACTAGCAAAACAATTCGCCGTTCCTTAACATATTTTGAAGAGATATAAATATATAAAGAGGCGGTTTTGTTTCAAAGTTTATTCATTTCATCAACTACTATTGCAGAATAAATATAACAGGATTTGTTCATCACGGGTTTCTATGAACCACAATAACCTAAGAAGAGCAAGGATAACCACGTGTTACTTTTGTTAGAAGCTTGGACACACAGGCGCCACTACTATACTAAGAAAGCTATTGTTAAGCTCAGATGCCAGGTTGTTTACCGCGTAACAAACTCGGTTTTTCCCCGCAGAATTCCAGGCTAATCTGCAGACTGGTCTTTCGAAAACCAACCAACCAAAGTTACAATATTCTAAAGCTCCGCAAGAAAACTAAACTTGTGTTTAAAAGGCTTACACTAACAGAAAGAGGATGGAGTAAAATAGATGTCACCTCTGTAATATTATGATAATATAATTTGGGAAAACGGATGTCTGTTCGTTGGGGTTACACTTATCTAAGCAATTTTTTTTTCTCGCGGTCAGATCCACGTGACTCTCTTAGTTTTATACCGTGAATTAAAATAACACAACTCTATACTCTGTAAAACATAGGTATGTTCTACTAGCAGAATAATGTTAATTGGAAAATATAAATGTATATATGTCTGTCCATTTATTGACTATGAATATGAAGAAGGAGAGAAAAAGAAATATGAAGAAACAACTAGATGTATAATTGTAAGGCCTTTTATTAATGAATGTCATTTGTAAGGTTTCTTATCAATATATGCCAGTTGTAAGGCCTCTTATCGATGGATGTTAGTTTCTGTGTGAACGTATCGTTAAAATTTAACAAAACTCCTCCTTACTGCAAAACCGTAATTAACGTGATGTAATAATGCTATAACATCAAAATGATTTTTTCTTCAAATCCAGTTTTCAGGACACTGCTTATGTCGTTTTATAATTATAAAATAGGTTACTTTTTTTACATTTTAAAGAAAAGGCAAATGCAGTAAACACGTTGGAACCTGTTTTAGTTATTTTTATTTGAGTTTCAAATAGTTTTACTGTGTACTTACAAAGTGTTTTGTTTACAAATTCAATGTCTTATTAAGTTTTGAGGAATCTGTTAACAGGTGCATAAACAGAGGGAACTACTAAACACCTTCGAAGACAAGGTGAGTACTCCTAATGTCAACACTGCAAGATAGGGTGTTTAGTTTTAAAACAGCATTTAGTAAGAGCGTATCTTGTTCTAGTGTCAACACTGCAAGATAGAGTGTTTAGTTTTAAAACAGCATTTAGTAAGAGCGTATCTTGGTGGCTAGATAAGAATTCTATATGCGTACATGGCTCTATATATATATATTGTCAAACCTGTATACAAAGAACTAGTATTAAATAATATAATATAATATGTCAGAAGTGCTTGCATTTCCACTAGATACTTTATATAAAATTCTTAAAATTTATTATGTCTAGATTTCTCTATGTTGTTGGCTTTAAGTGTTTGTCAGCATCTAAGTCTTCATGTCTTTTGTAACGGTAGGATGAATAAATTATGACAAGAGAAATAATAAAGATATTTGGAAGAGTTTGAAAGTTACTTGGTAATTTAAAAAAACAAAACAAATCTTGATACTCAACATGACTTTTAGTTGTTGTTTTCTTAATGGAAATGGCCCTTTGTACCAAATATGGTATTTTGCTTACAAAATGCTGATATTACGGTTAATGGTATAGCTGGGAAATCTGACCTCAACACTACAATGCAGTAAGACATGATAGCTTACCATTAGAAATATCATTTAAGAAATGATTGCCAACTTCGGGTAAGAGATTTTTTGTAAAAAGTGAGGTCACCAACAGTGTACCATCCACCGTTGTTGCGGTCACTGTTTGGTCCGGTAACTGGCCTATTTTCCTGTTTCCAGAGTCAGTATCATTAACAAATCCTAATCTACCTTTCCTTCTTCTGGTCCTCATAAATGTCACTCTTGATTGGAAGCTATTTAGATAACTTGATCGGTGATTACCATTTTGCTGTCCACCAGTCGAAATATCGTCCGAAGATTTATCACTAGAGGAGATCTTAGAAGCTACAACTGCATCTGTGGCAAACCCAGTATCTATTTCAAGAAAATAATAAAATAATATATATATTAGCGAAAATAAATACATTTTAATGAAGTTAAACAGTAAAATCACGAGAAAGGACTGCGTTAAAAACAGCAAATTTAAACCTTTGACTAATTATATGAGTTTTTAAAAACAAAAAAAGCCGAAACAAAAAGAAATTAAAAAAATATTGCAACAAATGGGCTTGAGCACCCACATTTCGCTCTCCTAATTTCTATTTCTAATTCTATATCTATTACTATTCTTTATTTCTTATCTGAGACTGGCATCAAGTGGAGGTTAACACTGATAGACTGTGTATCTCCACTGCTATGTGTGTCTTACTTATTTAGTAACCTCCCAAACCTACGATACATTTCATAATCCCACACTGTAGCTTATAGCCTGGGATCTTTCCAGTTGTTGTACCTTTTTTGTTTAATGTGATTTGTTTTAGCTTGTTTTTAAGGTGTAACAAACTACTACGTGTATATATACATTTTTAGTCTCGAGGCGACTTACGACCGTTGGGGCACCTTAGATGCTTATTTATCATCGGTGATTCTCGGACAGATGTTTTATCTGGTGACGCCCATCTTTTCTCCAGGTAGCCGCTCCCAATTTAGCTATGAAAAATTAGAGGGAATGCGGCTAGTCAATACCACCCACAATCAACTTACTCTTTGACCAACAAGAGACAAGATTGACTGTAACATCATAACACTCCTATGGCTGAAGGAGTAGGCATATTTGGCGACAGGATTTCGAGCCCACGTATGGTGTGTGTGTGTGTGTGTGGTGTTAGAAATAAACAACTAATTTAGTGTCCAAAATCATTACCATAATTGTTATTTCTTGTGACATGAATAAAAATTCATGAACAAATACACAATGCAGCAGCTTAATCTAGTTCAAACAGTAACTGACTTCACTAAGTATTTGACGTTGAATTTGTATAGTTGTATCTCACATTATTAGTTTAGTTATATCCAGTCGAATACATCAAGTATTAGCGTTGTATTTTTTCAAAAAATTACTTGGAAAATAAATGGCATACATTAAAATATTTCAATTACAAAAAAGAAAGAAAAAAACGTACTACACACTGTTACAGGACAACATTTTCCAGGTTTCTTAACCAACTTGCATCCGTCAGGTGGCGACGGGATTTTTGGGCAAACTTGAAGGCAACAGATAACAGCCCCATAGCTACAGGTACAATTCAAGCAAGGTTGTGATGTCAATATAGACTGGTTGTTTTTATACATCTCTCCCTTGACCGAACATTCTAGAAAGAAATATACACACTCGTGTGTAAATTGACGTGAAAAAATAATCTCGTTTAAACTGTTTTATTAATATAATAATTCAATACGTATTCTAGCTTTTAGTAGCAACTTTACATATAGAAGCACAGTTTGAAGCTAAACATAAAGATACCCAATGGAAAGTTTTTATGTTCTACTCACCACGGACATCGAAACCAGGTTTTTATTGTTATAAGTTCGCAAACGTTCCGCTGTGCCACTGGGGAACAAGAAAAAATATACACTGTCCTATATGTATACTATTATTGCAAAATAGGAGTGCAGTAGTTAACTTATTTTTCAGTATCTTTTAGCAACCTAATGGCTAGCATCTCGAGCTATGGATCAAAAGGGCCGAAGTTCGAGACGTGAATTTTTTTAGTTTCGCGCTTAGATACAATGAAACGAGCCACAAGACGCTGGAACTAAATAATAACTGAAGCTATCTTTAACTTAATTTATACTGAAAATGTATAACAATACACGAGTTAGAAGTGGGCTTGAATCTCGCCGAATTTGCACGTGACTCCCTATTATTTAGGGTTTATAAAACCTAATAGCTGTCACGAACTGTCGGTCCTTTGATTATATCTTCTAACCCATGAAAGAAGTGAAGAAGAATTTCCTTTTCTGAGCACAAGGGTTCTCTCATAACTGGAAATGTGCTGGAAATGTATTGCACTGAAGAACAGTCGGTTGGAGTAAAAATGTACCGAAAAATTAGATGATTAACTCATTTAATTAAATACAAAGTTGATCGTTTACAAGGATGTAGCGACCAAGACATTTCAACAGCCCACCTACTTACACATAAGCCATGGTATCCAATGTGCTGAAAAAATTAAAGTCCAACGGACTTGTATAATATCAAGCTGCTCACCCAGAATTAATTGCTCATCAATGTGCTATGTATTGAAGCTGCAAATCCACCATTAAATCCATCACCCAGAAATTTGATGGAAAAGCAGGTCTGCAGTTAGAAGCCTCTTTACCCTTGGCTATCATGGTTGTACTAAAAACCTTATGTTGCTCATCACAGCCGAGAAATGAAACTTCGAAAGTCATGATGTTTCTAACGCCAAAATTAAAGCAAAGAACAATGTAAACCATCAAGTGAAGCAGCTATTACTTCTTGTTGTTTTTCATTTTAGATAGACGGGTCTGGATTTCACACAATCTGGATAATGCTTTTGGTATGGCTGTAAATCCAAACTGTGAAGAGTGGTGTGATAGTATGAGTTTTTCTTTGTTTGTAGCTAAGCATATAGCTACTCAAAGAGTTATCTATGCTCTATCTATCACAGGTATTGAAATCCGGTTTACACTATTGTAACTCCGCAGACATTAGGGGGCAATAGTATAATGAAGTGGGCTTGTCTATTAATGAATTGGAATTTGTTCACTGGTAATAATTATGGAAATATCAACATGCTTTTCTGCACCATTTACAGAGACAATATCCAAAGTTATAAGAAGAAACTCAGAATGCGGAAAATGTTGATTTTTTTCATTATTTGATAAACTGGCAAATAACATATTTTTTAAATCCTAAAGTCTAAGAAGGCTTAATTCCGAAGACACTGGAACAAGAATGTAAAGAATGATAATTAAAATCAGTCTTAAAAGATATTTGTAAATCTTAGATGTATTGAGTCAGAATGCTTAAAACAGTGTCAATCTAAGAAGTACCAAACACTGAGAGAAAACAAAAATAACTAGTCATATAATTCATTTTATCCTAGAATCTGAATCATAAAGGAAATATTTCCAAACTGAAGAAAACTATTTTAAATATCTGAAAACAGAAACAAAGACTAAAAATTAGTCTTATACGAGGACAACGTTATCAGTAGTTAGAGTATTTTTTGTTGCACTTTTGTCTTGTTGAATTATTACCTGTGATAATAAAGGCAGTTTCCGAAACGATTCGTTGAGTGCAGTTCTAATTAGTCACATTTTTCTTCTTTCCATTCTCGTTTTGCGATGTTTTCATATTAAATTTGCTTACCCCAGTGACACAGCGGTATATCTGTGGACTCACACCGTTATAATTCGGGTTTTGATACCCGTGGTGGGCAGAGCACAAATTGCCCATTATATAGCTTTGTCCTCAATTACAAACAAAGAAACCTTTTAAATTTAAATGTGTTTGTTTTCTTCCTTTTTTTTATAGGTGGATATTCCTTTTCTTTGTACATAAATATCAAGTATATAGCACCCTCAATTCGAAGGTCTTTAACACTTTGGTTACAATAATTTTGAGCAAGAAGATTGATGAGACAGAACGATGGGGAAAGATATAAAGATCGTCTGGATCTTTTAACTACAAAACAATGGTCGATTTCAAGTTATAGACAAGGGGAAAGGGGTTTAGTGGGGAAGTAGAAAAGTGAAATTGCCATACTTTTGATCTACATATCTTTTATGATGGGTCAATCCTTGTCCTTGACAAGTGAATTTCTTGTACCGTGGGAATGTTGTCTTTTCAGCAGGTACACGTTTTTATCCTCTTAGAGGACAAAACACACTCCAGGTTTAACAACAAATGATCACTAGCCTTATTAAAGTGACAGGACAGGTGTCTAACTGCTTGTTCTTTATGTCATACTTAAGATTGTTGGAGTACTTTCTACAATATACACATCCTTATCACATGTAGCACCATGAAACGAGGTTCAAACCATGGCATGCATTCGTACTAAATAAAAAAAGTATGGCATAACCTCATAGTTTTCATTTAAGTTTCATTCTTTTTGTCTTCTGATTATTGTCAAAGTTTAGCATGTTCAACACTTTTAGTTATCAGTAGAAATGTAGTGGTGGGCACTTTTGCACAGAACAAAGCAAAGAATAAATGTGTCATATAATGATAATATTTATACATATATGTTAGCAGTTTACATATTAATGATGTTACAACTTTAAATGCAAAATAAATGTAAACGAAATATATAAACGTTTTCAAATACTCGCATTTTTTAATGAGCAATGTCATAGGTTGTGCGCGATCACAAGTGCTTAAAACATAAAACTATGGATGAGATGCCCTCTATAATTTGTTGGAGTTACTGATTTAAGCCAACAATTAACTTATCAAGAATTTACAAAACGTTTCAATATTAATTCTACTGAAGGTCAGTTTGATTTCCCGACTGTGATAAAAAGTTGAATAAGTTATTTATTATGAAAAATGATTTTAGAGGTATCATGTCGTCAGGGAGACCGTGGATCTTAAGAGCGTAGCTTTAATGGAAAATACTCTGTTTTAAAAATGTTCTCTTCAAAGGAGACCGCTTTTCCTGGTATTCTTTATGCATGCCATCTAGTTTATGAGTACGATGTTTTCTCAATGCTCGTTTTAATAGTCCGATAACACATATATCCTTACCCACTGGTTCGTTTGTTTTGAATTTCGCGCAAAGCTATTCGAGGACTATCTGCGCTAGCCGTCCCTAATTTAGCAGTATAAAACTAGAAGGAAGGCAGCTGGTCGTCACCACCCACCGCCAATCTTGTGCTACTCTTCAGCACCGAATAGTGGGATTTACTGTCACTTTATAACTCCCCCACGGCTGAAAGGGCGAGCATGTTTGGTGTAACGGGGATTCGAACTCGAAACCCTCAGATTACGAATCGAGTGTCTTAACTACCTGGTTATGCCGGATCCACACTGGTTTAACCTCTACATATCGTATAGCACGAATATTCCTTTTATTCTCCAGCTGCTTGAGATACGGATATGTCGTGGGGCCACTGTTGTATAAGTGACTCATGTCGCTTTCTACAACAGAAATCTTTGATTATATTAGGTAGTGTTGCTTATGTCTCGTGGATGATTTTTGCCATTTTTTTTTTTACTTTTGACTTTTATTTTTGTATATTTTCACCTGTTAAAAAGTTACCTCGCTTTTCTTACCGTGGCTGTTGCAGATTTCTTTCTGGATAGTCCTGGTGTCCCAAGTTGATTCACACTCCTTTGGTTTCCAGTGCCGTTAAGAACAAGGGACATCCCTGTCTAAGAAACTTTAATCCTCAATTTTAATATATCTTTATGATATGACCATTTTGTTTCAAAAACGTCAGTTACATATCTTTCCTAAAAAACATTGTATAATAATCCATGTTTCCGTTGGCTTTCAGTATTTACCTTTTCAATTAATTTATCTGATTTGAAAAAAACAACAAAAAACACCATCAACCCCAGTGGCACAGCGGTGTATCTGCTGACTTACAACGCTAGAAACCGGGTTTTGATACTTGAGGTGAGAAGAACACTGATAGTCCACTGTGTAGCGTTAAACTTAATTTCAAACATGTTTAAAAAGAAGGCATTACCAAAGTGCATACAGGTTTAGCTCGGAGCTATGACATCACTTAAATACGGAATTAAATGACGTTTACCTGCATCAGTAGGACCACCTGGAGCAAGGGTATCTTTGGAAATTAAGCTTTCTGGCATTACAGGACCTGCAAACAAGAATTCAAAAATATAAGTTGAATTATCGAATTACACTAAACGTATCTGTAGTCCTTACGTTGTCATCAGGGCACAGATACCATCGGTCATGTATATAACTTGATTTAATACTTTTTACCCTGTAGCTGGTTATGGATCAGGTGCTTAAATGTTTTCAGCACAAGATACCCCAGAACATTTTACAAACTGACTGAAACTATAAATACTGAATACTTTAATAACATTGTATATTATACATATTTACTATGGTCTCCTTGACACTGTCCTCGGATTTACAACGCTAAAATCAGAGGTTCGATTCCCCTCGGTGGGCTGAGCAGATAGCCCGTTGTGGCTTTGCTATAAGAAAAAACATACAAAAAAACATAGACACTGTCTTGTGACTCCCAGCTTGGAAACACCTGGATTAAGCCACATGTGTGTTTGTATGTGTATATGCTTGCTAGCGTACTGTTTTGCTCATAAACAAGCTTTCTTGTTTGTTTGTTTTGGAATTTCACACAAAGCTACTCGAGGGCTATCTGTGCTAGCCGTCCCTAATTTAGCAGTGTAAGACTAGAGGGAAGGCAGCTAGTCATCACCACCCACCGCCAACTCTTGGGCTACTCTTTTACCAACGAATAGTGGGATTGACCGTCACATTATACATCCCCACGGCTGGAAGGGCGAGCATGTTTAGCGCAAACCCGCGACCCTCGGATTACGAGTCGCACGCCTTACGCGCTTGGCCATGCCAGGCCCTAACAAGCTTTCTTAATCGTTGATGTTTCAATGTTCTAACACAGTAAACAACTTTCTAGTTAAACAAGTCACTGATCTTAGATTTTCTTCTAAGTTTTATAATATCTCGTAATATTAAATAACTGGTCTCAATTAAATCCAATTTTCTTTTCCTCTGAACTCTTGCGTAACCCAAAGATGAGAAATGGTTTCGTATACATACGTATACAGTTTGTCGATTATTTGGGCAAAAATAAGTCTGTTTACATGTCTGCAAACGCAGCATAGAATAATCTGCTTTGATTTCGAAATCAGTTACACGTCACGTGAGTGAAAGAAAACAATAATCAATCACATGGCACATGTGGAAGCCGATGTTGTGCATCCCACACAAGCAGCTCTAAACCTGTAACTTTTATCAACAAATCTATATGATAATCTGTAAATTTCTAGAATATTTCAAAACGTCCAAAACTACCGTGCGTATTCATAAGTACGTACGGTAGTTTTGGACGTTTATACAATTTGATAATTTCTTCTTTATGACCGACTTTACGAATCTCCCTTCTTCCACCTCCTGTAGGTTAAGGGTAATTTTTAATCTTAGGCTCGATTTACGCGGTAGAAATAACACAGCTAAAGCGATACCAGCTTTTCTGGTTTTACTGTTGTGGCTTAGTTGTTGTTAAATAAAGAGTTATACATTACAAAAAAAAACATACGTGATCTGCGCACCACGGATATCGAAGCCCAATTTTTTGCTTCGTAATCCTCCAAACTTACTGGTGGACCAAATATTCTTATATGTAAATCTGTTTAAAATTGCGTGGTACATTAATATTAGATTTGAAAACAAATCTCGAACTAGGTATAACTTGTTGGTGTTTTACACATAAGGTTTTCGAAAAGTCTGGAAATATACTTTACTGGTTATGGCGCCGTCCAAACAAGAGAAGGTAGAAATAATCCATAATCCTGTGTGGCAGAAAAGGTTGGTCCCAGAGGATTGTTGCTGCCGAACTTAATGCACTACATTGAGAGAGAGAAAAAATCATTCTCAGTGCTGTCGGGATGTTGCTAGCTAGAGATAAGAAAACTGGTAATGTGGGAGACAGGGAACGTCCTAGCAGTCTACCCAAAAAAGGGAAAACACGAGTTGCTGTTTTGGCCAAGGTGTATGCTAACCCTTTGAAAACTTTCCATAGGACATGGATGGAATTTGTCTTTGCAAAAGAAGAACGATCTGCGACATCTTGATCAAGGCGAAATAGCACCAATATGAAATGCAATTCCTACACAACCTCAGAGAGAATGACCCAGACTGTGTGAATGGTTTATTATTCAATCCGACATGAAAAAAACGCCCTTTAAACAGTTTATTATGTGTTTTTTCAGTGCCAAAGACAGTTATTGTGTGAATGGAGAAGAAAACAAATATAATATGTGCTGTTGGTCATCAAAGAACCCCTACTGGCTTACTGAAGCAAAACAAAAACAAGGTGTATTCAAAGTTATGATTTGTTGTGGACTATGGGACTGTTGTGTGGCTAAACCATTCTTTTTTGATTCAACATCAGTGGCGCACGATACTTTCACATATTCTAAAACTGAATGTTGATACAACCAGAAAGCTGAGGCAATGGTCAGTGTGACTAATTCATGCAAAACAACGTCCAATCCTATTATACAACGAAAGTCTGAAATTGGTTGAATGAAACCTTCTCAGGATACACTGGACTGACAGACGTGGTTTCCAAGATATCCGCACTTGACTTCCATTCATATGTTTTTCTGGGAGCTACCCAAATAAAGTGCATACAAATAATAATAATAATAAAGAGTTTGGTTTCTTCTGAATTTCGCGCAAAGCTACATGAGGGCTATCTGCGCTAGCCGTCCCTAATTTAGCAGTGTAAGACTAGAGGGAAAGTAGCTAGTCATCACTACCCACTGCCAACCTTGGGCTATTATTTTTACCAACGAATAGTGGAATTGACCGTTATATTATAACGCTCCCACAGCTGAAAGGACAAGCATGTTTGGTGTGACGGTGATTCAAACCCGCGACCCTCAGATTACGAGTCGAACGCCTTAACCTACCTGGCCATGTCGGGCCAATTTCAAATGTAAGAAGTAGTTCTCGTTTAAGGATCAGTGTGTTATTTCGTAAAAGTCATCCTAAATGTTCAATAAAATACCAAACAAAACACTAAAGACTAAAAACAGGTAAGTTTGTGAGACTGTTTACTGAATCATGCATACAGAAATTAACTAGATAATTTTCCTCACTGCTCGTTACTTACATCACAGTATGCAAATACTATTAAGAAAGGGACAGAAATATGACCATATTGTATGTTTCAAAGACCAGTCGTGAATTGAAGGTGATACCAGTAGGGTCATACTTAGGACTGATAAAATGATTACTCCGCGCACGTGGTCACATTCTTAAGTCAAAGTATATAAATGCTAACCACAAAATGGCAGAGAGTCGCCTATATTATATGCTCTAAACACCAGTCGCGGATTGAAGATGATCGCAGTAGGTCATACTTAGAACTGACAAAACAAGTGATCCACATCTGTTGTTACCTGCTCAGAGAGAAGCACAAATAATACCCACAAAAAGACAGAGAAGGCATGTAAGAATTACAAAAGCAACGCATTATGGATTTTCACTATATTCGCTTTCTGGCATAATAGTTTTATGACGATTCGTTAAATACACATACTCGAGATGAAAGTTTCTTACGCAAGTTTCGGCAACTGTAGAGGATTTTGAAAAGTTATGTAGAGTTGTTGACAACCTGAGGTAACCAGGGTTCTTTAACCTAGTACTAATTAAAATGAGGAAACAACTGTTATTTGGATACAAATTTAATATTATATTTATTTTGTTATATTTGCATATATGATATGGTCAGTGCTGAGATCACTACATCCAGAATAATTTTCCATAATTAGCTCATTTAATGTTAATTTGTTTTATATTTGTTCCTGTTTCTTTCCAAATGAATTATTTCAACAGACAAAATAAAAAACACATCTGAGAGTTCAGGTAGAAAATTAAAATAATATGCATTTTATTTATATAAAAAAATTAGATGTCCTCTGTCTTGAATTATTTGTGGACCATTCAGTCATTTTCATTAATTTTATTTTAATCCTCAGTGTATATATCTCTACAACAGTTAGATAAGTTTATAGTTTTTTTCTATTTATTTTAATCAATTTCTGATTTTAAAAGCCGTGTGTATTACTGTATATTACATCCAGCCTATACAACAACCCTAAAATTGTATTACCCTTTTTCTTATTCCATATTACATTTAAGCTACACAACAACCCTAAAATCCCTCTATCTTATTACACATTACATACAGGCTACACAACAACGCTAAAAGTGAATTACCCTGGTGATATTCATTAAAAGGGTTTCTTAATTTTAGGTTCTGCTGTGAAAACATTTAAGGAAGAAAATTTGTGACAATGGCGTGGTAGGGAAAAATTAGATCTGATGTTTAAAAAAAAGCATTGTTTGTTTGTTTTGGAATTTCGCACAAAGCTACTCGAGGGCTATCTGTGCTAGCCGTCCCTAATTTTGCAGTGTAAGACTAGAGGGAAGGCAGCTAGTCATTACCACCCACCGCCAACTCTTGGGCTACTCTTTTACACTTTTATACACCCCCACGGCTGGGAGGGCGAGCATGTTTAGCGCGACGCGGGCGCAAACCCGCGACCCTCGGATTACGAGTGCACGCCTTAACGCGCTCGGCCATGCCAGGGAAAAAAAAAAAAAAAGAAAGCAAAACGTCGAGGAAACTTTTCATCGACTTCACTCAACTGTAGATCGAAAGTGTTTTTATTTGATATAAAAAGGGAGAGCAAGAAAGTAATCACTTGTTCTGGTTGTAGCTGGGGGGGGGCAGTGCTCACCCTGAGGGGGTAGAGCCCGAGGTATTTCTTCCTGACAGTCTTGACCGCGTAAGAATGCAGACTTGAAACATCACTGGCGCCTTGCCTGATATATTTATAAAAATTCACGCACACTCACCTTAATGTCATTTCACCCTGAAGCAATTTCGCTGGTGTAATATCATAATGTATGTTTGTGAAGTTTATTAACTTTCGATTTATTCTCCGATTTTATCACTTTTGGCACGCACAATGATATCTTCTCATGTCATAGTATTATTCGTAATCTAGGTACGAGCTGAGATACCCCTCGTAATTACGGGCCCTACTTTAAGATTCGTCTCTCTGTTCTTCAAATAGATTTTTTTGAATGACTGATTTACTTCATAACAAGAATATGAAGTCCATAATTAATATTTTCTTATGCCTCAGTAATACGTTTGTTTTATATAAATACGTTTTAAGTTGTTAAAGTTTTTGTTAAATTTAAATAATATGAAATATGAGCGGTGTTCTAATGTCACCAGAGAGACCTCTATACACAGGAATAAGTGTTATAAGTAGGAATAGCGATGTCACCGCAGAAACTTCTGTAGAAAAGAACATATGTGTTGCAATGATTTATGATACGTACAATCAGAGACCTCTGTAGATAACAATAGGTATTATGATAGCATCAGAGAGACCCCTTAGTTGGACTAAGAGTTATTATAAGTAGGTATTATGATGCTATAGACGAGAACAGTGGTTAGGAGTAGAGCCAGCAGAAAGACCTAAGATATTGGTGATATAGAGATAAAAATATTTCTAAGTGGGTATTACGATACCATAGCATTGACTTATAATTGATTGAATAATTTTTTATTATTATTAAAATGTGTAAGTAATATTTACCATTAAGAATCGGAAATCAGATATTGCGAGTCTGGTCTACCTGATCTAGAAAGTTCTTTCCATAATGGTTGATCTAAGATCTGTGAAAGCATTTCCTTTTGAACTGGTGTTTATATAAAATATACTCGGTTTGTGAACAATTGAATAAAAGCCCATGTTATCCCCAGAAACAATCGTTTTATCTACTCCCGTTTCGCGCCATATCAGCTTCAATTATACTTCAGAACAAAAAACCTGTCAGTCACACGTTACCATAAACAGCTATATTCTCCTCTCTTTAAGGAATCTGGCATGGCCTGATGGTTAGAGCGCTCGACTCGTAATCTGCCCTGACATAACTTTGTACGAAATTCAAAATAAACCAAACTCTATTTAAAGTATAAACAGTGTTTCCATATTGAGCAAAATTTATTCGAATGTTTCTGGTTTTATTCTATTACCAATATTTTATTATATCAAGCCTAATTCATACGACTGTTTTTGATATCATTCTACTAACAATATTTTTTTTATATATTAAGCCTAATATATACTACTGTTTTGTTTTCATTCAGTGATCGCCAGGTCATCTATTTCTGGCCGAACGTGAATTAGAGATTAGAGTTCCCGTACGATAATTTATGGTTCTTGACTCATAAAAAAGCTCTCCGCACATTAAAGTTGTTGGTGTCAAAACCCGCTAATCGGTCAAACAGTTGTACCTCAAAGGCCGTTTTTTCGGCTGCTGATTTACTCGAAATTTATAAGATGACTACACGTAGATAGTTCTTGATAGGGCCCCGCATGATCAAGCACATTAAAGCGTGCGACTCGTAATCCGAGGGTCGCGGGTTCGCATCCCCGTCGCGCCAAACATGCTCTCCCTTTCAGACGTGGGAGCGTTATAATGTGACGGTCAATCCCACTATTTCTTGGCAAAAGAGTAGCCCAAGAGTTGGCGGTGGTGGTGATGACTAGCTACCTTCCCTCTAGTCTTACACTGCTAAATTAGGGACAGCTAGCACAGATAGCCCTCGAGTAGCTTTGTGCGAAATTTAAAAAAAACAAAAACAAATAAACAGTTCTTGATTAACTCTGCGCAGAATTATGAAACAAATAAATTTCGTTCTTATCCGTCTTCACTGAGATAGATATGCTAACAATTAAGTTCTAAGCCTTCAGATCTAATCGACGTAACGATATTTGTTAATAAGATGTACATCATTTTTATTTGTACAATATGCATAAAAATAAACTGGTTATGATAATCAAATATATCTTTTTTGTTTTAGATAATAATGGATTGATAAAAAATTTGATGTATATTTGGAAATAAGCACAAAACAATATAATGGGCCCTCTGTGCTCTTTCCGTCACGGGTACAGAACACGGTTTCTAGCGGTGTTAATCCTCACACTTACCGCTGTGCGAGTGGGGGGAAATTTGATGTCACTGGTAACCCATGTCTTTTTTGTTGTTTTTTAATAATTTCATTTCAGAGTTTTCCGAAAGACAGTTTCAGATAAACATGTTTTCATATTTTGTTAATTATAATCGTTAATCGATCTTCATCCTACGTACAGTTATAATCATGTAGGATCAACTTCATTAATTATCATTGGTTGGTATATTTTCTTCATAAATATTTCAAACATTTCAATAGGGTTTCTATAATTTTCCCTTGGGTGTGTTTGTTTGTTTTAGAACATTGGACTGTCTGCTGTATTCACCGTGAGTAATCGAGCCGGCCTGGCATGGCCGAGCGCGTAAGGCGTGCGACTCGTAATCGGAGGGTCACGGGTTCGCGCCCGCGTCGCGCTAAATATGCTCGCCCTCCCAGCCGTGGGGGCGTATAATGTGACGGTCAATCCCACTATTCGTTGGTAAAAGAGTAGCCCAAGAGTTGGCGGTGGGTGGTGATGACTAGCTGCCTTCCCTCTAGTCTTACACTGCTAAATTAGGGACGGCTAGCACAGATAGCCCTCGAGTAGCTTTGTGCGAAATTCCAAAAAAAAACAAAAAACAATCATGCCTTGGACGATCATTAGAATACCTTTTAGTATGGGCTCGGCATGGCCAGGTGATTAAGGCACTCGACTCGTAATATGAAAGTCGCAGGTTTGAATCCCTGTCACACAAAACATGTTCGCCCTTTCAACCGTGGGGGCGATAATATGTTACGCTCAATACCACTATTCGTTGGTAAAAGAGTAGCCCAAGAGTTGGCGGTGGGTGGTGATGACTAGCTGCCTTCCCTCTAGTCTTACACTGTTAAATTAGGAACGGCTAGCGCAGAGAGCACGAAATTCAAAATCAAAACAAACAAATAAAACTTTCAGTGTGTTTTAATATCAATTAAATCGCTCTTGCAAACTAATGTTTGCTTTACGTTATTCCTTCAAATTGCAGTGTCTTCAAAGGAAATCCGTGATGATTAAAAAAAACATTAAATAAATCCCATATGACAAATATTTGCTTTCACGTATTCACTCATACAACAAAGTTTAAGACACTCTCAACTGCTTGTCTACACAATCAAGCATTTTCATCAGGACTGTTTTCATATCCTCACAAAAGTTTATTTAGGCACGATATAAAACTGTTGAGGTCATCGTCGAGAATCTGACACAAAAGTTTTATTGTACGCATGCACGTAATTACAATTCAAACGAAGTGTTTTTAGCGCTAAATGCGTTTGGTCACCCATTTACCTGGTAAAAGAGCATCAGTTATGTAGAAACGTATTGAAGAACAGCGCGAAACAATTCGATTTATTTTATCTTGAACATATATTACAGTTGAAAACCTGTGGTATCTATTCATAGAGTTTCACCGATTGGCTATGAAAGTGAGGATAACCAAAAGGTAAATTTTATTACTTAAAATCATTAACTTAAAAATCAGCTCCACATTGAAAATAAAAGAGTTAGTAACACTTTGTGCAGCTTTCATAAACGTAAAGACAATCGTGAGAGGTTGAATAACCGTGTTTTCTATAATGGTATTTCCAGGTACTTCTGTGGGCTTCTTTTGGATATTCACGCAAAACTACCAGAGGGCTTCTTGCTTTACGGTCTGTAATCTCGAACAAATGGACTGCATGTAAGACAACTACTTAGCAGAACCCACCGGCAACTCTTGGATTATTTTAATCAATATAGTGAAGTATGATCGTGGGCCTTTCAGGGTACCCGGTGCGGTGTACGATTTTGCGACAACAAATCGTGAACTATGGACCGTCGGATTTATAAATCGGTACGCTATTCACTTACCACGCCTGGTCATTAATATCCCCCTCAAACACACATACACACAGTTTGTGCACTGTATTTAGTTGATTTTGAGCAGTTGGTAGATATTTCTTACCATTTTGTAATCAAGAGAATTGTGTTAGTTGCCTAGCGCCCTCTAGCGGCTTAGTACTCTGTCTGAGGACTCACATCGCTACAAATTGGGTTTCGATACTTGTGAAGGGTACAGCACAGACAGCCCATTGTGTATTGTATAGTTTTGTGCGTAGCAACAAAACAAAGTGCTGTCCTTCCCTAGCTATCTGAGAGCTCAAATCACTTAAAAGCGAGTTGCGATTATCTTGGTGAGCATGGTTGAGATAGCCGCCTATTGTGTAGTTTTGTGCGTAACAACAAATAAACTATTGTCCATCACGGCAGTCCCCGCACCTCGATGATAGTAAAAATAAAAAAAATCTAAAATGTCGTTGGAAACGCTTATTAAACGTTACATATTTTTTACTGTAGTTTACACCAACATTCAAATTTAATTTGCTGCAAAGCTAACTTAGATAAATAAACTCAGCAAAGTGTTGGCTTTACGTTAACGTTTTTCAAATCTCTTAGTGTTTTCAAGTTTAGGAACTAACGTTCAACTTACAGTCATTACAAGTTACACATTAAGGTTTAAAATTTAGTTGCTAATACTGCTATTTCTAAAAGTATATTGAATTAAAATATTTCAAATATGAGCATGGGCTTTGTTATATTGTACTTGTGAAACAAACCATACTGCCGCACACCCCTGAAGAGGTCAATAACCTTTGAGGTTTCTAGTATAGTAAACACAACGTAAGGTTATGCAACTAGCTTACACTAATCATAGGTCAATATTTGATGTAGTAATATTAAATATTTCTTTTGTAACGTTGTATGTATAACTAACTTTTACCAAATAATAAAACTTTATTTTAAAGAAGTTTGTGTCCTTATATATATCAATCTATGAAACAAAATGACGTACTTAATAGACTTTAACTTTTTGTAATTCCACCTAATAAGTTGAAATTCAGGTATAAGCTTTAACTAGTTTAACGAGCAAGTTTTTAAGTAACTTATTTTATTTGTTAATAAACAAACAATTGTTTTTTATCGGACAACAGCTTATCTACTTCACTTGTTTTACCTGCATTAGCTGTTCTTGGAAAGGAGATAATGACAAGGGCCAGGACAAGAACGGTCACGCTGGTCAACATCCTCGGTCTTCGCCAGTCTGTAGTCCTGATTTAGAATAAGTCTGTTTTCCTGGAAATTAACCACTCGTATATTAAAGGCTCCAAATAAAAAGATTTCGGTTGTCATAAAATTAAAACCTTTTCTTCTTCTTCCTTGAGTTCTTTTCACGGAAGAGAGTTATCTAATAGTTGACTAAACGGACTGAGGGATGGTCGTGTTTCTATTCTCCGGTATAACTGGTGGACTAGAAACTCTCCACCAGGCCGCGCTCTGGTCTTCTTGTTACCGTGTTTTCCCAAAGAACGGCCACAGGAATTTAGAAAAATCCCTGAAGCTTCCACAGGTTTGTCACTGACAACGAAAATAAAACAAGAGTCATTAAGTAACTCAGTTCGAACGGACGTACATGTACGTAAAAACGTTATTTCTTAATACTCATGTTGAACGATATTAAAAATGTTTGGATTAACCAGTGACATCTTGTTTGAAAAGGATAAGGTAATACTCAAATTATGATAATATTCGAGTGGTGTTACTTAAAATTACATCGAATTTCCGTTAAACAAAAATACAGTCGTAACAAATTACATTTCACTTTTTTTAACTTAATGTAGATGTAAAACGATAACTACATTCTGTTATGTATCATCAACCAGCGGCAAAATTCAGAAACTGTATCCAGGTGGTGAAGGCATTCGACTCGCAATATCAATGCTGCAGGTTCGAATCCCCGTCACACTAAACATGCTTGCCCCTTCACAAGTTGGGGCGTTATAATGTAACGGTCAATCCAACTATTCATTAGTAAAAGAGTAGCCTAAGAATTGGAGGTGGTTGGTGATAACCTACCCTTTAGTCTTACACTACTAAATTAGAGACTGCTAGCGCAGATAGCCCTCATGTAGTTTTGCACGAAATTCAAAATAACAATAAAAAACAAGCAAATTAAAACTGTGTGGTTACGCTAATAGATTTATCATTACTATGAATATTTATAGCGTTAAAAGACCGGGTTTTCATACTGGTGATGGGCACAGCACAGATAGCCCATAGTGTAGCGCTGTGCTTTACAAGAAACAAACGAACTGTTATTAAGTTGGATTTGAAGATTTTGTTATTTTGATTAACCTTAAAAGTTTGAACAAATTTGTGCATACTATTTACTATTCTACCTCTATAAGTATCTCAAATCGGTTTTTCATCATTGGTCGCTTAAAATACTGGGAATATTCTGAAATAATTGGTAAAATTGTGGCACTCTAAACTTTCAGTTGAATGACAATTTATTGCGTTTAGAAACTGAAATAGCGTTTGGCTTATGGAACCCAACATCTATCATTTCTGAGCTACATAATATTCCTTTAGAGAATAAAGAAGGATAAAATCGAATGGATTCGAATTATTTACTTATTTACACCAGGAAATTACTGCATTTTTCTTTCTCCTCCAGAAATCATATCCCCGTCACACTAAACGTTCTCGCCCTTTCAGCTGTGGGAGCGTTATAATATGACGGTTAATCCCACTATTCGTTGGAAAAAGAGTAGCTCAAGAGCTGGCGGTGGGTGGTGATAACTAGCTGCCTTCCCTCTAGTTTTACGCTGTTAAATTAAAAACGGATAGCGCAGATAGCCATCGTTTAGCTTTGCGTGAAATTCAAAAACAAACCAGAAATTATGTTTGTTCAGAGTTGTTGTTTATTGCTTCTTTTTTTTAACTATTTTCTTTTGTTTGTATTTGTATAACTTTTGGAGAAAAAAAACAAACTCCTGAACGTCTTGCTGAAGTGGGAATCATAGAACTAATCACACGTAACTTCCAGATATTCCCACTAGGTGTGTAACCTTGGAGGACAGTCACCTTACCCTGACCTCTAGCATGTTAAATCAGGCAATATTTTTCCTGGTAACTAACTTTAAACTTTCACTATCATGCTTCACTAGATGTCGCCACAGGCTATTGGGTTTGGACTTTCATAATTAATCTATGTGCTGAATGATTCCAGCGAGAATATTTAGTAATATTTAATAAAAACAACCAGTAAAATGCGTGTCTTTCGCTTCTTCGTTCGTTGCAGCATCGTCTGCATTAGAATAGGAGAATAACGTTGTAATTCCAGTTTCCTCGCTCTCTTGTATTGTAATTGACGTGTATATAAACATTATCGTTATTTGACAGTTCATTAGGACGTTTGAAATGTAGAATCCTTTATAATCACACTGGTCATACCTTATTTGTTATTTAAGGAAATATATAACTGTATTGCTATCAAAATATGTATTGGACGCAAATTGATCGAAATATATATATAGTAGTACCAGTAATGTTTTTTGTTGTAAACATTACTATCATATTAGCAACAGCTATCATGCCACCACAGGAGCTGAAAAATCCTTGCTTTTACCCATTTTAAGACAATAATAAATTGACAGGGTGAAACAGTTATCTGATATATCATATAAGTGATCCATTTTTACATATGTAGAAAAAAGCGCATATGATTCAATGGTAAGCTAATAATACTAAACATCGAAGAATAATATTTTATATGCAAAAAACGGCTCTTTTGGGCTCAGAAAACACTTCAAATAGAAGAGCGAACAACGTTTCGACCTTCTTCGGTCATCGTCAGGTTCACAAAGAAAGGTAACTGGCCGGAAGCTGACCACATGTTTGGAAGGGGTTGTATAACTGAGTGTCGCAATGTAGAGGGCGCGGTTTGATGTTTGAATATATAATTTTATCTATAATATTAGTATAGGTATAATGGTGTTCCTTTATATTGGTTTATTTTGGGTTTAAGTTGTTGTATAAGTAAGGCTTCTTTAATTTTTCGTTTGTTTATGTTTGTTTCTTTATTTAGTATTTTAGTGTTTTCTATGGTTATGTTGTGTCCATTTGACTTGCAGTGTTCGAAAACGTGTGAAGGTGACTTTTTATGTTCTTTGAATCTGGTTTCCATTTTTCTACTTGTTTCTCCTATATAGAAGTCGTGGCAGTTATCACATTGTATTTTATAAATAATGTTGGTGTCGTGTTTGTCAGTGTAGTTCTTACATAGTATAGACCTTAGTTTTGTGCCTGGTTTTTGAATAAATTTAGTGTTAACTGGAATGTTATATTTTGTTACTAGTTTTTGCCAAATGTTGGTTATTTGTTTGCTGATGTCAGGAATATATGGTATACAGCAGTATATGGTTTCGTGATTTTTTGATTCGTGAGATATATTTACTTTTGTTGGTTGATTTTGCTTTCTGTCTGGGTGTGTGCGTATAATGTTTTCTACGGTTTGTGGAGGAAACTTATTGATGTTGATGAAGTATTGTTTTATTTTATCTAATTCATCGTTAATTTTATCTGGTGAGCATAGTTTTATGGCTGTGTTTATCTGGTTTCTTAGTGTGTTGAGTTTTTGTTTTGTTTCATGTGCTGAGTCCCAAGGAATGTATAGTCCAGTATGGGTGATTTTTCGGTGGATTTCTGTTTTGAATTGTGTGTCGGTTCTTATAATTTTGAGGTTAAGAAATGATATTTGATTGCTTTCTTCCTGTTCACATGTGAAGTTAATGTTGGGATGTATAGAGTTAATGTGAGTGAAAAAGTTAAGTATGTGTTCTGTAGATTCGAATCCCGCAACCGTGTCATCTACATATCTGTACCAGTATAGTGGTGGATGTAATGCTGTATTAATTGCTTGTGTTTCAATTTGTGTCATAAAAATATTGGCTAGAACTGGCGATACTGGGTTGCCCATGCTTAGGCCATTTGTTTGTATATAGTTTTGGTTGTTGAACATGAAGTTTGTCTTTATTGTGGTGAATTCTATGAGGGTTGCTAACTGGTTACTGGGAATGTCTATAATCGGGTTAGGGTCTCGAATATAGAGTTCTAAGGCTATCTTGCAGGCTTCTGTTGTTGGAACTTCTGTGAAGAGGGATATAACATCGAAACTGGCCATTAAGGCTTTATGATTAAGTTGATTTAGATTGGACTTGAAATTAAAAGAGTCTTTGATGAATGAGCTGGCTGATGTTGCATATTTGGAGAATGCCCATGCTATGTATTTACCAAGATTGTAGTTAAACGATTCATATGTTGACATTATTGGTCGTAATGGACAATCTGGTTTATGAGGTTTGGGGATGCCGTATATTTGCGGTGTGCGTGAGTCGGTTTTACGTAGGTAGGAATAAAGTGTTTGTGAAATTGTGTTGGCTTTTTTCATTTGTAGTAGTAATTTGTTTAGTTGCGTCTCATGTGTCTTTGTTGGATTTGTGTGTATTGGTTTAAATTTGTTCGTGTCTGATAGGATGTTATTCATTTTTTGTATGTATTCATTCGTGTTCATTATTACTATAGCGTTACCTTTATCTGCTTTTAGAATTTTTATGTTTCTGTCTTGTTTTAGGTTTTTAATGGAATTAATGTCTCTTTTTGTAAGGTTGTTTTTTAGTTTTCTAAAATCTTTATCTTAAACGATTTTTTCAAAGAATTTTCTTACAAAACTATCAACATAATTTCACAAAACAGAAAACTAAAAAACAACCTTACAAAAAGAGACATTAATTCCATTAAAAACCTAAAACAAGACAGAAACATAAAAATTCTAAAAGCAAATAAAGGTAACGCTATAGTAATAATGAACACGAATGAATACATACAAAAAATGAATAACATCCTATCAGACACGAACAAATTTAAACCAATACACACAAATCCAACAAAGACACATGAGACGCAACTAAACAAATTTGGTAAATACATAGCATGGGCATTCTCCAAATATGCAACATCAGCCAGCTCATTCATCAAAGACTCTTTTAATTTCAAGTCCAATCTAAATCAACTTAATCATAAAGCCTTAATGGCCAGTTTCGATGTTATATCCCTCTTCACAGAAGTTCCAACAACAGAAGCCTGCAAGATAGCCTTAGAACTCTATATTCGAGACCCTAACCCGATTATAGACATTCCCAGTAACCAGTTAGCAACCCTCATAGAATTCACCACAATAAAGACAAACTTCATGTTCAACAACCAAAACTATATACAAACAAATGGCCTAAGCATGGGCAACCCAGTATCGCCAGTTCTAGCCAATATTTTTATGACACAAATTGAAACACAAGCAATTAATACAGCATTACATCCACCACTATACTGGTACAGATATGTAGATGACACGGTTGCGGGATTCGAATCTACAGAACACATACTTAACTTTTTCACTCACATTAACTCTATACATCCCAACATTAACTTCACATGTGAACAGGAAGAAAGCAATCAAATATCATTTCTTAACCTCAAAATTTTAAGAACCGACACACAATTCAAAACAGAAATCCACCGAAAAATCACCCATACTGGACTATACATTCCTTGGGACTCAGCACATGAAACAAAACAAAAACTCAACACACTAAGAAACCAGATAAACACAGCCATAAAACTATGCTCACCAGATAAAATTAACGATGAATTAGATAAAATAAAACAATACTTCATCAACATCAATAAGTTTCCTCCACAAACCGTAGAAAACATTATACGCACACACCCAGACAGAAAGCAAAATCAACCAACAAAAGTAAATATATCTCACGAATCAAAAAATCACGAAACCATATACTGCTGTATACCATATATTCCTGACATCAGCAAACAAATAACCAACATTTGGCAAAAACTAGTAACAAAATATAACATTCCAGTTAACACTAAATTTATTCAAAAACCAGGCACAAAACTAAGGTCTATACTATGTAAGAACTACACTGACAAACACGACACCAACATTATTTATAAAATACAATGTGATAACTGCCACGACTTCTATATAGGAGAAACAAGTAGAAAAATGGAAACCAGATTCAAAGAACATAAAAAGTCACCTTCACACGTTTTCGAACACTGCAAGTCAAATGGACACAACATAACCATAGAAAACACTAAAATACTAAATAAAGAAACAAACATAAACAAACGAAAAATTAAAGAAGCCTTACTTATACAACAACTTAAACCCAAAATAAACCAATATAAAGGAACACCATTATACCTATACTAATATTATAGATAAAATTATATATTCAAACATCAAACCGCGCCCTCTACATTGCGACACTCAGTTATACAACCCCTTCCAAACATGTGGTCAGCTTCCGGCCAGTTACCTTTCTTTGTGAACCTGACGATGACCGAAGAAGGTCGAAACGTTGTTCGCTCTTCTATTTGAAGTGTTTTCTGAGCCCAAAAGAGCCGTTTTTTTGCATATAAAATTCTCAACAAGTGGGTTTCTCGACATCACTGATCGAAGAATAATGTCCGTAACAGGACAAAGTGAACGTTTGCACTTATTCGCAATGACGGCCGTCATTTCACTTCTGAGACCTCTTATTGTGCATTTTCTACCCTGTTTAGGACTTCTTTTTGGTATGGTCTTAAACTTTTGACCAGCTAGTATTTAGGATAATTTCATAGTGTTTACATTTTCCCTATTAATTGATAATTTTTTTTTTTAGATTTTTATTTGCCCTTTTCTTATTTTCATCTTTCGAAGCTCTACTCAAATAATTGGTTGAGTCTAACAACGCAAAATGCATATTTTTTCTTTATGTTCATTGGCTTTAAGATTTTGGCCAGCAGTGTACACAACAGAACATTTCATTAACCTACCTACATTTATATAACAAAGAAAAGAACAAAAACAAATCACATTTATTTACGAGATATATTTATATATTTTCCATCAAGAAGTAGTCCCACAACCTTCCTGATGACATACCTCCCAAGTGGGCAATTTCCAACTGCAGGTGGCTAGGGCGCTTGACTCATAATCTGCGGATCGTGGGTTCGAATCCTCGTCACACAAAACATGTTCACCTTTTCAGCTGTGGGATGTTATCATGTGACAGATTTAACTATTCGGTAGTAACAGAGTAGCTAAAGAGTTGGCGTTGGGTGGTGATTACTAGCTGTTTTTCTCTAGTCTTACACTGCTAAATTAGGAATGGTAAGCGCAGATAGTCCTCATATAGCTTTGCACAAAAAATTAAAACAAACAAACAAACAAGCTGTAGAGAGTTTTAAGCTTTATACCTTTTGTCTGATTTATTGGTTAGATGGAAGGTAAGCTATCAATCAGCTGTTCTGCTCTTTCCAACGTCTTTAACTAAGTCGACATCTCTTCAACAGCCTTCTATTGTGTTGATGATTCCTGGTGCAAAAGAGAATGCTTCATAAAAATATTCAGTAATGAAAATGGAAAAGCACTGATTATTTGAAGAACAAGGTATACAGAGTCATGGAGAACCAATAGTCCTAGTTAGAAACAAATAACTTTGCTTGTTTTACTGTTTGACAGAGTACGAACACTTCTGATATTTCTCCACCTGATGAATCTTTAGATGGAACCACTAGTTTTACTGTTAACATTGTACAAGTAAAACAGATATCTTGCTCCTCCCACCCAAGACAATGACTAAATAATGGAATCATCAACATTTACTATGGGAACACTGAGATAGCTCTAACCTTTCATTGGAAACCAAGATGTGTGGGTGCTGGTTAGTCTTTGGAATGGTTGAAGCTTGGTTTAGTGGAGCCAGCTGAGTTGGACAATTAGTCCATTTGAGGTGTAACCCCATTAGTTAATTAGCTGCAGAATTTTTCATCTAGCGAATGGTTCGACCTAGTTCCAACAAAAACTACCTTATTTAGGCCGAGGATATCCCTCATTCCTAAGTACTACCCCATTATTTTCTAAGGAAGCTTTTCAACAAACATATCTATCAACATATTTTTCAATCTACCAAAACCATCAAAGGTAGTTTTTATTACGCAAACAATGAAGATCATCGTCATAGGTTGCAAGACTCTTGGTGGTGCTGTTCTAACAAGCCTACAATTCATCTTAAAGAATTACTTGATTTTTCTTTGGGTTAAATTATCAATATACCTCAGCCATAAATGTGTGCTAGACTTGATGTTGCACTTTATTCAAGTGTTGGATGTGATGTACAGCTGCACTATCTATGTTTAGTAACAGACATAGGATTGCCTGAAATACATCAGGTAATAGTCTAAATATCTCTTTTCCACGGGAGTCTGGCTTAACTCACAAGACCTGTGATGTTGGCTAAAGCTCCTCTTTTGTGGTTCTTGGTCATTGCCTAACTAATACTGCCGTTGTGGTACGTACAGAGTAGCAGGCACACTCAGAGACTCTAATACTTGAAAGAGGATTAAGTTCCTGGTCCAGAATGGCAGAAAGTCCAATACTCTCAGTAACTCATCTTAAAGCTCTGCATAGACCCATGTTTCTTCCAAATAAGTGGTCGTCCTGGGATAATACCTACTAGCTCAGCAAAGCTCATGACTATCCCATTTTTCGTAGTCTTTTCTTATTGGTAATCACTGTTTCACATTAAGGAAAAAGCTTCAAATGGTGGAGTTTGTCTTTCTTGACTGATCTTGGGAAGTTTCAGTCATGGCTGGGTTTGTGTTGCTGAACCTGCTGAAGGTGTTGGCAGATCTGCTTGTTACTAATAATGTTAGAAACAGTTTCTGGAAATACTTGGTATCTTAAACCTGACTTGCGCATTATTTAAGTCATAGATTGTGGAGAAAAAGTCTCCTAGGGTTCGTATGTAACTGTCAATAAGTTTGAACTGAATAACTAGATTAGCTAATTTTCATAATGTTCCTACAGCTGAATGTAAGCGAAATGTTAAGCGCCATCGCAATGAAAACTTCGGACCTCGCAATGTGCAGCCTGGTATGATAACAGCTAGGAAACGCCCGATTCGGTTTCAAAAAGAAGAATTATCAAGAATGTCATTTTTTAAAATATTTTTACCAACGACTATGCCTGGCATGGCCAAGCGTGTTAAGGCGTGCGACTCGTAATCTGAGGGTCGTAGGTTCGCATCCCCGTCGCGCCAAATATGCTCGCCCTTTCAGCCGTGGGGGCGCTATAATGTGACGGTCAATCCCACTATTCCTTGGTAATAGAGTAGCCCAAGAGTTGGCGGTGGGTGGTGATGACTAGCTACCTTCCCTCTAGTCTTACACTGCTAAATTAGGGACGGCTAGCACAAATAGTCCTCGAGCAGCTTTGTGCGAAATTTAAAAAACAAACAAACAAAACCAATGATCATTAGAATTCCAATATGTGCGTAACAGAAAGAAAAGTTTGAAAACAAGCAAACAGGTTTTTTGAAGTGAAAAAAGTCAACTTTTTATATATTGTTCATAGTCACTGCTTTAAAGGAATAAATCTTTAGTATTTTTAATGTCAAAGTCTTTCTATGTGAAGAACTTATATGTTTGTTCATTCTGTCGCAAAATGGATCCCACTACATGCCGCTACTTAAAACGAAAGGTCCAAATACATTGTCTCGATACCCTAGTTTGGCATGGCGTAGAAAGCCCAATGCATGGCTTTGCACTTACAATAAACAAAGAAACTGAACACATTCTTCTCGCATACAGTATCAAAATAATCGCTTAAAAATTAACAAATTATTTTAGCAGTTAAAAATAATCTGCTAATATACTGTGAAAAATGCCGTAGGAGGTGCTAAATAGTATTTTCGTGAGATTGAAAAAAATCTTGACGTATATTTATATTCTCAAGACGGCTGGTATGGGTATTAAAATTTTAATTAAAATAAAGTAAAATCAAAAAATCTCTTCTTATACAACAACTCAAACTAAAGTTGAACCAATATAAACAAACACCTTTATACCTATGCTAATTAATAACCTAACATCTCGCTGCAGCGCCCCCTACATTTCCATACTCGCTTACATTCTTCTCCCTAAGACAAATGCTCGGTAACGGTAAGTTGCAAACTATCTTTGTTAACCTGAAGATCACCCAACAAGGTCGAAATGTTGTTCTATACTTTACTTTAATTAAAGTTTTAATACCCGTACCAGCGATCTTGAGAATATATTTTTACTTCAAGTGTGTTCTCGACATTACGAATTAACGTATATTCTTTTCCCCGATAAAAGAAAACCTAAAACTGAACTATTTATTCTTGTTTAATGCAAGGCAGTGAAATTTATACATTTAGAGAGATAAATATGTGTATATTTATTTACTATTTAGTTTGTCGGAAAGTGTTTTAATCTTAGAACTCGGAATTTATCCAGAGGTTAGAAAATCTAACAATAAATTATTTTTTAAGGATTGTTCAGTCGTGATTGCTTTCTCTTTGTCCAGTGCTTGGAGTGCCAAACTATCAGTTCGATGGTCCATGGCTCGCATTCCATTGTCACAAAATCATCATGAAGGTCAAATTCTACTATTCGATTAGAGTAGCTCAAAAGTTGGCGATAGGTGCTGTTGGGAAGCTTCTTCTTCTTTATAACATCAGATAAAAATTAGAAGCGACAAGTAGAAATATCTTTGTTTAATTTTGGTGAATATCAAGATATAGTAATGTGCCATGCGGCCAAAACAACTTGCAGGATACTGTGTGTTATTAACAAGAGTGATAGATTAGCCATTTTTTCACTTTCTGTAACTCACTCTGTGGTAATCCAAGTTATCATATATTTTCAGTGTACGTATTCTATTGGACCCTTACTTCATATACCATGTTTCGAAGCAACCCAATAAGAAAGCCATTTGATATAAAAATCTTTAATTTTGATTGAATTTTTTCTTGACGGTAGGATGGTTGAGATGCTGATGAGTAAAAAACGCAGTAGAGTATACGCGCAACCCACGCTTGATACTGCTAGCACACAAAATATGTTTATAGCTAATAAAACGGAAATAAAATGCTCACAGATTAATTTATTCTAATCCTGCCTGAAAGAATATCAAGAGCCGCGGTTATTGATGATTTCCTATCTCTTTTTGTTTGCATCGAAAGTACTAAAAGTTATTTGATAAAAAAGCGTACTTAACTTTAACATATTTATTTTAACCTGGTACACTGATAGATATATCCAGCCAACAATTAAGTGTAAAATTTAATCTAAATATAAACCACACATGCAAAGTTATTCACCAAAAACCGCTTAATTTTGACCAAAAAATTCTTGCGCGCTCCTACACAAAATTTTATGTGAACCATTCGTCTGAAATTTTTAGTACCCTTCCATAAAAATGTGAAAGTGGACCAATTTTATTTGTTTACCATTTGCACTAAAAACTATAGAGTGAAAACACTTACAGATACATAAGTGTTTGTCAGGCCAAACAACCCAGATTGCCCCTCCTCAGTGGCACAGTGATATGTCTACGGACTTATACCATTAGAAACTGGGTTTCGATATTCGTGGTGGGCAGGATACAATTCTGTGTTCAATGAGAAACAGCAACATGAAACTAGATTACAAGTTTGTAGCTCAAGGTTTTAAAAGAATGATATGGTTCACGTGAACCTGACGATGACCGAAGAAGGTCGAAATGTTGTTCGCTCTTCTATTTAAAATATTTTCTGAACCCAAAACGAGCCGTTTTTGCATATAAAATTCTCAACAAGTGGGTTTCTCGACATCACTGATTGTCATTTCTGTGATTCTATGTTGTTCTATACTTTACTTTAATTAAGTTTTAATACCCGTACCAGCGATCTATACAGATCTGTTTGGAATAATAGGGTTATTAGCTACTACTTAATTGCATTTGGTGTGATTTGTTGGTGTGTATTGACGAAAAGTTACGATATCTAATTAAAAACACCTTAGCTGAGAAAAAAGGAGCGGCCATAAAAGGATAAAAAGTATGACTTTCAAGCATTGATAAGAACTTTACATTAAATATTCATTCATTAGCAAGCCAGGCCACGTATTTTTTTACCCAACATCATATCTCAAGTTGAACTTAAAACGCGGCCTGGCTAATTAACAAATGAAATTTTGCTCAATTCTCTTTCTTTTCTTTTTTTTGGCCGCACCATTTTTTCATTCCCTTAGTTAAGTTTGAAGTAAAACAAACAGAACTTATTTGTTTTTGTATGTTGATATCCGTATTATCTAAAATTAACTCGATTATACATTGAACTATTGGACTATCTATGGATTTGGATTGTACATTGTTATTTACTTATTTAGATAAATTAAGTTGTATTTACATTTTAAACTTGGTGACACTACTACAAGCTGTTTACTTTTTCGAAAAGACGTATAGATTTGGACACTTTATGGTGAATAATAAATTCACGAATGATATTTTAAAGATAACCAGCTAAAAAGCTTATAAAAAGATGCTCTCATATTGTAAAGCTAGAAATCTAGTGTAACTAATTCTCATTGAGAGAGAAACCGACCAATGGACTATTCTACTTAAGAAAGAAAAGGTGCAGTGAGGAACTTGTCGTAAGGTTTTTAATATACAATGATGTTCTCTCTCAAAGAATAAATATATCTAATGGCATACACGCTCTAAGAATAGATATATCCAATGTACTTTTTATGAGAATAACCATATCTATAATGTACTCTCCGTAAGGGTAAAGATGTCCAGTTCTGTACTCTTCCTAAGAGTAAAAATATCTATAATGCACATTTTGTAAGAACTAAAATATCAATGGCGTACTCTCTCTAAAGAAGATATCTAATAGCGTACTTCTTCTAAGAAAAAAGCTATTGAGCCGTGTACTCTCCGTAATGAATAAAATATCAAGTAGTGTATTTTCCCAAAGGCCAAATATATCCATTAGAGTACCCTCCTAATGATAAAAATATCCAATGGTGTACACTCCCAAACATGCTCACCCTTTTAACCGTGGGGACGTTATAATATTACGGTCAATCCCACTATTCGTTGGTAAAATAGTCCTAAGATTTGTCGGTGTGCGGAGATGACTAGCTTGCCTTCCCTCTAGCCTGTCACTGCTAAATTCGCGACAGCTAACGCAGAGAGCCCTTGTGTAGTTTTGCGTGAAATTAAAAACAAATCAAACAAACAATTCCTGAAGTTTTATTGTATTAGAATTTATGTGACTTTCATAAGACGAAAATGCAAACATCAAAATTGTCTCTGTCGTGATTCTGTTTCTAAGAAACATTGCTAATATGTAGTAAATTGTAATGTAGAAACTTAGTAATTTGCTCTACAGAGAAATTCGTCTAATTTCCAAATATTAAACATTCTGAGCTCTATAAATTTCCGATTTTCTAGCTAATACCTTTTGCCCAAAACAAAATTTATATTAATATTAATATAATTTGCATGAGGTTGTTGATTGATTTATTGTGTCTTGTTTTGCAGCTTTTTAAATATTTTAGAAGGCTTAAAAACAACAAAACAAACACATGTTTCAAGCCATGAAATTTTGTCATCAAAAATCAAAAGCATCATTGGAAAGACTTCTTGATCCCCCTGACTATTAGCTTTTGTTTGTTATGTTTTCAGTGTATTGATAATTATGATATCTTTATGTATGTTTTATAGTTATATTTTCTTTTGTAAATATTTTTTTTATATTTTTATGAAATTATTACCCTTACCTTTTATCTTTTAACCCCCGAACAAATAGAATCCTTACCTAGAAACAAGAAAAGTGACCTGCAAAGTGTGATTAAACTCTGATGTGTATAACTTCAGCTAACTTGCAGAAACCAAAATTCTGTTCTTCACCTTTACCTCTGTAGTTCTAAAATTAATATGGTTATTTCTGAGCTCCCTTTCCCAAATGGCCTGTATAGTTATAAATTCGAGTAACGAATACAGATACAAATAAAACATGAGTGTATTGCATAGAAGGTTGTTTCTGAATTTGTTCATTTATCTTTTCTCTATCTGTCTTTGTATTTTTGAGCAATATTAAATGTAAACAAACTAAACCGAAAGAGTTTTATCAACAAAATATTTTATTCATTCCCAAACATCATTCACAACCGGAAGTAGTTTCAAAATAGGAAGTGAAAATAATCCGGTATCCTGCCCTTATTTTAAATCCAGGAAAAACATCTCCAGGTTTCTAATAACGTTTATAATGTAAATTTGCACAGAAAATCCCACCACCAGGAAGAAACGGTTATTCTTTAGGGGTTAAAACCCCTCACGAAAATGCACGTTCACAGATTACTTTAAACTCTACAAAACTTGTGCCTATAAAATGTGTACATGACAAGGCGATACAGAGTTTCACTTATATGCCTCTGTTTGTTTGCTGCATGCAAAATATATGGCAAAATAAACTGATTGATAAACAATTCTCCTTCCGCACGGAGAGAAAAATAATAATAATTAGGTAACTTTCATAACTAGATATACGCGTTCTGGTATGTTTCTAGAGCACAGCTGTAAACTATCGTAATTACATTTTGATCAGGTGAGCGTCCACCAGGATGGAATGGAATCTGAGATGTAGTCTCTTAACATTTCAAAATTATCTTCATTTTGACTCACAGTGATATGAAAATATTAATTTTCCCTCTCACAAAGTAACTCATCTCCAAAGACAGTTTTAACATGCCACTAGTTTTGATACGTCTGAAGCTGAGCTTCAAAAATACAGTGATTACTTGTTTTAAAGCTTCACTTTAGCATAAAAGCTTTCTGTAGAAACAGTGCACTAATTGCTAATTTTTAAATCATGTTTATATTATCAAAAAAATTGAATATCTTTATGTTTAATCTTGAGCCAAAGTTTCGATCTTTATTACAAATTTCATTAACATAAATTAATAAAAAACCGAATGCGATAAAACAAAAAGACGAGTATTCAATATGAAGGGACGGTATTGTTCAATTGTTTTGGCGCCATCTAGTAGTTCAGTATACCGGTAGTACGAGTACTAAGTTCGTGTAAGCCACATTTGTAATAGAAAACAGCGAACCTACATAACTACAAACATATAAAAATATAAGTTTCAAAATAAAAAAATACTGATTTTGTTTTCATAGTAAAATTCGCATAGTTAGAGTCGCATTCCAGTAGTGTCCATATTAACAATGAAAAAATCTTTAATCGTCAGCTACTGCAGGGACATCTGACCGTGGATTTTAATTTAAAAAATGCATGACTTCTAAACAACTATTCACCAATGAGCCTTAAATTTGAAAAAAAAACAAAAAACTTGTTGCCTCTTATAGACAAATTGGCATATCATTACCTAATAGTAACATTATGTTAAATAATGACTGTAATTATTAAATGTATGGTTTTAAAAATATACGAAGTTTTTCTCTAAGTAGTATAATCAAAAAATGCCTAATTTATCAACGATTAAAGAGTTTTGTGATTTTTACTATATTTTTATTATGAGCCAAAGCATCTGCTGTTAAAAGTCTTCTAGCGTTGTTTGAAGAATTGTTGGTTCATTCGAAAAATAAGTGGTGCCTGGGGCTTGCAGTGCTGAGGGTCACAAATGACCGTTCCTTGCTTGTGACATCGACATTGTAGACACGGACCACTATATGGCTTTACTAGTTCTCCTTCTTCGTATGTTATACTATTAATCTCGCAACCTGTGTTGTATTATATAAAAAAACATTAAATATTTATATTTTTTTATTTCTTAAGCTATGTTCTATTTCACAAGACTGTAAAATAATCTGTATGAAAAGAGAAACCTATTATGTAGCTATTTTTCTTCAGACTCCTGGTGCTGGTTACTGAATAAGCAGATACTAGTGTCAGAAAATTACTGTTTTACCAGTTAGTCCATGCCTTTGCATTTTTTTACTCAACAAACAGAAATTACAAAACTTTTCCAGCAATGTTATCTTGAAAACATCGTCTTTCTACTATGATTTTTTTCAATATTACACCTCTTATTTAATATTACAGCTGATCTAAAAACGTGTAAATTTCATTATTTGGCTATTGACAAGTTGACTACAGCATAACAACGCCAAAACTAAACAAGTTAATTAAATAACAGTACCAGAATAACCAGAGTACTATAGATAGATGCGGTTCTAAAGTATGATAGTAATGATTTAATCTTAGCTTTATTAAGTTTCCCAGGCAGTTTAATATTGTATTATTATATCTAGTCGTAATAGAAATCCGATGGAACAGTTACAATTTTTTTTAAAAATTATCAATAATATGTGAACGGGTTTGAAGCAAAACGGTAATACTTCCTAAATATTGTTTAGTTCCCATTTCGGTTGTTTAACATTCGAAGAAAGTACGCATGCAAGTCTTTCTAACTTTATACTGTAAGTCATAATACAACAGAACCCATAGGAAAGTAAATGTCCGCAAAATATTCAAAGCTCAAATTATTGACTTGTTTTTGTTTTCTTTTTAATGTTCGCAACAGATGGCGTACCCATAATGCAGTGAGTAATTTTACTTTTGCCTGTTAATTATAACATTTACTATGAAGAATTAACCTCCAAAAAATTATGGACCCACAGGTGTGTTTATGCTTAAGAATGTTAGATAAATATATTCCAAAAACCCAAACTGTTAACGTTCATGTTGACAATTGTGAATGTAGTATTCAATATGAATTTGTAAAAACAAATTGCCCATTTTGACAAAATATAAAGCGCCATCTACAAAAACGTAGGTGTTTATTGAGCATTTTCAAGTACGAAGTGGGTTTTCTTTCTAAATATTTTAAAACTACAACAAATAGTTTAATACTCTAAAAGTATATTTTACACTTAGCATGTGCTACCTAGAATGACAGATTAGAACTTCAGAAACCATACTGTAAAGAAAAACAAGTTAGATCCGAAAATTTCCTCCCTCTAAAAAAAATGACTTCTTTTCTTATTTTCATCTTTCCAAGTTCTACTCAAATAAGTGGTTGAGTCTAACAACGCAAAATGCACATTTTTTTCTTTATGTTCATTGGCCTTAAGATTTTGGTTAGCAGTGTATATGCGTGTGTTTGTTTTTATGTATAAATACACAGAACCTGATTAAAGAAAAATAAATTAACAAGGTGACTGTGGCATTGGACAATAGAGAGGAAATATATATAAACTCAAACAAAAATTAATGCTGTACAAGATATAAAATTAAAATATAAATTTTCCGGGTAACATCATTATATATTTTACCGTAAAAAAGATTGTTTGTTTTGAATTTCGCGCAAAGCTACTCGAGAGCTATATGCGCTAGCCGTCCCTAATTTAGCAGTGTAAGACTAGAGGGAAGGCAGCTATTTATCACCACCCACCGCCAACTCTTGGGCTACTCTTTTTACCAACGAATAGTGGGATTGACCGTCACATTATAATGATCCCACGGCTGAAAGGGCGAGCACGTAAACATTTTGCTAAAATACCAATTTATAATACAACAGATAACACTGAAATGAAAATTATAGAAATAAATTTGCCAAGTGTAGTACCATTTAACAAACACACGAGACACATGAAGAATTAGAAGTACAAAGTGCTGAAAGCGATATTTTTTTTTCGTATAAGTTTCTTTGAGAACCTGTTTTTACAATAAAACAAAAATTATATCACACTGTCTTTGTTCAGAGTTTCTAAACAGAAAAAGTGTGTATTATTAGGTTGTAATTAACACGTTATTGTTACTTATGACTTAATAGAGATTTTAATTCGAAAGTAACATCTCACTAATATAAAGTGGAATTTTTATATTTACTGATTTCGAGTAGAAAAAATATCTGAAATTAAGAATAGAGTTCAAACGTTTCTTTTAAAGCAACATTAATGATATTGTAAAACAAAATGTTAATTTAGTTTCGGGCTCAAATGACAGGCTTTTTTCTTTAAAGTTTCACACAAACTCACAGATATATTGTACTTTTGGTATTTTTGGTTTAATTGTGCTTTCAGAGTCTACAGGTGGTGGTATTGGAAAATTAAAAAATGCTTTGAAAGAAATAAATTCAAATAAAGGTGATGCATGGTGATAAGTGTTGGTAACTAATTGCGCTCACTGTGGTGAGCATTTTCGATAATGATATATTCTTAAACTATATTTATTTCTGTATTTGTGTCTTACTTAAACACTAAATTCAAAATGTTTACATGTTTCAAATTTCTAACTTTCTTAATTTAAATATTTAAACAGAATTTTGTTATAGTTACAGTAATTAAGAAAATATTGATCTCCTAATATCTTTTGAATTTGTAAATGGTCTCACAAGTACTTATTTTCGTGTGTGTTACCACTTTTTTCTGCTGTTTCAAAGACAAAATGTGCTGCTTATCGGATTAAAAGCCGTTTTTATATGTCTGTTGGTAATCATTTATTGTGTCAGGTTTTACTCGGTGGACTCAGCAGATAGTCCAATGTTGCTTTGCTATAAGAAAATACACACCCAGGCTGTTTATCAGAAGGTCTAACGTTTGAGGCATAATATGAAACACTCATCATTCTTTCAGCATTGCAGGCTTTATAACTGTAATTATTTGGTTACGAATAGCCACATACGCAACTGGTCCATCTGTTTATCAGTTATAAATTAGGGGTAGCTATACTTGAACATTAAAGCATCTCTAAGGTGGGTGTTTGGTCCACGAGTTTCCTGAGGTGTTGTTCCGTTTTAAAATATCACACATGCCATGCAGTTCTTTATTTTCCTGCTTTAAACGTTTCTGTGGAAACGCCCTTGAACTATTTGTTTTCAAATTAATTTATCTTAAAAATATATATTATGTGCAAGATACTATTATTTTACTTCGTGTATATATTTCCTACATTAAGACACGATAAATATTCTAATATTATTTGATATGCACAACATTCTGGTTTTTGGCCGCTTAAACGTGAATAAAGAATCTACATAAAAAACAGGGGTATCAGGAATTAGTCTGTCTCGTATCATAAATTGTGAGTAGCTGACTGAACCAATAACGATAGCATTTGGTAAAAGATCTCAGGTGGATTTCCTGAAAAACCGAATTTAAATAGAGAATTGATTGAGTGAACGGTTAACTTTACTGCCTTAATGCCAATAAAGAGAGCTCAGCTGAACAACTGTGGTAAAATAGATGAAGACGGTGCTGAACGAAAGAGATGTTTAAACACCATGTTTAACCACAACTATCCTTAAATTGTATGAACAACTTATGTGTCACGCCTCAGAATAGTAGACAGGTGAGACCACATGCCAAATTATAGTATTTCTTTATAAGATCAGTGTTTACGGGTGTCCCTTCCTAGTTATACTATATATATATACGAGTTTTATGTTATTACACTATGACAAGACAGTTAAAAGTCAGATTTGGATTTGTAAAACATGATTCAGCGTTAAAAAAACGACACTGTATATTACTTGTTAATCCACTCAGTGGCACAATTGTATGTCTGCGTACTTTCAACGCTAGAAACCAGGTTTCTATACCCTTTATGGACAGAACACAGATAGCCCTTTGTGTAGTTTTGTTCTTTATTAGAAACAAACAAATAGTTTATTAATTTTTACATCGGCTTTAGTTTATGTAAAGGTTATGACTTATTTTAATGAAGTGTGCGTATATATAAATGCATTTCACATGTTCCTTTTATACTTAATACTCTGTCAGTAGTCCAACAGAGACATTCACCCCTTCAAAATATGTTAAGTCATTGTCCCCATCACTCATTATAACGCAATATTATGAAGACGAAAAGAAAACACTCACTCCATTATGCATTAAGTTACTGTCACCAATTCACTCCAATATACATTAAGTTACAGTTTCCATTGCTCACTGTAACACAAAACTCTAAAGAAACATTCATTCCCAATATACACATTAAGCCATTGTACCCATCAGCTACTAGAATAATAAAGCAGAATTCTAATTAGAATAAACCTCAAAACACCACTTTTGGCAGAAGGGTAAAGATATGTCATTTCAACTCCTCTTCACTTACCTTGTACACGTTCGACAGGCATCACCATCCTGGCCAGTCTGGTCAAGGTACGACCTTTAGATATCGTTCTAGTATTCTTGATTTTCTTTGTTGCTGTCGATAAGAGACAAAAAGAACAGTAAAAGAAAACTTTTTTTTAGTGTCAAATTTAAAATAATTCTATTTATTCTGTCTTTTGTTTTTTTACGGTAAGTTGACAAACTAAGGAAACCGTTTCTGAAACATGTTAAATTCGTGCTCTTGGAGAATAAAACTATCTTATTAACGCAATATGGACATAAATTTAGCCAAACAGTCTGTTTATCAATCACAGTAAACATTTGCGCCTTGAAAAAAAAGTTAACATATTAAAACAAAAACTCACTGACAAAAAACTAAAAATCATTTACATAGAAGTATGTTTTTCAGATTATGGTAAACTGGAATAGATTGTTTTGTAAATGAATTTAATGTTATCATATTTATTCAAATACCTTACCACCAGTTCAGTTTAAATATAAACCAGACAACTTAACGCTAAAGAGGAATTAGTTACAGCTTTAAAAAAATCGAGTGTATTTAAAGGTAATTTCATCAGCATACTTTACGTCAACCAATTTTTTTATTCATCTCAAGAGGCATTGCTAGGCATTAACACACGGGCTGGAGTCCCGAATTAATTTGGCGTCTCGAAAATAGCAATATAAAATAATGATATATATCGTACTAAAACGCCAACAATTTCTGTGAGGTCTGAGCCCTGAATCTTTTTAAACACCTAATTTTATTAGTTAATATAGATTTATTTGATTGTTTGTGTTTCGAATTTCACGCAAAATTACACAAGGATTATTTGTGCGAGCCGTCCCTAATTTAGCGGTGTAAAATTAGAGAGAAGGCTGTTAGTTATCACCGCCAACTCTTACTAACGAATAGTGGAATTGACCGTAAAATTTTAACACCTTCACGGATGAAAGAGCGAACATGTTTGGTGTGACGGGGATTCGAACCAGTGACTCCGAGATTACCAATCGAGCATCCTAACCACATGGCCATTCCGGGCCGCTCATATCGTAAATGGTCTGGCATTGAAAGCTGGTTAAGGAAGCCTGAGATGTAATCTGTGGGTCGGGGGTTTGGATCTCCGTCATACCATCATACACTTTCAGTCATGGAGGCATTATAAAGTAAAGGCAAATCCCACTATTCGTTGATAAAAAACGAGTATTCCAAAGGGTTGGCGTTGGGTGGTGATGACTAGCTGCCTTTCGTCTACTGTTTCACTGCTAAGTTAGGAATTGCTACTGTCCACAGGCCCTCGTATGGCTTGGCGCAAAATTCAAGCCAGAGCAAAACCATATCTGAAAGCACTAGAAAGAACTTCAACAACGTATTATGCAAGTTGATTTATTCTAAAATAACTTACGGCATTCGTAACGTGGACAACAGTATTGGCTGAGGGCGATCTCAAAACATCCAAGTGATGGTGGCGGACATTCCTGATGAATACACAGAATGTCTCCCTCGTAGCAGAAGCAGTACTCACATGGATCTGGGAAGGGAATCTGCTCAGCAGACTGAAACACGCGATTCTCATAGATACAAGCTGTAAGGGGTTCAGTAAATTCGTTTAGACTTATCAGTCACTTGCATGTTGAGTGTATCATGTAGAAAAGAAATTTAAAAACATTAGTGAGAGTTCACAGTTATTTCAACATTCTAAAAGTTCGGAATCAAAATAATTAAACTAAAAGAAAAGTAAGAAAGTCTCCAAAGTTAGGAAACTTTTCCAGCAATGATATTTTCTTCTAGATACTAAAATTAACATTAAACATTCTTAATGACGAGAAACCCACTTGAAATAAAATTGTATCTCAGAAAGGCTGGCACGGGTATTAACACTTTTATTGATAAGGAGAGAACATCGTTTCGACCTTCGTAAATCATCTTCAAGTTAAGAAAGAGAGAGTTTAAAAGTGACCGTTGACGAACACACGTCTTAGGAACGAAAGTATAAACGGGTACCGAATTGTAGGGGGAGTTGCAAGTGGATGTTCGGTTGTTAGTTAGTATAGATATAAAGGTGTTCCTTAAACAAGTTTTTCAAAGAAATTTCACACAAAACTATCAATATAATATAGAAAATAAATCTAAAAAACAACCTCACACAAATATATATTAAATCTATAATCAACTTAAAACAATATCAAAATTCTAAAAGCAGATAGAGGCAATGCTATAGTTATAATGATCATTTTTATAACACAGACTGAATCTCAAGCAGTTATTTCAGCCTTACACCTACCTAGCATACACCTAAACCAACAAAAAACAAACAACAATAAACTATAAAACCTTACACTGCTGCATACATATGTTCCCGACATCAGCGAAAAAATAACCAGCATTTGGAAAAAATTAAAACAAAACTCAACATTTCAGTAAACACCAACTTTATTCAAAAACCAGGTACTAAACTAAAATCTATTCTTTGTTGAAAGTATACCGACAAACACAACACCAACATAATTTATAAAATACAATGCAACAACTGCAACGACTTATATATTAAAGAAACAAGGAGAAAAATGGAAACTAGATTCAAAGAATGCAAAAAACAAAACACCTTCACATGTTTTTGAACACTGCAAATCAAATAAACACAACATAACCAAAGAAAATACCCAAATACTAAGGAGGGAAACAAATATAAACAAACGCAAAAATCAAAGACGCCCTACTTATACAGTAACCAAAACTAAACCAATATAAAGAAATACCTTTATACCTACACACATTAGTAATCTAACATCCACCTGCAACGCCCCCTACAATCTTGTACCCGTTTATACTCTCGTCCCTAAGACATTGGCCATCAACGGTCACATTCAAACTCTTTCTTTCTTAACCTGAAGATGACCTAGGAAGGGTAAAACGTTGATCTCTTTTTATCAATAAAAGTGTTAATATCCATACCATCCGTTCTAAGATATATTAACATTGAACATAAAAGTGAACGTAAAAATTTTGTTGTGTATTTTTTGTTTTTTAACTGACCTGGAATATATACATGTATGTATTTCTGTTTCGTACAAATATGTTTAAACAGAGCCTTGGATAAAAGATTAGATTTCATCACTCTAATGGTAACAAAAAAAAACCTATAACAACTGCTCATAAATCGGCAATCACAATAGTCCTGTTTTAATCCTAATAATATTGTATTTTATGAGAGGTTCAGATTGGACTGTTGGTTATTTATAAAAGAAATTTAAGAAAAAAACAATTAACATCAGGTTGTAAATACTTGTATTTTTATTCTATTATTCATTAACACTTATAATAGATATGCAAATAAATATATATATGTATATAATTTTCAATCTCAATTTTTACCTTCGCATTTTCGTAATATATTTTATTTAAATTATCCATCTCAGTTCATACACATGTTATTAATTAACTGGATAAAGAAAAGTTCAACATCTGATTGTGTATTTTTATTTATTTAAAAAACAATAGTTTCTCATGAGTAAGCTTGAAAGTTTATAAAACTAAATTTCGTGGTTCGATCCACGTAACGAACACACCCCATTATACATTTTTGTGGTTAAGCTAACCCACCTTCAAGTTAAATGTTATTTAGCTACAATCAATGGCCATTAATTCTAACTACTGTTAACCAAAATGATTAAGACATTCGATTTACTATGTTAGTTAAATTGAGAAACCGCTAACGATATTATGATAATAAGATAAATTATTTAACTAACAAAAACATGAGCCACAATATTGGTTACTTTTACTTACCTCCTTCGGGAAGGGTGAAAGGAATATTTGGAGTCGTAGCAGACTTATCTAAAATTAGGAAAAAGCGTAGAACTATTATGAAAATGTTCAGAATTAATAAATTTCTTAAGTGAAAACCCACTTAATGCTTATTACAAATAATGGTGCAATAAAATGTGTAATAAACAGTTAGATGTTAACTATCTTACTGGTTTAAATTTCTAGTTATTCAATTCGTTAATTTCGACATAATTAAGTCTCTGTATTTACAAATATTTCTAAAGATATTATCGCTTTACATTACAGTTACCATTCAAGTCTTCCTTACCTGTTGTTTGAGGAGATTTTGTTCCTTGTGAAGTGAAAGATACACTATGTGTTGATCCAAATACCTCTTCCTCGGTTACAACTTCTGCGGATGGTGTTATCACTTTTTCTTCACTTAGTTTTTTATCAGTTGCGGCCAATTTAGGAGTAGTGGGAAGTGTAGCTATTCCAACATCAGGTCCTGTGTCTTGTTTTTTTGTTACAATCTCTTCTGGAACAACATCTGGAACTTTTGTCGTCACTCCATCATCATTCATTTCTTTGACAATTACGACCAATTCTGTTGTCGTTCGTGAAGCATCTGTTCTAAGATTGATTTCTGTATCTTTCTTATCTGTTACAGTCTCTTCTGATGAAATATCTGGAACATTTGTTGTCACTCCATCGTCACTTGTTTCTTTAAGAGTCGTGATCACTTCTGTTGTAGAGAGTAAACCATCTGTTTCAACATCGACCTCTGTGTCCCTTTTCTCTGTTGCAGTGTCTTCTGATTCAGTATCAGAAACATTTGGTGTCACTCCAATATCACCTGTTTCTTTAACAGTTCTGGCCACTTCTGTTGTCGTTGGTGAACCATCTGTTACAACACTGATCTCTGTGTCCTTTTTCTCTGTTACAGTTTCTTCTCGTTCAATGCCCGGGACCTTTGTTGTCACTTCACCGTCACTTATTTCTTTAACAGTTCCGACTACTTCTGTTGTCATTATTAATGCAACTGTTACAACATCGACATCTGTATTTTTTTTCTCTGTTACAGTCTCTTCTGGTGCAATATCTGGAACCTTTGTTGTCATTCCATCATTACTTGTTTCTTTAACAGCTCCGACTACTTTTGTTGTCGTTGTTGATACAACAGTTACAACATCAACCTCTGTGTCCTTTTTCTTTGTTACAGTCTTTTCTGATGCAACACCTGGAACCATTGTTATTATTTCATCATCAATTGTTTCCTTATCAGTTACATTAACTTCTGTTGTAGTTGGTAAAGCATCTGTTCTAACATCAATCTTTGTGTTCTTTTTCTCTGTTACAGTCTCTTCTGATGTAACATCTGGAACTTTTGTTACTACTCCATCATCAAGTGTTTCCTTATCAGTTACGACCACTACTGTTGTGGTGAATAAAGCATCTGTTCTAGCATCGACTTCTATGTCCTTTTTCTCTGTTACAGTCTTTCCTGGTTCAGTATCAAAAACATTTGTTGTCATTCGAACATCATCTGTTTCTTTAACAGTTCCAGCCACTTCTGTTATCGTTGGTGATGCATCTGTTACAATATCGACCTCTGTGTCCTTTTTCTCTGTTAGAGTTCCTTCTAGTTCAGTGTCCAGGACCTTTGTTGTCACTCCATCATCCCCTGTTTCTTTAACAGTTCCGACTACTTCTGTTGTTGTTGTTGATGCAACTATTACAACATCGACATTTGTGTCCTTTTTCTCTGTTACAGTTTCTTTTGATGCAATATCAGAAACATCTGTTGTCATGGCAAAATCACCTGTTTCTTTAACAGTTCCGGTCACTTCTGTTATCATTGGTAAAGCATCTGTTACAACATCGACCTCTATGTCCTTTTTGTCTATTACAGTCTCTTCTGATGCAACACTTGGAACCATTGTTATTACTTCATCATCAATTGTTTCCTTATCAGTTATATTAACTTTTATTTTAGTTTGTAAAGCATCGGTTCTAACATCAACCTCTGTGTCCTTTTTCTCTGTTACACTTTCATTTGGTTCAATATCCAGGACTTTTGTTGTCACTCCATCGTCACTTGTTTCTTTAAGAGTTTTGACCACTTCTGTTGTAGTGAGTAAAGAATCTGTTCTAACATCGACCTCTGTGTCCTTTTTTTCTGTTACACTCTCTTCTTGTTCAATGTCCAGAACCTTTGTTGTCACTCCATTTTCACTTGTTTCTTTATAAATTGTCACATCATATTCAATTGTATGTGTTTTAACGTCAATTTCTGTATCTCCTTTCTCAGTTGTAACATCATTTGGTGTAGTTCTTCTTCTTGTTGTAATCAAATCTTCGCCAAATATGCTTTCAGTACCAGTTACACTGGGTGCTGTATTTTCCAATTCTATCACATCAGATGCTATAGAAATAACCATTCAATCCATTCATTCAGAAAAAAATGTTGGAAAACTGTAGCAATCTCAACAAAAAATATTCCAATAACAGTAAAATTTGTTGTTACTATAATGTATATCTTGTTTTACTTCTTTATCGCTATGATTTTCAAGTTTAGTCATGTTATCATTGGTAGTATAATGAATTTAATATGCAAGGTAGGTCATGAATACTTTTACTAAATAATTTTTCAGCTCACTCAATTCCAATTATAATTTATCAATTTTGATTTTTAGCAATGTTTGAACCTTTTTATGGTACTGTTTGCCATTTTGGCAAAAAAACAATCATTGTACTAAAGATGCGTGGTTAAACAGAAAAAAGTGCTATTATGTGTCAATGCAAAAGACAAACATTTTGAATATTTTGTGTGGTTGTAATAAGAACACATTTTGCATTAGAAACCTTTTTGAATAAATTGTGTGAAATTTAAAGTACTCACAACATTCGTATCTAGGACAACAGTGGTCTACATCTGTGATAAAAACACAGTTCTTCAGAATATCCTTGATGGGAACGTCACACGTAATTTGTTCACATTGAATTATGCTGTTCATGCAAACACAGTTAACGGTGCAAGCATCGATATTGGAAACTCTTTCGTTGTCCTGGTAAATACTGTTGTTTAATCGGCATATTCCTGAATAAATACAAGATTATTGTTCAGATTATTGTTCTCGATGAATTAAGAATGAGAAACATTCTTATTATCTTTTATTTAGAAGAAAAGGAATATGTAATATAATTAAACAACTGCAAACTAAAGAAACAAAACACAATTACTTACCTTCACCTGGTATTCCTACAGAGATCACTACAGTGTCTTTAGTTAAGTGACTTTGAAAAATGATTGATTCTACAACCTTTCCAGGTGTTGTAAACTCTGACACTCTTGAGGTGTCTTCTGTAATTACAGTAGCTTCATCTTTGGTCTGTTGTTTTTCAGTCTGAGTGACAGTGGAACTATCTGTGGCTTTTTCTGTAACAGGTTTCCCAGTTGTATGTTGTATGATTACAGTAGCTTCATCTTTGGTCTGTTGTTTCTCAGTCGGAGTGACAGTGGAACTATCTGTGGCTTTTTCTGTAACAGGTTTCCCAGTTGTATGTTGTATGATTACAGTAGCTTCATCTTTGGGCTGTTGTTTCTCAGTCGGAGTGACAGTGGAACTATCTGTGGCTTTTTCTGTAACAGGTTTCCCAGTTGTATGTTGTATGATTACAGTAGCTTCATCTTTGGTCTGTTGTTTCTCAGTCGGAGTGACAGTGGAACTATCTGTGGCTTTTTCTGTAACAGGTTTCCCAGTTGTATCTTGTATGATTACAGTAGGTTCATTTTTGGTCTGTTGTTTTTCAGTCGGAGTGACAGTAGAACCATCTGTGGCTTCTTTTCTAATTGGTTTGTCAGTTGTGGCTTGTGTAATGACAAAAAGGTCATCTGTGACTTCTTGCCTAACAGGTTGGATAGGTTCTGTGAAAGGCCTTAGAGTCATAGCTACAGCAGAAAGCAGAAATAATCAAAATAAGATTGAAAAATTTAGTAAAGTATTTCATTATAAAATATATAGACTCTAATATACAAATCTAAAAATTAATAAGCTCTTTTTTAAACTTATCAATTTGTATATATTTTTTACAGATAACTTATTGAATATCCATCTGTTGAACAGGTAAAATAAAAATCCTTTTAACAAAGGATAGGAAACTGCTCTTCTATTTTTTCTTAATATAACAAAAGTGTGATGAAAATGCATAAAGGTGTCAATACTTTAAAAAAGGACATTGTTTTCAATCATTCCAAGAACAGTGGTTACATGGTTTATTCTTATGTTGAAAAATATATAACATTGTTAGCTTTACCGAAATTAGAGAGGTTCCAACTCTCCATATGACCTTCCTTATGTTCTCTGTATTACCGTGTAAAGTTTGGTGCTGATTGATCAAGACTTGTGAAAATGTATGAGGAACAGATACACATATATTGACATTTATTTATACAGACAAATTTACAACGCTAAAAGTCAGGGATTCGATTTCCCTCGGTGGGCTCAGCAGAGAGCCCGATTTGGCTTTGCTCTAAGAAAACACACATACATTTATTCAGACGTATCGTTTCATCCAAGTTCTGTACAGTATGGCAAAAGACTTTTAAATTTATTGTAGCAGGTATCTGTAAACCTAAAATTACCGTATTGCAAATCGGAGAATAGAATATAACAATCCATATGAAAAAAAAAACAATTCCAGATTAGTTCAGAACTTACAACAGTTGTATTTTTTTGGACAGCACTCTCCTTTCTCTGGTGTCAATGGTTGACAGTCTTCCCCTGGTGGCTTACAGTCCTGTATACTACACATTAGTTTATTGTTCATGCAGTAACAATGTTGGCAAGGATCATTTGATTCAACAGCCTCTCCATCGGCAAAGTACTTGCCATCAATTAAACACCCAGCTGTGAAAATAAATATACATTGAATTTTAACACTCAATCTGTTGTTCTGTTCTTATCTTCATTAATTAACTGTGGGCAAGCCTTACCAGATAGCCCCACCAGTTGCACACCGATAAAGTCGAAGGCTTAAAAACACTAAAACTCGTATTAGTGATTGTACATGAACAAAAGTAATAATTCATGTCAGTGATTGTACATGAACAAGTGTAATGACTCGTGTTAGTGACTGTACATGAATAAAAGCAATAAAATATAATTCATGTTAGTGATTGTACACGATAATTTGCCCTACCTGAGAAGTCGTCTTTCTTGCCTCCTTCTTCTTCAGGGGTGTTTGTTGTTCCCGAGGGTTTTACTGATGGAACCATTTTAAAATTGAAATTGTTAGCATTAATTAAATGAGTATAGCATACAAAGATGAAAACAGGACTGAATGGAAAGACGACGTGTAGTTTGTAACAATTTACAGACTCCAATCACGACTTACGAGCTTGACAACAGTCTAAAGTAACGATTTCGAAATATAAGAAGAATTTGATTATTTACAATCTAGAGGCTGTTTGATAATAAACACAAACCACAAAGAGTCGTGATGTATATTTTTAAAGTGGATTGGTTCTAAATAAAGTTACGAATCATCATTGTTTAAAAGCTAAAGCTCAATTGATACTAAACATGGTACTATAAATAGCAGCGGTCGTAGTACTGTTTATATGATCACTTACATGAACAATAAAACTTAAATCCTGTACAGTCAACACAATTTTTTTTGTTGATCAACAGGTTTAATGAGATAATACTTAGTTCCACAATGCTAAAAAAAATTATATTGTCCTTACCACGTTCTCACAAAACTATTCCACGTAATTTTTACAGGATAAAAATAGATCCCAGAAGTTTCTTACGTGTTGAAAATATAAGCTATTAAACAACTAGTACATCTGACACACGATATAAAACATTTCAACCATTATCTTTTTTTAATGTTTTTTTGTGAATTTAGATTGTGCGTTACAAAAGATCGGATTATATTTGCTTACAACAATAGAGCAAAACAGTCCATGATGTGGATTCTGAAGTCATACTGGAAGTTTTTAATATGAGAGATTTTTAATAAGTCCACAAAATACTGAATAGTTTCCAGTTTTGTAACGTTTATTACAGGTGTAGTTGTGTATTTGAGCTTCGTGCTTTTGCCAAAGGTGTACTTACAGCAGTTGTACTTAACAGGACAACACATTCCTTTTCTATAGATTGGTAAGCACTCTTTGACTTGAAGTGCGCACTCTTGTATAACACAGGAGCTGCTGTTATTGATACAGTAGCAAACTTCGCATGGCTTCTCTTGGTCAGAAGGTAACAAGGCACCTTCGGGATAGTATACGCTACCCTGGTAGCATCCTGGAAAAAGAAGTGAAAATTTTGAGTTTGAGGTTAACGTATCTCTTCTCTATGATGTTTGCTGTACAGATGAAGATGACATTTGTAATGATTAACTAGAATTTATAATCCGACCGTTGCGTTTTCTTGAATAATTATAACAAATATTGTTTCTTGTTAAATTCTAATTTTTAATTTGTGAACAAAATTCTAACTAATTTGAGATACACCTTGGGGTTTAGAGATATTTGTTTCAAATAGGATGATAATTTTTTCATGTCAGTCTTAGGATTTGCTGGCTCTGGGAGTTTAATCAAATTTAACTCCCTTCTTTTGCATCTTCTTGTGTTTTGAGTGAATCCTGTGACAAAAGTTATGACTTTTGGCGCAAAACATACTTTTTATATAACAAGTTTACTGTATGAGTATTATGAATATTAATTTTTCAAAAAAACATATTAGTGTTAATGTCTCTTTAACGCACGCAGTTGTATTGGCATGAACTGATTGTATAGGTCATGACTCGAGCACATTGTACATATATTCAAACTAACAGAAAGGTTTTAGCCAAAGAATACCAGTTTGAAGTTGTTAGCAATACCTAAAGAAAAGCCTCAGAAAGTTCGTGTGTCCTTATTATTTACATTGTCAACGAACTGAAATCTTTACCTGAATCTTCAGGGAAATATTGATCAGTGATTGAAACTGAAGTTGTCGAATCAGAAGCTATGAAAAGAAAAAAGGAAAATATGGTTAAAATGAATGATTTAGCATCAGCACAAATATATGTATTAACGACCTTTAACTTCAATAGCTCATTAGAGCTAATAATAATATAAAATGTTCGATCTAAAACGTCATATATTGTTATAACAAGTAGTTTTTTTATAGATAATAGACTGAGGTACCAATCCTTTGTCCAGGTTATGAACTTAAAATATGATAAAAGTGGATAGTATGAAAAATAACAGAAAAAAATTAGTTTTACACAAGTGATTTATAGCATAATATGTTACTGCAGTATTCTATATTACGTCCCCAAAATTGTGCATCAGGTTAAACAATTCAATATGTATGAACTTAAAACATGGTATATAATGTGCGATGTTCAGCGTGACTTTGTATTAAGAGGTAGCAGCTAAAGTCGTGGCGGTAGGAGTGCTTTTTATTACCTACTTTCAACACCCAGCTCGTAATGTCCTTCAACACTGTTTCATGTGTTTAGTAAATTAAAGGTCATTGGCCATTAAAATGTCTTTAGAGTCGAAGTTGAAATGTCGCGGGTTAAAGTAGGAAGTGGGCATAACTCAAGTAACAGATCTCCATATCAGCCTTTGGTTACAGTAGAAACTTCAGTTGAGATTATTTAATATTGTAATAGTGATAGTCATTTGATTTAATTACATTTATCCATACAGAATGCCAGCGTAGTTTCTGAGATGTATAAGATACTTATGTACCCCCTCCAACACTGTGTGTGAGTTGCGTTACACGAAATTGAATATTTTTCTGTTTTAGGGCATGGTGCCGTGTATGAATATAGTTAACGTTAACTTACATCAAATATAATAACTTATCATTGAAATCAATAGGCCCCCCCAGTGGCTCAGCGGTATGTCTGCGGACGTACACGCTAAAATCCGGGTTTCGATACCCGTGGTGGGCAGAGCACAGATAGCCCATTGTGTAGCTTTGTGCTTAATTCTAAACAACCAAAAAAAATGAAATCAATAGTAAGGGTAGATTTATTAAATTTCCCTTACCATTAACATTTCCCTAGTTTCAAACGATCATCTTACAAAGTTTGGTTGTGATGGTCTCAGAGACGTAGGACTAATTAAATAACAAACAAACTAATACACGTTTTTGTGCTATATATGTACAGACTGGAAAGCAAAATAGTATTGGATAAAACTTTGAAATAATTGTTAAGGAAAAGCACATACACGTACATTAATCCTGCATACGACTGTGTGACATCATATAGAGGGAATATTTGAGTTGATTTCCAGTCTCGTGCCTGATCGTCACTTCCATGCATTATTTTATTTAAAATCATTAAAATTATATGACTAACTTAGCATCAAAATGAAGCTGAATAATTATTTCTTTGTGTTATTAGAATAATTATTAGTTGAAGATATTTTCAAAACATTTTTGTGTTATCAGTAATCACCCACTTACAACTTAAACGATTATATACAAACGCAACGATGTGTTCAGTCATATTTTGTATTACGAGTGAATTCTAGAATATCACACAGTACACTAATAAAAGCAAATAGTATTGGTGATTATCTTTGTTATTCACTTGTACAATTAAAGTTAATTAGCCACCCAAACGTAGAGCACATTTTGTATGATCTATTACCAATACATAGAGCTGGGTTTGAAAATAATAATTAACCACTCTAAAATTATTTATGCACGTAAGTTAAGAACAAAGACCTTCACCACTTTTTTATTTTTTAATGTTGTTCCCATTATTCTGATTACATAATGTGATAGGACGACGCTTCTCACGAAGCTGAAAAACCTAATAGTTCAAGGTTAGAACCGCAGTGTAACGTTAAATATGTTCCAAACTTTGACTTTGAGTGTGGAAGCATAATTATTACAGTCAGTTCTGTTATTCAGTTTTGAGTAGCAACATAGGAATGACTATTTATGTCCTCCATCTTGCAAGCACTTTTAAATTATAGATGACTATGCCTTAATATAGTCTCTTGTCTGACCTGTGAGCACACATACCTTCATAGAGGGTGAAAATACTGAAATTAGTTTAGAATACTTTAAAAATTTTTGTTATTTACTTTTTGTACGTGTGCAAAATGAAGAAATTAACCCCCCTGTTTAATATCGTAGGAAAGAATAATTGCAAATATGTGAGTGCATAGATTATATATTTAAATTTATAATAAAAATGTCTTGTATACGTTACTTAGAAATCGGACAAAACTAAGATTTTACAGCAAGCAAGAACTAAAATAACTGAACTTATAATGACCCTTCACATAACTAGTTCAATAAATGAAAAACATCAATGACATCAAAAACGTTAGTACTATTGTGTAACTCCTTTCATCATCTTAACTTCTTTTTATATGCAAAAACGGCTCGTTTGGGTTCAGAAAATATTTTAAATAGAAGAGCGAACAACGTTTCGACCTTCTTCGGTCATCGTTAGGTTCACAAAGAAAGAGGTAACTGACCGGAAGCTGACCACATGTTTGGAAGGGGTTGTGTAACTGAGTGTCGCAATGTAGAGGGCGCGGTTTGATGTTTGAATATATAATTTTATCTATAATATTAATATAGGTATAATGGTGTTCCTTTATATTGGTTTATTTTGGGTTTAAGTTGTTGTATAAGTAAGGCTTCTTTAATTTTTCGTTTGTTTATGTTTGTTTCTTTATTTAGTATTTTAGTGTTTTCTATGGTTATGTTGTGTCCATTTGACTTGCAGTGTTCGAAAACGTGTGAAGGTGACTTTTTATGTTCTTTGAATCTGGTTTCCATTTTTCTACTTGTTTCTCCAGTATAGAAGTCGTGGCAGTTATCGCATTGTATTTTATAAATAATGTTGGTGTGGTGTTTGTCAGTGTAGTTCTTACATAGTATAGACCTTAGTTTTGTGCCTGGTTTTTGAATAAATTTAGTATTAACTGGAATGTTATATTTTTTACTAGTTTTTGCCAAATGTTGGTTATTTGTTTGCTGATGTCAGGAATATATGGTATACAGCAGTATATGGTTTCGTGATTTTTTGATTCGTGAGATATATTTACTTTTCTTGGTTGATTTTGCTATCTGTCTAGGTGTGTGCGTATAATGTTTTCTACGGTTTGTGGAGGAAACTTATTGATGTTGATGAAGTATTGTTTTATTTTGTCTAATTCATCGTTAATTTTATCTGGTGAGCATAGTTTTATGGCTGTGTTTATCTGGTTTCTTAGTATGTTGAGTTTTTGCTTTGTTTCATGTTCTGATTCCCAAAGAATGTAGTAAAAATGATATATAAAATTATATATTCAAACATCTAACCCCGCCCTCTACATTGCGACACTCAGTTACACAACCCCTTCCAAACATGTGGTCAGCTTCCGGTCAGTTACCTCTTTCTTTGTGAACCTAACGATGACCGAAGAAGGTCGAAACGTTGTTCGCTCTTCTATTTAAAATATTTTCTGAACCCAAACGAGCCGTTTTTGCATATAAAATTCTCAACAAGTGGGTTTCTCGACATCACTGATCTTAACTTCTGTTAAAGATGGGTGTAAATATAAAAAGCAGGCACTAACCTTCGGGACAGATAACCTTCGAACAACATTCCCCCTCTTGCTTCTCTTCTTTACACCCTTCATCTAGCGATTTTCTGTATGGGCAAACTCGCAGGAAGCACGTGAGCATGGAATTCGTGCACGTGCAGTTGAGACATGGCTCATTTGTTTCTATCTGTTCTCCATTATCGTAGTGTTTCATCATATAGTAGCATCCTGTGACAAAGTATCACGTTGAAAGATCATCATATAACAACATATTACTTTATTTTTTCTCACACCAAAGCTTATTTTATAAGGCTTTAGTCAAATAAGAAAACATAATAGCAACTATATTTTCTATGAGAAAAAAGAAATATCATCACATGTTGATATTCAGTAACAAGTAACACCGTATGGCGATTTGGAGTAATGCAAATATTATAACATGCATCGAATAATAGAAGTACAGTAGGATTTGGCAACAGAAAAAGTATCTATTGGGACATTGTAAAAGAAAAATCATCATACGTAAGCGGGGTAGTGAGATTAAGGTAGTGGAATTTTATTTGGTAACATAAGGACATATTGTATTTCAGGTATGTTGTATAAAGATATTTTTCACGTGTCACAAAATACATGATTTACATTTTTTGTAATGATATCTGTAATAACACTAAAAGAATAAATATCTAATTTAATAACTTCAATGTATGTATAGAGTAATGGAAACACACAAACGATATACATAGAGAAGCCAGCCACAAACGACGACTAAAAGCAACTATGAAAAACATTTAACTTGGAAAGTTACTAGTGTTTTCTGATCCTATTGCTTTACGAAGAACATTATTTCATCCCACTATATAGTTTATAAACATGCTATTGTGGACACTTGAAGCATTATCGTACTGGGGCTTTGTGATATTAAAACTGTGGTTGTAAGTGTTATATTGTTTGCCACTTATGCTTGCTTGAAGATCAGTTCCCACTCAAAATATAAATTTGTCTGTGCACATCAGGAGTCACTATGCCATTAATATTGTGTAAATCATCGACATTCTTCACCTTGCAGGAGATAGCCCGATGTGGCTTTGCTATAAGAAAACACAAACACACACACAGCCCAGACTTGTACTAATCCCACACCTTGTTTTGCTGCACGTCTTGTACACTGTCTATGGTTCCGTTCTCTTCTCTACCCTCGCATAAACTACTGTTGATAATTGCCGAAACATTATAACTTGTATTCATCAGTAAAGTGTACATGTATCTAGCTTATCTTATTCTACCATTTGTGGATCGATACCAGTTTCAACATTTAGATTTAGTTAGTTTTCTCACCGTAGGATTTCGAGCAGCTACACGTCCTTTGAGACCATGACTCATATCTGTATTTGTAGTAATGTCATTGATAAAATTTTGTTTTCGACCATTGCATATCTTACAAAGAACTAAGTTACTTAACACCACTTCTGGATAATTTGTGTTTCCTAGCTCGACCACTTCTACTTTTTGACAGTGTTAGTTTTAAATGCTACATTTTTAAAACATGGAAAGTATATTTCGTACAGTTAACACTGTTTTCAACACTAAATACGTAGATATTTATTTTAAACCTTTTATTTTCATACTTTATTAGTTTAGTGAAAAATAACAAGTTAATGCAACCATAACAGTTAGACAATCTGAATTACTTCAAGTCATGATTCAAAGCGTGTTACCATTTTAATAGGTTTACAAGAAAAATATCGTAAGCTAAATTATCTTGGCATTTGCTACATGTGAAACAAAAATGTTTTATATCTTTTTAGAATTTATTATACTAAGTTTAAGACTACAACCGGTTCTGCCCCAGACAACCTTTATGGTTAACACACTAGACACCTTACTTTTGTCTATTCTGCACATGAGTTAGACTATATCCTTATATAGGCAGATGGAATTTGTCTGGTTTACTGATCTCGTACATAAACATAAACTTTTAGTTTTTTAGTTAATATTACGAAACATCTTTCTGCAAAAGTTTTATGCCTCATTCATAACAAACTATATAAAATATGCATTTATATTCCAGTGTAAAAAATTGTGATTTCTTTAGTATATTTGAGTGAAAATATTACAAATGCTATTCAGTAAACTTTGTTATAAGATATCCATCATTGTCCAGTTTTTTTAACCTTGAATAAGTTTCCGCTTTATTATTGGCTTACCTTGATTTCGTGGTTTTCGAAATAAAGTTGAAAATTGTGACATCGGAGCTATAAAAAACCAAGAAAAAATATTGTTACAGTAAATATAAACAGAATTCACTGGATTCAGTGTTTCATCTTAGTGTTAGATTAGTCTAGATAATGTTAAACATTATATATATTATATAATATATAAATTCATAAGAAGTCATTTATTTTGTTGTCATTTATAGTTAATTATGACTAATGAAATCATCAAAATGTTTTAGTTTCTTTGTTTGAAGCCAAGCACAAAGCTATACAACAGGCTATCTGAGCTCTGCCAGCCATGAGTATCGAAATCTGGTTTCTAACGTTGTAAGTCTGCAAATACGCAGCTGTACCAGTAGACGGAAAATATTCAGGTTTATGTTTTGCAAGTTTTTCTTTAATTTCCTTTATGTGTGTGGAGGAAGGTGGATACAGCGATAAGTTTACGAACTACAAGGCTAAAATCTGAGTTTCGATTTCCTGTGACGGTCACAACAAATAGTCCAATATGACTTTGCTCTACAGTCCTTTAACGGTTGTTGTAACAAGTATACTGTACTTTAAGTGCTTCATTTCTCTGTCACAAACTGTCTGATTATAACAGAAATAAAACTATTAATTATTTTTAAAATCTTAATAATGCAGGAACAGACTTTACATATTAGCTGCCTTTTATACAAAATCACTGATTAGCAATTATTGATTTAACTGTTTTCCATTCCGTTTCCCTGATAACTTCATCCACGCCAACTCAACAACTCGATAACAAACACCTACAGAATGTGACGCAGAAATCTTTTAGGGTTGGTTTGAATTTTAACCAAAGCTGTAAAAGAGTTACCTGCGTTACCCATTCTTAATTTAGTAGTGACAGACCGTGGGGAAGGCACTTGGTCAACACCATCCACCGCCAACTCTTGGGCTACTCTTGTACCAATGAGTAGCTTCCCCCCTAGAGTAAAGGATGAAGATGTTCAGTGACAGGGATTCAAATCCGCAACCATAAGATTACGAGCCTAGCGCCCTAAACATCAGGTCATGCCGAATCCTGAAATATTTAAAAAAACTGAAGCTTAACTATGGAAAAATTCCCTTCATATATGGTTTTATTGTCTTCCACTGTAATGAACTGATTAAAGTTCATTATTACCTATTATCCAGACATTTTACTCTCAGAGAAATTAGATTTCTGCGTTCATAAGATTAGAGCTTTGTTTTAAATTATTCTAATGAGAAAATATTTGATTTGAATCTCGCGCAAAGCTACACAAAGACAATCTGCACTAACCTCCCCTAATTTACCAAAAAAAGACTAGAGGGAAGGCCCCTAGTTGTCACCACACATCGACTCTTGGGCTATTCTTTTATCAACAAATAATTCGGTTGATCGTAAAATTATTATACCTTTACGGTTGAAAGGGCTAAACTGTTTGGTGGGATAGGGATTCGAACCAACAACCTTCACATTGTGAGTCAGACGTTCCCTAACAACCTAGTCATGCCGGACCATAAAAAAAAAAGAAGTAAAAATAAAGATTGGAGTGTTGCTGCTAATAAGTTAGAAAAAGAAGGAAATACAGTTACAAAAGTATTTTATTTGTTTTTCTTCTATTATCTTGTCAAACAGAATTCTTATAAGGTTTCTTATTTAATTATGTGAGCATACGCTTAACTTTAACTTGACGGGTTTAATATTTGCATGATGTGTATAGCTTGCTAACATAAAAGAGGCTGTCTTGGGAGTTTGAGTCTTCTGCGTTTACAACTTACCAGCGTTAGAAGAACCCTTATAATGCATGTGACTTTGAACCGCAAATAATTTGGTTTGTTTTGAATTTCGCCCAAAGATACTCGAGGATTGTCTGCGCTAGCCGTCCCTGATTTAGCAGCGTAAGACTAGAGGGAAAGCAGTTAGTTATCACCACCCACCACCAGCTTTTGAACTACTCTTTTACCAACGAAAAATGGGATTGATTGATACATTATAACGTCCACACGGTTAAAAAGGGGAGCATGTTTGGTGTGACGAGGATTCGAACCCGCGACTCTCAGATTACGAGTCGAGTACCTTAACCACCTGGCCATGGTAAACCGAACTGCAACCAAACTATTGTGCATATGCGACCTCAAAGTAGCCATGTTCGAACGATCAAGGAAAGTTACCTCCACAGAGTGGAGTTAATTGAGGAAAAACAAACAAAAAACACATCTTTCTTGTTTTTCTGTTTCCCTTTCGAAAGTCATCTTAGATGGTAAATAACCTGTACTTGGTGGACTTAGATCTGGACTATTAAATGTTTTTCGTGAGGGTGAATCTACACAAAAAACTATGCAGGTATTATGTGAAGTTACTTTTTACAATATGGTGGAAAGTGAATTTGTCAGAGCAGCGTTGCTAATTTTAACTGAATCGTTTGGTTATTGTTAAAATAAAAAACTATACAGCATGAGAATGAAATGTTAGATGTATAATTGGTTATGGAGTTACTTAGAAAGCAGAATCTCAATAATTAATATTCATAGCAAACATTCTAATACAAGAGGTGTACTTCAGGGCTTTGTTCTAGGACCAGTATTGTTTCAATTACATGTTAATGATATACCACATTTATCATTTGAAATCACAAATATTTTATTTGTAGATAATACTACATTTATAACACATGATAAGAAATTGAGGTCGTCAGGTAAAGCTGCTATTATAGTAGTGGGTAGATAAATAGAACATTCAAACTTTGTTGGTAATTAAGCACAAATCTATAATGGACTGTCTGTCGTTCGCCCACCATGGATATCGAAAGCCAGTTTATAAAATTGTAAGTCTACAAATGTACTGCTGTGCTATTGAGATAAATCATTGACGTATTGGCTAATTAACAATGATTTATTTGTTGTGAAAATACGAAATTCTTTTTTGTTGTTGTTTTGTTTATTTTTTGCAGTAAAAATAATCACATTTTAAGTTTCCTGGGTACGTATTAATTATTTTTTGTTTGCTTATTTGAAGCAAAGCACAAATTACACGATAGCCTATTTCTGCTCTTCCCACCACGGATATTAAAACCCGGTTTCTAGGTTTGTAAGTCTGGAGACATATGGGGAAAGCTGTACCCACGATTAGAAAAATTGTAGATGTATATAATATTGCGTGAATAAAGAAATTAAAAAAGAACATGTTAAGAGATGTGAACTTTATATCATAGGTTTATTTATCCACAGCTATAGTCTTATTTATGCTTTGCTGTTTCTTTAAAACAATATTTGTAAAAGTAATTTTGGGTTTAGAATATCTATTAAAAGAAAGTATTAATATTTATGGTATAAGTTATTACTCAGTAAGTAACTTTATTTTTACAAAAAATAATAATTAATTAATATATATAATCTTTAAAACTTTTCATACATGATACAATAATCGTTGTTGATTTACACGTACGATTTTTTTAAAAATTCGAAAATCAAAGCTCACTAACTTATGCAGTAATAAAAATTTCACAAGTTATACCTACTAACATAAAAGAAAGTGACTCGCTAAGATAATTATGTTTCACAAACTATTTATGAAATGTATAATTTTAGTTTTTTATATTTAATTTCAATACTTTGACATAATTATCAATTAATAACATGTGACATACTGTATGATGTTATTTGTTTTAAATTGTTTAAACCAATAATGCTTATTCCCAGGAAATGCACTTGATACAAGTATTTTCCTTTTTGGCCCTGCATGGCCAAGCGTTCGACTCGTAATCCGAGGGTCGCAGATTCGAATCGCACCAAACATGCTCGCAATTTCAGCCGTGAGGGCGTTATAATATGACGATCAATCCCACTATTCCTTGGTAAAAGAGTAGCCCAAGAGTTTGCGGTGGGTGGTGATGACTAGCTACCTTCCCTCTAGACTTACACTACTAAATTAGGGATGGATAGCACAGATAGCCTTCGAGTAGCTTTGTGCTAAATTCAAAACAAGCAAAGAGGAAGATTTTTTCATGCGTTAGACTTATTGCAGTTAAAATGATCAATTATTTATAACGCACTGTATTATCTAGTATGTGAATGTATTTAAAGTAAGTTTAGAAAAAAGGTGTATTTCTACTGTCGAGAAACAATAAATGTCACGACAAGAGACATAAATAACGTAAGTAATCCTTTCGGCGACTGTTAATAGTTAATTTCAAGTTATTATCCTAGCAGACAGAACATTTATTTTATTTTCTCCGTGTATTTCACACTGTTTCAATTTGAAAAACATTAATGAAACATTCCTTAATTCGATGTTAAGCAAAACAGTTTTGTTTTTGTTTTTCGTTTGTTTTGTTTTTTCAGGAGCAGCGCCGAATTCTTTCCTGTGAGATGGGTTGAGTTAGACCAGAAAAAAAATTGAGAGGTTGCACTCTACATCTTGTGAGTACACATGCTGTAAGTCACAGCTAGAAAGAGCACCCTTTTCATAGCGACCCTGTCTCTTTTTTTTGCCAAAACTGTTATTGCGTTCTCATTTATGTTTAAGGAAGGATAATAACAGAATACTTGATAAAGGAGACACAGTAGCTTAGTGATACCGATAACAAAACATTTGATGAAGAAGACATAGTAGATTAGTAAGGCTTATAACAGAACACTTGCTGAAAAAGACGTGGTTGCTTAGAAAGGATAATAACAAAACACTAGATGAGGAAGACATAGTATCTTACTGATGCCAGTAACAGAATACTTGATGAAGAAGACACAGTAGCTTAGTGAAGCTGATAACAGAACACCTGATGAAAGGTGTTTGTTATGGCAACTTTTCATTGCAGCTTCGAATTTTATCTGGAATGTTTGACTTATTCCCACATAAGACAACTTTTACAGATACAACAACAGATGTTTAGGGAACGGGTTTCAGAATTTAAAATATTGAGAAACTCCTATCGCAACAACTCGTTCTGGATGGGGTTTGGGTCAATAAATTAACTCATTTGGATTATGCCATCAGTGTTTTCTCACTTCAATTCACAGGTAGAATATTGTATGTGCTTTGTTTACGCATAGGGTTTCCTAAAAATCAGGAATTGGTGGCGATTTATGGACTTTCTTAATTCCAAATAAGTGGGTGAAATGACATCTTCCAAGGGCATTGTATTAGTAGACGTTGTCCCCAGGACGGGTACAAAAACCTTCAGACTTGATTCCTGTTGACTTTTTCTTTTCTGAAATGGAGACTACTCAAGGCACCAATGTACAAACAACAAATCTGTGACTAGTACTGAACCACTAACAACGAGAAAATATACTGCGCAGCGTTCAACAAAAATGTAATATGGTGTCTTTTAAGTCGGTAGAGCATTTATCTGTGGTGTCACTATTCGGTTCGATGCTACTCGAAGAAGATCAAAAACTGGATTACCAGGTGAATTAAAAAAATTAGTTCCAACACTGAACCACAACGTTGAAATAAAGCCTGAGGAATTATTTTCTTTGCGATATGGAGAAGAATGTAGTAGTTTGAGTTGCTAAAGGTGCCTTACTATTAACTATTGGAGGATTAATTATTCTTTGGTAGAGCACCTCTTTATAATGTGGGAGGTCCCGAATTTCAATCTAATTCAGGGAAATAAAATAATTAGACTATCACATGGACATTTGGTATCTTATTACGTTACTTATAGCTCGGTAGGACAGCAATAAGCTTACAGACTTGTATCACGAAAACCCGGACTTCGTTCCCCTTCGATGAGCACAGCAGATAGCTCAGTGTGGCTTCGATCTAAAACTATAGGAACTTTTGCTGTCTGTGGATTACAAGAATGATTAACTTTCTGGATTTTTCTGATAAAGGATAAAAACCTTAAGACAGATATTAAAAAAGAATGAACTTACTTCAAACGTAATAATAATGACAAAATTTGAAATAATGCAATAAGAAATATTGAGGCACCTTACACTATCTCAGGGTTTTTACTTTAACTTAAGAACGTAAATTTACTCGTCGTATATCTTAAATGTCTCAGTCGTTTACAAAAGCGAGAAATACCTAAGTAGCTTTAAGCGTAATGTTCAAACAAAAATCTTTTAAGTGTCAAAAGTGCCCACCACGTACGCTAAAGAGGCTTTTGTCGTCCACTGTTATTCCTCAATAAACATGGATTGTGCTTGTTAACTTGGCATACTGCCGAAGGAAGTGATTTACAAGTAGTTGGTTTTATTACTATTTTTATAGGTCGGCAGCTACCCTTTGGGAAAAAAAAACAGCTTTTGATGAATATCACCTCTTTTTCTTTTCATTTCAAACTGTTTTAATTTAAGTTAAGAAGGTCGTTAAATGTTGGTAATTTATAATTTGTATGGTTTTAAAGCTGTAATAAAGTAATTTTCTGTTGTTTTCTTTAAGTTAGATGTAAATTTTGGACATAGTGACTTAAGTACTCGATATCCAGTATTAAAATTTCACCCAATGAAACCTAGATAAGTGTCATCTTACCTGGTTAGGTTTAGACTACTAAAAGAAATACTGGATATCGTCTATTAAAACGTTTTCTAGTTAGACTTAGATAAGTATCACTTCATCTAGTTAAACTTAACACGAAAAGGTATCCATATTAATTTTATTTGTATTATAATAGATTGATGTATATGTTTCAACACACGCGTCTGGCTGAAAACAGAATACATTTTTGATGAATTCTAATAAATTAAACATGTTAAATATATTTCAGATCTTGTTTTCGTCAGAAGTCAGAAAGCGCTTGTAATACAATGGACATTTTTTTTTCAAACCCGTAGCTATTAAAATGTAAACCTGTGTTTTGTGTTCTTTTTAAGTTCATCGAGAAGTTTGATATATAAATCATGAAATGTATTTGTTTGTTTGCTTTTGAATTTCGCGCAAAGCTACACGAGGGCTATATGCGATACCCATCCCTAATTTAGCAATATAAGACTAGAGGAAAGACAACTACTCATCACCAACCACCGCCAACTCTTGGACTATTCTTTTACCAACAAATAGTGAGATTGACCGTCACATTATAATGCCCCCATGGCTAAAGGGTGAGTATATTTGGTGTGACAGGGATTCAAACCCGCGACCCTCAGATTACGAGTTGAGCACCCTAGACACCTAGTCATTTGATAAGTATGATAATACTTTTGTCATTAAATGCTGTGTTGTTTTTTAAAGTACCATATTAGCTCAACTTGAAAAACAAACGACATATTGATCTTTTACCAAATGTGTATGTGAATCAGAAAAAAATATTTCAAATATATATTTTGGTACTTATTTATTTATTTAATCTACTGATTCTGTCATTTTAACTTTTCTCCGCCCTGATAAATATTAATGTCAGTGGCAAGTGAAAGTTTCGATTTGAAATTTGTTTAACTGTATATATTTTGAGCATTTGACTGCACAAGTTCCACGATACCAGCGGTAGGAAACATTAAGTGTTACGAATACAACTCCAAGGCTAGACATGACCTGTTTAAGACGTTGTAGATTAATACCTCTGGTATAGATTTTTTCTTCACATTTCAATAAGAAATAAGACTAACATGTATTGAGTTATAAGGTATTCTTATTATAAAAACTGGCAGGGTAACATCAGTTATTATTCCTATTTTGTGTGTGACTTATAACTTTGAAACACTAAGAAATTCACTCAAGTATACACCTACGTCAAACCAAGGCTCTCATTAAATGGTAGATAAAGTTTATACCGACGGACAACCAGAAGAGGAGTTTATTGCGTTTAAAGTAAAGTTCTCGCTGCAACTACAACCATCAAGTTTAGCAGGGAATTTATCAGTTCCAGTGTCATCCTGATCTTCCACTATCTGCAGTCTTCGACATTTTATTTCTTTGTCTCTTAACCTTTGGTGGTAAGTTTCGTTTAAAGTCAAACTCAAACTTCAAATAACGAGTGACGGTTAACATTAAATAACCTGTGAAGCCTTTTACCTTTTCTTTTTTTCTAAAATGTAGCCTCTTACGTGAAACTGTGACAACCCGGGTTGTCACAGTTCATCTTCGTTTACACTGCTCTGGGTCACTGACTCGGAGAGTATGAAAGTCAAGTTTGGATCACGTTCGTCGCTACATACCAAAGAACGAGTTCTAAGTCTTTTAGCCCGGTCAGGGTCGCAGTGGCGTCCTTTCACTCGAGCTTGCTGGACGTTTTCTATTTGTTTGTTTTTTATTTCTTTTCTCTTGTCGAGTCAACATCAAAATTAACGTGATTTTAACTCAGTCAGTGTGCAAGAAGCCACGTCTAATCTGGTGTCAAAAACCTTTTCAATAAGAAAACAAAACAAAACGCGAAAGGTTCGAGAATACACTACACACAATTTTTTTCATCGGTAAATCATTTTTAAACCCGGTTCCCTTGCCTTATTTGTTGTTGCTTTAAATTAATGATCACTTTATTGTTTTGTGTAGTTCAACAATGAAAGTGAGGGTAGGAGAATATGGATGACTAATTTATATTTATTCACGCCAAACGAAACAGTTATTTATTTTTCTTTGATATTTCTGAAACATTTACCACATAATGACAAAAGACACTTCATTCATTTCTAAACATTTTCCTGCAAAATAATACCATACTTAACAGCATGATATGTGATCACATGAACTAGAGGTCTTTACTTAGTTTTACAGGAACTAATGTTTCCCTGATGTGCTTTTTGATTAATTAAATTCGAACCACACTAAAGCTGTTCAAAGAAAAGTAAAGTATTTGATTGTCTACATCCTCATTAAACTTTCCTGATTTGTTATCTACTAACGCTAAAGAATTACACGATGAAAATTATATACAAGTACAACTGACCTTCGAGATCCAATACGAACAATTCAACTTACTATGAAAAAGTGACGAATGTGTTCGAATGTAAAACAGTGATTCCTCTTACCTGCTTCGTCTGGTACAACTAAGAAACTCAGCCACAGCACAGCCACGAGACAAAACGACATTTCACGTGTTTTCGGACCCTTGACCATTTCTTTACTCAATCCTAAAATTAAATAAATATATGTGTATACGTAAGAACCTCTATTCTTAGAGAAATATCTTAGAAAATTGTTCAAAAGAAACTATAAAATATATATGTATAATGGTTATCAAATACTCCAGGTCTGTTAATAAATTGTAGCTTGTTTGTCAGTTTTAAGTTAATCACGAATCTACGCAATGAACTGTTCGTGCTCTACCTATCGAGGGTATCGACACCTGGTTTTGTTGTAAGCAAAATATTTTACTTGCTGGAGTGGAAACCTTCGTGAAAGAAATAAAACGTGGTTAAGTTTCATAAATGCTAGCACTACTGTAAGCTCCCATTTACCTCTCCATTAGAGGACAATATAATAATGTACTAGTATTTTAATGTGTTTTATTACGCGTGTTTCCACGTGTCATTTTCTGGAAGCTGTAAGTGATTTGTTCTACCAAACAAAAAATATATATGTGTATATCAAAGGTTTCGAATAATCATTAAGCCATCTGTGTGATAAGAATTTTTTGTTTGTATCTTTCTGTATTTACCATTACGTTTTTATTGTAAACTTCATACTGTTTAGTACCTTCAACTATGCTTCGATGCTACTGATGTTTAAGTTCCTCGGTGGCTAAGCGGTAAGCTTAAGGGCTTATAAAACTAAAAACTGAGGTCCGATACACGCGCTCGGCGCAGCGCAGATAGCGTCTGTTTGTGCGTACACGCTCTCTCCCCATTGGCACAACAAAAGCCAGGTTTAGGTACTCGTGGTGGACAGAAAACAAATCATATAGCTTTGTGTTTAATTCCAAATAATTTTTAAAAAAATGAACTGTGTTTATGCATAAGTCACCTTATGGTTAACGAGGGAAGTATTTGTTCTATATACGTTTATATTTTAATGATATTTGTTCAAGTATGCAGGAATAATTGTATTTAGAAACTTGGGCATGAAAACTACATACAATATCCAATCTTTTTTCTCATTGGGTGCACACAAATGATAAAAATATTTTCAGAAAATTTCGACAGCATTTTTAATTTACTCTGATTCATAAATATTGCTTTTATTGCCTGTATAAGAAATGTACGTGAAGAAAAAAAACCTGTCTAGGTTTGGTTTGTGTTTTTTGTTGTTATTCATGATAATTACTTTATGAGTGGGTTTAATATGATGAATACTAAATAATTCACATTCATCAAACAAAAATATTCAGTTCTTCAGCAGGACATCTGTAAAACCACTTGTTCCTGGTTTCACTTCACTCTCAAACCCGTAGTACAAACAGGTAAGGAACACGTAAAGAATAAGTGATTTGGTGCGATCAAACACGTCCTCTTAACTAAACTGGTAACTTCAACTGACTGTTGTTACTGGGATTTGACTTTCTGAATTAACTCTTCAACTCTCACCTCACGAACAACGACCCACGCATCGTGTTTGTTTGTTGTTGTTGTTTTTCTAAGATTTTGGACCGACAGGTTTGATTTCTCGGATCAACAACCTTCAAATCAGTCTAGTTATAACTATATCAGACTCAATATTCTGGATTAGAAGAGAAAACATGATTGTTTAGCAGCTTATACAGTCATAACGTTATTAAAATTCGCTTCTCTAATTCAGCATCAAAGCGTAAAATACAAACAGAAATTCGTGTTAATGTAGCACCCCATATTTATTGCGTTACATAACAGCTCCAAATACAGAATAAATTTTGGCTTGACTTATAATTCGGTATAAAAGTCATGGTCACGTTTCTTAAGATAAAATGTTGATTAATTCAAATTCATAATCGGAAATTTTAGTTTGAAAAGCAAGTAAAAGGATACATTTTTAAGTTGAAATATTCAAAAGCAGACAAACTGGCTATGCTGCCATCTTTTACCTTTCATTCTACGCGAAGAACAAGCAAAATTACATTTCTGGAAATAACCACTTACAGAAGTGATGTTGCTCTATTCTTCATCACTATATGGTTTATTTATTTGTTTGCTGTTAAGCACAAAGATACGTAATAGGACAACTGTGCTCTCGCCAGTGTGAGTATCGAAATCCAATGTCTAGCTTTATAAACCAATAGGTATATCACCGAGTCGAGATGGTTTTATGATTGATAATAATTGGTAGCTTCTGAAATTTAGAGTTGGAAAAAGAGACATACCTTCACCAACAATAAAGATTATACGAACTTTTATACCATAAATAAACTAGCCATGACACGCAAAATATTTGCAGTAGTTTTCATGCCCTTTGCTTGAATTTTCCATTTTTCTACCATTTTAACGTAAGACATTTAAGCTACGCTTTCCTGTGGGAATTATGTGCTAAATCGATAAATCTTAGTCTATTAAAAAGAAAAAACCGGTCAGACAAAAACTCACGCAGGTCTAACTTATTTTAATAAAACTTAACGTAAAGTAAACAATAAAGTAATGGTATTTATAATAGTGTACAAAGTATGAAAGAGTTTTCAATGTGTGATATATTTTACCAGTTGAAACAGTAAACTCGCAAAAACGAAAAATTACACATGTACTAAACAACAAGTAGTTAATAAATGTTTATAGCACACTGTGAAACGAACTGAAAATAAATTATTCCAAAGTAAAGTAAATGTAAAGGTGTAAAAAAGACAAACTTAGCTGAGTGCGCAGTAACGTCTAAAAGAATGCTTACAAAGCAAAAAACAAACATACGATTTTGAACGTACTGCAGATGGGAATTTTAGACATAAATTAATCGAGAAGGCCCATAGCATTAGTATTTAGTATGATGTTCATTTGTTTTAGGAAGTTAAACGCACATTGGTTAATGAAAGCTAAAGTTGAAATCGTAGCCACTTGTTACGTTATGACACCGACAGTGTGTCGTCATGTAGGATGCTTGTTGCATTAAAAAGTGTAACGAAGCAAAGAAAACAAAAAACAGGTAAGGTGATGTAAAGCCAATATGCATTCTTGACTCCCCGGATAAAGATTTTTTTAACGATATGAAGTTTATAGCATTTGATCGAGAAATTTACGAGTAAAGTTCCGGACAGACAAATGCAGACCCGACATGGCCAGGTGGGTTAAGGCGTTCGACTCGTAATATGAAGGTCGCGAGTTCGAATCCCCATCGCACCAAACATGCTCGCCCTTTCAGCCGTGGGAGCGTTATAATGTGACGGTCAATCCCACTATTCGTTGGTAAAAGAGTAGCCCAAGTGTTGGCGGTGGGTGGTGATGACTAGCTACCTTCCCTCTAGTCTTACACTGCTAAATTAGGGTCGGTTAGTACAGATAACCCTCGAGTAGCTTTGCGCGAAATTCAAAACAAACAAGATAAATGCACGCCTATCATTCATATAAATATCATTTATCAGTCAACAAATAGTTTTTTTTTTATTTTCTTACACCCCAGGAAACAGTTTCTGCTCAGAAAAATATTTAGAAAAACTGTCATTTTTACTAGATAAAATTCTGAATAAAATAATTAAGTTTGTTGAAATTCAAGCATTCGTTCAAAAATTTCAAGCATGAAGGTTCAAAGTTAAATGATAATTTTGTAGTTTAGTTACTCTTGGCTACAGATACCAACTAATAAGTGTTATCGCCTTTTTGCTTTCTTGTTTTTTTTCATTCTTAGTTGTATGTACAAGTAACGTGTCACAAGTGGTAGGCAATAAAAATTATTTACAGAAAATAATTTTGGATATTGTTGCTTGCTTTCGTGACAGAACTCGAGTCCGCCATATTAGCTACACTAAGAAAGTACTGTCTACATTAGCTCCACCAACAGAAAGTAGCTGCCCTTTTATAAGATTTCGGCAACCCCAACACTGACCAGAGCTTATTGTGCGTCTCATGTAGCGTGAGAAGCTGTACAGGTGAAAATAGAACATTCTTTATCATTTTGATCACTGGTTTTGTTGTGTATATTATTTCTCGCTCTTTTCAATCATGGCGGGTAGAATGAAACCCGTGAAAAGAAAACTTAAAAAAGGTTAACGAATTAAACAATGGTTGCAAAAGAAATATCAAACTTGATTAAGCAAACATATTTTAAGTAAGTTGATAAAAAAACAACTAAATATACAATACTGATGTTTGACAGTGAATGTAAACGATTGTGTCAAACGTTGAAGCAATATTTTAAGAGAAAAATAAAATTTCATCAAAATTCCTTCTTTTCGATTTTATTCTTAACTTATGATTCACACTCGAGAAAACAATCCTTGCAGACTGAAGCATTGTTACATCAGCCAGGAGGTCACGTTCTTCTCACTTTATTTATCCCAGCACACGTCATGGCTGCTACAGAATTTTTAATCTTTGGTTAACATTCAGTTATTCACAAAATGTAAGGTTTGTTTTCGGAAAAAACTTACTCAAAAATGGATTTCGTACATATTTTTATTTTATTTCTGTAGAAATTTAATGGAGTTACTTACAAACATTAAGTAAATCGTATTAAAAATCTATGTGTTATCACAATTATAGACAATTTCGGTAACAAAATCGTTATAAATTGCTTTTAAACTCAGGCTTAATACTTTCATATGAAGCTCTTTCTTACCTTCCTTTTTAACTCAAGTTTTCGCTATTAAACTGTGTTATGTATTTAAACTACATTTACTATGCTTCTACCCTTCCACGCAAACTCTACACTTAAATACGCAGCTTCAAAACTCAAACTCTACACTTTAGTACGCTTCTCTGAAATTCAGTCTCAACGCTTTGATACTCTAAGACTGGACCTGTAAAATTCCGTAGCTTACTTTGTAACTCAAACCCTACACTTACATAATTCATATTAAAAATAAAATTCCACATTGCTGTGAAACAGTTTGACACTTTTACACATTGCTTTAAAATCTAAACACTGCACTTTCATACACTTGTATAACTCAAATTCTACATTTTCAAAAGTTGCTGAAAAATACAGTCTACATTTTCGTACGTTGTTTTTCAATCCACACTCTACAGTTTCAATAATTACTCTAAAACGTAAATTCTATACTTTAATAAACTGGTATACAATCGGATTGTACATCTATAAAACATATAAAAATATCTTAGAAACATTAACTGGCGAAAACAATTTGCTTATTTGTGATCAGTTTCAAGTAACGCCTGCAAAAAGTGTTTCTCTGCAATACTGATATGTGAATGAGTTTCACTAACTTGAAACGAAAGAGGATGTGACGTGGTCGGAACGAGGTCACTCCCATTGGCTAACCGATGCCCTAGCAGGATTCTGGCGAAAGCAGGTTTTTTACGTACGCTGATTTATTGTAACCATGAACTTTGAATAGTGTCAGGTCACATACCTACTTCACCTTTTCTCTTTCAGAAGTTTCTCTGAATGAGGCTGAAGTGGGGGGGGGATATTTGACAAGAATCTTGTAAAATCGACTCAAATAATGTAAGTTGTTGAATATTTAAATATTAAATATTTTTCGTATTTTTTTAAATTTTCACTACCGAAACAGTAACTAAAGTAAACCCTTTCTAAGAAAGACTACTTGCTTTGTAAGCGAATAAACAACTCTTTCGATGACACACATGGGATAATTACTCCCCGTTAAAGCACATATCTTGCAAATCCAGGTAACTTACAGAGGTTCATTTGTGATTTCAGCACAATATTAGATTTGTAAGGGAAATTGCAAGTAGTCTTTCGTCAGCTTTAGATTTAACACGTTATCCTACACTCTATAAATCATCAAGAGTAATCAAGTGCCTTTTATAAGTTAGAAAAGCAATAGTGCTGAAGAAAACGGACGAATACAGTTTTGTTGCTATTTTAAGCCTTAAGTATTGATAAGTTTTATGCTAAGGAAAGTTGACTCAATAATAATAAACATAATAACTATGCATACACACAAGATTTGAAAAAAAAATGCATTAAAAATAATCAACCCATAGTCAAAAGATTAGTGACATAATTACATGAAATTTTAGTAAACACAATACACACATACACATATATGTATACATACTTATATACATCGTGGTGAAAACTTACTATTTCTCACAGATAGTTGTAGAGTATGGTAACCACTTGGTTTCTGTTCAAGTTCAAACGCTGTGTGATCTTTGCTTTCGGGCTACTGGTTGTTTCTTGAACACAAAACTGTCTCGCGCGCGAGCTTACATCACTTTTAAATTTGATGACTCACGCCTTGGGCCATCCTGGAGAAACGTAGAGCCTGATTGGTTTGTACACCTGTCCTCTGTTGAGAGAAGCGTCCTCGTGCACAGGTGAAGATGTAATTACACAAGCCTCGAGGTAAAGAAGCGAAATATAAGGGAAGGGGGGCAAAGAAAAAAGGGCTGTCACTTTCACTATCCGGCGATGGCAGTAAAGTTCCCAAGGTCTGCTTTGCCATTTTTTGACTTTAACTTTATCTACTGTACGTAACCGATGTCGGACTAGACCTGTAAGACATGAAGTAACCAGTCACATTCAGTTACTTTAATAAATGTGGTAAGTTATGCCATTCGAGGAAACGTGATAAAGCTTTAAATTAATTTCATTCTGAGCATAGTATGTAACACTGTGGATAAAACACGATACCTGGCATATAGTTCTATGTTTTTCTTTAGTGTAACTCTTAGAAACAGAGGAAAATTTCATCTCACTCATTCAAACTTTGGAGTTTAATTCATGATAGTTTGTGACACTTCCCTCCTTTATTTATGACCAATACCAAATATTTCTGTTTAAATAAAGAACTGTAAATGATAAACAGTTGTGACATGGTTTTCAAGTTATAATAAATTCTGATTCCATGTCACAAAAAATAGCAGTCGAAATTCTCTTGTTAACGTCAAGAAAGTGATAGCATTTTCATCCAAAGTCAGGAATTATTAAAATATTGGAATAGAAATAATTATAACTGTAGAAAATGATATACAATTGAAAAAAGTTTAAACTTGGTTTATTTCTTTCATCTTGGATATAAATTTTAACTAAATTAGATTAACTGGGCTCCTTCTGTGTCGTATCCGCAGCTGAATCAAACAGTTCAATATACTGCCTCATATGCCTGCTTTTTTAAATCCCACTTTCGTAGAGTCATCGAAAAACCGAAAGCTTCCAACATCTTCTTTTATTAAACAATCTATAGTTATCCAGTATATAAAATGATAACAAATGGTGCAGCTCCCAACACCTGCCTAACGCACTATATGAAACCAGCAGAAAGCTAGATTGTAGTTTTTTCTCCGAAGGTTCCAGTCCAATGTGAACCGGCGCCTTCGAACCGCTCACGCCTTTCCTTTGCCTAGTCACGAAGTACAAAACACGAGGTTTTGCTCTGTTGGTTAATATCGTACATTATCTCAAAACTGCGGTTTTGAAACCATTTACCGGTCGAGATAACGCGAAACCTTAAACAAGCTTAACATTCCAAATCCTTTTCAAAATTCGTTCTTTAGAGATGCTGGTTTAAAATAGTGCTTGTTTCAGTTTCTTTTTATATACCATTTCAAAGTTATTAGCTTCAAAACAAAGACAGATTCGCGAGTTTTTAGAGTAATTAAATGTTACAAAAACGAAATTGTACCTGCTCAAATGAGTCAGGATTTATTATAATATAAATCAAACTCGTTGTGTTAAGTTATACAAATAATTATTTAAATATAAATGATTCAATGATAAAAAATATATTTCCCAAAAATATTCGTTTGTAATAAATGTAAGATATCAATGATTGTGTAAAAGAAAGGGTTATAATTACCATAACTTAAAGGGGCAGTATTGTTCCAGCTGTCGCTTAAATCACGGTGCATCACGTTTTATCGAAATCAGAACTTAAACGTTAACTGTCTTGAGAATAGTTTAAAAAATACAATAACATTCCTCTCATTCATATTAAAAGTGCATTTTAAATAGTACTAAACAGCCAAAGATCGCATGCTATAAGCAAGTGTATTGTGTCGCATAAATTAAAGGATGAAGGGTAATATATCAAAGATGGTACTGGCGCCATTAAAGCGGAGGTTGTATTCAATACAACACACGCAAAAACTCACACCTCATTTGAGATCTAGTTTCTCTATTGAAGCATAAGACATAACAGAAGCTAGATTCACATATATTTTTGCAAAGACGTCTTGTGGAGAGCGCAAAACTCTTTGTCTGATGCTAACTTAACACGAGGATTATTGGTGCAAGTCAAACTAATGCTCGGAACTCGTGCTGTTCCAAACAAATAAATACATTGTTATCGAAGTTAGCTATTACCATATAATAAGGATTAGGCACCTACTGTGGAATTTAATTTTGAAAAATTTCATCGGTATTGTGAATCCCGAAAGAGAACGAAAAGAAACAATTTAATGAACGCTCCTATATAAAAGTAATATTTCGGAATTAAAATAGTTTTCACGAAAATGGAAATACAAAATCATTTCATGAAACACTTTTGTTTAGCTTGATAAGACCTGGTGGCTGGGGTGCTAGACTCCCAATGTACAGTTATGGGTTTAATTCTCGTCAACGAACATGCTTCTTTCAGTCTTGGATGTCACAGAATGTGACAGTCAATTCTACAATTTGTTTGTAAATAGTAGCTCAAGAACTCACGGTGAATGGCATTGATTACCTACCTTCCCTCTAGCCCTAAAGTAGCTTTGCTAGAAATTTAACTAAACTACCAAACCCATTTTTGAAGGGAGCCATTACAAAATTCGCCCGTCCCATCATGTTATCATTTGATTACATTTAAAGTAAAGCTACTCAAGGGCTATCTGCGCTAGCCGTCCGTACTTTAGCAGTGTAAGACTAGAGGGAAGGCACGTAATCATCACTACCACCGTCAACTCTTGGGCTACTCTTTTACCAACGAATTGTGGGATTGACTGTCACATTGTAACGCCCCCACGGCTGAAAGAGGCGACGATGTTTAACGTGACGGGGATTCGAACCCGCCACCCTCAGATTACAAATCAAGTGCCTTAACCACCTGGCCATGCCGGGCCATTTTAAATGTAAAACACTCTTTTCAATCCTCGATACATTAACTTGGTCTTTGGTAATTATTACTGATTTACTTCGTTATTTAATTAATTTTGTTATTGTTTATATAGAGAGGCAAAGGCACATATTTCCCCTACCAGTATCATACGCATCTCTTTAAAGATAAGCGACTAAAATCTTTAAAACTAAGAAACTTTCCTTCCAAAACACTTAAGTTTACCTTAAAAAGAATTGCTTTTGTATATTCTAGGTAATAAAGTTGTTGTTTTTCTTGTTGGTGTGTGTGTGATTTTTTTTGTTATAGTTAAGTCACATCGAGTTATCTGTTGTGTCAGTCGAGGGGACTCGAGTCCAAACATTTAGTATTGTGAATCCGTAGCCTTACCGTTGTTCCAGTGGGTCACTCCTGTTGGTATAAAGTGATTCTTTTCGCTGGTTAAACAAAGCCTTGACGAATTATGTGACTAGATTATCCTAACGCTTCCTATGGTAAGCATTGGAGACAGATACAGTATGTAAAATATTGAAAGAGTCTATCTTTTTATACAGTTTTTTTATCAAATACAAATAAACTGATAGTGGAAACGATAACTTTTCCTCCGCGGAAAAAGTAGACAATTGATATACAGAGAACAAATCTGTGTCCTTGAAATTTCTCTGAAATCGCAAGTATCTTCCTGCACATCCACTTGGTATAAAATGTATAACCTTCCACTGTAGAGACTGAAGATTAAATACCATGTATTCCTGTACCGGTTTTTCAAGGCTCAGACATAATTTATCCTATTGTATGTGTATAGAGTTAGAGTTTTGATTTAACAGACTTTATCAAAACTACCTTATAGGCTTGAAAACTCTTTGAAAAATTTAGTAGGGCCTATAGACAATGAGATTAATTGCGCGTGCCACTGACCTTTCTCTTTCTGGACGCACAATAATCTAAACCCGGCAGAATGATGCTAATAGGTTAGGATTAAATTCAGGAGCATACATTTGGATAGTGCTTTGCAGACAACGTTTTCAACCAGCGTAGCTTTCGGGTTATATCTCTTTTAGTTGCTGCTTACAAATTCGAATCGGTTTTCCAAGTTTAAATTAACTTTCTTCCCTTTAGAATTTATGCATTTTAAAACATTATATTACTTCTAGTTTCAGTAAAAATAATAATTAACAATATATATACACTGATGCAACCGTGTTAACTAATCTTATAATATTAAACCAACATTTACAACTCAGTATTAACACTCACGAGGTGTTAGAAAATATATATATTCATTTTGTAAAGAAAAAACTACACAAATGGTTATTTGTATTGTGCTCACTGCAGGACTGGAGGCCTAGTTTTACCGTTATAAGCCATCAGGCTTACAACTGAGCCAGTTGTTGATGGGGGAGTAAACAACGATGAAACTTAAACTTATATTTTTAAATTATTAAACTTCTGTATAAAAATAGACAGGATGTTTCTGTCATTCAATATAACGGTTAAATCTCATTCCTTTTAATACGACGGCGCTTCTAATACTAAATTCTTGTTGTTTTAAAGAGGAAGAACGTTTTTTCCTTATTATTCGCGATTATTTAACAGTTTTGTTACAAACTTCAGAAAACATTTAATAGGACCAAGCATTTAAAACAGTTATTTTAGGACATCATGAATGTACTGATGTCTTCAAGTTTAAAATGGGACACACATGTAGAACGCTACGTATGTCATATGTAGAAATGATTATGTAATTTTCTGTTCAAATGAAGATTATAAAAATTGATATATATTAATTCAGCGTAGCAAAATACACCGAAATCGTATATGTTCGCACTGGGCGAAATACAATTTTTTTACAAAAATAATTTATTTAATTTCACGAAGGAAAGCTTGGGGAGAGGTATAAAAATATTTGCAATTTCTGTTGAGCTTTTTAGTTTGTTTTAAATTAAATATAATTTTTTAAAAACATTGAAAAACTGTATGTTCATCATGCCGAATAGTTGACTTTGAGTGCCACTCTTATATCGCTCCCTCAGTGTGTCAAAGGGCTGAGAATATTAACAACTGGCCGCGTCCGGGCCATAAAGATGCTATACATACATATATATATATATAAAAGATTATCGAGCTATAACATAATTTTATCACAGATTAAAAAAAATATATGAAAATAATTCAACCAATTAAAGGTTGAGTACTGTTTTGAGAAGAATAGAAAATCACCTATTCGTGTTGTCAGTGAAAAATGTGTGTTTGTGTGTTTATATAAACGCTAAACGCTTGAAAAACTTTTTCTATTTAATAGAATATAAGGTACATAACAACATAAGCATTTTGCTTTTATTTCACTGTGATATTAATCACAAGACTATTGATGTTTTAATTTTAATGCTGTATTAACGTGATTCGACTTGTTTTATATACGTTAAAACGAATGATTCTACACTTTAAAAGTTCGAGTAGCTCTGAAAGAATTAAGGGTTGAGTTTTGGTAACAGTATCTTAGAAAAAAAAGGATGATCTGTTTAGTTACTCCTAACAAAATTCCACGAAAAGTTATCTTAGTACAAGTATCAACTTGGTTTTTAATTTATACATCTTTAACATTTATGTTATTACCTGATTATAATTTAAGATATTGTAACGTTTCATATGATCAAATAAACTTATATAGCACTTGGAAAATATATTTTAATTTCAAAAATCCACCTTTGAGTTGATATTTGTAAGATACCTTATTGCTTCTAGACTTTAAACATGTCATTTTTTACACTATTCACTGAAACAGATACAATAGATCCTAGTCAGTTTTCTTAAAATTAAATATTTTATGTATATGCAGAATATTTTATGTATGTCGACCTACTGTGTTTTATCACTGTGCAGAAAGAGATAAACGGACAAAAGCTGTATAACAAGCAGACCTACGTTGGTCTCATCGGAAATTTTCTTAGTCACGAAATCATGTGTTTTAGTTCTGCTAAGTCTCCATGATTTGGCGCCACTGTACGGATTTAATTGGCTTTGTACTTTTCGCGTGACTCGACAGTCAAGTCGAAGAAACTATTTGGCCTTGACAAGGTCAGCAGCTCTGTTCTTTTCAGAGAATCTCTCATAGGTGACGTCATGTACAATACAAGCTTAGATGTAATAGTTTGTTGCATGCAATGTTCACAGATTTTTACTCTTTTTTATGTATGTTTAATTAAGTCATACCTTGAACAATTAGAAGTAAGTCTTTTTACTAGTCAATCACTCATAATGAGTTTTGTGGCGTCAGATAAAAGTTCTTGCGTTAAGTAAGGCAAATATTGATTTTTAAAAGAACTGAAAATGTCACGTATTTGAAAGTAACTAACGAGAATGCCTCCAACTTATCTGTAGGAAGAAATTTTGAGAGACGTACGACTTTATTTAACAAGATTGTTTGTTATTTGTAAATCACTGGGAAAAAAGACTTATATTCGATAGCATTGTGCGCTGTAAAGACAGATAAAGATACCGAGTTGTAAGAACTTAGGTTAAGAAAACTAATTTGTCGTGCTATAAAACAAACTGTTATGGATTATTCTTTGTACAGCAACAGGCTGTAGCGTAAAGTATGCTAGTATAAGAAACTAAAAATCAGAATGTTCACTTCTTACAAAGAAAATTGCTTAGCTATGGAACTATAAGTAAAACGTAGAATTAAGTACCCGTTTCCAGTAATTACGAGGATAAAATGATGAATGAACATTATCATGAGAAAGTTGAAAAAAAGTGAATTTTGGATACGTGTAATCATTTAAAGAATAACCAGTAAAATGGGATAAGTATATTTATATCATTAAAGGCTACAGAATTACCTGTAAAATGGGATACGTGTATAAATAAAGGGATAAACTTAGAAAATAAAATGAGATTATCCAACAGCGAGAGAGTCGAGAAAATTGGTAACTCTGTAAAACACAATAAGTATGTTCATGCAACTGAGGGGAGGTCAGAATTAATATATATATATGAATGTGGATGTGTTTAATTGTAAATATCAGGGGATGAATTCCAATTGCAAAATGGTTTACTAAGCTGAGGGGAGACCAACAAAAACTCTATTTACAAAACTCAGAGCTTAAATAAAGATGCGATTGAAGTGTTTAAGACTGCTTTTAAGCAAAAAAAAAAGGATAATAAAATCAATACATTCTTGAAGATTAATTAAACATCTTCGTGAAGTAACTATAACTTAAAATGGATATTTTGGGCAGTTATCTTTATTATCTACTATCTTCGCTTGTCAGTAAAGTGCAGAGAACATTAAAAAGAGGCCAGACTTCTTATAAAAATACGCTTTTCAAACATTATAAAGAAAGTGTTTTTTTTCTTTGAGAACGACAATGGAGTGAAATAGTAGCAAATAAATAAACATACCCAACTTTATTTCTGTTTATTAAGTTGGTCTTATAAACATTTTGATATATAAAAAATTAATAGTGATGGACGTGGAATGATTTAATGTTAAAGAAAAAGCAGGAATTTTAGGCCCCATATTTCTTTATATTTTAACCAACCCAGACGAGATTTTGTATAAAGATAATTTGCTAAACAGGCTAAAGCATGCTAAAATTTGTACCTTTCGTGCAAATTTTACAGGAATCAAAGGTAACAAAATCGTAATTGTTTTTAATAGTTTTGATTTTCGCCATGCCAGATATTAAATACAACGTGGCCATGTCGAAAACCGGGTCTTATCTACTCAATGATTACCTGTAAAAACACTTTGAGTTATTTTCATATTAAGTATATCTTTTGTGCTTTATGTTCCCCCTCCCCTTGCTTTCAATGGCATTCTTTTTTGAAACCTGATGTATTCTGGTGATCCTATCGAATAAGGTGGACGCGGGGAGTCATATTGCATTTGCTTGAGAGTATTGACCTTTCTTGTCTCTGCATTCACAACAGGAACTTAAATTTTGGTTTGGACACCTGGAGAAAAGTTCGTGATATGTTTATTTAGTAAGTACTCAATCAAAGATCGCTGTGTTTTGGATTATTATAGTCCATAGTATTGATGAAAGATTATCTAGTTGGATTACTAGATTACAAAGACAAAACAGAATGATGCTTGACTTTAGCAACCTTACTCTGACTGTTTCCCACAATATTGAAGTCACTGTTTTGAACTTTTGTCTGTTTTGTAGGTTCGGCACCGAGACAAATTGAACTTTTTGTTTTTAGACAGTACCGGAGACAAACTACAGGGCACTTGCTTGGAATGCTCGATACTTTGTGCTCCATTATTTCTCAAACCCTAGCGTGATGACAACCTTAGTTCTGTCTCATTGAAGTACTCCATCGTCTATTGACGTTTCTTCGAGAAATTTTATCTGTTTCATTGGTATATAATAATTTAAAACAAATACTGTAAATTTCGAAAACGTCGATGTCTTTTGTTTTCTTTCTAAATCGCCAATAAAAAAAATCGTGTCAGTTGTTTATTTTATTCGGAATTATTAAAATAATTATGTTCACTCTATGTTAACGTGATTAAAATTATTTTCACGTTTGCACTTTTTTATTTCTGTGTTATATTTTACTGGTACTTTTAGTAGTAAATCTTCAAATAGGGTCAGATTTTAGTTATCAGAAAAAACGGCATTCTTTGAAAAGGCGTTTCTTTCTCTTTAATTCTTTCTCAGAAGAACACAATGTAACCTTTGTAATCTCCATACTTGTACTCACTCACTTCTTTTCCAGTCTTTCTAGTGGAGGGCCCGGCATGGCCAAGCGCGTTAAGGCGTGTGCTTTGTAATCCGAGGGTCGCGGGTTCGCGCCCGAGTCAGGGCAAACATGCTCGCCCTCCCAGTCGTAGGGGCGTTATAATGTGACGGTCAATCCAACTATTCGTTGGTAAAAGAGTAGCCCAAGAGTTGGCGGTGGTTGGTGATGATTAGCTGCTTTCCCTCTAGTCTCATACTACTAAATTAGGGACGGCTAGAACAGATAGTCCTCGAGTAGCTTTGTGCGAAATTAAAACAAAAAAAAACAAACTTTATAGTGGTACAACGGTATATCTGCTTGCTTACAATGCTCAGAAACCAGGTTTCAATATTCTTAGTGGGTAGAGCACAGATATAGCTTTGTGCTTAAGGACAAATAAAGAAACAAATTTTCTATCAGTAGCTATTCACGGGTCAAAAGACTAGTTATATATAAAAATATCTTACAGAGAAAGTTTCGGTAAAACTTTTTACATTTGTTCTCCTAAATATTTTATTTAACTTTCAATACTGAATGGAGTAAAGTGCAGTAAATGATATAATTTTTTGTAAGTGATACATTTTACTGTGTTAATATGAAATTTTACTAATATACATAAGCACTGAAATGGCACAATACTTATGATTAATATATATCAATATACATATACTGCAGTAAAGACCTTTAAAAATGTGATAAAGTTAGAACAGAGTAGTAGCCTACTAAAACATTTGCTGTCAAAATATGTAAAAAAAAATCAAGGTCTAATGCTTCCGATAAGAAATTGATGTATATATTGAGTAAAGCATTACTGTCATGACAGACTGTAAAGACGTTGCAGTAAAAATAATAAATATACGTTACCTGGATACGCTGTTATTATTGATTTACTACACAACAATGTCCAGCTCTCGTATGAGTTATTTGACAGAAAAGTATCGATAAGACGTTGTAAACTAAACGAAGACGATAAAACACAACGACACAGTGGCATAGAATTCAATACGACAAGATTATGGCTTCGAACAAAGAGCGAAACAGGATTTTCACGGTGATACAATAGAATAGAAGAATAGGATTAAAATACAGGTTAAATGGGAAAAAAAACAAATGGGACATTATAGCGTTTTGTTTGTTTTGACGTTATACCTCTCACTCTGAATATGTTCAATAGCAGTGAAGAATTACTGCTAATTTAAAAGTGTTAAACTTTGTCTGATAATTAGATATTACACACTTACAAATAAGCTCAAATACCTATAAGTATAAAAAAGAAATTTCTGTTTGTTTGCATCATAACTCCTCTTATCCTGTTGAGTCAATCTCAGCTAAAATTTGTATGTAAACACTGTGAACTATGGGGAATGTTTTAATCGGTTCAAAACTTAACCCTATTTTTGTTTCGTAAATCCTGTTGGCAAATTATTCCCAGTCTATTTTATCAAACGATCTTGTAAGCTTGACTCTTTAGACAACGTTAAATGTTCTAAAGAGATCTAAGTTCAAAGTATAAAAGTTAGTAGATTGTTGGTTGATGGAAAACAAACTATAAATATTGTTTATGAAGAAATTTTGTTATAATTTTAAAATGTCGAGATAAAGTTTATGTTCAAGTTATTACTTTCAAATACATAATTGCTGTTAAACTTACATAGTTTCAGACAAATTTAGACATTTCCCATCAGTTAACGGGTATTTAAGCTTGTTGCTAAATATTTGTGAACTATGTTGATTGTTTACAACTTGTGTCACTTCTCTTTGGAAGAAGGTAAACGTTTCGTGTAGGGTTTTCAGAACTGAAGAAGAAGAAAAGAACTATATATGGACGCTCTATTAAATATTGTCTACAAACTAGTTCTTCTCCATATAAACCAGGTTTATACTAGTGTAACCCATATACAAATCTACATGTATTTTATATGTCTTTCGACATGAGTAGCCTTAAAAACATATAAAAGACATAAACTCATAATTAAGAACACCAGACTAACATGCATTTACTTCTAAGTTATTTATATTATGCCTAAAAGTCACAGTGAAACGTAAAATGTTTTTTCCTATGATAAATTGACATATCAGCATTAAGTCAATGCTTTACCTCCCTAGTGAACTATTACCGTGATGTCTTCAACACCATTTCGACTGTTACCACACTCTTTTAAGTTTGCTCATTAAGTCACGACAAGGATAACTTGTGAGCGATGCGTGCAACTCTTGACGCACTCATATGAACAAAATACTTTCTCTTTCTGCCCCGTTCCATGTTTTTGTTTGAGCTTTACATTGCTTTCTGTCAGAAATCAAAGTAATAAACATGGTAAATAGACACTTATTATAAGTTTGCAGATGCCTGTGAATATTTTCAATAGTTCTTATGAATGATTATTGTTTATCATCACATTTATTTACCATTGTTTTATGTCGGGGTAAAGCTTAAATCAAGGTATTATTGTATGTTATGCTGAGGAAAAGCTTAAATCAGGGTATTATAGTGTTTTATGTTGAGGTAATGCTTAATTCAAGGTATTATAGTGTTTTATGTTGAGGTAATGCTTAAATCAAGATATTATAGTGTTTTATGTTGAGGTAATGCTTAAATCAAGGTATTTAGTGACGAAAGGAAGATCAGATAAAGGTATGACTGTTCTACTGAACAGTAATGATCGGATTAGATTGTGTTCTGCAGCAAAATTAAGGTTAGGTGAAAGTTACCTGACAACTAGTAAACAAAAAATCCAGAAAATCGTATTCTCGTTTAAATGAAAACATAAAACTGGAAAAATAAGGCTTTATACACATTATAGTACAATATTCTGTGTTATAAACAGTGTTTATTTACTATCTGTGTTGGTTGATATAGTTTGTTGAAAGGTTTAGCTTGTGAAGAATAAATACGAAAACTACTTATACCATTTCTTTAGATTCCTTCAGTTCAGTTATTTGAGTGCTTTTACAAAGATTTATAGTTCCCCTCCAAACAAAAACACGACAGTGGCCTTTATTCCCTTATTCTACTTTCACAGATATTACCAAAATATCTAATGGTCCTTAATGAATGTTACGATTACTAGGTCAGTACATTAAATCCGAGGTCAAAATCATTAAGTAAGAAACTGAAATAGAATCTTTTTTTTTTTCTGAAGAATCCCACTATAGGTCACGTAACATAATGAGCTCACTAATCGGTTACAAGTTGTAATTACAATTAAAGTACTTCAATGAATGATGCATTTACTTTAGCAATTATCGATGCACACCTTTTTTGATCACATCATTGAATTTTAAGATGCGTTAAGAAAGCTGTTTGCAAGTTTTGTATGAAAAGTTTCCCTGCTTGATGATGGTGGTGGAGAAAACAAAAGCAACTGTTTTATCTTTGTATGTGTGTGTGTGCGCGCGCGCATGTGTCTTGATAAACTGTGATAACAAGAAATACATCAGATAAAGCAGTGGTTTCTAACTTGTGTTACACGTACCTCCCAGGGGTATACAGAAAACTTTCTGGGCATGCGCGAGAGACTTTGAACAGCAATAAAAAAGAAAATAAACTCTGTATTCCACTAGCCAGCACTTAACGTGTGCGTGTTGTTGACTCAACCCCAAATTACTTCCTTTTATTTAACTTTTTGTTAATTCAAACCACTATTTAGTTGTTTTTTTTAATATATATATTCCTCAGAGGTACCTAGCTAACTGAAAGGACTGATTGGGAGAGGTGGGGAAAGGGTATAAAACATAAAAAATTTGGAACCACTATATCAAAGTATTAGAAACAAACTGGAAGTAAAATATTATGTAGCACTTTTATTGTTTTAACACCGACACGTTCCTGAAAAATTTAAGTAACTTCTCTTAAAAGTCAAAAACCAAGTGCAGATACAATATTTGTTTTCACTGTAGTCGTGCAGATCGCATTGACTTGTCAGACATTCGGCACCTTTAAATCTTTTGCCCTGTTAGGCGTTCGGAAAGTCCAAGGTGAATTTAATGTTTGTTTCTGTCTTACTTTTTTTTCAGAGTATTCCAGCGCGACGTAATGGTCTTTTAAAATCCAGCTGTATCAAAAGTTCCACGTGGTTGAAAACTCTTTTTCCTTTAGTTGCAGTTCCGTCAGAAGATCTGTTTTGTACTTATAGATGCAAACACATGAATTTTAAAGCGAGCCCTTGCAGTTGTACTTAGTTATTTATTACATGCTGCGTTAAGAACAATAACAAAAAATACCGGTTTCGAGAGTAGACTGACTCTTCAATGTAATGAAAGAGAAGAGCGTGATACTGACTCGACTCTCTACGAGTCACCAAATGCTAAACATTGGGAAGTTTAAAAGTTGTCTACTTAAAATCTAGATCCAGTACATGGTGTAAACAGGAATAATTTGTGCAGAGTTAAGCAAATATAACACAGTTTGGATATCTTATGTGTAAAATATATGTACTGGTCTGCCACTTAAGCATAAGATGTGGCCCATCTATCATCACGCTGTGTAATGGATCACAAAAATTTGTTTGTTTTGGAATTTCGCACAAAGCTACTCGAGGGCTATCTGTGCTAGCCGTCCCTAATTTAGCAGTGTAAGACTAGAGGGAAGGCAGCTATTTATCACCACCCACCGCCAACTCTTGGGCTACTCTTTTACCAAGGAATAGTGGGATTGACCGTCACATTATAACGCTCCCATGGTTGGGAGGGCGAGCATATTTTAGCGCGACTCGGGCGCGAACCTGAGACCCTCAGATTACGAAGTGCACGCCTTAACGCGCTAGGTCATGGATCATAAAAAGCCTAAATGAAACTAGACAATATGTATGTGAATTAGTAATGTTAAAGTGTATGCGAGACAGGCGGATGTGATCGAGTATTCGCGTACGTGAGTATGAAATAAGTGATATGTTGCGAGGAAGATACAAAATCTACTCGATAAATATTTCCAACACCAAGTTACGCATTACTTTCTGTGCATAAGTCTATAGAATAATATCAAGAACTTGATAATACAACGTCTAAGAAGCTTTAAAATCAGAAAAACAAATAGCGTGATTGTATCAGTTTAGAAGAACTGTAGTATAGGCTGCATTGGTCGTGACACTTCTTTATCTAGTATCAGCGTCTTTCAATGAGCAAATTCCAGGGTGTCAGACTTCCAGACTTTGACCTTAAAAGACGCATTTGTAGCCACTTTGAAGAGTGCCTGGAACTTTAGACAGCAAATTTCCAAACGCTGTTAATCGGTCAAAATTTTGAATTAACAATGCAAGACGAGTTGTACCAAAAGAAGGCAGTTTCCAGTTGATGACATTGTGCACGTTCCTTTATGTACATCACCATTGCAAATAATAATATTGTATGTCTGTTCGTTTTTGGATTTCGCGCAAAGCTACACGAGGGCTATCTGCGCTGGCCGTCCCTAATTCAACAGTTTAGGGTTACAGGGAAAGCAAATAGTCATCACCACCCACCGCTGACTCTTATGCTACTCTTTTGTCAACGAATAGTGGGACTGACCACATATTATATCGAACCCATGGCTGAAAGGGCGAGCATGTTTGGTGCGACAGGAATTCGAACCCACGACCCTTAGATTACCAGTTGAGCACCCTAAGAACCTGGCTACTCCGGGCCAACGAATAATAACCTCCATATATTTGTGTGAGTGTGTACACGCGCGTATGTTATTTATGTGTATGTGTGCGTGTATGCGAGTTATATGTGTATGTGGGAGTTATATATATATGTACATGTGCGTGTGTGTAGGTTTATGGGGTTTGAATGTGGGTATATGCGCGTACGTACGCGCGCATGTATTTGCGTTTATATGCCCAGGTATTTGTGTGTGGAAGTGGTGGTTAGATTGCGTGATAACATGTTCTGTGTAGGTTTAGGGACATGATTTATAACAGAGCTACTCTGAAGTGAAGTTACTTTTGCCACCAGGTGTCACCGAGCTCCTTTGATCGCTTATAAAGGGAACTTAAGTCCTTGAACCATTACAGTTTGAAGACATTTAGGTAATTTTATTTCGGTTTTAACGATAGCTTCACATGTTTCAGCAGGTCATAATCAAGTTATTAAAACAGCACGCATGACCGGTATCAATAGGATGAAGTTCTTCTGACTTAACTAAACCTATAACCTCTTACTTGTTACGTTTTATGAGTTTTTCTTTTACCTCTACACTTTTAAGAAGAGAGAGAAGACTTAAACAGATCAAGTTCTAATTAAAATTGTGATAATGAAATATGCTGTAGATATTTTTTTATTTTTTTTACAAAACACTCTGGGTTTTATGTAGCCCCTGTTTCCTCGTTCCTTTTAATGGGACGTGGGAATTACTACACTCATCATATTACAAATATTAGCATTATTAACTGCTTCTGGTTACTATATAGATCACAACTAAAACGTAATTTATAAATAAACGGACCCAATTGTGTGAAATAACGAACTGACTAGGAACACATAATGCTGCAAATCAATAACACACATAACAGGAAATATACAAAAGCTATATAAAGCTATATAAATCAGTAATATGAGTACCCTCTCTTTTTATGATATTTTCATCCCCAGCCCCAATCCTGAAGCTTGACCAGCTTAGAGTTTATTGGGCGTCGATCCATATACTGAGCTAACAATGCAAAATAATTTTCATAACTGTAAACTCTAATATTATAATAATAATAACAATAATATTCAAAATAGCATTATTGAAACTGAGTTCAAAACCTCAAGACAAAACAAGTAAAAATCAGCTGTATATTTTTAGATCCAAACAAGTTAAAAATACTCGAAATCTGAATAACTTACAAATGTCCAATTAGTCCAATAATAATAATCGTATTTACAATGTACAAGTAGTCCAAAAACTGTAACTGTATTTATAATATTCAAATAGTCCAGCAACAATAATTGTATTTACAATGTTCAGGTAGTCCAACGATAATAACTGTATTTATAATATTCAAATAGTCAACAATACCCGTATTTATAATGTTCAAGTAGTACAAAAATATTAGTTGAATTAACATTGATCAAATAATCATACAACAATGACTGTATTTACATTGTTCGAGTAATCACACAACAATAACTGACCAATATGTTTTAAAAGATTCTAACGTGGAGTGAAAATAAATGCAACATTAGTTGCGAAGCAAATAAGATGTAATTATTATTGTAACATTTTAAGTCAAATAATGAATTTAAAAAAAAGTTATTGAAAAGCGTATCAGTTAGGTTTAAAATTTCCAGTAATCTCTCGGATACTACAAATTAAATCATCACTTTTTGTTTTAACAGTTAATTTTACTTCCATAAAGTTTTATATAAAACGCCACTCATTTACGACCACATACATAGATAAATAGATATGAACTTTCTCTTCTCGTACACAAATTGAACTGAATGAAACCAAATCTTCTGGAGCAACACCTGTACCAGTTTGGTTTGAATTTTGCGCAAAGTTACAGGAGAGCTATCTGCGCTAGCCGTCCCTAATTTATAAACGTAAGACTAGAGGGAAGGGAGATACTCATCACCACCCACCGTCAACTCTTGGGCTACTCTTTTACCAAAGAATAGTGGGATTGTCCATCAAATTATAACGTCCCCACTGCTGAAAGGGCGAGCATATTTGGTGTGACGGGGATTTGAACCCGAGACCTTCAGATTACAAGTCGAGTGCCTTAACCACCCGGCCATGCCGGGCCGCCTATATGGAAACTTGTTTAAATAACTATTTGATTACAATTCTAAGCCGTGCCATAAAATAGTGTTTTACGTGTTTGTTTTTATAATTAATTTTACATCAAAGAAAACCAGTTAAAAGCATTTATAAAAGCTCAAAATGATTTTCTTGTCTTTTTACATATGTGAGAAATTTGAGAATGTGCTAATTTGAATGGGAAGCCTGCAACTAAAACAAGATTGGGCATGTACAAATATGTTAAGTTCGAATCCCCATTACACCAAATATGCTCGCCCTTTCAGCCGTGGGGGCTTTTATAATATGACAATCAATCCAATTATTCATTGGCAAAAGAATATCCCAAGAGCTGACGGTGGGTGGTGATGACTAACTGCCTTCCCTCTATCTTACACTGCTAGATTAGGGGCGTCTAGCGCAGATAGCCTTCGAGTAGTTTTGCGCAAAATTCTTAAACAAACAAACACATATATGTTAAATGCTTGGCTAAGCAGGCAAAGATTTAGGGAATTTTTTACGCGTAGTGCAATAGGTCACACATAACAAGTAGCATTGTGAATAGTGAATTCAATAGAGGAACCAGTGTCCAGTAAAATTTATTTTTTAAATAGAAATCCTTTTTACTGATACCGTGGCAATAGTATAAACTAAGACTTTGGTAGATAAAAATGTTTTAGAACGACAAATAGTATTCCCACCGATGGCTTAGCGGAAAGTCTGAAGACTTATAGCACTAAAGACGATACCCTCAGAGGGCAGAGCTTGGATAATCCATAGGGTAACAGCTCAGGCTTTTGAATTCTCATACTGAATTAAACGTAACACCAAATAATATCAAAGTATAAGAAAATATTATATAAACAAGCAGAAATCCATTCATCTGGATATAACTAAGTTTAGGACGACCTATATCATTTCAATTTTGTTATTATAAAAGTTGTTATAATTTCTGCTACATAATTACGCTTTCGTTCAATTCCATGAAGTACGAAAAGGCCATCTTATTAGATGTATACAGTTTGTAAAAGTTTATGCGTGTCTAAAGTGTTATATTCTTTTGGAGAAAGTAGCGATCAATTTGTCTTGAAATTTTGTGTATGTGTATATTGTAGTTCACAGTCCACGTTCAAATAAAAAGGGTAAAATGCTCGACAACGCGTCTTCATGCAATATTCCCATTACATAAGAAAATTCAAAGTTCTTATACCCGAAATTACTGTTAAACAAAATAAAAGCTATTCCAATTGTTTACTAGATAGCTTTTGAGCTGATGTAACCAGTCAACTTCATTATATGTATGTATATAATCTTGGGAATGTTTATCTGCTTGTTCATAATCATTGTAATTCTGAGCGTTCGATATTGCTTTTCTTTACCAGGTATACTTCTGAATCTCGTTCTTAATAATGTGCCTCTCAGTCGTCTAAAGGTTTTCTTTTGAACTTACCACAAAATAATTACGAACTGATTGTTTACAAAGGTTAATCTTAAATGTAGATTATTACTTAAGAGCGTGACTGGCCTGTCAGAGCTTAAGTAAATAATAACTTCAGTTAAAGTTAATTACGACTCAGTTGACATAGTATGTCTCTATAAATATTTAACTTTAAAAAATATATACGCTCCATAAAAAACAACCAAAGATTGAGTCTTAATACTTGGAACAAAGAGAAGATGATAATGTACACAAAGTTGAATAATGCTGGAATGTTTTGAATAAATTAAGATCAAAGTGGGTTTAGTCATCTCAAGGCATTATTCTTAAAAGCAAAAAACAAAGACAGCTCATGTTGCGACATCCAGAATGCTTGTAATATGAGCATACCAAGCTCAAGGTAACTATATCAGCTGAACCATAAACTCTCTATTATCTAGTCATTGGAACCCAAGATCGTGATAAGAAGATAAATAGAAGAGAGCTATCATCTCAAATGAATGTGGAGGTGAATTGCCTGTCATGCTTTATTTCAAATTTTACTCCAGTCGAAAGAGAATTGTGGTTATTGATGATTATATGACCCCACAACAAATTAATTTCCGTTTTTTCCTCTAGAGTAATAATCTCTTTAAAACTATTTTCTCTTAACTTCTGTCATTTAAATGTTAACAACAATGACCAATAATTCGTCATAAAACCAACAAAATATGAAATAATGAGCATACGATAAATATATGATTGTGACGTGAGGGCACAGTGGCTGAAGAGGTTGAAAGAGGCTAATACGTGTCATTGTTCTCAATAAATAAATAATTATGACGTGAAGGCACAGTGACTGAAAAGGTTTGTTTTGTTTGTTTGTTTGTTTTTGAATTTCGCGCAAAGCTACTCGAGAGCTATATGCGCTAGCCGTCCCTAATTTAGCAGTGTAAGACTAGAGGGAAGGCAGCTATTTATCACCACCCACCGCCAACTCTTGGGCTACTCTTTTACCAACGAATAGTGGGATTGACCGTAACATTATACACCCTCACGGCTGGGAGGGCGAGCATGTTTAGCGCGACTTGGGGGCGAACCCGCGACTCTCGGATTACGAGTCGCACGCCTTCGCGCTTGGCCATGCCAGGCCCAACTGAAAAGGTTAAAAGAGGTTAAATATACGCTGTTCTCTTTTGTTATTTTATCTTTTATTATGCACAGATATACTCATCGAACTTAGTAGTGTGTGTATGTATAATGTATGTACAATATAATAATTTTTGGTAAAAATTTGTCATCTTTTGTATGCATGGGTAATCTAAGTATTAATCAGTAGTTTTGGATACAATACTGATAGTTTGTTTTGTGGGATTCACGTATTATTAGGTACCCTGTCACCATCAAAACCAAGGACCCATGAAAAATTCGGGATACGAACAGTTTAGTAAAAACTAATGGGTCTAGGTACCATATCGGCAATTCTGAGGTTGATGACCTTTCCACTTAATTCTACTATGTGCTAAAACGTAAGAAGAAGCATATGTACACTGCTTTCTAAAACATCTCTTAAACAAATTCCAAGCTGCAGAACTCTAACCGTTTTTAGATCTTTTTTGCCACAATATGCAATATAATAACGAAAAAAAACAGAACCAGTATTTCTTAAAACATTAAGAAAACGTCACCAGTCGGAATAGAACATAAACAGTTTCTTGTTGTTTTTCTTTCACTTCCAAATTTTAAGGTTAAAAGACTAAAGAAACTGCACTGACTTCGTTACAAATTAATCTTCTTTTGACCTCTTTTAAGGTTTCTAGTTGATCTTCTCAAAACTAATCATTTCATTACCATAAAAGATGGACATAGCATAGTGAATAACGTGTCTGGCTACGGATCTTTAGGTCCAAGGTTCGAGCTCGCTATCTACTGCTCAGCATGCTACGTACTTTCAGCTGTGTAAATGTTACAAAATAAACAGTCATTCCAGCTATTCGGTTAAACCATGTAGGAGGTTGGTGTTTCTAACTAGTTGATTTTAATAAGCAGTTCTAAGTTATAAACTCTTGTGTCTGAATCTTGAAATGTCTGACCCTGCTATATGTCACACAAAATGTTATTAAGTTTGGTGAAGCGTTGATAAAATTTTGAAACCATTTAAGTTTTTCCCTTTTCCTTTTGCTGAAAGTACTATATATTTGTAGCTATGCACCACATTTTAATGCTTTCGTACTTAAATATTACAATGTTTGTCCTTTTGTCGACGATAAGCACTCTCTGGTATACTAGAAATAAAACCAAATGATATTTTTCACGATTCAAACACACACAGAAATAATACACTCTCAACGTTTCGGTTAAAATTCTTTTAGTCCAAAAGTGAGAAGCTCTTTAACACATTATCAATATTTATGATTGCGACGATTTTATATCTAAAAAAATATCTGAAATAATGGAGATCATAGACGACAAAATAAACTGATAAGTAGGTGAAGAGCTCAAGAGCCGACTCTGTCTGTCCACCTGTCGCCCATCTGTCTAGACAACAGAGCGGACATACCGACTCAAACCTTTCCTCACTGACATACCGACTAATGATAATTCATTTCTTGTGTTGTTTCTTTCAAGAAATTGATGAGATCAAATACAATGAGCGAATCTGAAATACCGCGTCCCCAATTAATTGTTGTCTGAAGAAAGTGATTAGTGGAGAAATTGGCTTTGGTCAAGCTCGTGAACAGTTATGATGATACACAAAAAAAGAGAGGAAATAAAACGAAGTCGAAACGAAACTTTGGTCTAAAAGATTAAAAACAATCTGCATATATATATATATATGTGTGTAAAAGTTCCAGCTGGTACAGCTCCTGTTACGAAAGAAATGACATCGGATTCTAGTTTGCGTACATCTTGTCTATTCATGTAGGAAGAACATCTAAGGAATTGACATTAAAAAAAATACATACATAAAACTTATATTTCTGGTTTAGATTTTTTTCGTATGCTTTACACCCAACAGGAAAGGAGTTACAAAATATAACAAAAACGTGAGACTCACAACTAAAAATTAAATACCAACTCTCAGGATGTTTGAATTGACAGTGGAGAAAAAAAAAAAAAGTGGCACAGATGTATGTCTGCGAACTCAGACGGCTACAAACTGGGTTTCGATACCCGTGGTGGGCAGAGCACAGATAGCCCATTGTGTAGCTTTGTGCTTAATTCTAAACAAACAAACAAACAGAAAAAATATGCACAAAATAAATTAGAACAGAAGAAACAATTAGTGGCATTTACAGCTCAAAATATACAATTAATTGAAACATATGTGCCGTATTAACTTTTTATAACACAATAAGTAATCAAGTGAATGAACCTGGAAAATTCTAGGAACTTCAAACTTCATAGGTTTTTAAGATGAACCTAAAACAAACATGTTCACATAAAAAAAACTAATTCTATTGTACAGTCGATTTCATATAGAATTAACTAGGTATAAATATATCATCAAAAATAAAGAAACTGTGAAAAAAATCTGTTAGGTTTAGGCTAAGCTAACTTTTCAATCCACTCGAGAACATTATTTTATATTTTATAGTTCTTCGGTCTCACTGCTTCTTTTTTATTTTTACTTGTTTAGACTACGCTTGTTTATTAATCAAAAACGATCTTAAAGATTCACAGCTTGAATGATTGCGTGTGATTAATCATTTCAAGGAAGGCCTGGCATGCCATTAATATTGGACCTATTATTCTTTTTAATAATATAATAGAAAGCAAGTGTTAAGAGAAACCGTGAATGAGAATCTCATAAAATTCCTAATATGGGAAATATACTTGGTTGCAATAGCAATATCCCTGATAAGGACGTTCCTTGTCAAAAGTGAGTGTGTGAAAAGATTTCCTAATGAGCTGGATGACACTGACACTAACCTTGTGCCATTACTTCGTATTAAGGTCAACGTCCAACATCAAGCGCGTGAAATGTTGAACAAGTGAGATCAACAGCATTCATTTTTTAGTATGATTTTCTTGAGTCAGGTCGAAGGTGGATGAACATTGCTAAGTGACTCCAGATGTTACCGGACTGACTTGTAATAACTGTTTGATTTGAAAAAAACAGTTTAGCATGCAGCTTTAAGTAGCTTAACCTTCCTTCGAGACAAAGTGGTTTGGCGTATGTTCAAATGGTGATATGAAAATGTGGCAATATCCAAACCGGATTAACTCCCTCTTTGGCATTTCGCGAAAACATTTTTACAGGGATTTTCCAAAAGTAGATTCCAAATCTGTCACTGATTTAATTCAGAGCACATAAATAAGTGGACCTCCTAATTACGTCCGTAACTGGGTGTAAAGAAATTATATTTGCATTATAGCGCCAATAATCATTAAACTAAAAATGTACAAAATACTAGTTCATCCATTATACTAGTTTGCATTATAGTGGTCCTGTAAATGTAAGCCATAGGCCTACAGGTTCGCTAGTACTGTCGTAAAATCAATTAATGACTAATGCTAACGTATAACATTCGATATCATTATTACAAATAATGTATATTGATGTTATTAAACATACCTTGGTTATTTAAATTTGAAACCAACCATTTAGTTGAGTTTCTTGTCTGTTCATTTTTGTACCTAATCACCAGATTTTGGAAAAAAATATACACATATATTTATGAGCCGAGGAGATGCAACCATGAATAATTTGATAATCATTCCTAAGCTCACGTGTGGAAAAAAAATCCAAAAGAAACATATACAAAACAATAAAGAACATGAAAACGGTCATTTCCTATTCATGGTTACATGAATAGATAGTAAGAAGTACGACCGAGTTATTCATCAGTAAGAACAGTTTCTTTTGATGTGTCATGGCAGGATATCAGATAAGAGTAATAATTACTAATTTGCAAAGGTCGTGACCAAGAAGGTCTCTCTAAAGGCCGACATAAAGCAAGCCTTTCTTTTCGAGATAAAGAAACAGAATGAAAGACCACGACTTTACACCTGAAGCCGTGTCAATGATCGAGATTTTCTTTACAATTTAGTTTGAAGTTTCGACAATATCGTAAGTGTATTGCGACAAGTCTGAGAAATGAAAGTTTGCATCAGGCTATGAACAACTTTGGAATTGACTTTAAGAACATCATTATAAACGTAGTTCGTACTCATTATTTACAATAAATCCGGATGAAAAACCTTAATTTAGCATTTAGCAAAAAAGTTGTTAAATCCGTTTGTGTTTCGGATATCTATAAGAAAGCCAAAAAGGGTAAGAAGCATAAGTTTTGACACTGTTCGAACCTAGTCAAGGAATTTATTTGTTTCAGCACAAAGCTACACAGAATTTACTATCTGCGCTCTGTTTACCAAGGAACAACAAATCACGGAATTTAGAGTCGTAAGTGCGTAAACTTGCCGCTGATTTATTGGGGATCATAATGGAATTCGTAGAGCAGAAATTAATTGTTACGTCACAGTCAAATTGCATTCAGTGTATATTGTTATCATTTATCTGTTTTATAATTTCAAAGTTTTAAAACTTTCTCTTGAGAAATAAAATTTGAAGTACAGTCTTATCTTTCAGAGGAACAGCGATAAGTTTACGGAGTTACAATGCTAAAATCCAAGGTTCGATACCCCGCAGTCGACACATCAAGTATCCCAATGTGACTTTGCTCTAAAACAGAAACCCGAGATAACCAATATACTGATATAAGCCTAAATACATGAACAATACGAAATAAGGGAATTTTATACTTACCTCCGAATGTGTTAAGAATAAATCGTTTAAACTAAGGTCAAATTTATTCAGTTTTAATATTTATTACCTGGTAATTTAAATACACTAAATTGACTAATAATTACATACTTGTTTAAAATAACTAAAATACGGTAATTAATATTCAAAACAAGGTTTTCTTACCCTCTTTTCTTTATAATAGCATTTAAACGATTAAGAATTACCATTCGTTCTGTTATTATACCACTTATTTAGCCATAAACCGGTTTAGAAGAGTAACGTTGAACAAAGTTTTGCACTTAAAGCTTTTACCTGCTCTATGAAACCATATCCAAGAGCATTGCGCATTGAATGGCAGAAAACTGCTTTTATTAAAACAATTGTTTAATTTTGAAGCAGAAATACACACAATGGGAGAAACTCGCTTTTATTAGAAACAAAAAACCCAATAAGTAAAGGTATGGATAAGTTTATGTTAACCTGAAGATGACCTAGGAAGATCAAAACGTTGTTTTTTGCTTATCAATAAAAGTGTTAATACCCATACCAGCCGTTCTGAGATACATTTTTATTTCAAATGGGTTTCTCGTCATCAAGAAACCATGTTTCATTTAATAACGCATTTCCAAGTATCTTTGTCTTAATTTTGCTCAAGTTACTCAATGGGCTATTTACCCTCTGCCTATTGCAGGTAACGAATCCAGAATTTTAGGATTAAAGTATTTAATCTTACCGAAAGAATAAGATTATAAAACTGCTGTTTTTGTTTGATATCAAAATAAAGAAACAAAATGAATAAATTGAGAATTATCTTGCTCAACAACATTTTTCATCATTAGCATGAGTGTCAAATGATATATGGTGAAGAATTTTATTTAAATGGAGAATATTCAATGTTTTGTTAACAGCTAAGCATTAAGTATCCATAGAACTTCAGCAAATCAACAAATTAAAAAAGACTAACTGAATTACATCTCAAAATATATTTCTATTTAATCACATACGTAAGGCGTGGCCAGTTGGTTAAGCACTCGACAAGTATTCCACGGGTCGCGGGTTCGAATCCACGTCACACCAAATATGCTCGTCCTTTTAGCAGTGGGTATGTTGTAATGTGACGGTCAATCCCACTATTCGTTTGTAAAGGAGTTGCTCGAGAATTGTCGGTCGGTGATGATGACTGTCTTCTAGTCTCAAACTGCCAAATTAAGGATAACTGGTGCAGATAGCCCTGCGCGAAATTTAAAAATAAACAATCTAATCGTATATATCTTTTTTGAAAAAAAGAAAATAAATTATACATGTTGACAATATGGTCTGTAGTCCTTTAGATTATGTACTAAAAATGTGTCAACTTATTTGTTTGTAATATCCATGCTTGAAACGTTTCTTCCATCAACTTGGGTTTTCGGTTATTTTGTTCCAATGTTTCTCATTCTCGAGATTTTGTCTTGTCTTCCATGAAGTGTGTGGAGACGTTCTAAGAATGAAAGTGGCTTTATGAAGTGGCATGTGTTCCACTGATCTGTGTGAATCATTACAGTTGGTGCTCTGAATACTGTTTTTATTGTAACCTTTCACTGGTATTATCAAATGTGATTTTATATCGATGGATTATAATGTTCCTTCTCACCTTGTCTGTTTCATCAATGCCTACCTTAAACAAGACATTATGTCCAACATTTTAAGTAGAGACGCCCTGTGACTAACTTCGTAGCTTAACCGACACAAATCATCAGAGAAATTACTTGGTAAGGAAATGGAAAAAAACATTTCCCAAAAAACTCTTCATAAAAGACATTTTATAACTGTGTTAGCTTCTTAGGGTGAGCATAACTGATTTCAAGACGGGCATGAATGTTCTCAGAATCTCTTTATTGATATATCTGAACCTAAACCACAATGTTGCTACAAGTGCTCCTAAAACAGGAGATTGATATGTTAGGGTGGGCCTGTTGCAGCTTCAACCACAACATGCTGTTGCAATCACCCCAAATTAAGAGGTTATACATCAGGGGAATTTTGCAACTAAAGACAAATTTTGCTACGGTTGCCCTTAAAATAAAAGGTTGGCATGCATGTCAGGTGCTGTTGTGGAGTATATACACAGTTTAATATTTACTGCTTTGTATGCTTTGAATCTTAGATTATGTTGTTCATTGTATGTAACAATGCATGTATATCTACGCATTGACCTTACGAAATTGGATTTTTAATGTAAAAAAATAGGTTCAGACTGTAGTCTACTAGTACGTGATTTAATAATTAGTATCTGGTAATCAGTTTTATATAGAATTATTCTGACTACTTAGCAATCCGTTAAAAAAAACAATAATTAAAAATTTGAATGTACGTTTGTAGATTAAATACAGAATGAGTAGGTTTGGTTACTTTCTTTGTATCTGAGTACAAGCTATACCAGTGATGGCGAACCTATGGTACGCGTGCTCAAGGTGGCACGCAGCATGCATTGCCGCCTCTTAATTCTTTAAGCCATAATGTTAATTCATAATAATTAAACATTTATATATATACATATAAAGACTATCATTTTTACGAAATGCAGCAGCGAATGATTTTTTAACCCGAGAGCAGTGAGAAATATTCACAGAAGACGTCTCACGCCCTCTTAGCACCAGTTTCGCAGTTGCGGGAACATGTGACATCGGATGACACGTTTTGAATTCCTCACAGACCCAGTGTACACATCAGTATTTGAGTAAGTAAACTGTTAGTATTGTCTTCGCTCTGCTTATATTTTTCTTTTGTTGTTTGAGAGTGAGTATTGGATATTTAGTGATAATAACGGTAAATATGCATTTATTTTTTCGCAGTAAATATATGAATTATATAGTTAAAATTATGTCATTTGCTTAGCGTGCGTGTGTTTCTGATCAGTTAGATAATTATAAATTTATTTTTATATTAATGACATAAATTTTCACCTGCTGTTTTGTTATGTGAATTAAATTATTGTATTTAAATTCATTGGTGAGATATTTTTAAATTATATTAGCTCTGAAAGAATGATGTGCAGGACCTCATCTGTAGAGCAGCATTGTGAAAATGTTAATAAATGGTTTTGTAATAAGAATGAGCAGAAACAAAAGGAACACATTTTTCGAGAAGTGAGCAACAACAATATACAGTCAAATGTTTTGATAAAATTTGTTTCAGGTAGTGCCAACTAGCTGCTGCTAGTTTTAAGATTTCAAAGATTATTCCTCAACATGGAAAAACCACTTAGTGATGGGTAGTATATTAAAGAATCATGGCTAGAATGTGCTTCTTTCCTTTATGATGTTTTTTTTTAATTATATATTCAGCGCATTAAGAAATTGCAAGTGAGTAGAAATACTGTAAAAGATAAAGTATTAATGGAAACAAACATAGCAGAACAGCTAACAAAAGATATTGGTTAATGTAAATGTTTTTCCATTTGTCTTTATGCACTGATGTTACATCAACAGCTAGGATAACCATTATTGCTCGATTTTGTAGTGGTGATGAAATCTGCGAAGAACTTATTAACTTGGTAACGTTACCTGAAATACTTAAGGCAGAAGTAAATGAATTATCCAATCGACAAGTTGAGCTTTCAGAAATAGTTTCCGAGAAAACCGATGGTGCATCCAGCATGATTGGTAAAGAAGTAGGTTTTGTAAATCTATTTGCAAAATATGTTGGACATTCACTGGTAAGCTTTCATTGTATTATACACGAGGAAACTTTTTGTACAAAAGCTGGCCATAAGAAGCATGAAAATTGTAACCCAGGAAGTTAATTTTATTTCTGTGCATGCTTTGAAAAATACAATTTCAGAATTCACTGAGAGTGGCAAATTCGGTGTACGACTCTGTTCTTTGGCTAAGTAAATGTTCTGTCCTTAAACGATTTGTTGAGTGCTTGAATGAAGTTTGTCTATTTTTGACAAATGAACAATTTTCTTGTCAAGATTAGTTTGGTTTCTTTTGAATTTCGCGCAAAGCTGCACGGGGACTATATGCGCTAGTCGTCCCAAATTTAGCATTGTAAGACTAGAGGAAAAGCACCTAGTCATCACCACCCACCACCAACGCTTGGGATAGTCTTTTACCAACGAATAGTGGGATTGACAGTCACATTATAACGCTTCACAGCTGAAAAGGCGAGCATGTTTGGTGTGACGGGGATTCGAACCCGCGAATCAGATTACGAATCGAGTGCCTTAACCACCTGGCCATGCCGGGCCTTCTTTTCAAGAATTATCTGATGTTGTGTGGGTTTGCAGATTGATGTTTTTTATCGATTTCTCTTTACATTTAAATGACTTGAACACCAAACTGAAAGGATCTGGCAAAATACTCGATGTCATGTTTGATAACATAGAAGCTTTTGAAATCAAACTGAAAAATTTTAACGTGATGTTTACAATAGCATTTTTAAATATTTTCTGAACTTAAAAAACACATGACAGATCTTGAAATTAATTCATGAGAAAATATATATTCGGAGCTTGCAAATGCAACTTTCAATCAATATTAATTCAACTTTTGGACAATTTTCTTTAATATTTAGTAAGTCCAGGTTATTTGAAGAAACTGCAAAATTCATAAAGTACACAGACAGCGTAACATTACATAAACTGAATTTGGAAATGTTGTAATTGATTAATTTGGATAATTTTGAGATGCAACTGATTAATTTACAAAACAGATCAATTTGGAGGCAAAAATTTGTCGACTTAGGAGCTGGACTAGAGAATAATGAAAGAGATCGGTTAGTGACTGAAATAATTCAAAAAATGAGATTCTGAAATTTTGGCTTGTTTTGAATTTCGCTGTGGGGGCATTATAATGTGACGGTCAATCCCACTATTCGTTCGTGAAAGAGTAGCCAGACAGTTGGCGGTGGGTGGTGATGACTAGCTGCCTTCCCTCTTGTCTTACATTGCTAAATTAGGGACGGCTAGCGCAGATAACCCTTGAGTAGCTTTGCGCGAAATTCAAAACAAACAAACAAACAAACTTACTCTTAATAGTAAAACAATTAATATACGTAAATAACCAAAAGGACTCTCTTTTCGTTAAAAAACGTCTATTGTTATTATTACTAATTCATCAGTTTTATTTCTTGTAAATTACTATAGTTGTTATATGTAACTCTTAAAGCTATTCCATTTAAAATAATTCAGAATAATAATAAATGATAATCTGCTGCTGAAAATTACGCGAGGCTCACGAGACAATTTTTAGATTATCCCCAATTTGGGCATGCAGTCTCAAAAATGATCGCCATCCCTGACCTATACACTGGATTATCTGCGCTATGTTTGCTTTGGGATCAATTCCCGATTTAGCATTATAAGCAGCCCCGAGAGTCACGGTTGTAATAGCACTCAACATTTGAAAATCTTAAATAATTCGTTATTTCAACTTTAAATTGTTTATTTTCTTGTAAGATATAAATACCTAAATGCCAATAAATCGTGGTGGGCGCAATATAGATAGTACACTGCATATCTTTGTGCTTAAGAACAAACAAAGGAGTCACAGTCATGAAATATTAAATAAATTATACTGGTTGCGACTGACAAAATGTAATTTATTTTAAACACATCTAATTTAAAGTATAATGAACGTTAGACATTGGGTGTAATATGTTTAATTAAAAAAAAAATAGGCTCGGCATAGCCAGGTGGTTAAGGCGCTTGACTCGTAATCTAAGGGTCGTGGGTTAGAATCACCGTCACACAAAACATGCTCGGCCTTTGAACCGTGGAAGCGTTATAATGTGAAGCTCAATCCCACTGTTCGTTGGTAAAAGAGTAGCCCAAGAGATGACTGTGGGTTGTGATGACTAGCTGCCTTCCCTCTAGTCTTGCACTACTAAGTTAGGGACGTCTAGCGCAGACAGCCCTCTAGTAGCTTTCGCGAAATTAAAAAAACAAACAATTAGAAAATAATAATATATATGATCGCTGCCCTAAAAGATGGATTCACTTAATGTTCGTAAACTTTTTTACTGCATAAAATTAAGAAACTTTTCATGTTTATATTGTGGTTTAGGACATATAATTTAAGACACAATTAATTTATCTTTTCTCATTTCATACGCGTGTGTTAAATTTTAAGGTTTTCTGGGTTAACTTTGTCTTTTGTTGTTGTTGAATGTTAATAGATGGGCAGCGGTATTGTTGAGATGATATAAGCCGGCATTTTTTGTATTCTATACAATTATCTTTTAATTGATCTGAACACGTGCTACATTCAAAAAATCGTGAGATAAATAAAAGAAAATTCACGAGACAGATTTTAAAACAAACTCCATTAAAACAAGGGAAACTATGCCTTGAGTGCTTGATTTAATATTCTTTTCATATCCCGATATTTTAATACCCGTGGAACATGTATGGTTCATATTTCGTTTTAAAATAGAAACTGTGGCTACAGTGGGAGGTCTACTCACGTTTTTCGTGTGAAAACAACTGATGTTGAATTCACAGCACTCTATTCAACAACAACTTATCCTTACTCAATCTCATGCATCAGAGGGCACAAAAACGACCTCCAATAATTTTTGAATAAATCTTAGCAGCCCATAAGCTACCGTGTGATCTAAACAGATTTATTTAAGATGGTTAAACACCAATATCCGAAATAAATATTGGAGATATTAATAGTTATCTGTTCCAAACTCAGAACAAATAACAGATCGTAAAAAATGGAAGAATTCAATAACAGAGGCAGTTTAAAATGGATTTTAGTAACGTTTGAAATACCTTATTCACTACTTAACTTGCAACACGGCAGTAGGGTTCTTAGATTAACAAAGGACGAAACAGTGATTGATTGGAATTAAGCACAAAAGCTGAACAATGGGGTATCCAGACTTTGCTCCCCACGGGAACTGAAACCTGGTTTCTAGCAATGTGAGTCCATAGGCATCCCGTTGTGCCACTGGGGAGAAATGACGAAAGACAGTGGCTGTTTTGCACAACAGTTTTATGGAGCTCATAAAAAAATATCTATTAGAAAACATGTTTTCATTATATTTATTGGATAAATATGAAAATAGGCTATCTACTCACGTACTTTCTTAGTGGGTTAAATATCAAATTTTAAAATAGGAAAGATAATTTGGGGCCATCCTATATTTTAAAGGCCGAAAACAGTCATATGATTTTTATTACAAATTTTAAGCTTATTGGTCTCTAATACTTCAACAGCTTTCAGCGTTTAAACCATAAGCTTTACATAGCCATCTACACAAACACAGCAGCTTAGAAATGCTCTTAAGTCCTTCGTAAGAATATTTCTTTCACACTACTCATACATTTATCTGTGCCTATTAATAAGGTGGATACATTATCAACTACTATTTGTTCCTGTCCCTCTTAAAATGTTATTATTATATATCAACTTAGTTATGACATTGAAACACATATAGATTTATAGTTTTACAAATCATTAGTGGCGAGATGTCTGTGAAATTTCTGCCCCCGAATTCTATACAATGTTTATGAGAAGTCGTAGTATATTTAGGCTTACACATAAACAGGGTGGCCACACTGGCTGTGTCTTCTTGTTTTTCAACGCATGCGTTTCTCCAAGTAAAAGTAGCCAAGGCACGAAAAATGCATACAACGCATCGATTTATACGTGGTTGTTTTCACACCACAAGTCAAGTCATCACACTAACATTCAAACATAACATTTGAAAATAGAGCTAATTGTGTTTGCTATTCGTTTCTCGAGTATTTAAACACAGAGTGCTTCATACACTACTCCAATATTATTAATCCAACCATCTTCAACTTAAGAAGAGCTAACCTATATAAAAGCCAGAATATGTCAAATCACATCACGCTTGATTTCTCGAAATAGGAAGACTCATAGAAACCAAAACGCATTTATGCGATAGAATTATTCGATTACTTCCTGGCCATTACGATTTTAGTGAAATGTGTGAAAAGGGGCCGTGAGAGGGGTGCCTTAATACCTTATAAGTATAGTGAGTGTCAGTATAATAAGACTAAAATAAAGACGTAGTGTGCTAACCTGGAGCCAAGTGCGTGAAATTTATCATGAAAGTGAAAACATCGATTCAGTATTCAACTTAAATCGTTTTTGAATTAAACTATTTCGTGTTATATCACCATTATAAATAAAAAACAAATTTCTTTAATCAAAGGAGACTTTAAATTAAGAAATAAACAAATGTTTTTCTAGTATTGTTGTCTATGCATTCGATTTATTTTTTCAGCACCTAGACTAATAACAACATCAGATTGTACTTTTGTTGCTAAGCAACATGACATAAACACCATTGTTGGAACGTGGTGTTACCAAAACAAACTAGCTTTTCTAACAATTAGCTGTTCATCAGATTCTTTTACCAGCTGCGTCGCTGATTCATTATATAGGTGATTACAAATTTTACTGGGTCACAAAAGAGTGTGTGTTTTCTTACAGAAAAGCCACATCGGGCTATCTGTTGAGTCCACCAAAGGGAATCAAACCCCTGATTTTAGCGTCGTAAATTCGCTGTACTAGCGAGGAATCATACAAAGGAATTAACTGACGTTTTACTGTCTAAGCTGTACTTTTCTGCCTCTGTATTAGTCAAGCTTAATTTCGCAAAATTTATTTCAGTTAGCCATGATTTGTGAGGTTAGGGTATACTATGCGGTTGGAGTGGCAGTAATTTCCTCGTAATTTTTGAAGGGCTGTACGTTAGTACTTACATATAGGTACACGTTTGAAGAAAATATTTCTACCTGTCATTTGCAAACATCTTGGATGCATTACTAAAAGACATGACCCAGCAGACCACAGAATTTTAATCACATTAAGACTTTCAATATTAACTTTTATAATGATTTAAAAGGATCGTAACAAAAAAAATTAAACGTGGGCGAGAATATAGATCGGCAACGAGGAAATAAAAGGCGATTTGTAACTACGAAAAGAAGAGCGTGTGTGTTTTCTTATAGCAAACCCACACCGGGCTATTTACCGAGCTCACTGAATGGAATCAAACTCCCGTTTTTAGCCTTGTAAAAGCCTTGTTTCAGACTTACCGTTGTACTAGCGTCGGTCTACGAAAAGAAACCGTTGAAGAAAAACAAAACTTAATTTTATCTCACAAATATTTTAAAAAATAATTTGCCACTTTAGAGCACACTACTAGATACATATATTAATTTAAGGTATGTCTGAAGTCACGCATGGTACTTTTTCTGCACTATTTTATGTAGCGCTTCACTTCACACACATACATGCATGTATTTGGTCCTTTCACTGAGTATCTGACGGTTTTAGACATTGCACTAACTTAATTGAGTCGTTTTTGTTTTCTTTACGGGTTGATTGTTTAGAGATTTATTATGTATTATTACAGAAAATGAATGAAAGACGCATTTGTGTGTGTAAAAAAAGACATTTCTATTTGTAAAAATGAGTGCTCTCCTTGGATTGTAGTTTAATTTATGACGCATGTGTGACCGCTGTTAAACTGTCCAAGTGAAAAGGGGCAAGATCACGTTTGGATTTTAAAACATCGCTGCATTTCATACTGTTGTCACAAGGATTTCTGTTCGCTGATTTATTATAACACTTACAGCATATATTAGTTTTGATTTTCTTGTATATTTCGGCAACTGAATCAAGCGGTATTGTTTACGACGTTAAAGTAAATAGATAGATAATTCCACGAATAAATATTTTGATATGTTTAACATACCATCCACTTTTGAAATAGAAAAAGCCCCGGCATGGCCAAGCGCGTTAAGGCGTGCGACTCGTAATACGTGGGTTCGCGCCCGCGTCGCGCCAAACATGCTCGCCGTCCCAGCCGTGGAAGCGTTATAATGTGACGGTCAATCCCACTTTTCGTTGGTAAAAGAGTAGCCCAAGAGTTGGCGGTGGGTGGTGATGACTAGCTGCCTTCCCTCTAGTCTTACACTGCTAAATTAGGGACGGCTAGCACAAATAGCCCTCGAGTAGCTTTGTGCGAAATTTAAAAACGAACAAACAAAATGAAATATAAAAATCAATAAATATAAATAAAGGTTTGTTTGTTCGTTTCTTTTTAATTTCACACAAAGCTATTCAAGGGCTATCTACGATAGCCGTCCCTAATTTAGCAGTGTAAGACTAGAGGGAAGGTAGCTAGATATCCCCACCCACCGCCAACTCTTAGACTACTCTTTTACCAACTAATAGTGGGATTGATCGTAACATTATAACGCCCTCACGGCTGATAGAGCGATCTACGTCAAACGTCTTAACTCACCTGGCTATGGCGGGCCTACGAAGAAAGAAGAAAGGATTGGTTTGTTTGTTTTGAATTTTGTGCAAAGCTATTCAAGGTACCTGCGTTAGCTGTCCTTTATTTAGTAGATAGAGATAGACTAGAGGGAAGGCAGCTAGTCAACATCACCTGTTGCCAACTGTTGGACTATTCTTATGCCAACGAATAGTGGGATTGACCGTTACATTACAACGTTCTCACTTCTGACAGGGCGTGCACGTTCCGTGACTGACTCGAACCCGTAGATTGCGAGTCGATCTTTTTTACACAAAGCAAGAAAATAGGCTATTTTCATTCTATACTTCGCAGGGAATAGAACTCCGGGTTTTAGCGTTGTAAGTCTGTAAATATGCCGTTGACCCATGAAGAAATTATCCAGTTGTTAAAAAAATAAAAGCTTTAAACTGCTACCAATAAGGTAGTTTGTACAATTCAGTAACTTCGAATAGCTACTTATATGCTTCTTTGATTATTCTAATTATTTGCATTTTCGCGCATTATTTGTCACGCTAGCAAACATTGCCAACATGTGAAATGTCCAATTACTTTAAAATTGTTGAATGGTCATCTTTATTTTTTGCACATTTTTATGGCAGTTGGAAATAGACAATTATATCAGAGCATCTACGAGGTAACAGGCAGATAACTAGTTTATTGAGAGGAAAATACATTCATAAAGAAATACGCTGATAGCAATTTGTATTCAAACTATTTTTATTGCTTAAATATAATAAATACAACACAGAAGATAATGACATTAAATGTGATTTCTATTATATTATTATACTACAAAGAATATTACGCGCTTTTCCTTCAAAATGCTAGAAATGGAGAACACTATTATATCTATATAGATACATAGTAGTTACACGGACATACAACAGACAACACAATTATATTCATATAGATAAGTAGTTACGTGGACTTAAAGCAGACACTACTATTATATTTGTATATACATAAGTAGTTACATGGACATACGAGACACTGCTATCATACTTATATAGATATATACACCAGTATCAGTTACTTTATGACTTCTAGTAGTATTATGAAAACCAATGAGCCAAAAGTTTCAATGTATAGCAGTTAAGAGATGATTTAGAATCCTAATGATTGCCATTTTGGTATCAAGTATAAAACTGCCTTTAGCTTATAACTGCGACCGACTATTCTGCGAAGGAGGTTGTTTTCCATATTATGACGTTGTGAGAGGAAATTTGTTTTTATTTTTCTTGTTGTTGTTTTAGAAAGTAGAGTCACTTGAAGACCGTTGAAGGACTATGGTTTCACCTTTCTATTTATTACCACAGGTGATCCTGGACTATTCTTACACGCGGAAAATCTGGGCTTTGGCTGAACCATTCTAAGACATTGATATTGTGGCTATGAAACGATAAATTGATCGTGTTATTTGTGGGTCTGCCATAGCCCCTGAAATATGTTCATTTAAGACACATTGATATCCATGTACTATAAAACGTGCAAACATTTGTCAGGCATAATGAAATCAGTACAATAACAACGCTATCCTAACCATTCACAACAAAATGAAATTTACCTGCAAATGCATGAGTAAAACTACTTCCTTTAGTTCAGATATTCCAAAGGTATGAATTTTCACGCTAAACGAAACGGTACAAGTAATCTTGTTAGTGGTGTACAATTTATGAAACCCAGCCTTTACAGAAAGAAAACCAACTTAGTAGCTAAGTACTTCATGCGCAGGTCTGTGAGCTATATATCGTATTTATTTACCCAGAGCTTTATTGGACACAATAGGATCTCATAAATTTGATACAAAAATTGCCTCTTTTTGTTTTAACATTACTTTCTGACTTACAAGGTTATCGACTCAATATATTGCATTTCAGCAAAAATAGTGAAATTCGTTCGCAATCAATCGTTACAATTGTGTCATGTATTGAATTTCCACTTACTTCTTGGTGTCTTAGTAGTTTACACAAAACTTAGCACTGATTATCTATGTGAGTGTGTGTGTGTGTTTAAACCAACTAGTTCAGGGCTGAATGTCGTAATGTACAAGGTTCGAGATGCAAAATGTACCTATGTGAGTGTTTGTGAGTGTTTTAAAGCAACTGGTTTAGAGTTGCATATCATGGGGCCCTAGGTTCGAGATGCAATATGTCACTGAAGACTTTCCGCACTTTCATCTATGTGGTGTGACAGTCGTAAGAATATTCGGTTAAAACTAGCAGCGTAGGCAGAGAAAGTAGCTGAATTTTTGTCCTCTCTCTGATCAGAAGTTCAAAATTAAGCTTGACTATGTCTGAACATTTAGGCTCTCTGAATCTGGTGGAAGCTCATGTGTCGACTGAGGAGCCGTTTGGATTAAAAATACCAGTAATGGTTTCTACTTTTGCAGAGCATCTTGATTCGCCATGTTGTATATTTTAGACATAAGTCTCTATACTTTTGACCAAGTAATATATATTTTCAAAGATCAAAACAATAATTATGAGACACAGTTATAACTTATACAGATAATTTTGATAACAAAGCCTTTTGATTTGTCCCCCAGTGGCACAGTTGTATGTCTGCGAGCTTACAATATTAAAAACCGGATTTCGATACCCGTGGTGGCAGAGCACGGATAGCCTACGGTGTAACTTTGTGCTTAATTATATAACAAGCAAATAGACTTCTATAAATAAGATGCGCATTTGGACCCGGCATGGTGAGGTGTTTATAGTGCGCTTGACTCGCAACCTGAGCGTCGCTGGTTTGAGTCCCACTGAACATGTTTGCGCTTTCAGTCGTGAGGCGGTCATAAGTGACAGTCAATCCACTATTCGTTGGTAAAAGAGTTGGCGGTGAATGGTCTTCCCTCTACTATTTTACTGAAAAATTAGATACAGTTAGCGCAGAAAGCATTCATGTGGGTTTGCGCGAAATTCAAAACCCAAAGATTTAGATTTCAGCATTACGTACTTCGCAAAACAAACGTTGTCATACTGCACGGGTGATACAAATGAACTCTATATGTGTACACATAAATAAAATTAATATGTTTCGTCATTACTGACGCTTATGAAAAATCATGTTTGTTTTTTATTCAAAGGTATATTACGGGTTATATGCGCTCTGTCTACCGTGAAAAATCGAACCACGGATTTTAACCTAGTGAGTCCTAAAACTAACCACTGGCACATTATCGTACATCACAAAATGCATGGATAAAAAGTTATTAAGTTAACTTCCAATAACTCGCAGGGTTTGTTTATTTGTTTTTTGAATTTCGCGCGAAGCTACATGAAGGCTATCTGCGCTAGCCGTCTCTAATTTAGCAGTTTAAGACTATAGGGAAAGAAGCTGGTCATCACCACCCACCGCCAACTCTTGGGCTACTCTTTTACCTACGAATAGTGGGATTGACTGTCACCTAATAACGCCCCAACGGTTAAAAGGACGAGCATATTGGGTTGACGGGTATTTGAACCCCCGATCCTCAGATTACGAGTCGAGTACCTTAAACACCTGGCCATGCCGGGCCAAACTCGAGGGTAGGGAGATATAAAGGGCATTATACCTTTAAACCATAAATAAAGAAACCAGGTTCGAATGTGTACAATACCGCAAAATATTACCCGAACTTCAAGCTGTGGGTACGTCATAAGATAAACGTACGGATGGTGGAATGTCGTTGACCAACTTGAAAGCCAAGGATAGTCTTAGTAATTATACTATTGGTGTAGGAAACAAATACAACTGAAAACCTGTTGAAAAAAAGATCAATTCAGTTTACTGTCTATGTAATTCAGTATAAACTTCAATATTATTACTTTTCTTAACACAAAACATTTTCCACCTCTATAAAATACACTTTTATCCAACCAGTAAAACATGTAATAAAACTGCAAGTAATTTTTCTCAAGTCACCATGTTAATTAATTAAATATTTATATTTTAAAAAATTACGGAAAACAAGAATCTGGCCTCGCATCACTATACAATAACAGCTCGTTACAAGAATAGGGAAGTTAATTAGCCATTTTATCGTAATAATTGGAGGGTTTTTCTTTGTTCGACAAACCTTGTGAAGATAACTCCCTGTAAATAGACATATCCTGTCCTGAGCCTAATCACTTAGAGTCATATAAAATCAGATCACTAACGATAATTAAAGTCTTTGATATTTTCAAGGTTCATATGCTATGCATGTGTACACACATATTTATTAAACAAAAGTTGTGGGGAACAAAGTACAGTAAGATTAGACAGACAACTTTGTCTTTAATACTGACAATTTAATTTATATATTCGCAGCATCTTTAACAAACTTTCTTTTCAGACGATTTTTCCCTTTCGTAGTTTTATTTCTCTAGATATTTTTTATTGTTTTTTGAATGATAAAAAAATGCGAACTCAGTTTTTTTTAAAGTAACAAAATAAAATAGCGATGCTACATAAGTTACATTTAACTTCATCCACACGACACGGCATGGCCAGGTGTACGACTCGTAATCTGAAGGTCGCAGGTTCGCATCCCCGTCGCCCCAAACATGCTCGCCCTCCCAACCGTGAAGGTGTTATAATGTTACGGTCAATCCCACTATTCATTGTTTAAAGAGTAGCCCAAGAGTTAGCGATGCGTGGTGATGACTAGCTGCCTTCCCTCTAGTTTTACACTAGTAAATTAGGGACGGCTAGCATAGATAGGCCTCGAGTAGCTTTGTGCGAAATTCAAAAACAAACAAACAAACAAACTTTATTCACAAAACCAGCCATCCCTGATCCATAATAAACAGGTAGAAGATTTAATCGATTAATTACTTTACATTTTTTGTGTAAGTTATGTTACTCAAGTGAGGTCAATCATACATTCATTAAATTTATTTTTGATTGTATGAGTGAAATAAGTTAACTGTCTGTTAAAGTCTTTAGTTTTAAAGTTTAAATTTATCTATGTCTTAAGTATCAACTGGTGAAGAAAAACCTTAATATCTAAGATTGTATGCTTAAAATTTTACAAAGAGTTTTATCTGTACACAGTCGTCATTAGTTTTTAACCAACAGCCTACAGGAAATGAAACTAGTCAACAGCATGCGTTGTAAACCATTGACTGGCCGAATAGTTATGGACTGTAAACACAAAAGTTCATTACCAACATCCTTTACGTTGGGGTCGTGAGTGCGTTATAAGAGTGGCGATCAAAATCTCTGTTGTTCGATTAAAGTAGCCCAGGAATTGGTGAAGTCGTTGCTGTTGTTGCCTTCCATGTAGTCTGTCAAAGTTACCAGCGCAAATATATTATAACAAAAATAAAAAAATGAAGGAAGACCTTGATAGAGATTTGATTTCACAACATCCTCCTTAACGAAAATTGTGAGAAAAGTTTCGAATCAACTCACGTTAGTTTCATGAAAAACTACGAGAAACATTTTGAATTGATCCCGTCACGCTTTTCTTGTCAATGAATCTTTATGTGAGTACTTTACGTTGAAACCCTCTTTCAGATTCATTAATAGAGTAGCAGTTACAACATTCTGTTTGTTTTCATTTTGTTTTTAACAGTATATAAACATCAAGAATGATATATTGCAGCTGTGGGAGGAAGTTTTAGTAAGGCTTATGGTATTATATTGGTAGACAATATCATCTTAGAGACCCAACTTACGTCGTAAGACTGAAATGCTGGTGTTTAACTTCAACTGGTATTATTGCCGTAAGTTGCATTTTTTAATATTCCAAGTTAAATATTTGTTGCTAGAGGAAATATGTCATAACATCTCCTAGATATTTCACGATTGTAAGGAACTTAGACATTTTGTGTAGTAAGAGAAAAACGAATAGGGGCATTAATTGGTGAGTCAATGAATAAATCGGTTCAATGCCAGTCAACTACTTACTCGGTTAGTAATTCAGTGTTTATTGTCTATTGATTAACGATTAAGTTTGCCCTACAGTGAAGATTGCCATTGGCAATAGTTAAAGAAAAAATAAACAAATTTATCATCGTTTACCTAAACCAGAATTGAAATTATTTTTTTAATAAATAAGCCCAAAGATTCAACTGAAAAATAGAATACATTAATGTTAATATGTTATGGACCCTTGAATTATATTCTACGTCATCGGCTGATTGCACAAATCTACATTACGTTCAAGATTTCTTCCCGCTAGTTTCGTATTTGTAACTCTTATTTGCATACTTCAGGTTCATAGTGAATATTAGTGTATTTCGTATAAATAATATGTTTTGCCCAAGGAGCTAGTTAATTAACATAATTTAAAATGTTAAAATCAGTTTTGTTCAAAAATAATTAGAAAGAGAAAATAAAATAAATTCGTTACTTTACAATGCAGACAGGCTACTGACATGGCATCTACTTATTAATTTTACGAGACAACCTTTTTTATTTCAAGCGGGAACGTATCTTCTTCACACAAAACAAAAGCTAGTTGAAGAACCTCCTGGCAACAGCCATCCAATGGTGTAACAACTTAAAAGTCACGCACAGCGAATTTTAAACACTTTGTTATGGATTATGCGACATTAATCTGTTACAATGTGCTTAATGTTTCAAACCAGAAAGGTGCCGGATCTCAGATAACGAGTGTGGGAGAGAGTTTTAGAAGATAGCAATCTAAACGTTGTCGAGTCTTTTATCTGTCGTGGAGTTGGAAGGGAGTAACGTAGTAGACTACTTCAGATAAATATCAATTTTCAATGGGACAGAGGCAGCTTTAAAAGTACTTACAGTATTTCCGCCTTTAGATAAACATAAAATCCAAAACAGGTTTAGAATCTCTGGTTTCTAAAGATTCAGCAGAAATTTAATTTTGCTGTTGTGAGTAACGCTATCTGTCGCAAATTCGCTGTTTGTAAATTAGAATTGATTTATAGGTATCACAAGTTGATCTATTTGAAGCTTACCATTTTATGCCTTTTGCACAGTGTTATCAAAATCAAAAGCGAATTCATTAAAAATATACCGAAACAAAACATGAAAAATTAAAATTAAGAAAATTATAACTTCTATAGGTGTACCCCGATGTTTAATGGCAAGTCTGTAGAGTTATCACTGAAATAAACGTCAGATTTCAATACCCCAGGTATGCAGAGTATATATGGTACATTGTGTATCTTTGTACTTAACAGAAAATAAAAAAAAACAATTCTCTAAAACACAAATATTTACATTCGTACAGATAATAAAGGTTTTCTCATTTTAAAGATCGTGCTTTGACGTTCCAAGTAGCAAGCTTTGGATAAATTCTTCTCATATAAATATTTAGTGTTTAAGCCAAATAATGGTCGGTTTACGTAAAGTTTCATACAAAATAAACTTTTAATTGAAGTTTGAATATTTGAATACATATACAAAGGACAGTGCTTCACAAGAAAGTTGGATATCAGACTAGTGGTTGATACATAAGTCCAAAATATTTCTGTTCCATACCAAGAAAATATGGCATTATTTAGAAGGTTCTATAATGTCATCTCAGCATGCCACTAATGTCCATTCTAATAGAAAAATAAGGAAGATTATATATTTTCAGGTATCACTTGACCTTTCACTGGGAAAGATTGCTATCAGCCTCTGCATAATGTATTCTACTTTCCTGTAATCGTACCCTTGAGAAGGTGTATACAATAGATTTAAAACTGGCACCTTTTCTTGCCAACTTATTTTTGTGTTTTCTTGGTAAATAGTAGTTAAAGAATTGTCCTCATATATACCATAGAAGAATGTGGTATGCAAGACAAGTTCTGAAAATTCTAGACAGACTTAAAAGTTTTCAAATTTGTAAATAAGAAAGGTACAAGACAAGACATTTGTCTACATATTACACACCTACCATCTTGAACAATTTGTGTTAGGTTTGTTGTATTTTCCAAAAAACAAAGTTTGTATTGATCATAAATAAAAAGCGATCGGGCATGGCCAAGTGGTTAAGGCACTCGACACGTAATACGAAGATCGCGGGTTCGAGTCCCCATTACACCAAATATGTTCTCCCTTCCAGCTGTAGGAATGTTATAATGTGACGGTCAATCCCACTATTCGTTGGTAAAAGAGTAGCCCAAGAGTTGGCTCCAAAATTAAAGACGCCTAGTACAGATTTCCGTTGTGTAGCTGTGAGCGAAATTAAAAAAAAAAAACATAAATCGAGCATAAATACGCACACCTAGAAACAATAGCAGATGGAACTGCTACATGGTACAATAAACTAATTTGACAAAAATTGGAAAGAGAAATATACTTGACATAAAGAGGTTAAACCAAAACATCTTCCTCCAATAAATATATATTTTCTAAATTAATAAGAAAGGCCACCTATAAACTATACTCTACATCAGTTTAGGGATTAATTACTAAAGATTAAAAGGTTTTTATGTAAATGTTTTCTAGCTAATACCCCAATGATGGTAAAAATAATTATAAAACTATAAAGAGAAATGACTTATTTGCACCATATGTACGTATGTAAAGATAGTGCATGGATATTGCCCTGAAAGGAGCCTGAGTAAGTGCGAGTTACTCTAGCCCTCGTGTACAAAACCAAAATTTAAAGGAAGGAGTGAGAGGTCGACGAAACCTGACCCTCCTGGGTATATAAACATCAATACTCAAATACCTCTAAGAGAGAGAGAGATAGGACAATCGAGCATGAAACTTTTTAAAGTTTTTAACAATTAAAAGAATATGTTGGTCAAAATAACAACCATTCAACTTTAAAAATACCTTGAAATAACTGAGCGTTAATACAAAAAAGTTTTATTATTTCACGAAATATGTTCTTGAAACAAAACATAAAGTGAAATGTTTTATGCTAACAAGATATTTTGTCTAATATTAGTTTCGTCAAAGAAACCCATTTTACAATTTGAAGGTGCATTTAAAGAACTCTTACATATTTAATATTGTCAACATATTTAAAAACACCGCTCAATGATGAATAACTTATTTTATTTAAATTTCAAGTTCAGCATCGATAATTTGAATGACAAAGTTAATTACAGTATTCTTTGCTCTTGATGAAGGAGTAAAACCAAACCATTGAGAAAATAAAACAACTTGTGAGATTTTTTGGCGTTCATGTCACTTTAATTATTTGTAATAACAAAGTTATTTGTCTGAGTGCTAAGTTTTCAAATATAAAGTTTAGAATTAGAAAAAAAAGAGTAACTTAACTCATAAAAATTACATTTTGAAATAATGCAGAGGTTGACAAGGTTATATAAACAGTTCATATCCGTTTTTTGTTTGGTTTTTAAGAGAAAATTTTTGTTTGTTTTTGAATTTCGCACAAGGCTACACGAGGTCTATCTGCGCTAGCCGTACCTAATTTAGCAGTGTAAGACTAGAGGAAAGGCAGCTAGTCATCACCACCTACCGCCAACTCTTGGGCTACTCTTTTACCAACGAATAGTGGGATTGACCGTCACATAATAATGCCCTCACGGCTGAAAGAGCGAGCATGTTTGGCGCGATGGGGATGCGAACCCGCGACCCTCAAATTACGAGTCGCACGCCTTAACACGCTTGGCCATAACGGGCCCACGAGAGAAGGAAGAGGCGTGTACTAACCGATTAATGGGACCATTAATTAACCGATTACCAAATACCAAATGTTGCTCTGCTTTAATGATTAGTTGTGTCCCGATTAGTATTTACGTCGCAACCTGGGAGAGTCAGGTGAAATTTATACCTGTTCCTCCTCTAATGATTAGACTAATGGTGTTACAATAGATTTAAAACTGGCACCTTTTCTTGCCAACTTATTTTTGTGTTTTCCTGATAAATAGTAGTTAAAGAATTATCCTCATATTTTCTCTCAAACAGAGAAATGTATTAGAAAAACATTTCCGACAGATAAGCCTAGGCAAGTAGACTGGGGTAAAACAAGCTATCAGACACCCATATAACAAGTTCTCAATTTTGTCTACTTTTTGCCGTTTGATGAAACACCCTTTGTTTGTTTTCTGATATAAAAAAATGTTCCTAAAACAGGAAAGAAAAAACATCAAAAGTTACATCAGTAGCATTATCATGTTTTATATATATCAAACGTTTTTCACCAAACTAAAAAACAACAAAAATCTACTTTCATTAGTTGACTGGTAAATGAAACAAAAAAAATGAATATAAGTTATGACAACACTTTAAACACAAACAAAGGTGTAAGAATTTAGTATGGGATAACCCAGGCCTTCCCAAGAATGAATGTTGCATGTGACTTCCATCCACCATACATATTAAACACTGAACTCTAAAATGGAGTCAAATTTTCATCCACTTTTCTGGACTATCATGTCTGTTGGGTGTCAATGAATTAATTTTAAAGCAAAATATAAAGTTGTTACTCAAAAAACATACTCAGAATTTAAATGGTACTAAACAATACAAAAGTTTCATAACATTTTTTTCCTCTGTGAGTGCCCATTGAGTCTTTTCTTCAGATCCTGAATAAAACCCTGCAAGTTTTCTATTATTATTATTTCTTTTAAACAAATTGCACAACTGAACATCATCGTTTATTTCCTTTTAACACTGAAGTTCAAGTAACTTTCCTTAAACAATTGGTTGCCAATTTACAAAAAAAAAACTTAAAACCAAGTCATTCCTTTATTTTATTCAAAACGTTAACCAGAGATACATCAGTAATTTATTCTACAAAGTACAATAAGTTAACTTGACAAACGCCATGTATTCATACTATTAACATAGGCATACTTCTCTAAAACTTCTTATTTACAAAAAAGTAATTAACAGCATAGGTGTTAATTTACATGAAAAAATTAATTAATTTGTTACATGTCATAGTCTTACTCTGTTAAAAAAAAATGACCTTGTCACTTGACAAACCTTGGTGGCAAACTCAGCTGCCTTGACCTTGTTCATGATTCAGACAAAAGCATTCTTTCCTAAAACAATGGATACACTGATTACTTCAGTTCTGGGACTAGATCACCAAGGCTATCCAAATAAGCTTCTTGCTACTGGTTTACAAAACAATAAAGTAATTTTTCTTAGATTTTAAGTTTTCTTGGTATGTGATCACTTATGTTCTGTTGCTCAGAAAAACTACAGTGCTATAAGAACTTTATTAAGAAGTCACTTATTTCAAAGGAAAATTAAAACCAGTTAAGAATTAGGAGAAAGTACTCTATTAAAAGTTAGTTTAGTTTTAAGAATTATTTTAATACACTTGAAACCTTCTGTCTTAAGAAAAAGGTTAATAAAAAGAAATTTGTTTTCTACCTAATCCTTAGCATGCTAAAGCTATTGGTGATTTACAGAAAAAAAAACTATGCAGTCAGCTCTCTCTCCAGCAAAGTCCCAGTTGTTAAACTAATCAAACTTAAGTTCCAAGTAGTTACTATAAACCTTTAATGCAAAGTTAATGATATTTACATACATAATCTTTTCTAACTGTTTACTTTAATAGAAGCTTAACACCAAAAAGGAATTTACCAGTAAATAATATCACGAGGATACGAACCAACAAGTAAACACATTAATTCGAGCAAGAACATTAACATTCATTACTGACCATTCAAACTAGTCTCTTATACCATAAAGCGCTTCCTAGTGGCACAGTAGTATGTCTACAGACTTACACTGCTAGAGACCAGGTTTCAATCCCCATGATGGGCAGAACACAGGTAATCTATTGTATGGCTTTATGCTTAATTTTAAACAAACAAAGAAATACCATCAAGTAACGAGATCTTCTTGGATGCTGTTTTGTATAGCAATAAAATTGTATTTTTTTTTGTTGGATCTCATTTTGTTTAGCATAGAGATGAAAGAAGGTATCAAATGTTGTGGCATTAGATATTATGTTACATTAGCAAATGATGTGAAGAAAGATTGCTTCATCTTTAGAATCTTAACTACGAGTATATATGTAATTATTTGAGTATATGTTTAAGATTAGTTTTTAAAACTAAATATTGTTACTGATGATAAATTCATGGCTGCAATACAAAAACAAGAAACAATTGAAGTCATACAGTGAAGCATTATAGCAAACTAAACAACATTAATTTCGTATTCTATGAAAGAGTATTTTTAAAAGATTACAATTCATCAGTCACAATAATAGCCCTATGAACTAATTTCAGCTACAGTTTTATTTTATTTTCATATTATTGAAAGTTAAAGTTCTCAGATAAAGGCGCACTGCGTGTTAACAACTGACTGAATTGTTTATTTAATATGTTGCTGTATTTTATCAACCAGTTTTATTTGCTGATTCATAAAAACACCTAACACGAAAGAAACACCATAGTTTCTTGTTTCAAACTTCCTTCAGTGTAATCACTAACAATGGTTAAAATATTATTGGGCAAAAATACAGTTGTATTTCACACCTGATAAAATTCGTGTAGATATTTTAACAAATCCCATTCATTAGTCACCCTCGGTTTACATCTAACCTCATTAGTTTGTAATTAGTCGCATATGATACATGCATACAAAGCCACCTGTCAGCATCGTCTGACAATAGAGTACTTATGGTTGGGGTAATGACGTAACTCATGATATTTAACTATTATCTGTCATCTACTTCTAGAATTCGGTAGAAGGTTTTTCGTGGCTGTTTCAAGAGTTATTAGGACAATAGAATTGTTTTAGAGTTTCGACAGCAGCTGGCCCCTACGTTTCTTCACCAAACAAAATTCACTTATTCGATTTTCACCTTTACACCATCCTTCGAGTATCTCTATCATCAGTCGTAACCTGTAACATTAGTCTATCAATGAAGTCACGACCATTAAAAACACCTACCAACGTTAATGTTTGTTATCCTCGCAAAACAGAATTAAAAGTAACAAAAGGGCAGTCACGAAAAGCCAACTTTTTGTTTGCTTTTATCTTCTTCTTTTTTTAATTCAAATAAAATATACAGTATAAACGCAACTACCAGTTAACGGTTCTGACGTTAAATATTCACGCAAATCACTACTGCGACATACCGGCGATAATCACAAACTTGAAGAAAAAAAATAAAAAAGTCATCTGCATTACAAAATTTATAATAATTTTAATTTGGCACACGATATTTTTCTTGTTAATTTAAATTTTGTAGAGAATTTCTCGACTAAAAACCCAAGGTATTTACAAACTTATATTCGTTAATTCTAATTTCGTGAGATAACATTAAATTGCTTAGAATTTTTTAAAAATGGGAACGCATGCTGAAAAAAAATTTGGAAGAAAGACGTTCCTTTAACAAGAACTCATGCATAACGGATAAAAAGTATAAATGTTCGGTTTAGTAAAAAATGTTAGACTTCAGTGACGTCATGGGTACCTAAATAACTACATTTAAAATGATTGGTTTTGTTTGTTTTGAATTTAGCGCAAAGCTACTCCAGGGCTATCTGCGCTAGCCGTCCCTAATTTAGTAGTGTAAGACTAGAGGGAAGGAAGCTAGACATCAACACCTACCGCCAATTCTTGGGCTACTCTTTTATCAAAGAATAGTGGGATTGACCGTCAATTTTATTACGCCCACACGGATGAAAGGGCAAGCATGTTTGGTGCGACGGAGATAATTTAAAATGACTGAAAACAGCTTAAAAGTTTCATATACTTTAACAGCCATATCTTTCTTTATGTCTTCCCATCGATATTTACAAATGTATGGATAGTACATGAAGTGCTAAATCATTATTATTTTTTATATGAGCACATTATGAAATATTTTATAATTCTCAAGGCCCGGCATGATCAGGTGAGTTAAGGCATGCGACTCCTAATCTGAGGGTCGCTGGTCCGCATTCCCGTTTCGCCAAACATGCTCACATTTTCAGCCGTGGTGGCATTATAATGTAACGATCTATCCAACTATTCGTTGGTAAAAGAGTATCGCCAGAGTTGGCGGTGGGTGGTGATAACTAGCTGATTTCCCTCTAGTCTTACACTGCTAAATTAGGGATGGGATGGCTAGTACAGAGAGCCGTCGAGTAGCTTTGCGCGAAATTCAAAAGCAAACAAAATAATTCTCAAATTAGTTTGTGTTTTCTTATAGAACAGCCACATCGGGTTATCTACTGTGTCTATGGAGTGGAATCAAACCCCTAATTTTAATGTTGTAAATCCGATAATTTACTTCTGTCCCAGCGGTGGACATTTTCAAATGATTCAGCTATCTGTAACACAGAGCTCCTAAACTTACTTATAAATACTGTTGCGAGTTCTCAACAAAAAGATTCAGTGTCAAAAATAACTGACAAACTTCAACAAATGTCATGCACAGATAGTTTAGGCCAGTTTGTAATATTTAAGCTGTTTGGATTTATAAAAGCATTTCACACAACCAGTTGAAGAAACAAATACTGCAGTATTTTAACTTTTTATCTGTTAAATTGTGATAACTTTCTTAATTTCTAAACATTAATACTATGTTTTAAAGACATGTGTATATTTCATGTACATTGCTGGCCAAAATCTTAAGGTCAATGAGCATAAAGACAAATATGCATTTTGCGTCGTTAGATTCAACCACTTATTTGAGTAGAGCTTTGAAAGATGAAAATAAGAAAATAGAAAATAAAATAAAACACGATTTAGCATTTAATAGAAAAAATGTGAACACTATGAAATTATCCTAAATACTAGCTGGTCAAAAGTTTAAGACCGTACCAAAAAACAGCTTAAACAGGGTAAGAAATGCCCAACAAGAGGTCTCAATAGTAAGTTACACGACCGTCATTGCGAATAACTTCAAACATTCACTTTAGCATGGTCGATATAAGCGTTTCCAGAAGGCTGACTGGAACGTTACTCCAAGTGGTGAAGATGGCTTCATCAAGATCATGCACTGTTTGGAATTGACATTGATTTCTTCTACAGACTTCCCTTGCCTTTCACTCCTAAACATTTTCAGTGGGATTCAGTTCGGGCAAACATGCTGGATGGTCAAAAAAGAATCACATTATTGTGGATTGCAGCGTTGTCCTGCTGAAAGACCCAGTCATTTCCACACAGGCGAGGGTCTTCAGTTAATAAGAATGCTCTCTCCAACATGCCAATGTAGGCAACTGCTGTTTGACGCCCCTGTGTAACCTAAAGCTTCATTGTTCTATGGAAGGAGAAGGCACCCCAAATCATGATGGAGCCTCCTCCACTGTGTCATGTAGAAAATGGCTCTGGTGGGATATCCTTATCGAATTAATAACGTTGGAAGCTATCTGGACCATCCAGGTTAATTTTTTTCTCATCAGAGAACAAAACCTTCTCCCACTTTTCTACATCCCATATTTGGTGTATCTCAGCAAAGTTTAACCGAGTTGTTTTGTGGTGTATAAGGAGGCGTGGCCTTTAACGACGTTTACGGTTTTTAAAGCCTTTCTCTCGTACATGCCGTCTAATTGTTCTTGAACTGCATTCGCGTCCGAAAGGGCCTTAATCTGGTTCGATGATCGGCTGGTGTCTTGCCGGAAAACCCGTCAAATCCTCCTGCTCAACGCCGGCGAAATTTTATTGGGCTGACCACATGAAACTCTCGTTCCGTATCCTTCAAGGTCTTTTAAGAAATTTGTAACAGCAATTTTACTTCACGCAATCTCACCGGCGATGGCACGTTGAGAGAGACCTTGTTTTTGCAGCTTGAAAATTCTGCCACATTCAAACTCTGTCAATTGTTTAGCCTTTGCCATGTTTTTACCCAATGTAACACAGGAGATGTTGACAACGCTAATGCTTGAACACAAATGACTAAATTTCGTTACGTGTTTCCTGATAAATGCTTCGTTTCAGTATGGTCTTAAATTTTTGACCAGCTAGTATTTAGGCTAATTTCATAGTGTTCGAATTTTTCCTATTAAATGCTAAAACAGGTTTTTTTATTTTTTATTTTCTTATTTTCATCTTTCGAAGCTCTACTCAAATAAGTGATTTAATCTAACAACGCAAAATGCATATTTTTTTCTTTATGTTCATTGGTCTTAAAATTTTGCATGTTTAAAGATGCCTTAAATATTTTATAATAAATAAACTTCGTCTTCAGATTTATTAGCTTAACGAGATATTTTTGTTACTTTTTTCTGTATATTTCTTTATTCAGTATTCGACGAAAGAAACAAATTTTCTGTTGTTGTGAGTGTACTTTTAAATCTGTCATTCTCGCATAGTAAGAGATATATCAGTGATTTCAATAGGAGTCTTTCAGTGTGATATAAGATTAAATCTGAATTATTTAAATTTATTAATCTCTGCTTCTCAATTTTGCTGTTATACGCAGCTTCAGAGAAACAGACAGAATCACATTAGTTACATATTATGTACATAACATATTTTGTTACACATCATGCATCATGTTGTTATTGCAATAACTAAGATCCCCAGTGGCACAGTGATATGTCTGCGGACATACACACCAAAAACTGGGTTTCGATATCCGCCGTGGGCAGAGCTTAGATAGCCCATTATGTATCTTTGTGCTTAATTCTAAACAAAGAAGCTAAGCCTCTCGAAGGTTGCAGAGTAAAGTGAATGTTAATAGTTACCTGACTCTAGGCTCGGTATGGCCAGATGTGCGACTAGTAATCTGTAGGCCGCAGGTTCGCATCGTAGGGATGTTATAATGTGACGGTCAATCTCACTATTCGTTGGTAAAAAGAGTAGCCCAAGAGTTGGCGGTGGGTGGTAATGACTTGCTGCCTTTCCTCTAGTCTTACACTATTAAATTAGGGATAGCTAGCACAGATAGCCCTCGAGTAGCTTTGTGCGAAAAACAAACAAAAGAATAAGATTATAAAACTGCTGTTTTTGTTTGATATCAGAATAAAGAAACAAAATGACTATATTGAGAATTATCTTGCTCAACAACATTTTTCATCATTAGCATGAGTGTCAAATGATATATGGTGAAGAATTTTATTTAAATGGAGAATATTCAATGTTTTGTTAACAGCTAAGCATTAAGTATCCATAGAACTTCAGCAAATCAACAAATTAAAAAAAGACTAACTGAATTACATCTCAAAATATATTTCTATTTAATCACATACGTAAGGCGTGGCCAGTTGGTTAAGCACTCGACAAGTATTCCGCGGGTCGCGGGTTCGAATCCAAGTCACACCAAATATGATCGTCCTTTTAGCAGTGAGGATGTTGTTTGTAAAGGAGTTGCTCGAGAATTGTCGGTGGGTGATGATGACTGACTTCTAGTCTTACACTGCCAAATTAAGGATAAGTAGTGCTGATAGTGACATATATGATCTGTAGTCCTTTAGATTATATACTAAAAATGTGTCAACTTTTTTGTTTGTTATTTTGTAATATCCATGCTTGAAACGTTTCTTCCATCAACTTAGGTTTCCGATTATTTTGTTCCAATGATTCTCATTCTCGAGATATTTTCTTGTCTTCCATGAAGTGTGTGGAGACGTTCTAAGAATGAAAGTGGCTTTATGAAGTGGCATGTGTTCCAATGATCTGTGTGAATCATTACAGTTGGTGCTCTGAATACTGTTTTTATTGTAACCTTTCACTGGTATTATCAAATGTGATTGTAGATTGATGGACGGCTTGGCATGGCCGAGCGCGTTTAGGCATGTGCTAGTAATTTGAAGGTCGCTGGACTCGCATCCGAGTCACGCTAAACATGCTCGCACTCCCAGCCGCGGGGCGTTACAATGCTACGGTCAATCCTCATTGACATTGGTAAAAGAGTAGCCAAAGTGTTTGCGGTGGGTGGTGATAACTAGCTGCCTTCCCTCTAGTCTTACACTATTAAATTAGGAGTGGCTAGCACAGATAGCCCTCGAGTAGCTTTGTGTGAAAAACAAACAAACAATAACTACTTAAAATATTTTTGTTGTATTATTCAACCCTGTATTTGAGTATTAAAATGTTTGTGACTTTATTTCCAACCATCTACGAAAATTCTTTTTTTTTCCGAAATATGTCGTGGTGATATAAAGATTGAAAGAACATAATAATAAAATTATTCACGTCTAGTGGGTTTAATAATAAAATATTTTATTATCTATTTTATTTTTTTAAATCAAAAACGGTAAGTAGCATGTGACTTTAAAGTATCTCATTTGGTATAATGGTCCATTTTGAAAGTGTGTATAAATAATAGGTGAAAGAAATTCCTCTAATGATTGATATGATTTGAAAATTAAATGCAATTGTAAAATTCATTTTACCAGTTGTGAATATAAATAGTGTTTCTGTTTTTGTCCTAAATACGAGTTTACCAGTAATGACTGAAAGTACGTAGACTGTATGTTATGCAATGAAACAAGAAATTGAAGACATTCCATCAGTGCTCTGATCTATATTTGCCCCGGCTAGTCCAGCGGTATGTCTCCGGATTTACAACGGGTTCGATACCCGTGGTGGGCAGAGCACAGATATCCCATTGTGTAGCTTTGTGCTTAATTCTAAACAACAACAACAAGTTTTAAAAAAGGCAAATTGTGAGAAGTTATAATAATTAATGGTCCAACACAATTGTGTTCTTTTAATAATAAATTGTATCAATAACAACTGAATAGGGTGTTAAATGCCTTCAAGGTAACAATCGTACCAAAAACTTGCAACAACAACAACAATGTTTAAGATCAACAAGTTTTTCTTACTGGTGAGTGTGTGTAACAATAACAATATAAGTCTACTGTTTTATAAGTTACAACCATAAAAGAGTTCATGTAAAGTTATCATTTCAAAACCGTCACGTATTTTCTAGAAATATGGTTAATCACATGTATATTGTGCTACTTCATATTACCATTAGCAAACATCTTGAACTCACATTTTACCAATTCGTGTTTAATTCCATTAATGTTTGGCTTTTTTACATTGTAATTGTATTTATGTAATATTTCTGTTTAAGTGATCTTCATTTATAATGTGAAGTAATGTAAATTTTAAGTCCTTCACAATATATTAATCAAATGAATAGTGGTATTTTGACAGGATATCGTAAAGAATGAAAATATATTGAAATACTATATCACTATTGTTAATTTAGTTGTTTGTTTGTTTCTGACCTACGGCTGTGAGTTAAGACTTGTTTAAAAGAATATCACTTTTGATTAGTGACATTAAATGAAAGAAAAATTATCTTCTTGACGCTAATAAAGAAGCAAGTCATGGATAGCACTATCTTGTTAAGAATAACTGAGAGGTAAGAAAGAGACAGCAGTATTGTTTGTTGTCTGCCCTATAAATTTCTCTTATAAAAAGGTATCAAACGGTGATTCACTATGAAATAGGTTTTTACAGATATTAAACATATTGACTTTGGCGAAATATTATGATACTACATATCTGTCAAGTTTCTCGTTTTTGCTAGGACCAGTTCCCTGCTGGTACAGCGGTAATCCTACTGATTTACAGTGGTTCGATTCCCCTCAGTGGACTCAGCAGATAGCACAATGTGGCTTTGCTATGAGAAAACACACACATACACAAAACTAAAGTTAATTGTAAGGACATTTACATACTGGTCTACAGGATAGAATTTGTAAGCGAACAAATAAAAAAATTAATACCATAAAAATACATCGTAATCACAGCTTTAATGAGCAATGATGATGAAGAAATCAAACTTTTAAAGAATTCATTCAAACCAATAATTCACTCCAAATAAATGATATTTATTGAACAAATCTTATTTAACCACCACAACAAAACCCTTAAAGCTCAGCTTATGAACAAAATTGAAAATAACAAGTCAACCAACAATATGACATTGCAACTGTGTTTATTGTTTATCTCTGAACTAGAATCCAAAATAATCCCAGCTTGGATAAAACCTGCCATTAAATATAAGATTTACTTAAAATCTCGCTTTAGATCTTCCTAAAGTAAATCTGATATATAATCAAATTATGCAAACGTCGTTTATAAAAGGGGTATGGTCACTGTTTAGAATTCTGCACCGAGAAAACTGGAATAAAATTGGAAATTAGGTCCACTGAACGTAATAAAAGTAATAAAAGTCCTCCTCTCATATTTAAAATTATTGTAATTCAAAAAATATTAATATACCCATTAAAATTTATAATTTTAAACAAAGAACCACGCATCAACAAGATTAAAAATCAAAAACACCATCTCAACTGAACAACCACCACCATGGGGTATTTTTACCAAGTCGTTTGGCATTGAACAATCTCCAGTTTCGTAATTTTTTTCTTATACCATTTGTGTGTGTGTGTGTGTGTATATATTACCATTTTTCAGTAAACAACTTGTATCTCGTGGCAACAAAACCCTTTCGAAACACTGTACACGGTATTGCGTTAAACTTGTAATAGAATTTTCTTCACCACTATTCAAGTTGTCTTTAAACTTTACTACCTACTGATAAACTATTCGATCTAGACAGCCTGTACATCCAATAGTTTGTCATATTCAGATAAAGAAAAAGGTTTCCACCATAAATAACATTATTTTCATTGCTTTTGTCCAATCATTGTAGCGACAACACATTGTGAGATATTTCTATTTCTTGATTGAGGTAGTAATCTCATTTTTTTCAACGAGTTGTTATCAAGTAACTCACTAGAAATGTTAAGTTTCGATATGTTTTATGACCGTGTTATATCTAACGAATCGATTAAAATCCACCTTGCAATTACTTAATACTCGAGAAATCATAGTATAATTTGAAAGAAATCTGCTTGTCCTCTAACTTCCCCTAATCTTTTACGTTTAGGCCTGCCAATTTGGTTTATTCAACTGGGAAAGACTCAGGATGTATCAATAAAAAGTTAGTTTTGTTTCAAAATGCATAGATTTCACAGGTAAATGTGTGTGTGTGTGTGTGATTTCTTATAGCGTAGCTACATCTGGCTATCTGCTGTGTACACCGAATGGAATCGAACCCCTGATTTTAGCGTTGTTAATCTGTAGACTTACCACTATCCCAGCGGGAGATTTTTGGCTAAATATAGATCAGTGTGTTTTTTCGTGTAGCAAAGCCACAAAGAGCTATCTGCTCAGCCCACCGAGGGGAATCGAACCCCTGATTTTAGCGTGTAAGTCCGCTGAGCCACTGGGAAGCCCTTTTTTTAAACAACAATGAATGAAACTTTGCACTCAACAAGATTAAGTTCTTCAAATTTATCATCAATGAACTGGTAATCAGTGGGGAAAAAGATGAAAAATCTCCAGGAAAAGACCTGATACTTTAATAATTTAACATATATTAAAATGGCATATTAAGCTCAGTATGTTTGGCTCAATACAATACAATAACGTTCATGTTTTTCAAGATTTATTTAAACCCATATGACGTTAAACTACATAAAAACTTTGTTTGAAGTGAAATGCTGTACTCATAAACTTGCAACTGGCTTTAAGAAAATGTTCTTTTTCTGTATATTACATTTAACAACAGAAGAAAAAAAACGAGCAATGTCTTTAATTCACCATATACACTATATAAAATATCACACAAACAACACTTCGTAATAGTATCTTGGTTCTCCTTTGATAACAAAACTAATTTTCTAATATTTATAACAATTTATTTATTGATTACTTATGTTTTAACAACAGGGTAAAACTTTTTGAATACTATGAATAAGTGGTGCACAAAGTCGGCCCGCGATGTCCAACGGGAAAGTCAAACATGGAGAGTTCGCACCTGCGCGAAGATTACGTGCTATAGAAGAATATGCATTAGATTAGATACTGAATGGTTACATATTTGTGTCGAGCAATAAAGAAAATTCAATGAACATATCTCGTTAATACATAGGCGTTTAATCATGGGCGCAATTAGGTAATATTTCCGTAATTACGAAATCTCACGCGTTCCAACTGTTCTTCGAGATTTACTTACGAGCCCTATTTTGATATTATTTCGTCACAAAAAGGCAGCTAATCTTTAAAAAAGTTGACGAAGAAAACCGTCAGTTTCATGATGATTGGACTGTGTCATATTGTTTTGTTTAACAGTAGAAAAACGTGATTTGTCTGCTGTGTCATACGACAGTAGCAGTACCAAAGGTATCCAATATAAAGCATCATTATGAGTCGCGGCATAAAGTTTTCCACAACGTTGTCGGCGATGAACGAACAGATCGAACTGAATCTCTGCGGCGGTCGCTGAATCACCAGCATAACGTTTTCTCAAAACAGTCAGTAGATTTAGGTGCAGCATGTGAGATCAGTTACGATATTTCGTTGATGATAATGAAATCTGGCCGATCGTTCACAGATGATGATTTTGTCAAGCAGTGTATGATTACTGCATCGGAAAAGTTGTGTCCGGAAGATGTTTGCAAGCTGCAGACGGTGGCTTTGAATCGTATGACAGTTTAACGAAGAATTTCACACCTCTCAGCAGACGTGACAGCCTAAAGCAGCCAACTTTGTCTACTTTTCTTTGGCAACAGACGAGTCGACTGGCATCAGTTCAACAGCACAGCTACTAATTTTTGTTCATGGTGTGTCGTCATCGTTTGATATCACAGAGGAACTAATCGGCATGGGTTCCATGAAGGATCAGACAACTGGGTCTGCTTTATTCGATAAAACAGTTTGACTGTGTAGTGGTGTTTCATTGAATTTCACGAAACTGGTAAGTGTAACAACTGATGGAGCACCAGCCATGACCGGAGAAAGTAGCGGGCTGGTTGCACTGTTGATGAAGCATTGAGAAAAGCAGAACAGACAGTTGGCGAAGTTGCATTGTATTATTCACCAACAAAACCTGTGCAGCAAAGAACTTGGTTTTCAAACACTAATGGCATTAGTGACGAAAACCATTAATTTCAGCAAATCACCAGGGCTCAATCATCGTCAGTTTCGAAGTCTTCAATAAACTGATTCAGACTTTAGTGACCTTATGTATCAATGTGAAGCACGCTAGTTGAGTTGAGGGAAGATGCTCAGAAGATTCTGGGAGTTGATTGATGAGGTGATAGAAACAAGAACAAAGACACAGAAGTAATTTTTTATGACTGATCCAGCATGGCAAGCTGATTTTACCTTTTTGGTCGACATGACACAACATTTGAATGATCTGAATTTAATGTTGCAAGGCAAAAATCAACTTGTCTGTCAGTTTGAAAATCACGTCTCAGCTTTCAGGACAAAGTTGCAGTTGTTCCGGTAGCAAGCAGCATCAGGCAACTTCGTGCACGTTTCCACTTTTCAGTCACAACTACAGAAAAACCAGGACATTGATACACAAGTTTATGTTGGGATGCTAGATATCTTGATTCAATCCTTCAACTCATGGTTTCATGACTTTGACCAATGCAAATTGTTGATGAAACTTTTTGCTGATCCGTTCAGTGTGTCGGTGGATGACTTGTCAGCAGAATATCAGCTCGAACTTACTGATCTCCAAGCATCTAATAAACTGCGTGCTATTTACCAAGAAAACAGTTTGCTTGATTTCTACAAAACGTTTGATACATTTGCTAATCTGAAATAGAACGCACTTGTCCACACCAGCATGTTTGGCAGCACGTACTGCTGCAAACAGGCTTTCTCTCATATAAAACTGAACAAAAACAACACTCGCAATCAGCTGACTGATGATGATCTGGAAGCAGTCTTGCGTCTTACAACGTCAAGCGTCAAGCCGGACATTTTTAAGCTCGTAGATGACATGCAGCACCATCCATTGCACTGACTTTGTGACAGTTGACGTATCATAACATTTCTTAGAATAATGTGGAAACTCTTTGATGTAATCGTTATTTGTGTGTTCTTAAATGTGATGTCCATCTTGTGTGAAACAACTGTGGAACGATTTTAATATTCATTTTTTTCTGGCCCCCAACAGTTACGAGAAGTCTATTTGTGGCCTCTGACTCAAAACGTTTGTGCAACACTGCTATAAATGTTCATGCACCTTGTAGCTATTAACGGATACTGAAAATACATACTAATTTTCATACACATAATTTATTAAGTAATTAAAGAAACACTGTACAGCTGTTACTATATTTTACAATCATAATATTTAATTAATTTTAGTTAACTTCTTCAACAAAATATTACACTGTCATAAAGGAGAAAAAAGGAATTTCAATAAATTTTTAAACAATGTGAAATCCACATAAACTCAATAGAGATACACCTCAAATACTGTGTTCAACACTGCAAATAAAGTAGATGTACTGCAGGCAACTTGAAATTAAGTCAATTCCAAGACTTAGATATGTCTGATTTATACAAGAAATTGTTAGTCCTTGAAATATTCCATGAATACAGCATTTTAATAATAAAACCAGGGCTGCAAAGCTAAATGTCTCCATACAATGAGTAATGACCTTTGTCAACCATGTATAAATTACCCAGCATTTTCAGATTTTTTTGTCATTGAGTTATTTAATCTCAACTTCATGTTTTATCCAACTACATTTTTTTTCTAGACACTAAGCAGCTTTCATATTTTCTTATTCCAGAAAATAAGAGCAGGATCATGTCATGTACAAAATATGTTTAACAATTATAGCCATGGGCTGGATTTTTGAATGTAATTAATGTCTTGAATGTCGTTAGCTTACATTTCTAGGTGGATCCCTTCATGTCCTTGTAAGTGACAACTTGTTCTCTCATAAACCTGCTACACTGTCTACATATTAATATTTTTGAAACATTTTATCAGTTATGCTGTGAAGTTCATGATTATTGTGCTTCTAGGGTCTAACTATTTTTTTTCATATATGAATAAGTACATTACACACAAAAATATACAGGGAATTCTATTTCGGAAACCATCAAATAGTTGAAACTCGCCATTTTTCAGGAGTTTTCTATGATAAAATAAAGTAAAAATAACTGAGGTCTTTTTTTGCACGTAGAAATGTAAAAATCTGTTAAATAGCAAACATTTATGTCTTAATTATCTCATAATTCTGTGCAAAAACAAGTATACCAGGATCAAGTGTAACCTTCCTTCAGTGTTACCATTGGAGATTTAGATGTAGATGTTTCTTTTTCTTAAATAAGGCTGAAAAAGTTCCATATTTAGCCGCTTAACTGTGTACGTACGGCTTTTTTTAATCCTAAAATGTGATTGTACAACTAAAAGTGGCTGAATTAAAGTATCAGTATAGAAATATGAAACACAACTATTATAACCTTCTCAATAGTGGTTCTTTTAAAGTTTTCACAATCAAGACCTTAGTATAAAAATTAATTGGCCAATGGAAAAAAAATAAAATAAGAATAACATAAAAAACAAAGAAGCTGCATTGAGGTGATACATGTGTCACTAAAAATAACTGCAGTTCTATTTCAATTTCAAAGGCTGTACGATAATATTTTATATTAAAAATATCGATGTAGCATGGTGTACCACTTGTTGGGCCTTTTTCAAAACCTTGAATGAGTTTTAGAATATGGTCGGTATTCTATCATAGGTTTTGTTGTTGTTGTTGTTTTGAATTAAGCACAAAGCTACACAATGGGCTATCTGTGCTCTGCCCACCACGGGTATCGAAACCCGGATTTTAGCGTGTAAGTCCGCAGACATACCGCTGAGCTACTGGGGGGCCATAGGTTTTGTAGCATATGAGTTTTCATAAGTAAAGTTTTAATCCTGCATATAAACAGACTTCAGTAAAGTGTTGTTACAAAGTTAGTTCTAAACCATGCTTTAACTGTAAAAAACTTTTAAGTTGACTTCACAATATATTTACTGAATGGAAGCATTCAAACTCACATATGAGCTCTTTGTCAGTGAGACAATCTGAATAATTAATGTTATGGTAAACACAACAATGTAGATACCCTCACAAAAATCCATCATCTATACAGATATAATTATCTTGTTTATATAACTCACAATATGTTGTATATTTTTTTGTCATTTGCTGAGCTTTCCGTTTTACATTGTGTTGTAACATCCATGTTCACACTTTCTCTCTCTCTCTCACCTGAAAGAACACTTGTGTAGTTTGTCCTAAAGTGATAAAAATTATTAATTTAATTACCATCACAACATTATAGATTACTAGTGTGAGTCTTTGTTCTTTCACACCCATAAAAAACATTCATTATAACTTGCGAAACAGTTAATCCAATAACTGGGTTTTTCAACTACTTGAATAAAGTTTTTTTATCTAACTATGCAATTACATTTTTCATTACCAATACATTTCTGATTTTTCTCATTATGTTTAATTTTATTCTGTAATATTTTATATCGTTTTCCATTTTTTATTAAGCAGACAAAAATTTACATTAAGTAATAATAACTAGAAAAGCTAGCATTCACAAGCAAGTGTAGTGTCTCCTCTAATCCACCATGTCCGATAAAGTCCTCAGAACACTGTATATTTGAACAGAGAACAATATTCAAAGCAGGAGAAGGGAGCATACAATACAACCTATTACTTTATCGAGACAGCTGCTTAACACAGAATTAACTTGACTTTTTTTAGAAGAAAAAGTGTATTTAAACATACTAAGTTATGATTTTTAAATACATAAAACAGCTTATTTTCACATAACTAAATTTATTCAAACTGACGGGTACGTTTCAGGCAAATAAGACCTAATATTTATCACAGCGTATGTAATTTCATGCACTGTGCGAATCAAAACAAATCAATGAAAACCCCAAGTAACATTTAAATATGCAAACATTGTCTCTGGATTCGTTACTTTTTTTTCTTTCTTTTTGTCGAAAGAAAGGAACAAGTGTCAAACATGCCTGTCGGTAATTTCGTACAAATTTTTGTACACAGTTCCATGTACATTTTGGATAAACAAAAATAGCAGGCAAAAATCCCTAACTGTGAGAAATATTTTCATCTTTGACCCTATCAAGAGCAGAATGAACCCCAAATCTTCTTGTTTCAGTCTGTGGAGACTGTCATAAGATATCTTTCTGCAAAGTCTCATCTACATTGATTTAAAAAAACAGCAAACCAGATTTCCTAATTTTACAAAACAGTTTTACCTTTAACTCCTGTAAAATTCCAAAATGGCACAGTTTGAAATAGCTGAAAGAACCTCTAGACAATGCAACTATGCTGTGTTGAAAAATCTATACTTGATATCAAAACATAATGACAGGAACAGTCTTGTTTTGCTTGCTTAGACTGTAACATAACAAATTAAATTGCAAAATCTATCATAACTGGTAGTCTATTTTTCAGAGCTCAGCATTACACTATTTGGGCTGTTTATGAGAACTCGTATGTATGCCCACAGAGTATGTAGGGTCATAAATTCATTTGACACTCTACTTCGGAGAAAAACCATACGCTGTAGAAGGGAGATAGAAGAAGAAAAAAGAAAAAATTGGAGAGGAAAAGAAAAGGAAAGAAAATACGAGAGGAAAAAGAAAAGAAAATCTTGGAAAATTTTGTGTGAAACTTCACCTTTGTCAACTTATCTTCAATCAGAAAAAATGGCTGTCTTTCTGGCGAGAAATCTACTGATTCGACAATAAAAAACCTTAAATCATTAGAAACAAAAGAAAAAATTTCGAAGCTATGGGACGAAGCTACAAATTTAAAAAAAGACTCAAGAAAGAATTAAGGAAGAACAAGATATCAGTTTCAAAGGACTGACTATTCCTCACTGCCTGATACTGATAGAATATGCTTTAGAAACTGGATTTGCATCTACTACTGCATATTTTGATACTCCAACCTCTTATGCAAGAGACGCCATCTTCTTTCCCACTGTTCTAGCTTTTAAAGAGCGTATTCAATTTCGTTTAGATAAAAATGATCAAAACATTATTTTCAGTTTCTCTTCTGTCAACGGGGCCGTTGAGAGGCAGGTCAGGCCCCGGGGACAATTATATCACCGAGCCCCTTTTTGAAGTCTTCATAAATTCATGGTGCATTCATGAGCATATGAAGAATTCTTCTGGTGGGCGGAAGCCAAATGTGTTGAGAATTTACGTTTTTTGGATAAAAAGGCATTTTTTGGCAAAGTGATTTCCGACAGTATTGGGATTTTCCTTAAGTATATTATTAAAATGAGAATATGTTATTTTTTATCCCATGATTCCAAGGGCCCATGAACTGTAGCCTCTTCTGACACCTCCCTTCGTCAGGCCTGTCTGTCATAATGCAACCAGAAAAAAAAAGATGCCACAGGTGATGTCTCATTACTTTGTTACTTTTATGGACTGAATGAGAATCAATTATCTTCAGAGACAAAGATTGTAGTTGGTCTTCTTGATAAAAAAAACAACAACATCCGCATTTTTCTTTGGGATATAATTTTTCAAAAGTGGATACATAAGAATGGCATTTCTCAACTTCTTCCAACTTATTTTCAGTTGGCACAAATATTCAGCACTGTTTAGTCACATCCTGTTCTGCTGAAAGATTATTCTCTGTTTTACGTCGAATCAAAACTTAATTACGTTCCACCATTAGAAAAGAAAGACTGTGTCATGTCGCCATTTTGAATATTGAACGGAAAGTAATAAGTTTTGTGATTCGCCATTTTGAATATTGAACGGAAAGTAATAAGTTTTGTGATAGAAAACAAAATGGAAAAGATAATCAATACTTGTGCTCATCAGAAGAATCGTGAAAAATTATTGCTTATTGGAATTTTATTTGGTCTTATGTTATATGCGTTATAAAAGTAAAAACACTAGCTGCAATGAAAAATTTTTGTTAACGGTTTCTGATTCTTAATAACAAAGACATAGTGTTACATTTGCGGGGGTGTCAGGGTACTGACTCCTCATTTGTAAAATCTGCTCTGCTGGTCTGCTTCTAATCCTGAGGTTTTATACTAAATGATTTTATCATCAGGAGTATAATTAAGTCACACTGTTAAATACATAAACAGTTGGCACTCTGTCCATTATCTCTTTCTTCTTTTACTGTCTTAATCACAATTTTGAGGCAGATAAACTTGGACAAATTTAAACGTTTTACCACTCCTTAAGAAAAACTATTCCTTTTCTTTCTTTCAGTAGTCCCCTAATAAAACTCTCTTCTTTTTATTTTTTGTTACTTCATCTATGCAAAGCATTAAAATTATAACAAATTAAAATATGTATATTTTAGTATACATAATCATCACATATGAAAATATTAATGAAATACTCAGCAGTGAAAATGATGGAAGATCACAATTACAGTTTGCAATAATAACATTGAAATTGAAGTTCATATCAAATCTAGAATTAACCAATTATAATTCCTTTTTACATATGGATAAATCATCCTTCACCATGTTTTTGACAGATGCATGAGTACAAATGTGACGCCAACTTAAAGAACTCTATAGCTTGGCCCCAACAGCTTCACAAAACGAAATACCATGGGTGGATTGCAGCACATAAACCATTTATCACACTCACCAATGCATAATTTCCTTCAACTCGATTGGTTAAATTATGAATAATAATTAATACAATTTTGAAGAAAAACTAATTTTTCAATTACCTTATTCCTTGTTCTGCTATCTTTTACTGAAATAAGTATAAAAACAAGCATGAAACCAATTGCATTAGCACTGTCTAGAGAAAACGTAAAAACAAAGGATCTTATTTTTATTAATATTTCGAAAAACAACTATTTTATTTAAGATACAAAATAGCATATATACGATACTCTAATTATAATACTTTTGTTTTCATAGGCATGAAATTTATTGCAAAGGCATCAACAGGCAAATAGGTATTTGTTTTCTGAATTTCGTGAAAAATTACTCGAGTAATCCTCAATTTAAAAGTGATAGACTAAGTAGAGAGAAGGCAGTTAGTCATAACCGTCAACTCGTGGGACGCTTCTTTACCAAAGAAAATTGGGATTGACCATCACATGGTAACAACTCACGGCTAAAATGGCGAGAATGTTAGATGAGAGGATTCGAATTCGCATCTGCAGTTTGCCAGTCGAATGCCATAACCACCAGCTATGCCACAAATTTGTAAGTATTATTAGAGAATACTGAAGTTAGCTTTCCTGTCGCTTGATTGTAATCCTTATCATTATTATTATCCGTAATAGCAGTAATACAATTATTAATTATTAAAAATTGAGGATTTTACATTAAAACACACAAATCGTTCTAACGTTGTTCTTTTGTTGTGATAAGTCTGAAGGCTTATAACACTAAAAGCAGGCTTTTCATATCTGTAGTGGTCACAGCACAGATAGCCTATAATATACTTTCTTTCACAAATTATTGATGTCAGGTGTAGAACTTTCTAGGACTGCTTTTATAAACTGGCATTACCTTACCTTCAGGCCTAGTATAGTCAAGTGGGTAGGGATTTGAATTCCCGTTAGACCGAACACACTTGTCCTTTCAGCCATGGTAGTGTTATATTGTAATCTCTCCCACTATTCGTTGGTAAAAGTGTACCCCAAGAGTTGGCGGTGAGTGGTGATGAATAGCTGCCTTCACTCTAGTCTTACACTATTAAGTTAGGGGAAGCTGGCGCAGATAGCTCTGGTGTAGATTTGTGCGAAATTCCAAACAAACAAACCTTACCTTCACGTTTCGCTTGTTTAGAATTTTGCACAAATCTACACGCCTTTTTGCACTAGCCATACATAATTTAGCAGTGATAGACTATAAGGAAAACATTGTCCACCTCCAACCGTTGGGTTACCCTTTTATCAAAGGATAATGGGATTGACCATCACTTTATTATAGTCCCACGGTTGAAAAGGCGAGCATTATGGTGTGACGGGATTCGAATCCTCAAATTGTGAATCGAGCACTGTAACCACCAGACCATGCCAACTATAATGTCATATACTGTCGACTTAACATCTAAATTAAATTACTGAAAATATAGCTCACACAAGTATTACGGCTATCTACCACAATCTCTAATTTAGAAATAGTGACCAATAGACATATCCAGTCATCAATGACCTACCACTCACCACCTATGCTGAGGAAATGTCGATAACTCTTGAAATGCACCTACAGCTTGATTGTTGGAAACAAGTTGTCGCGTCTAACCGACCACAGCTCAGCACCCCCGATTTTCAGAGTTCTAGTATGGTATTTACAAGTTAAATTATTTATTCAAATAATATTAGGAGGATCAGCAGAATATATTAAAATGTTATGTTAATTTTTAAAATAATTGAGTTTTAAGTTAAGAAATAAAAATACTACATACAGTGTGAAACATAAAATTAAAATTATTTCTATTAGATCAAAGACACAAAACACGGTGTGCTTAGTTGCATTGGACTAAAAGGCAGTTTTTTACTGAACTAAAGAAGTGGACAACATATTTTCTTTTGTCATTACATCTTCTCATCAACCAAGATTATTTGAGATTCCGAGTAGAGTGTAAAAATTGATTCTTCTTGATTGAAAAGGTTGAATTTACAGTTAGTGTTTCTACACACTTGATATAGAGTAGGTCATTTCGGCCGTGGAGCATTATAATATGCGGTCAATCCCACTGTTCATTGGTAAAAGAGTAGCTTAAGAGTTGGCAGTGGGTGGTGATGACTAGTTGCCTTCCCTCTAGTCTTACAGTGCTAAATTAGGGACGGCTAGCGCAGATAGCCCTCGAATAGCTTTGCGCGAAATCCAAAAACAAAACAAACAAAGGCAGCAAAAAAGAAGTGGACAAGTCCGGAGCCCGCCGACAGAAAAGAAGCAAGCCGCAGACCAACCCCGCGAAAATCAGTGAAACGTTCCGTGATCAGTGCCACGGAGTGGCTGGGATCTATGAATCCAAGTGCCTCAAAAGTTGTTGTAGGAGGAAACGACAGTGCCCCGAGAAAACTCACTTTCACAGGACAGGCACCGTGAATTCTTCCTGTCCTGCAACCAGAGCTGGGAAAAAAAACAAAAAAAAACATAAACATATATGCACCTTATTTATAGTTGTGTGTTTTATTGAATAACTTGTGACTGTTGAAATGGGCCTGGCATGGCCGAGCGCATTAAGGCGTGCGCTCGTAATCCGAGGGTCGCGCTAAATATGCTCGTTCTCCCAGCAGTGGGGGTGTATAATGTGACGGTCAATCCCACTTTTCGTTGGTAAAAGAGTAGCCCAAGAGTTGGCGGTGGGTGGTGATGACTAGCTGCCTTCCCTCTAGTCTTACACTGCTAAATTAGGGACGGCTAGCACAGATAGCCCTCAATTAGCTTTGTGCGAAATTCCAAAACAAACAAACAAACAAAGACTGTTGAAATATGTTATATGGCGAGGTGTATTTTGTAGGAGCGCTGACTAATTTGTAGAGTGACGCACTTAGTTCATTTCTGTGTTCTGCTTTAGAATAATATTTGTATTCTACTTCAGTTAGCCTATTCCTAAGGGTGGGTAGATTATTGACTTTGTGTACATAGTTGACAAATATGTATGTTGGTAGTCAGTTTGCTGCTCATAGTATTTTATTTTAGTGTATTTGGATCTTTTGTAGTGTGCTGTTAGAGATGTTGTATGTGACTTGACACCCATATTCTATTAACGGACAGATGTAAGCCTTGTATATTTAAATGATGGTTTCATGTGAGCAGTTTGAATGCTTGCTTGTTATGGTCAACAAATGTTAAATGCGTTTTTGGATTGATAAATGTGTGTTGTTGACATGTTTTTCCATGTTAATCTGGTGTCTAATGTGAAGCCAAAGAATCCTATACAGTTATACGAGTCATCTCACATCTTCCTCTCCCTAATGGCACAGTGGTATGTATGTCTGCGGACTTATTCTGCCAGAAACCGGGTTTAGTACCCGTGTAGCTTTGTGTTTAACACCAAACAACAACAATCAAGCAAACAACTCAATGTCTTGCACTCATCAATATTCTTAACCCTTACTTCGTTATCCAACAAATGCACTAGAGATTCATCAATAACATTTCTTATATATTTTGGTTTGTTAACGAGTTCAACATACATATCACTTAACTTATACACGTTGTATTTTGATGCATTGAGCTCTTAAAGAAAAAAGAGAGCGACCAGTCCATCAAAAGTCAAGTAGGTAACTGCAAGTGGGTGTCAAAACTACATATAACAAGAGTCAATTGCTGTAGAATCCTTGGTAGTGGTAAAGTATGCAAAACAACTGTTGATAAGGTTTTGTTCGACCTGCTTCTCCAAAATATGTTATGCAGGATCTGTGCAGTCAACAAATGGAGAAGTAATCACTCGCTGGTAAAACAATCTGTAAATTGTTTGTTTGTTTTGGAATTTCGCACAAAGCTACTCGAGGGCTATCTGTGCTAGCCGTCCCTAATTTTACAGTGTAAGACTAGAGGGAAGGCAGCTAGTCTTCACCACCCACCGCCAACTCTTGGGCTACTCTTTTACCAGCGAATAGTGGGATTGACCGTCACATTATACACCCCCACGTCTGGGAGGGCGTGCATGTTTAGCGCGACTCGGGCGCGAACCCGCGACCCTCGGATTACGAGTCACACGCCTTACGCGCTCGGCCATGCCAGGCCCCAATCTGTAAATAATAAAATAACTTGTATAATACAACCGAATATTGCTCAATAACAGTTTATCTAAGGCTTGCAAATTTTTCTATCATCCTGAACCGGTGATGATGTTTCTTCAATACCACTATCACCGGTTTCAGTATTCAGTGTAAAAGGGAAGTCTTGCCTGTGATTTGTTTATTTGTTTTTGAAAAATGCACAAAGCTACACGAGAGATATCTGCGCTAGCCGTCCCTAATTTAGCAGATTAGAGGGAAGGCAGCTAGTCATCACCGCCCACCGCCAACTCTTTGGCTACACTTTTACCAACAAATAGTGGGATTGATCAGCACATTGTAATGTACCCACGGCTGAAAAACAAGCACGCTTGTCTGTGATAAACCACTACCGCAACTTTGACTAACCTTTCGTTTTAATGACTTAAATCATGGTTACAATGTTTATTCTCTCTGTATGAAATGCATAATAGACTTATTTCATAATAATGGTAAGAGTTTAGAAAATTGGTCCAAACATTTTTTACAATTTTCTAAAAAGTCTTAGCTATGGGCCAGTTTCTAATTGAAATATTTTTTTTCTTCCGAAACACTGATTTCTGGTTCTCAGTATCAATATACGCAGCTGTGTGCGCCTTACCGATATGTGCACATTCACACGCATGTACCCTTATACGTACTTGCGTGATCATATAAACAATGGTATACAAGTTGCTTAAATTTGCTGATGATATTATTATACTAAGATCTCGGGGGTTGCTGCTCAAACAAATATCGATCATTTAGTGAATTAGGCAAATAAATGGAAGATGGATTTTATTTTAATAAATGAAAGATAATCACGAAGGTTATCATAATTTGAATTATAAGCATAACACTGGTTTACAAAGAAATTGAGGCAAGCACAAAAATAGCTGTTTTAACCTAATTTGGGGTCCTGAATTCAGGTTTGAAATCCGTTTTTACTCATCACCTCTAGTTTTTTAGATATGCATACTGTACATTTTGTACATATACTGTGCATTCAGGGTTAATTTCTAATATTGTGTGACTTATGTCTTTTTTAGTTATTATGCAATAAATGTAAGTGATAGCATTACATTATATATATATATAGCTATATATCAAGACGGATCACCAGTTTCAGGAATCGGAACAAAGACCTTGCTTCATTTTTCGACATGGAAAACAAGTTGTGCTACTGCACAAATGTACCTGGCTTGTTCACTTTCCTTCAGACTGGCGTCTTTTCATAGACTCTTCCAAGCGAAGTCTCAAGGCTGTGCTTCTGCACAACGGGAATAAATATCCCAGCATTCCCACTGCACACTCTGTCCATCTAAAGGAGTCCTATGACAATATGGAGCTTCTTTTAGAAGCTGTTAAGTACAACCAGTACCAGTGGAGTCTGTGTGGGGACCTCAAGGTCATTGGTCTTCTTATGGGTATGAAAGCGGGCTTCACAAAGTACTGTTGCTTTCTCTGTCTCTGGGATAGTCGAGCTGTATCCCAGCATTACAAGCAGAAAGACTGGGGGTCTAGAAGCACTTTCGTTCCTGGCGAACACAGCGTCAAGGAGAATCCTCTGGTTGACATGAAGAAGGTGCTTCTTCCTCCTCTTCACATCAAGCTTGGTTTGATGAAGAATTTCGTGAAGGCCATGGATAAAAATGGTGCTGCCTTCCAACACTTGTCTACTGTGTTCCCAGGTCTCAGTGCTACTAAGCTCAAAGAGGGCATCTTTGTCGGACCTCAAATCCGAGAAGTGCTGAAGGATACTGATTTTGAGAAGCTTCTTACCTTAAAGGAACTGAGAGCATAGGAAGCATTTAAGTCAGTCTGTAGTGGCTTCCTTGGTAACACACGCGTACCAAATTACCAAGCCTGTGTTGAGAAGTTGCTAAAGACTTATGAGGATATGGGATGCCGAATGTCACTCAAAATTCATTTTCTCCATTCCCACCTCAACTTCTTCCCTCCAAACCTTGGAGCAGTGAGTGATGAGCACGGAGAAAGATTCCACCAAGACATTACGAAGATGAAGAGCAACTACCAAGGCAAGTGGAACCCCAGCATGATGGGAGACTTTTGCTGAATGCTCTTGCGTGACATCCCGGAGGCAAAATACACCAGATCATCTAAGAAAACACACTTCTAACTGTCTGCGGTACTATGAATTGTGTACATTGTGTCATCCAAGTATATTTATTCCATCAATGTTCTTTATCTATCCTGTTTTATCTGTAATAAGCTGCTGCAAGTGTTGAAATAAGCACGTATATATTCTGTATATACTAAAATGAGACTTTTTAAAAGCCAGAAAACTAGAGGTGATTGAGCAAACTGTTTATAAATTTGAATTCGGCACACCCAAATTAGTAAAAAATACCTATTCACATTCTTGCCTCAGACAAAAAATATTTTTTTGTAAACCAGTGTAATTTGGCACAAAATAACCTTTACTGTGTCATAAAGAAAGAAATATTGATGTAATGATTGATTATGCAGTTTTTCAAACCATTCAATCAATGTGCTGTTGCGAGTTGTAGGGCAAATATGATTTTAAGCTGTATCTACAGAAATATTGAATACAAGTCTAAAGGAGCTATAATTTTATAATATAAGTCATCGGTTAGACCACATTGGGATTATCGTGTTCAGTCTTGGATTTTTTGCCTTAGGAAGGTCGTTGAATTGTTGGAAAGAGTTCACAGCAAAAATCATAAAATGGTGCCAGGGATGAAGGGGTTGTGAGGAGATTAAAATCTTTGTAATTATTTTTTTCTTGAAAAGAAAAGAGCTAGAAGGGATCTGATTGAGGTATTTAAGATTTTAAGGGTAACTGATAGTGTTGTTTTATCATCTTTTTTTCATACTTAATGTCGATAATAGTAAAACTGGGAACATACAAATATAGATTTAGATAAGGTAAGAGTCATTTTCAACTAAAACAGGGCGGTTGACTATTGGAATTGGTTGTTTTCGGATGTTGTGGAGACAGTAAGTTTAAGTGACTTTAAAAGAAAACTTGATAACTATATGAATGATAAGGGCTAAGGTTAAGATTTTTATAATTTTATTTACTTAATAGTTTTAATTTAATTTAAAGGGTATGTGTTTTCCTCGTAGCAAAGCCACATCGGGCTATCTACTGAGTCCACCGAAAGGAATCGAACCCCCTGATTTTAGCGTTGTAAATCCTTAGATTTACCGCTGTACCAACGGGGGACTTAAAGAGTGGGACACCAGCGATAAACCATTATGTCAGTTTCTGTCCCTGCACATTATGCTGTATCATATCTATATTATCGGAGCAGGTTTAGCGGCATATCACAGTTTGAATCTTATACCGTCTAATACGTAGCCATTTTAACCAAGTAATATGAAAATCTTAAAAGCAATAACTAAAATTCGGTCTTGTTATTATATTTTAATTTAAAAACAAACAATCATGATTATTTATGTAATTAAACAATTATGTTATAGGTGCCGCTACCATATTTTATCGGTGTCTTTTCTAAAAATGGCAGCAACAAGGAGATTACAAAAGGTTAGTGTAAGATGCATGGTTTTCTTGGTATTTTTTCAAATAACAAAATATATTTTGTATTATAAAATGTTGTTATATAACACTTATAATGAAATTAAAGGTAGGTAGATTAAGTCATTGTGTATCACATGTGAGTAACGGTGAATTCTATTTACGCTAGGGATTGATGTGCAATGTATTATGTAGGCCTAAATTAAAATCTTTATAGATATAAATAAAGCTTTATAGATATAGATATATAAATATAGTTTATAGATATGATAAGCCATCTGTTAGCTTGAACAACATTTAAGAGAAAAGGCTATAGTATTTTTAAACTTAATGGTAAGGTTGTGAGGAACTACGCTATCACTATTTTTTCATTCTAATTATGAAATATGGGGTTTGTTAATACATTTTTGGTTATTACGTATTTAATGATTTATTAAGTTAAAAGTTACATTTAGTGACTTACGCATCTTCCAAGTCCAACTAATAGTAACTAACAAGTTTCATATTTAAATTTTGTTAATCAGCTAATTTAAGCCTAAGCTACAAATACAATGGTTAATTTATAATTAACATCTTTTTAATTTATATATAAATTCATACAACTCTTAGTAATTAATTCCGATCTGGTACTTGACTCCTCTCATGATATTAGCTATTCATGTGAGTAGAGTACCTATCAGAAATACATTTTCAGTGTAGGAAAATTATAATGTCTGGTGAAGAGCATGTGTCTAAAACAAAGTAAATCTGTTATCATGATAGACATTTAAAGCTTTCCAGTATTTAAAGCATTACAAAGTTTTGAATTTTTTCCTGCAGTGTACCATTCAAAAGGCTATATGTATGATAGATAGGTATCTAATTGTTTGCTCATGTTTGCAAGTATTCATCTTTCATACCACTTAGTGGAGCTATGTTGTGTAATACCAAAAGCATTAGCTTTAACATTGTTCAATTCAAATCTGTAGTAATTATTTCTTTCTAATGTTTTTTAAAGTGAAGAGAAATGCTTTATGGATTTGTTCTTTACCTACTGAAAGTAAAACCAAAAATAAATTTATTTTTATTCTTAAGCACATCTGTTCATCTCAAGTTTTATATGCTCATTTCACTTCTCTGTTAAACCTGCAGAAGAGCAATTACTTAAAACATCATTGGATAAAATGTGTTTTCATTTCAGTGTTGTGTTTTTAAAGTGATTTTATTGTATTTATGTCCCACCTTTGGTTATGTTGCATGTGAGTTATCTGTAATGACCACTGTCATGGAATATTTTAATTCAAAGTCAATTCATGCAACTCTGTAGTAAAACATGAAGCTTTCAGCATATTAAACCCTAGGTGTTATGGGAAGTAAATATTATGGCATAAGAAGGGAAAGTGCAATTCATATTTTTAAAATAACTGATATGAAATTTAAAAACTGAAAGTAACTTAATTATTGATTTGGTATAAAACATAAAAAATGTCTATTTTTTATTATTAATAATGGTGGACAGTGCAGTATAATAGTATTTTTTTCTTTATTTAAATTATTTTCACTTGCCTTATTTATTCCTGGCAGTGTCATAAGAAACAATTTTTCTTTTGTTTAGTGGGCATTATTTCTTTACTGAAATTTATGTTTTGATAAGATAAAAAAAGAAGTAAACAACCAGTTAGTAAAAATAATGATTTAATTGAATGTTTTGATGATTTGAATGTATTTCTTGTATATGAGCATGTCTCACAGACAAAATGAAATTAAAAAATATATGATCTTTCTACAAAATGCTGTTTCAAAAACTTTATGTATGGTTAGATTATGTTCTGTTCTTTGTATTTGAGAATTAAAAAAAAATATATTTCAAGCTTTAGAATAAAATATATCTCAAAATTACTATAATTTACCTGTCTTTCCAACTAACTTATAAATAGGTTTAAACTATTCCATTTCTACTTGAAGCAGTATCTGTGGTGAAGTTCTCTAAGTTAACTATTGGTTTTGATTAGCAAAAAATAACAGTAAAAAAATCCATAATATAGAAGCCAGAGTACTACTATCTTATGTGATTTGAAGGTGCAAATTGATAGTGTATTTAAATATATCATGTTGAAATTGACATAGAAACTTAGATAAAATATAAATTATATATGTATTATATTTTGATGCCAGATTTATTAACATGCATTGATAATAAATTAGATTATTACATTTGAATGTAACTTTGTGAAAAATAGTTGTTACTTGCAAATTTTGCCTTTGACCCTACTTGTGTCCACAAGGTTAAGAATGCTGGGAAATAATATTTGGGAATCTCTGGGAGATTTCATTAAATAATATTTAAGTTATAGAGATGGAAAACCTTGATAATACTTTGATAACCAGTGTTGTAGATTTTGGAGGACATAAGATGAAAAAGCTTAGTGATAGCAAAAACAAATTTGTTCTTTTACCTACAGTAGAAACCTTTGCAGCAAAATGTTAGAAAGTTTGGTGAAAGCTGACATTTTGTATACAAGTGTTCTTAGTTGCCATTGTTAAATGATCATGATGTTTTTCACAGAGAACATGTCAAATTTTTTGTTAGAAGCAATATCGCAGGTTGATAAAATGTGGAATGTATTTCAATTAATTTTTTGATAGAAAAGATACTGGTATTTTCTTCTAGGTTCAGGTTTTTGACATTTGTAGGAACATTTTTAGGCAACATAGTTAAGCTGTCAACAAAAACAGACTTATTATTTGGGGCTAATCCTTGGGAAGTTTTTTGTTTCGAAAGAAAAATATACCAAAATTTAAAACTTCTTTTAATATCGCAGACAATTTAAAACCAAATTTCATTATATTAGCTTGTCACTCTCTCTAGTGTGGTGATATATTTGTTTCAGTAAGAGAACCAGAATTTTACACTGTCTTCTTTATGTGGAACCCTACATAGCTTTTCTATAGAGATGTAAGTAGTGTTTCTGGAAGTAACATTTTCCTTATCTGTGAATATATTTTGGGTATGTATCTCATATCAGCGTACAACTCACTTTTTCTCTCCACTTAGTCTTGTTTTTGCTTCATCATGAATGAATTTTGATAAGCACAAAGTACTGAAGAGATGTGTACCCTTGGAGGATGTCATATCCTTTTATTGGTGAAGGATTTATGGTCTAATAGTGAAAGATTTGGTGGATGTGCAAAACATTTTTGACAGACATTTGCCATCTGTTTGATGAATAAGAAAATATCTGTTTGAAATAAATTTTTACATGAAGAAAATTTTATACTCTTAGAATTTTAAGCATTATTTGCATAGTAGTTACACTGTGTTAAAAAAGCAATAATTATAGATAAACAGAACAATTTTTGTAATAAATTACAGTAAAATATTACATTTTGTTTTTATATTCATTAACTAAGTTTATTGTTACTTTAAGATAGATAGAGAACATTTGCAAACAACTGAGGATATTTGTAGCAGTTAAAATTAAAGGTAATAATTATGTAGCTCATACACATGTTACTCTGGTCATTCCTCTTAATTTAATCAAATTATAGTATACAAGTATTTACTGACTGTTTGGTACTGTAACATGAAAGATGAAAAATAACATTTGCTAGTAAAAAGAATGATACTGTGAAAGTAAGTTTTGATTTATTTATAATTATTCAAATATTTTGTTACTGTTGTTTTTTACTGCACTACACGTAGGAACTCCAAGATATAAGAAAGTCATCCACAAAATCATTCCGAAACATACAAGTAGATGAAACCAACATATTGGCGTGGCAGGGACTAATATTACCTGTAAGTAATGAACTTAAATTATTTGAATTGATACTTTTGTTCTTTGTTTCATTTATCACATGTTTGAACACATTGAAAAACAATTTTTTTTTCATATCACGTATCATAAGTATAGATAGAGTTGTGTTTTTATCATTAATTATTTTGAGGTAAAGCAGAGGTGATATATCAATAAACAAAACAGTCATTTCTATTTTAGTATGGTAATTATTTTACCTTTTCTACAGGATAATCCTCCATACAATAAAGGTGCTTTTCGTATAGAGATAAACTTTCCTGCAGAATACCCATTTAAGCCTCCAAAAATTACATTTCGTACAAAGATCTACCACCCTAATATTGATGAAAAAGGGCAGGTGTGTCTACCCATCATTAGTGCTGAACACTGGAAACCAGCAACAAAGACAGATCAAGGTAAAAGGATTAGCCTAGGAATATTAATTTTTAATGTAATAAATTAAATAAACTTGTATGGGTCTAAATTTTTTAGTTCTTATGTTTTGTACATTCTCATCTTTCTCTTGTTAAATATCTTTCCTTGTCTGAAAATGGTCAAAAGTTGTATCTAGAGCTATAATACACATCCTAGGTGGTATTGATTGTATGACTTTTGAAATCCTTTCCTGGAAATCGTGTGTATTTTGTAGCTTTTTTGCATACAAACATTCTTTAACCATACCCCACAGCCATAAATCAGTGTTAAATCTGATGAATGGGCAGGCCATCTCAAAAGACCACCTCTTCTAATCCATCTCCTGGGAAAAATACTATGTAGATTATCACAAACAGGAAATCCTGTATAAGTCTAAACACTTTTTGAATCACTCTATTTTATACTTGTGCAGCATATTAAAATATCAAATTGGTTTTGCAGGATTTATTTTAAGAAATTACTTTAAATATGAATTCTATACTATAATACCTGTTCTTCAAAAAAATAGCTCTAAAAATCTAAACTTGCCCTATGAGGATTCCAAATTTTTAAAAACACATTGGGACACTCATACATGTAGTACCTGAGCACATGTTTCACATTTTTAACAGGAGTATGAACACAATTTTATACATGGTGCTTGGAACACAAAATTAAATGTCAAGAGTTCTGTTGAACTTTCCAAATGGGTCACAGGTCAAAAACCATGTCATTACATTTGTTTATTCTCATTCAAAATGTTATTGAACTACTATTTTATAAATTTCACTAATAAGTTTTGTATCAGGTTGTAAACTATAATCCAAATTTTAATATTATACATTATTCAGTTTCTTAATTTATAAATATTAGAAAAAAATCATAAGTATTAATTTTTGAGTTACGTGGTATGTTAAAGGCAGCATTGGTTTATATTATATGTCAAAATACAAAGTCTGTAGTTTCATATAACTAAGGAACTCAATTACTGATATTGATAAGACAGAGTATAAAATAAGAACCTCCTATCTTTGCTGTTTGCTGAGATATCATTCATGTATGGAATCAAACATAGTGGCCCCACTTGTGTTTTTCCTTTTTTGGAAAATTTCACACTTTTTTTAAGACTGAAATACAGCTTAGTGGCTTGATAAATTATATTGGAATGTTGTGGTATTAGTATAGAGGGTTAGGATTTTTAGTTATTCAACTGAATATATAAAACCTAAGAAAATATTTGATTTCATATCCTCCACATGTGAAATTGTAAAAGGTTAAGTAACCTACAATAGGCAGCAACTGAGTACAAAGGTCATAACTAGGAGATAATTCTTTGCTTCTTTATTTACTGTTCTGTGTGTTAAGAAAAGTAAGTTTCAGAATTTAATTGTAAATAATAATATCGTACATACATATATAGTGTATGAGAATTGAAATGACTGTATATTACTAAAATACTAATAAACTAAAGCACCGTCAAGATGGATCATTTTGTAGGGATGAAAGGTCTGTTTTATGTTGTTGGATATAGTAATATGAGTGCATAAGCACTACATCATTGTAACTTCTGTATTGTTAGTCAGGCTGGCTGAAAGGTCAGTATAATAAATATATATGAATATAAAATGTTATGAGATTTAAACAATTTAGTCTAAGCATTTATGTTTTCATGTTATAATTTGCACTCATTCTAGAAAGAAAAGGGTATAATTTATATTTCTCAATTTTTTATGGTAGTTAAGAGATCGGTCAAATAGATTGAACCCATGCAGAGAATATTTAGTGAAAATAACAGATGAGATATAATTTTGTTGTTGTTGTTTTTAAAGAAATGTTTGATAACTGTCTGAGTATTATAAAGATTTTGCATGTGAAGTTTGAAGATTTTTCTGATCCATAAAAGTATTTTCAATTTTAAAATGAAATTTAATTTGCATTTTGGATAGGTAATGTGAACATAAAAATATGCATGATAAAAACATTGCTTTACAAACCTGAAGACTTAATAAAAAAAAATAAAAGTATTATAATGTTTACTGATAATCTGCAAGCTTTTGTGGACATGCATTTACTAACCAACACAGAATGGTTACAAGGTCAGTTCCAGACACAGCCTATGTTGGAAGAATTAAAACCTGTTCTCAAACTCCCATTATGCATGGACAACCTTACAGACATTTTAGCCTTTCTTAATACTAAACAGGAGCTACATCATTTAGAAAAGGATATTTCTGGGACGCCCCAACTTTATTTGCTAATTCTAGGACTTTGGGAAAAGTTATATGGACATAAATATGTAGAAAACTACCAGCTGAATTAATATAGGGTCTTTTATTAATATTCATTTTCATATGATAAAATATTGTTTTTAAACAAAGGTACACACCAAAATTGTATCTGGGTCTGAATGTTGTGACCCCCAGTGGCTCAGCAGTATGTCTGCAGACTTACACGCTAAAATCTGGGTTTCGATACCCGTGGTGGGCAGAGCACAGATAGCCCATTGTGTAGCTTTGTGCTTAATTCAAAACAACAACTGAATGTTGAAAGTAATACTTGCACTTCAATATGCTTTAAATACTTCAGAATTCTTAAAACTTGCATAACTGTACAATGAGTTATAATTGCTTTCATTGACTCTGTTTTCAGATATATACTGAGATATTACTGTAGACTTTGATATATAGTTTATTTTAATGTTCTGTTTTTAGTAATTCAAGCACTGGTAGCTCTAGTCAATGATCCAGAACCTGAACATCCTTTAAGAGCAGATCTAGCAGAAGAATATACCAAGGACAAGAAAAAGTTCTTGAAGAATGCTGAGGAATTTACAAAAAAGTTTTCTGAGAAAAGGCCAGCTGATTAAGCCAATACTTCTATTCAGGCATCACATAAAGAACACAAACCCATTATACTGAATCAACAAAATTGTGCTCAACATTACGTGGTAATGGATTCCAAAATGACTGCCAATCAATCAGCAACTGAGAAAGAAGTTTACTTGCCATTTTAAGGAAACTTGTACCATTTATGAATTTTTTACTGGTTTGGAAGCCTGAATTAGTTGTTGTGATAGTATTAAGAAGAAATTTCTGATAATTTTACCTTCTTATGGTTGATACATTTACAATATAGATTTATTTGTTAATATAAGTTCTGTTACAGAGCACATTTGTAACATAGGTAAATCAGTTACTTGCCTGCTGATAGCTGGTACATTGTGGAATCCAGTGGATATTCATAAATAAAGGTTTTAACTTAATAATGTTCATGTTAAAGTTTTATTTTCTCCATCCTGAAAGTAGCTTGGAAATTTTTCCCTTTAATATTTACCTTTTTTATATCTTTTTCTGTAATGAAGTGAAGATCTTTTCTTCTTGTGTTTAAAAATGCTTGTAACTTAGTAATACCAAACATTTAGGAATCTATTTATGTAGGCAGACAGTAGGAGAAGTAAGGTGTAATTAAACTACAGTGGTATTGTTTACACTTGCAAATAGGTGAAGAGAAGCTTGGGATAGTATTAGTATTGCTACAGGACCTTTCATGACAAATGTAATTTTAGTTTTTGTACCATTATTACTTTAGTTCAGGACAATATATTAATTTAAATTTTTTTGTTTTAAGGTTTCATCAAATTGATGATGTCTTTGATATCTAAATGTAAATCCAGTTTTGTTATGGCTATTCTAACATAATTTTGGCTGAGTAAGTTTTCTGATTAAAGTGAAAGTTAGTTAACATAGATTGTAAAAAGGTTTAAAACTTTATTGTGAAGGCATAGATAACCAGAAATTGTGTACATGTGAATACATTGATTAAACACTTTAAAAGGAAGATTTTTCTAAAAAGAAATATTCACATGCCTTATTTATTATACTCCATTCAGTTTAGGGATTGGAAACTTACTAAAGTTTCCAGTGACCCTCCTTGTTAATGTATATTTCAGAAGCTTTTATACTTAATTAGGCCCCTTCCATGTGGTTACTCATGTGCAAGACAAGACCACTCTGTAGTTCTGGGTGAAAAAAAAACTTGTAGAACAGAGAGACTGGTAATTAATATAAACAGCATTTAAAGTAAGTGCTGAACAGTTTGAATAGATACTGGCATAGTTCACAGCAAGTACTTGGCAAAGTTTGGCTACTTTTGACCTTGAAGTTTTACCTTCATTTATTTAAAAATCACAATGTAATGATTTTGCTCCAGGAGTATTTAGCTTTCATTTTGTATTCGTTGCTATCTCTGGAAGACTTGGTGGCATTCAGAACTTTAAAACAGTCTTAAATTATTTGTGGGGAACCAATTTGTGCAGGTTATCAGTCAATTGAGGTATCATTGATATAATGTGGTGTGCCAGTGTTTCACACAGAAAATGTTTTGCATAATATATGCTTTGTTTGCATTTTAACACAAGCAAACGTACTTAAGAAAATTATTCTATACTGTCGAATATTAAGAAGAAAATTATATATGTGGTGAAAATGTGATTGTACTATTAATATGATTTGCGAGTAACTAAGTATGAGAGACTTGTATTGCAGTAAATATATCTAAATTATGGTACTTAATTTTATTTTAGAATGAATTTTAATGTGAACATTAGTTTCATTACACTGGTCGTAATTAGTGATTTGTGTAAATTTAAGTGTGCTTATGTTAATAAAAAGGAATGGTGATTATCAGAGACTTCTGATCAAAACAAGTTACCTATAGATTAGAACTAAAAATTAACCCAATGCTTAATGTAGTTAATTTAACATACTTCCTTAATTGGGAATATGCAGTAAACTGATAAGGATAAGAATGTACTGGTTCATTACTTGGGATCTCTCAGTGTTATTAATAACCTACAACAGTAGAAAGAAGGTCTATTTATGATGATGAATCTATTAAAGTTTACCACAGAATAATATGAGATGTGTTTATATATATAAAGTAGTATTTATTACATTTGTTTTTTGTGAAGAGCTTTGATATTTCTTTAGTTTATAGGTAGAGTACATAGATGCTACATAAGAAAAAATTAAATAATCTTCATTGGCTCAGATTTCTATAATTCTCTGTAATTGTTGAGAAGAAAGTAAAGATAGTTTAAATAGCCTCAGTCTTTTGTTAATTTTTTTTTTACATTTTCAAATGTTATCATATTTCATTGATAAATACTCATATTTTAAAGTGCTTTATTTTTTCCATCATTATTAAAGCAGTTATGTGAAAAAGTATAAGAATATTGTGGTCTTAAAATGGTTTAACCTCCTATTAACTACTGCTGTCTTGATCCTGGACTGCCCTATAAGCATTGGTAAAAGTTTTTCACTAACAATGCACCTGTCTTTTATGCTCCATCACTTTCAAACCATTTCAGAACCTGTGAGGATCATACTGCACTCCATCATCACTAGTGCAGTTAGCTTTCTCTTCTGTTCTACAGTAATCCTCACTTTTTTCATTGGTATTCTATGGTACAAACATGTTTTAAATCACTCTTCATGTGACTAGAAAGGCTTGATCTCAAGTTTATATCAGTTTTAGCTGCAAGTTTTGAACTTCTTATATTCAGTTTCAATTGTTTGTTTTAGAAGTATATGTTTCTACATTCTGATGTGAATTCTAGATTTAATGTGGTGGATGATATACTTCCTGTGATGGTATGCAATGGTTCTGACATGAATTCCCTGGTTTTATGGTTGACAAGGTTTGCTAGAAAAGCACAGATTTTGGTTTGTGGGAAGTGTGGGTCTTACATTGAGCTGACAATTTCTTCCTATCACATTACAATTTTTTTATAGAAAGATATAATTACTGAGTGAAATTTCTTTTTATGGCACTTTCCACTTGTTACTGTACCTCTGTGTAATCTCCTTGGGGTGATATTATTCTCCAAGGTGATTTGTGGCAAGTTTTCACTATGCATGTATTCCTAACTTCCAGTAAGTATACCAACATTTAGTGAGCTTGTATGGATTGATCAAATTCCCATAAGTGGTAATTTAGGGTTTTCATGCTTTCTTTGCTCAGTATTTGGGAGCTTTGATTTTGATAATTCCTTGGGGTAGGTTTTACTTTTGTACCTTGCTTATTTTCTGAATGTACTTGTAAATAACTTCTACATTTCCTTGTCTTTTTCCTCTGGGTGTTTCTCACTGATTTATGTTTTAAGTTAAATTTCATAGTTCTGCAAATTCATTATTTTTATGTACTCTTTAGACTACAGATTTTTATATCTGGTTTGTTACACATGAAAACAAGGAGTTCTGTCTGAAGGTTTCTGTCTTCATTTCTGCTTCTCCACTTCCAATATCCCCCCCATACTGCTTTTAGTTATTTTGTCTAGTTTGTTCAAGACCTCCTTCACAAGGGGTCTGTCAGTTGGGTGGTTCCTGCTCAGCCTGGTTTTTACTCCCATCTAATTGTTATCCCTTAAGAGAAAGGAGATTGGGGACCCATCACAGACCTGTCCCAGTTGTACTCTTCTCTGGGGCCACCTTATTTCATGGTGAAATCCTACCTCTCACTACACCAACTCCTAAGAACTCTGGATGACCAAGTCTTTGGGCAGTTTCAGTAGCCCTACCTTCTCCTTTGCTTACTGACTTTGGAGTTATCTCTCTATTTTGGGGATATAGGCTTCCTTAGAAGTGCTTATTCACTTCAGCTGACATTTCTCTACTGATTGAATTTTTTCCACAATCCCTTGGACCATTCCATTACTTTCTCCACCTGGGATCACAACAAACCTTGCTTGGTAGTTCAAGGAACTGACTACTGTGTATGTTCCTGTTATTCCACTATATCTGGAGTTTCATCTAGTTACCAATAAGTTCTTGGTAGGTTAGGGGCTTACCTTGATTCCAAATAAATTTTCAATCAATGGTCTGTCAAAGAGATAGATTACTTGCTCATTTCACTTTCCTAGAACTTTTGGCATTTTTTTAGCTCTATATTATTTTCACCCACTCTTTAGGGGACTGTTGATTCATTCCTCTATCTTGTCACCAAGCAGGGAACAGAGCCATTACAGTCCCTAGAGCAGCAAGTATTATGCCCCCCTTCCCACATGAACACAAACACACAAAGTGCACATTTTATTTTCAAAAAATTATAAGAGTGAAAAAATATGGTCAAATTTAGAGCAATGGAGCCTTGCATTCTTTATTCTTAGCAAACATGTCTATAATTGTTTCGAAATCCACTCTTTTTGCCAGATGAGCTTCTGCAGCTAGTGTTCCAAGACGAGTCTATTCTGGCACATAGTAGAATGCATGGCATTTTTCACACAAGAAAGTGTGCTGAAGGAACACTTGGCCTGTGTAACTGTGATGGGCAAGGGACAAAAGATTTTCAGCAGGACCACGATGTTTGGAAACAATGCCTCCAGTTTCAAGGTGTGAAGCTTATTCACACCTGGCAGGGCATTTCGACCAAGTTTTGTTGGATAAACCACTCTTACATGTCCAATTCATGTACTAGGCCTGCTGATACATTGGCTTGATATTTCATATGCAGTGTTTGTGCAAGGTCATGAACAACTTCAGATTTTAGATGTGGATACTTCCACAGGACACCAAATATTTACTCCAGTTTCATTGCTGCATCATATCGTCATATTCCCAAGCATACAATCAAGAAGAACATAGAAGACTTCATGTTTGAATTTGTCTTTTGGATCACAGTCTATAGTATCTTCTCTTGTCTCATCTGGATAAGTCATGCAATTTCTTCACCTGTTTTATTGTTACTGTCCACAAATTCGAGAAGTCATTCTTGCACTTTGTATCACTTTCCAAGTGGACATATCACAATATGAACACAGTTTGCTCAACATGAGCAGAATCAAGAGATACATCAACAATAATGCAATAGTATTTTCATTTACTCTTTCTGTTAAAATGACATATGTCACCTTTAAAGCACGGCATTGTATGAAATCGTTTTGGCTTTCTGGGGACAAATAATGCACTTGCAGACGGCGTGGTTCCTTTTGTGGCTCTTTCACCTTTGAAAGATGTTCTGCAAAGAGCGGATCATAGTGGCTAATCAGTTCAAGAATCCCGAAAAAATTGCTATTCCTAGGATTTCCGATAAGATTGTTGTTACCTCTAAAAGCTAAATCACGTTCACCTAGGAACAACGTAACATCAAAAATTCGTTGAAGTACCTGTTTCCAAACCAACTGTTCTCTCTGAATACTCTGGTATAGTAGACTATCCACGGCAGGGTTGGATGAAAGACGTAATTCCATGGTCCGCCATTCAACGTAACTTGTTCTGGTTCTGTGGCTGGTACTATTTTCGTGCTCTTGTATTTTATCATGCAATTTTTCCGATAGTTTTCAGAGGGAAAGCCCCAGTACATAGCAAGGTACGATCGAGCTGATGTTGGCAGCTTGCTGAATAGCCAACAGGGAAAACAAAATAATTGTTATTCAATCACGTAACACTTTCTCACCGTTTGGCGAAGCTGTCTGAAGTACAGAAAGTGGAAAAGCACGTCCAGATGCATCAGTAGGATAATAGTTTGTAAGGCTTTCTGGCTCTCAACGAACGGCCTCTTCTACCTGAGAACGTAAAGGAGTTTCAGTTTCTATCATTCCAATGTCAAATTTTCTTAGTTGCTCTCCCACAGGACCTTCGTTTATTGTTGGCTCTGTATTTCTGTACTTTCCTTAGACTTAAACTTCTCATTATTAGTGTCAGTGTGTGAATTACTGTCAGTTTCAGTATGACTGTATTAAGAGACCGCATGGTGTGCATCTGGATTGAGTTGACTATGGTCAGAGATAGTGTTATTGCTACATGAAGGCCTGCTACCATCACGAAACAAATTGTTGTTTGTATCACTGTTACCAAAGAATCCAAGACTGTTCAGGCGAATCTGTCCTTGAGTTGCACGGTTTTCTTTTCTCTTCTGCGCTCTCAACTTCTGTTGATTAGCCATGATTTCTCGACGGATTATTTCATGAAGCAAAGCTGTGTCACTGTACGCTAGCCTATAATCAGTTGTTATGTCAAGACCGTGACGTGAAAACGAATGAAAAAAACATTATTTTGTTATTGAAACTGATAGTTGAAACGTAGCTGTAACATTATAGGTTATTTATAGTAATTACTGGCTGCTTCAGTACACATGTATTCGTAGTTGTTCCAAGTATCTTGTAGTGGTGAGATGCAAAGTGACTAAATCACGTTAGAAAGTTTTTACAATCATCATACTGTGGCGACCTCTTCTGTGTGGTATGAAATGGATGTCACTATTCGATATAATAAGACCTATGCATGTGTTACCTGTGAAACTAACAAATTTAAATCGTGAATGCTACACTAAACGGAGAAACCTTTTAGAAAGAATAAAGTAACACTGTGTAGTTGTCAAAAATATAAAGTTATCCTAATAAAAATAGATAAATAATACACAGTTCACACTATAGAAGTAGTATTTTTTTGAGGAATGCAATCTTCACTAGCTGAACAACCTACTGAAATAATATATATATATATATTAAAAATAATATAGTTGCTAAAATTGATGTACTCCATCTAAAAAGACTTGTCACAAAACAGGTTCTAAAATAAGCATACCTACTTGTGGTAAACTATACCCCAGGACCTCCCCTACCACCAGTCAAAAATTATGAACTGTAAATTGCCAATTAACTGTTGACACTTAAATAACAGTGTTATCAGCTGTTTTCGGATTTCGCGCAAAGCTACACGAGGGCTATCTGCCCTAGCCGTCCCTAATTTAGCAGTGTAAGACCAGAGGGACGGCAGCTAGTTATCACCATTCACTGCCAATTCTTGAGCTACTCTTTTACCAACGAATATTTGGATTGATCGTACCATTATAATGCCCCAACGGTTGAAATGGCAAGCATGTTTAGGGCGACAGGAATTCGAACTAGAATAGTGTTATCAAATAAGGAATAGAAAATCAAGTTTTTAATTGACAAAATTACTGTCAAATTATAGATATCAAAGTCAATATCCAATCATTAAAATTAATAAAATGTTTACAATACAAGATTTGTCAAGAAAATTACATTCACAGATATATAGTTATCGTATAAAAATATATCACTAGAAATTTGTATTCTTTTGAATAAAAATTACATAGTTTTTGCCCACACTTGACAAAGGGTTACATATGGCAAACTTACATACTTGTCAGTTGGCTAAAAATTTACAAAAGCAACTCTGTAAACTGATTAACAATGGTAACCGCCCTGCCAGTTCATTTATATCACGCTACGTTTGGTAGTGAAAACCCCATAAATTTCTTAATGCTTTAAGGCAAGAAATACTTGTATAACTCAGTGACCCGATTTTCATTCAAACACCAGGAAAATGAAAGGGTACAAATTAACCAAAAAGCACAAAATATATTTCATAGTTATGATCAAGTGTGTAGATTTATAAATGTTCAAGTAATATTTTATTTGTTTAATCGGTTCCCTTTCCTTTTAAAATTGTATAAACTTTTCTAAATATATTGCTGTATCATTTGTACCGGTACTTTAAATAACTAAAAAATTAAACATGTTAATTGCGGACAGTATTTGATTAATATACGAATTATTTACAACAAACATGCTGACTAATATCATCAGAGTAATATCCTTAAAATTATCACAACATAGTCATAGACATGTGTGAGTGACATGTCTTCAGCTAACGTTGTACAGACCATATATTTTTATATATATTTTATAACTTTATAAGTAATTATATGAATTATTTCTTGTTCTTGGATTTATTCACAAATTTCTAGGCCTACGTGTGCGCATTCAGGGAGAGCCTTTCGAGTTTCACACGTCTGAAAATACTACAGACTGCACAGTCTGAAAGATAAGTTTGTGACGCCATTTCACTCCACCCAGGAGAAGGCGCAACTGCATGACCTATTTTCATTTTTGACGTCAAGCTGCGCATCTCCCCACCACAAGATTTTTGGTAACCCTACATACTAGTTCTACCAAGTCGATTGATGTAACTAGATGACAAATTTATTGTTGTTTTGATCTCGAGGTCATTCCCCCTGTGAGAAATGAGAACAGTTAAACCCGAACCTAGGTATATACATGTAGCTGTGAACAAATAAACATCACAATTTTTAATGATTTATTGAGTTTTTACAATCTTTTTTTTTTGCTCTCCTCCCGGTCCCTTGCGCCTCCACCCCTTGTCGGGCCTAGCAGGGAGGGACCAGATCTGTGTTTTCAAGAGCTGGATCTTCTTTACTGGTAATCTTGGTGTGTCATGTTTTGAGCATCATCAATTCATTGGCGCATTATATCTATCCAACCAGGTTTTTCCCACAGTGATTGATACCTTTTTTCCCACAAATATTTTGGCAAGTGTTCTCAACAGGAAACATTGAGTATGTATATGTTTGACAATCATTGAAACACTAAAATATTTTCTTTTTGGTCTCCAGACACACGTTTAGCTCTGGAAATAGATATGTTTAATAAGGTTTGGAGAGATCTTCACTTGCATCTCTACTCTTCAATCAGACTCCTCTTCAGATTTTTCCCTTTTCCAAAATATTCCTTATCATATTCTGTTCAGATAGCCCATTGTGTAGCTTTGTGCTTAATTCAAAACAACAACTGTTCAGACATAGTTTCATGCACTCCATCCCTTCCTTCCGAAAGCAACATCCCCTGTCAAAGTCTCTCCTTCAACAACCGCAGTCTGAAATGGTACATTCCCCTTGCCTCAACATTAACTTCACATGTGAACAGGAAGAAATTAATCAAATATAATTTCTTAACCTCAAAATTACAAGAATTGATACACAATTCAAAACAGAAATCCACTGAAAAATCACCCAGACTGGACTATACATTCCTTGAAACAAAACAAAAACTCAACATACCAAGAAACCAAATAAACACAGCCATAAAACAATGCTCACCAGATAAAATTAACGACGAATTATACAAAATAAAACAATACTTCATCAACATCAATAACTTTCCTCTACAAACCGTAGAAAACATTAAATGCACACACCTAGACAAAAAGCAAAATCAACAACAAAAGTAAATATATCCCATGATTTAAAAAATCACGAAACCATATACTACTGCATACCATATATTCCCAACATCAGCAGAAAAATAACAAACATTTGGCAAAAACTAGTAACAAAATATGACATTCCAGTTAATCCAAAATAATTCAAAAATCAGGCGTAAAACTACGGTCAATACGATGTAAAAACCACACTGAGTAACGTCACACCAACATTATTTATAAAATACAATGTGATAACTGCCACGACTTCAATATTGGAGAAACAAGTAGAAAAATGGAAACCAGATTCAAAGAACACAAAAAGTTACCTTCACACGTTTTCGAACACTGTAAATCAAATAAACATAGCGTAACCATAAAAAAACACCCAAATACTAAATAAAGAAACAAACATAAACAAAAAGATTAAAGAAGCCTTACTTATTCAACATCTCAAATAAACCAATACAAAGGAACACCTTTATTCCAAAATGAATAAATATAATCAAATATCTAAGCACACCCTCTACATTCCTACACTCAATTACCCAACCCACTTCAAACATATGGCCAGTTATCTCTTTCTTTCTTTATGAATCTAACGACAACCGAAGAAGGTTGAAATGTTTGATTCTCTACATGCCCCCCGATAGTACAACGCTAAAATCAGGGGTTCAATATCCCTCGATGGGCTTAGCAGATAGCTCGATGTGGCTTTGCTATGAGAAAAACACACACACGATTTTCTACTTAAAATTTAAGTTTCTCAACCCATACCAGCTGTTTTTACATATATACTTTCTCCAGTTCATTCTCTGCTATACTATGTGGCTCACACGACCCTCATTAATTGTATTTGTTCCATGGAATTCTTCCGTTTCCAGTAATCTATCACCTATAATTCTCACTGGTTGGGTTTGTCACCTCATATGGTTGGTGTATTCTGTTTTGTTCATAATATTTCTTCACACCATATTTGTCACCTACATCTTTAGTTGCATAAAACTATCTTCTTGGATGGGTATCATCTTTCTCTTGTGGATGCTCTGCATGTCTGTTTGCCATTGACTGCATTAAGTCACTTTTTTTTTTTCAAATCTTATATAGTTGATCTACATCATATTTCAGAATTCCATCCGTCAGTGAATGTTGCCTGGTCAAGTATGTTTAATATTATTTTAACACAAATCTGTATATTTCTGTAAAACAATTTGCTAGTTATTCAGTGGTGTATGTGTATAAATACATACGAATATATAAACAAATCCATTGTATTAAATAAGCAAAACTGTGCTCAACATAACATAGTAATGGATTCCAAAATGACTGCCAATCAACCAGCACCTGAGAATGAAAGTTACTTCCTACTTTGAAAAAAATCATATCATATCTGAATTTTTTTAGTGGTTTGAGAACCTAAATAAGCTGTTGTAATGATATTAAGTGTAACTTTCTGATGCAACCTTCTTATGATTGATGCATTTTCACATTTTCTGTTGTTAATGCAAGTTGTATTACAGAGCACATTTGTAATATAGTCAAGTCATTACTTGCATGTTGATAGCTGATACATTGTGGAATCCAGTGGTATTCATAAATAAAGGTTTTAATTTAATAATATTCATGTTAAAGTTTTATTTTCTCCTTCTGGAAAGTAACTTTAAGTCTTACCCTTTAATGTTTACCTTTTTCTTTGCATCTTTTACTTCTATTTCATTTGTAAAATATAACTGTTTGTTACTCTTTTATACATGCAGGACCATCACTCATGCACTTCATGAGTAAAGCAGGTGGGGATTTCTGCCCATCCCTACTGATCTATGATTCTTCCAGTTGTGGTTTGTCTACTTGTCTACCTATTGCTCCATCTTTGGTGTATTGTTGCACACTTAATTCTTTCAGTGAAATCACTTTCAGCTCAATTACATATTGATGCTCTTTCTCTAGTCCCTCTAGCTTTGGGTGAGAGGAGGTCACATTGTTTCACAAGTTAACATTTTCTTGTACTGAAATGCATTTTAGATAGGTACTTCTTCCCACCTTTCCTCCTCCCCACTTATATGCCAGTATTTCTGGTTTGTATCTGCCAATTCTGGATTAGAGAGCACAATATGATTTGAAGAGGGTAGTCACATGTTCTGAATTAGCACAAAACTGATGGGATATAAAAGATTGGTGCTATGATAGCAAACAGTTTTAGGAATGCTTACAGGGCATTTCAGGATTGAGACAGCAGTGAATGATAAGAGTTAGTACCTACTGTAAATTAATTTTCATTTTAAAAAAGTGTTAATTTTCTAAAGCCCCATATAATTTATGTTTTACTAAAATAAACCATAAATATACTAAAGTTTTGAGAAAAAAAAATATTTTTATGTCCATATACTAATATTTTTCACCAACAGGAAACATTAAGAATCAAGTTTTCAGCATGATTTTTTTTTCCTAATAATTTTCAGTCATAACTGAAATGAATGATTTCATTCATACACCTTGGGAGTGGAAGCTTGTTGGAAAAGAGACTTTAAATGGCTTTCTTGTTTCACTCACACAAAAGAATATGTACAAAAAGTTGCATTAATTGCACACCTTTTAAAATCATTAAAGGATTATGCAAAAATATTTAAATTGGTTTTTATCTGCCATAAGACAGTCTTAAACCTATTAAATTAAACACTACATTTTTAATCCAGTCTCACAAGGATTTTCAAAAATTAGATGAGTGTATAATAATAATTTGTCAAACACATTTCACTCAATTCAAATATGACTGTAATAAGAATTTTCTGTCACCACATTCACGATCTCTAGAGTTATACTGTAATCATGACAGTATAAGATCACCCATTTTGTTGTAAAAACAAAGTTTGGTTCAATGCATTTGCAAAAAATATTAAAACTGGATCCAAGAACAGAAAAAGCACAACAACATCATTAAATTAATTCTGATGTTTACTCACACCATACTTCAGTTGCCAACAATGTTGCACTAAATACATTTCAAATCTGGCTCTCCAAACATAACCCATCAAACTTATCAACATTACAGATGCTTATTTGTCAATACTAATATGTTGAGCTGAAGTAGATTATCTTGACATCTGATGTTCTTCTAAAAACTAAATCCATTGCTAAAACAGCAAAGAATCAAATCTGAAATGTAGTTTTGGTCTTTTGATAGTATGCAGTATATATGGAACAGTACAGAGAATAGTTTTAACACTCAAGCTGTATAATATGATGGGTTTTTTTTATCAGTATTTTGCTTTTACAAGCAATTTTCATATTGTATTAAATATTTGCCTCTATTTTTTGACACAAGTAAAGAGCTTGGATGATATTGTTTATGATGAAAATCAAATGTGATCAGTTTTATGTAGGAGGTTTAGTATTCAACTACTTCTCCTTTAGGCTGATGGATGTATCTACACAGTACATTTCCTTGTACATAATTTAACCAATTAAATGTGTCACTGAATAAGGTATTGTACTGTTATTGTTTATTGGAAAGAATGACAAGAAAATTTACAAAACTTAATAGCTACAATATGAAATTGTATGTATTTTAAAATAAGCATTTAAAATTTTAAAGTGAAGTCAAATAACGTTACATAACCCAAAGATCAACTCACATTCAACAGTTTTTCTCATTTTACAATACTGTTTAATTGTCAAATTTCTTCACAGTTAAAAAATCATGATTTGTTAAGAAATTTCAGTGAAACTTTCTGGCTAAAATAAAAAACCCATATTTAAAAAAACATCTTGGAATTATGTTAAACATAACATTAGCATCATAAAAAACTCTGTGGTGTAAAAGTACAGAAACCAAGGCTCATACGAAGATACAGTACATTATTTATAAAAAGTCAAACCTACAACAGTGGCATTTGGCTGTAAATAGGATAATTTACACTTTTATTTCTGATAGTTTAAAATTATAAATCTTGCAACACTCCTACCTGTAGTAGTTGGTTAAAACATTCTCTCAAAACCTAATTATAGAATAGAAAATCTATTGATCTAAAAGATCCAGTAACATTTCAAGATTACAATAATAGATAATTAAAAAAAGTCACATTCAGGTGTGCTATATCTTGTCTTCAAGCTTCATTGTAATAATTTATAACAAAAAAGTACAAAGCTTTTTATTTGTGAACTTCAGGTATTATTTATAATTACGCATTGATAATGATTCTATTTCATACTCATATTCTTATCAATAAAATATATTTTTCAACGACACTTTATATTACTAGAAAAAAAAACTTAAACAAACACCAAATAGTTTTTCCAGAGAATGAAAAAAATTATAATAGGCATCCAAATTGTCTCTGAAATAAGCAGAAAAAGTATTTTGTTTTTTTAAATTTACTATGTTCAGTGTACTAAAAATTTGAAAGTGTTTTATATCTTATCACATCACGGAAAAAAATAATTATACACTACTGAATTCATCCAAATGATGGCCTGAATGATGCAAAAAATAGATGTTTATACACTGACCATTTCTCAAAAACAAAGAACGTGTTTACATAGCATCCCTTTTTTAAATAAAAATGTGTAACTATTAGAGGCACCATTAACTGTCTTTTGAAAAAAAAATTTGCAAAACTACTTAATTATACAACTGCTCTTTCTTTCTGTTGATAAGTTATGCAAGTTTAAACTAAAACTCGTTCCTTGTGATTCTTACACATACAGAAAGACACCAACATGTACTAATCACCTGCTTCTAAATATAAAACATTTAGTTTCACACAAACATTTTCAATAGTCTTGTTTAACTTCCTCCTGTTGCCAACAAGTTTCTTGTGAAGTGAAGAATTTCAAATCCCACCTGCCAAAATAAACAACTCTGTAGATTTCTTAGAAGCTTAATTTAATCAAACATACAACTGATATTCCTACTTTAACTAAAAATAAAACATTCTAAAAATTACATCGCTTTCTTAACCAACAATATAGCAGATCAGAACTTATATCAACAGTTATAAAACTTTTTTTTTTCACAACAAAATGAATAAAGATTAACAATTCCCAACATTCACAGGATATCAGTGCTTTAGAAACAAGATGGAACCCTCAACAGCTGGACACTTGAAATATTTTTGTGAAGGATTAGAACAAATCTGTAAGACCTTTTTTACTAGCTGCATTTCTGTACACTAACAATACCAAGCATAAGACACACATATACCTACCCAATTTGATTTTATTACTCATTAGGATCTCTACTAACCTACCCTCAAATCAAAATTTTTTGGGCAGGATCAGAGTAAATTAATCTACGAGATCTTGGATGTGATCCAATACATCAATCAAAAAGGTCTGACCTCCTTAGTCCAAAACTGTAATTAGATCTCAAGTCAGCCAAGACATACAGAGCTATGAGCTGAAAGTTTATACTTGAAAAACTCAGTCATTCTATGAATCTATATTTCACAGCAAAAATTAAAGAAAATTTTACACAATTAGTGATAGAAATTAATATCAACATAATTTTCATACTTATAATTACACACAAATGAAGATTATATAAAGAGCATGAATAATAAAATCACCAAGTAAACCATGTTTTCCATTCAATAAGATGATGATGAATTAAAAAAAATGTATCACAAATATTACTATTAAAGCTATACCTACATTATTACAATAAAAAACATCACAAAGCAACCAAATAAAAAATTGAAAATGTTTCAGTAATAACAAGAAGAATTATGACACTTTGTCAGTAAGAAAAGTATTTATTTGAAGATTTTTCAAGCTAATTTCCTTCATGTTTGATCCATCATGTAATAAATAGTTTTATTGGTAATAACTCATCTTCTTCATTTATGTGAAGTAGTTAACTGTACCTCCACCATGATAAGTGCAATAATCATAAGCTCCAATCGAACGTGATGTCGATCATTAAGGTGTCCACTTAATAACTCCATTAATTCACAGCAGTGGTTTATCTTCTCATTAAGGACCTTGACATTACAAAAATTATCAAATCTCAGAAAAAATAGATGAACCAATAAACTTATAAAAATATGAGCTTACAGCAAACCATTTTGTATGATTATGGAAGCAAAATTTACCCATAAATAAATAGTGGGGGGTGGCACTTTTCAATTTGTTCACAGTAAAATTACATTAGAATTAGGAAATTTACTCTTGCATAAAGTACCGGTTATAAAATTTAATCCAGAACCCAACAGCTTCCAAGGCCTTTAGGCAAGTCTTGGATCTTGGTCTAAATGGTTGTACCTGTGATACATATTCTCCAGCTTTGCTTTATCAACCTTGAGTCATTTCACTTTTAATTCACCTTTGACAAGTTAAATCAAAACTGACTAAACACTAAAACTTAAAAATGTACCTCAGCTACTGGCTAAAAGCTGTTATGGAAGTTATTCCATAACAATATTAATTCCAATCAAGTTGCTTTATGAAAATTCACATATTATAGCATATGAAATATGTAAATACAATAGTAGTAAATACATAAACAGTTGATATTTATACATCAGCATTAGTTAAATCTATTTCATTTCTGAACAATTTGTTTTGTTTAAAAAATATATCACAAAAACTGCAAAATGAAACTTGAAGTATTAAAGATGTTTAACATAAGAAACTCCATCATTCATTCATCAGAAACTAAAACCACTTTTGACATTTGAACTTTTCAGAAGCAAGCAAGCTGCCATCTAGTGTTCATTTTTATACAGGTATCCTTTATAATAACTCTTCTGCTATACACACACATGTATCCTGAAATGCCAAGAAGCATGAAAGCTTGTATTTCTAAGTGTACCTATATTTTTCAAAATATATTTTTAGGTATCTCCATATACATTAGGCCAAAATAATTTGGTGGAGATGAGATTTACAAGAACATCAACATAAGTGAGGAATTGACTGGTAACAAGAAAAAGAAACAAAATCTACTGTGTCAGTAAACAGAGAAATTAGGAAATGCAGACCCCAGATAACATGAAATCAAGGTGAAGACACAGGATCCTCTCAAGTTGAAGCACTACTAAAGTCTCTATGTGAGAAGAGACCAACATAGAAATTGTAAATGTTGGTGTAGACTACACAAGAAGACTTAGTATATGAACTGAAAAGTCTTTGTATATAGTGAAAAAATATTGTAAATACTCTTCTAGAAAATGGGCTTACTGTCAGATATAAAAGACTGTTTAGTACACGTTGTATTGTTAATTTATTTTGTTTGTAATTCATTGATATTGAGACAATAGAGATATCTAAGAGGCCAAAGTGATAGATGTATAAACAGCTGCAGACAAACAAGTGGAAACAGAAACAGAGAGAAAGTAAAAGTAAAGTCATGTGAAAGAGAAGTTTAGTAAAATAAAAATTAAAAAAACAAAGAATTGAAAAGCCTAATGGTTAATATATTAGAGTGAAATTAATAGTTTGATAGAGATAAGGAGAATAACCTCTCTGTCAAAGGTTGTTCTAAGTTAATTGAACCCACATATGTAGACTTTGACAAAAAAAGCAGCAATAATTTGGAAACATGAAAAAGCAGATGATTACTGGAAGTACAGAAAACAACTGCAGTAGCTCATGTGACTCATGGATGCTATACCAATAAAAAAAAGGGTAAAAATAGTAAAGCTTGTCAACTGAATTCTAAAGCAATTCAATAGGTCTAAGTTGACTTTTGACAAGACAACGAAAACTGCACAGTGTTTAAGGTACAGCTATGATCATCCCAATGTAAAGAATTTTGTACATACATAACTTGTTTTAAATGTATGTATTATTTTTTTAAAAAGTAGACTGCATGCTGTTCATTTCTTATCAAATTTCTCACCATGTCACTGTAGAATAATCTGTAGAGCCCAATATACCCATATACTTACATTATTACAAACTACCAAAACAGTTGATTCTTGACAAAGCTCAACATTAATATATTATTTAAAAAAAAAACAAGTGTGCTGCATGCTGTTCATTTATTGTAAAATTTATTGCCAACATATCAAAGCAAATCTTTAGTCCAGCATACTCATATACTTACATTATTACTACTAAAACAATTAGTTCCTGACAAAGCTCTAACATTAATCTTTTTAGTTGGGTTACACTGAAGATTAAAATAGCAACAAAGGTTTTTAAATATTTACTGAAATAAGATTTGAATAGAAGCATTTTGTTTTTAAACCTTGGATAAACTACAATCGTAAAAACAATGTTTTAGTAAAGGATTACACATAAATCTTTCAAGTTACCTTGGTTCTTTTGGTTATAATCAGGTGGTTACAAGTTTTACGATATAATGCCTCCAAGTTCTGTTTGTCCCAGTAAAAGTCAGGAGTATCCAAAAGATCTGAGCACAGGTTTATTAGATGCCTGAAATAAAATAAACTTGTTAATGTATAAAAGTTCAGAATATTAATGATTATGTACTGAAATTAACAATATTCCACATGAAACATTGTTTCAAATACTATCAGCCTTTGAAAGTATTACTGTTGTCTTGAGTTCAAGCTGACAGTCATGTTTACATACTATTATGTAACAGTGCAACTTATATACATTATATATTGCAACAAACTTCTGTTAAAAACTGTAGAATCAGTTTTAGGCCATAACCATGACAACTTTCATAGACTATCATTACATATATTGTCAACTTCTAAAACCATGTTAAAGCAGGCAAAAAACAGGAAAGTTCACTGGAGTTGCATTAAAGGACTTGATATGACAGATGGTTGAATGCGAGGTGTTATGATTTCAGTTTCTTTAGTCTTTGTTTCTCATGAAAACAACTACTCATTTATAGATATAATTGGAAACTAATGAAACTTCATCTCAAAACCCTTGTTTGTATTTTTATTAATAGCACTAGAATATATAGCCATCTGAAGTTAACTGTACTCTGTATGAAACATTTTTTCAGATCCTGCCTACAAGTCATGACTACACACTGAAATTAATAACATATATATAGACAATTTAAAATTACTCTGTTTCTTTGCCCACCACATTCACTGTACAGGTCACACTTCCCTCAGGTGAAGGTGCACAAAAAATATTTTTTTCATTGATGTACACATCTACTAGCTGAACCAGTAAGTTTATTCTTAAATTATATATTACACAAATAAATTCTCTGCAGCCCTAACATTTTTTTTGGTACATTTGAGTTAAAATTTGATTTAAAGTGTAGAATTAAGGCCTATTTAGTTACAGATAATTAGCTATATATATCTACTAATGCATCATACATTTAATCTCACACACAAATGTATAAAGTAGAATATCATGCATAAAAAAGCATACCACAGACATAGTCAATAAAATAAAATTATGCCACATCCTATAAAATAGGCCACATTAAAACAGTAATGCTTAAGTTATAATTCTTATTGTGCAAAATAAGATTAAAGTCAGCATAACTAATTAAGTGCTTACATGAGGAGAAAGATGGATTAAACATGGAAATTTATTTTTATCACTATGAAAAAAGCCTATAACATAAAATTATGCCATCTACCATTAAATAGACCATATGAAAAAGACTTCCATTATAATACTTATTGTGTGGAATCAGATTACAGTCAAAACAGCAAATGAATGTATTTTATTCTACTTTTTCTTGAGATGGTTCAATACCTGGAGGTGAACTTTGTGTTTTGTGCTTTTGATACATTACAAGTACAATGTTGTACTTTATTGCAGTATATTGCAAACATCACTGTCATAACATTCATAAAAAATATATTATATTTATGTTGAACAAATTAAACATAATATTAAATAGGTATTTACATTTGAAACTTTAATATCTGAGGATGGTTTGTTTCTTTGTTTGTTTTGAATTTTACACAAAGTTACATGAGAGCTATCTGCGTTAGCCGTCCCTAACATAGCAGACTAGAGGAAAGGCAGCCAGTCATCACCATGCACAGCCAACTCTTGTGCTACTCTTTTACCAACGAATAATTGTATTGAGCATCACATTATAACACCCACACAGTTGAAAGGGTTAGCATATTTGGTGTGACAGGGATTGAAACCCACAACCCTCAGATTACAAGCTGAATGCCTTAACTCACCTGGCCATGCCAGGCCATCTGAGGATAGTGATAAAAGATGGGGAGAATACAGCTAGGCTTATTCTGTTATCCTGAATAGATACTTATATTTATCCTTGCCAATGAAGGAAAAACAAAAACCATCATTCATAAGGAAGTCCCGATTTAAAATAGATTTGTAGTTTATTTTCAAAATCAAACCTATGGTTGTTTTTTTTCGTAAGTTCACAAAATATGAGACAGAGAGAAAAGGGTTTTGTGTTTGTTTATTTGAACCTGAGCAACTACTAACATTCTGTAAGAGGCAAAATGTTTTTAAGCTGGAGGGTTTTCTTTGATCATTTTATCTTTCATTTTACGGGTAAAAACACAGTCAACTACAGGACATGGTTTTTGATGCCAGTGTTATCATGAACAAGTTGTTTTATAACTAAAGAACAACATCACAGACACATTATGTTCTTCAATTCTAAACTGTTAAACTGTTTTATTACGACTATTTTTCTATCAAATTTTTTTTTCTTTTATCCTTCAACAATACCACTTATGTCAGTATTGCTATGTTTAAATAAAACAGAATATCTTACTTCACATGTATGAAGTGCAAAGAACTCACAATAATATTTTCTCTTTAACTACCTCAACACAGGCTTGGTCAGTCTGACTGTTCACATGACCTCTTTTTACTTGGCTAAAGTGCCTTTACAGATTTAATACTTCAAACTGCCAACAAAATGTACACCTTCACAAAATCTGTCAGCCTTTCAGTGAACATAATAAGCCTTTAACATTAAAAAAAAAAAAGACTTATTTTTAGTGAAGTATTTTTAATACACTAAAATAAATAACTGCTCATAAATATACTGAGTATTTGTTTTGAATAAACCTGTGTGCAAAGTAATTTTCTTGTTAAGGCTAAAAATGCATTCTTTCATCTGAAAAATTTCAGTTTCGTTTGTGTTATCCCGAGAACCTCAAAGATACATTTAAAATGTTTGTTTTCAGTAAAACTATATTTCATCAGTTATTTTCTCTACCCTATCTCAAAATGAGGTCAGTAAATTTGAACAACCTTGCAATCATAAAAACAACAAAAACAATCTAAATTATCCTTCTTTTCATTATGGAATAACTTCAAATTGTAACATGAAACTACATTAATTCACTCTAAGTAGCTTTAAGCTTGTAATGGTATACATCTATTTAGAATTAAATTTTATTGTTTTATTGCCCTTTGAACAATATCAAACTACTACCTGTACTATTATAAATTGTAAATCACTCTAAGAACATGCAATTCATGCTATGCTATCAAATTACATTATCCATGAGCTACTCCAAGTTGCTCATACATGTGACTTGGAAAATATTTTTATTATAATTTTATCTGATCTAATCTTAATACCCAAAAATAACCCTTATTTTTACATTTTAATTACTTTTGTAACAATAAATAAAGAATAAACATGAATAATGTTTATTCTTTATTTATTGTTACAAAAGTAATTAAAATGATAGTAATGCACTAAATAATTATTTTAATTAAATAATGTGCTAAAGAACATAAACTAATAACATGCACAAAACAAAAATTTCCTTTAACAATCATAATTCTTTCTGACTTTCTAACTATGCAACAAATGCTGTTATAAATTCATCTGAATTAGCTATTGTAATAACCACAGGAACCAAAGTTGTATTTTAAATGAAACTGATGCTTCTCTATTCAGAACACAATGTAATACAATGTCATTTGATAAATTAAAACCTAGACTTTCTAGTGGTTATAGATAATATATAATTAAACATAAAAAGAGTGAACTGTTAAAACATCCTGAAAGTGACAGGAGAATTTTTTCTATTTCATATTTCTCTTATCAAACAAAAGTGAAAGCTATAAAATTATGACTTGTCTGAGCAATGATAATTTCATAGTGAGTAATTTACATTTAATTTCATATTTTCTGAGGGATGGTGGATAAAACACAGATCATAAGATGCCTAAAAAAATGTTTCACAGGTATCAGAAAAGGGGAAATTTGGGTTTGTTGGTAGATTTAGGGTTTTTCAGCACAAAGCAGCTAGGCTATCTGCACCAAACGTCCGATAAAAATGTAAAAGGAAATTCAGTAAAATTCATAAAAGGAAATTAAGGCAAAACAAAGTTAAAAAATAAGTAAATAGCATAAAACGTCAAGAGAAAACCTACAGTAATTCAAGTTGTAAATTACTTTCTGCAGCATGACTTTAATAATCATAACTCACCAGGAAGACTAAAAGGTAAATACAAAATCCACTGTGAGACATCCAAAGTTGGCCTTTCCAATACTGGTTTCAAGTTACTTAATGTTACAGTCAGTCTTTAATTTGAAATTGAACTAGATGAACTGTGATTTTTAAAAGGGAGCCACAATAAAAGGTGTAATGTATATATTAAAAAACTTAAATGGCATTAAAAATATTAATGGCCTTTAAAAATGGTGATTGAGAGAATACAGAGGATGCTCAGTGCTCTTCTACATGACACCCAAAGGTGCATCATGTGCAGCATAAAGGTTAGCTTACAGTCAAAGATAAGCCCAAAGAACTTAGTCTCAGAGACCACAGGCAGCACAACTTCACCAATATGGAGTTCAGGATCAGAGTGAATACCCCATTGGTGGGAAAAATGCATGCAAACGGTATTAGATATATATAGAGAAAAGCCATTTGCTGTGTTTCACTTCAGTAACCAATTTAGGGCATTCTGTAGCTGCTGCTCAATATACCTCATGTTCGACGACTGACATTAGATGTGAAAGTTGTCGACATAGAGCCCGTTTGCCACAGTGAGAGGGAGTTGTTCAGTGCTTGCATTAATTTTTATATTGAAAAGTGTGACACTCAGAACACAACCCTGAGGGATTCTAAGTTCCTGTGGAAAAGAATAGGAAAGTGTCAAACCCACATAAACTCAGAACCTTCTGTCCATTAAAAAATTTTGAATAAAAATGGGCAAATAACCACATAACCCATATATATGGAGGTCTCACAAAATGCCATAACTCCATGTTGTGTCATAAGCTTTTTCAATGTCAAAGAATATTGATACAGGATGTTGTTGTTTGAGAAAGGCTTCTCTGATTGACGTTTCAAGTCGAATAAGGTAATCCATGGTGGAGCACTGTCGTCGGAACCTACAGAGGAGGTTGTTTGATTTGAGGAACCAAACAAGATGAGCATTAACCGTCCTCTCTAAAATCTTACAGAGAGAGCTCAACAAAGCAATTGGATGGTTGTTTGAAGGAATCTTGGGATCCTTCCCAATAGCCTGGAGCCAGGCATCAAGAAAAAGATTTTCCTGCCGGATCCAGTTAAAAACAACCAGAAGGATAGCAAGAGAAGCAGGAAATAGATGGCACAGCATCTCATCAGGTCCAACCAATGTACTGCCAGCCCGATGAAAGACCAGTTTGAGTTCCACCAGTAAAAAGAAACAAATATAGTCATAGAGATAATCAGCTCATAAGGTTGATTGATTTCATGTTTTATGGCACAAAACAGCTGGGCTATCTGCACCAAATGTCAGGTAAAAAGATAAAAATAAATTAAATTTAGTAAAATACAATAAAGTAAACGAAAGTAAAAACAGTAATTAAAAACAGAAAAATGCATAAAACTGATGTTTACATCCAGTCTATAAAGTTGTAAAGGACTTCCTATAGAGAATGGTAATGATCATAACCCACCAGGAAGACTAAAAGGCATGAACCAGAACCACCATCAGTCACCTGAAGTTGGTCTTTCCATTCCTTGTTCCAGGTTTTGTGTCATTATGGCCAGTACTAATGGGTAAAGTAATAAAAGTTTAAAAGACATGCAACAAAATTGGAATAACAACTCACCAGGATGACTAACAAGTAGTTCGAATGAACAATTCTAACAGCAGCGTTAGTCAGCTTTCCAGTCCTGGTGTCGAGTTATTTAATGTTCAGGTTCATTTTTCATGTCAAAATTGAACTAGAGCGAATGAAACTATGAAAAGGGAATCACAATTAAAAAGGTGAAATAAATAAATAATATCCAACACATAAATGAGATTAAAAAGATTAATGACTATAAGAAAAATAAAAACTTTATCAAGGTGGACAGAGTCACCATCACCAATAACACTGTCCAATGTTACAGATAAAGCCTGGGAAAAAACATGTTTAAAATATTGCCATCATTGAGAATCATAACGATCGCAAGAAAGTAAAATGTGGCTGATAGTGATTTGAGTGTTACACAAACTACACACTGGTGCATCAGTTCCAGATAAAAGAAAAAGATGAGTTAGAAAACTGTGACCAATGCACAGTCTAGTTAGAACAACTTCCTTCTTCCGAACCTTACAGAAGCTAGATGGCCAAAGCTCAATGCAGGGTTTTATTTGAAAAAGCTTGTTGTCGTGTTGCTCATTCCAAATGGACTGCCAGCTGGCACGGAGTTGAGCCTTGAATACAAGACCATAGCCCATATACGGAACAGGCCCATTCCAACATGGCCTGGTATCCAGAAAAACTGGAGAGAAGTAGCAGTTAATGAGAAATGGGCCAGATGGTTTTGAATATCAGCAAGAACAGGGTGTGAACCAACGTGTAGCGATTCCAGGGCTAGTATAGAACTAAGCAAGTCAATGTAAATAGTGCAGTTGGAGTACTGCTCAGCTTCACTATGATCCAGGACAAGAAATATGGCATACAGTTCAGCAGTGAACACAGAAGCTGAAGAAGGGATTCTACATGCAACTACCGAAACGCAGCAAACCATAGCAGAGCCCACTGAATTACCTGATTTGGAACCATCTGTATAAATGGGAACGGAATGATTGTTCTAAAGATAATCATTAAATAAAAGACGGTACTTCCAATCTGAAGTGTCTGCCTTTTTTAGATGACTGAAAGAAAGGTCACATTTGGGGGCTGTAATAAGGTATAGTGGGATGACCTGACCTGTGGAATCTGCAATGTTATCCAAAGACAGACCCAAATCATTCAATTGGGCCTGGATGCGAAAGCCAAACAGAGCAATGGCAGATTGTCTGTTCTGAAAAAGTACAGCCCACCGAGGAAAGAAAGCACATCCCCAAATGGAATGCTTTGGTAAAAAACGAAGTTTTGAAGAATATAGTAAAGATAGTTGCAAACTGCAAAAATGCAGAGAAGGTTCATGAAATTCAATGTAAAAGCTTCAAACTGGAGAGGTGCGGAAAGCACCAGTGCAGAGTCAAAGTCCTTGGTGATGAATGGAGTCTAGCATCTTTGAGGCCAAGGGTCTGGCAGAGCCATAGACCATTGATCCATAGTAAAGTTTTGATCGAATAAGAGGACAATATTCCTTTAACATAGAACATTGATCTGCTCCCAAACTGGAAGTATAGAGGACACAGAGGATGTTCAATGCTCTTGTGCATTTGACCCGTAGCTGCTTTAAGTGTGGCTTATGATAAAAAATAATCTCTAACAACCTGGTTTCAGGAACCGCTGGCAGCAAAACTTCACCGATATGAAGTTCAAGATCACGGTGAATACCCCGTTGGTGGCAAAAATGCATGCAAACGGTTTTAGAGAGAGAGAAATTAAAACCGTTCGCCATAGTCCACTTCAGTACACGATTGAAGGCAGTTTGTAGTTGCCACTCAATATATCTCATGTTCGACGACTGATATGAGATATGAAAGTTTGGATCGAATAAGAGGACAATATTCCTTTAACATAGAACATTGATCTGCTCCCAAACTGGAAGTATAGAGGACACAGAGGATGTTCAGTGCTCTTGTGCATTTGACCCGTAGCTGCTTTAAGTGTGGCTTATGATAAAAAATAATCTCTAACAACCTGGTTTCAGGAACCGCTGGCAGCAAAACTTCACCGATATGAAGTTCAAGATCACGGTGAATACCCCGTTGGTGGCAAAAATGCATGCAAACGGTTTTAGAGAGAGAGAAATTAAAACCGTTCGCCATAGTCCACTTCAGTACACGATTGAAGGCAGTTTGTAGTTGCCACTCAATATATCTCATGTTCGACGACTGATATGAGATATGAAAGTCGTTGACATGCAGTCCATTTGCAATAGTTCCTGTACAAAAGAATGGGAAAGTGTCAAACCCACACGAACTTGGAATCTCCTGTCCATTAAAAATTTTTTGATAAACATGGGATAATGGCCACGTAAGCCATATGTATGGAGGTCTCGCAAAATGCCATACCTGCATATTGTATCATAAGCCTTCTCAATGTCAAAGAATATTGATACAAGATGTTGGCGTTTTAGAAAGGTTTCTCTGATTGACGTTTCAAATTGAATTAGGTTGTCTCTGGTGGAGTGCTCTCGTCGGAACCCACACTGGGTGGGTGAGAGGAGGTTGTTTGATTCAAGGAACCAAACAAGATGAGCATTGTCCATCTTTTCTAAGGTCTTACAGAGACAGCTCGTCAAAGCAATTGGATGGTAGTTTGAAGGAATCTTGGGATTATTCTCTGGCTTAGAGAAAGGTAAAATAATAGCCTGGTGCCAGGCATCAGGAAAAACATTCTCTTGCCAGATCCGGTTAAAGACAATTAGAAGGACATCAACAGAAGCAGGAGACAGATGGTGCAGCATGTCATAAGTGTGCATCATCAGGTCCAACAGATGTACTGCCAGACCGATGAAGATCCATTTTCAGTTCCACCAGTGTAAAGGGATAATTATAGTCAAAAAGACAGTCAGTTCGAAAGGAAAGAGGTGAACACTCTGCCCAAGTCTTGATGGCCAAGAAGGTGGAGGAACAAGCAGAAAAGCTAGATATTTGGCAAAAGCTTTCACCTAGAGTATCAGCAATGCTCAGAACATCAGCCATCTCCTGACCATTAGAGGGTAAGAGAGAGAGGAAGACAGAATTGTAGTGCCTACTGACCATTCAAATCCTGTCCCATGTGACCTTGGAATTGGTGGTAGAAAATATGCTAGTTGTGAACTTAATCTAAGATTCCTTCTGGCTTTGATGTCTTACCCACCTAGCATGTGCATGGGCTCATTGGAAAGCAATGCAGTTCGAAAGCGTGGGATATCTATGAAAAGTATCCCAGGCCCGTTTTTGAGCCTTCCATGCTAAGTGGAAAGTAGGATTCCACGACGAATGAGGATATCGTAGAAAATGTGTTTAGGTTTTAGGAATACACTGAGCAGCTGCTTGTATAATACAGACAGTTGTCTATTGATGGCTGATTCATGATGGCAGGATCAAGTTCTGTGAGAGCAGTGAAAGTGGACCAGTCTGCCTGATCCAGCTTCCACCGGGGCACGCAGGTAGGCTGGCATCAACCACGGCCAGTCTCTCTCAAAAGTATAGGAAAATGGTCACTGCCTATCGGATAATTGTCAACCCTCCATGAAAAATGGGAGAATAATGAAGGGGACCAAACTGAGAGATCAATAGTGGTAAAGGACTGACTAGGTGTATAAAAATAAGTGAAAGAACCAGTATTGAAGAAAGAAAGATTGTGATCAGAGAGCATATGCCCTACAGAGTGACCCCTCCTATGAATAACAGCACTTCCCCAGAGGGGATGATGTCCATTAAAGTCCCCCAGGATTAAAATCAGGGACATCAACTGTTCAATGAGAGCATCAAAATCTGATTTATGATGTCTCTCCAGATGACAGGTAGAGAGAACAAACAGTGATGGTTTGACCCAAGGAAACAAAGACGGTTTTGGCCTCCAAGGGTGTGTTGAGTGACAAAGACAGGGTGGGCATATGCTGATCAACCAATAGTACCACCCCTCCATGTACTTGTCCATCACACAGCCTGTCATTTCTGTACAGAGAAAACTGCCGAATGGGGACAGTATCAGCAGGTTTCTTGTGAGAAAAAACATACAGAATGATAGGAAGTAATCGGTGTTTTAATATCATCTATATTAGAACATAAACCTCGACAGTTCCATTGTATAAAGGTGGCCATTTTTAATGACGGGTAGGTGAAGTGGCTGGAGAACTGTTTTGTGTATGATCACGTCTTTTTCCTTACTGTCCTTGGTCGGAGGAGTTCTATCAAAGTCTATGGATCCTGCCCTGGGTCAATTGTGTAGGTCTTTGTCATTGGAAAGGGATTCCAGTGACTGAGGACATGAACGAATGATTGATTTGCCTCTTGGGGTGGGGGAAAAAGATGTATCAGAAGCAATGCCTGTATTTGAAACTGCAGGATGTGGATCTTGAGGTTTCTTGGAATGTATGGGAGGAACAGAGATGGGTGTGGAATTCGATTCATCAACCTTTTTAACCATGGAGGTCAAAAGGCTTTTCATTTGTTTTGAAAACGATTCTCTTGGAGGCACAGAGAGATCTGTCTGCACTCCCACTGCAGTTGTGGAATAAAGTGCAGCAGCATATGTCCGAGATGAAGTGGCAGGCAGCAATGGCCGAGCCTCAGGATAAGTAATGTTATGAGTTGTTTTTAAATGCTGCACCTCTTTTTCATCCAACTATTTTGGGCAAGAACGAAACTAGGAAGGGTGAGAATCATTGCAGTTGTTGCAATGACGGTCCATGTCACATTCATAGGCAATGTGATCCCTGCCACCGCAATGAGCACATGTCAGGGAACAACGACATGATGTCTTTGAGTGCCCGAACCTCTGACATTGGAAACACCGGAGAGGGTTTGGAATGTATGGCCATACCCTGCAAACTAGATAACCTGCCTTGATGGTGGCAGGTGCTCGTGATGATGTAAATATCAAAATGAGGGTATTTGTAGGCAGTGTAACTCCATCTTTGCGAGTGGAGATGCACCTCACTGCAGAAACTCCTTGAGTGAGAGATCAGCAAGAATCTCTGACTTGGGGACATTCTTCAAATTTCTCTAAACAATAACTCCTCGTGATGAATTCAAGGTAGCATGAGGGGTAACCTCAATAGGTACATCTCCAATTGCCTTTGAATGCAACAGGAGTTTACTGTGTTGAGATATGGATGTTTCCTCCAATATGTCACCAGATTGAAGTTTTTTTACTGACTTTGGAGAGCCAGCAAGTCCCTCTAGTCCCTTCTGAATGAAAAAGGGAGATATTTGCCCTAAAAGTTGTCTGAAAGTGAGTGCAAAATAAGAAAATGAGGTAAAAAAGGTGGTACGGACAGTGAAGACTGCTGCTCAAAATCATCAAGCTTTCGACTGTTTTTCACTATTTTATGAAGATTTGTAATTGGAGTATACATAATAAATACTGTATTTTCCAGTTATTAAGCCGAATCGTCAAATAAGCCGAGGCCATGTTTCAGCTCTAAAAATGAGGGTTTTTGCTTATTACCGCCCAATAAGCCATGGTAAAGCAGATCGTGTCGTATTGAGACAGAGATGGAATCAATATATCATTCATTATTGGATCCACTCATTGTAATTAAGTAACCAATAAAATTCCACTCGCATCACTCGCTACCGTCTGTGAGTGGGTCGTGAAATCGTGGGACGATATTAGTGTTGAAATTGTAGAGAAGTCATTTAAAAAATGCAGCATCTCAAATCCAATGGATGGAATGGAAAATGATATGTTGTGGTTGGACGATGACGAGGAGGACAACATTCCACTCACTCAGCTAATAACATCAGAGAATGACCCGTACGACGACCAGGTCTCTGCCGAGGATTGGAATCTATTATTTGGTGCTTCTGACGATGAAGATGATGAATTTGATAGATTTTAATAAATTTCTGAGATTAAAGTGTGTATTTTTTATGAATTTTGTTATTTCTATGAATACATGTCATTCGTAATGTATTGACCTTTTTCTATTAATAAATAAAGTTTATTCAACTGAAATAGCTCTGCCGTAACTGTGAGATCAAAGGTATGATTTTGGGGCCAATTTTGGTATTTTTTGGTCCAAAGCTGGTGATTGGCCAATAAGCCAACCCCCAAAAATCAAGTCCAAAATCTAGGGTCAGAAATCTGGCTTATTAGGTGGAAAATACGGTAAAAGGAAATTTCGGTGCCCACTGACCCCACCCACTATGAAGCCCTAGGAGGAAACGCACTACAAATGTTAAACAAGGACAATGCAGCAATGTCAGGGTTTCATGAGCACTATACCCAAACACCAGCATCAGGCACAATGTCCACAACATCTGTTGAGAACATCCAATACTGGTACTTGCTTGACTCTAGCCCAAGTGGACCAGCCGACTGACCCAAGGGGGGCCACTCCAAGGTTGCCCGTCTACAGGAATTCAAGGACAAAGTGATGTGTTAGGGTTGGATCCTCTCCTCCCCTTCATGGATTGCCACGCATGGCAAACACGTGGGTGCATGTTTAGATCCTAGAGGAGGTAAACTGAAAGAACAAAACCTTCCTGGGAGGTCCCCTCACCACGTACAGGAATCCACACCAAGGTGGGAAATGTGGGATATTTTAAAATTATTGCCTTGAAAATTAAAAACTTAAAACATATATTTTATTAAAGTATGGATTATTAGCTGAAACTTCATGTTATACTAATTGGCTAAACAAACAAAAAGTACTTTTATAAAATTTGAATGTAAGACACAAAAACTTTGTGTCATGCACAGTAAAGAATACCTGGGGCAAGAGGGTTATAAAAGGAAAAAAAGGATATTTTGTAAGGAATTAAATAAAAAAATTTTGAGATATCCATAAATTATTGTAAACTTTTATCCAACTTAGCAAGTTAGTTACTTATGGTCATAGTAACTTTCAGTAACTTATGGTCATATGAACATAAATTAAAAAGGAACAAAACCAACAATATTTTACAGCAAACACAAATTTCAAATGACACTATTTGTTGAATTACATAGACTGGCAAAACAATTGCTAATAACAACAGTCCATGGTTGCTTAATGACGTCTTACACTGGGTAATGTCAGAATTTTTAATTTTCAACAATAGCATACAAAACAACAAAAATTTGGGAAGCAACTTTTAATTAATAGCTATCATTAATTAAATTTAAAATATCAAGTGACACATGAATTTCACACCTAGATGATGTTAAGCATGTGTAACATAATGTTATAAGAAAAAAGTTATATGGCAAAAATTACAGCATATTCTCTTCTTATCAACACACACGTTAAAGTAAAATACAAGTTCTACGTGAAATTTTTTTGTTTTTTAAATTTTGTGCAAAGCTACACAAAGGCTATCTGCACTAGCTTTCCCTAATTTAGCAGTGTAAGACTATAGGAAAGGTAGCTAGTCATCACCACCTACCACTAACTCTTGGGCTACTCTTTCACCAACAAATATCAGAAATGACTGTCACATTATATGACTCCCATGGCTGAAAGGGCAAGCATGTTTGGTGTGATTGGAATTTGAACCCACAACCCTTGGATTATGAGTTGAGTGCCTTAACCACCTGGCCATGCCGGGCCTTATGAAAGTTAACAATTAGTCTAGAAGAGATATCACTAGAAATCTTGAAACATCTTCTATGAGGAAAGTGAAAACAGTTAAAAGTTACATTTATTAAAACACAAATTCTAACATAATCCATTAGTTCATGATAGATATACCAATAAATTTTAAATTTTAAAACAAATTACTGTATATAAAAATTTTCTTCAGTCAGATGGTAAAAGTTTGAAAACTATAAGAGAAATTAACAAAGAGTAATGTTAGTAATAATCTGCAAAATATATTTACAATTACTTACCTCAAAGCAAAAATTTCTCCACTTTTTTGAAAAACTTGATCTCTTGTTACTGAAATCTTCTTGCCAATCTTCATTTCCTGTTCAAAAATGTACACATTTATACATTATCATTTGACAAATAAACAAGATTCCTCTGTAAGTATATGTTGGATGTACAAGACTGTTTAATGTTAGTTATTAGTTAATTTATTTAACATTTAATCAGTATTTAATTTTCATAACAAGAGTGTCAGTTAATTATTTTTACAGTGCTTTCATGAGCCAGGCATCTGGAACATGGAATGATTGCCAGTCCTTAATATGTAACATCATTCTGATACAAGCTAAGACCTTATTTTTAGCATTTTCAGGTTTAACTAAAACTCCACACAAAGAGTTTTAAAAAATTCACAGATTTAGTAATGCTATCACAAGTTCTTATCTCCCATAGTGCACAGTAATAAACTTATAGAAGATATGCGTGCAATGTTGTGTTGTCGACTTACTCTCTTGGCCACTTGGCTAAGATTAAGCATAGCTTGTTGCGTGCTTGGCTATTTGTTTACTTTCTTGTTCTTTGTTTTCAGAGTTTATATGAAGGCCTGGACCTCAGCCACAGTGGAATAATTTTCATCACCTTGATTAATGGTACTCTACTGCTTACAGCACAGCTTGCTTATAGTAATGTTTGACAGATTGTACTGCAGTTTGTAGCTGAAACCAAGACTTTAATTAATGAAAGTGCAATCTAACTGCTTCAAAAGCTTGTTCTTTAATCTTCTTTCACTTCTTTTATTTCATTGATTAACATAACAGTGCAAGTGTAACATTTCTCTGAATATTTTTCTTTGACAAAGCTTATTGTACATAGTTGGCAGATGAAAATAGTTTTGTATCATCTTGATCTCCTGAAAATAACATGGAGTATAGAATCCTTACAGTATGTAGTTATGCAGAATGCAAACAATTGACTGTTCCCGACAAGAACACTGAAACTTGATTTGATGACTTCCATCGAGCTTCTTCATTTGCAAATTTTGCTATGGATGCAATGCCAAAGAACTACCTACTGAATATACATTATTCCTATGCTCTGCTGGAGTACTACACCACCTTATTTTCACACTTGAGTTCTTGGATGATTTGCATTGTTCTGTCAGTGTCCCAAAATCCTCATAAGTCCCATTGAACATTTCATCTTCAACACTCCCCAATGGAATAACATAATCAATCCTTTTTTTTTTTTTTTGTCATGTCTTTAATTTGCTCTGCAGCTGTTTCCCACCTGCTTTTCATGCCATTTTGACATCTAGGTCTAAACCATTGCATCCACACTGACATCAAGAGCATTTTCTCCAAGTAGAGAACTTAGTACTTACAAGCCATTTTTCTTATTTTCCTGTATTAACATTGTTTTATCAATACACCATCAGTGAACTTACTCACTGAATGTCAGTAGTGTGTTTTGTAGCCAGTTGTGGATCCTCTTTTCACAGAACATGCAGCAATCACTTGCTTTTTTGTCCAAATAAGTTTTGATAAAAATGTTTGTCAATACAAAATGATCTGGAATTACTTAAAAAATTAAGTTCTGCAAAATTTCAGGTACTTGTCCCATAGAAGCAGTGTTAAAAGTGATAATGAAAACAAATTTTGTAACATAACTCAGTGAGAGTTGTATATTGTGTGTGTAGTTCAACTGTCATAATTTGACATCAAACTACTTAAACCTTCTGTATTTTCTTATTTCTTTGAGTAAATATTCTTTCATCATGGCATCTCATAGCGTGTAGAATATTCTAGGGTTCAGTTGGGCAGAACACACACACATACATATAAACATACATAGGCAATCAAGCAAACACAAGTTCAGTCACAAAAAAGAGTTAGTGAAAAAAAACATCAAGTTGGATGGCACGTTAGTGATTAGCCTTGACAAATGATTTCTGTAGTTTCACAGCTGTGTTGAAATAAGAGAAATAGGAAAAATAATTTGCTTTGTCAATTGGATTCTCAAGTAAGTGAACCAGCCTATGTGGACTTTTGAAAACAAGATAATTATTTAAAACTCTGGATATGACTGTGGTGACCAAAAAAAAGCAAATTAAGTTAGAAAAACTTAAGTTAATGAAAGTGAAGTCAGACTGCATGACTGTTAGTCTAGCAGTAATGAGCAATATTTCAGAGTTTCACAGTTAAACAGAAATCAAGATAATAACACTATGTAACACAAATTTTGTTCCTGGATAGTATGGGTTATTTATTAAAAGTTTATGTTGTAAAAGTACAGAAAATAGCCACAATTCCCTTCAAACTTTGCTTCTGTAACCTGGATAATGAAATTTAGAAATTAACCTATTTTCTATGTAAAAATGGGCAAATTTGCACATTTTCATTTATGTAAGGTTTGAATAAAATAGTAAATATGAATCAAGATTTACATGTATGTATATGTAAGTTACACAAAAATGTTTAGAAGTGAGCAGTTTTTCAAGATTTGCAACTGTAATGTAAATCACTTTTATGTATCAGCCCCCAAATATAGTCTCCCATCATGTTTTTTTTATACACTCCTTGGTAGCAGCATTCAAAATCCAGTATATTTTGGTGGAAGCACACACCTTGCTCCTCTGAGTATGCTCCCATGTTCTCCTTGAATTTATCAAGATGAGCATCAAGGTTATGGACTTTCCGGGACATCCTGCAGCCCATTTTGCCATAGTTCTTCACCAGAGCCTCATAATTTCTGGCCTTGTGATTGCCTAAGAAGTCCCAAACCACTGCAACAAAGTTGCCCCAAGCTTCTTTTTTTTTCTACTGAGTTTTTTAGATAGTTTTGTGCACCCCAAGATCTTCTTTATTTGTGGTCCAATGAAGACACCAGGTTTGACCTTTGCCTTAAACAGCTTAGGGAAGAAGTATCAAAAGTACTTGAAGACTGCAAACTCCTTATCAAGAGCTGTGACAAATTATTTCATAAGACCCAATTTTATGTGCATTTGTGGGAACATCATCTTCTGTAAGTTCACTAGTGGCTCACAGTTGACATTGTGCCTCCCCACAGAGGACTCGGTACGCTGTGACAAATTGGCCACATATACAGCAGAATGCTTTCAGTTTCTTGATGCCATCTCTAATAAATTCAGATAGGTTTATGTTTTCATTTAGGCAGCTAGAAATAAATTGAAGTGGTGAGTGGTGAGCCCCTGTATATATATATTACTATGGAAAGTTCTAAAAAATTCTAAAAGGTTCTTGAAAATTCTCCTAAGTTCTACAACATTCTAGAAAGTTCTTGTAAGTTTAAGAAAATTCTCTATCAGCTACTCAGCACTGAATCTACCTAAAATGTTCTGTAAAATGGTTAAATTTGAAAATTTCATTACCAAAGCCACTAAAGCAAAATTTGAAATGAAAAATAGGTCTTTTCCATATACTTTAGGCATAAGCAATTGTGAGATAACACTTTCTGCCTAGGAAAAAGAAGTAAAATATTTGTTACATAGTTTAATTTGTCTTTTCAAAGGGTGTTTTAAAGTAGCTGATCCTCCCTATGTAGACTCTGAGAAAAAAAGAGAAAAATGAGAGAGATTACTTAAAGTTCGAGACACAGTTGTAGTAACTTACAATGTGACATGTATGAGTTTATTGCAGATTGTGTAGTTATGAACACAGTGTAGAAAAGTAATATGTCTTGTTAATTGGTTTATACAGCGAATGAACAATATTGTATGAACTTTTGACAAGAAACAAAAACAGATATATTTCGTTTCAGATACAACTATGATATCCTATTGTTGAAAGAATGTTTGTAGATACATTATTCTTGTTTTGAATGTACTGTTTTAAAATAAGTGGATTGGATGCTGTACATTTATTAACTTTATCGTCAACAACTCACAGACTTTCAGCCATTACATACACAAAAATTTCACAATACATAATCCTTCAAGTTGATAGCACTCACGTATAGAGCAAGTGCTTACTTCTCTATATAATGCTAAAATTACATATTTATCAAAATTATGATTCTTTATTTTTATTCTAATAACAAAAAATTAAAAGACCACAAATTGGTATGGATTTTAAATTTTAAAACTGGTTATTCCTGATAACCACACAACTGAATTGTCACTTTTTTGCAAAATTAAACGTTTACTTTATTATCTCACTGACAGGTCACTGTTATTTCTTCCTTGCTTGCACATATATTATCTTCATTTGTGTTAAAAATATCATTTATTATCGGGATGTACCAACATACTGCAAAAAAAAATGGAAGAGATTTTCACAAAAAACGTTTACAGACAATTATAACATACAATAGAATTTAAAAAACATAAATGGTACATCCAAAAGGAGATGCTTTTCTTCTTTTATCTGAAGAACTACAAGCTTTGTAATGTAAATGGCACATTAATACACAAATTTTGAACCCATCCAAGCCCAAATGTAAATTGTGAGAATATAACAACTCTGAAATTTCTAAGAGTGACACATAAATATAGACTTATGAAATGTATAAAATAAATATATTTCCTAACAGTAATCTCTATTCAGTTAATATACTGCAAAGAAACAAAATATAAGAGGTAATTTTGAAGAAATGTATTTCATATCATGAAAGGTACTATTGCCAATATTTCTGTACTGACTGAAAAAGACTACACATATAATGCATCCGAATTTTGCTACATTTGTACCCTTTTGAAATACAACCAATAAATAAAAAAGAAACCCACTAAACTTTCAAAATTAAATCCTACCTTCTAATGTAATTTTATAAAAGTTTCGTCTATTTCGGCATATAAGCATATTTTGACCTGCAAAGCAGCACCTAAAAGACACAAGCTTGGATTTTGACCTATAAATTGTAAGGCTTGTCCTCAATTGAAGTTACTTAGTAATAAGCATGCCTTCTTGCCTACTATTACTAACCTCAGTTATCCATTCAATACTTTCCACATACTTCTCCAAAGAAGCTTCCCAGATTGCCAGCTTCACTGAAGTATGAAATATAAACAAGAAATCAAACTATGCTGCAATACTTCTACAGGCAACTCTAGAAATTTTGTTTTCTATAAATTTACTGCATAAAAAACACCATTAATGATAAATTAAGCTGATTACCCTATCAAACATTTTTTAAATAAAAGATGAGATCTTCAAGAAACATGAATTAAAATCAAATTTTCACATATGTGCTAAATAATTTATACAATTATCAAATAAAATATGGGCCAATTTCTGTGTTATCCTAAACTTCAGTATAAAAATTAATCTTTCTTAAATAAATCATACAAACAATTTATAAAAGCCAACTTCTTTATACAAGTTTTGAGAGGGAAAAAAAGTTTAAAAGCGTGACTAAATTCACACAGCTTAAACTAAAATAGAAATAAACGATAAGAATTATAAGCAAATGATAGAGTACTTTACCAGATAATGCTATGCCATTTGAAAATGCATATTTTTCCAAGTCAGTTGAACCCTCAGAGTTCAGCATTATTTTGCCACTAATCAGACGAGTTTTATTGCTGGAATTTTTAAAACATCTGTACAACTGAACTGAATTTAAAGGTGAACTGTAAACATCTGAAAGGTAAACCTGATCTAGAAAGACCAGACATGAGTAACATGTGTACCATTGTACTATTTATATCATAACACACACAGACATATACATTTTTACTTTGGTAAATTAAACTGAGGCAATGTATCAAATTAGTTTTTTGTAAACTGTATTTCAATCAAATATGTTTCATGCTACTTTCTAAAACAGTGCTTTATACCTATAAACTTCAGGTAAGAAGTAATTAAAATTATACCAATTGCCACTGGGGGCAAAAAAAATTAAAATTAAAAACATACACCAAAAATAACACTTGAACAGTAGCTATTTTAAGCTTGGAAATCCCATTGAAATTATTCAAGAACAATGCACAACGAACTACCAGAAAATACTAGGTGTTCTTTCTTAACAAATTGTTGTGCTTACAGCTAGTTTGTGTTTTTCTTCAAATTTTGAATATTGTTTCCTGATGGTCAAAGTATTGACAATTATACCAATATTAACAACTGGAAAAATGATGTCAGTGCATCTTGGTGAACACTGGATAAAAATCAAAATAAAAACTTATTGGTGATTTTGCTAGTTGCTACTAATTTCAAGCCCTAATTTATATTGTGATACTTAAGCCTAAATGAAACACAAGCTCCTTCATGCTTCAGATACTCTTTAATGTCACCCATTTCATAAAAAAACTTAAATTACCATATTTTTCTCACATATGTCCAAACATCCGATAACTAACTTACTGGAAAAGAATGTGCATCATGTTAAATAGAATATTCAAACCTATTAAATACACATAAGTTTGTTTTTGGAATTTCGCACAAAGCTACTCGAGGACTATCTGTGCTAGCCGTCGCTAATTTAGCAGTGTAAGACTAGAGGGAAGGCAGCTAGTCATCACCACCCACTGCCAACTTTTGGGCTACTCTTTTATCAACAAATAGTGGGATTGACCGTCACATTATAACACCCCCACAGCCGGGAGGGTGAGCATGTTTGGCATGACTCGGGCACAAACCCCGACCCTTAGATTACGAAGCGCACTCCTTAATGCACTAGGCCATGCCAGGCTCCACACATAAGTACTATACAATGAAAAAAACAAAAAACAAATAGAATGTCAAAATATGCATTTTATAAGAGTATCTAGATGCTATGAAAATAAGGTGTTTGTTATCCTTCCGGAGACAAAATTTGTAAGTGCCAGTTTGATTTGTTAAACATTAAAAGTATTTTCCTTATTATTAGAGCAATTTCACTATTTCTATTGCTATACCAAGGAGTATAATTTGGTGTTAAAACTGTTTTATAACAGCATCTAATTAATCAGTTTAATTCTTTGTTTTTACATTTCTTCTTGAAACATGCAGCTGGAATGAGAAGTATACAGGAATTTGTTTACACTAATTGCAACATCAACACAAAAAATGCTTTTAATTTGTCATACATTAAATATCTTAATCATTACACTCATTTACTTGTTATGATGGGTAAACACAGTGACATAACTTTGTTTTACAAAGTATGGGGAAGGGACAGTTTACATTGCAAAATAGTATTCTATTCTTGAAAAAGCTTGTGTTCCTGCATTTCTTTGTAAAAATTAAGCCTGTGATATAAACTGTCATTTAAGTTAGATTACTCCATTAGAGGCCTTCTTATATCCACTTTTATTATCAAAGCAAGTTGCATTCTAATACATATATGTATTTGTCTTATGGTAAATAAATATGTATAAATAAGAATATGCATAACTTAATCCAAAGAACTAATGCCATACTTCTTCCTCAAATAACCAAAATCAGTACTTACTAATCATGTGTTAGTCAAACAAGATGTTCTGACGTAAATCAACTTAGAAACTTCTTTTACAAATAATTGCAAAATTTTAAAACATAAAATAATTGATAAGTTTGATTCACTAATATTAAAAAAAGTTGATTTTATATTTGTGGCTCTAAATACTTATCAATAATGATGTTTTCATACCATCTTTGCAAATTACACAGGATGAATTTGAAGGTAAGCAAAATTTATTATTTAATTAAAAACCTCAGTTAATCACACTGAATAATAATAAAAGGTAACAGGCTGGTTGAAATCTACAAATAATTATTTCAATCCTTTAAATTAAAATGCTTTTAAATTGATATCCTCAAGAAATTGGTATTGATGGTTACAAGTATTTCAGAGGAATTGTTACTTTACAATCATATCATACATCTCAACTTTCTTATTTTAACAAAGACATACTTGTGTTAAATGAAAATTTTAGAGTTGACAGTCTTAAGTTTATAAAAGCAAAGATAAATTTCTAAAAGATAACAATCTTTAATATTTCAGCACAGCATTTGAAATAACCACAAGTGTCAAAATTGTTATATTATAAACTAATATTCTTTAACTATGAAAAACTGTCCTATAAAACCAGATTATAGTTTTAAGGTTGTAAAAGTATAAATCTGAAAAACTATTAAAGGTTTCACATTTCAGTTAAATAATGTTTCGTATGCAGGATTATGTAAGAAAACCATGACATTATACCTATCACAAGGATTAGGGAAAAATATTAGTATTCAAATTTGACAGCTTCAAACAACCAAAATGCACTTAGAAAACAAACACATCAAACATGTAGCTTGTACAAACATTTTTTAGACACCAGCCAATGTCAGTGAACTTGCCTTCCTCTGGTGGACTTCCTGGGAGGAGATGATAAAGAACAGCCTTCTAAGTCAAATTAAATGAACTCATAACATCTATTATAATAAGTGTTGCAAAAGAAATAGTACCCACCACCTACAATATTAAAAAGAATATGTACATTTAGACTATCACCAATTATATATTTCTAATTTAATGTATTAACAACATGCAGAATGTTAAAGTAATGAAAACGTACAACTGATACATGTTACAGAAAGACAAAAAATGCTACCAGTGCATATAAAAATAAAATTGGCAAATATTTCTTGAGTATGAACAGAAAAATGAAAAACTAATTTTTCCCAGTGTGTGATTCATGTAAAAAAAATTGTTACCAGAGTCTATTAATGAAAAACAAGGAAAAATGTTACAAATGTGGGTACTAGTGGTCAAAATATAATAATAATAAAAAAAAAAAAAAAAATAGAAACTATTTATAAATGTATATGTAACAAACCTTCATAGGATTAATCCAGTGGACTAACCCTTATACTGGTAAAGGAATGTTGACTATAATTCCAAATTCACTGTGTTTATTCATGTTTTTAATTTTTTTAATTCAAATTTTTAATTAAATTTACAAATCTGTTGCACATGCAAAATAATTTATTACAAAAGTATTTTAAATTAAGATATGTCCGTGAATTACCAATGTCACTCTGACAAATTGAAGTGCAAGGTAATGTTCACACACAGAATAAACACATTTTTGTCCATCACACAGTTTGAATATTGCATTTAACTAACTTCTAGGACCTCCAAAATGTACTTTTACAGTTAAGTTTTAGTATTCTTGTAAAAGGTATCTGGTATTTACCCTTCTATACCACAAGTTTTCATTACATCAGCAAAGTGGGAAGAAGTGAATAGTTGATAACTCTGACATCACATACATAGTACCATGTTAAATTGTGCTCTGTGAAAGGTGTATATTTAGTGCACCCTGAACACTACCCAAGAACACAGGGTTAAAAAAAAAATATGAGATGTCGTTTTAATGTGTACTTCATTGAAAAAAATGAACAAAAATTAATTACATGCATAAATGAAATCTGTGAAGATTTATCAGTCTGCATATTAATGAAAAAAATACATAAATGTTCACACTATGTGTGTATGTTAGAGATAAGGAGAGAAATGTTACCATTCTTTGTATTAACATGGAAAAAATTGAATATCCAACAACTGTTTACATTAAAAGAGATGAAAAAATTATTATAAATATATGTTAAAACAAAAAGTGAAATAAAAAACAGTTCGAGTGCATGTTTTAAATGAAAAGGAATTAAAATGTTAAAAGCATGCCTGTTGAAAACTTAATGTAAACCAAGAAATTAACAGAGTGCTGTAACTCACCATTCATGCTTGTATGATAATTTTCTCAAACATTCATATTGGGTTAAAATGTTTTAATTTTTATGCAGGTCTAACAATTGTCATTCAACACCACAGGCCAATTATAATTTCCAAAATCCCACAGTTACTTAATAATTTTACATTACAATTACATAAAACTGCATCAGATCAGTTTAGTTTGTATAAACCAGGATACAAAATACGTATTTTAAAAAAATGTATAGACTCCAACTTTCAAAGTTTAAAACAAGAACAAATATAACAATACTACAGTTAAACTAAAACAGCAAGAAAAAATATATAGTATATGAAATGGAACACAGATATTTAGTTGCTTACAAATAATGAATTATAAGTGTGTTTTTAAAATAACATTTTACATTTACCTGTATAATAAAAACATGTAAGAAAAGAAGCTAACAGAACTGTGTTCATGGGTTTAATAAATCAACAAATCAGCAATTTTACAATTCAAATATACAATGTATATTTATCTATTATTACAAATCATAAACTGCAAGTAATGCCGTCTGTGTGTATCAAAAAATTAAGCTAAAGAAATCACAAAATTGGTATATTAATATTCTAGCTCTTATACTTTGAATATTATTCAATTGTATTTTTATGGTGAATTATGTTAAGATTTTGAAGCATGCAAATTATTAATGTCAAGAGATAAGTCTACATTTTTCTTTTAACTTCCTCCATTAAAAATTAATAGTATATTTAATAGAATTTGATAAGGAAAAGGCCTTGTAAAATATGATGTAAATGATAAAATCATTTTTGGTTAAACTGACAAACAATAGCTGCTGTAAAATCTTAAAGAAAATACCTTTTGCTATGTTACGATACAGAATAACTTTCATATGTATCAGCATATCAAAAAGAGAAAAGCAGTTAAACTATTATTAGGTACATTAAAAGTATATAACTTAAAGTTCTGTTCATATAAACATGTAAGGGTTATAAAAAATTATCAAACTCAGAAAATAAGTCCAACTTCAAATGTGATTCTTACATCTACTCTTCCATAACAAAATTTACTTCAAAATTTATTTACATTCAATACTTTCTAAACCCAATGTTCCAGAAAATTACCTTAGCATACAATATTAAAATTTCATAGCCAAACAGATTATGAATCACACAATCACAGTAGCACAGAATCCATTTACCATTCATGTTTGAACTTAACACAAGTCCACAAAATAGGCCAGCATTATGCAATTTAGCAGCACTTGTCTTATTTTACCATAACTCTTAATTCTTAAGAACAAAGATTCAAAATGATTTACTGTTTTATCTTGAAAAATTAATTTTTCCTCAAGTTAAATTTCATGCATTTTAAAATAAATTATTCTTATGCTAGAAAATGAAGAATAACAAAAAGAATAGAAAAAAATAAACTTACTCTGTATACAAGTATTCCATTACCTCCTTTTCTTCAGAAACAATACTTTCATCATACGAGTTTGTTTCATAGTCCTTTAAAAATTTCAGCACTGCTTGTTGCTGAAAATATTCAACTTTGCCATGAAAATATTTCTGAAATGCTGATAAGCCACATAATGGGAAATTCACTACAATTTGTATAAAATCAAATGTGAAAAACAAACATCACAGAAATACATTTTCAGAAAACCTTTGTCAGTTTTTGAATGTACCAATTTTTTTTTAACAGTTTATCTTCAGATGATTTCAAGTCTGATATATTGGTTTCAATTAAGTTTGATAGGATCACACAATGAATGATATTAATAAAGTGTACCATAAAAATAGTCTAGATACTTGATACGTTGCATGAAATAAAACAGTGCTCAATTAGTATATGTACATAAGATCCTTTACTGTTTTCTTCTTTCTCTTCACACTTTTTTTGCTATCAGCAGAATGATATTTACTTATGTAACAATCTTGTTATTCTCAGAATAGCTGGCATAGGTATTAGTACCTTTACTAATAAAGCAGAGAACAACAGTTCAACCTTCCTTGGTCATTTTCAGATTAACCTGCAGAAAGCTAGGGAAAGTCAAAATCTGTTCTCAGTAAAAATGTTTATACCCCTATCATCCATTCTGAGCCACATATATTAACAGAGCACATAATTTTTTCAAACCACACAAATCTATCAAATTTCCCAAAGGTTTATATTACATTTTTATCTTAATGTTATGATACACAAAGAAGGTTTAAGGCTGACAAAATTTGTAAGAAAATGCAAAATGTTTTTTCACAGATTAATACTTCATGTTTTCCTAAACAATATTTTTAACAATGTTTAAGTAGAACAACAAAAACTGATAACTTTATTTTTTTAGAATTAACCTCAGCTCATATTTTACATATTCTATGTAAAATATTGTATATATGTTCTCCATGTCCAGAATAACTAGGTCTAAGTTCTTGATATATAGTTACCTCTTAATACTACATCAATTGAACAAACAATCTACCTGCAAACTATATATACAACCAGAATTATGTTTTACCAAACATCTTTATTTTTATTGGCATTTAATTTTAACAAAATGTGAGAAATTTGTTTGTTTGGAATTAAGCACAAAGTGAAACAATGGGCAATATGCACTCTGCCCACCACAGGTATCAAAACCCAGCTCCTAGCAGTGTAAGTCTGCAGTCATATTGTTGTCCACTGGGAAGTAGTGTAGAAATAATAAGATCAGTTAAAAAATGTAAGTTTGTAGATTAATACTTTTTTGTATTTTTCAAAAGTTTGTAATACAACTAAAAAACTGATACCAATGATTTTCCAATGTGTATATTCAATACTCATTTTACAATTGAATTCTCTCTACAATATCCTTATGTAACAAATTAAAATGTTAATTATAAAGCATAACTATCAGCAGGGAAGAACAGAATATGTGAACTCCCTTACTAACAGAAGAAGACAGAGGCTATGTTTTCATTTGTTATTTTCTCAATAAAGGGTTGATTGATTGATTGATTTAGTGTTTTATGGCACAAAGCAACGAGGCTATCTGCGCCAAACAACCGGTAAAAATGTAGTAAAAGACATAAATGGAAATGAACGTAAAACAAAACAAAAAATATAAAACCAGTGTTGACACCTAGTCTACAAGGTTAAGATAGAAGGCAAAGTGTAAAAAGTTGTAAAGTAGGTATACTATCAAAAAGGTATATTCATAACCCGCCAGGAAGACTAACAGGCAGGTACAAGACCCACCGTCAGTCACCTGAAGTTGGTCTTTCCAGTCCTGGTTCTGGGTTATGTGTCATAGCAACTAGTATCAAAATGTAAAAGAATAGAAGTATTAAAAAACACACAGCAAAAACGCAACAATGAGTAACCAAATGTTCAGTAAAAAGAGAAAAGTCACGTAAATGGAGTAAAATTTGTAAAGGAAAATGAAGGTAAAAACAAAACAGCAATTAAAACAGAAAATGGTGTAAAAACCAATGGTGACACCCAGTCTTCAAAGTTATAAACTATTTACTCTAGCATAATAATAATGATCAAAGCCCGCCAGGAAGACTAACGAACAAGTTCAAAAACCACCATCAGTCACCTGAAGTTGGCCTTTCCAGTCCTGGTTCTGGGTTATGTGTCATAGTAGCTAATATCAAAATGTAATGGAATAAAAGTTTTAAAAGACACTCAACAAAATCGTAATAAAGAGTAGCCAAATGTCCAGTAAAAAGATAAAAGTCAAGTAAATGGAGTAAAATGTGTAAAGGTAATTGAAGATAAAAACAAAATGGCAATTAAAACAGGAAATGGTGCAAAAACCAATGACGACATCCCGTCAACAAAGTAGTAAAGGCCAACCTGTAGCAGAATGGGAATGATCATAACCCGCCAGGAAGACTAACAGGTAGTATATAAACCACTGTCAGCCACCTGAAGTTGGTCTTTCCGTCCTGGTTCCGGGTTATGAGTCAATATGGCCAGTACAAAAAGGTTGTAAAAGCACGAAATGATATGCAGCGAAAGTATAACAGTAACTCGCCAGGAAGACTAACGAGTAGTTCAAACAGAAGCATTAGTCACCTGAAGTTGGCCTTTCCATTCCTGGTGTCGACTTATTTAATGTTCTGGCTATTGTTTAATGTCGCATTGAATGAGAGAGAATAAAACTGTAAAAAAGGAGCCACAATTAAAAAGGTGTAATGAATAAATATACCACACTTAAAGAAGATTAAAAAGATTAATGGCCATTAAAAAATTAAAAACGTTATTAAGGTGGACATAGTCACCATCACCAATAACTCTGTCCAATGTTACAGATTGACGCTGGGAAAAAATATGTTTAAAGTATTGCCGTCATTGAGGATTGTAACGATGGCAAGAAAGTAAAACGTGGCTGATAGTGATTTGAGTGTTACACAAACTACACATTGGTGCATCAGTTCCAGATAAAAGAAAATGATGAGTTAAAAAACTGTGACCAATGCGTAGCCTAGTGAGAACAACTTCTTCCCTCCGAACTTTACGGAAGCTAGATGGCCAAACTCCAATTTTGGGTTTAATTTGAAAAAGTTTATTGTCGCGTTGTTCACTCCAAGTGGACTGCCAACTGGCACGGAGCCGAGCTTTGAAGACAACACCATAGTCCATGTACGGAATAGGCATAGGGGTGATGGAGCTGAGGCATACATATTTAGCTGCCATGTCTGCAAGCTCGTTCCCATGAATACCAACATGGCCTGGTATCCAGAAAAACTGGATTGAAGTAGCTGCTAATGAGAAATGGGCCAGTCAGTTTCGAATATCTGCTAGAATAGGATGTGAGCTAATGTGAAGTGATTCCAAGGCAAGAATAGAACTAAGCGAGTCAGTATAAATAGTGCAGTTGGAGTACTGCTCAGCTGCAATATGATCAAGGGCAAGAGATATTGCATACAGTTCAGCAGTGTACACAGAAGCTGTAGAGGGGATTCTGTGTGCAACTACTGACCCACAGCAAACCATAGCAGAGCCCACTGAATTTCCTGATTTGGAACCATCTGTATAAATGGGAACTGAATGATTGTTTGAAAGATATTCATTGAATAAAAGACGGTACTTCCAGTCTGGAGTATCCGCCTTTTTTAGGTGATTGAAAGAAAGGTCACACTTGGGGGCTGTAATAAGCCATGGTGGGATGCATCGATATGTGGAATCTGCAATGTTATCCAAGGACAGACCCAATTCATCCAATTGCGCCCGGATGCGAAGGCCAAACGGAGCAATGACAGATAGTCTGTTCTGAAAAAGTACTGCCCACCGAGGAAGGAAAACACATTCCCAGGTGGGATGCTTTGGTAAAGAACGAAGTTTCGAAGTATATTGTAAAGACAGTTGCAAACGACGAAGGTGTAGAGGAGGTTCATGAGATTCAATGTATATGCTTTGAACTGGAGAGGTACGGAAAGCTCCGGTGCAGAGTCGAAGACCTTGGTGATGAATGGGGTCCAGTATCTTTAAGGCCAAAGGTCTGGCAGAGCCATAGACCATTGATCCATAGTCAAGTTTCGATCTAATAAGAGCACGATATATCTTTAACATTGAACGGCGATCTGCCCCCCAACTGGTAGAAGAGAGGACACGAAGGATGTTCAGTGTTCTGGTGCATTTGACCCGAAGCTGCTTTAAGTGTGGTATAAAGGTCAATTTACGATCAAAGATAAGCCCCAAGAACTTTGTCTCTGGGACCACTGGCAGCAAAACTTCACCGATATGAAGTTCAGGATCAGGGTGAATACCTCGCATCGGCGGCAAAAGTGCATGCATACAGTTTTGGAAAGAGAGAAATTAAAGCCATTCGCAAGGGTCCACTTCTGTACACGATTGAGGGCAGTTTGTAGTTGCCGCTCAATATATCTCATGTTTGATGACTGACATGAGATGTGAAAGTCGTCAACATATAGCCCATTCATAACGATGAGAGGGAGTTGTTCAGTGATGGCATTTATCTTTATACTGAAAAGTGTGACATTCAATATACAGCCTTGAGGGACTCCAAGTTCCTGTACAAAAGAACGTGAAAGTGCCGAACCTACACGAACTTGGAATCTCCTGTCCATTAAAAAATTTTTAATAAACATGGGTAGATGGCCACGTAACCCATATGTATGGAGGTCTCGCAAAACGCCATACCTCCATGTTGTGTCGTAAGCCTTCTCTATGTCAAAGAATATCGATACAAGGTGTTGGCGGTTGAGAAAGGCCTCTCTGATAGATGTTTCAAGACGAATTAGGTGGTCTATGGTGGAGTGCTGTCGACGGAACCCACACTGGGTGGGTGAGAGGAGGTTATTTGATTCAAGGAACCAAACAAGACGAGCATTAACCATCCTTTCTAAGGTCTTACAGAGACAGCTCGTCAGAGCAATTGGACGATAGTTTGAAGGAGTCTTTGGATCTTTCCCTGGCTTAGAGAAAGGTAAAATAATAGCCTGGCGCCAGGCATCAGGAAAAACATTCTCCTGCCAAATCCGGTTGAATATAGTCAGTAGGACATCAAGAGAATCAGGTGAGAGGTGGTGTAGCATGACATAATGAATATCATCAGGTCCAACAGATGTACTGGCAGACCGATGAAGGGACATTTTTAGTTCCACCAGGGTAAAGGGACTATTATAGTCAAAGAAACAGTCAGTTTGAAAGGAAAGAGGTGATCGTTCTGCCCGAGTCTTGATGGCCAGGAAGGTGGAGGAACAAGCAGAAGTGCTAGATACCCGGCAAAAGGTTTCACCTAGAGTGTTAGCGATGTTTCGGACATCAGTCACCTCCTGACCATCAGAGAGTAAGATCGAGAGGGGAACAGAAGTGTAGTGCCCATTAACCTTTCGAATCTTGTCCCATATGATCTTGGAACTGGTGGTAGAAGATATGCTGGTTGTGAACTTAATCCAAGATTCCTTCTGGCTTTGACGTCTTACCCACCTAGCATGTGCTCGGGCCCGCTGGAAAGCAACCCGATTTGAAAGTGTGGGATATCTGCGAAAAGTGTCCCAGGCCCGTTTTTGAGCCTTCCGTGCTAAGTTGCAAGCAGAATTCCACCATGGACGAGGATATCGTGGGAAACGTGTCGAGGTTTTAGGAATACACTGAGCAGCTGCATGTATAATACAATCAGTTACCGCTGCAACACAGTTGTCTATTGATGGCTGATTTACGATGACAGGATCAAGTTCTGCGAGAGCAGTGAAAGTGGACCAGTCTGCCTGATCCAGCTTCCACCGGGGCACGCGGGTAGGGTGGCATCGACCACGGCCAGTCTCTCTCAAAATGATCGGAAAATGATCACTGCCTAGTGGATTACTGTCAACCCTCCATGAAAAATGGGAAAATAATGAAGGGGAGCAAACTGAGAGATCAATGGCAGTGAATGACTGACTTGGTGCATGAAAGTAAGTGGAAGAACCAGTATTGAAAAGAGAAAGATCGTGATCAGATAGCATCTGCTCTACAGATCGACCCCTCCCATCAATAACAGCACTTCCCCAGAGGGGATGGTGTCCATTAAAATCCCCCAGGATTAGAAATGGAGATGGTAACTGTGCAACGAGAGCATCCAGGTCTGATTGATCATATGTCTCTCCAGGGGACAGGTACAGAGAACAAACAGTGATGGTACGACCCAAGGAAATACGGATGGCTACGGCCTCCAAGGGTGTATTGAGTGACAAAGACAGGGTAGGCACATGTTGATCAACCAAAAGTGCCACCCCTCCATGTACACGACCATCACACAACTTGTCATTTCTGTACAGAGAAAACTGCCGAATGGAGACTGTATCAGCAGATTTGAGAAATGTTACTTGTAGAGAAAGACAAACAGGATGGTAGGAAGCAATCAGCATTTTGATATCATCCAGATTAGAACGTAAACCTCGACAGTTCCATTGTATCAAGGTGGCCATTTTTAAGGATGGGCAGGTGAAGTGGTTGGAGAACCCTTCGGTTTACGACCTCGTCTTTTGTCTTTACTGTCTTTCTTCGGAGGAGGTCTATCAACCTCCATGGATCCTGCTCTGGGTCGAGTGGGCAGGTGTTTGTTATTGGAAGAGGAGTCAAGCGACTGAGGACGCGGACGAGTAATTGTTTTGTTTATTGTGGTGGGAGAAAATGATGTATCAGAAGAAATGCCTGTATTTGAAACTGAAGGACATGGATCTTGAGGTTTGTTGGAAGTTATGGGAGGAACAGAGATGGGTGTGGAAGTCGATTCATCTACTGTTTTAACCACGGAGGGCAAAAGGCTTTTCATTTGGTTTGAAAACGATTCTTTTGGAGGCACAGAGAGATCTGTCTGCACTTCCACTGTAGTTGTGGAACGGAGTGCAGCAGCATATGTCCGAGATGGGATTGTGGACATCAATTTCCGAGCCTCAGGATAACTAATGTTATGTGTCGTTTTCAAACGCTGCACCTCTTTTTCCTCCAACCATTTTGGACAAGAATGAAAGTAAGAGGGGTGAGAACCATTGCAGTTGACGCAATGTGGGTTTATACAACAATCATAGGCATCGTGGTCCTTGCCTCCACAACGAGCACATGTCAGGAAACCACGACAAGATGTCTTTGAGTGGCCGAATCTCTGACATTGAAAACTTCGAAGAGGGTTTGGAATGTATGGCCGAACCCTGCAAATGAGATAACCTGCTTTGATGGTGGCGGGTGCTCGTGGTGAAGTGAATGTTAATACAAGGGTATTTGTTGGCAGTGTAACTCCATCTTTGCGAGTGGAGATGCGCCTCACTGCAGAAACTCCTTGAGTGGAAAGACCGGCGAGAATCTCAGATTCAGGAACATTCTTCAAATCCCTTTCAACAATAACTCCTCGTGAAGTATTCAAAGTAGCATGGGGTGTAACCTCGATAGGTATATCGCCAATTACCTTTGATTTCAAGAGGAGTTCACTGTGTTGGGATGTGGATGTTTCAACCAGTATGTCACCAGATCGAAGCTTCTTTACTGACTTTGGAGAGCCAGCAAGTCCCTCGAGCCCCTTTTGAATAAAAAAAGGGGACATTTGCCCTAAAGATTTTTCTGAAAGAGAATGCAATATCAGAAAATGAGGTACGTGTGTTACTGAAGTTGGAGATTGCTGTTCTGAGTATTCGAGACGTGGTCGCTTACCCATTGACTGTTGTTTTACAATTTTAATTAAATTTTTTGAAGGATCCATAGGAAAGTGAAAAGTTTCGGTACTCACTGACCCCACCCACCATGGAGCCCTACAAGGGGACGCACTACAAAGTCACGCAAGGACAATGCAGCAACGCCAGGGTTTCGTGAGCACTATACCCAAACACCAGCATCTGGCACAATGTCCACAACACCCGTTGAGAACTTCCAACACTGGTACTTGGTTGGCTCTAGCCCAGGTGGACCAGCCGATTGACCCAAGGGGGGCCACCCAAGGGCCGCCCGTCTACAGGAATTCGAGGCCAAAGTGGTGTGTTAGGGTTGGACCCCTCAACCACCAGGATCCTCTCCTCCCCTTCACGGGTCGCCACGCACGGCAAACACGTGGGTGGATGTTTAGATCCCAGAGAAGGTAACCAGACAGAACAGAACCTTCCCTGGGAGGTCCCCTCACCACGTACAGGAATCCACTCCGAGGGGCTCAATAAAGGGTAAATGGATGTAGAAAAATATTGGCATATATTTGAACAATGACCTAACCTACAAGGGATTAGTTTTGAAGGGTTAAGGTCAAATATCAAGGTCACAAATTCACAAAAACCTTCTCAATAAACATGGGGTCATATTTTTTACACTACATTTGCTCTATAGCTTAATCAAAATTAATCTGATTTTGATGAAACTTGTTGTACTTGTGTAGAATGTTATTCCTCATTATTCTCCCCAAAACAGTCCATGTCTATTAATAATCAAAGAAATATAGACATACTTTTATTTTTTAGGGCCATACATGATCACTAATGTCACAGAGGTATGCACTCTATTAAATGCCCCTCTGGTCTCTGAACATGTTTCCACATGTAGATATTGTAGCAAGATTTGAACATTTACAGTGACTGGAAGTATACTTCTGCCAAATGTGATGACATTAACTGCACTTGAAATATTTTCATATAATATCAATTGGATCTGGTACAATGGTAAGATGTATCCCCACGGTCAAACTTATTAACTCTTGGTGAAAGTAGTTCAAAGCTCAGTGTTACATTGATGGTCCACCATTTTCAAGAGAATGGCATGTAAACAACTGGAACTTCAAAAAATGGTGAAACTCAAAAATAAATTGACACAGAGGAAAAAAAAAAACTTGGCAGGTAAACCTATATATCTGAAGGTTAGGAAATGTGTATATTTTAGGTTGATTTCAACAAAAGGAGAAAAAGAAAAAAAACTGCAGTGAGAAGAAGCACTCTTTAAATACCTTTATAGTATATACTGTTTTTTTTTCGTGAATCACTGCTTAACAATATCAGATTTTTTCTACACAGCGGTCAGCAAGTTAGTTAACAATGTACCTCTTTTCAAAAATTCTTCCAAAATATCCCTAGTGGAAAATCTTTGTATTTACAATGCTAAAATCAGAGATTAGATTCCCATCAGTAGACACAGCAAATAGTTCAATGTGGCTTTGCCATAAATAAATACACACACATTCTCTTCCAAAACTTCAATAATAAAAAATATATGTTTTTAAGGTTCTAAATTTATAAAAATGCAATTTTTCAAGCATTTTCAAGGTTTTAAAGAATCTGTGTAAGATCTTTAAATACTGACTTAACTGTCTCTTTAGAAATTTACAGTGGAGAAATATAAGAAAATTATGTGATAATACTTTACACAAACTTCCAAGGTCTATCACTAAAATACACAAAAGCTACAGTCAGCATAAAACAATGTTACATAAACAGTGATATTGTTGTACAAACAGAAATAATTTTACTTGCTTCTATTTCAGGCACATTCCAGAAAACAACAGATCCTTCACTGAAAAAGAATACTTAGTTTTAGAGATAAAAAGTGAAATATACATACATTTATATTTAATATATGTTTAAAGAATTAAATAAGCAGAACAAATTAAAACCATTGATAGCATTTTCCCCTATTGTCATCTTCAACATAAAGTTAATTCTAATGAGTACAAGAGTGAATATTTATTCTGTACATGAAGTCTTTTATTTCTCCCTTACAGCAATTTTCATCAATTTTTCATACTTTCATATATAACAAACTTTTCTTATAAAAACAAATCAAAAACACTTAGTTGTCATAACACTGTATTCCTGAGAATCTAAATGATTTCTTCAACACTTTTTTCTAGTTTTGTCTTACTATACAATTAAGGTACAACTACAATTTGAAAAATTAGTTTGATACTTCATTATAACTAAATACAAATTAAATTATACACATTGTTTAAAGATAATTATGATACAATTAACTGGTGTTTAAAAAAAAATAACAAAAACCTTAAAATGTAACACATAAAAGCATGTTATTTGAAGTTGAAAGAATTTCATTATTACAAATGTAACCAACAAAAATACAAATGTTGGTCAATACAAGTTTCAAGCATACCTAAAAAAATATACTTCTCGTGGTTCTCTGCAAACTTGATACTTTGCACACATATGTAACACATCATTCATATCTTCAGACATTGCTGATTGTTGATAAAGGCCTTGTCTATTCAAGCCATCTATAAGACCATTCAAATCATATTCTTCAGCTGTACTGTAAGCCACAACACTCCAACAGTCCTAGATCAGGTTACAAAATAAAATACATGCACTTTTAACCTCTTAAATGTACAGCTTATAAATGGCATAGTAAAAACATAAATTTTGGTTGGTTTATTTTAATTCAGAAATGGAAACTTGTTGATACTCTCTGAGCTAATATTTGAGTACAGATACTAAAATTATATTTTATCTCAGATACAAAATATTTGTACGTGCTCTAAAAATGTCAAACCATGCCAATTTTAGTGCAGATTTTGCTGAAATGCAAATCTTGTTGAATAGCTTTTAGCTTATCTTACAGGTGTGTGTGTGATGTTTGTAAACTATAACACTCTCTCAGTATACATAAATATATATATATATATATTTGCATATTTCAAATCCTTGATCTTTGTTAAGAACTAGATTAAGCGTTCAGTAAAACATGAATAGCATACTTAATTTCTGGTACTTATCAAATAAAATAAAAATACTCTGTGTGTGCTGTCGTTACTTATGTTCAACACAAACTAGATTTCATTAGTTCACACATTCTGTCACTTTTACTGTTTTACAAAATCAGATATGTAAAAGATATAGTTTATTTAAGATTACATTTTACAAATACGTAAATAGTTACTCTAACAAACAATAAATAATTCACATACTTAATAATTTATGACTAAATCTTAAATTCATAAGTTCTACATTAGTATAGTATAATACTGTGTTATTGTGTTTCTTATATTTGTATGTTCTTTCTAAATCATCTGGTTAAAATAACTCTTAAATGTAATCAACATAATAAGAAGGTATTAATTATTTTATTCTTCACATCTTTACAATATTGAATAGTTAACCATCATAAACTGCTGAAGGCTTACATTACAAATTACTTCAAACCTTCCTAACAAGACTAGGATTAATGTAAAATAGTGAACTTCCTCATACAACTTTACAGCTGTGATGAAAACATACCAACTAATTTACAAGATGTCTTTAATAACTATAAAATTTTAATGATACAACTCTCTGCCTTCTTAACTTGTTCTACATATTTCTACAACTTCTTTAATCTTTAAATTGTGCCCTCTCTAGCTAAATTAAACAAAATACATTATAAATATAGCTAATTATAATACTTTACAGTAATAGGTGTAATACTGAGCCAAATTCTTTTTCACTTTTGCCTACTTTTTTCTTTGACAACATTCTTAGGTGACAAAAGTATACATACATGTTTTTAAATGTATATTAAAAATACACACCAGTTAATGTTATAAAAATGGTTGTAATGTGTTCTTTCATTGGCAGATTCTTTTGGTTTACTTGGTGAAAATATTGTAAAGTCCAATCAACATAATGATAAAAAAAAATGAATATATTCGTTAATATGAGGTTATTGGATAAAAGAGCAGTTGGATGCAAGAAAGCAGAAGGCTGGTATAAATGAAGTTCAGTCAAACTGGATTAATGTCACAAGTGGGAGTTCTTCAGGGCTCAGTCTTAGGACTTTTACTCTTTTTTACTTATGTCAATGACACAAATGAAGGAATTGTCAATAAATTACTTAAATTTCCTGATGATATTAAATTGTTGTGTGTTTGTGGCTGTGAATAGAATGCTGCTGTTTTTCAAAATGATTTAGATAATTTATTGAATCAGGCAAATAAATTGCAGATGAATTTTAATTATAATAAATGCAAGATAATACATACTGGTTACCATAATTTGAATTATGAGTATAATTTGGATGAAAAAACCTTAACAGTGTCATGAACAAAAAGGATCTTGGTTTAATTGTTGATTAGGTTCCTAAGCCATTCAAGCAGTATGCCGTTGCTAGTGGTACAACAAATATGATTTTTGGTTGTATTTACAGAAATACTGAAAATAAAACTATAGAGATTATAATTCATTTTTAAAAAGTATTCAATTTAAGCAGCATGGCCAGAAATGTCAAATATTATATCAGTAAAATTGTCCATTCTGATGTGAAACAATGTTTTGTGATTATAGTGCTAAATCACCTGAATTTTAATCATTAAAAAATGTACAGCATAGAAACAGTGAAAATACCAACATGATCTGTATCTTGACAAACATTCAGAAGAATAACTAAAAGGTTTGATATACAGTTTTGCATTTGAATTAATTATCACTCTAATATACTGATTTTTCTTCACATCCCTTGCTGAAAATTCAGCATCTTTTCTTTATCAAACAAACCAAAATTCAATTTAATTCTACACTAAATTTACTTGTTTCACAAAAAGTTCAAATAGTTTTGAAATCACAAAGAAATAACTTCTCAGGCCATTTTTATCTCTACGCATATACAGAGACGTATTTAGGATTTCGGCACCCCTAGGCACAAGGTTAGGTTGATACTTTTGACCCCCCCCTCTGTGCCACAACTTGCACAAAGCATCACCATCACAACAACAGACAAACACAGTTGTTATCATTCAAAATCAACACAACGTTTATTTTCCAACACAATAAAAAATGAAACATCAAAATCAATTATCACTAAATATTATTCTGCGGCTGAATATACAGGCTTTCTCCTGGCCTTCTGTTCCGAAAACATGTTTATTGCATCGTCATAGTTTATTCTACAAACAATATCACTTTCAATGGCAAGGAGTGACAGGGCATTTAGTTTATCTTCTGCCATTCTTGATCTCAAGTAATTTTTCACACGTTTGAAAGCCGAGAAAGATCTCTCTGATGTACAATTAGTTGCTGGAATGCACAGAAACATGCGCATAGCAATATCCAGGTTTGGATATACAGTTTGAAGTCCTTTAGCTCGCAGATTTCTGTACACTGCTAATGCAGAAGAGTCATCATTTTGCACTTTCATACTCACAAGATGTGCACGGAAATGTAGACATTCATCTACGAAGCTCACTTCCAAATCATTGGGGTAGAGTTTCAACAGTGTTCCAGCTTGACTGATGACATCAGTGGGTTCAAGATTTGTTATCTTGAACAAATATCCAAACCTTGCATGGATTTCTACATAAGCGGTTTGTCTTCGCTGTAGTTCTGAGCAAAGTCTGTCAATGATCACATTGAAAACATTTACTCTAAATGCCTCTCTGCCTTCTTCCACTGCCTGGGTGTCATCATCTGAAAATTTTTGCTTCCTTTTTCACTTAATTTCGTACGTCTTTATGCTGGACTTCAACATCGCCTTGTCTTCAAAATGATCGAACAGTTCTCTTGAATCTTTCACAAACTGCAGCAAGGAAGCATAAAGCTCGACTACAAGTCTGATGTCCATATCAGCACTTTGCAACTTTTTACTGGCAGCATTGAATCTTTCCAATATTGTTCCCCAAACTGTGGACAAAATAGCTGTTTCTAGCGTTCCTAATTTGGAAAGAAGTCCAGCGGCCTCATTCCTAGCGGCTGGTTTATCCATAGCATTTCCCTCCATGGTGGTGAGGGCATCAAACACTTGTTGCCAGTTTCTGTTGAGGCTTTGACAAGCATCTTCACGAGCAGACCACCGAGTGTCACTGAGTTTCTTCAAAGAGAGACTTTCTTTATTTGCGGACAGGTGTTTTTGTAGAATTTTCCAACGATGGGTTGAAGCATTGAAGAAAACAGACTTTGTAAGAGTTCAAAGAATGAACATGCTTCTCTGCAACATTCAGCAGCACACATTCCTACAAGATTTAATGAATGTGCTGAACATGGGATATACACAGCTAAAGGATTTTTCTCCATGATACGAGCCTGGAGACCACTGTACTGACCAGACATGTTGCTGGCATTGTCGTAAGAATGTCCACGACATTCAGAAATGTCAAGCTCATATGACTGAAGCAGGCTAAGTACAACTTCTGCCAGCTGTTCAGCTTTGTGGCCCGGATTGGGTATAAAAGTCAGGAAACGTTACATAGGTGAACCATCACTGTTCACGTACCTGATGATGAATGCCAAGTGGTCAACGTGGGATATATCTGGCGTCAAGTCCACGCTGATTGAGAAATATTTTGCAGTTCTGACATCCTTTAAAATGTTCTTTAGAACAAGGTCTGCCAAAAGCTGGATGAATTCGTCGCAAGTACTGAAAAACAGGTAAGACGTGGATCCCTTGCCAGCATTGCCATATCGGTGAATGTGATCAGCAAGGAAGGGGTCAAACTCCGCAACTAGTTCTAACGACATCATAAAGTTGCCGTTGTGTACTGAGCCAAACTTATCATCCCGACCTCTGAACGGAAGCCCACGTGAAGCCAATCTTTTCGCTACAGCTACCACACGAGTGAGTACATTTCTCCAGTATTTGATTTCGTCGTGCAGCTGTATGGCCATCTGGAGATCTACACGTCCCAACATGTTGCCCCTTGCTACTAGAGATAAAACTGAAGACCGATGCTCAGGAGAGTTTTCATGCTCATTCAGCCGGACAGTAGCATTTTTCCAGTGATCAAAGCCTTTGTCAGCCAGTTTGGATTTTTTTCCAAAATCAAATAAACGACAAGGAGCACAAAACAGTCTACCTTTGCTCTCTGAATAAACCAAATATGTCCGCTTACTTTTTTTACCATTTTGCAGTTTTCTTTCAAACAGGTCTTTGGTTATAGATCTGATTTTCTCCCCGTCCTTTTTCACAGAGTTTTTGAAATCCGAGTCATCGTTTTGAAGGATGGCATGTGTGGCAATATAATCTTTTGTGTAATCATCTATTATCCACTCTGCTGGATCTGAACTTACTTTGTCTGAAAAACTTGCTGGAACCATTGACGTTTCAGGCACGCAACCGGCAGATCTTACTAGGCCTGCTGCTGATGACGTCACTTGTTCAAGCTGCAGTTTGATATGTTCGGGTCGTTCAGATTGTTCAAAACTGCTACTGCTAGGCCTGTCATGTGTATTCCCTCCATCGCTGTTGGTTTGAACATCATCGCTAGTAAGCTGTTCTTGCCTTTGTTTAGCAAAAAAGGCCTCCATCGTCAGTGTCTTATCCAAAACATCACGTGTGTTTTCATTTTTTAACTTTGCTATCTTCCTATAAGCTGCTCCACTCAATTTTCGGTGTATGTTACTCATGATGATATCACTAGAATCCACTGATCATATATTGAGTATTGACAGTGAATTTGTTACTTTCACATCTCAGATCATCAGGATCTGAGTCATTTTCGTGGGATCGAGCTATTTATGGCAGCCGCGCGAACCTCACAGAGATCCGTTTGACCCCCAGTGACCCTCGCCCTCACAAGAATTGTGCTTCTTGTGGAGGTTTGAACACTGACAACACAATATAACTTACAGTAAGATATTGGGTGACGGAGGAGGAATGAATAAAAGCATAACGAACTCTACATTTTGACACCAATATCGCTTACCACGTTATTATCTATATTGTCGATTATATTGTAAATATGTTGGTGAACCATATATTCGTCCGGCAGATAATGAGTTTTATGGTAGTTGGTAAAACAATTATCGACTTGCAACCATAAGTCCATAACAAAATATACACGAAAAAGGGGAGCTTCTGCACTACTGATTTATATTACTGCCGATGTATCCATGTTAACGGGTGCTGGGCTATTGACAATCAAATTATAAATTCTAACACACTTTACTATTTCAAATTCTATACTACCAGTAACATATACCTGTATCGCCCAAAACTATCCAGACCCCGTGCGGTACAACCGCATCCCCTGGGAGTCAACTTCATTGATAGAGCGCGGTCGGCAGCCTGCAAAAACGATTATGCATGACACCCTCAGCCGATTCTGCTGACGCTCACCTGCTCCAGTGATTGTGCGCCTTTCTGTTCTGGTATTCTGGAGTCTGCCACTACCCCTTCTTTATTCTAACAAATGCCTATAATTGCTAGGGAATTTGAAGAAACTGTTCTGTAAGGACTACATTGGAATCTAGACAAGCGCATATTCAATCAATCAATTAAAAATAATCAATTAAGCTAAACTGTGAATGATGAGGAAGAATATTTCAAAATATATTTTTCCAGATAATAGCCTGAAGCAACCGAAAATCCGAATTTTCGTATACGCAATTTCACAAAACAAAATACGTTATTAGGCCATGATAAAATATTTTTTGTGTAGGCATAGCACACTGAGTAGCAGGTAATTCATTGTTTGGTGTGTCAACATGAGTAAAAAACATGTTGGGGGTTTTGAAAAACACAAATAAATAACTGAGATGAGGGCGGATGGGTTGATGATGTGGGGGGGCGAGGCGTATTTGGTGGGACTCAGGGAGGGAAGGTTAGAAATCTTTTAAGCTTGAAGCGACCAACCCGACAGTGTGGTGGAATAGTGAGTGTGTGTGTGTGGGGGGGGGGGGTCCATATTCAAGAGGTTATTGGGGTAGCATAAATGGCAGGGGGAATTAATAACCAGGGACTACATTTTAAAATGGTGTCCATTCTTTTTCTTTTTTTTTTTTTTGGTCAAAATTTGCCGCTCCAGGCACGTGTCTCGTGTGCCTATGCGTTAATACATCCCTGCGCATATGTAATTCAAAAGTATGATTTTAACTTTAAAAGCCTTTTAGTAGTCTTGCTTGTAAAATAAAATTATACATTGATCTTATAAATTAAAACATGAAGTACATGTGACTTGACCAATAATAAATCTGATGATTAACTTTATTCTTTCACAATGTTTTACTGTAACTACTCATTAAAGTAACAATTTTTCTGTGACATTGATGAATGTTTAAAAATTTGATAATTTAAAAAATCAAACAATATGTGAGTGAAACTTAAATGTACTGATTCACAATGCTTGTAAGCCCAGCTATAATTTTACTGTTTTGTATATTTGGAATTACAGAAATATCAAATTTTACACAACAATTTTTCTAACAAAAATTAGAATGATCCTGACCATTAAAACTTCATATTACGAAATTGTGTGTGCATGTGAATGTGTATATAGTAGATATATATTAAAAACATATATAACCTTTTTTTGTACTCAACATATTTTCCATGAGAAGTTAGCATCCTGAACTACTTTCTACAATATTTGTGGTTTGTTTAATAATTTGATTAATAAATATTTATCTTTAGCTCAGGTTTTATACAAATAGCCTGAAATCACTTTATTTCATACCTTTCATTTTTTTTAAATATCATGCAAGATTATTTGTTTTGTTTTTCTCAAATTTCTCCACACAAGATATACTTTAATTCCTATTAAATAACTTATAAAAGTATTAATAGTGCTTTCATATTAGTCTAACTGTGCTTCCATTTAGTAGTCGAAGTACATTTAAAGTGTTCAGAATGAATCAATGTTAGCTGCAAGTCAGGAATAAGGGTTATTGTATAACTTATTGCACTAGAAAATATGTGAAGTTAACATGAATCAAGTAATCATTTTAAGTGTTTTTTGGTGTTTTGAATAGATTTCCTTTATTTTTTTTCTTTCCTTGTACTGGGGTATCAATTGATTAAAACAGAAAATCAGAAACCCTAAATACATTTCCTATCACGTTCAAATACTCATACTATGTAGTTCGAATATAAGTAAAATAAGTACTGCATCAATATAAAACTAAGCAAGAATAGGTCATTATTATATATATTTGAGAAATGTTTTTTTTTTACACTTATGAACTACAGAAATTCCCCAACAGATATTTATATATCTGTTCTGAAACTTACTTTGGTAAATCTTGCTTTTTTGGACTAGCAAACATCTGACACAATTGTATTCCACATGAAAACATAAAACTCTTTTTACTGATACAACTAGTGTTATGTTACCTGAGTGGAGTCTTCCTCAGCTGCCATACTTGGTTTTTTTCTTGTTACTCTCCTTTTGGCCTGTAATGGTGAAACTTTGCTTTGTATATTACCTAAGGACATTACTCTGGAAAAAAGAAGATAGCTTGATCCAAGTTGATGGCTATGGAAACCACTAAGGCCTAATACAATTGAAGACCAATTTGATTTAGATAAATTCCTGTACTGTCCATCTATTAGAATGAAATAGGTAACATTATCTCTTGTTGTTTAAAATTTTAATATCCTGTTGTCAAACAAATACATAAACACTCAATATTCTTATGATGTAAAGTTTCATTCATATATTAACACATTGGCTGCCAGGTGCCCGACTGGTTGGTCACAACCTACTTTTAGTTATGGATGTTAGTGATGCTACACATCAGTGTATCACAAACAATTAAGTCTCAAAGCCAAATTTCTCTTGTGGCATACAAGTTTTGGATGCAATGACAGCTTCTTGACAACTTTTGAATGTTTGATTTTATCTGTACATAATTTATTATGTGGCAGCCAATGTGTTAAGGGTTTATAGTTTACTTATATATAACACCTGATGATTATAAAATATTATACAACTCAACACAATATAAATAAAGCTGTCACACAATTTGTAAAAGTCAAAAGACACAAGTTAAAATTGCAGAAAAACAGATTAGTGCAAATAATTTAGAATTTATAGGATATTATTATTAAATATCTTTACTGCTAACAAAAGTAATGAACTACTTTGTAAAATAATATGTTGTCTATATTAATTACTGTTTCATTTCTACTCTTAACTTTAATTTTATATTATTTCTATCTATGTTTAATTCTTAATATTTAAAAGAATATTTTTTAAAAAGAAGCAAAGTGGGATGTTTATTTTTTAAAATTTTTACTGCATTTGACTTGTGTAACTATCATTAGATAACTGTCTAATTTGCAAAATACTGAGCAAGAGAGGATACTGAAAAATTAGAAACATAATTAATTATTTTTTCATTCAGCATATGAATATGATTTTTTTAATCAATTCACAATTTTACATTAATTTCCCCCTCAACTTCCCACAGAAATAATTCTTAAGAAGCCCATGGATATCAGTTCTTTTTTAACCTTAAAAGTGGACTATTCAATTGTCTTACATAATTTTTGTTTAGGTTTTAGAATATTTCTTTGATTGAATCATTTATGCATTTTTAAACAAGTTTTCATGATCTTCTCTTTACATAATCATGGTTTTACCTCCTTTGTCATCTTTTACTATGATAATTTATGAATTATTCCACAATTCTTTTCAGGGTGATATTTAGCATTTCAAGAAATTTTGTAAAATTTTAACATTATGCAGTATTTAACCTTCAATTCCACATATTTCATGAATAAAATCATTTAAGTTTTAATCGTCATTTTTTATTTTATGAAACCATATCCTGTTATTCTTGTCTTGAAATGTCTGTAATTTCACTGCCTGTGTTCTTAACTTACTCTAATACTTATTATTTAATTTCGATAAAGTATTCTTCTTTGCTGTTCAGTGGTGTTTGTTTTTGTTGAGGTGTATTTGAAATGTTATAAAAAAAGGTTAAATAAAAATAAACAATTTAATCAAAAGCTGCATCATTGTTTCTTTATTTAAAGTGAATAATAGACTGCCTTTCCTCAAAACAATCTTACTTAATCAGAAACATTATTGTATTAAATACTGTTGGGATAGTATGGGCATGTCCTTAGTTGTACATAACCAAGAAGTCTAAAATATAAAATACTCGTGTTATTTGTTTATTGTAAAAAAAAACTCGATTTTGAAAATAATGAAAACTTTAGATATTTCATCTATATTTTTCTAAAGGATGACGTTTCAATACGTCTAAATATGATCAATTTTTATAAAACTTATACATTCTGTACGAAATATATTAAAAGTTGTCAAATGTCATTTCTGATTTCATGATGGAGACACATACTTACTAAAATGACTATACTGTGTACATGCAACTGAAACTGAATGGTAATAAGTACGTGTAAAATGACTTGAGGAGTCCCTTGTTCCTTTCAGTTTTACAAACTTTTTCAACAAAAACGATTTCAATCTCCATCTTGACATTTTCCACGGACACTAAAGTCAAGATTAAATTCCTAATAAAATAAAAATGAATTAAAACATTACGCAAGAAAACTCATTAAAGTTTCAGCTTATACAATTCACTCAACTTCCAAACCAACTAAAATAGCACAAATACACCAACGCAACAAAAGTATGAAAATAGTTCAAAATTATGCTGCCCCCTCTCCAAAGTTGCAAATTAAAAGTCAAGAAAAAAAGGTCACCAGTGAGAATACACACTACAAGAATTTTTGTGGATAAAACAATAAATACTTAATAACACAAATATAACACAATTTTAAATTCATAGTTTTTGTTGTTTTTAAGTTGAGGCAGAGCGGCTAATACAATAGCACCAAATTTTAGGTGTTTTTTGTTGTTTTTTTTCTTTCAATTTTAAACTTTTAGTTCATAGATCTGTCACCTCTTAACCAATTTGAGTTATAATTACAGTTTTGTAATTACGAGACCAAATCTTTTAAATTGGTGCATTTGACCGTGTCCAAGGTCTCATAGATTAATTTACTATAATCCGCCTAAAATAATTTCACTGTGAGAGTAAACTGGTAAAACTCCTGTTGATTGATAACATTAGTTTTCTTGGTTTGGTTTGTTTTGAATTTCGGGCAAAGTTACTCGAGGACTATCTGCACTAGCCGTCCCTAATTTAGCAGTGCAAGACTAGAGGGAAGGCAACTAGTCATCACCCACCGCCAATTCTTTTACCATCGAATAGTGGGATTGACTGTCACATTATAGCACACCAACGGTTGAAAAGTCAAGCATATTTGGCTTGACGTGGATTCGAACCCTTAACCCTCAGATTACAAGTCGAGTGCCTTAACCACCTGGCCATGCCAGGTCAGTAATAACATTGAATCAGGTATATTCACTTCTCACGCTTGGTATTGCTGGCGCTCAAAAATATAAGTAATCAAAAGGAAAACAGATCTCATAATTTAATTTACTCTAATCCTACCTAAAATAATTTCAAATGTCATGGCGATTGATGAGTTCCTCTTGTTCGCAATGGAAATGGTCGTTCAACTAACTTTTTTCAAGAATGATATAATGCATAAAAAAGACTAGCCATTCAGCAATGTAGTAGAACAGAAAACAAAAGATGGTCAGTGACTATGAACCACACTGTTAAAAATCCTTAAAATAATTTACCTATCGAGCATATTTTCTTGTAGTTAAACTAGTTGTCAAGAGCTGTACTTAATTTATAATCATGTAACTACTAAACTCATGCACATGTATTTTCGGAATTTCAATTTAAGCACGAGTTTTAAAAAATCGAATAATTGCAACTTTTAAACCAAAGGTAGCGGGAAAGTATTACGTGTAACATCTTTTCGTTCCCTTTGTGCGAATTTCCAAAAAACAAAACAAACTTTTCGTTCGATAAAGTGCTGTGGACAGTTTTGGTGTCATTAATGTATTCTCATGATGGCTGGTATGGGCATTATAACTTTAATTAAGATACCTAAGAAGGTCGAAACGTTTTTCTGTACTTTACTTCAATAAAAGTTTCAATACTTCAAGTGGGTTTCTCGTCATCGTGAATTTTGGCATCATTGCTGGGAAAACTGTTTGTTTTTTATCATTTATTGTTTTGGGATATGAGGTTACATGATTCACTTAAATGTTACCTGACTTAGTATTATGCTCTTACATTAATATATTTTCAATAATTAACATTTCATGTACATTTTAATGATGATGTATACATCTATTTACAATATTTGTTTCAATATTTATAAAATGTTCCCAAGGAAACATTTACATTAATCGGACATCTTAAAACGTGACCAAACAAGACAGAAATGTAGGTGGACATAGCATTTGATTCAGCTAATGATCATATACATAGGCAGTCTTACCTACTGGGCAATTGCCAAGGGCTCTACACACAAGGGGGCTCAATGCTATGACATTTAATATTCCTCTGTGTTTTCTTATTATGAGTCCCCTCAACTGAATATTGCCCGGAGCTTCAGAATGACTAAGGCCCCTTAATCATATAACAGATTAAACTGTCTTGACTTCGAATGGAGAACAAAATTTCTACATTACTGACTTCTCCATTTTGTCTTTTGAAGGTACTGTGTTTAAACAAAAGCTCAGCTTTTACCATTATACCTTCGCTTAAGTTATGTCTACAATACTGTTTTTATGATTATTTTACAAAAGAGTAACACTTTACGACTTGAAGTTAAGGTTCTGTTTGTTCTGCTAGCGCAAATCTGCAAAATAAAAACAGCTACAAATAAGCATAATAACTACTGAAAAATCAGAAGAAAGATCGATTCTAGCATTAAATTACCCAAAGAACATGAATCCTAAGATATTGCTGATTCCCAAACTTCTGTGAGTCTTCAGTTGCCCAATAATCTTTAGCCATGCTGACTTCTGTTCTCCAAGTTTAACAACTGGAACTCATAGAGTATGGTTCATTTTTCTTCCAACTGTTTGGTGTCTCATAGACATGTCCAGCTTTAATAGGAATGAATAAATGTCAAGAATTCAACAAGTTTCTACACACTCAAATTGATTCATATTAGGTAATGTTGCCAATTACCTTTGAGTTTCAGCTTTCACCAACACTCCCATTCTTTCCCTTAGACTCTTATTTTGGCTATAAGTTTATTAGTTTGTGGCATAATTTAGAAGGTTTTCATTGTGTGAGTGTTACTTTCTCTTTACCCAGTATGCTTACATCATACATTTTGTAGTGAAGCAACGTTAATGAAATATTTTTAAAAAATGTACTAATAAAGAATATTTTAATCTGTTTGACTGAAAATATTTGTTCCCAATCAAATAAAACACCAAGTTTATATTTCTTATTATATCTAACATAATGTCTATGAATTTCATTTCCTGCTGATAGTTTCATTTACTCATTAATATTTAAACTCTACGAATTTAAATGTATTTTTCACTACTCTTTATAAGAAACACCGGATAAAACTTCGTTCTCGTAGATGTAGCCAGAATTTATTAATTACTTTTACTTCTTCTATGAAAATTTAATACCTTCCAAGTATTTCATTATCAAAATTGGTGTATTACAGTTTTACAATTAATGAAAATAACAGAGGAACTGTAATTTCAAATATCTTTCAAACGTGTTTTTCTGTTAAAACCTCAAATCCATTAATTATTGACAAGAAGATAAAAACCTATGTCTATCCGTTTAAATAAGTAATATTTGGGTAATGACACTAGTATTTTTAGCACTTAACGACCAAAATAATGTCATTACTTTTTAACATGCTTAACACTGATCGCATAAAACACATAGAAATGTTGGTTGGTGTTATTTGCTGGTTAGCTAACTTTTCAGATAACAGAAAATGTAAAGTGAATTTGAAGGACACCTGCTCAGAGTATTTTTCCCTGAGGCCGGTGTTTGTCAAGAAGCGTTAGTTAGCCCTATCATATTCATTACGTATATAAGAGACATGCTCTTGACAGATCAAAACTTTTGTCTGCCAACTAAATTCGCTAATTGTATGGAATAATTTCATAATCTCTTTATGAGTTGTTACAAATTTACAAACAGCTCTAAATCAAACAATAGAACGTTTCCAAAAACACAGAATTAAAATAAACGTTCTAAAATCAATATGGTATTGCTCTAAAATAATACAAAAATATGTAGAAAAACTAAAACACATATGCGAAACTCTTCTGCATCTCATTCCATCTTAAAAAGTAATTATACTAATTTGTGATTTAAAATTAATATGCAGTAGTCATATTAGTCAAACTACAAATAAAGTGTGGCAACAAGTAAACTATGCAAGAAAGCTATAAGGTGAAAATAACAGTACATCATTCGCAAATATAAAAAATAAATAAAGAGTATATACATTCAATAATAAAATATGCCATTTCAGCATAAAGTACTATAGCACCGTCCAATGTTGATAAATTATAAAGAAAAAAAGTCAGTAATTACTCTTGCTTGCTTGAGGTTAAGCACAAAGCAACAAAATGTTCTGTCTGTGCTTTACCTACCACAAGTATCAAAACCCGGATTATCGCGTAATAAGACTTAGACTAATCGTTGTAGCACTGGATATCCAATAATTACTAGAGCTTATAAGTACCTAGAACAGCAGATTCTAAATACATGCCCTCGTATGCAAATATACAAACAATCCACAAAATATTCCAAGATTGCTTGTTTAAGTATTCTGATAAAAATCTATAGCTACTCGAGGGCTATCTGTGCTAGCCGTCCCTAATTCAGCAGTGTAAGACTAGAGAGAAGGCAGCTAGTCATCACCACCCACCGCCAACTCTTGGGCTACTCTTTTACCAACGAATAGTGGGATTTACCGTCACATTATAACGTTCCCACGGCTGTGAGGGCGAGCATGTTTGGCGCGATGCGGATGCGAACCCCTGACCCTCAGATTACGAGTCGAATGCACGCCTTAACGCGCTTGGCCATGCCAGGCCCGATTAGTACAGAAAGAATTTTTACTCCAATTTGATAATATATACTTTGACAGCAAACATCTAAAACTGTAAATATGGTAGGAAGAGGTTTAAATAATATCTAACTTTCCCTTGCTGCGTACAACACGACCGAATAGACGAATACCAATTACGGCAAATTGAGCGATGATGAAACTTTTTGGATTGAAAGACTCACATACTATATGAAAATATACAAAGGAAATAAAATTGAGAAAATAATTTTGACACATAACATTTGATTAACAAACTACATATTTTTCATTTAAAAAGAAATTACGTCTTATAATTATTCAAATTTAAAATATATATATTTGTATATATCAAACATATTTTGCATGTCACTGTCATCATTAAAGTTGTTGTTTTTTCATTCTCCAGGTAACGTGGCTATCTTTGCAAAACGTGGAAGAGATAGCGAGTTTTGTCATCGATATTAGTAAATTTTGATATTGGATGACAGTAGCCAAACAGTTACATTTACAGTTGTTTTGTGCATCATATAGCTACAATGAGCACTGTTTTAGAAAAAATTAAAGCTATTGAGGATGAGGTAACCTTATTATGCTATAGAACTATCAGTAGTAATATGATCGTTGCTATTAGTGTTGATTTACATAGGCCTTTAGTTTAACCGAAAGTTGGACTTTAAAAACTAAAGTAAAACTAATAATACTGATATTAGCATAATGACAGTGTCACTGAGTTTTAGTTTTACTGTAATGCTGTTATTTTTAATAATCAACTGCAATTACAATACTTGTAAGTTTTATGCTTCTTATTAACATTAATAAGAGCATTTCCACTGGTATCTTTTCTTATTATAGAAATCTTACCATTATAATGGAACTAATATTTGGATATTTACCTGTGTATCTTGTACTTAAAATTTATTTCTGTTTATGGCATTTTCAAACAGTCTGTGGGAAAATGTAATTGTGGGTCACATCCTTCATTGCAAATACAAATAATAAAATATATTAATATTAAAAGGATGGTATTTGAATTGACTAGCAATGCCTTTTACTTATAAATCTAGATAGTTCTTTAAAAACTGGTTTTACACTAAAACAATAAAATGTAAAGTATTTGGTTTTTAATTGTTTTGTGTTGATAGTTTTGCTTTCTTACTCGTATATTTATAGATGCAATAATCCACCACCTAAATATGATGTTTTATTGAATTGTAAATTCTTTACCATTCCTTCTTTTTGTAATTTTTCTGCTCATTTGACTTTCTTTGGATATGTTGGTTAGCTTTGATTGTGATATTTCATAGTGTGAACTTAACCAAGATATATCCATTAGATATTAGTAGATGTGTAGAAGATGTAACAGCTATGTATTGTCGTATTACTCTTTTTCGTAGGACTTTCTACTATCATTAGTTTTTGACCATGTTGAGTACTACTGTTGAAATCCTTTTAAGAATTTTTTTTTGTCATCCTTAATTTTTCTTAGTGATGCTTCTCAAAACTCAAACTATTGAATGTTCCTGGAATCTTTTCAAGTTACTTTATAGTTTACTGATTATTCTCTGAGATTCATTAAATTTTTTTTTATTTTTTTAATGTTTTTGGATAGAGGATTGTCTGTCTTTTGTGAGCTACAGAATTGGATTTTCTGTTACTGCTTGTTTTCATTTGGAGACTTCAGGATTCTAAGATTTTTTTTTTAATGTTTTTATTTTACTTCATCTTCCATTACATTTATATTTCCTAATTTTAACATTGTTTTAGGTATCTACCTCCCAAGACCTTAGAGTTCTTTCCTTTTAAACCTCTGACTTTGTCCATATATGTTAAAAATGTACCTTCAGATATTAAGATTGCTTTATTATTTTTACTTGCTTTAGTTTTGTGATCAAGCATTTGCAGTTTTGATATAGTTTATAGATATTTCAATAATTTCTTGGATCTTTTTCCCAAAATTTTTATTTTTCCAACAATTCAACTAGCTAAGAAGAGCATACAGAGGATTTTTCTCTTTCTTGTTTTTTCAACCCTTCCTGTTTCTTTTTTTTTTTTAACCCAAACTACCTCTTATTTTGTGTTTTTTTTCATCCCTACATGGTTTGTATCAAGATCCTTGGCAGGACCTGTCAGTAGTTCTATTCTCATATGATTAACCTGATGCATTTTCTTTAGTAATTAGCTTAAGAAACTTCTTTGGGAAGTTTGCTTCTTTGAACCTGTGCAGATTACTTTTGTTGAATTTTCATTTCAGAATTTTTCATTTATGTGAGATGACAAAATGAATAGTTAGAGAATCAACTATTTGTATTGATTTCTTTTTTTTCATTTAAAATTAGATTTTCATTTGCTCAATTTAAAATGTAAACTATTTGTAGAATGGGTATTTTTAAAGCCATTCACATCATATTCAAAAATTGTGATAGTTTATTGATATGTTATCAGTCATTCACTGGGAGTATCCATTGTCAGATGACTTGTTACAACTTTGAACAAGAATAATGTCTTAATACATTATTTTCTGTGTATAGCTGTTTGAAATTGGTGGTATCTGTAAATTTCATTTAAATGTCATCTTTTTAAAACTGGCAATTTGTAACTACATATAATATAACCAGTTGTTATTGTGTTATGAAACAATATTTTTAGACTAAATTCAGGATTCCCATTATGTTTTCATTATGGTTTGGCCACAGAAATGACAAATTGTCTGTACAAATAGAGTATGTTAAATACAGGTATTAGAAATTATTAGTTGTATGCCCTTCCAGCACATTTCTATGTAAAACATGTAACATGAAACATTCATGCATGTTAGTTCCAATAAAATGTGAATTTCCTGCAAAAAAAAGTCAGTAAGTTACATGTATGTGTATACATGGATTACACAGAGAAGCTTTTTTTGCTGTCAGTAAAAAAACAAAAACAAGGAATAAGTAAATACCAAATGACTCAAGCTAATACATTGACTGGTTTATCTGAAAAGTCACCAAAATTAATAAGGGCCAAAAATCTCAAATACAAATAGAGAGTCTTCTTGGCATATTGTTGTCATGACTTATGAAGATCTAGATCTCCCTGGGAAAGTGGACTGATGGCTTTGTCATTATTCATCTGGAAAGTGTTTTGACAGAAAGCTTAAAGTTGTCAGCTGGTTGTCTTTCAGCTCACAGCTTCTCTCTTGTTACAGTCAGCCATTCTTTTATCAACATATTTTTAATCATTATTATGGTGATGTGATCTTTAGCTTGGAGCTTCTGTTCCTGTAGATTCTATAAATTGCATCATTTATTCTCTTCAGTGTTGGCTCTTCCAAACACCTGCTTAACTTTAGAGTTCATTTTTTTCTTGCACATGACATTGTACAGTTTTATCAGTATTAATTGATAAATCTTTTTTTCTCTGTGTAAAATGGTAGCTTTTTAGTTTATCATCAGTGGATTTAGTCTTTCCTGAATAAACCCATATATACTGTATTGCATACCCTGTATAATACCACTCAGTGACTATTCTAGATGCAAGTTTTTTTTTTCTTTCAAATATCAGTAATGATGATGTGTTGCCTATTTGATAATTCATGATAAAGAGTGTAAGATGTTGATTGCATGTTGTTGTTTTTTTATTTACGTCCACATAACTTGCTATTTGATTTAAAATTTTTCCAGTTGTTAGAAGATTGATGATGGGCTTTCTTTGCTGGTTTTCTTGATTCCAAAGATCAGACACATTTACACAGCCTGGGTCAGAGTTTTATATCTGATCTAATTGAAGTTTCATTGGTATGCTAAATCATTGAACTAATCTGAAGAATTTCCTTGACAGAGTTTCTGCATGATTAGGAACAGAAAATGTTCCTGACCACCTAGTGAAATGGTCCATCACAGCCATGATGTATTTATTCCCACAGTTATTCTGTGGCAGAGGACCAAGCATGACAACATTTTTCTTAGATGGTATTTCAACACAGTACTGTTTTAGCAGCCCATGCTGTTTCTTTTGTGGACCTTTTTGCTCACAGCATAGTTTATGTTTTACACCAGACCTCCTCCTGATATGTGGATGTCAGTACCTAGCAAGTGAGGTTTTGGAGATTAAGTGAACCAGTTACTTATGTCCTCACACAGGTTTTGGGTTGTCCATCTTTGCATCTTGATTCGTCTTCTGGGTTATGGGTCACGGACAGTTTTCATGGCATGTTTCCACTTCATTCCTTGGTTTTCCCTTGTTGTTACAAGTTAGTTGGTAACTTGTTTCATAGTCATGAGGGTTCAGTACATGAGATTCCAGATGACACTTTTCCAGATCCCTAGCAATTGACAGACCTGTGCATTCCTGGAGTCATATGCTAGTTTTTCTGTGAAGTTTGGAACTTGAGATGAATGTAGTATGATTCTTATCTTTCCCTGCTGAGAATGGTCCATTGCACCCTTGCCACTCTACACCATTGGATGACACATTTTCACTTATGCATTTTCCATTGGGAGATTAAGCGATTCTGCAACTTTTTATGTCTTTAATACAACATCCTCTCCCACACAGATGTACTTCATTTTCTGCCATGTCAGGTTTTCCTGATAATGTCACTTTTCTTGATATGGTGCAGTGCCTCTTCTTAGATCATCTAGTTCCTCTTATTTTGGGGGTGCCCTTCAGGGATACATCTGTGCAGAGAAAGTACCTATAGGAAACACATTTTTATTCAAGAAAATTATAACTTTTATATTTTTAATCAGTAATTTATCAGGTCATCCCATAAGTAATGTTCGAAAATTTATTACAGGAAGTTCATTATCATTTATTGTCCTTTTAGAAGGCTTTAATGATTAAAATATGTAGTAGGATGTGTAATAAAAATGTTCAAACAAACAAAAGAAACTAACACAACTCCACTTTTTCAGATCATTAATCAAATAAACCCTTATGAAGATGCATGTGTCTGAGGAGCACATTAGGCATACAATGCTTTACAAGTTTAAAAGAGGCAATAGTGCTGCAGACACTACATGAAACATTCAAGATGTTTATGGTGCAGAGTTTCTCAATGAAAGAAAATATTGAAGGTGGTTTCAGAAGTTCAGATCAGATGACTACAGCTTAAGTGATGTGCTACACTCAGATCGTACTGTTGAGTTTAATGATGACTTGCTGCTGGCTGTACTTGATGAAGATTATGCTGTAACAGTTAAAGAACTAGCACAGAAGCTTAATTCAACCCATTCAACAGTTCACCATCATCTGCAACAGCTTAGAAAGGTGTCAAAAGTTGGAAAATGGGTCCCCTATGATTTGACAGAAGCCAACTTTAGAGCAAGAGTGGACATTTGCACTTCTGTGCAATCTTATGAACATAACTCACCTTTGTTGGACAGGTTAGTGACTGGAGATAAAAATGAATATATTATAAAAACTTTAAGTGCTGCAGACAATGGGTTATCAAAGGTAAACTGGCTAAAGCACAACTCAAAATGGACATCCACCCTAAAAAAGTCTTGTTAAGCATTTGGTGGGATATTATTGGTGTGATCCACTTTGAGTTACTGCCACTCAATATAACAAATACATCAAACTTTTATTGTCAATTGTCAGAGTGCTTGAATGTCACACTGAAAGAAAAAAGGCCTCTGAACAATTATAAAGGTGTGTTACATCAGGATAATGCATGGCCCCATACAGCAAAGATTGAAGCGCTCGGCTAGGAAAAACTTTCACATTCTCCTTATTCTTTAAACCTTGCCACATCTGATTATCATCTATTCTGAAGTTTGCAGAACCATCTTGATGGAAAAAAGATAGGAACACATGAAGATGTCAAAACTACCCTTTCTACATTCTTTTCCTCCACAACTCAAGAATTTTATAGAAGTGATATTCAGAAGCTTGTGAACTGTTGACAGGAAATAATTGATAATAACAGAGCATACATTATTGATTAAATAACATTAAAAACATTTGAAATCCTTTGTTTTTTTCTGAACCTAAAATTGGACATTACTTTGGGGATGACCTGATAGTATTTAAGAGATTTTTCTCTTATAATTCACAGGAAATTTTACTTTAAATTTCAAACTGTTTATCTTTTTCTGTTTTCTAAATTTTGTAAAACATACTGTTTATTCAGTGTCAAGTATAATATCAGAATGAAAAGATCACAGAGTAATTATTTGAATGAAAGTGAGTAATGTTTGATATGCATGAGCTTTATATATATATGTATATACAACCACATTAAAATTGGCATTCTCCATTTTACATAAATATATGCATGCTTATGAATAAGATACTTTTTATAATTTTTTATTCTGTTAGAAATGCTGATTTTAGACATTTGTTCTGATTTTTTATTTTTCACTAACCAATTAAAAATACCAAATTTAACCCATTTTCTGGTATTTCAAACTGCAGGATATCATTGTATCACATTTTGTATTGCCAACTTTTTAAAATTAATTTTATGCCCTTTTTTAACTCATTCACTTAAATCTCTATTGTAGATGGCTCGGACCCAAAGAAACAAAGCAACAATGGGTCATCTTGGGTTATTGAAAGCAAGGCTGGCAAAACTGAGACGTGAACTTATTACGCCCAAGGGAGGAGGTGGTGGTCCAGGCGAGGGTTTTGATGTGGCAAAAACCGGTGATGCTAGAATTGGATTTGTTGGTATGGTTTTAAAAAACAATTATGGTTTTATCGTTCATATGTAGTCAAAGAATTGCAGACCTAAGAAATGCCAAAAACTAAAACTTATGATTAAATTATTAGTGTTTTTGAGTTGTCCTCATAATTTATGTATCTTGTCATTTCATACAATTTTCTAGTTGTTCTTATGTAGTATTCATGATATTAGGAGCTGGTTTTAGAATAAATTATCAAAATAGTAATATATGAATTAAGGATTAACTTTTAAACAGGATATGTAGTAGGATCTGTTTAGGTCATTACTTTTGTGGATGTAATTACATGCTATTTGTCATTTTTTATAATAACTCTCCCCTTAAACCTTATACATTTTTGAATTAGCTTTCACGTTAGAACTCCTTGATATGAAAGTGATTGAATCTAAAGCATGGGATTATTAGTAGATAAAAGGAGGGGAGACAAAGACAAAGATGTGGTTCTGTTTCTTTAGTTTGTGCCTTTTATACATTGTGTTGTTGTTGCAGTAATTAATTTGGTGCACTGTGTATGGATGTATGTGGTAAAAGAGGACTAATGTGCTTAAATATTAGTTTGTATTATTCAGGTATAGCTTTAGTGCACTTTTCTGGAGTAATTATGGATGTATGGGGTCTTGTTTTCTTACATAGTGGTAGTAGCAAAAGGAAACCAGTATTTGTATATTCTAATGATTGACATTAACTCTACAGAAAGAATGTGTTTATTTGGTTTAATAATATTATCTTGCTATGATTTAAATTAACTGTATCTAACAAATTGTTAAAGATTTAGATATTTAAAATAAATAAGGAAGGTGAAATGTATTACTAAATGAACAGTTACCTTTTTCCTGTTTTGTTCTGCCCTCTATTTGCATTTTATTTAGATAACACATGCCACAAGCCTTCCACACCCTCCATGTTGGAACCAAAGATTTCAACGTGTCTCTCATTCAAATCAACATACATTAGTTCTCCACCAATAGGAGAGCACCATCATCACATGATGCATGTATCTCCCTGTAATCACTACAACCAAACATCATTTCTCATTTGGCAGTGCTCATATTCTGATGTCTTTCTTTTCATCTAGTTCTGCTATGATATGGTTTGTCTTTGTTTAACTTTTATTTACTTCATTTCTTTTCAAGAAATTTTCACTTTAATTGTAAATGTATTTTTTTACCATGTTTTGTAACCAAATCTTTTGCTTGTTTGTTTGATATCTGGCAATTATTCCAAAGTTAATGTTACCACTTTAGGTTCATCTCTTTCATCTGATATGATATTTCAGTCCACAGACGTGAATGACCCATTAGAGGATTTATCAGCATTTATTTGCAGGGGGATTAAATGATATGTGAGACAACGTTTGTCTCCATTTGTTAACCTTTCTTTTTCCCAAGCCTTTTATTTAGGCCAAGCTGAAAAGGATTTTGATAATTTATCCTCCTGCTCCCCTGGAGTTTGTCATCCTTTTCCACATCCTGCTTGAGGATTTGGTTGAGCCATATTTGGCTATTGTGGGTTTATTTTTCAGGTACGGTATGTTTTGCTTATTGCTTTTACTCCCTTTAATCTAAGTATTTCCCTTTGACATGATTCTACCTTCCAACCTTATTTAGTTTTTTTTTCCTCCCTTTCAATAATTGGGTTTATGCTGAGCATTCTGCCTCTCAGGTGAGTGACAACATTATTATGCCTTGTGTCCCACCTGCTTCAGATCAATACACTCTCTCTTATCATAATGCAGACTGTCCTTACCTGGACCACAGTTTTTGGGTTTGATTCTACTTGTTTAGGGAGGAGGGTCCTAAATTTTCTGTTCATCTAACAGGTGCCCAGTATCCCCTCCGTCATCTTATAACAACTCTGTTGTGGTATTTGTCCTTGATCCATCACTTTTCCAAGGGTTTTCTGGGTATATTATCTCCCTCCTCACTTCCACTTTGGCCCACCTATCATTTTTTGACTCTGGTCCTGCAAGTATGGTTTCTTTGTTGTTGGAACCTTTTGGGTTGTGATGCCATATTTGCATGGACCTATCTCCTGGCTCCTTATCTGCATAATCTTTGTATGGGCTCCATCTGTGAGACCTTACATATTTGACTCAATTATGGAGTTTTTGGAGTGAAGGGTTGATTCAGTCCAACAACAGTCTACTTTTCTCCACTCATTTGTCCCAGTCAGAGCCAAGAGTAGCACTTTTGTTTCCCAGCCCTTGCTGGTTCCTTCTTCCTGCTGTGCCACTGTTCATTGTTTTTTTAGAATGGCACACGATACACTAACAACAGTTTCAGTGGAAGGTAATTTTATGGCTTTTGTTCATTGGTGAAGCACTTTCATATCTGATGTTTAGGTTCAGAGTACTGTCAAAAGGTTTCATCATCTTGCTTGTTACCCCTTCTCCTTTATCAAGTATGCCTTTTTTCCTTTTCTCTTCATCATGATTTCTTGTTGTGCCAGCATTTTTTAAAGACAGTACAAGATATTCTCACACAACAGGATATTGCATCTGCTCCATGTGGTGTTGGGAGCTTTATTCCCACCTGTTTGTACTTCCCAAAGAGACTGGTGATTGGAGGCTAATTATTGACCTGTTATGTCAATGTCAGTATATCCACACTCCATGATTCACCATGGAATCCTACTCTACCTTGCAGTTGTCTTTTTTTCCAGGCCGTTGAATGACTAAGATGGATGTTTCCAATGCTTATCTGCATATTCCCATGTTAGAGCATACTTGTACTTGTATTCAGTTTGTCCATTTGGAAGTGATGTGTGAATTTCATGCTGTACTCTTTGGGCTGGCTTTAGCCCTGCATATCTTTTGTCAAGTGATTCAAAGCTTTGCTCTACATCTTTGTGCTTTTACTTTTACATGGACAACTGGTTTATTCTTGTTCTTTCTGGACAGGAGTTGGCTTATCATGCTTTGCAGCTTTTTCTCAAAGCTGCTCGGCTGGGCTGATTGCTTCAATTGGAAAAGTTCTTCCTTCATAACTCATGAAGGTATTAACAACTGTAAGCTTTGTAATGAAAGAACTGTAAGAACAGGAAATTTAGAAAATCTCATGATGGCACATAATTGACAAAAAAATGAAATTGCCACATCACCCATTTTCATTTTATATGCAGTCACTATAGAGTATACTTGTGTCTCAACAAGGATAGGAATAGTTTTGAACTTTACCATACACATAGATAGTATTGACTGCGAATAGTCATTTCTATATTTGTCATAAGTACCTCACTTTATAAAACATTTACTGATCAGAGTATACCATAAGAAATGCAATTTTTTTAAAGTGAAAAGTAATTTGGTTCTCTTTTTAACATATTGTGGAATGATATTGCATTGAATGTGTCTTATATATTAATTTAATGGGTCAGAAAAATTCCCAAATTCAAACATTTGAGGGCTATGTTCTTTGCTACCCTGGTAATATTAACATATTAAAAGTATTTAGCAATTAAAAGTGGTATGTGTTCTTTATATCTTTGTTGTGATAGTAGGTAATTGTAAATCTTCTAGTCCTTGTATGTTAACAGTGATTTTCTTTTTAAAGATATACTGGTTAATTTATGAAATTTTATTCTGAAATTTCTTTTCTCCTTATTACGTACAATTAAAACCTGTACAGTAATTCTGTGTACATTTAACTTTACTTTTTAAACATTTTTAATTTTTATCTTTGTTTTTCAAAATTAAATTGAAATTGCAAATCTAAAAGGAAAACAAAAATTGAAACATTGCTAATAGGTTTTCCCTCTGTGGGTAAGTCCACATTAATGAACACACTTGCTGGAGTATACTCAGAAATTGCAGCCTATGAGTTTACCACTCTCACAACTGTACCTGGAGTAATTAAATACAAAGGTGCCAAGATACAGATGTTAGACTTACCTGGTATCATTGAAGGTGCTAAAGATGGCAAGGGCAGAGGAAGACAAGTTATTGCTGGTGAGCAGTAGTTTTTACTCTTTTTTTTTTTAATCAGTGATTGAAACTTGTACATTTTACTTAAGAGCTAAACTTAAGGAAGTAAAACATAGTGTGTTTTTTGTAACAATCTTTTGTGTGTCTAAAATAACTTCATTCAGGACGTTTTTGAAATATTAATTTATGATATCAGTCTGTTGTTTTTCTTTTAGTTAACACCCACGAAGTTGCAAAATGAGAATTAATAACAAAAGTGAAATTAACACATGATTTACGTAAATGATGTGTATGTTAACCAGAGATTTAATTTTTTTGCCTATTAAATTTCTGTTTGATTTTTAGAAGACTGTTTTTTCTTATATTTTAAGTTGAATTGGGTGGTTTGTACTTGGAGCTGCTGGTTATTATTATGTTAATGCTTATCTTTTTCTGTTGCTGTCATGTGTCTAACTGATTGATACTTAGTTCTCAGGTTTCTTTTGTTTACAGTGGCTCGTACTTGCAGCTTGATCTTCATTGTGCTTGATGTGCTGAAACCATTACAGCACAAAAAGATTATTGAGAGAGAGTTGGAAGGGTATGGAATTAGACTCAACAAGCAACCACCAAATATTACACTGAGAAAGAAGGAAAAAGGAGGAATTAACCTACAAACTGTGGTAGGAAGGACTATGTTAAGTAATTTTAATCTGTCGATTAAATATACCACTATATATTTTAATCTCTGCATAAGGGTGCCAAGGGCCATCTGGAGGGATCACCTATTGTAACTGCTCACACCATTGTACAGTATTATGTTGTCTGTGTGACACTCAGTAGGCATTAAAATGACATTACAAAAGGATGCATAACATTGCATGCAAACATGATACATCTTGGAGTGTGTTAACACTATCTATGGAGGAATGTAATGAAAAAATAGCCACTACTATTGCAAGAATATAATCTCAGCTCAAGTTTCTATTTCAATAGCCACCATATAGAAAGTCATTCCTCGAGTTATGCCCACTTCTTACTTTGACCTTACTAGTTTAGCCTGTAAAACACTTCTGTAGCCAATGACTGACAATTAATTAATAATGTGAAAGAGTGTGGAAGGAATTAAGAGTTGGTTGTTGAAAGCAGGTAAAAGAAAGCATGCCTGATAATTCCTTCCTACAGAGCTACCCTGACCATTTTCCAGTGTATACCATATTTTAAGTATATACATAGTGATTTCTTAAAGCTTATACAATACTTTTGCCGAGGTAATAATGAATTCTTTAATAATATTTTATAAATAAATTATGTGAGACTTGGTAATTTCTTGCTATTTATCATAGCTTCCACCCTATACTTTTTATTAAATTTTGTAACCCAGACTGAGTTTGTAATTTGATAAATTTTGAAATATATCTTCAGTTAGTAATAATGATCATGAGTGGCTAGCTTATTATAATCTTGTTGTTGAACATATCAAAGAAAATATTTAAAGGCCACATATGTATAGATTGCAGTGAATAAGTTAACAGACATAACAATGTGGAGACTTTAAATTACTATATTCTGTTCACTGTATAAACTCATTAGAGTCAGTGGCATCTGATAAATCCATACAATAATCTGAATTTTCCACAGCTTTGGTGGCATTTGCTGCCATGGGGGAAAAAAAATGTTTTCGTACAGTCCTTTCTGATATCTTATGGAAAAGTAACAAAATAATTTATTTATTATGTATTATAATGTTGATAGACAACATTACCACAAAATTTGAGACATGTTGCTTGAAAACAAGAATCCATATGTGTACCAACAACAGTGAATGGTTGAAGAAGTACTTTACAGAGTGGAATAAGTTAAAAAAGTGAAATAATATATTACCATGACCTTGAAATTATGCATGAGAGGATATAGTGACAAATTCTTAAGATGTTTTCATCCCAGAAAGAATTACAGGTTTCTGTTTGAAATTGTGGTATTCTGCTTTATCCAGAACTTACTGTATATGAAAAAACACAAATTTGATCACATTTAGGTTTATCAAAGTGTTCTGTAGTTGTAAAAGAAATGTGGAATTATGCATTGTTCTATGGTTGATTGGTTGGCATCTTATGGTGCAAAGCAACGAGGCTATCTGTGCCAAACAACCAGTAAAAAATTAAAAATATAATATAATTATTAATATTTGTAAAAAGGAATCATATTAAAACAAAACGAAGTTTAATTTTTGATTTCAAAACTTAAATAGCATTAAAAAGGCCAATGGCCCTTAAAACAGTTAAAAACATTTGTAAGGTGGACAGTGTCACCATTATCACTGACCCTGTCCAGCATTAGGGGGAAATGTTCTATTTAGGAAAGAAGCCTTTTAAATCTATTTGATTCATGAAATATGTAAGCTTACTCGTGAGTATGTAAATAATAGCATGTGAATTTTTTCTATATAGCATAATAACAAAATTATGGAATATTTTTAACAAATAAATGATACTGATTATTTTTTAAAAAATTGAGTTAATTAAGCCTGGCCTGCTTCTTAGAGTATAATTTATACTTTTATTCTAAATGTTTTAAACATGCATACTTATGTGTAGTGTGTACACATAGGAAGGAAGAAAATGATTAAAATGTATTTTTGTTATTTCCAAACATAGGCTCAATTTTGAAACAATTTTTTCTTTAATAAATAGCTCCAAGGAAAAGTTTTTCATGAAATTTTTCCTTGTATTCAACATACTTTGTTTTAAATGTTTTGTAACCGGTACATAATAACATGACTCCAGCAGCTTCTTTCTTAGCTAAGTAATTTCTGCATAGGTTGGTGAGTGTTTGGGGTTGTCATCTTCTTGGTAGTATAATCTGTTACCAATAATATACAAACCACTTGATATACCATGACTGAACATTATATGATGGTACTTGCTTTAGTTTGTTATTTCATGTATTTTGTAATTATTTCTTCTCACCTCAGAAGAAAAACACCCCAAAAGATCACACAGCCTCTCGTGCTATGCATTGAGTTAAGTATTTTTCACCTTTCCTCTGTCGGATGTACAACCTATGCTTTGAACTAGATATTTCAGGTTTGGACTCATTATTTATAGCACCCTTTCCCAATGATTAAAAGTCCTGTTTTGTACATTTTTAGCAAATTTCAGCCTACTTGACAATATTTTGAGATTAAAGTAAAGGTTTGTTTAACTGTTATATGACCAAATATTCCATTCTTGTTAATCTTTTTCATACTGTAAATCTGGACATTTTTCTGTCATTTGGTATATGGTAGTTTATATCCCAAAGGCTGCATAAATAAATATTTAATATCAGTATCATCTTTCCTATTCTCAAATTCACCTGACTCGATCTAATGATTTTGTTGGACAGTCCAACTAATATTATGTAAACTCTCTGCTACTTTTTGGGCCATAGCATAATAACAAAATTTAATATATAGTGTTAAACACTGTTTTTATCAAGGTTTATTTGTAAAGTGCTATTAAATTGATTTATTTTAGCATATGTTTGTTCCATATGCTCTTTCTTTACTAGCTTCTTTCTATATAGTTATAACACTGCATGGGTACCACAACAGTTATTTCACACCCTAAATTTGATCAGTATATTCGTCTAAGCAGAACACTCATCATGTGCCTTTGATAGCAGTATGTGGGAATTCTAAAGAATAAGTATTCTCACCCTGGCTGATTCAGTTATTAACAAGAATCAGTGAAGTATTACCATAGTGTTGAAACTTACATTCTGTAGTAACATAGAAGAACTAGCCTCACAAAATGGAAAGATTGACAAAATATCTTGTCCTAACACTTTTGCACCATACTGTGTGTGTTTAAAGATTATGTATATATTACAGTTCTGTAAGTGTTTACAAGCTATAAGATTAAGTTCTAAAGTGCCTGAAATTTACTAATACATTTTATGGGGAAAATGAGTGCTTACATTTTTTATGATCATTTAACCCTTTTGCAACCAATCACATATCAAAGGCCATGTCATTGTGAATTTATGTCAACAGTTTGGAATCAAATTATAGATTATAATTCAAACTTTAATATTGTATATGAGTCCATTTTTTAAATTTAAAAGTAAATATTAAAAGAAAGCACCTAAGTATATATATTTTAGTGATCCAAGTGGTATGTTGCATGCAGTAGTGTTTAAAATTTGATGTTTGTGATGTTAAAATACTAAATCTAGTTTTGTAGAATTAGGAATTCAGATTACTAATATATACAAGCTAGAATATAAAAATAAGAATTTTGTATCTTTTTATTTTACTGGGATGTTGCTTATATACTGAATCAAACATAGTGACCATGTTCATTTCTTTCAATTTTTGGAAAGAGCCCCTCATATATACTAACTTCAACATGTGACATGTGAATAATCGATTGAAAGATTAGAATGTCTCCATAGTGGTTTTCTCGGCCATTTTAACATGTAAAAAGACAACCATGTTTTTTCAAACCAAGATCTGAAGAAGATAGGTTGTGTGTTTAGTCTAGTTGAAGTTTCATTTTCTTTTTCAAACCTAAATTCATCTTAGTTACTAAACTTAATAACTTAAAATGGAATTCTGTGATATCAGTATAGTTATTTATGATTTTTTGGTTATGCAATTATACATGTAAAACCTAAAAAAAATTGTTTGATATCCTCCATGTGTAATATTTTAAATAGCTTAGGAACTTATGTTCAGCAGGAACTGAGTTCAAAGGTTGTAGCTAGAAGAGATAATTGTTTGCTATACTTTTTTTATTTTTATATACTTAAATAGTAATAATCTATAAAAACATGTATAATCGATGAAATGTGACTGTATATTACAAAATACTTGTCCACTAACACAGTCAGGACAGGGAAGGCCGAAGGTCAGTTTTATTGTACTAGATATGTAACGTGAGTGCACATGCACCTCGTCAATGCAAGTTGTGTAATGTTAGCTAGGCATGACTGCAAGGTCAACATAAATAATATAAATATATGGCAATATAAGACTTAAGCTGTTTAGACCAAACATTTGTATTTTCGAGTTATGTAGTTATTCTAGCATGAAAAAAGCATAATTTATATTTATTTCCTAATTTTTTATGATACTTGTAAGGTTGGTCTATTGACAGACCCCACATGCTCTTAGTGAAATTACATAATGGAGTTAAATAACAAGAAATAGTTACCAAATGTGCTATTTTAAGTTGTTATTTTGTCTGCTATAATATGCTTTTCATTATCTGTATTAAATGCGCCATTTTGTTTTTGTTTTATTTCCTCACAGGTGCAGCAATCAGAACTTGATGCAGATATGGTTAAAACAATTCTATCTGAGTACAAAATTCACAATGCGGATATCCTTTTAAAATGTGATGCAACATCAGATGATCTTATTGATGTAATAGAAGGAAACAGAATCTATACTCCATGCATATATGTGTTAAACAAAATTGATCAGATATCCATAGAGGTAATAGACTTTTATTATTTGGATGTAGGTTACTCATAAACAAGTGTTACATTTGGTTATGTCTTATCAGTTACTGATCAGTTATATACAGTTAAAACCTGAGATAGAGTGGTTAGCTCATGACAGTTTGGTCTGGTAAGAATATAGCAAATTATTTTTCAAAAGACAAGTAAATTTTAATTTACAGGTGATTTTTCACATTTTGCAACTTTAAGTTGACATAGAAATATTAAAAAAAAAACTTTCATATAGGTACCTTTACTTAATCTCGAACCTGTATATGAAAATTTAACTATTTAAAATTTTATTATAACTTTTTTATAATGAGAAACACTTTTTGAAAAGAAACATTGGTTAGTTAGTAGTCATGTTTAAAGAACTTTTGGTGGATCAAAGTGGTGTTTAAGAACATGGAATGACATTCATTGGTCTCTTCAGGAGCTGGACATAATCTACAGAATACCTCATTGTGTACCAATCTCTGCACATCACAAGTGGAACTTTGATGACCTGCTTGAGATGACGTGGGATTATCTCAAATTAATTAGGATGTGAGTACAAACATGCACCAGAGATTCCACTTTTATTATGAAAAAAAAAGTGTTTAGCTGTTACTATGGAGAGTAAGGTCAAAGTGCTACTTACGTTCCAAGGAATTTTTCTCACACTATTTTTGCATTCAGAACATACTGTTTTTCAAGATGGATAGTGTTATTGTGAATCCCTAAGTGTCATACATTTTTCAGTGAACATGTGTGCTTGTAAGTTGTACTAAATGTGTTTCTTCTACAAAATTAGCTTTAGGATAGACATATGCACTGCATTATGACAATGTGTTTTTCTTATAGCAAAGCCACATTGGGCTATCTGCTGAACATTATGACAGAGAAAGGTTATTTGTGAATTCAAGAAATTTTTTTTTTCTTCGTAAATGCTAATTTATCTTATTTTTGTTTATTTCTATTTATTATCTTTTGTTTTGTACATTTTATCTTACATTATACTTATGAGCCCTTTGTATACATGTTAACACTCCTACGAAAATCGGGGCCTAATAGGCCCCACAGCAACTTGAAAGGTTATTAATATTAAGCTAATAATTTTGTATTTAAATGAAATTGCCATTAACTGACCCTATCCCTTTATATTTTAAGGAGCAATAATATTTTGACTTTTCAGACATTTGTGAAATAATATTTACAAATTTTTTTTAAAACATCCACTAAGGGTATCACTTTAGTGGATGTAAATATTTTTTTTGTAGGAGTGTTAATCAGATATTCTAAGACTCTTCTAGCATTGCAACTTGATTAAAAAGCATGCTGATATTTATTTCATTGTAAACTGATTTGTTGAGATGAGTCATAACATTTGCAATTTGCAAAATGAGTTTTTTGGATTCTCTAGATACACTAAACCCAAAGGTCAGCTTCCTGATTATGAGTCACCTGTTATTTTAAGCCAAGAAAAAAGGAGTATTGAAGATTTTTGCAATAAACTTCATCGATCAATTATTAAGGAATTTAAATAGTAAGTTGTGAAAATGTGTTTGTTTATGGTAGGAAACAAACAGTTTATAAAATTTATAGACCTAACGTTTGTGATAAAAATCAAGTGAAGTAGTGTTTTTTACTGTCCATATTCCTCTTCATTTATTTTGTTAGGTATTCTTCAGAAACTGTTTATGATTTTCATGTTACTAGATATATAAGATTAGTGTATGATGTATGCTTTATAATGTGTATCATAGTTTACCTGTAGTAATTTTAAGGTTGGGATTCAAACAGTGCATTCTAACCTATATGATAGTGTTATCTTATTTACAAGTGTTATGTGATCATACAGTTTTGTTATTTTTGAACTTGAAGCTTTACAGATATGTGGCTTGTAATCTTTTGTGATAATTTTTGGACACTAAAGAAAAAATAATCTTACATTTCAGATTGTTTTTAAAGTAAGTGTTGAGTACAATAAAGAATAGATTCTTTACCTGTGGGTTTTCATGATACAAACAGTAAAAAAAAAAATTAGTGTAGCTGTTGCTTAAAATTACAGGTTTCAGTTGATTTTAGTTTTCAGTTCAAGCTAATCTTTCATACTATAATCATGTTTAAACATGTAATCTACAGAAATGAGTCTATCTAGTAATATTTATTTTTCATTTGTGTTTGTTTTATCTTGTGTGCCCAGTTTGCTACAAGAATTTTGTGTTAAAAAATTATACTGAAGAAACCAATAAATTAGCTACCTAGTATCATGCTGTTTACAGTTGAGTATTTCACCATCATAAATTTCACCTTATGGGGCTCCATAAACATCACACGATGGAGTATCCTGAACATTCATTTAAGGACCAAACTGTCTGTTGTTCTGTAATAATTTATCTTTTTGTGTGTAAAAACAGAAAAATGGAAATTATTATGTGAGACAAATGTCTAGTTCAGTTTATAGCAACTTTAAAATCTTTATTAAACCATTGTATCATTAGATTGAAATGGAGAATTTATCTGAAAAATCTGAGCCTGATTTGTCATTACAGTGTATGTAAATCTTTAAAAGCAGAAATATTTTTAAATATCACCCTCATTGTAGTCACATATTTTACTTGTGTGAGAATAGTATTTAAATATTGAACATCTCAATTTCACTGTGACTGTAGAAATGCATTTGTGAATCTTTACACAGTCTTGCAAGTTTGTGATACTTGTAACAAATATCTTGTTAGTTACAGTCATAATAAACTAAACACTGAATTTTTGTGTTAAGAATATACATTGGTATGTGCATGCAATCATGCTTATAGAATCATGAAAAATATTTTACTTAGTATAGTTTATTGTTGCAATCATTTGGAAATATTTTTAAGTACGAGTTTTATAATTTAAAAAAATCTTGTAATACATATATAACAAAATTCTTAATTACAGACAGCTTTATTGTGAATTAATTTTTGTTTCTTATTATTTTTTCCATGCCAACAAGGTTTTTAATAATTTTTTTCTTTTAGTGCTTTAGTATGGGGCTCATCTGTCAAACATAACCCACAAAAAGTTGGAAAAGATCATATCTTGAATGATGAGGATGTTGTTCAAATTGTCAAGAAGTAAGCCTTTAGAAACATTTTTAGAATTTATTACAATAATTATTTCACATCTAATTTTGTTAAACTCTATATTTAGAATCATGGGGTAAAAAACAAATTATGCTTTATCTTTATAAAAGGACAAAAAATTACTTGACTTGAACCAACATTTTCTGACGTACAGTTTCAATCATTAACCAAGAGTTTTAAGTTTAGTATTACTTGCTGAGATATACTAATAAAGTGTTTTATATCTTCACTAGTCTGATTATACTTGAAAAATATATTATATTAATGATGAAAATATTTATCAGTTAGTATATTTCTAACTTTTTAGTATATTTTAATAATTTATTGTCTATTTTATTATTCCAATAACACACTTAAAAATAAAACGTGCTTCAAATCGAGCTGTCTTAAACACGTATTACCATATTTTATTCCAGCCAAGTAGTGAAGTACTTAATGAAATGCAAGTTTAAAACATTGATTTTGTTGTATAAATTTAATTGCAAATTCTCAAATTATTGTAGAGATGACATGGATTTAAAATTCACTAAAAGTTATTTAGCAGTATTATGAAATGCAGACTAAAGAATTTGATACTTTGGTTGAAGACAAGTTCAGGTGGTACTGGTTGGAGAGGAACTAAAATTTGCATTTCTTCTTGCTATTAAATCACAAAAGGTGATTCAGAATTGGGTTGTTGATTAAAAATGCTGATTTACAAATAGAATCTTTATGCACATCATTGAACAAATATGTAAATTATGCTTTATAAAGCTGCTGTACAGTTTTGATGTGTGGGGTCACATAGAGCTGTCAAATGAATTTTAAAATTTGGTTAGTTTTCTGTAAAATTTGAGGTGTCATATTCATCAGATACATAATAAAAAAACATATTTTAATCTTCAGCCTTCAACTTGTTACTCTGCTGGTCCATTTACATGGTTAAATGAAATGTACTGAGAAATACTCTATCTTATGGTTTTATTACACATGAAGTGTACATGGTTAGTTAAGTAACAACATAACATACTTGATCTCCTCTGTGGATCTTTTATACATGAAAAGTGTATGTTTATATGAATGATTTGTAACAACATTTTTGTTATGAAAAACTTTAATTAAAACATACATGGCTTATTTAGATTTTTGTTTTTAATTCTGTCTGTTCTGTCATATTGTGGTATTGTAAAACAACTCTTTGAAAGTTGTGTTATGCTTAATATTTTTATTCCAATTTAGTTCATTGTAATACATTTTGTATTTGTGAGTGAGTGTGTGTATATGTGCGTGTGCCATTGTAATTATTAGTTTTACATTTTTTATCATCAGTGTTTTTGACAAATTCTCACTTTACTGATTTTAAAGAATGTATTCATATTTTAGTACCTGTTTGTTAGTAAGAAGCTTAGATTTGTTTTAAACTTGATTTTGCATTTCAGAATATTTATATATGTTTGGGAAATTAATTTCTTGTACCTCAACTAACTTTTCTTAATATCAGTTAAATACTTTCCTGTACCATGATATGCTACTTTGAGTGTTAGAAGTTTTGAAAATATTGTATGACCAAAATAACCCTGTTCTTAAAAAAATAACCAGAATTTTGTACTTTGTTCCCTTTATTTCATAAATGTATTATCTAGAAGCATGCATAGGGAAAATGAAAACAAAAATAAGATTGAAAACATAAGCTCTAGTATAAATCATTTCAAAATTATTTTGTGCTGTATTTTAATAATATGTACATGAAATTTGCATCAAAAATCTCAAACTGTTTCCTTTTTAAACTTTTAAAAAATAGTTTCAGATATTTTATTTTAAACTATGTTCTAACAATTCAGTTGAGAAATAAGAGTGAAAAAATAAACAAACTGGGCTGACATAGATACATTCTTTTGCAGAGTTTAATTATTGGTTACAATGAAACTTGCCAAGCTCTTAAGAAAGAAGAATTGAAACTTCTACAAAACATCCAAACATGGGAATTACAAAAGCTTACTAGGTTGGACAAAACATATCTCCTGGATGTGGACCAAGTAATTATGTATGGTCCCGTTTTATTATATTGCATCTCTGTAAATTAATAGTGGAAAAAAATAAAGCATATGACTTGTAACAACTCCTCTATTCTTATATTTGTTTTTGTTCATTATAGTTGATCATTTTGGATTAGTTATTATCAAATCAAATTCTGAATAATGCCCACAAAATGAGTTACTATATTTCTCACATAAAGACAATTATTTTTATAAATTTTTAATATCATTACCAAAAGCTTTTGTAAAGTAATGTATATCAAATGGTTTAACTCGAGTCTTTTTAATGTCTTGTATGTCAAATAGTTCTTTTTGGTTTTAATGCACAGAAAAAATAATGGTTTACTTAGTATCAGTTATTTCATATTATATTTGAAATAAAAATATAAAAAAATCTGAGCTGCTTTGCCATGTACTTGTACTGCCAAATTGTTTATAGATACCTAAAAGGTATTTTAAATATACAAGAACTGTGGCTTATTCTTGTTAAATGTATATTAATCTTGTGACAAGAAATAAGGGTTATCTTTTTTGACAATCACATCAATGCCATAGTCATGTATATATATAAAATAATAATAAAATAAAAAATTAAACAGTTAAAACTGTTTAACATAAATCACAGCTTCACCTGTAGTCAGTTGTAGTGCAATCCTTAAGGGTTTTGGGTAACTGCATAGTAACATGTAGATTAATAAATATTAGAACTAACCCTCCATAAGGAAAAGCAGAAACACGTTTTGTTTGTTTTTTAAGCATGAATGCCTTACATTTGACATAAATACAAGTTACTCTAGACTTTGTATAATACATTTAATGTATATATATTTTTAGTTATATATACAAGCTCAAATTCAGTACATTTATTGAATGAAAGAAGAGGGAATCCTCAATAATCACAGCACTTGAAGTTTTTTCAGGCAGAATTGGAGGCTACACTAAAAGCATTGATGAGAATTTTACCGCAAATAATCGTTCATCAGTTAGCTAGACTGTGTATTTTGATTTATCCATCATCATGTCCAAAGTTGAACAAAATATAAAGGCAACAATCAATATATCGCATTACTTGTCTCTCTTAAACACTTAAAAATGTAATAACTTTCTTGGAAAATTGTTATGCCAATTGAACAGTAAATATATTTATTATGACTTTAAACCACATTATATGATACCATAAACTTTAGGTAGCAAGAGGGGCCTCGCATGGCCAAGCGCGTAAGGCGTGCGACTCGTAATCCGAGGGTCGCGGGTTCGCGCCCGCATCGCGCTGAACATGCTCGCCCTCCCAGCCGTGAGGGCGTATAACGTTACGGTCAATCCCACTATTCGTTGGTAAAAGAGTAGCCCAAGAGTTGGCGGTGGGTGGTGATGACTAGCTGTTTTCCCTCTAATCTTACACTGCTAAATTAGGGACGGCTGGCACAGATAGCCCTCGAGTAGCTTTGTGCGAAATTCCAAATCAAACAAGGTAGCAACAGGAATTCAACGGAAGAATGAAGCGAGATGATTATGGCAATATATCCTTTTCTTTCGGAAGGATACAGTGCTTCTACATGAAGAAGATACATGGTAATGTTAGACTCGTTGGTGGACATCGTCTGCTCACTTTTTATTTTTTGAAGATTGGATTTTATTCGTCCTTTATTTTTAGGAATAACCATTTTCCAAATTTCTTTCTGCACTGTTATTGAACAGAAACAGTGATATTCAATTCTGATTTTTCCAAACGCCAACTAGATATTCGGGATTGCGTCAAATAGAATTGGAGCACGGGTCACGTGTGCCAAAGCCTAGCGACGTCTCTGAACAGAAGTTTTGGAAGGTTTTAATTTTGCTATTTTATCTTCTCGTTGAACAAGTCTTTTACAGGCACTTATTGTTTCCTGTAGTAAACTGACCGTGCTCCTTGTGCGACATAATAAGACCAGATTCAAATACTGATCTCCCCTACATTGTCACTCTTTATGAGTCATATATATACACACAAGGAATAGTTACAATTCGTTCAACGCTTCTCCATTTGTAAGATGATACGTAGATTTTTATTAAATAATGGTTTAGATATAAAAAGTGCTTAATAAGAAAGTAAACATTATTACTTTATAGTTTACCGTGAATTTAAATAAATAATTTCAAATTTCACGTTTCATTATTAATTTACACTAGATGTTATTTCGCAACTTTACGATAATCTCCTTTACATTGGTTTACTCTAGTTTGTCCCCCGCTGGGATAGCGATAAGTCTAAGAATTTACCTTGCTAAAATTAGGGGTTCGCTTCCCCTCGGTAGACCCATCAGATAATTCGATGTGAGTTTGTTATAAGCAAAACACACTGACACACACTCTGGTTTTTAGATTCTTCAGTTGACATATTAAAAGGTAGGAAAAATGTCCGATTCAGTCTTTGTTGGGCGTGTAGACAATTCCTCTTCTTCGATAATATAATTGGGGGCGTTATAATGTGCGGTTAATCCCATTATTCGTTGGTAAAAGAGTTGGCGGTGGGTGGTGATGACTAGCTGCCTTTCCTCTAGTCTTGCGCTTCTAAATTAGGGACGGATAGCACAGATAGCCCTCGAGTAGCTTTGCGCGAGATTCAAAAACTTAAAAATATGTGTGTGTTTTTCTTCTAATTGAAAAGTCATATTAGGCTATCTGTTGTGTCCACTGATGGGAATCGAACCCCTGACTTTAGCGTTGTAAATCCAAAAACTTATCACTGTCCCAGAGGGGGATCAAATGCCAAAGAGTTTCAAAATTTGATTATGATAGTTACTGTTTCGCCAATAAGTGATGACGCTGTGGTTGTGTATGTCACGTGATATACAGATTTTCATTTTCTAAATATTATTAATAAGGCTGAAACCTATTCAACACATCTATATAATGTTCGTTAGAGCGAAATTTGAATTTCAGTCTAAATTACGTTCAGGTCAAAATACTATTTTCATATAAGCAAGCTTAAGTTATGACAGAAGATTAAACATATTTTTGAAAAAAATCATTTCCCTATTCCTTTTTTCCATTTTAACACGCGAGAATTAAATAATGTTGTGTTTCTTGCTTAAACCTTAAAAATGAAAAAGTAATTTTAACTTATTAAGCATAAAGTCAATCGAACAGGTCAATAACTGCATCTAGTTGTTTAGAAGCTTGTAAATTTGCTTTATTAATTCAGCTTTGAATAATTACTTCAAAAGTTTTATTAATTTAAAAGTTTTTTTTTTAAGTTCAGTAGTTCATGCTACGTAATTACAATTTATATCCTGTGTTTTTATTTAGTTTATAAGTCTAAGTTTTTAAACGAATTTCAAAATAGTTTTAATAAATGCATATTTTGTACTTAAGCTTCAATAGAACGGTTTAACTATTCACGTTATAAAAATATTAATATCATAAAAATAAATTCAAAATTAGTATAATAATCTAACAAGGTAAGAAGTGTAACTAGCATTAGTTACCTGTTAAATATATATATAAATAAAACCACCAGATGTCAGAGTAGGCTTCTATCGTTTATTCAATAAGAGCACGCACTTTTGGGATGGAGGAACCGGTAGAAGGAGTGAATGTGATTAAACGATTTTTAAGAGATTTTGAATATGAAAGTTCTCCGGTGTCTGATGAAAGTGTCCATTATCGATTTGGAATTATCGGAAGATATCGTCTTACTTCTGAAGATGTTCAAGCAGAAGTTTTTGACTGGGTAATGCACTATTTAGAGCAAAAGTAAGTAACTGTGTTGGACAGTCGTGAGCGATCCAATTTATCTAACATAATGTACTATCACTCACAGATTTAGTAATGATACTATATGAAAGTATACATATTAGAATATAATACTAGCCATTAGTAATTGAGCTAGGGCCTAAACTTATATTTAGTTTAAATTTTGTGGAATATTCAATACTGGTAGCTACCATTATGAAATTACACCCATTTTACACGGCTCATAATTTTCCATGGGTCACACTAAATATCGAAAAGGAAATATTTTTGCACATCTAGTACTACTAGTAGTAGTAGGCTTGAAAACAAATGTTTTTAATTATGAATGGAAATGACTAGAAAATTAATATATGATTAATTTTATTAGTTGACAACTCAAGGATATTACAATTCTTGATCATAATGTCAATTAGAATATTTTAACGTCGTTATAATACACTTGTTTATGGATTAAGTAAGTAAGATATTGAGTTAGCAAGTAAAGTACTACAAATAGATGCATCTCTTACACTCAATATGTCACAAGTGTTTCACAAGTTCACTGAAAAGAATATTTCTTTCTTAGTTCTGTAGTTACTTTTCAGTGGTTAGTAGAACTGATAGTTTCATGACTTTGATGAAAGCACAACTAACTTAAACTAGACTAGCCTAAATCTTAAAATTAAGTTCTTAATTGTTTATTAGTTTAATAAGGAATTCTGATAATAAGAATATTGTTGTTAACTTTTAACTATTGAAAGTTATAAACCATTGAGAGTAGAGTAGTACAGTTTGAACCAAGCCTTAACCTCATAATTTACAATAATAGTTCAGTGAAATAAGTATCCAGTGATAGTAATAGTTGCTCTGTACCAATTTTGATGTTTCATTATTTATTAATTGAACTTTTCAGTGATATAATACTATGATTCATGTATTGACCTTATATGGTGATATTGACCTTGGTATGTGGTTAAAAATTGAGTTATTGTTTGACTTCTTATTTATGGCTGAAAATAAACATAAGTTTACCATGTGTAAGAGATGTGTAGTTTTGAAATCTGGTAAGCTGTCTGTACACACTGTACATAGCAAGTCTGTAACTTCTATTAAGTGCATTAGCCTCATGAGTTTATATTAAGTATATATATATATATATATATAACAGTACTTTTTGTTTTACTTTCTATCTTCTTTAATATCAAGCTAAATGTAGTTGTATTTAGAAGTTAGTGTTGGGAGAGTTGTGTAGATTTATTTATACTGATGTCAAGCTTTGCTGGTTGGAATAACAAAAAATAATGTTTGTGTGTTGTTATAGTAATTGGATAAGCTGAACAAACTTTAATTGAAAATAAGAATGTAAAAATGGGCAAGTTAATTAGTTGAAGGTGCTGTTCAGATGTGGACTTTTTTTTTAAATACATTGTTAAATATTCATGACAGGCATGATTTTTACATACAAAGGATGGCTTTTGAAGAATGATAGAGGAAAAACAGTATGTAATGATTAGAGAATGGCTGGATTATTAAATTCTATATTTTCTTGAGCTCTTCTGATCCTAGCGTGTTAAGGCATGTGCTTTGTAATCTGAGGGTTGTGGGTTCGCGCCCGAGTGATGCCAAACATGCTCGCCCTCCCAGCCATGGAGGTGTTATAATGTGACGGTCAATCCCACTATTCGTTGGTAAAAGAGTAGCCCAAGAGTTGGTAGTGGGTGGTGATGACTAGCTGCCTTCCCTCTAGTCTTACACTGCAAAATTAGGGACAGCTAGCACAGATAGGCCTCGAGTAGCTTTGTGCGAAATTCCAAAACAAAACAAAAAAAAAGCTCTTCTGATGAAGATGTAAGCAATATTTCTCATCTTGAACAGTTGCTAAATGGAAACAAGATGATCCCTTTAATTCTGAGCTTATCAAGAAACAAATTAGGAAGTTTAAAGAATGATAAATTTCCTGGAACAAGTAATATTTACTTGAAGGTTTGTCCCACTGCTGGTACAGCAGTAAGTCTATGGATTTACAATGTTAAAATCAGGGGTTTGATTTCCCTCGATGGACTCAACAGATAGCCTTATGTGGCTTTGCCATAAGAAAACGCACACCTGAAGGTTTCAGAACAGGTTAAGGATTGAATATGTGTGCCACTTGCTATTATAATTTCTAAGTAGTTGAACAATGGTCACACAGAAGATTGAAACTTGGTTAATGTTACTCCTCTTTTCAAGGAAGGTGATAAGAATTATTTAGATAATTATAAGCCTTGTGGTCTTGCATCATTAATGGGAAAAATTTTTGAAAGTCTGATAAATGATGTTTTTCCCTAGTGAAATCATGCTGACTATCCAATAAAATTCTAAACTTTGTTAAATGATCCAACCTATTCTCCACACTTTTAGAGGAAAGATAACTGGCTTGGTTGTGCCCATGTTTTTGAACTGCTGGCTAGAACAAATTTAACTGAAGTACCAGCTAATAACTTTTTCCTAGTTGTACCACCATAATTTATACTTTGAATGTTATAAGATTAATTAATGTGTGAGAAAATTATTCTTTATATTGAGAGTTCTTGAATTTTTAATTGGTAGTGATACTTTGAAGTATTTGGTTATTGTTAATTTTTTAGAACTAGTTATATCAGTAATATTTAGGAAATAATGAGATAGCTTATTTCCAATTCTGTATTATTTGAATTATGTATCTGGGATGAAACTTAGTTTGCTAGAAATTTTATATGAAAAAATGGATCATTTGGGTTGAGAAAATATTTCAAATAGAAATATTTTCTCAACCCAAACGAGCCATTTTTTCATATAAAATTCTCAACAAGTGGGTTTCTCGACATCACTGATGGCTAGAAATTTGTTTGGCATGATTATTTACCTTTAATACTTGGATGAATTGGAATTTCAGGAAGTTTTATACTGGTCTTTAAATTCTCTACAAGTGGTTGTGTTGTCATCAGCGTACTCAGTTGTCAGAAAGTGCATGGCTGGAAATAATAACATAGACTGTAGAAATATAAGAGACTCCAAAATCATTTTATTATGCAAACTCTATACATGCAGATGTCATGTGTGATTTAATGAGTTAAATCATCTTTCAAATTGAAGGTACTGACTTGTAGAACATGTAAAACCTTAACCTTCATTTTTGGAAGGTAATAACTAGAGGGAATTGATTGTAAATCACTTTTTAGTTCTCATCTACAACTAAATATTTTTATTTTTGTGTTTATTTGGAGATTTTATACCGTTGTACTGTTTGTTTCAAAAATATTGTAGTGTTTATAAAAATCGTTGTGTAAACATAAAAATAATGTTAATATTATCACTACTAGGAATTAATTGATAGAATTTGTAAGTACTAAAAGTTATGTAATGGAGCTTTGAGATTTCTTTCGTTTCTTGACATGAGAATCTCGCTGCCACACATGTCACAATTTTTTTATTTTATTATAATTATGCTTGTATCTTAGTTTACAGCCTGTCACTGACTCAAACTTTAAGTGTTCAATTTTTATAATTTTAGATTTATAGTACATATGGGCTTGGTATAACATACTCAAGTTCATCTACACATTTGCACACATTAAGTATTTGCACTTTAACTTTTGATACAGCATGTGTATCTTCATAAAATTTGGTAAACTTTTAATAAATATTAGAAGTATTTTGCACATAAAAAAAAGATTATAATGGAATATTTTTACCAAAGATGTTTGAAAGATATTGATTGTTTTATTATTAGTCTGAGTCAAAGGGATTTCATGTTATAATCAAAAACACTATTCTTCATCCCAAAAGTCTTAAATATTATTTCCATAATCTCTGAAACCTAAATACATTTCAATAATTTTTTTCAGTAATACTTTATATTTTGTTATTTTCTGTTTTCTAAGTTCAATAAAATTTTGAATGCAATTCAACAAATATGATGACATGGCCTTTGACTTATGACCCATTGCAAAAGGGTTAAACAACACCTTTAGAAAGAAATGAAACTAGAGTTTGACAACTTAATTGGTTATCTATGAGCAGAAATTACATTTATTAGTGTTTGAAAAAGTTATTCTGTTTATTTTGAGAGTTCTTAATACTTCAGTGTCATTGACAATTAAAATTAAGATATTGTTACTTCTTTAAATCTAGTTCTATCAGTAACCTTTAGGAGGAAATGAGAGTTTATCCCAATCTTTGTATGATTTACCTTGTGTATCTGAGATGGAAATATACTCATCTGAACATATTTTATATTTGGAGTAATTATTTGTCTTTGGTACTTAAGATGAATTAGAAAATCAAGAAATTATCTGTTGGTCTTTTAAAATTTCATACAAGTGATTGTTAATCTAACAATTTGAAATTACTGAATAAATTCTCAAACTTTACATTTTATTGATTTTTTTAAAGTTATCTGATAATCTTACAAAGGAATCTAATTGAAAGCTTGTATGTAATAGGCTATAAAAAAACATGAGGGTTAACTGTGAAAATTAATGAAAGACTTAAGTATATGATTTACCATAATTTTTTGACATTTGCTAAGAAATATTTACTTGCATACAGTGATTCTTAGACATAGCTGTAGATGTTTTTCAGGCTGTAAGTTTACATTCTTGATGCTATGGAATTTCTTGGCACAATAGCACAAAACCCAAGAATTGTAGAAATATTTTGTTAAGCTAAACAGATTAAAAAGAAATGCTTAAAAAAAATTAAAAATGGAGATGAAGTTCAAACATCATGTTTTGTTAATGTTAATAAAACAAAATCACTCATTGACATGTTATTCTTTCAGTACACATAATCCAGTAATATTGAAATATGTATTCATGCAATTATGTATAAACTAAAAATAATTTTAGTGACTGATGTGTTCAGTTCTTTGTTTCAATAAATTATATATATATTTAGAAATGGGTGTTGTCCTTTGCAAGTTGTGAACTTGAAGCAATTAATTGCAGTTCTTATTAAAACTTGAGTGAGTTTTATTAGTTTATTTATTTTATTATTTATTTGTTATAAAGAAATTCAATTAAATAAAATGTGTTCTGCTTAATAAATTACAGGACTATTACAAAAGTATGTGCCAGTAAGATTCAATTTGATTATTAATGCCTTCATTTTTTCAGAAGTAAAATTTCAGTTTTATAAGGTTAATAATGGAATATAAGTGACCAATTTTATAATTAATTAATGAAGTGCTCAAATTTTGTTCATTCTCTTTGTATTTTTTCTCAGACAAAATGCTTTATAGTCTCAGCACTTAATTGTGATTAGCTGAAACCATCATATTGTAAATATCAGTTTTTAGTAACCGTAAAGTGAGAAAGAAAAAGTTAATTTTATGTGAAAATGTACCTAATAAAAGAGTAAGTGATAATGAAGTAATGTTCTGTGTCAAAATTTTAATATCAGTTATTTGAAAGAAAAAAAATTGGATGACAGTGCTGGGAATATTAATTTTTAATAATAGTTCATTAATAAAAATATTTGTTCCAATACAATTTTTGTTGTATAATTTTTTTGGTGAGCTGTTATATTTCTTTATTTAAATCTCTGTAGTTAATATGTACTTATTTATGCCACCTTTGCCTCAGTTTGATCTGACTTGTTCTCAATCCTTATGTTCATGTCACCTCAGGGAAAGAAACTTGTGAAATTGAGGAAGATAAACAGAGAATTAATTGTTTGCTATTTATTTGTTATAAGTTTTTTTTTTTTATGGATGTGCACTATTAAAGCAGTAAATGTGAACACAGTTATTCTTTAAGAACATCTGTATACATACTATTTTGGAAATATATACAGCTGCCCTCGTGGTTATGTTATATATGACCCTTGTTAACTGCTGTAAGTTATGATGTTTAGTTACAGTATATAGATGTACAGCTTTTCATATTTCTCTTCATTTATGCACACAATTTTCTCAAAAGCCCCAGAATTTTTTATATTTAAAAAAATGTTTACTTAAAAACCTGAAAAATACTAATAGTTAAATACTGAGATATTATTTGCATATACTTAACTTGTGCAAGATTTGATTTCAGTTTTTTCCAATAATTTTAGCATTAGTTGATTTAAAAATATATTGTAATGATTTTGAGTTGCAAAACATCACCTGACCATAGTGTTGCCATTTACTCTTTTGTTTTTAATTCATCAGATTTCTTTGGCACATAATTTTTAAAAATAAAAACCATGATGAAATTGGTGAGAAAAAATGTAATGAGTCTTATCTTAGAAAAAAACCTGGAATAATATTTTCATAAGTTAAAATAATCTTCTCAAAATGTACTTAACCTTTTATTTCAAACAGTCAACAGATTGCAAGTCTTAAGTCACTTTTAACAAGTATTTACTTAATAATGCTAACAACTGGTCTTCAGTGCATTGCTAAAATTTTTAAGGAATGCTGTACCATGAGGGCCAAGTTTAAGTCAAATGTGGTTTTAAGTTGGTTAAAACCAGTAATTCCAGGTAGTAGGTTTTAGTATTTCTCTCTCGCATAAGACTTGATATTTTATGTAGTAATTGTTATTGTATTTTGTAGTGATATAAATACTCTATTCTGTATATAAATTAAATAATTTAATATATAGTAAATTTAAATTGTTTACAGAGTGTTGTGAAGTGAGGATAATATGAATATTTTGAGGAATCCATAAAAGTAACCCTGATGATTTTAAATGTGAAAATCTTGCAAATACAGATAAATTCTAATACTCAAAAAGGAAACAGTAGATAACAAATGTGGTGTGAAAAGTATTTTTGGAAGCTATAACAATTACAAAGGGTTTAGTATCTGTAAATAGAATGTAATGTTGCAATGGTCAAACAGATTTGAGTATTAAAGACTTAAGAACTGAGAATTGTGCTGGAACTAGGGTTGTAAAAGATGTTAAGACAAAAGTGTAATTTGTCAGTCCACATTAAATCCTTGTGCTGGTAAGATTTTTTTAGTCTTTAATACTTAAATCTCTTTGACCATCATGACATCTGTCTATCTAATGAAAATCAAACCTTACCCTTTGTATTTGCTTTACCTTTCCAAAAATACTTTTCAGGTTTGTTTGTAATATATACTGTGTTATCTACTGTTTATTATATACTGTTCACTTTTTAAGTATTGGGTATTTTTGTTTTGTTTTTTGAGAAATTGTTACCCACAAATGTAGCCTCAGTAGCTGAAGTGGTAAATGTGCATGATCTGAAGAAAAGAATCATAATTACATGTGGTTTATTTCCATGAATATTTGAAGTAATGTTTTAATGAATAATTCTTTGTTAGTACTTCATGGTTGTATTCAGTAAAGCCATCTTAGTGTAAAATCCCACATTGGTGCTAAAAGCCATTGCTAATCTGGTAATGTGATAATACTCAGTTTCCTTATTTCTATGACAAAAAGACATAATTTAACTTTTATGATAAATGTCCATCATAATAATTATGCATGTTACAATTATCTTACTTTCATAACAAATCATCAGTGTGACAAATAATGAAATGATTAAAAATATAAAATGAAAATGATCTAATTGTATAACAACATAGCTGTTTATTTACTATATAAATAATAATATAGAGTGCATTGCAATTCATTTTTTTACATTCTATTAACTTTATAGAAATAATTTTAACTTGTTAATAAATGGATGTTTAATTTGTGTTCTCCTAGTGAAAGTTGATACACACAAAAAAATGTGAAATTCATGATCTGACTAAATTGGTTAATTTTTTTTTATTTTAATGTAAGAAAACAGAATTTTGTTTTCTAATTTATATGCATTAAATAATAATAATAAAAAAATTCATAAATAACTGACAAGGAGACATCCAACAGCTGGATACCTAATTTCTTGGAGCAAACGCTTTGAAAACAAAATCCTGTGATGTAAGTTAAAGTGATGAATCATTTCCCTACAGTTTCTAAGAATATCTCTTAACACAAAACTCTGATGCAAACATTATGGTTTTCTTCCATTATACAGCCATAGACACCATGGCTTCATACAAAAAAATACCTACCACTGTGCCTGGTAATTATTTTTCAAATTCTATGTTACTATTTCTGTGTTAACCATTTTCAGCCTTCATCAAGTAAATAGTTATTTTCCATACTTTGAAAGTAAATAAAGAACTTCTTTCTTTCCACTAAACAAAAATAACTTCATGGTGTAAATTGTTTTATTTATAGTTTTCCTCTTTGTTTCTTCTACTTTTTCTGTCAGCATGGAAACCACCATTCAGAGAATTTATGTACTACATATACATTTAAGAGCAAAAAGAAACAGATCTTGGAAAAAAATACATTAATTTCAACAACATTAAGTAACTTCTCTCAGAAACTGTACTAATGGAAAGTAGATACAATATCTCTAAGTGACATGAGGTTCAGTTATAGGATAAATATGGTGAATATTTCTAAATGTTAGTTTCATATCTTTAGTTACCTATTTTAGGCTCAAAGGGAAAAATGTTTTGTCAGAATTTTATATAGTTTGTTTCCCTTTAAATGTAAATAATATTTTTCTGCGTGTGAAGTACTTTTGTGTTGTTGGTTCAAAATCTAGTTCATAAACATATTTTTATCTTTTAAATAATGTAAAGTTTAAAATTTGATATTAGTTCTAAAAATATATTGACAGTGTTTTAGTAAACTAATATGTTAAGGTATAGAACTTTATACAGAGTTCATAAGAAACTTTTTTGATATCTAATGTATTTAACTTTGTTATAAGATTTTTATAGGATGTGGAACCTGGTATGTCAAAGCTTTAATTTCTCTCTTATTGAAAGAAAAAAAATGTTAAGATTTTTGTCTTAGACTAAAAGCTGAAACTTTAACATCCTGAATCATTATTTTGTTTCAGTGTACAGCAAGGTACTTGTTTTGATATCAAAACAAGTAGCCAGCAATTCATGCAATTGCAAAAAGTTAAACTTGCATGCACATAAATATGTATATGCTTTGCTAGGTTTAGCTGAAAAGTATAGGTTTGTGAACTTTTCTCCCATTGTTATAACATCTATAGGGGGTATGGAATTAAAAAAAAAGTTATTGACCAAAGAACAGAACACGAGGAAAAAGTCCGATCTACATTGTGCTAAATGCAAACAAAAGTAAAATTTAACTTGTTGGGTTTTTTATTTTATTTTATCTTCAATACACTTTCTAAAATGTCATTGACAGCTAAATTTTGTTGGAAATGGTGATACTATGTTTTGTAGCTCTCTCTATGTGTTTATAACATTTAGTCATTTGGATTTTCCAGTACATAGTTTCCCACACATAAAGATTTAGAAATTATGATTTACCTTGATGACATAAAATGATTTTTAATATCTACATATACATAACTGTTCAAAGCTTTTCATAGTGCTTATGTTGTATATGTTTCTTCAAGAGCTGATAGCTAAATATTACTGGCATCTTACTGTAAATTATTGCAGTGTAATATTATTTTTCATTAATTTAATTGCATTTGTTATTGTGTTTGTATGTGTGACTGAAGGATTATCAGTTATGTATATACAAAGTGATACTTGAAGATACTGGTAGTTGATGAAACTCCATTATTACAGAATTAAAAAACAATGCAAAGTCAGTTGTATATTCCATAAATGCTTCATTTATTAAGGCATCACAGTTTCTTCAAAAAGGGTATCTTCAGATAACAGGGTACCCCTTGATGTTTTTACTGGTGAAACCATGGTTGTTAATACATTAGTATTTCTGAAATGTACAATTTTATTTGCTTTTTTTTTCTCAATTCTGTATATGTCTGTATGGTTTTGGTTTCAGATTTAAATGTTTAAATGGAGCATGATATTTTGAAATGAATAAAAAAATTAAACACATTAACTATAAAACAAACATTTACAATGCCACTAATCTCGCACTTTATTTGGGGATTTGTGTGTATTTTACTTGGAGAGTTAGTGATTTCACACACTTTGTGCCAGGATTTTACTCTGAGATCTGCAATAAGCAATAATATAAAATTACTTGGTATAATAATCTTCATTAACTCATTGGTCCAAATGGTAGAAAAATAAGTTGATAATCTGTAGGTTAAACAGAAGAATGGTTATTGATTGCATAAACCATTGAGGTTGCCTCTTATAATATGTGTCTCTTTTAGCTGGTTTAGTCCTGGACTAATGTCAGTTATACATAGTTTTTCATATTATGATGTTCTAGACAATGCTACATCACTTGCAGTGTCAGAACTCTATGGGGAAAACCATATCTCTTTTTGTGATGATAATGAACCTTGGCCTACTGCAGTGTCTCTCAGTAGTCTGAGATAGTAACCAGAAGACAGTAAACACATTCTTATACCTCACCACACTTAAAACTACATTTCAAAAGAAATGGTACTTATTTTTTATTCCACAGTTGGTAGTGTGTGTTAACAAGAAAGTCCAAACTGTAATTAATGCTAAAGGTGAAATAATGTTTTGCTTATTAAAAGCATGCTGTCCCAGTGTCTGTTTCTAGTAGTTTAGTATAGATAATAATTTTCTGAAGCCATGTTTCTCATTTTGGAGCTGTTATATATCTCAAGTTTCATGTTGAATAAGCAGATGTTATTTACCTTTTTTATCACCCAAGTGGAAAGATAAACATGAAGGACATGGTATAGTAGGTTTAGTTTATAGTTGAAACAGGTTTTACTTATAATCTCAGACTATGTGATGGAAGTTCTGATTCTTGCTTTTCTTAGAAAGCCTCCCTTATATTTAATTCACTTGTGTATTAATCTAATCTTTGTCATATTCAAGATATCAGAAGTATGTTGGTCTTACTGTAATTAAAATACACAATATTATCACTTATGTTTTAATTCTATGACGTGAATTTCAATGAAAGTAGCATACCTTGAAACAACTTAAATCAGTTGGCCATTTTGCAGTGCTGTAATAACTATTGATCTGTAGCTACTATGGGGTTCAACACAAAATATGGGGCCTCTCATGGTATTCAACAAGAAAAATGAAAATTAATAATTGTAAGTTATTCTCTTACTAGCAAACCTATCTACTCCTTTTAATTCGCAGATTTTGAACGAGTAGGGAAAAAAAACTCTAACATTATTACATACACAAAAACAAACTAGTTTGAAAACCGGAAGAGTGTTTTCTTCCTAATTTCAAGGGAAGATGTTTTATTACAAAAAAATCGGAAGTCCTGTACACGTCAGTGAGATTCACATAGTAGATCAACTCTACCATGAAGTGTGGAGAGGGTGGGGTGACAATGTTTTAAACTTAATAATATAATTTGTGAATAATTTCCTTTTTCTTCATCTCTTTTTATACCCCACTGATTGCAATGGTTTGCATTCAAACTATTAACCCTAAATTGTCTTTTTTTTGGGGGGGGCACTTCCAAGACGTAGGAGAGTACGTCACTGGCACATACTGCATTTTGAAACAGGATTATCGGTTTATGGAATTACCATAGAACGTCGTTGTTAGTTAGTTTGTTTTTGGTTTTTCAGTTTCATCTTTAAGAATTACAGTTCTTGCAAAGAAAGTGGTTTTGGTCGCCTGGTTTTGCTTGGATTTGTATTAACGAAGATTTCTGGAGATATTTTGTTTCTTTATACGGATAATGAAGCAACGTTGTGCAATGCTTGCTACACGTACGTGTTGGGTGATAGGCAGTAGCGGATTGAAGGTTATGTGTGGGCTCAGGGGCTACTAATTTTGTGGACTCTGCATCCCATGTAATTTTACGTGGAATAAAATAATCAGTGGGTTCCCATTAAGACTGTGGATGCTGGGACTAAGCCCCCTCTAGCCCGTTCCTAAGTACACCCCTAATGATAGGAACATTTTCAGTTAATTAGATTGCATGAAGAATCACGTGCAAATTATTACAAGATTGACATCAGTTTTGAGAGCAGTAAACAAATGAACACATGATTTATTTAGCAAGTAAAAATGAAACTGAGAACGATTTAAATTTGAAACGACCAATCTTTATCTTGTTAGAAGTCACGTTTAATCTAAGCCACATGTGTCTGTGTGTACATATATATTCTTTACGAATGGAAACTAGTCAAAGGCATAGAAGTGGGATGTTATGTTGAAAGCCCAGTTGATGCAGATATACTTAAATGGTTTGTTCGTCAGGTCTGTGCTGATAAATGAAACTATAGCGCCTAGTGTATATGTAAAAACTATGATAAAGATTATGTATCTACTTAATGGTGTTTTTCCATGCAAGTCGGCCATAGAAGTTACAAATTACTTTTTGTTATTTTGTATTACTCCAGTGCTTATTTTAGTGTTTTATATATATATTTATACTCTTTTTTTGTTAAACACAAAGATACTGTGAACTACATGAACTGTGACCATGGATCGAAATATTTCATTCCCGAGGAACTTAACTTTGCTTCAGGAATTTCGTCTTTTTATTTGGGTTTCCCGATCTGGAATGTATGGATTAAATTTAGAAAAACAAAACAAAACGTAGCTTTATGTGAGGTAATATAATCTTTCCAATATCTTTCTATCGAATGAATGCAAATTTGTTTCATTATTTCTATCCTTGTAATCCTATCGCTTAGCCGTATATTTAGCGAAAGGGAAAACAATAAATCTTTTCTTTACATGTTTGTAGGAAACTATGGCTACGTTTTCTTGTTTGGATTTGTTCTGGATGTATAAGATTGCCTTTTTTATTTCTTTTGCACCTCTACATCTAGAAAGAGCTACATTCATAGCTTTGGGAATATGTTTGCTTAAGATCCTTCGGTATCCAGTGGTATTTAGGTATACAGATAACCTCATTCTATATGTGTAAAAATGGCTCGTTTGGGTTGAGAAAATTTTTTACGTAGTGGAGTGAACAACGTTTTGACCTTCTTCAGTCATCGTCAGATTCACAAAGAAAGAGGTAACTGACCGGAACCTGACCACAAGTGGGTTTTCTCGACATCACTGAATAGATAAAATCATTGATATGTTTTCTGCTTCATTGCTAGAACATACCCGTATTGATACTTACCGCAGTCCTTTACTGTTTGATACGAAACAGTTGTGATCGCTTGAGTAACTACTTCCTTCGTTTATTTTTTTATTTTTATTTTTTTTTTGTAAAGCTCCGTCTGAAAGTAAAATATGTCACTTCCGTTAACGACTGCGCAATAAATAAATCTGACACTTCGCGAATAGCTCATATATAAATATCACGAGAAGTAACACTACAGATATATAATGAAATAATTACTTGCAACTGGGCTTCAATGATTGGGGTACTCGCCCCGCAATCTGCTAGCCACGAATTCGAATCCCGTCACCGAACATGCGCTTTTTTCATCCACGGAGCATTATAGTGACGAACATTGTCATTGTTCGATTACAGTGGTTCAAAAGTTCGCAGTGAGTGATGTATGAAACGCACATCACCTTTCCAAGTCTTGAAAGACCCAATTCCGATGCCGAGAAAGAGATTTTGCTATGAAATGGTCCCCGCTAGTACAGCGGTAAGTCTATGGATTTACAACGCTAAAATCAGGGGTTCGATTCCCCGCGGTGGGCTCAGCAGATAGCCCAATGTGGTTTTGCTATAAGAAACACACACACACGCTATGAAATGAGCACGCACATGCTCACTAAATGCACTACGATACTACGAACGTAGTAAGCTTGCTACATTCACGAGACAGAAGTGCACTTCGGAGAGCGGATACAACTTGATGTGTATTTTTGTTAACGGTGACCTCTTGTTATTACATGTATGCACTTAACCACTCATATAAAGCTTTTATTGTGTATTAATGATAAAACTGTGTATGATTATTTTAATGTTACAAACTTCAGAGTCTATAGTTGTTGTAGTGACCTAAATTTCATCACAGCTTGTCATACGTAGCCGTAAACTTGGCTTATATATATATATACTGTCAGTAAAACTAATACCGCTAAAAACCAGGTTACGATACCTGTGGTGACAAAAGCATAGATAGCTCATTATGATTAATTACAAACAAACAAGGAAATTATAAAAGTGTTAAGTAAAGTGTATTTATCGGATCAAAAGCCCATAGTATTAGTATTAAACCATACATTTCAGTTATAACATGAATTCCCGCCCTCTCAATGTTTTTGCTTGTATGCAAAAGTGTTTGATGAAACAGAAAATTATTAGATGTGACTCGAAATGTGTGAGAAATTCTGCGGTATCCAGTTATTGGAGGGAAAGATTGTTACAATTACCAAGACCAAAGCCAAACTCTACAAGACAAGAACTATATATATATATATATTCGCATGTTACGAATTTCACCCTCCCAGGTTCGGTCCCGAAGCCACCGACAGGGAAAGTAGAACGACACGCGAGGTATGTACGTGTGTCATCCTGTTAAGCCTTTAAAGGAACTGAAAACGGAATTATTGGTTTTAATTTTGTGGAGAGGTGAAAGTAATAGTTCGGTTCGTTTCCGACGAGCAGTTGAATAATTTTATTAAACAAAGGAGTGTGATTAAATGGAAAACCAAAACACATTCATCTTAGTTTAGAGATATCTTTATGCTACTTGAACAATAAGTTTATTTCCAGACTTTAGACGGAAATTTTACCCTGAAGCTGTTAGGCGTATTCTTAGCTCTTGTGTAAATAAACGAAAACTTGGCACTTCTCGCTTCCCTCAGTATCCGGTCCTCAACACTCCTACATGCGCTTATTGAAGTTAGTTTAAAAAAAAAGAAAAGAAAATGAGGCTGAAGCGTTTCAGTTAGTTTGACGTACCGGTGCCGTTTAAAAATGACCACAGTACACATTTTAAAATTGTATCTCTCCCATTTTTACTGTTAGAATGTTGAAGTCCCTGACGTCTTTTTTGTTTGTTGAATGTAGGACATTAGAAAACACCAAGTTTTTATTTTTCACTCGTATGCGCAGAACGAATAATATTATTAAAAAAACTGAAAGGACGTTTAGATCTTAGTGAAGGACAAACTAAATAAAAGGTTGAAATAATTTAGAAACTATCAGCTGTTTCCGGATATCTAATGACTGCCATCTAAATAACAAGCAAGAAAAATGGTACCGTGTGAAGATTTCCAAGTTACTCCGATGTTCGTTGTAAAAGTTTTGTTGAATTGATTTTGCTAAAAACGTTGGCATTCTTTTTAGAATGGTTGTTCTTGGTGGTGGGTACGTGGTCGTTGCGTCTAACTAAATTATGCTAAGCCTAACTACTGTGTAGTGTTTTTTTAATCTAAGGGCTATATGATGAGAAGCTTCTCTTCAAAAATCTATGCACGGACCTTGGTGAGAACTCAATGAGACGTATATTTAACTCTATGGTAGCCAGAAAATCGCCTGGGCTGTACATCATTCCTCTACGGTCTGATATAGATCATAATGTTAGGGTAATCCAATAGATCTTTTTGAGTTATCGTCACAGATGTCGAAAGACACGTGACAATTCGTGCCTCAGCTATTAAGATAGATATATGATCTGCTTCTGCACTCCTTTTAAACTGGGACTGACCGTTTTGCTAGAATATCAGTCTGTATCGACTTTTTAAATATTTTCTCCCCCCACTTATATCCTGCCAATCTATTTATTGGATTGAACATATTTCGAGATATATACCACTGACGCGGGCCAAGAGCTGAACAAGTAATAATTTTTAGTACTCGCGTACCTATGTAGTTTGTGAATCTGCAAAGACACGTGTTGAACACGTGCTTCGAAGCTTCAAATAACGATACTCTTCTCCACTGTTCATATACCTTTTAAATACAGTGTTGGTCACAGAAGTGTGGTTAAGGGGAGACTGTTCCTCAGAAGAGCCCCCCAGTGGCTCAGCGGTATGTTTGCGGAGTTACACGCTAAAATCCGGGTTTCGATACCCGTGGTGGGCAGAGCACAGATAGCCCATTGTGTAGCTTTGTGCTTAATTCAAAACAACAACAACAATCCTCTGAAGTATCTTAGACGTATTAAATATATTTTCAGCTTTTATATATAATCAATTCGTTTTGTGTCGTTCAATAAAAAATAAAATGTTTATAAACACTGTTACGTTTGATTTTGATTTGTTAGAAAAAACATATTAAAAATTAGATACATTTCACCTTTTTAATTTGTTGTCCCCTCTTAAAAATTTCTGCTACTCTCAGAATGAAAAATTTGGCTACGCCACTTGTAGTTTTGGTAACAGTAATGTAACATATTCATTTTTATTTATTTTTTCACTAGACAGCTGTAATATTGCATGGACAAAATGCAGTTTTCATAACTGCAAAAAAAGGATCGATATTCATTTCATTGCAAGTTATATTATTAGACAGGATTACAGATTTCAAATCAGAGATGCGCAGAAAAAGTATTTTAAATCTTTTCTAGTTTGTAACTGTGAAACATTTAAAACATTCGTAGTTATTTGTGTGGTAGATATACTAGTTCAGTGGTTCTTAACCTGGGGGCCGTTTGTAGTTTCTCGGGGGTCACGGAAGGCTTGGGAATTATTGGGGAAATCACGAAGTAGTTTGTAGTTTTTGTTGTAACTGCCCACCAATGAGAAGCACGCTGAAGTGCGGCAGTTGAACCGCGTCGAGATGCTTGTTGTGCAACCACTTGTCTAATTTCGAGTAAAAACTTTTATGTATTACAACGTTTTGAATTGCCTAATTTTTTAACTATATAATATTAATACATCGAACTTAAAATTTAAATATCAAAGTTTCCATCGTATTTAATATATTTTCTCATTATATATACATTATATCAACCCTCACACTGAGTGAATAAATAGGTTTTGTATGATGTTCAGTAATTTCATGGATTTTGCATTTGTTTAGCACTTGTAGCATTTCTCAAGGTCATTTATTTCTAACATTTTCAATAAATTAGGATCTTTATATAGTTTCGTTTTATTCTACTTTTACGCAAAGCTCACCATTACAAAAAATTATTATAGGGGTTACGGTAATACCCTGGAAAGTCTCAGGGGTAAGACGATGGAAAAGGTTAAGAACCACTGTGTAACTAGTTTATTTGTGCGTAGTTTTTCAGAAACAAATAAATATACGTACACTTCGAAAGAAATTAATGTAACAGATTTTAAATATTTGTAGTTTTTAAGTGCCAACCGAAATTTTGCGATGGTTATTATGGTCGTAGGTGTTTGTTCAGATGTCAAAATCATGATCATAAGCTGCAATAGCTGATTTTGTTTGAAGGACTTATGTGCCACAGTCCCTTTTTAAACAGAAATACGGGAGATGGGGTAATTCCAGTGAAAGATTGTTTGTTTTGGAATTTCGCACAAAGCTACTCGAGGGCTATCTGTGCTAGCCGTCCCTAATTTAGCAGCGTAAGACTAGAGAGAAGGCAGCTAGTCATCACCACCCACCGCCAACTCTTGGGCTACTCTTTTACCAACAAAAAGTGGGATTGACCGTCACGTTATACACCCCCACGGCTGGGAGGGCGAGTATGTTTAGCGCGACGCGGGCGACCAGTGAAAGATATATACTGTATTATGTTTAATCAATGTAATCTCTGCCTCAAGATACCAAAGTCTCTTATGGAATAAACCCAACAAATTAACACTAATTAAGAAAACTCACACTGCAACGAAACCGATATCTATGTGAAATATATCTTAACCCAACTATTTAGGCCTTACTTGGGTGCCAAATGCTCCGATAAGGATGTATGTGAAAAAAGAAAAGAAAGAATGGGGGTAGTAGCTTGGTATGCGAATATTATCAGTCATACTCCTTTCGTAGTGTATATGTGTATACACACACACACACACACACACACACACACACACACACACACACACACACACACACTTACACACAACGTTTTAAAATTTCGATGTTTTATTAACATTTGACCTGACATCATATATACTAAATCCCGCGCCAGGTGCAACTTTGTGTTGAAGTTTCCAATGTAGAGTTGTTATCACTGGACTGCAAGAATTTCACATACGAATTTGTGCCTTATTAGTTTTCCTCAAAAACTATTATCGATTTATGTCACGATGTATCTGAATGTTTGATGATGCTATTACACAAGAATAGAAAGACTTTGTTAAAGGAGGAATTCACCCAATTACGATACGATAAAATCTGTTTTTGCCCCCCAGTGGCTCAGCGGTATGTCTGCGGACTTGCACGCTAAAATCCGGGTTTCGATACCCATGGTGGGCAGAGCACAGATAGCCCATTGTGTAGCTTTGTGCTTAATTTAAAACAACAACCAATGTAGAGTTTTGTAGAAAACGCGTCGTTTGTAATAAATTAGCTGCAGAGAGAAAGTAAATTGGGTTCACAGTTTGACGGTTTTTAAGCACATCTAATCCTGAAGAGGTTAAGACTCGCAAGTACCTTGTTTTCTTCAGTCTGCTGGCTTTTCGTGATTGGTTTAACGTTTGTTTTGAAATAGTTTATTTTTATTTGTTATTCATTATTCTCTTTTTTTTCTACGGGAAATTCGTACATTATACCATGAACATAAATATGTTCTACCCTGGTGCCATGAGTGATACCTATACAACTTTTGTTTTAGCCTTTAAAAGCATGATGTAACTCACGTGTATGAAATTGTGTCAACACGAATAAAGGATATTCCTCGTCACACTTCCTTGTTTACCCGTTTTAGGTATCAGAACAAATTACATTCCTCGTCAGTCACAAAGTTTATCAGTTCAAGATGTCAGGTAAAGAATGAGAAATATTTAAAAGGTTTTTTTTTGGTATTGCTAGAATGATCCTTCACACCGTGAAAGTTGTTTGTCTTCCAAAGTGGCAGTGAAAGAGTAAACTTGCTGAAAAGAAAATTTAGGTAGAGAAGTCTACTCAATTGAAGACTTGTGGAGTACGCCTACATTAGAAATTTTTGGATGACGTTTCGAAACGCTAGCATAGATCTTCATTAGTCATGCATTAGTATCTCAAAACGTTATTTACAAATTTCGAAGATGGATGGAGTTCACGGAAGTTTCCAATCAAGTTAACAAATTGTTTTATTAACAATGTGTCTTGATGCTTTATATATATTTTACCTAACCGCTACAAATTACGACACCTTTTTTTCCACAACCAGGTCGTGTAAACTGTACATTGTTGCGGACATAACTGTGTGCTATGTTTAGCCTTGAGTTTGTGGCGATTCAAGGTACATAAATATCTTTAATAATTTAAAAAATAGAAGTTGTCGTGAAATACCAAAAGTTGTGGTGCAGCAGACAAGCAACAACACTAATCTAGGGATTAGTCGTACAGATCATGCTGAAATCTGATCCACCACAGTCCAGTTCGTACATTTGCAGTTTAAACCGAAGCCTGTGCATGCTTCTGGTAAGATTTCAAGAGTAACGGTCTCTTCTAGGAGATAAACTGTATCTCATTTTAGAATGCTCGTTAAAAACAGTGCTTTTCAAGAAGGCTTAACAAATCGCTCGGTTTTACACTGGGAGAGCTAGTTGCTTATGTGGACCTTCAATTTAGAGGCTAAATCAGTTTCGATGAATTGCTTAGGTGTTTTTGTTTACATTTGTATTTCTCATTTGGTATTTTAAAATATTCAAAAATAAATTTTAAAATGTTGACAAGCTTATACAAGTTATATATTAGTATGATTATTTCAACGTATTGTTTTATGTTGTCGTGTAACTTTTTCATGCTTAGTTTATATTTTCGTATTTTAAAGGAATGAAACTTGATATCACGCACACGTACTGTTTTACAGTCATGTTTGCTTGTTAATTTATTTCGTGAGACGGACTGGTAGCGTAAATGTTTATATTCTGTTAACAAAATATATTATTACCACTGAAACGTGTATTAATTAATGATAACTTCTTATTAAGAGTGGGCCAATTAATAGACAACAACAAAAAAAGAACTTGTAAGTGCCAGTTCTGTAATACCGCTAATAGGAAGTACATAATGCCGTTAATCAATACACAAGAAAACTTAAACTGATTTCGTATGCGTTGTCTTGTATTTTTGGTAGATCTTAAAAAAACAAAACAGTATTTAGAATTTACTTTGGCTGATATCTCGAGTTTCATGTAACAAGATTTTACGACATCACTGTATCTGAGTTAACGAAGATCAGTTGAAAATACAACTTGGTATTAGAGAAATAATTATTCCTAAAACTATAAAACTCATGATAAAGCAAATATATGTTGTTGTTTTTAAATTATGTAATTTGTTCTAAATGATAGGATACTTTACGGAAAGCTAAACTTTTGTGAATACAAGTTCTCACAAAGGTAATAATAGGTTAGCACTACTTTCTTTTTCTGGGCTGTAGCATCTGTCTGCTTTTAAATAGACATTTAAGACCGTCTGATATTTGTGTGAAAGTAAAACGTTAAGGTTAATTGTATTAACTTTAAGTCTTGATTATGGCTTTTCAATATTAAAAGCATGCAGATCATGAATGTGTGGCGTCATCTTTCATTACGCATATTAACTATCATTCAAAAGTGAACACAACACAAACTTGAAAGGTTTGTGAAAAATGCCTTTCAGGATATCGTTTTAAAAGCATCTATTATTTGTAATGTTCCACTTCATTACATTAAAATGGAAATTAAAACAGGCTGTTTATACAAAACAATTAAGTATTGTATTAACATTCATCAGCTGAGTTCTATTAATTTATTATTTTTGAATTGATTTTTATCAGTTGTACTGCAAGACGTAAAACGGGGCACATTTGAGGCTAGGATTATTATTGAAGTTGGACTTCTAGGTTAAAGGATGGAGTGAGAACAGAACACAATTTAAGTTTAGAACATTCCATAAAAAAAGGAGGACATTAATATTAATAGTTTTGTGTTATATCTGATCAAGAAATTTTGAAATGGTTGACTGTAATCAGCATTCTTGGGTTGTGAACTACATTTAGAGGTAAGATTAGTTACCACCGAGGTAGAATAATTAATAGATTATTCAGTTTCTTAAATGCTCACCACTAACATTTTGTTTTTATTTTTGGGAAAACTGGCAAAAAAAATTAGTTTTGAGAACAGAAAATGAGCCATTTATTATTAATTATGAAAAATTGTTTTTTGTCTCTTCAGTTTAATTATCAGATTATCTGAAATTACTTCAGTGTGTTTCTGTACAGCTTTGTAGCAGTATGAAGTTGTTTAAAGTTACCACCACTATCTGTTTGGAGATACTTTCAGTTCAAAGTTTATAGTGTGACTACCATGACTGTCAAAATCATTAGTGGGTGTCACAGTGTATGAAGAATTTAAAAACCACAAATAAGACTAAATTCTGATATTCAGAAGATGTGCTCTCCCACATCACCCTAATAAACAGGCTGTTGCTATCCACTTATTGTCACTTGAAGCCTGTATATTATTAGTGGAATACTGAAATGTGAATAAAATGGGTAAATTTTCTATGATGAATATTTTCCCAATTTTAATTGGTGATTAGACACAAAGGTATAGAGACTTGAATGTTATTCAAACTTTATTGCTCAGTATATACTTTCAAGTAAGCACTCAAGCATTCTGTAATAAACTGCTGCCTTAGGAAAGTGACATTAGCTCCTCTGTTGGCTCAATATAGAATTCAGAAATTTTGGAAACTTCATTGACTCTATGCATAGGAATTTACAAGGTCTCATTGAAAGTCTATGTATAAATGAGTTAGAAAATTTTAAAGACAGCTTTCATATTTGAATTTGGTGGAATGTTATACATTTTTGTAGGAGTTTTTTATTCTGTGTAGGTGTTTGAGTTGAAATAAGTGTTGAGTAAGTTATAGGGCACAAATCAAAGAATTTGTATTTTGACTTGTATATTTGGAAAAAAATGAATCTGAATTAGAAGGTAGCCACAGTTCACTACTTATTTCAAAATCTACCCTCATGCAAAAACATTTTATTTGTATGTAGCATCTATTTCAGAAGCTGGGGCATTTAAACAGTCTACAGTTATTACGATACAAGGAATATTGTTTTTGTAAATTAATCAGGGAGAATAAATCTAGAATACTTAAATTTAAAGGGACATTGAATTAACTTATTAAGTTATTAATTCTACAGAAAATAATATTATGAGAGAGAGTTTGAAAAACACAGTACAAGAAGATAGATGCATGTGTATATAATCATTTAATAAGAATCACTTTTTGAACTGTATAGAAAATGCCCCTACTCTTTAGCTGTTGTCTTGTCAAGAGCAGTGGCAGAAGAAGTAGGTCACGAAGCAAAACTTGGAAACATAGAGACAGATGAGCAGTGTACAGAATCAGTGGAACGTAGCAATGAATGTAAGTAATCACAATTGAATCTACTTTAGGCAGATTTACTAACTTGATGTTACATTACAGAAAAGTTATGCAACTTTATATAAGAAAGCGTGGTGGACTCGGCTTAAATCAGACATGCTAAATTGGGAGTTAAGCTATGAAAAATTAATTTGGTTATGAGAAAATGTAGTTTTTACAGTGTTTCAAACTTGTGGCTTAAGTCAAGGAAATGAAGTAATTTAAGATATAAAATAAGACAATATAACCTGCTCATCTCTAAACCCAAATAATTAAATCAAAAGAGAAAAAGGTATGGGTTCATAAAAATGAGTTAAAAATCTAAAATATTTGTTTATTCAAGCTGAACTAAGGATAAGTAAACTGACTGTTTTAAATTCAGGTTTAAATTTTGTAATGAAAGCCATTGGTGTAAGACAGAGAAAGGTATTGTGTGTTATTTTTTAAAATGATCCTTTACAGTTTAGAGCATTTTTAAAGGTCAGTATCAGTTACATGGATAAACATCAAATACTTGAGAATGGGGGTGGGGATGTTACTGTAAAAGTTTTTTAATTGTTTAATTATCTCAGTTAACCTGCACTACTGGCTTTAAAGTTATCTTTTTATTGTTATCATCAAAACTGTGGCTACAACTACTGTTTAAGAGTGAATATCATCTGTTTTAGTTCCAACTTAAACATTTTAAATATATTAATCCATTTAAAGCTTTCAAAACTAAAATCCTAAATAAAGAAATGTATTGGTTTCTAGACATGGTTGAAAAAGAAAAACACACACTAAATCACTTTAAAGTGACATATTTTTTTATTTGTCATTTTTATTGTTTCACCAGTTTTATTGAGGTGTGTGTTTTGTTTTTTAAGTGATTGATGCAATCCAGCTTCATTCACAAGTCATTAATTTTGTGCATGAGCTGGCCCAATACTGGAGGTATCAGTATCAAGAGATGGTTACCACTTGTGTTTGGCCACATCCCCCAGTTCATGAGGTGTCTGTCTGTGCTATAAAAAACACTCGGAGAAAAATGGAAGACCGTCATGTAGTCTTGCATGATTTGAATGTAGCTTGTAATCTCCAGGTATGAAATTGTTTATGCATTTTTTTTAAATATTGCGAGGTTTTTAGTTTTCTGCTCTGACTTTGTATGTAAGAATGGTAAATTGTGTATAATAACTAGGATAAGTTTGCTAAATAGTTTGATTGATAAAAATCACTTTGTCTTAGTCATTTTTTCTGTTTTTCTTAGATTCGAATTAAAAAATGTATTTTATGTTCTTTCTGATTTCTCATGTTTATGCATGTATTACAAAAATCATGAAGTGTAGGTGGATTTCTATGTCACCTGCACTGTAATTTTATTAATATTTTTTTTATTTACAAAAATGTTTTCATTTTTATACCATTCTTTTGATATTATGATTAAAACTGAAGTTGAAGGGGATATGTCATCAGGTACATACTAATTTTGCATTCTAGTAGATTAACATCATGTGATGTAGACAGGAGGTCAAAGAAAACAACTATCTGAACCTTTTTAATTTAAGTTTACTAATATTTTTTTAAACAACTGGTATTACATTTTGGATTTCATTTTTTCAGTATGCCTTAGTAGATTGTGTAAATATCAATAAAAAGCTGAACACATTTATCAACCAATAATTTAACCATGAGAATCCATTAAACAAGAATAAGAAATATTTGTATTCAACTGAAACTTAACGTGCTTGCTGTCTCTTAATAAATTAAGTATAAATGAAACTAAACTTCCAAGAGCTGCCAAGGAGCAGTCACAGTGTTCCAAACTCATGTGCCATAAGAGAAATTTGACTTTGAAACATAATTGTCTGTGACTCACCAGTGAGACACATGACAGCATATGTATTGAAAGTATTTTTGAATATTTTAGAACAGAAATTAATATTCACCTAAGCATGGTATCTATATAAATATAATAGTGAGTGTTATATGGTTCATGTAACCACTTTGCAGGGTGTGGACAGATCTTCATCAAAATTGGTATGGACGTTCAATGGGTTTGTGCAGGGGTACCTACAAATTTTCAGTTTTATATTTTTTTACAACTACTTTGTCCCATGTAGATGTATCTTCACATCAAAGTGGATATTGAGATTTATTGATCCAATGGGGAGATACATACACAATTTTAGTTTTGCAGTGTGCAGTTTTTATGGGCATTTTTGTGTTTTTACCATTTTTTTGCCTTCTATTGATGGATCTCAACTAATTTTGGTAAGAAAGTATTGGATCCATGGGGGGAGATACAAATTTGCATTTTCACAATTTGTGTTTTGCAGTTTTTATGGTCATTTTCACAGTTACATATAAAGGAAATAGTTTTTCAAGTTTTAAGATAATCTTTCATTAACCATGAATTTACCTATCTTCTGTTCAGAGGACTGGAACACCAGCTAGTTTTAAATGAATACTAAGGTAATTCCCTTGCATATATAGTTGTAACATTGAGAGAACTGTCATGATTTGATGCATAATGGTTTTAATCTGGCACAAAATGTAGACTTTAGCCAATCACTAGAGATTTACAGTTTTACAAATTTAAAGACCAGCTTTCTGCTCATCATATTATACGTGGAGGATACTTGTTTATAATAGTTCAAAATTCAAAATTTTGATTTGATAATTAAGATTTGGAATACTAAATAATGATGCAGCATTATTTAGTCACTGATGTTACTTAGAAACTGAAATGTGTTACTGAAGAAGAATATAAATAAAATATGCTTAGTGTGTGTGTGATGTGTAGATTTAGGAGTTGTAAATATTATAGCTACTCTAAACTGTAGAATTAACAGTTGGAACTTGTACAGATCCCATTACCTTTTTAAACAGATATTTTGTTTAAGCTATTTATGCTCCCAACTTCCTTGTGGATCAATTAATTTGTTAGTTACAGGATCCCAGAAGCATGTGAATCATAAAAAATAAAGAAAAGAAAAACACCTTTAATATTTTTAGATAGAAAATGAATGATTTCATTCAGTTTTGTAGGTATCTTCATTAAACTGAATGTTTTAATGGAAAGAAACTGATAAAATTACTCAGTATTATTCAGTATGTGCAACTTACTAGTGGTGAGAAGTGTAAAAAGAAGATGTTACTTTGAAAGTTAGTGAAGTTATATATTTTTGAGTAATAGAATATTACTTGTGGTAGATGCTTTTATGATTCTTACCTGGAGTTTGAAGATGAATACCATATGTTACACATTTCTTAAGGGGAAATTTTTTTTTAATTTCTTTGTACAGAATGTAACTCAACACAGCTATTATGCCATATTTGATGGTCATGCTGGAATGGAAGCTGCCAGCTATGCTGCTGCTCACCTTCATTGGAACATAGCTCAGCATCCTGCATTCTTGACAGATACACCAACTGCTATAAAGGAGGCATTTAAGCTAACAGATGGACACCTTCTTGACAGATCATTCAGAGAGGTGAGGGTGCAGTTCAACAAATGTCAGTATGGATCACACATAGAACTTTGTATAATGTCCTCATCTTGATTGTGTGTTGATGAGGTCTACAGATCATTGTTAATCATGCTTTAAAGATATGTTTTTGGTTCTAAGCTACCTAAATAAACTTGGATAATTTTCTTTTATGCAACAGCTTGGTTAATTGAATTTCTTATCTTGGTATTGAAGAAGCTTCTGTGTAACAGGCTTAAGTTAATAGCTACAGGTTTAGACCTTTATGGCATGTACAGTTTTTTGATGACATTACCTTATAATTGTGATGTTTTTCAAGAAAGAAAATGATATACACTAAAATAAATTGTTCAAAGAGTGACATTTGCATATTTTCATTAAGTAAGTCAGTAACTGTTTTATATTTTATTTGAATTTTTGTCACATTACTTTACCACACAAAGCTTCTTATTTTATAGGTGACTTAGAAGTAAAAGTATAGAATATTCTATCAGTATCATAATTAGAATTATTCTAATTACTGTCACTTTTACTTTTTGTTTGTTTTTTTGTTAAAAATATCATGATGTTAAATTAAACTGTAAAGTTTATCATTAATTTGTGTAACTTTCTGAAGTAAACTTTATTTATAACTTGAAATATTGTTTACTTAATTATTGGGTGAGAGATAGTTAATCTGTGGCACTACTCAAAACAGCGACTTTATAAACTATGCTGATAACTTATTACAAGTATGCTTATTAAAAAAGAGAGGGAGAGAAATATCTTGTAATGAAATATTTTGTTATTCCAGAGCTTTAGTTTGTGGCTTTTTTGAGGAAGTTAACAAATGGTGAGCAATTGAGATACTAAAGTCTCAACTGGAAAAGGTTGCCTTTCCTTTTCTTTTTCTCCTTTTTTAAACAGCCTATAATTTTTTTAATGCTGAAAAAAAGCTCTTAAACTAAGTGAAAGTAGGTTTATAAATTTTCAGTTACTGATGTGTTTTATGTTTCTACATATGCAAAGAAAATGCATGTGAAGTCTTGCAATACCACTTTAGGTCTGACTATAAGAACTTTTAGTGTTACTATCCCAATGTTTTCTTTTAAGTTTGTACTGAAATCATGTGAATATTCACCTGATATAAATTAAAATAGAGTGGATAATTAACTAAAATTAGTGCAATTTAAATAAATTACAGATATGTTTGACAAATAAACTTTTGTTAAACAGTTTATTTTGAAAAATATAACACAACTTCAGATTTTTAACGTTTGTCATCCTAAATAAAATTTTAGTATTTTCAGCATGTGTTCTAAAGAGTTAAGGATACTGATTTAGTCACTGTTTTTAATTGTTTTTCTTGACTTCTGCATTAATTGCATGGTATAATGTTTTCATCTGGCAAAAAGTTAATACTGTTATTAATTTACACTGGTTATGATGTATAAAGCATTTGTTTTAGTTTTCGTGCTTTTTGCTTGAATTTTCCTTACTTTAACATTTTCTTGTAGGCATTATGTGTCAGATCAGTTTGAACAAAATGTTATTTGTGATGATGAGAACCCACTTGAAGTGAAAATGTTTTCTCAAAATAACTGGTATGGGTATTAAAACTTTTAATTAAATTAAGTACAGAACAATATTTTGACATTCTTAGGTCATCTTCAGGTTAACAAAGAGTTTGCAACTGGCTGTTGCCTGGCACATTTTTTAGGAATGAGAGAGTAGGGGAATTGTAGGGCATTGCAGTTAGATGTTACGTTATTAACTAGTATAATGTAAGTGAGTTCAGGCATAATAGAGTTTAAATAGATGACACAACACACACAGAAACACCTTGGACTTACACTTGTATAATCACTGTGGTGAAGTAATTCGTGATGACAAGAACCCACTTGAAGTAAGAATGTATTCTCAACATGGCTTATATTGGTATTAGAACTTTACTTAGATAAAGTACAGAACAACATTCTAATACCTATGTTATCTGTTCAGATACACAGTCATGTAGATGCAACTTTAATAAAACTGCACATAAAGTAAACTATAAAGTAATGGTATTTATAATAATGTATAGAGTATTAAACAGTTATGAGCATTCAGTGTATGACACAGTTTTATGAGTTGAAGCAAGGAACCTCGCAACATCAACAAAGAATAAAAAGTAGCTTACAGGTGTTTATAGCTATCTATGTAACAAACCAAAACTAAATTATTGTAAAGTAAAGTAAATGTAAAGTTGCATTGAAGGCAAGCTTAGCTGAATGTGCAGAAACATTTTAATGTATGTTTACAAAGTGATAAGTATGTGGTTTAGAATGTATCACACATGCATTATTTTAAACCTAAATAAGTTGAGTGAGCCCATAAAAATTGTATTTAGTAAAAATTTTAATCTTTTTTAGGAAATTACACATGGGTTAAGTATTGTTACGAAATACTTTGCAAACAAGTAAAAAAAAACTAAAGTTGAAATCAAAGCCAGTCATCACAAAAACACAGTGCCATCCTGTACCATAGTTGAACTAGGTAAGGTGATTTTGAATGGAAGAGTCAACATGCAATTTGGTCTGTTTGGACAAAAGCCTTTTTGACAGCATGAGTTTTGTATGATTTGTTCAAGAAATTTGCAAAAAAAGTTAGACAGATAAATGCAAGGGTATTATATATGTATATTAACAAAAAAATTTTGGCAAAGTCCAAAATGCATATTTTTATTATCTGGATAGGGTATAAAGAGTGGGTGTACAGCAGTTTGTTGCCTTATACGAGAAGACACACTCTACCTTACATGGCTTGGAGATTCTCAAGCTGTTGTTGTTCGTGATGGAGTACCTGTGGGTGTGATGTCTCCACACAAGCCAGATCGAGAGGTGAGGATATATTTTGTGATTTGACACTGCTCCTGGATATAACAGTAATCCAATATTATTAGGATAATAAATCTTGAATGTAAATGTTAGAAGGTTATGTTGCATTGAAAGTTGCATACAATGCATGTTTTTTCTTTAAATTGTGCGTCTTGTTTAATTATTTTTATATTGTTTGTTTTCTAAAATTAAGACTTAAATTTTTTTATTTTAATGTTTGAATTTCCAATTATTTAATTAGTTTTTTTCTATGATTTTGGTCAAAGATTATTGATACCACATTTTTAGTATAAAGACAGTTGCCTGCCATTTTTTATTTTTGACACTTAAAAAAATTTCTTATATAACGTGTTATATCTTCAGTTTATTAGTCCATAAGAGAGTAAAGTTTTGTTCAAAACTATATTAATATGAGTGAAACAACATATACAGCAAGTAAAACACTTTGTACCAAAATAGGTAATGTTTGTCTGAAAATAAAACTTTGTTAACTATTAAACAATCCCCAAATACACAACTTGCAAAATTTCAGTTTTATGCCTAACTTGATATTACTCATCTAGCTTGGCATGAAAGATTGTAAACAGAAAGTATACCACTGTTGATTTCTGACTGAAATGTAGTGTTTGAGAGTATGTTTTAATTTGATTTAGTAATTCATTTTCCAGATGAGGGTTTGACTAAGAAACAGAACTTATTGATTATTCAGTGGTTCACTATACTATTGCTTGGCCCATAAGAGTTATGATATACTTTTGTAGTTATATATTTGGAAAATGTCATGATGTGAATTGCTAGCTGTGTTCTGCTTCTTTTACAGATGGGTGCTGTAATAATCTTGTGATTCATCCCTGTAAAGGGTTGTCCTAAGATACCACAATGTGATTCACCCTTTTTGCAGATTGATTCATTAGAAGTTTGGTTACGATTTATCTTTGTAGAGATGTGTTTTGAAGGAGTCATAATGTGGCACAATAAATCTTGTACAGACATACTGACATTAACTCTTTGCATACAGGTGTATTCCCTTTTGCTTGTGTTGGGATTTTTGTAAAGAATTTAATTAAACTGCTTTACTATCAATGTACATGAATAAAAAAAAAATAGAGGGCATAGAAATGTAGTTTACAACTCATGTTTTTATTTTGTATTAAGTTTTAACTTTGTAATTAAAATGAAAAGATTTAAAGGTTCTCATTCTTCATATTTCTATCACATTTAGTTTCACCAATCATGAGTCTGATTCACAGATTCCGTTTTACTTTAATGACTAGTTCACATTTAATATAATTAAAGGATTAGTGTGTGCATGTTTGGGAAACTTTTTAAACTTCATTTAACCATGTAGAAATGAAACTAGGAGTAGGGTAGTACAGGCAATGTCATCACTTGCGTTATAACGTAGAAAAGGTATTTGAGGAGTGGTCTGACACCTCTTGGATTCCAATTACAGAGAGCAGTGTTTGTGTTAAAAGTTTTGAGAGTGAATTTCTTCACATAGTTATAGACACAAAATACCATTATTGGGGACCTGGGAGTAATATCACTTTAAAATGTGCCCCTGATGCCCAGGTTTCGAAAGCATTGCTAGTTGCAGTGCTCCTTACCAAGTTAGTTGAATGGTTTGCCATTTTTTATTAGACCATTCAATTCAAAATACCTTTTGTACTAGAGGTATTTTTTTATGTCTCTTGTGTTGTGGAACAAGTTTAACCTTACAGTTATTGAGACAATCTACATGACCATCATATTAGTTCAGAACTGTACGTATCTAACCTCATATGTGAATTGTCTGAGTAGGCCACTTAACTATTATAATTATTTTAAATACATGACACTGCATTTGCATACAAACCATTTTTTGGTCATGATACTTTGTATTTGAATGCACAAAGTTTATAAGACCTAAAACCTAAATTTTCCTTTAGTATATCTTTACTAATCATGTAATTTTTTCAAATGATTATGTCATTGTTGTTCTTAAGTTAAAGATACACTATCTTACTTAGATTACATACACTGTGTGTCAAGCCTATTTAAAAGGTTATGTAGATACTTGAACAAGTTAGTACAAGCTGAGAGGTTCTTTGCTTTGAACTTGCCTGTTTCATATAATCAATGAAGTATGACTTTGGTACAAAATGAAAGTCTCGTATTGCACTGTATTTGTTCTGATACTTATCTTGGGTAGATATACAATAATCTTCCTTTTGTCAAAACCTGTGCAAATGTATTACTATTTTTTCTGTCTCTGTCATGGATATAAATTACTTGTAGCAGTGTATTATTCACATTTCTGCCTTTGTTCTTTGTGGATGTACATTATTCTTGCTTTTTCATTTGTCCTGTGTGGACATGCATTATGTTGCAGTTTTACACTGAAAAAGAAGCTGGCCAATTAGGTAAAATATAGAAACACTAAGTAAAGATTTGTTTTGTTTATTCACTTTTATTATTTGTTTCCCTTTGCTGTGTGCATTTAAAACATTATTCTGTGCAACTGCAGAATCATCATCTTTCAGGCACTTTAACTGTACCTGAATATTATACAGGTATGTGCTATAAATTGTTACAATTTAAACCTGCAAGTTATTTGTCCTAGACTGAAACTGTACTCTCCTATCTAGCAGGAACAATGAAGGAATTCAGATTCTGACAGATTCCTGTTTCAGATAATTTACTTTATATGACATTTATTGTTTGTTTTCACACCTTAAATTTCTCATTTAAGGCTAAAGTAGTTCTCTGTAATTAGATGTGAGACTCATTTCGATGAGTAAATACAATCTTTGCGAATAGAAAACACTAAAACATTTTATTGAATTTAGTAACTATAATAATATTCCTGTATTAAAGATTATAGAATATTATGAATGTGAACTATTCTTGTCAGTTTATTTCAGTTAAATATTTCTAGTACTATTTCTGGCACCCCTTAGGCCAGAAAAGTAATTTTTTCCATTAAATGCAAGAATAAAAAAAACACAAAAAAACGAGTTCAAATTTCACAGATTTGAAATGTATATAAAAAAAAGAAGAATAAAACTTGTTTTTCTATATTTGTAGTTTTAATAAAAGTTTCTTGAGAGGAAACCACTTTTTTGCAAGTTTATTGCTTTTTTGTCACACTTTTATTATTATTGATGTGAAACTTAGATTAAATAAATTTTATGAAATTATTTTTAATGTAAATTTATTCAGCAGTAGTAGTAGTAGTAGAGAGGTCTAATTACACTTTATTTCAACTAGTTGTGTATGTTAATGCATGTGTTGCCACAGGCACAAACTGTGGAATCTTTCACCAATACTGGCCCAGCTGGTTAGGGAGTTTGACTTGTAATCTGAGGGTCTAGGGTTCAAATCTCTGTCACTCTAAACATACTCACCCTTTCAGCCATGGCGCTATTATTTGTAATGGTCCATGACACTGTTAATTGGTAAAAGAATAGCTTAAGAGTTGGCAGTGCGTGGTGATAACTAGTTGCCTTCTCTCTAGTCTTTTGCTGCTAAATTATGGATGGCTAGCAAACATAGCTTTTGTCTAGCCTTGCTCAAAATTCAAACAAATAAACAAACTTTCAATAGTACAGTACTACCATGTGTGACTGGGGGAATATATGAAGCCTTTAGAAAGAAAAATAATCACACAGAAAAATTCTTTAATTACATAAAACCAGTTCATAAAAGGGAGCTTTCAGTGATCTCCATGATAGTATAGATACTCTTCAAGTAGGATAATTAGTACATCAAGATTTTCTGAACCAATACATTTAAACAACTTAAAGTAGAGTTGTCATATGGTGATGGTTATTGAAGAGAACCTTTTGAGCTACAAAGCAATTATGATTATTCTGGACTTGTATATTTAACAAGATAATAAATAAGAATGTGAAATTGATAAAGGTCCACAACAGCAAAAATTTCATAAGCTTCTAACCATATTTTTGGAATAGTTATTTTCTTAAGAAAGATAACCAAAAATGCTAGAATCACAGCAGTGCCATTTGACCATTTACCTCCAGTTCCCTGATGCAGTTCCAATGTGTTTATGGTATATTTGAATATGGTCTTGGTAACCAGTATCCACACACAGTGTAGAATGTGAAAACTTTGGCAATATATTTGGTTTTGCAGAAATTCATTGCATTTTAAGTCTCAATATTGTGAAATTGTGTGTAATCATGTTCAGACTGAGAATAGTTAACAATGTAGGAGGCAGTTGGTTGGACATTCTTATGAAGTATCATTATTAAAACATTTAAGCTGGTGTACGAAATTTTAAGTGTTGCATTGAAATGCTTTTCAATATTTAAAAAAAAAGATAAATAAAAAATAAAAACTTGTGATAAATATTTATTATGTTTTTTCAGGATGAAAGACTTAGGATAGAAAAAGAGGGTGGATGTGTCCTCTTTATTGGTACATGGAGAGTAAATGGAACATTGGCTGTGTCCAGGGCTTTAGGTATTATATTTTTACTCTCAAGCATGGTTAGTAACACAAACAAGGAAATTTGCTGATGAAAAATATACATTTCTTTTGACAGTAGATAGATTTGTAACTTTTGTTTTCCCTTGACATTTATGTTTTGAAGTTTATTATTATATTATCTGGTATCTGGCAAGGTTTACCACAACTTGGATAACCTGAATATTGACACTTGTATGTGTAAAGGCAAAAGTTTGTAAAATGTTGCAAGTTTTTTTGCCAAAAGAATAAATGTTTCTGATAAGATTTACTATTTATTAGGTGCGTTGTTTGCCTTTAAGGAAAATAATTTATGCTGTAAAAATTCTTGTTAAACTTTTATCAGGTGTTACATGACCATATTTAGTTTTGCATAGGAAATTATTATTTTTTGTTTTAATTATAATGAAATGCTGGTTTGTGTAATGTTAATTAAATATCTTAACTCTTAGGTTAAGCCATATTAGTTGCTTCTGTATTGAAAAAAATCTATTTGGTGATTAGTAGTTAGGAGAATGTATTTGATACCAATAAGTTATGTCACAATAGTTTGTTAAAAGCCATGAGATTAGACATTTTCATCCAAGATTAGTCATATTTGATTACTACTGTTTTATTCTATTATTGGAACATAATACTGTTAGCAAGTCAATCAAAATTACCATTGTTATTACCAGAAATGTACAATATCAATAAGTTATTAAAAATTTTGTTATTATGGTTTCATTTATTTATTGTTTAGCTCAAAATGTTGTAATTGTAAGTACAAAGTCTGAAGAAGAAAGAAATGTTGGATAAAGCACATAGTTCAAGCAGATAACTATGGATTGATGATTGAAGTAAAATCATTGTTTTGAGCATTTATTTAGTGCTAATTTTAGGTAAAAAATAAACTAAAAAATGAGAAGTCAATATCTGTAAATTTGTTTTTGACCTTAATTTCGTTGACACATTTACTGTGGTTTTATAGTTATGAACCCCTTTCTTCTGGTTTATTTCTTACATACAGTGAGGGGGGCACAGAGGTATATCTGCAGACTTGCAACACTAGAAATTGGGTTTTGATACTTGTGGTAGGCACATTCTTTATGCTTAACTTCAAACAAACAAATGCTTAGTGTCTTCCCAGTCTGCAGGATGTTTATAGCAAATGGACAGCTTTATAAAGCTGTTTACTTCTCATCCTTTTAAAAAAATTATGTAGTAATTCCAATTTGCCCCCCCCCCTCCCTTCTATCAAACACCTCTGTACTAATAATGACTAATCTGATTTTTTTTCCACTGTAGAAACATGACTCAAATTTAATAGTAGTTCATTAGTTGTAGTGGTACCTTAAATGGTTTTTGTTCTTTACAGGCCTATCACATTATAGGTGTTGAGACTAAGCAATCTGTTTTTGTAAATAATGCAAAACTTTAGGATCCTTTTGAAGCTTGTCAAGATGTGTGAATTTTATTCATGAGGATTATTATGTATTTTATTTCAGAGCATACAACCATTAAACTAGCTGGTAAACAGAGCAGTAGTAAACTTGTTATGGCAACTTTTGTTATGTATGTATAAAACTGAATAGGTTTTTTCTTTAAGATAGAAAAGGAAAATGAGTAAATTTTAATTATGTTGTTACACCATCTGTTTAACTTATTAGTGCTTTTTATTATTACTTATATTTTCATAGGAATTGCATAAAACTCATTGAAAGGTTGTTCTTTCTGTAGGTGATCCAGAACATAAGCCTTATGTCAGTTGTGAACCTGATGTCATTACAATTAACTTGGATGGCACAGAAGACTTTGTGGTCCTCGGTTGTGATGGCCTGTGGGATCGAATGACTCCTTCAGATATAATTACATCTATCTACTGCTATGTTAAAGAAAGCCCTAATAATGTAGAAAATCTATCTTCACACTTAGTATACCAAGCTAAAGACAAAGGTTCCAGCGACAACATTACTGCAATTGTGGTATTTCTCACAGACCCAAAAGATCTAGTTAACAGGCCTATACCTGCTCCTGTGATGTTCCCGCAGTTGCAAGGAGAGTTGGGAACCTTTAATGGCACACCTATTTCAGATGATGCTCCAGTGTCAATTCATGACCCACAGTTGTTTCAGAACAATAGCAAGTGTCAATCACAATATAATCAGTGGAATCTAAAATCTTTTACTGGTTCTGATTGTGAAAGACAGCAATTAGAGTTATCTCTGAGCAACCAAGCTGGTGCTAACGGTCCCGAGGAAATGTCTCGACCCATCACCATGGGTGTTATGCCTGAGAGAACAGAGCTTAGTGAATTACCTACTCCACCCATTGATGAGATAATGAAATCGGGGGAGTTTGAACCATGTTTGGAAAATTCTATAAATAAGGTGGCTCAAGATGAAGGTATTTCTCCAGTGAGTCTTGAGAAGGAAGGGCTAGGACAGCAGCAGTTAGCTAACTATCATGAAAGATTTGTTGCTTCTGTATCAACAAATCACACAGAAGTCCAAGAAGTAGCAAGTAAGATAGTACAATCAGCCATTGAATCAGCTGTCACTGTTGTTCAATGCAAAGAGGGGCAGTTGAACTCAAAAGATCTTGAAGAAGGTAAAACTGGGCAGAATACTTCATTTCAAAACATCTTCATTAGTGCTGAAGAATCATCAAAGTACCAATCTGAACATGAGCAGCAGCCAGTAGAAACTGAAAATCAAAATAAGCCTAGCATTGCAGTTGATTTAGAACAGAAGCCATCAACAACTCCAGAAAAACCAGTACCTGTTTCTAATCAAGAAGAACCAACAGTTGCTTCAGAACTTTCATTAGAATCTGTTCAACCTATGTCAACTCTACTATTTGATCCTGAACAGCATTTACACACTCCACAGAAGAAAGACAAAACAACACAACCATTGCTTACCCCACAACCTGAAACTGGACAACCAATACTTATTCCAGAGGATGTAGAAATGGAACACATGCTTATCTCAAAACCTGAAACTGAACAATCTTTACTCACTTCACAGGATGTTGAAACACAACTATTACTTGCTTCTCAAGATGTATCAACACAACCAGTACCAATATCACAACCTGAAATTGAACAGTCTTTACTCACTCCACAGGATATATCAACACAACCAGTACCTACTACACAACTTGAAACTGGACAACCTATACTCACTCCTCAAGATGTGTCTGCACAACAAATACTTAATGAACAACCTTTACTCACTCCTCAAGATGTATTAGCACAACCAGTAGCTACTGTACAACTTGAAACTGAACAAATAATGCCCTCTTCACAAGGTGTATCAACACAACCTGAAACAGAACAGCCAATACTCACTCCACAGGATGTATCAATTCAACTATTACCCATACTACAACCTGAGAAAGAGACAATACTACCAATACTCGTTCCTGAGAAGGAACCAACACAACCAGTACCTGTTTCACAATTTGAAATAGAGTTGCCAACAGTTACTTCACTGGAAAACCCAGCACAATTATTAACTTCCCCAGAATTTGAAACTGAATATTCATTACATGGAATAGATGAACATATATTTCATTCAAAGGTAGAATCACATCAATTATTACCAATACATACTGAAACAGCCTATGTTTCAATCAGTTCTGAAGCTGAGCATTTAAAGCCACAAGACATACTAACTGTATCTTGTAAAGAACCCACTCCTTTAACAGTTTTTAGCAATAACCAAGTTTGCCCTATTCAAACAGAACCTCAAGTCATAATCACAAAGGAAAAAATTGAGAAAACTTCACATGAACTTGTTGACCTTAAGAGAGAAGACATGCCAGCAGTGAAACAGAGTGTAATGTCTGACCCTGAAGAATGTCAGAATGTTCTGGCTGCTGAAGCACTAGATGGCTCTTGCCATATACGTTTTGTAGAGGAATCTTCTTCATTGCTTGTGACTAAAGAAGCAGATGAAGTAACAGAAATACCTGAAGAAGTTCTAACAGATAAAACAGAAGTTAAGTTCAGAGTCATTCCAGATGCTTTGTCAGAAACTAAAGGGCTCTTTGAGGATGTTGACTCTGAAAAAGATGGAGAATGGAAGTATGTTGCAAGTGAAAAGAAGGTGGAGCAAGTTCCATCATCTAAAACTAAAAATGTGCAAAAGGCTGCTCTATCTAAGTCTCTTACTTCATCAAAGACTGCAAACAAGTCTGGAATAAAAGTTAACAAATTATCCCAAGAAATCAAGACTAAACCCAAACAGCCCTTTTCTGAACCAAAATCAGAGAAAATAAATGTCAAACAAGATCGAGGAAATGCAATAATAAAAACAAATACTACTTTACGACAACCACCATCTAAAAGTAAGACTAGACAAGAAAACAATATTACTTCTAGACTAACTCGTACTCAAGTTCTGAAGAAACCAGCAGTAACTGGTACAGTTACTCCTGCACCTTCTTCCATGAAGTCTGTTCCATTTACTCCCTCTTCTAGACTTGTTTCAAAACCAGTCAGTAGTGGAAGTACTATACAAAGACAGCAGTTGGTCAAACCAAAATCTAAACCAATACCACAAAAATGCAGTGATTCATCAACAGTTATTTCTTCTTTCAACAAAATACCAAAAGGACTTTCTGGTACATCAAAAACAGTGGGCCAGAAATCATTAACTCCTCATACAACTCAGAGTAAGTCTGAAGCAGTAACCAAAAAACCTCCTGTGACCACATCTAGCACACTCGGAAACTCAGCATCTCTTCCAAAGCAAGCAGCGCAACCTGTCATAAAGCCGTCTTCAAAAACCCAACTAACTTCTGGAAAATCTTGCACTTCAGTGTCTCAATCAAGAGCCACTCCAAAACTACCTAGCTCCACAACGAAAAAAACTGAAGTTGTTAAGAACACATCAGTGACTCATACAACCACAACACAAAAGGCAGTTGTGGGAGATAAAAAAACTAGGCCAGCATCAGCTACTCCTCGGTATGCATCAGGTGCAAATAAGCAGAGCAAAGAATCAATGAACAAAGAGATTCTTACAGATGGTCCTAAGAAACACCAGTCTTCAACAGCTAATAAGGAGGAAAAGCTTCAAATTACTTCTAATTCAACAACTGCCAAGAAGGTTACTGTGTCTCAGTCCTCAGTATCTAGTGTACCTGTGAAACCCAGACCTCAGAGTAAAATTTCAAAGAAAAACAGTAGCATTAAGATTGATTCTGTAACAAGGAAGACACCCAAAGAAGGAAAGCTGTTAAAAGAAAATATTGAATTAATGGAGAAAAATCAGCTAGATATATTGCCTTCTTCCATTCAAGAAAAAGGTTCTCTTGAGGAACATACTAAAGAGGTTTCTTTAGAGAAGGTTGAAATTATAGCCTGTCCTCAATTAAGTGTGGAAGATTCGTTTGCATTGGCTAAGGAAAGTGCAAGTATGCATGAAAATTTAGCTGCAGAATGTAAAGAAGAAAGTACATAAATGTGAACTTTCTCACTTGTCTTTATCCAAGGAACTTTATGTAAATGGTCTGCTTTGCTAATAACAGGAACTTTCCTGACCCTTGCATTGTATGCTACCTGTGTAGTTAAGAAGCTATAACCCGACAATGGATTTCTGAGCCAGAGGAGGGCTGTCCATGACATATATCAAAGTAACTGACAGTGAGAAAAGAGAAGGGTTTTGAATGTGAAAATATTTAAGCTTTAAGTAGAAGCATCTGAAAACCTTAGAATATTACCCAAACAATTTAATAACATATAGCACAGTTGGTGCTTTTATTCAAGAATAATATGTGGCTTGTTATCTGATTTTCTTTTTCACTTGCATTATGTTAGCCAAAACGTACTTATTTACCAGACTGAATAAGATACAGTTTAAACTTCAAATGAAAGCAGTGTCACCTTATTGATGCTCCCTACCATCTGAATAACTGCATAATGATTTAAAAATGATGCATGAAGTTTATGTACATGTTTTTTAAAGTATCACATTTCCTTTACTTTATTTCTAACACTAGTACTAAATAGTACATTTTTACCTGAAATTAAAGAAAAAAATATTGAACACAAAAGCTGAACAATTAATGAAAATGTTCAAACATATAAACCTGTTTTTTAACAAAAACACTGCTACTTAAAAGAAAACTCATTAGCTATTAACAAAAAATGCATACATGTACGGATAGTTAGTACTGCTGGAATTTTCTAGAAATGCTTTGGTTCAACGTTTTCACTTTAAATCTTTTTTTTTATATACATATTGAGTAAGAACAAACTGCCTTGGAAATGACAAAAGATACAACTTTATATAAATGAGGTTGTTCATATGATAGTGTTATGCTAGTTAGGTTCATTTTTATTTGATCATAGTGGAGACAAATCCCATTGTGTATTGTACTTGTCTAAAGATAGTATTTTACTGATTTAAATAAACTATTTTGATATCTGTTGCAACTAAATGCAGATCAATGTAACAAATGTAGTGGATTTAAGCACACACATATAGGTATAAGTAGAATCGTTGAAACTTGCAAGAAATATTTTAGCTCAATGTTCTCCTAAGGCTCTTTCAATTAAGAAAAAAATTGCCTTTGAGATAAGAAAAAGATGAGTTTGCAATGAGCTTGCAGAAGACCAAACTTGTGAATAGAAAATGTTTTGTGGTTTATTTTATTACAAACAATTGCATGTTTTTTCAAATTGGTGTGCGTGATAAATGTGCAGCTATAGAATCTGTTAAAGTGTCCTTATCTGGAATGTTCATAGTTTTATCTGTCAGTTGTTTTTACTTTTAAGATGAATTACTGACATTTTATACCTTATAAAAGTTTTATAACTTAAAAGTACAATTTCATTGTGACATACCCACAAGGATATTTTAGTAGCATATAACTATAGTGTTTCAAGATTTCTAAGAATTGTACTGTTTTTGTTTTTTTAACAACCCAGGCTAAAAATGTTTATTTTTTAACATTGTGAGTGAATAAAAAGGTTGCATTTTATTAATAGAAGTACAAATTGTTTATTATCTATGCAAATAATAATTAGTTTAGTTTGTATAATAAACATTTAGGAGATATCTAGTAATATACTAAACTAGCTTCTTGAAATTCACATCCTTGTCATGCAAAGTGATTATCTATTTCCTTAAAGAATTCTGATGGTAACAAACAAGATACAGAATGCGTGTAATACCAGTGCATTGTTTTCAATAAAGTTCCTGTTGCAAACTTGGTTTGATCCCATGTGTTTTATTTAAATGTGAAAATGTGGAAAATATATCAAATAGACCACATGATAAAAAACATACAGCATATTTAGCTTCAGAAATGTAATGTTAGTTATTTCTTTGGCAATCATACCTATGAAATGTTTAATAACTTTGAAATTGATGAGAATATTCGTATGTTAAAAATAGGTACTGATTTGAATATTCTAACTTTTTTTTATTTAACCACATTTTACTTTGAAGTGACAACAGCTATTGTTTTATTAAATATATTTTTGCAGCATATTAAAAGGCTATCACTTGTCCATTGTTTTTTAGAAATTGAAAAAATGCTAAAAGTATTTTTTTTTTAAATAGTAGCATATTTAAAAATATTAAATTATTATTCCTAAAAGAATACTCCCACACCAAGACTGAAATTTGTGTGGATCTGAAATCCTGTATTTTGTCAAATACATAGCTGGCCAAAATCTTAAGGCCAATGAACATAAAGAAAAATTATCCATTTTGTATTGTTAGATTCAACCCCTTATTTGAGTAGAACTTTGAAAGACAACAATAAGAAAAGGGAAAATAAAAATAAACTCTTAGCATTTAATAGGGAAAATGTGAATACTATGAAATTGGTCAAAAGTTTAAGACCATACTGAAATGAAGCATTAATCAGTAAACGTAATGAAATTTAGTCATCTGTGTTCAAGCATAAGCGTTGTCAACACCTCCCACTGATATCTCCTGTGTTACCTTGGGTAAAATCATGGCAAAGTTTGAATGTGGCAGAATTGTCAAGCTGCAAAAGTAACGTCTCTCTCAATGTGCCATTACTGGTGAGATTGGGCGAATTAAAACTGCTGTTACAAATTTCTTGAAAGACCTTGAGGGATACGGTATGAGAGTTTCAAGTGGTCAGCCCAAGAAAATTTCACTGGCGTTGAGCAGGAGGATTCAAAGGGTTTTCTGGCAAGAGACCAGCCAATCATTGAAGCAGATTAAAGCCCTTATGGACTCGGAATGCAGCTCAAGAACAATAAGACGGCATGTACGAGAGAAAGGCTTTAAACACCGTAAACATTGTCAAAGGCCACGCCTCCTTCCACACCACAAAACAGCTCAGTTAAACTTTGCTGAGAAGCACTAAACATGAAATGTATAAAAGTGGATGAACGTTTTGTTTTCTTCACTGATGAGAAAAAATTTAACCTGGATTGTCCAGATGGCTTTCAACATTACTGGCACGAATAAGGACAGCCTACAGGAGACGTTTTCTATACAACACAGTGGAGGAGGTTCCATCAAGATCAGGAGTGGTTTCTCTTTCTATGGAACAATGGAGCTTCAGGTTATACAGGGGCATCAAACAGCAGCTGGCTACACTGGCATGTTGGAGAGAGCATCCTTATTGACTGAAAGCCCTTGCTTGTGTGGAAATGACTGGATCTTTCAGCAGGACAATGCTGCAATCCACAATGACTGCAAGACAAAATACTTTTTCATGGCGATTAACGTGATTCTTTTGGACTATCCAGCATGTTTGCCCAAACTGAACCCCATTGAAAATGTTTGGGGTGGATGGCAAAGGAAGTATATAGAAATGGACATAAATTCCAAACAGTGCATGATTGTTGTGAAGCCATCTTCACCACCTGGAATAACATTCCAGCAAGCCTTCTGCATACACTTATATTGACCATTCCAAAGCGAATGTTATTTGCCATGATGGCCGTGTGACTCACTACTGAAACATTTTGTTTCACATTCCCTACCCTGTTTCAGACTTCGTTTTGGTATGGTCTTAAATATTTGACCAGCTAGTATTTAGGCTATTTTCATAGTGTTTACATTTTCCCTTTTATTTTTATTTTCCCTTTTCTCATTTTCATCTTTAGAAGCTCTACTCAAATAAATGGTTGAGTCTAACAATGCAAAATGCTCATGCCAGAAGTGTATGTTTACTTGTGAAACTGAGGCAACCCAAAGTTTCACACTGGCCAAAATTAAATATAAAGCTCAACTCTGGTACCCAAATTTTATTATTTCATAGGTTTGTTTCTTAACTGAAATTGTAAACTTGGGATGATGGTTGAAAAACGACTATTATGCCAGGGCCTTTGACAAGCAGCTTAATAAAATTATGTAAAAATTTAAACATTTCCATTAAAAGAAAAAAAGTAATGTTAATTTACAGTATCATTATAAAACAATACAAGCCCTAGAACTTGATTAAAACTAGAGAACCTTGGCACTTTCAAAAGCACTCATTTTATATTAAGATTTCTTGAACCTAATGTATACACTTTCCTGACATCATTATTATGTATGTTCCTTAATTAATAAATGTGTGTTAATTCTGACAACAAATTCAATTTCACAGAACTTTATTAAGAAATTTACAGTATCTATACATCAATTTTATAGTCCATAAATTTTTTAAAAATCAGGTAACTTGTATTTAAATTGAGCTTACAGAAAAATACTTTCATTTTTCTCAACTAGACTGTTGTTTTATGCCACTATGAATATGAAATCACAAGCCTGCAAAAGAAATTTGTCATTAGTAGTCAACAAATTAACTCCTAAAAAAATGATTTAACATAATAACTAAGCTATCAAACTGATAATACTATACTGGCCCAATGATAAGGCTGTAAAATTCAGAGTTGCTTTATAATCGTTACTGACTACAGCCTACTCTAGCCTCTTGCTAGCTGTCTGCTCAATTTAATTGCTAGTTCTTTTACCTAATCCACCTGCAGGCTGTTCAGGTACAGTATTGATTTGTTTGTACCAAAAAGAAAAAAAAAGGGAGATATTATGACACTAATTTTTTTTCCTTTCTCATGGTTTCTGAAAATGAGATTGACTTGTATGGTACTGGGTACGACACACTACATTAACTGTAACTACTAATATGCTTTATTGAAATCATCATTTATTACCAATTTCCCCAAAAAACTTTTTTTTGGCCATCAGTAATGGAATAGTTAATACATATAGGTTTTAAACATTTTTTTTTATCTATTTCTCTTCAAACAATCAACTTAACAATAATTCACTCTTACATCTTTCTCAACTAATTTCAACTGTTAAGTAATAACCAAAATGGGCAAACTTGACACATAAGCAAGGAATCTACTGATTATTAACCTGTAGGCCAAAACAACTTCAATGGTTAGAAGGAAGATAATTGAAACTACTTCACAGTAAGCACAGTCCAATTTGTTAAGTTTGTGTTAGAATACAAATAAAAAAAACATCCTTTATCTCCACAAGTAAGTATGGATTTTGTTCTTGAAACATAAACCATCTCAACTTTAAAGCTTTTTCATAAATCCCATTTACATTTTAAAACATTTATAAATACACTGATTTAAAAAAAGAGAGTAAAGTTCTTCATAAACAAACAAATATAACAAGCAAGTTTATACAAAATAAATCCTGTTTCACCAAAATCTTGTACAAACACTAGGTTACAATGAATTCCATTTAATCACTCCATTAAAAGCATATTATAATGTTTATCTTGAAGTACCAGCTATTTTTCCTGTTATCATTGAAATCAAAGATAAATAAAATCTGGAAAAATTCTTAAAAGTATAATTGGGGTCTGTGAAAATGTTTGGACAAAAGCATGTGAAGTTTAGCTTAAATATTAGTTATGGATTACAACTTAACTCTTACTGTACACCAATAAGTAATCTGATTTATGTTACAGAATTTGTGATGTCGTTATAAATATTTATGATTATTAGATTGAATTTTCATTCAAAGCTACACAATGGGCTCTCTGAACCCTGTAAACTGTCGGAAATCAAATCTAGATTCTAATGTTGCAAGTCCATAAACATACCACTGATGCATTGAAGACTACTTCCTTACACTGTCTAGTCTCGTCTAATGACAAACTAAAACTAAATATTCTTAACCCTTTCACAATGGGTGGGTTTTGCTGCACATCAGTCTCTTAATGATTTATTGTTAAAAATGTAGTGAGTAATATTACTATTTCTATATATCAATAAAATTGGAATCAAAACATAGATTATATTTTAGATTTTAATATTATGTGTTTTAATTTCCTAATATAAAAATATATATAAACTACATACTGATTTGTGTCACATATCACCTCCTCATGTCTTGTTACTCTGTTTATATTTTTTAAATGCCTACCACTCAAGTCTACATTCCATTAACAAATTAGAAACATGAATTTTTGATACAGGCAGTCATGAATATGAACTTAAAACCTCCCACCAATTGGATTTGCTGAGAAATCAAAGTATTTAACAAGTCAACTAGAGAGATGTTTCCTCTTATTCCACTCTTTCCAAACCTCTTGTTTAATTCTACCTACTTTTCTTGATGTTTTTATAACCAATAGAATGGATAAGTTGTACTTCAAATGATTCTGACTATTGTTTGTAAAGAGCTTGAAAAGAGGAAATAATAATTTTGTCAAAACTGTTGAATGGTGATGACTAAGTTGTTGTTCTGAATGGATATTAATTTTTTTAAGCACAATAAAATTCTATTTATACACCCAAGCAAGTTACAGATGTTTAGGGTATGCTTTCAGAGTAATTTATTTTTGAAATATGTATTTGAAGCCTGATATTCCTTCACACTCCACTCAAAGAAGTAATTAGGCTTAGCAATAAAGACACGGCAAAATATTTTCTTATCACCATTACTTTGTGTAAGTACTAGAAATAATTGCTTTCTATACAATTTTTCTTTACTGTACTACATTTTACAAAACAAAAGAACACTAAAATTTGAGCATTTATGAGTGAATATATAGATATATATGTAATACATGATAGCCAAAATATCAGTGTAGTTTGTAAAATATTGGTATTACAGTTAAATTTGTAGGGCAAAGCAGTTAGGCCTATCAAGCTTGTGTTTTTCAAATTGTCTAAAGTGAGAAAGTAAAAGCAAATGATGCAACAATAGAGAAACTTTACCACAATATATATTTATTCACGATATTTAGAAATGCACAGTGAAAGAAAGCAATGAAATGTTGTACAACCTCATCTAAATAAATGTATGCAAATATTTACTCGCAAGGTACATTTAAAAACTGAAACAGTTGTACAGTTTTACAAAATTGTTCACATTCTTGAACAGATTGTATACAACTTCCAGAAAATACATACGACAGAAACTATAAATGAATATCAATCTAAGCAAGAATGTTTTTGAAAGAAGATTAAACTTATAATGTTTGCAAAGTTAAGCAAGTGTGATAGATAATACTGAAACCTGAGTTCTTATTGGTTTACAAATAAGTTCCAGAAATGGAAATAGGATTTTATAAAGCATGGGCTTAGATAACATCTTTAGACACCTATGCCACTAAAATCTGAACACTCCAATACAATTACCAATTAATTCAAAGAATTGCGGTGTTTATTGAACTTAACCACATAACAAAAGTTTTGAGAAGTTCAAAGTGTAGAAAATCTTGTGAAGGGTACACGTTGAGTAGAATACATGCAAAAGCCAATAAATTAAGCATCCTGTTGTCAGCATAAACGTTTTCAATTATTCTAAGTGCAGTGTGATTACTCTGAATTTTCCAATAAAACATTTTAGCACACATGATCCAATACATTAGATATGGTGTCCTTAGAGCAGTGGTCGAGCTGATTATCTTTTCACTCGTGCTTTATTGCTTTCAGGGTATCTTATTAGGGTTATTACACATAAACAATCTATTGAAACAGGTGGTGACTTATTGGTTGTATTTTAGTCAATGACAATAAAATAAATATGTTAAGTACAAAATGTGTATATTATACCAAGCCCACTGTGAAAGGGTTACACAATGCCCTATGAATTAGGATTGTTATTACATCATTATTCCAACTCACTCAGCAAGTCAACATTTTAGTTACTTTTTAAATGAATGCTATTTATAAATAATATGTTCTGGAGTGATGATACCTACTGTTATTAACTATTTTTGGTTCAAAAAGTAAGCTGTTTAGTTTTTATCCTTCCAAGATGATTTAACATTTTATACAATTATTTTCCTTACTTAATACTGTAAGTTATCTCAATATTTCAAAGAAAATACCACAGCAACAGCTATTTTTCAATAACCAAGAATATGGGTAAATATGACAGAAAAGAAACAAACAACTTACCTCACAAAGAAGTAACAAGTTTGTTATACCACACATTGAATTAAGACTAAAATTTGGATTCATAGTACAGTTGTTAGCATGTTGGGTAAGACCAATATTAAGCTGTTCTTGAAACTTTTGTAGAGGTAGATGGCTATACTAGATAAAGAGAGGAGATACCAATATTTAGCAAACACAAATAAACCACAATATGAGAAGTTTTCAGTGTAACAAATAGCAGTTTTATACTGTTAGACACAAAATTAGATTTTACAATAGAAACTAGTGTTCAGAATGAAACAATTATTTTCCTATCAAGAATTCTGGTGCTGCATGAGACTTGTCCAGTGAGTAATAACAATATTCAAATGAATTACTTTTTAATTTAAAATTACAAAACTCCTGAAGTTTGCTTTAATTATGTATTTCTGATAACAATAACCTAGTAGAAAAAAAACAAAATCCTAGTATCATACAAAAAAAACTTTTGTCTCTGAAATTTGGAATATTTAAAATATCAAAACAATACTTTTGTTTCTTTTTTGTATCTATAAATATGCATATAATATTCACTTTTGTCACCGGATGTAAAATGTTGATATTCTAATATAAGAATATATTTAAAATCCTTACTTCAGAAGTAATTTGTAGCCCACATGAACAAGAAATCACAGAAGCAGACTCGGTAAGAGGATTCCTATAAATAAGCAGTAAAAATCTGCTAAACGTACCCAAACTCAAAAACCAATTCAAAATGGAAACACATTTGAACTTCAGCAAAAACTAATAATTTATTCAGTGTGGTTAAAAGCAATAGCCCAATAATTTATGAGTACAAACATAGCATAATAAATTACAAAATATCATAAATACATGCCTAAAAAAATAAAGTGAAAAAATTGAATATAATAAAAAGGTACTAGAAGTTACAGTGAAATAAAATAATGGATTACCCCTTGAAAACACATCTATAAAATAATGTAGAATTACTGACATTATCATTTAACTTTTCCATTCACAAAGTAGTTTTCAAAGTATCTTATTCTCTAGTTATTATTCCTATGACTAAATGTTTCACTTGATGATTTAGTCTTTGATTCAGTGTGTGAAATAATTACATTTTTCTATATTTTTTGAACCAAAACTGAAGACAAACTAAGTTAAATTAAATGACCAACTTGTAATTAATGTAATAAATTATCACAAAAAATATGTAATAAAAGAAAGCAAACAAAGTTGAAAGGAAATTGTAAAGCTAATAAATAGGGTTTGCTCATCATTTGTTCAAGGTGTACCAACAAGGCTAGATAAAATATTAACAATAATCAGACTGTAGTTTTAAGTTTTCTCTGCATCAGTTAAATAATTATCTTAGGGTATAAAAGATAAAATAGAACAATTTGATAAGCGTGGGATTTACAAAATTCCTTGTGCCTGTGATTGAATGTACATTGACCAAATGTGTAGAAATTTGAAATGCAAAATTAAAGAATACAAGGGTGTGGTACATAAATATAAAATAAATGATTAGCTTTGACAAAAAGTATACGAAGCACATCTCGCATTATAGAGTGCAAATATGCTAAAGTCATAAAACATGCCTAGTTTAAGAGAAAACTAAATTCTAGAGGATTTGCTATGATGCTAAGGGTGTAATGAAAGATTATGTAAATGGGAGGTAATGTAGAGATACATACACCAAAGTATGACGAATTAATCCTAATGATGGTGGTGTCCAAAATCACTGGAAAAAAATATTCTTTTTAAGGCTTTGTCCCATTTTTAATAAAGCTATATACTGTGTAACTATATAAAGATGTACGTTTATGTTTAATATTTTAACAGTACTAATTTTACATACTCTCTTCTGAGTTTCTATACAGCTACTTCTGAAACATGAAACTTATTTCAATCAGTCACACAAAGTACCCATCAGTAGTTAAATCTTTCATTTTCTTTACATTTGCCACAAGGCATTTCTGTCCTGAAAGCCATAAGTTCATTCACTATGTTACCGATGTAATGTCATTATGCTGTTGTATCACTGTCTGACTGGTTAAACAGCAACTAATCAAAGTATAATCTATTAATGTGTGACTCTGCTCTGGTGTAGTTCATTTTTATGTGAAAAAGATGTAATCTCATAATACTGACATCTTATACTCATTTTATTTATTATTTGCAGGCCATAAATTCTCAGTGTGTCATTCATCATGGTATTATGTATTTGATTAACAACTATTCATTTTACCCTTATGTTGCTGATTCAGTGACGGTTTGTGGTAGTGGAGAGAAAGTGCCAGATTACAAAACTGAGGAAAAATAAGACAATTGTACATTTCACAAATACAATATTTGTTCACAACTATGGTTTTGCCAGTAAAAGTTTCACCACAATTGAGAGTAAATCATGCAGTTATGAAATAAACAGTTGTCTTGTTTTACTTAATTCTGTAATTATGGAGTTTCAGTAGGTACCAACAGCATCAAATATAAATTATATAAATGCCAGATACATGTTAAAAGGATACTTAAAATATAAAAAAAATTGTGAATATGCATTCTGGAGGTTCTACAAGTTATACAAATACAAAGTGTACAATGGATAATAGTTCTTATTTCTCATAAGAACTTTGGATTTCAATTTGTCAGAGTCAGACCATCATTGTAAATGAACAGAAAATAGAGTACGTATACCTTTATAATTACTCTTGTTTGTATACAAAATACTTGTATATTTTACTAAAACCTTATCCTAAGGCATGTATATACACACAGTAAATTCAAAATTACAATCAACATTACTTCCAAGACAAATTTGGCTTGAGCCCTGTGAACATTTGTTAAATCAAGTTTTACTTAACAGGTATCAAAACAATACTTAGAGATTACTTCTTTGCAAAAACTTGATTTTTATTTGAAAAACCTAATGACTAGCACTGCCATTTCAGTGAAATTAGGTTGTATAAAAATTTAGCCAATCTAAACTGTTTTGTTTGATACCTTTGACATACTGGACATATAACCTCATCTCTCTGTAACCATTCAAGATGACACTGTTCAACCTGTTCTTTTTCTTCCAATTTTTGAAGCTGTTGTTCTAGAAAATCAAAATGTATCTATTTATAACTATATTTTAATGTCATCCCATTACTCTGATTTGTTTTTCTCCAATTCAATTTACTGAAGAAAGCTTGTTTTCAATATTAAACAAATAACAGATTACACGAAACTGAGGTGAAACAGGTGAAAATTAGAGAATCCCATTCACTGCAGAATAGTTTTTTAAACTATCACAAATTCAACACACTTTATTTCCCATGCTACATTTCTACTTTTACAGGTTTAAAATTTACAATAATTAAAATTAGTTTTCTTATTATGTCAAGGTACATACTATCTGACAAATGTTATTTAAGTACTTTTACATGCATGAATATAGCAAGTTCCACACTGTTACAAATTAACTTAGTTCATCAGCTAGTTTCACTTTTCCATACAGCTACTTCATTTCTGTTCATGTGGAGATTGAACCAGTCATGAATTCTCGATGAAAAGCAAATCATTAATACAAAAGCACATATTCAATTTAGGCTATTCTTACTCTTAATTTTGCATTTTTAACAAACTACAATGGAAAAGTACTTGCAAAAGTGATCTCGTTAGCAGTGGCAGCACCAAGATATTTTCATTGGGGATGCTGAGGTAAACTGTGGAGGGGCTTCCCAAAATGCCATCAATATGAAGTATAGATAGTAAATTATAATAATGTAAATACCAAGATACATTTAAGAAATGTGTGCTATTTTGAACTGCATTTTCAATGCAGCTTTCATTCTAAACTCATTCTCTTATTAATAATTCATTATTACAAATTAGAAATAATCTGTTTATGAAAATATGCGTATATGTAAAAGAGAAAGCTCACCTAAATTCCACCCAATGTAATACATAATAATAAAGAAAATCAAGATTAGCTTAGATTGAACATTTAATATACCATTAAGAGTAAAGCTACAAATATAAACAAATACAACATAAAGACATAGTTTACATAGCAGAAAGGAATTATCCCATGTGAAAATAATACACTCTGAGGAAAAGTAAAGTCACTATCAGGCTAACTATCTTTCATCATGTTGTGTTTATAGTCAATAGTAATTCAAAACAATACACCTGTTCTGGTGATTGGTAGCAAATGTGTCTATAACATTATCAATATCAAGTTGTTTTGCTCTCCTGGAGTTTACTGACATGACAGCAAGGTTGCTAGTGCAGTTGTTACCACTGCAAGTATGTCTTGAGAAGCTTCAGACATGAGAAACCTCTCACAGGCAGAGTCACAGCAATGCATACAAGTTTGTGGAGATCCATGAAGACATCCTTGTATGGCTCCAACATGGTTGCAAGCTCCAATGATGTGGATACTTCCTGCCCCTTGTCTTTCTTCCTGGCAGTTAGCCAGTTCGAATGGTGGACCTCCACTGCAAGGTAATCCTCTGCCACACCACAGTTTGCTAAATTGCAGTGGACCTTCACAGAAAGGCTGGTTTCTTCATAAATTCATATTATTCATACAGTCCAAACTGTGTTTGCAATATTGTTCTTGTTATCATAAGTGTGACAAGCACCTGTTACAATATTGTAATTACTACATTAAATTAGATACTTCTAAATAGTCCAATGACAATTTCAAAATTCATTCTGGAATTGTTTAGAAATATTATTTGGTCAGTTAACATGTAAGGTTATTATCTAATCATAAGTATAGCATTAATTGGATTGTATGTCACAATTTTAAGTGTGTACCCCAATCATCAGTACAATTTTGGATGGCTGATACACAATGCAAAATGACCTCACAGAAGACACAACACTGGGTAAATGCTTCATAGTTTTGACCTATACACAATACACTTATAAATGCATGCTATGTTTTACTTTTCAATAAAAGATAAATGAAAATAATGGGTAAATACCTGTGAAACCTTTGGTTTATCAAGTAAAATCCCTGATGATCTGTTGTAACTTGAAAACAACGTGGTTGTCTAATCTTCATCAAAGCTCAAGACAAAGTGGCATTACACAGGGAGCGGCAATACAGTGCTTGAGTTTCAGTGCATTCAGTACATTGCTATGGGACACATGACACATACTTCCGTTTAAATGAAGACGTTGAGTTCTACAGAGTTATGTATCTTTGTTGTTAATTGTTAAGTAACAACGACGATTGTGCTTTCCATATTTCATGAATACATGTAGGTAACAATATTGGGGGCTTCACTCATTTGGGGGACTCAAGCCCCCCAATCCCACCCTTGGCACCACCACTGCTCATCAGTTCTATTGTTTAAAGTGTCACACTGAATATCTACTCTTTTTCCAACACAGTAAGTTTTTGTTTTTCTCATTGGCTAATTAAAATTGCCTGACTACTTCTAAAGTTTAAATATGCCAAATTCAAACAAAAACCTTAAATTCTGAAAGAATTTTTAAGCTTAACTTTAAAAGCACTAAAAAAGAATCAGTTTTAATATATTGTAAACTTGAAAATGGTAGAAAAGGCGTCAGATAAGTAATGAAGTTATTTAAGTTAAACCAATTTTTAACACTTCTAATCAACAATTTACATAGACTTTGTATGCTGTCAATTATCCCTTTACAAACTATTTACATTTTTTATCACTTTATATTGTGCATTTCCAAAATTTTGTTGAGAAATTGTTTTGAATTTGAATAAACATTAACAATTATTTTCATTTTAGAATTTCAATTTTTCTTTTGATCAGAAAGTTTAATTTTACATTTCACAATAAGTTTAAACTTAATATTTATTAACAAATTTACACTGATATCTTATTATTTTATTTAACCGATTACAGTATTCACTGCTTCTAATTATAAATAATAAAAACCATAATAACAACTGACAAATATCTATCAGTCACAATGCAATCCTGTCAGGCTAAATAATAATATTCTTGGTTGAGATCAATTTGGATCCAAATAAATATAGTTTATTCTCAGCAAATAATAATAAAGTTATTTTCCTTGTCTACATTATTTGATTTAGTAAAATTAACAATAATATTCAATGAATAAGGATTTTAGTTACATTTTAGTTAATGGAATATTTTGTTGTAACTTATCATACAGTGTAAACCTAACCAGGATTACCTAATATATGTAATAAAAGACAACTTTCATACCTTTTAAACAAATATAATTGAACAAAAAACATTTTAAGAAGTTAAAATAACCTCTAAAGAAAGTAGAAAAACTTGTAGATCTGTGGTTTGTTCATAGGTAACTTCAAGCATCCCAGTAAGTCCCACTGGTTTTCTCTGCAGTAGCTACAACTGTTCTTTTTTCCATGAAACCATAAGTTATTCCTCAAATATCTTTGTTGGCACGAATAGTTTATTATCTATTCTATTCAATTATATTTAACTTTAATCTGTGGCTATTTTTAAAACAGGCTTTTATTAGAAGTTTTAAGGTCAGATACTGTGAGGTAATAAAAAGGGTGTCAATGAGATACTGTACTAATAAAATCAGAGAAAATACCTTAAGAAACCATACCCCGAGACCTATAAATTCAAAAGATATTAGTCTGTTAAAAAATATAAGCCTTTGCTTTGGAATGGATTAGAGAAACCTAAGTGTTTTACTAGGTGACTAGACTCCTCATTGTTATTCAGAAATTGAAGCTTTAACTTTTCAGAATTTTTTGCTTACCTTCTTTTATCAGTTCTGCTTGGATTTCTTCTAAAGTACTTATAATTTCATCAGTTTCATCACTCTCTTCTAAAATCTGAAAAACATTTTTAACAGTAAAAAAAGTATTTATTATCCAATGAGAAAATATTATTTTTATCTTTGAAAATAAAAGAATGAAAATGTACATTTTGAGAGATACTCTAATCATGTGTGCAAGATTAACAACATCAACACTATTAAAAATGCTGTACATATCTGTATATTATTTTGAAAATGTCTTTTTTGGCCATATAGTGGTTGAAATAAGGAAAGAATCAAGCAGTGATTAAAACAAGCTTAACTATATTTTATTCAACTAAGTAAATGTGTAATAAATGACTTAATGTTAATTTCATTTATTAATGCATGAAAGTTACAATTATGCAGCTGCTAGATATCACAAATACCTAAATATATTTATAAAATATTAGTTTTCAACAAATTAAAAACTTGAATAAATTTTGAAATATTTCGTTCATAATTTTACACGAATTTATTGTAAATTAAATAACTCAAAATTGTAAGCTATAAGACAGAAAAATGGCTCAAATTTACTGAAAATAAGAATACTAGTTTACATAAAAGAACTAAAAATTGCCATTAAAAGTTACATGACCCCATCCAGGCTGGTAGGGTGATATTGTGTAAAACATGTTTTTGTTTGAAACTTAAAATACTGAACCTAATTGCACAAAATCCAGTACACACTTTGTACCTATTTAGGTTATGACTGCAAACACAAAAAACAATAAAATTTGATTTAGTATTTGCATCAAATATGTTGTAAACCTTTAGCAATTTTGGTTCAAAACAATGTCTTCAAAAAAGAAAAAAGAAAATTAAAGATACTTCATTCTGTCAAGTTTTTTTTTTTGTTTCTTATCTGAAGTATACATATCCAATAAATAGTTTTCAACAAAACTGTTCTGTCTGCATTGTTCTAGCATTGGCCTATTCATTTTCTTGTTTGTTCAATCTTACATAAAAAGATAACTTTAAAATTGTGAAAGAAAACTGAACTTATTAGAAAGTTCCATTTTGTATATCCAATTGAGTCTAACATGTCTTACTTTTGCCATCTATTCATATTTACTTCTCATTACCTACTAAAGGATATGTGGCCAAGACAATAGAATAAAGCATCATTGTATCGAAGACCTGCACTGATATAGGCAATATTCTTACAACCGTATGTTTGGTAAAGCTAAATTCCTCTCTAATAATTACAATTTGTTTTTCAATAACTAGCTACCATACTGTACTGTTTTGTTTGAGTAACACACAAATAAAAAATATATTGTGTCATCTAAAAACAGTTTCCTTTCATAGAACGACCTTACCATACTCATTAGTCTTAAACATCTTTCCCTTATTCCTCTTCACAAAAGAATATCTTGGAAGTAAAAAAAAAACAAAAAACATAACAGATAGACATTAACAAATGAAATAATTGATCAAATAAATTATAAATAAAATTCCAGGTTTGTGGATTATTCAAAGTTTTGTAAACTTTACACAAAATCAATGTTCTCCACTATTAGAAAATTTCACAAGTAATCTTTTTGGAAATCACATATTACAGCTTACCCAAATATTATTTACTTTACAATACAATGATATAGACAGAAAAGAATCTTTTCTATTACCTAATGTTAGAAAACTGGTTCTGCTTTTTGGAGATTAAGAATTTTTAGTTACCAGCTTGAGTGCCTATCTCCTGGGCAGAAGTTGCATAAATTCATGATTAATGAAAAGTTTTCTTTGGACAAGAAAAGTTACTTTCCTTATATGGAATAGTAAAAAAATGCCCATTAAATTTCCAAAACACAAAATTAGAAATTGCAAGTATCTCCACATGAATCCAACAAACTTTCATGCCAGGAGGCAAAGTAGCAGTAAAAAATGTAAAAATGCAAAAACACTCATAACAACCAGAAAACTGGAAATTTATATGCATCTTCAAATGGACCTCAAAAAACCTCCTCATAGCAAATTTGGTGAAGATTATCTAAGAGGGGTGTAGCACTCATAAAAATGCAAAACTAAAAACTTGTATGCATTCCCAGCATGGATCTAATGAACATCAATAACAATTCTGGTAAAGATCCACCCACATCCTATGAAGTAGTTACATGGACATACAACAAACAGCAATGTACTTATATAGATTCTCCAACCCATTTGCTGTGGCATGATAAAGGCCTCTCAACACTGGGTTTTGAAAGTAGTCATTAAAATAAATGTCATGTGAGGAACAAAGCCTTAGATGAGTCCATCTGTATGGATACTTGGATCTGAGTAAATACAAATATGTACTTTGAAAAGAGCAAGAAAAATTCTTAACAAATTAAAATATTTGTTTACAGGCAACATCTGTTGAAATTTGACAGAGATTAAAGTTAAAAAGTTTTAAAATTTTTCTTTGCAAATTACTTAAGAAATTATTAAAATAGGGTTAAAATTTTTGTACTTAAACTGAAATTTGTCAACTTTGGAATACTATTATTTAATATATTTTTAACAAAAATTGTCAAGAATCTAGAGTTGAGAAACTAACTTAGTTAACCTTTTTGCAGCAGATCACAGGTCAAAGGCTACATCATCACATTTGTTGACTTGCATTCAAAACTTTGTTGAACTACTAGTTAATAAATTTATGTCAGTATGTTTGAAATCAAACTGTAGACTATAATTCAAACTTTAGTATTACATATGAGTTAATTTCTTAATTTAAAAGTAGATATTAAAAGAACACATCTAAATACATATTTTAGTTAGTCTCGTGGTATGACAAATGCAGCACTATTTATGATGTCAAAATACCAAGTCTATCTTTCATACATATTAGAAACTCAAATTACTAATACTAACAAGCTAGAATATAAAATAAGAATCTCATTTTTTTATTTTGCTGATATATTGCTTTTGTACTGAATAAAACACAGTGGTCCTGTTCATTTCTTTTAATTTTTGGAAAGAGTCCCTTATATTCACTTACTTCAATATACGACATGTGAATAAACAATTGAGAGCTTTAAATATCTCCAGAGGGGTTTTCTCAGCCATTTTGAGCTATGAAAAGGCTTCCACATTCTTTCAAATTAAGATTTAAAGAAGGTAGGTTGTGACTTTTGTCTGCTTGAAGTTTCACATTTTTTAAAACCTAAATACATCTCTGTTACTGGCTTAATAAAGTATGATGGAATTCTATGGCATCAGTATAGTTATCTATGCTTTTTTGATTATTCAACTGTGTGTGTATGTATGTATATATAACCTTAAGAAAAATTTGTTTAATATCCTTTATGTGCAAAATTTTAAAAGGCTTAGCAATCTATGTTCAGCATCAGTTAAGTTCAAAGTTCATAGCTAGAAGAGATAATTGTTTACTTTACTTCTTTATTATTCTATATTTTTAGAAAAACAAGTTTAATAATTTAATTCTAAACAGTAATAATCTATATACATATATCATGTATAATAACTGAAATGTGACTGCATATTACAAAATACTAGCCCACTGAAACATAGCCAAGAGAGAAAAGACTAAAAGTCAATTTTATATTATTTTATTCTATATTTAACATCAGTGTACATGCATTACATCAATGCAAGTTACATAATGTTAGCTAGGTATGACTGGAAGATCAATATAATAAAAAGTAAATATATATAGCACTGAGATTTAAACTACTGAGAATAAAAATTTGTACTTTCACATTATAATATGTAGCCATTCTAGCATGAAAAAAGCATATCTTTTTATTTTATGATAGTTATGAGGTTGGTAAAGTGACAAACCAGACATAGTTATGGTGTAGAAAATATAAGATATATGCTGTCTTACTGTAAACAAAAATTTGAAATGTATTTAGGGGGTTTTAAGAGATTACACAAATAACACTTAAAATTTTGAGGACAACAATTAGCTTTTAATCATGACATGAAATCACTTTACACTCAGACTAGTAATAAAACAGACTTAATATTTTGTCAACATATTTAATAAAAATATTTGATTTTTTTGTGTATGAAAACTTGTAACCTTTACTAAAAGCCAACAATATTTTGTGAAAATATAAATGCTGTATCAAAAGTTATAGTGCAAATACTTAATATGTGCAAATGTGAAGATGAACTTGTGTACATTTGTGAAAGGTTCAATCAGTTACATATGAACAAAATAATTACTTGATTAATTTAAAACAACTAATCAACATTAGCATTTCTGATTATTACTGTTTGCATTATTCAACTATCCAAAGAATTGAAATATTGCCACTACAATTTCTTATTATTTTAGATTAACTCAAGGTTGTTCAGCTTAATTGATTTGTGATATGAATCATAAAAATAATCAAATACTTAAGCATAATTGATAATTTAACCAGACCATGATTTTTTCAGAACAATTTTTCCATATAATAAACCTAAAAAAACTACAGAAACAGAATAACAAATAACACCAAGACACAAGTTACTCAGTGAAAAAAATATAAAATGTATCCTGGTTTTATATTTTTCAGTAATGTAGCTTATGCTCTGGTGTTAATGTTATCTTTTGCTGCAGTTTCTTGTGAAGAAAGGTTTTTCCTTAAAAGGAATCTACAGATACCTAGGTATCCTTTTTCAAAAACAGAAAAGTAAAGAAATAGCAAATGGATATATATATTCACATATGCACATGTGTGAACATTCATAAAAAATTACTGTTTAGCACGAATTATCTTAACTCATTTTTTTCTTACTAGAATGAAAAATATTTTTCAAATATAATGATGTATATGAACTCAGATTATCTGTTTGTAATCTATCTTGCACATGAACAAAAGGAGTTTTATCATGGTTTTAAAGTCTTAAGTTTCATTTATCAATTTCAAAATAAGTTTACCTTAATATCCAAACCTTTGTAGAGCAATGATGGAAATTTGTTTTGACTTCCTACTGTGGCATTCCATTCTTCTTCCATAACCTCTTCCACCAGCTTTCCAAAATTCTCATGATTGGTGATAAAGGAACTGTTCTTTAAATCATTTTGTGGCACTTGACGGAACTGATCATGCAATTTTTGGCGCCTGGCTTTTAGACCTTCCAGACATCGCTACACAAAAAGCATAAAATATTCATTTACCAGATTCTCAAGATGAGAGAAAAACAAAATTTTATGGTACACCAGAACATTGAATTAGCTCAAGATGTACAGAAAAGACTAAAAACCAGATATATCTTAAAGAGTGACATGTTTATAAATTGTTTATTTTGAGAAATAAATTCCTAATACTTTGTGCATGGCCATTTTTTGGGTTAGTTACAGCTTTTGAAAATTACATGAACTGGTATGTCATTTTCAAATATGTTAAATGAAGTGTAATCTAATTTAAGATAAATAATTAATTTTGATTTCTGTGAAACAGAACCTTCTATACATAATCAGTTTTAAAAGTTAAAGGATTTAGAAGCATTTGTAATTAAAAAATACTTACTAGATCAATAATTCAAAAATATTTATGCCATGGCATCCTGTGATAATACATTCAATTATCAACTAACTTACTTTGCTACAATTAACACAAGTTTCAAACTGTAATGTAATAAATCTGAAATTATGTTTATACAAACAATGTCATAAGTTACTGAAATTAGAAGCTTTGATGGTGTTAGTATGATAAATGTCACTGATATTACTCAACCTTGATTAAATAAACATTACAAATATTTTAAGGTCTTTCGTGGAGCCATTTTTAATAAAGGAAAGGAAAGGATTTGATTTTGAGAAGTGAATGTTATCACTAATACTGAGGAAAAATATAAAATATTTGAATAAGGTTCAGGAAAGGGAAAAGAAAAACATTACATTTACTTTACACTTTTAAAGCAATTCAGCTATTATTTCATATTAACCTGAAATGAAACTCTAAAGCAAGATTAAAAATGTGGTTAATGTATCAGATTATTAAACTAGAACAAACTTGTGTTGCGTGATTAGTAATTTCTGCCTTGGACTCAGATCAAAATCAAAACTTTGACCCACCTGCTGATCACAAATTTCAACTCAGAAACACATAACATGTATATTTACAAACAGTAGAAATAAAGACTTCTGAAAAAAATAAATCACCTGTAGCACAATTTTTTTATTCTTAATTGCAGGTTGGTTCAAGGTTTTGATTTGGTCTAAAGCTAAGCTACATTGTACTCAAGTATATATTTCATGGAATTTTTTTGTCTTTAAATGAAAATACAGATTTACTGTATTTACTCTTATTATGTAATGAATATTTGCTTGAAAATAATTTGCAGAGTGGGGTCACATTCTGCATAAATAGAAGAATTTACTGAATCAGTCAAACCACAAGATTAAATCCATTCTTAAGTATGCTTTCAGTTATGTGAAAAGTTTTATACAAATTATTATAGTAACTCAAATCTTAGTCATTCTGTAGCTTCTCAACAAAACTTGAACTATTCAAGAACTTAAAGCCACCCACAAACTTTACTAATTGTGCCCCTATAAATGTCATTAATTATAATTACATAAAAGGCAAAAGCTTAAGCACTGACCCCTTATGTGCTGCACTAATAACAAGTTTTCAGTTTGATTGGATCCCATTAATAATAACAATCTTTCTCTCATCCAATCATACTACAATCCAATTAAATAGTGATTTTCTTAACTAAACTCTTAACAGCTTTAAAAACCAAGTACCCCAAATTCACACCATTTTCACTACCCAAATTGCAAGTAGTCTCCTTGAAAAAAAAAACAGATTAGTAAGGCAAGGTTTTTATCTACTGAGTTCACACCAACTTTCTTTTAAAATATAATTTGCTATATGGTTTTGAAATGTTTCTTTCATTGGAATCTTTCATTTTTAGCATTACAGATGCAATACTAACTGGCTTAAAACTTTCAAGACAGTTATTACTTCTAAGTAATTTACCCTACATATATTAACCTACCAAAAATCAGACTTGCAAATCCGATTTTCAGAGTTCTTTAAATATTGGAGAAAAATTTTGTCTCCTCCTGGAGTGTTTTTTTAAATTTTTATATTCATGTGATGGACAAATTTTTATGCATCATAATATCTGCTAGCACTACATAGAAAAATGTTCTCATACTTGTAAAGTACAATATTCTGAAATGAAAAGTTGTTATGCATAATTTATGATAAATATCTGAAATCAAACAGTATTCTTTGGAGTTCTTTAAGTTAAGTGTGATTAGATGGATCAAATAATTAAGTATTACCTGTCCATGATTTACTGAAACAAATAAAATCATACATCGTAGTCCTAACAGTAAAAAATTTAATAATTCAAGGTATAAAATGAAAACATCAGTTGCCAAATTACTGTGATTGGTACCTCACACTTTCTGTCCACTGTTTTATGGCCACTTATACATATATACACAAATCATAGAACCAGTTATTACACTTACTAATTGCTTTTACACTATTCAAACAGTTTCATTTCTGAAAATGCTTATTCATCTTATTATGAGCATGGCAGATTCAAAAATACAAGAAATCAGGCATATTGAATGTGTGTTATATAGACATACTAAAACTCAAGTCTTTGAAAATGTGATTGCAATCTTTGTACATGTCAAATTTTAATTGTCTTGAGTAGTATTATAATGAGTTGCACAGAATTGAAATTTATATACCTATCCCACTTTTGGCTGTAAAGAAGAAAAAAAAACTCCAACAACACAGAATGATATATTACTAAAAAATTTATGATGTAAAAGATCAGCTAATTTCATATCAAGAAAATCAGTTTTCAAATGATTGTTTTCTTAAAATGGTCACAGAAATGATCAAGACAGAAGGAATATTGTGTTTAGTTTATTTGAATTTTACAGGTTAAAGACTCAATACAGAACCGATACAACTGTTAAAAATGGCACATCTTTTTGAATTGAGATACTGTAGTGCCACCATTCACAACTATCCATGATTATTTCTCCACAAAGAGACACTGTTTCACTAATGCCAATCAACTGTCTTTCCTTCATTTCTTGGCAGATTGACTTGTAACTTGGTCCAATAAGCAAAGACACTTTTTTCTTTTCTTAAAGTTTTTTAATGACTTTATGGAGTCAAAAATCAAACAACTCCAAAATGTATATTCTGGTCTCCTGCGTGATTATATTTACAGGAATCATGATGGAAGTTAGCAAAAATATAAATATTCTAGCACTCAACACACTGAAATATAAAAAGTTAGACCTGCCAATTTTTAGTCACTTGGAGAGGTGAGTGTGTCAGAGCTTGCAAAAACAGTATAATTTTGTTTTTTTGACAATTATTTGGCTGTATATAGTTTGATCAATTTACATGGAATTTAGTACAAAAATGTTTTTGTAATTAAAAAACAAAAATAGCAAACTTTTCCATTTCTAGTAATTATATGGGGTAGGTAAAGATGCCATAAATAGTAAAATTCTAGGGTTCTTTTGACAACCAACTGACATGTGATTTAGTACAGATACTTTTTTACAGGTCCCATATTTTTAGGTAAAAAAATATGTAATATGTCTATTTGTGGTTATTTTATGTGTAGGGGGATAAAAAGGTAAATAAATCCATGTTTTAAGTGGTTTTAATCACTCACTTAACCTTGTTTCAACTAATTTAAATGAAATTTTTACAAAGACACTCTTTGCAGATCAATTATGTTGGCGTTTATTTTAGCCATGGTGGGTCATTCCATACCAATCATCCAGATTTTGGAAAAATTTCCAGGTGACCCCATCAAAATGCTTTGAAAAAATTCATGTGCTTATCTACCCATATAATGAAAAATTGCCAAAGATTAGAACAATATATCTAATAGTTTCTGATTTAGAGCCCTGTAAAATTTAATTGATTTTTTTTTTATTTTTGACAAATTCATTTTCAGGCATTTTTGGTTGCTAAAAGGTGAATTCTACAGAAAAAAGAAAACTTTACAGTCAAAAGAACTACTCATACTGCAGGTATTTTTGCAGGTTTAAATTTTTTATAAAACATATGTGCTAATAAATGAAACATAGAACTTGGTGCAGAAAAAGCCCTTCCTGAGCGACAATCTGAACGTTTTAGTTTTCACGTTTGTTGCTGGGAAAAGTACTGTGATATAATAGTTGCCAAACAAACTGTCAATGCCAGCTCACTGAAAACAAATAAAGATGGCCAGTGCATACAGAGAAACAGAGGCAGAGTCTATTTTGACTTTGTGTTCTGAAAAGTGTTGAGTAGTGCCATATCAATTCAAACCTACTCTGAATGAACCTAGAACAGTTACTTTTGACAGAGATCTTACAAGTTCTAGTGATGAGGGGAGTTCCACAGGCAAGAGTAGTGGATCTGTGAGTGATACTAAAGAAATAAAATTATATATTAAAACAACATGCTTTATGAGGTTTTTGAGATTTAAATTTAACATGGCAATGTCAAAGTACTGTGTTAAGATTAATTTTATTATGATGAGTTATGGAAATGTATTATGGAGTTCATATTTGATTGTTTACAAGTCTACAATGATTTAAAAAAAAATACATAACATGTACTTGATTACTTCAACATGTTCAAGACAGTCTTATTTCAATTTATCTTGAAAAGTTAAATTTGAAAAATGGTATTCTTCAAACTTTTCTATATGTAAAAATGATACAAAAACATCTACAAAATAATCTATCAGTTTTAAAACTTGGGATATGCTCTATTTGAGATAGATTTGTTTACTGTCTAGACTAGGATATCAAGGTTTTACTGACTTTCAGGTGCCACAAATTCAAAACACGCTCATGAATGTGAAATGTGTATGTCTAGTTACATTCTTCAAAAACTTGTACTTTTTAAATTATTATATAATACTAATTATTGTTTATTGTTCTTTTGTTGATTGATTGATTTAGTGTTTTATGGCACAATGCAACAAGGCTATCTGCGCCAAACAACCGGTAAAAATGTAGTAAAACACATAAATGGAAATGAAGGTAAAACAAAAAAGTATAAAACCAATGTTGACACCTAGTCTACAAGGTTAAGATAGAAGGCAGAGTGTAAAAAGTTGTAAGGTATTTACTCTAGCAAAAAGGTATAATCATAACCCGCCAGGAAGACTAACAGGCAGGTTCAAGACCCACCGTCAGTCACCTGAAGTTGGTCTTTCCAGTCCTGGTTCTGGGTTATGTGTCATAGCAACTAGTATCAAAATGTAAAAGAATAGATGTATTAAAAAACACACAGCAAAAACGCAACAATGAGTAGCCAAATGTTCAGTAAAAAGAGAAAAGTCACGTAAATGGAGTAAAATTTGTAAAAGCAAATGAAGGTAATAACAAAACAGCAATTAAAACAGAAAATGGTGTAAAAACCAATGGTGACATTCAGTCTTCAAAGTTATAAACTATTTACTCTAGCATAATAATAATGATCATAACCCGCCAGGAAGACTAACGAGTAAGTTCAAGAACCACCATCAGTCACCTGAAGTTGGCCTTTCCAGTCCTGGTTCCGGGTTATGTGTCATAGTAGCTATTATCAAAATGTAATGGAATAAAAGTTTTAAAAGACACTCAGCAAAATCATAATAAAGAGTAGCCAAATGTCCAGTAAAAAGATAAAAGTCAAGTATATGGAGTAAAATGTGTAAAGGTAATTGAAGATAAAAGCAAAATGGCAATTAAAACAGGAAATGGTGCAAAAACCAATGACGACATCCAGTCAACAAAGTTGTAAAGGAAAACCTGTAGCAAAATGGGAATGATCATAACCCACCAGTAAGACTAACAGGTAGTATATAAACCACCGTCAGCCACCTTAAGTTGGTCTTTCCGTCCTGGTTCCGGGTTATAAGTCAATATGGCCAGTACAAAAAGGTTGTAAAAGTGTGAAATGATATGCAGCGAAAGTATAATAGTAACTCGCCAGGAAGACTAACAAGTAGTTCAAACAGAAGCATTAGTCACCTGAAGTTGGCCTTTCCAGTCCTGGTGTCGAGTTATTTAATGTTCTGGCCATTGTTTAATGTCACATTGAATGAGAGAGAATAAAACTGTAAAAAAGGAGCCACAATTAAAAAGGTGTAATAAATAAATATACCACACTTAAATGAGATTAAAAAGATTAATGGCCATTAAAAAATTAAAAACGTTATTAAGGTGGACAGAGTCACCATCACCAATAACTCTGTCCAATGTTACAGACTGACCCTGGGAAAAAATATGTTTAAAGTATTGCCGTCGTTGAGGATTGTAACGATGGCAAGAAAGTAAAACGTGGCTGATAGTGATTTGAGTGTTACACAAACTACACATTGGTGCATCAGTTCCAGATAAAAGAAAATGATGAGTTAAAAAACTGTGACCAATGCGTAGCCTAGTGAGAACAACTTCTTCCCTCTGAACTTTATGGAAGCTAGATGGCCAAACTCCAATTTTGGGTTTGATTTGAAAAAGTTTATTGTCGCGTTGTTCACTCCATGTGGACTGCCAACTGGCACGAAACCGAGCCTTGAAGACAACACCATAGTCCATGTACAGAATAGGCATAGGGGTGATGGTGCTGAAGCAGACATATTTAGCTGCCATGTCTGCAAGCTCGTTCCCATGAATACCAACATGGCCTGGTATCCAGAAAAACTGGATTGAAGTAGCTGCTAATGAGAAATGGGCCAGTCGGTTTCGAATATCTGCGAGAATAGGATGTGAGCTAATGTGAAGCGATTCCAAGGCAAGTATGGGATGCGTCGACCTGTGGAATCTGCAATGTTATCCAAGGACAGACCCAATTTATCCAATTGCGTCCAGATGCGAAGGCCAAACGGAGCAATGACAGATCGTCTGTTCTGAAAAAGTACTGCCCACCGAGGAAGGAAAACACATTCCCAGGTGGGATGCTTTGGTAAGGAACGAAGTTTCGAAGTATACTGTAAAGACAGTTGCAAATGGCGATGGTGTAGAGAAGGTTCATGAGATTCAATGTATATGCTTTGAACTGGAGAGGTATGGAAAGCTCCAGTGCAGAGTTGAAGTCCTTGGTGATGAATGGGGTCCAGCATCTTTAAGGCCGAGGGTCTGGCAGAGCCATAGACCATTGATCCATAGTCAAGATTCGATCTAATAAGTGCACGATATATCTTTAACTTTGAACGGCGATCTGCCCCCCAACTGGTAGAAGAGAGGACACGGAGGATGTTCAGTGCTCTTGTGCATTTGACCCGAAGTTGCTTTAAGTGTGGTATAAAGGTCAGTTTACGATCAAAGATAAGCCCCAAAAACTTTGTCTCTGGGACCACTGGCAGCAAAACTTCACCGATATGAAGTTCAGAATCAGGGTGAATACCTCATCGACAGCAAAAGTGCATGCATACAGTTTTGGAAAGAGAGAAATTAAAGCCATTCGCAAGAGTCCACTTCCGTACATGATTGAGGGCAGTTTGTAGTTGCTGCTCAATATATCTCATGTTTGACGACTGACATGAGATGTGAAAATTGTCAACATATAGCCCATTCGTAACGGTGAGAAGGAGTTGTTCAGTGATGGCATTTATCTTTATACTGAAGAGTGTGACATTCAATATACAGCCTTGAGGGACTCCAAGTTCCTGTACAAAAGAACGTGAAAGTGCCGAACCTACACGAACTTCGAATCTCCTGTCCATTAAAAATTTTTTAATAAACACGGGTAGATGGCCACGTAACCCATATGTATGGAGGTCTCGCAAAACGCCATACCTCCATGTTGTGTCGTAAGCCTTCTCTTTGTCAAAGAATATCGATACAAGGTGTTGGCGGTTGAGAAAGGCCTCTCTGAAAGATGTTTCAAGACGAATTAGGTGGTCTATGGTGGAGTGCTGTCGACGGAACCCACACTGGGTGGGCGAGAGGAGGTTGTTTGATTCAAGGAACCAAACAAGATGAGCATTAACCATCCTTTCTAAGGTCTTACAGAGACAGCTCGTCAGAGCAATTGGACGATAGTTTGAAGGAATCTTTGGATCTTTCCTTGGCTTAGAGAAAGGCAAAATAATAGCCTGGCGCCAGGCATCAGGAAAAACATTCTCCTGCCAAATCCGATTGAAGATAATCAGAAGGACATCAAGAGAAGCAGGAGATAGATGGTGCAGCATGTCATAATGAATATCATCAGGTCCAACAGATGTACTGGCAGACCAATGAAGGGCCATTTTTAGTTCCACCAGGGTAAAGGGACTATTATAGTCAAAGAAACAGTCAGTTTGAAAGAAAAGAGGTGATCACTCTGCCCGAGTCTTGATGGCCAGGAAGGTGGAAGAACAAGCAGAAGTGCTAGATACCCGGCAAAAGCTTTCACCTAGAGTGTTAGCGATGTTCCGGACATCAGTCACCTCCTGACCATCAGAGAGTAAGATCGAGAGGGGAACAGAATTGTAGTGCCCATTAACCTTTCGAATCTTGTCCCATATGATCTTGAAACTGGTGGTAGAAGATATGCTGGTTGTGAACTTAATCCAAGATTCCTTCTCGCTTTGATGTCTTACCCACCTAGCATGTGCTCGAGCCTGTTGGAAAGCAACCCGATTTGAAAGTGTGGGATATCTACGAAAAGTATCCCAGGCCCGTTTTTGAGCCTTCCGTGCTAAGTTGCAAGCAGAATTCCACCATGGACAAGGATATCGTGGGAAACGTGTCGAGGTTTTAGGAATACACTGAGCAGCTGCATGTATAATACAATCAGTTACTGCTGCAACACAGTCATCTATTGATGGCTGATCTACGATGGCAGGATCAAGTTCTGCGAAAGCAGTGAAAGTAGACCAGTCTGCCTGATCCAGCTTCCACCGGGGCACGCAGGTAGGGTGGCATCGACCACGGTCAGTCTCTCTCAAAAGGATCGAAAAATGATCACTGCCTAGTGGATTACTGTCAACCCTCCATGAAAAATGGGAGAATAATGAAGGGGAGCAAACTGAGAGATCAATAGTGGTGAAGGACTGACTTGGTGCATGAAAGTAAGTGGAAGAACCAGTACTGAAAAGAGAAAGATGGTGATCAGAGAGCATCTGCTCCACAGCACAGATCGACCCCTCCCATCAATAACAGCACTTCCCCAGAGGGAATGATGTCCCCCAGGATTAAAATGGGAGACAGCAACTGTTCAACGAGAGCATCCAGGTCTGATTGATCATATGTCTCTCCAGGAGACAGGTACAGAGAACAAATAGTGATGGTACGACCCAAGGAAATACGGATGGCTACGGCCTCCAAGGGTGTGTTGAGTGACAAAGAGAGGGTGGGCACATGTTGATCAACCAACAGTGCCACCCCTCCATGTAGTCAACCATCACACAACTTGTCATTTCTGTACAGAGAAAACTGCCGAATGGAGACTGTATCAGCAGATTTGAGGAATGTTTCTTGAAGAGAAAGACAAACAGGCTGGTAGGAAGCAATCAGCGTTTTGACATCATCCAGATTAGAACGTAAACCTCGACAGTTCCATTGTATCAAGGTGGCCATTTTTAAGGACGGACAGGTGAAGTGGCTGGAGAACCCTTCGGTTTACGACCTCGTCTTTTTTCTTTACTGTCTTTCTTCGGAGGAGGTCTATCAACCTCCATGGATCCTGCTCTGGGTCGAGTGGGCAGGTTTTTGTTATTGGAAGAGGAATCCAGTGACTGAGGACGCGGACGAATAATTGTTTTGTTTATTGTGGTGGGAGAAAATGATGTATCAGAAGAAATGCCTGTATTTGAAACTGAAGGACATGGATCTTGAGGTTTGTTGGAATATATGGGAGGAACAGAGATGGGTGTGGAAGTCAATTCATCTACTTTTTTAACCACGGAGGTCAAAAGGCTTTTCATTTGTTTTGAAAAGGATTCTCTTGGAGGCACAGAGAGATCTGTCTGCACTTCCACTGTAGTTGTGAAATGGAGTGCAGCAGCATATGTCTGAGATGGGATTGTGGACAGCAATTTCCGAGCCTCAGGATAACTAATGTTATGTGTCGTTTTCAAACGCTGCACCTCTTTTTCCTCCAACCATTTTGGGCAAGAATGAAAGTAAGAGGGGTGAGAACCATTGCAGTTGATGCAATGTGGGTTTATGTCACAATCATAGGCATCATGGTCCTTGCCTCCACAACAAGCACATGTCAGGGAACCACAACAAGATGTCTTTGAGTGGCCGAATCTCTGACATTGAAAACATCGAAGAGGGTTTGGAATGTATGGCCGAACCCTGCAAATGAGATAACCTGCTTTGATGGTGGCGGGTGCACGTGGTGAAGTGAATGTTAAAACGAGGGTATTTGTTGGCAGTGTAACTCCATCTTTGTGAGTGGAGATGCGCCTCACTGCAGAAACTCCTTGAGTGGAGAGACCAGCGAGAATTTCTGATTCAGGAACATTCTTCAAATCCCTTTCAACAATAACTCCTCGTGAAGTATTCAAAATAGCATGGGGCGTAACCTCAATAGGTATATCGCCAATTGCCTTTGATTTCAAGAAGAGTTCAATGTGTTGGGATGTGGATGTTTCAACCAATATGTCACCAGATCGAAGCTTCTTTACTGACTTTGGAGAGCCAGCAAGTGCCTCTAGCCCCTTTTGAATAAAAAAAGGGGACATTTGCCCTGAAGGTTTTTCTGAAAGAGAATGCAATATCAGAAAATGAGGTACATGTGTTACTGATGTTGGAGATTGCTGTTCTGAGTATTCAAGACGTGGTCGCTTACCCATTGACTGTTTTTTTACAATTTTATTTAAATTTTTTGTAGGATCCATAGGAAAGAGAAAAAGTTTCGGTACTCACTGACCCCACCCACCATGGAGCCCTACAAGAGGACGCACTACAAAGTCATGCAAGGACAATGCAGCAACGCCAGGGTTTCGCGAGCACTATACCCAAACACCAGCATCAGGCACAATGTCCACAACACCCGTTGAGAACTTCCAACACTGGTACTTGGTTGGCTCTAGCCCAGATGGACCAGCCGATTGACTCAAGGGGGCCACCCAAGGGCTGCCCGTCTACAGGAATTCGAGGCCAAAGTGGTGTGTTAGGGTTGGACCCCTCAACCACCAGGATCCTCTCCTCCCCTTCACGGGTCGCCACGCATGGCAAACACGTGGGTGGATGTTTAGATATCAGAGAAGGTAACCAGACAGAACAGAACCTTCCCTGGGAGGTCCCCTCACCACGTACAGGAATCCACACCGAGGGGTGTTCTTTTGTTAAGTCTGTTCATTTTGTGATGGCAAGGGATGTCTTCAGAGGGGTGGAACCTGTATGCTGCAGGCTGAGATCAGTCCTCAGCTGTACATAAGGAAAGATAGTGGGCACGATCCTATCTACTGCTGATGGTTTTTTCAGTCTCAACCTGCCTGGCTTGAAGCCCATGGAATCTAAAATAGTGGGATCCAACACAAAACATGAGCATTCAAAAAGATCTTAACAAAGCTTTGCATGGTAGGAAGGAGTCCAATTCTTCCTATTGAACATCCCCACCCACTGTCGCCACCTTGCCGATTCCTTCTCCTTGCATGGAAACGAAAAGAAGCTTTCGCCCAATGCTGAACCCTTTTTACAAACATAAGCAATGCAGTAAACCATGTTATAAAACAAACATAAAGTAGGAACATCAAGACAAAAAATAGTCTCACAAAGTACGTAATCCAAAAAAAGCACCAATAGATTTACACAAAACACCAGCACTGAAAGGAACAAAATGGTCGGTACGCAATGAAGCGTGTTTAACAACTATTATGTCATAATTGTAAAACATCAAGGAAACAAACGAACAACTGAGAGGAACTTGAGTTCAAGGACCTACATGTTTTGTTTCATTTTTTACTCAAAAACTAAAGTGTTTAAAAACATGGCAACCACACAGGAATTATACCTAACCAAAGAGCAGTTTCTGAGGCAATTATTAAATTTGTTGAAAATTCACCTTTAAAACTTCTGATGGTAGAAGGCTGAAATTTGCTACAGTGACTTAATTAATCTCACAGAATTCAAAAATGGTCTCAAAACAAGTTTCTCTCTCTTAAGATTTGCATAGTGGGGCAGTAAAATCACCTGAAAACCCAAAATCATAAAAAACATTGGTTTATGTAATAAGCCACAGCTCTAAGATATATGATACAAAGCTGAATTTTGTTTTCTAATTTCATTTAACATGTCAGTTATTAAATCAGCAATTGTTGCAATTAAAAGACTATTAGATCTCCTGTAAAAAAATTTAGCTGCAGGCAACTTTTTATGATTTACTTAAAAATAGCCCAACTTCAGACCATAGTTTGACCATCTCACCAGTTATTCAGCCTTTTCAGATTTTTATCATTTTTTCTTACATCTCTGAATATGATCTACAAAAAAAATCAGGATGGTTTCCATCTACTTTTTGAGTTATTTCTTAAAGTATCCTCTGACCATATATTGTTCACTTGAAAAATAAATCTTCAATTCAGGTGTGTTACTGTGTGCAAATATATCCAAACAATTTTGAAATAATTTATGAATCCAATCGCAATATTTTAATTAGCCTTTACCATATATTCTTGCATATCTGAACATGATCTTCAAAAAGAAATCAAGGTTGTGAAAAAATAATAAATGATCAAATTTTAAGTGCATCTGATACGTAGCATTGGGCAAAGGACCACATTCAGGGCATTCAGTTCCTTCTTGTCAATCAGGAATCAGTCCTGCAGAACTGTGTAAAGTTTGATCTACTTGAACACTATGAAAAATGCAAAACTGTGGCAGGTATTAGGTCACACCATAGCTTTATTCCCCACTCTAACAACAAACTGTATATTAAAAGTCTATCAGATGATGTGTACACAGTTGTAACTGTTGGTTGTAGCAGTAACAATAACAATTTTCAGCCAGGGATATATGTGGCATGCATATACAATCATGAATGGCATGTGGGAAACATAAAAAATAGATCAGATGAACATTCTGATGTGTTGGTATCATTTATGAAGAAATTGTGCACCTACCATGCAAGGTTATAGTGCTCACCACTATGTTCTAAGTCAAAGTGATCTCAACATAATCAAACTCTAATTTCAGAAATTTTTTCAAGCTATGTGAATAAAGCAATGTTTATTTGATGTTAAGGCTAATTTATCGCCAAAGCAGTTTTTGAAACATTTCATTGTCACAATTATTGCAGTTTGGTGTGACTATAATCTTTCTTAGTTATCTTCTGTTGTAGCACTATGCTTCTTGTGTCTGATTTACCTTTGTATTTATTATATTATGAATCTTAAACTTGGCCATATCTGCATAACTGTAATGCATACACAATATATTTGCATTGCCATGTGATTTAACTAGTAATGCCAATAAACCTGTTCAGAAATGAATTCTTTCTTGTTTCTTAGAACTTCATTATTTAACATTGTGAAAGGCTAGTTAGAATATTTCAGTGGGATTCATAAAATTCTGAATGGTATTTTTAAAAAGTGTATGGATATATTTACACACAGTAACACGCCTGAATTGAAGGTTTATTTTTCAAGTGAACAACGTATGGTCAGAGGATACTTTAATAAATAATAATTCAAAAAGTAGGTTGAACACCATCCTGATTTTTTTTGTAGATCATATTCAGAGATGTAAAAATATATGGTAAAAATCTGAAAAGGCTGAATAACTGGTGACATCGTCAAACTGTGGCCTGAAGTAGGGCTATTTTAAGCTAAGTTATAAAAAGTTGCCTGCAGCTAAATTTTTTTACAGGAGATCTAATAGTCTTTTAAATACAACAATTGCTGATTTATCAATGGACATGTTATAGGAAATTAGAAAACAAAATTCAGCTTTGTATCATATATCTTAGAGCTGTGGCTTATTACATAAACCAATGTTTTTTTTATGATTTTGAGTTTTCAGGTGATTTTACTGTCTCATTATGCAAATCTTAAGAGAGATCAACTTGTTTTGAGATTATTTTTGAATTCTGAGAGTACTTAAGTCACTGTAGCAAATTTCAGCTTTCTACCACCATTACTCTTGCAGCTTTAAGCAGCCAAAGTTGCCCAAAAATGAATTTGACAAAAAAAAACAAACTAAATTTTACTGGGCTGTAAATCAGAAACTATTAAAAATATCGATAAATTCTTTGACAGTTTTTCATTATACGGGTAGATGAGCACATGTGAATTTTTTCAAGACATTCTGTGGAGATCACCTGCAGCTCCCTAGATGATTTGACATGGAATGAGCCTGCTGGGATTGTATGGGGGAGACGTTGTACCCGCTCACGAATGTTGGCCTCTTTCACGTAATTTTTTCCAAATTTTCTATTAACTTTGAGATTTTATACATTACAAGTTTTTACAATTAAAATTAAACATATAGTTAACGAAGAGTCGAAATAATTGGTTAAAATTAAGCAAGTTTACTCATAAGTTGACTCGTTGTTTTTCATTAAAACAAAGAGTTTCAGAAATTTGTGACGATAATGTAGTGTTACTATAAGTGGGAGTGTGGTTCAAATATTTAAGTATAACTACACTTACTGTAATTTCTAGTACTACTACTAGAAGCAGCTACAGTTGAGATCAAACCAAAACAAGGGAACAGCCCACTGTCAGTTATGAAATTTTAAAACGTGTGTACAGAATATATTCACGGGTTTAAGCTTTTATAAAATTAAATTTCATTCGTTAGATGACATCAACAAATAAAACACCCGATAGTGTGATATAGTACAAACCTTTCTAAAAGTTTCTTTCCACGGAGGCGTTTTTACTTTGTAAAGAGCTTTACGTACCAATATTTTTTCAAAACAATTTGGACTACACGGTCCCGCCATTTTCATGTTATTATTATGGCTAACTTCGATCAGCCCTACACGTTATCGAAACTCAGACAAATACAGATGACAGTAGTAGTAGGTTTTGAAATTGGAGAAAATATGTTCGAAATCTATTTGGTCATAAATTTAAAAATTCAAAAAAAGTAGGAAAAATATATATTTGTTTTTACAATTTAAATGTTTGAGAACATTCTAACAACATTAAAAATTACCAATCTTGATTTAAACATTTAAAATTATATTTCATTTTTGTCAATTATGATAAAAGTTGATTATAAAAATTTTAAATAAATTAATTATATTTATAACAAGAAAGCTTGTTGTTATTAACTAGTACTACATTAGATACTGATTGCTTAAAAAGCGTGCTTCAATGTGTCAACTATCTTTATGTTACTGAAACGCTTTACCATATTACCAATAAGTTCATGTGAACACTTGACATCTGCTCTCTGCCGGTTGAATAATTACACAAGCCGTACATACATCCAAAGAAAGAGAGAGTTGTTTAGCTTTAATACACAATCGTTATGACATTGCCATAACATTAAAATTATATGTAAATTATTTACAGAAAAGTATCTCAGAAAAAAATGGAGCATTCTAAAATGTTATTTCAATAGTCCATAAATGTATGTACCTGGAGCCAATTATTAAAATAATTATTATACTGTTGTTTTAGAGAGTTATTTAAATTAGTATTACAATTTAACAATTTGCAACTACCCTGCATATAGACAGTACAGTACTGTACTGTAATAAAACATTTATATTTAGACTAATTTAAGTCTAGTTTCCCATGCAGTGTCACAACAGAATAATGATTTGTTGACTTTTCATTGTCTGTTTATGAATTTATGTGAACAGTAATGCAATTATTTAAGCTATATTTCAAGCAAAATTGTTTTCAGATTCAATCTCATAGCACACATACACATATATAATATTTACAAATTTTCAGGACGGACATGTTTCGAGACCGATTCCCATAGCTTTGACATTCTTTGCATGCGTAAATGTGTTTGTTTTCGATCTTACTAATTAGAACTCCAGCTTTTAAAAATTCTGAGTACGGGAATGCTTCAATCCAGAATAATGTAATATCGATAAAAGATAATTGGAACGTAGTTTTATAACTAAAAGTCATTCTGAAGGCTTTCCTGTTAATGGTTTTATTTTCATAATGAGCTTGGTTCACTAATTTTCATAGAATTTTCTTTTATCTCTCTGAGTTATCATAATTTACATATGAAATGGTTTCACGGTCGTCAAAAACGCAAACTTACATACATAACAATTAAATGTTAGTTAAAGCTTTAAATATTTTACACTTGATTCTCTATGCTATTGATGAAAACTCTTATTCAATAAATTATGCAGTTCTCTTCAGTAAAATGTCTTCATGTAATTGTTACAGGAAATAATTTGAGTTTCACTTAATACTCCATACTATTTATCATTATAGATTAAAATAAGAAATAAATACTTTCTTCTTGGTAAAAATTGAAAGATTAAATACAAGAGTGAACCGCTATTATATGGTGTGTCATGTCTTTTGGTGGATCAGCGGTATCTTTGTAGATTTACAACACTAAAACCTGGGTTTTGATTCCCCACGATGGACAGAGCGTTAATAGGTTCTTGTATAACTTTGAGTTAGGATAATAGTAGTGTTAAAAGTAATTTATTCAAAACCTATTAATTTCTAACAAAATATGGCGAATATTTGATTGGAATGCTTATTTAATATTTAAAAAGAGACGAAAAGAAATATATACACATTAATTAACAACTAAAACGTTTATTTCAAGCTTCTTGAAGAAAATTCTATGATTCTCTAAGTGTCTTTGGTAAAATTTAGTTGCTTTATTTTTATGTGTAAAGCATAAGATACTCGATAGACTATCTCTTATCCGGCCTGGCATGGCTAGGTGGTTAAGACATTCGACTTGAAATCTGAAGGTCGTTGATTAAAATCCCCGTCATACCAAACGTCTTCGCCCTTTTAGCCGTGGGGGGAGTTACAATGTTTCGGTTAGACCCACTATTCATTGGTGATGACTAACTCCCTTACATCTAGTCTTACACTACTAAATTAGAGATGGCTCGCACAAATAGCCCTCGCGTAGCTTTCCCCGAAATTCAAAACAAAAACAACAACAAATTCTTAGCTGTCTTCCATACGAAGCAAAACTATAATTTTAGCTTTATGAACCTTCAGTGTAACTTCAGAGCACAGCACAAATAGTTCATAGTGTAGGATTTTGCTTAACAATAGACAAACACCCTAAAAGCAATAATTTTACAAACTCACAACTCTAAAACCTGGGTTCCTTTCCTCGCGCACAGAGCGCCAATAGATCATTGGGTATTTTTGTGATAAAAATCCTAACAAACAATATTTTGTATGTAGTCACTGATCTCTCTAACAGTATTAGTATTTGTGGCTGCCAAGAGTAGTTGGATATGGAAAATGTGTAGCGTCACCTAGTAAATTTAAAAATATTTATTGAAATGGCTATTTTTATTACAAAGAAACAATTCAGTCTCTGACAGATTAAAACCTTTGAATATATTTTAATGTATGTCATCTCATGTCGATTTTCGATTTAATATTATTTTTATACACTCTGTAATTAAGACCATATTTTTGTCAGTTCAAAGATAAAAAATGAAATTGCTCAAATTTCTTGGCTAAAAACATCAAAATTGTATGGACCTCAGAACGGCTGGTATGGATATTAACACTTTTAACATTTTATTAACCTGAAGATCAACTGGGAAGATCGAAACTTTGTTCTCTGTTTTATTAATAGAAGTGTTAATTAGATAACTGATTGTTTAAATATTCTCTATATAAGTTATTTATTTCGTTCAGAGTAAAAGCAATATAGTGTCTTCAAACTAGAGAACATAAAAAAACCTGTAGATTTTTTTAAGTAAGTCATATCCAAATTGTTCTTTCTGAGAACATTTTTTTTTTTGCAAAAGCTTTTTGAAGCCAATAAACATTAACAACGAAAAGGGAAAAATAAAAAAAAAACTTTTAGTATTTAATGGGGAATATGTGAACACTATGAAATTAACCTAAATACTAGCTGATCAAAAGTTTAAAACCATACTAAAACGACGCGTTAATCGGTAAACACGTAACGAAATATAATCATTTGTATTCAAGCATTTGCGTTGCCAACATCTCCCACTGACATTTCCTGTATTACATTGGGTAAAAACATGGCAAAGGCTAAAAGGTTGACAGAATTTGAACGTGGCAGAATATTCGAGCTGCAAAAGCAATGTCTCTCTCAACGTGCCATCGCTGGTGAGATTGCGTGAAGTAAAACTGATGTTGCAAATTTCTTAAACGACCCTAAGGGATACGGAACGAGAATTTCAAGTAGTCGGCTCAAGAAAACGTCGCCAGCGTTGAGCAGGAGGATTCGAAGGGTTGTCTGGTAAGACACTAGCCGATCGTCGAACCAGATTAAGGCCCTTACGGACGCAGAATGCAGCTCAAGAACAATAAGACGGCATCTATGAGAGAAAGGCTTTAAACACCGTAAACGTCTTCAAAGGCCACGCCTCCTTCAACACCATGAAAAAGCTCGGTTAAACTTTAATGAGAAGCACCAAACATGGAACGTAGAAAAGTGGACGAAGGTTTTGTTCTCTGATAAGAAAAAACTTAACTTGAATGGTCCAGATGGCTTCCAACGTTACTGGCACGATATGGATATCCCACTGGAGACATTTTCTATACGACACAGTGGAGGAGGTTCCATCATGATCTAGGGTGCTTTCTCCTTCCATGGAACAATGGAGCTTCAGGTTATAGAGGGGCGTCAAACAGCAGCTGGCTACATGTTGGAGAGAGCATCCTTATTGACTGAAATATTGTATGGAAAAGACTGGGTCTTTCAGCAGGACAATGCTGCAATCCACAATGCTCGCAAGACAAAAGATTTTTTCATGACGAATAACGTGATTCTTTTGGACCATCCAGCGTGTTCGCCCGAACTAAACCCCATTGAAAATGTTTAGGAGTGGATGGCAAGGGAAGTCTATAGAAAAAATGGATATCAATTCCAAACAGTGCATGATCTTCGTGGAGCCATCTTCACTAATTGGAATAACATTCCAGCCAGCCTTCTGCAAACGCTTATATCGACAATGCTAAAGTGAATGTTTGAAGTTATTCGCATCGACGGCCGTGTAACTTACTACTGAGACCTCTTGTTGGGCATTTCCTACCCTGTTTAGAACTTCTTTCTGATACGGTCTTACACTTTTGACCAGCTAGGATTTAGGTTAGTTCATAGTGTTCACATTTTCTCTATTAAATGCTAAAAATGTTTTATTTTTATTTTCTTTTTCTTATTTTCATCTTTCGAAGCTCTACTCAAATTAGCATATTTTTTCTTTATGTTCATTGGCCTTAAGATTTTGACCAGCAGTATGTATATATATGTGTGTATGTTTGAGTTTACGAATATTTTCGCAGAAGTAAATTTCAATTCTCATGGTTCTGACTGAGTTATAAAAAAGAAAGATACTTGGGGTCACTGTGCAATGCAAGTTCAAGAGCGCAAATCGTAACAAGGAGAGAAGCCCAAAATGGCTTTATATTCAATAAAGAAGTGAAGTCTGACGGACTCAAAGATTCTACTCTATTGACTGACATTTTTACTTCAGTCATTCTTCACCACAAATTTCTATAAACCAGCAGAGTTGTGATAATCTGTCTGGCATCATCATCACCAAGGTAACGTCTTGTTACAGTTTAAAATTAATTCTATAAATATATAACTGAAAAAAAGAACATTTAGCTCCAAAAACATGAAAGATGTATTAAGTTTCTATATTTACAATAATTGGTCCCCCGCTGGTACAGCGGTAGGTCTACGGATTTACAACGCTAAAATCAAGGGTGTGATTCCCGGCGGCGGACTCAGCAGAATTACAATAATTATATATTTTCAAATAACCAGGTTTTTAACCAAGTAATAGAAGTTCCAATCAAAACTATTTTACTTGTATAGCAAATCTATATTTTCACTTTTATGATAATAGAATTATTGAAAACTGCACAAATCCAAATATTTTTACCTTAACTTACAGATATATAAATGATTAAAATAAGTATTAAGGTATTAAGGCGTACGACTCGTAATCTGAGGGTCGTGGGTTCGCATCTCCATCGCGCCAAACATGCTCGCCCTTTCAGCCGTGGGGGCGCTATAACGTGACGATCAATCCCACTATTCGTTGGTAAAAGAGTAGCCCAAGAGTTGGCTGTGAGTGGTGATGACTAGCTGCCCTCCCTCTAGCCTTACACTGTTAAATTAGAGATGACTAGCACAGATAGCTCTCGAGTAGCTTTGTGCGAAATTCAAAAACAAAAGTAGATTGGTTTACTTTGGGTTTAAGTTGTTGTATAAGTTAGGCTTCTTTAATTTTGCGTTTGTTTATGTTTGTTTCTTTATTTAGTATTTGAGTGTTTTCTATCGTTATGTTGTGTTTATTTGACTTGCAGTGTTTGAAAACGTGTGAAGGTGACTTTTTATGTTCTTTGAAACTGGTTTTCACTTTTCTACTTGTTTCGCCAATATAGAAGTCGTGGCAGCTATCACATTGACAAACACCACACCAACATTATTTATAAAATACAGTGTAATTTTTACATAGTATAGACCTTAGTTTTGTGCCTGGTTTTTGAATAAATTTGGTATTAACTGGGATATCATATTTTGTTACTAGTTTTTGCCAAATGTTGGTTATTTGTTTGCTGATGTCAGGAATATATGGTATACAGCAGTATATGGTTTCGTGATTTTTTAATTCGTGAGATATATATTAACCCAAAATAAACCAATATAAAGGAACGCCTTGATACCTATATTAATATAATAAAATAAATAAAATTTATATATTCAAACATCTAACCCCGCCCTCTACATTCCGACACTCATTTACACTACCCCTTTGAAACATGTGGTCAGCTTCCTGTCAGTTACCTCTTTCTTTCTTTGTGAACCGAATGATGACCGAAGAAGGTCGAAACGTTGTTCGCTCTTCTGTGTGAAATATTTTCTCAACCCAAACCAACCGTTTTTGCATATATAAAGGGCAAGCATGTTTGGCGTGACGGGGATTCGAACCTACGACCTTCAAATTACGCCCTAACCACCTGGCCATGTCGGACGGTAATTTCGTCAGATCCTATAGAATTGAGTGTATACTGTAAAGGATCATGAGAATATAAACCGTTTAGTAAGTTTTTAATTTTGTGCAACTTGTAGTTAATGATTTCTAAGCGACATTTTGTATAAGATACTGATATGATTATACAGGGTATTCGGAAACTCAGTGTGCACATATATATTTATTAACAGACATGTTTCAATGTAGAGTACAGGAGGTAAATATGAATGTTTATAATTGTCAATGTTAAAAGTGATCCCCTTAGCATCAATACAGGCCTGGATCCTCCCTCTTTTGTTTCTAAACACCGCTATCAGTTGTTGGCCTGAAATAGACTGTATAAAATATGATTACAAAACTGCACAGTGACTTTCCGAACACCCTATATAATATCTTAAAAGTGACCTTCCCTTAGTTTGAATTATGAGTTTTTGTTGTGAAGTTAAGTACTAAGCTACATGCTTTGCCCACTACGGATATCAAAACTAGTTTTCTAGCGGTATAAGCCCATAGACATACCGCTGTACCAGTAGGAGGTAAGTCATGAATGATATACAACACCTACACGTAAGGGAGAAGAAGAAATGTTTGCGTTAAAAAAAAATCGGCATTATCCAATCATAACTGATGATAACCAAGAGACAAATAAACAAGAACAGCAAAAGGACTGATCTAAACACTTAACAAAGGAAGAAAAGAAATACATTTAGGGATCAACACAGTTTGTAGGTGTTATTAATGAAAGGCTAATTAACGTACGATACAAATTAAGTAAAAATCGCAAAATAAACATAAAAACTAAAAATTGTAATCAAACAAAAGTCATTGTTAAACAATTTCGAAGTTATATAATAACGGAGACAAAGTGCAAAAAGTATATGCAGACTATAAAAGTTCCTATATAGGCAGAAAGGAAAGTAACAACCATATCTTAGGAATGTGATTAAATACAAATAATGAAATGTAAATAAACATATGACTGAAAAAGGAATACTTGAAACAAATTTAAAAAAATGTAAAAATGTTGCATGAAGACAACCACTTCTCTTAAAACATAATGAATCAGTAGGAATCAAAGAGCCCCCTGCTGGTACAGCGGCATGTATCAACGGGTCCAAATCTATTTCTATTTGAAATATTTTCTCAGCCCAAACGAGCCGTTTTTGCACATAAACTTCTAAAAAAGTGGGTTTCTCGACATCACTGAACACTGAAACAGTTGTTTTGTTATTTGAGTTGTTCACTTGCTCATCATGTTTCTGTTCCTTCAGACGATTGGATACTCATTCGCAGATCTACCTTTTCATCATTTGTCGGTTTTGATGTCTGTACCGTGGATTATTTGTTATGGTTGCGAGCGGTGACTACTAATGTTGAGTTGGTACATATGGATAGGCATCCCACGGGTTTATGCACCTTTTGTGCACTAATGGGGAAAGCGTTGACCATCCGTTTTTCATGTGTCCTTCTATCCAGCCCTTGTGGTCCTATGTGTATGCTTTACTGGAATTTTATTATGGATGTCCTATCTCCAACTGGGTCTGGAGGAGATGCCAGTTAGTGGGATCTCATCCTCTCTTACCTGGTCGGTGTTTAAATATTTTTCGCTTATTAACTAGTTTGTCCAATCTGCGAAGTCTGTTCAGTTAGCACGCAATCGCAAGCTTTATTTAATTTCGTTCTATAAAGTGCGTTTACGCAAACATATATACTTACATTATCATAGATGTGTGTTATATGACTCATTAAGTGTCTTTTATTCATTGTATCTTTATAACGGTAGGTTGGTTACAAAGGGAGTACACGGATACCTGTTATGTGCTTTAAGATAAAATGTGTTCTCTTCTACAATTGAGTTTTCTTTTTTTTATCACAGTGTTCCATTCTTTTTATTGTTCTATTAAGATTTTTGGTGTATTTTGATTTAAAAATTATAGCTAATTATAACTTCTTTTATATTTTTAACACATTTTTCACACCTGCTGTAATTTTTTAGGAAGGTATCTTGCAATGTTTTTCGTTTGTTTTTTTTTCCATGTGCTAATTGCTACTGTTTCATTTTCTGTATCACTATAATGGTAGGTTGGTAACAAAGATACCTGCTACGTGCTTTGTTAAGATGAAGTGTATTCTTTTCTGAAAGTTTTCTTTTTTGTCACAAGTGTTCCGTCGTTTTCTTTGTTTTATTAATGTTTTTCGTGTAATTTGATTTAGATACTTACCGCTAACCATTACTTCTTTTATATTTTCTAATTCATTCTATACCTTTTGTTGTAATGTTTTAACAAGGTGGTATCTTGCAATGTTTTCTCTCCATATGCTAATTATTTAACTAGTGTTTTATTTCATGTATTTTTGTTTATACCCCCTCTTTGAGGTGGAATGAATAAAGAGAAAAAAATCCGGATTTACAACGCTAAAATCAGGGGTTCAATTCCCCTCGGTGGGCTGAGCAGATAGCCCTTTGTGACTTTACTATAAGAAAAACACAAACACAAGGAATCAAAGAGTTAAAACCTAACATGGGAAAATAAATCAGAAGCACCGTTGTATTAAATTAAATATAAGCAAACCAAATGAGGTTAGTTACATTAAATGATAATATTCTGGTGGATGCTTATCTATACATTGAACGTTTTACGTTATTTCTCACTGCTAGGAATAAAATGTTGTACCCAAATAAATTTGCTAAACCATAAATGAAAGTACAATTTTTTTTTCATATAAAATCGCAGAATATGGATAACAAATAATCTGATACGTCCGAAACAAAGTTAATTTCATTATTGATTTGATCGTCTTGTCAAAATTATGACCTTGCAAAGAAAAATTAAAATTGTTGTGAATTTTTTTTGAAGATTTTTTTTCATATTCAATATTTATTTTGTACAAATTATGAGATAATTTATTAGCATGCTCTGTTTTTCTCAAATAAATGGCTGCTCTGTGGCACAGCAGTGTTTCTGCAGACTTGTACCGCTAGGAGCCGGGTTTCGATACCCATGATGGGCAGAGCCCATTCTGTAGCTTTATGCTTTATTCCAAATAAATCAAACTGAAAGAAATGCTAGATTAAAAAAATGCACGTCTTCGTGTGAGAAATAATGAAGTGAAGATTGGTATATTGTAATTTTTAACACGTATGTCTCTATATGTTATATTCTGATCTATTGCTGGGCTTGTTGATGAATTGGATACAAAGCAAATAGGTTGCAATTGTTAAGGCAGAGGAAAACGTTGATGAGTGTTGTGATTTTTCATTTTCAGCTTACAAATTATTAATCAAATAACTTTTAAAATCTTATATTCATATGTATGAAAACAAATTAAGCAGGATGTGATGAGTTTGTATATATAAATTACGTAGTCAGTAATATAGTCCTGTCTATTTTATAGCTCGGTATAAATTTGATATAAAAGCAATTTACTTTCGAGATAGGTAACAACATATTTCACCATAGTTAACATAACATAAAAAAATTTACATATAAAACATCTTTTACAAATCCATTATACTGAGTTTTGTCCGATTATTTTGCTCGAAGACTTAGACTACAAGTAAAGTATTTAAGCAAAATAATTTTAGGGTCAGATATTTTAAATGTCAAGTTAGTCAATGACTACATTAATAGCGCAACTATTTTTTGTTTCTCTTTCGTTTTTTGTTGTTTTTTTTTCGTTTGAAGCACCTCTTAAGCACATCTCTGCAAAGTGAAGTTTCAAAGTCTTTATTGCAATTACGGCAAAAATAGTTTGTACATGTGTGTGAAATAACGTGTGTGTGTCTATATCTGTATGTGCGTAGAAAGCAGTTATTGTCTTCCTAAAACGATGTATTTTGGATCTAGATCTCCTTTGAAGATAAAAGTTTGCCTTATCATGGTTCCCAAAGTCTTTTGTTCGCAGACCACAGGATTTTTCTTGTTTGGGGTGGAGAAGGCTATGTACAACGTAATAACAATATAATTCAACCTACTAAAACAAGTTTATAGAAATCGCTATATTACTAACCTTTGGCCTACACTCTCCATGTTAATATGTGATGAGTGCATTTATTTTTTTGGCAGAGTTCCGTAATGCTCGTCAGCTTTAGCCACAGGTCAGTAATTACCCTTTTTCTGCTCTAAGACGTAGGACCGCAAATGATGGGGATCCAATAATAGAAGGCATTAGAAAACAAAGTGATTTACACGAAATATTTGGGTAGACTCCAGAAATTTAAAGACTGCTTTCATTTAAACTCTAACTCCAATAAATGCGATTCTTTAGTAAATAAGGCCCTGTGTGGCCAAGTCAATCGACTCGTAATTTGAGGGTACCAGTTTCGAATTCCCGTCACACCAACTACGTTCGCTCTTTCAGCCGTGAGGGCGTTCTGTAGTTTCCGTTAATCTCACTATCTGTTGGTAAGAGTAACCCAAAAGTTAGCGGTGGGTGGTAATGACTAGTTTTTTTCCCTCTAGCCTTAAACTGCTAAATTAGGAACAGATGGCGCAGATAGCCCTCGTGTAGCTTGCACAAAATAAACAAAAACCACAAACAAACCTTTGTAAATAAGCCACCAGACAGGTCAGTTGTTTCGTAGCGTGAGAAACATCCCAAGGAAATAATACATTTTCCCACATCTAAAAGCGCTACATTACATAGAGGTTTAGCCTTAACTTATAAACATTCTTCTTACTTACATATCCGAGTTTTTAGGAGTTTGGTTTACTCCTGGATCTATAAACTCTTCCGTAATTAGGAAGCCTTTCCACTGGCCACACGAAGAGCGTTCCTAACCGCTACTAGTCGCAGATCACCGTTTGGGTTGATTGAATGATTGTAGTTAAGCACAAAGCAACACAATGGGCTATCTGTGTTCTGTCCTCTACAGGTATTGAAACACGGATTTTAGAGTTTTAAGTTCGCAGACATGCCTCTGTGCCACTGGGGAGCACTACCGTTCGGGAACCGCTGGACTTTTAATATATCTTACCAAACGACAAAATAGAAATAGCGTACAAATTACATGCTAGAAATACAAATTTTGTGTTATGTTCATCTTAGTGATATATTCGGGAGGTAGTTAAGTGGTAGCTTTATGCACTTGTAACACTGAAAACCGTTGTTCGATTTCCCACGGTAGGCATAGCGCATGTAACCTATTGTGTGTCTTTGCGCTGAAAACATCAATAACCTAGTAATATAATTTGGTGAAATCTTTACGAAATTCGATACATATGACGTTGACTAACAAATAAAATTTGATTTATTTAGTTTTGCCTACGTCATACTACTTGTTAGGATGTATTTTCCATCCAGTTTTGGTATGTGTTGTTGTTTTGAATTAAGCACAAAGCTAAACCCGGTTTTTAGCGTGATGCTAAACAAAACATTGCTAATTATGTGAAATGAACATTACAGTTATTTGAATAAATATTAAACAACAACATACAGTTCCCACTGAAGAAGAAAATCCAATTTTATTTGTCGTGAAGTGGAATAAAAATATCAATATGAATTTGAATATCAAACATACAAGCATTCATTTTCAAAGCAAGCCTTTGAGACAAGTTGAAGAAAACATATGAATAAAAATAGCCCTTAAAAAGGCAAAATTTTGCTTTAAAATTCATTGCACAGCCTATTTTAAATACCTAGATATCTTACGAGATTTAAACCTACAATTAACCCTTTTAAGTCTACACATATACAGTGGTTAAGTGCAATATTTTTAAAAAGAGGTCAAAAAGTGTGGACGAACAGCAATACGTAATGTACTTAACAGAAACAAATTATGAAAAGGCAACGATTTTCAAAAACCGCGAGCGGTAGTTGAATGGTATTGAAGGTATCACATGTTTATAGAGAATAAATATAAAACAAGACTTTACAAATAAATTGAAAGCCAATATTGTGAAGTTGTCAGTAGGAGAGTGAGAACATGTAAATAATAAAGCATATCTGATACACCCGTTTGAAGGAATTAACAGTCTCGTTTCTGTCCATTTGACACATTAAAATATACCTGTTTTTTTAACAATACATTAGTGTTGTACCGTTTAAATGGTATAGTAGAATGAACTTTCTATTCTTCTAGCTAGTTTCAAAGAAACACAATCACAGATTCACTGTATAAGAAAGGCAACACACCCATTTTGACTTATCTTTCATCCTCCCAATACCTTCATTTCCAAAACTACGTCTTAAAGAAGTCTAACAGACAACGTACTAAAGTCATGAACAGCGAAATAAATATTAGTAGTGTCTAACAACAGAGAAATAAAACTTAAATACTGATATTGCACTTTGTGAAACTTTTAGAATTACATTTGTCTCGAACTACCTCGTTTCAAGAGCTTTGAATTCTAACTGCAATTTGTAAACATTTTAACTGTCTTTCTAATGCCCTTTCATTGTTCAATATTATGCTAAACTCTTTTGCAAGAAATAGAATGCATCATACGTCATTTGACGTTTTCCATTTAAATCTTGAAAACGTGAAACCTGCAATGACATTGTCTATTAGGAAATAACTTTTTAACTCTAGAAGGCAAGCAGGGTATACAGTCATAAAAGTATAAAGACATTTATATAATCAGTTTGTCGCAAAAGATATATTAAAAAAATAAAATAAAAGTACAACATCAAATACAAGAGGAAATCTTCACAAACACTTGCAAATAAATTTTTGTTCGGATAAAGTTTGTTCAAATCAGTTTCAGTAATCATCGTATAAGAAATTCACGTGCTAAACAACAAAATGGTGACAAATATTAACATATACAACAGCTAAACTAACGAGTGACTACTCCGTTCAAAGTTGTGCTCGTGAGATAATCCTATTTCTTTGTAAGGAATGTACCAATCGATTATCTTTAATTATTCTACTTGGTATTCTGTTGTTTCAAAAATACGAATGCAGTGTTCGAAACTTGGTTACTGCCATTTCAGTTCTTTCTAATTTTTTTTTGCATGTACAAGCCTGACGTTACGTTTGCGAAAACATGAACCGAGATATTTTATAGTTCTTAAGAGAATATAAATATTTAAATGGTGACAAATACGTTTTTATACCTTTACAGACACAAATTAAAACTATTGATTCCAGATTACTCTGTACACATTATTTATTTTGCTGTATTAATAAACAACACAACGATTACTGTATTGATTGTAGTAATTGCTTTCTTTCTCCTTGTACACATAACTTAGAGGAAGTTTAATTCTTAAAATATAACAATTCTTCCACGCATTGCTTTGTCATTTAATTTTACCTCCTTGCAAAATTATGGCTTTTTAAGCATGTGTTCACGAAAGCTTATGAAGGGGAAAAACAATTACATATTTGTTTACGCTATAACAAAATGTTTTTTTCATTTCAAAAGTTTATGTATTGCAAAATAAAAGGCCTAGTCCAGTCATTAATAAGCCGTCTCTTCAGATCTGCGGAATTCCAGTTAGTAGCTAATTTTTAGGATCGATTTAACGTGTTTTTTTTTGTTTTTTGCTGTACGCTTTTGCTTTTAAAAAAAAGTCACGAAATGATTCAAATCCAAGATCTTACCCACGCCTGCAACTTTCGTAGCCAAAACATTACAGTAAAACAACGTAGTAACAAAGGAATGATGTTACACCCAAGCATTACAAATACATATTGCGCATAACCAAGAATCTCACTAACCATAATCATACGAGTCTAGTAATCATTAACAATGCTAATAATAACCTGTGGGTGAACTGGTACTGAAGGCTTCCATTAGTTTATTCTAGGTGTCTCTTCATACGAAAATATTTGAATGCCTTTTGTTTATATCAAGCGTGGTTTCATTTAAGATAAAATAGCTTGTTTTGAGGCAACATTGGACTGCAAACGTTGTGAAAATTGTCAATGCTGCTAATAAGTACAAGCGTTATAAGTTGACCTCTGCCTTCCGCTTGGAAGATCCCTTCCCGGCTATACAATAATAGTTAAGTACGTGAAAACAAGAAAGATTTAAATATTTGGGATAAATTTGGCGCCATTTGAAAACAACAACAACACAACAATGCTTAACATTAGAGACTAAAATAATTAATTAGTGAGTAGGATAGCTTTATTAAATATCCAGTTTCATAATTAGATGTTCTGTCATAGAAGGCCTAATTTCTAGTATCACCTCTAACGTACTGATAAAACAAATGTTTTATGCATTAATGCTTTAGACCTGAATGATTTTACGGTAAAAAAAAAAAGAAGCGAAACTTCGATTGCTAAAAACGATAGCTTTCAGACGAATAGTGATATTATCACGAGATGCTAAGAAGTTCAAGTGAAGTACGTGAAAAATTTCTTAATTTTGGTAGCACATTTCTCTAAATTATAACATTGTGTGTACGAAAGACCGTGACACACGAAATCATTAATGCTGGTGGTTAGTTACAGTATGAAAAGAAAAAACATGTTTATTTCTCAAGATACTGCCTGCCTAGCCACCTGACCGGATGTTACATATTTGTCATTACTCAGTGCAAGTTGACTTTACACATAATGTGACATCCACCTCGTTTCTAGTGTAATTACGATGAAGGTTGAATACGTACATTGTAGAGCATTCAAATAATAAGTTCAAAGAAGCAATAACTCAACGATCACTTTTTAAATATAATTCATATGCAAAGTTTAGGCTTTGACCAGCATGGTCATATATAATACCGTTTTTGCATTTGGTCATAATTTAGCCCAAGGGGCGATAATAATTAGCCAAATATTTGTCAGTTGGTTATTTTAACCACACGTCGTGTATACATCACTTAAGCAATCAATAAAGGATATATAATGTTAAACATTTTCTTTTGATAATATTGACAATAGGGAGTTAAACATATTAAATAAGGCTTACGGAACATGTCGAAAAATAATAACTAAATGTATGTAAATACGATAACTTGAAGAGAATAATAAGTGTTACATTATTTTTAACACAAATTTATTTTGCATTTTAATCGTCCATCTAAAATTAAAAACATAGTTCACGCTGAAGAGTTTCTAAACAGTCAAACGGTTTATTTTTCCTTTCGTCCTACTTGCAGCAACTAAAACTATTTTTGTACAACATCTGTTAGATAGTACAGATGTATATATTAAAAAAAATGTTAATATTACTCTTAGACCTGTTTGGATAACTTGCAAACATCATTTCAGACGGATTAAACGCATACTTAAATGAAACTGAATGAAATAGTACTTCGGAATAACGGGCACTGAAAACTTGCTATCTACAGAGGCAGTCTTTATGATGTATGTAGAATGCAGAATACGTGAAACCACGATTTAGCATAAATTAGTCAGAATGTAAAGCAATATTGAACAGAAATGAACACTAATATAGTTTACACTCAAAGTAATTGTAGAAGTAAAACAAATTAACAGTTATATAAACCGTAATGATCTGTTCCCTGGCTAAAAATGCATCTGTAGAATATGTCAGCAGACTAGCATTTCATATCAATACAGTTAACTTTAGAAACCTAAGTCGTGTCGGAATTACGTTAAATAACTCCACCAAAGATCAGTAAAAAGTCTGTTTGGAAATATCGTGCACAACACAAGTATTTACACAATATAATGCGAAGCTGATTTAAAAACGTTAATGCCACCCTAAAAATTTAACAACTAGAACTGAAATTGTTAAACTCCGATTTCACACCATTTTATGCTAGCCAGTGTTGAGCTGTATTCCAAAAAAGCTCAAAACCAAAACGTTACGCCTAATGTGTGTGTGCGCGATTTCAGTGATAACCACTAACATCTTTAAATGGCGACTGGAGTTGAACCGTATAGCTTGCATGCAATGTGTCTCTTATTTTAAAATTTGTATTATAAGTGTATGCATATAACATTTTAAATAACACTCATATTAGCTTCAAAACCACCAAGTTCATAAGAAAACTTCTACAAACTCTAAGATAAACTCAACACATACAAGGACACAAAGGATATATTTTAAAATAGTAAAATGGTCATTCTCTCAAGAACTGAAGACCAATTAAAAAAAACCCAACAAAATACAATCGGACACATGCTCGTGCTAATCTAGTTTAAACCACAATCTTATGCTATTTACACGTTGTTTTAATGTAATATTGAGATATAATGTCCAAGTTATTACTTAAGAGAACACATAAACACGTCAACAACTCTTTTTGCCAAACAACCAAGAAAACAGTAACTTTTACAAATGTAGATTCCCACTTGGTGGTTGTGTTTGAAAGTTGGCAACTTTCTTATTTTAATCCCCTCGTATTTTGGCATTGAAATCAAGTATCTAGACTAAAGGCTGTAAAGGACGATATCACAATGAAGTTGCACTTGAAAAACAGTCGTAATGACTGCTGAGTATCCAGCGGCGACATTTGGTTTTCTAATCGCAGATAATATAGAATTACACCATAATTTCAGCAATTTTCTGATACGGTAAAAATACACAAAGACCGAAATACGTTTGTGGTTTGTGTTGAACACATGCATGTAAATACCACACTGAAACAAACATCTGTATCAAGGGATCTGGATATAATTTTAGGATTCTACTTACAGTAGATTGTTGTTTAACATCAAACTTTTATCCTATTAGCAACTCGTACTTCTCTCATTCCCATTTTTTAATATTTAAAAGTTTTTATCAAGCCCCTCTAATCTCTATCTTTTTCTTCATTCCAGTCTCCTTGATGTGGGCTACTAATGCTCTCTTGGCTATCACAGTTAATTTCTTCATCTACAGTACTGTCCTCTTTCAGATTGTATCCCTCTTCTTCTTCCACTTGGGAACACAATTGGGAATGAGTTTCTTCCACAACATGGTTCTGGGCTACGCGGCTGCTGCCATATGCAGCAGCAATAGATTCCATTTCCTCTGACTTCAACAAGCGAAGGTTAAAGTCTCCTGCTTGTCGAACGCATACACCATTGATGATCTCCGTTTCATTTGGGTTATTGTTACTTTGCTGGTTGTCATCATCACTTTTGACATCACTCTCAGCAGAGTATTCCATTTCTGGATCAACCCACTGGGGCATGGCAGGTTTCCTCCTATTGCTGCTGCTTGTTCCAAGTTTTTGTCTTGCACCATTTTGTTGACCATAGAAATATGATGACTGTTTCTCTTCTCCCGATTCCTTGTCACTGTTTTCAGAAACAACTTGGTCATGAGAGAAATTGGAATCATCATTCATATCACTGGATGAATGAACACCAGGGCTTCTACACACAGTTTCGAAAGGACCAGACTGAAAACTACTACAGCTACTACTGCCACCTCGCGGAAAGTGCTGACTAGACATGCTCAGATCTAAAGTCCCACAGTTATCGTTCTGGGTATTGAAGGGGGAATTGCTTCTGTTCGAATTGTACATTTTTGAAATTTTATTCCTTTCTTTACCTATCTCGGCTAATCGACAATTAAGAAGAAAACGAAACTGGATAGGATCAAAGATGGTGCTTGTTTCCCTCAATGGATGCACAGTAATGCTGTTTTCGTTCGTATTGTGTTCACCCTGCTGGTTAGTTGGAGAAGTTTGTTGCTTGAGACGCATGCGGTAGTTGTGGAACCAGTTTGTAACTGTGCGAACTGACAAGTTTAGTTCACTTGCCAGGAATTCAATGGTGGCGGTACTTGGGTACGGGTCCATTGAATAAGCCAATCGAAGTGCTTCTTTTTGTTCATCAGAGAAGAGAATCCGTGGCTTCTTTGTAGTCGAATATGGAGAAGGTGGGGGAAATTCATATTGGAATATTTGGTTTTCTTTATACGAACTGCTAACTTCATGGGCATCATTATTGTTTCTTTTACGTTTGTTGGCTGTAACATACAATATATGAGCTTTAGATGACATGTAACTTGTTCTTGAGTTAACAAAATTTCTATTGACGCATATCTTAGACTATAATCAGTACCAAATTAATGCAGAATAAAGGAAAAAGTGAGTTATTTCATTTCTATTATTATTAACATTGTTATTCCCAAAATTATCTGGGCCAAGGACTCCACTAAACCTTAATACAGCCCTGATTATCGTCCCGATAAGTATTTCATAAAAACCAAAAATCACCATATTATACAGTAAAACAAATAGTAAAATTAAGTACCTACGAGTTGACAATCCACATCAAGTTCAAAAATTAAAATTACATACTTTACTGTATAAAGCACTTGTTTATAAATTCAGTGCTTTAGCAATTTTAAATTAAAATATTTAACTTGTAAAATAATTTGCTGAAGATTGTTTGTGTTTTATAAATTTCGCACAATGCTAGCCGTCCCTAATTTAGCAGTGTTTGTTTGTTTTTTTGTTTTGTTTTGGAATTTCGCACAAAGCTACTCGAGGGCTATCTGTGCTAGCCGTCCCTAATTTTGCAGTGTAAGACTAGAAGGAAGGCAGCTAGTCATCACCACCCACCGCCAACTCTTGGGCTACTCTTTTACCAACGAATAGTGGGATTGACCGTCACATTATACACCCCCACGGCTGGGAGGGCGAGCATGTTTAGCGCGACGCGGGCGCGAACCCGCGACCCTCAGATTACGAGTCACATGCCTTAACACGCTTGGCCATGCCGGGCCATTTTGCTAAGGAAAATTCATTTTAATTACAACTAAATTGCTTTAGTGAAGCACACAGTCTATAATATTAGGACTTCAGTCATATTACACGTCTAAATCTGCGTCTTCACATTTAAATATACTGGAGAAATGCTGGACAAAGAACAAAGCAATTTGTTTAAAGAGAAATCGAATTTCAATAAAAATGAAACTATTAGTCAAAATAACATTTACCAAGTTACAAGTTTTACAGTTAAAAATAAAACAAAATAGGTGCTAGTTAAGCTGTACACGAAGTTAAACTAATAAAATGGATCTTGTATTTTATTTTTTGGTTACTTCCTTTGCAAGCGCTGTGCTTTCACATTTTATTGTGACAGAAAAATAGAGTACTTTTGTGAATATAGGTACGGTAGAGAACACAGCGACTATAATAAACAGTAATATATTTAATTTATGTAAGAGAAATAATCCACTTTAGGTATAACTGAAGACACCTTATTGATCCTAAAACTGTTTGGTGTCCAAGAATATTAGTGTTGAGACGAACTTGTGTACATGAGCGTCGGAGGTCGGGTAGGGTGGCAAAGTGGAGAAAAAATGAAACTATTCATATACTTTCAAAGTCGGGGCAAGTCCCCCTCTTGCTCCTACCCTTCGTGCGGTAGCCCATGCTTGTGTATTTGTGATAACTACATTCTAAGAACTGTCGACAATATATTCAATGGAAAATTCAAGGTTTGACCAATAAACTTTAGCTATTGAATTTGAAGTTAGTTTGTTCACTTACTGCAACATCAGTTGATAGGTGTCACTGCGTTACTATTAAAGACGAAGAATAAAATAACCTTTCTACTTTGACTCTTAGCCGTGTGGATAAATTTACAGTAGTGTATTTAGGGAGGGGCTAGAGAAGGGCCCATGGATAATTTTATCCCATGTAAAATTATATGGGATGTAGGGTCCACAAACAATATTAGTCCCTGGGCTAACACAACCTTACATCCGCCACCGTAAATGTTATAAGTTTACCGGACAAACAAATAATGCAAGTTCTGTTTCAAAGTTTAGTAATTCTTCTGTTACCTTCTCTCCTATCATTTTTAATAGCTTGAAGTTTATCAGCGCCATGGGGATCGTTCAGCCATAACTGCATGCGGATGAAAGGCTCGCGACCTTTGATACTGAGCATGTGCCACGGCTTTGGCTTCGACAACAGTTCGCTGACAGAGCCTTGGGAAAGGCCTACCACTGCTTCGCCAAAAATCTGAAATAAATATAGAAATATAAAATGTAACTAAGTTGCTTGAACAACAAATAGTGGGTCGTTAAGGTCAGTTTTAATTTATAATATAGTTTTTTTTATAAAACAGTAAATTCATAATTACTAATATAACAAAGTACATAAATCTAAGATATGATCGTATACAAACTGTAATAAATGGATTAATTACCTAATTTGTGTACAAGTTATCAACCAAGTGCTAATGAATTAATGAAATCAAAAGTATCTGATTAATTTTAAGAAATGAAATTATTATCGAGAAAGAGTAACACTTTGAAACTATGACGTTGACAAATTAAATAGGTTATTCAAGAGCATACACTGTTTGTAAACTTTCTTTCATATCACGTACCTTCTGTCCTATGTTGTGAGCCAAAAGGGTCTCCTTTATTTTGGACGTTATGTATTGCGTATCGAGATCTGTCGTCCGAGCTGCTATTTCATACACAGAAGGGTGCAAGGGACGGGAGCTATGTGATAGCTTTCTTGGGCTAATGCTGTGCGTTGTTGCAGCACAATTTGTTACACTGGTGCTGACAGTGGTGTGAGAGTTTTCTGAGGTTTTTGGAGAAGTTCTACATGACTCCACAGGTTTGGAAGAAACGTAGTTTGAATGAAATGGAAGGTGATTGTGTTGCTGTGGTAAATGCGGAGAAACACATGGATCTGAAGGTTGGGGTGATATTTTACTGGGCCCTATATATATATATAACAAAAACAAGGCTCACGATAATCGTTTAATGATATAAATAAACGGTGTTTAAAACAAATATGAAAAACAAATTCTAAGAAATGAAATCTAAGATGCTGTCATGACAAATTTTCACACAGTCTGTTACTGTGTATATTGATGCACAGTAAGTTACTGTTCTATAAGAAAAATAAGGATGTGCCACTAAATATTTTATTAAAATTCAAATAATAGAACTACTGAAGATCACATGTAGTATGACATAAGAGTTCATTGTCTAATATCAACAAAAACTTTTTTGTGCTTAAAAATACCAATACAGTGTTACAAAAATACACAAAATATTACAAGAATACGTACTTACAAAATTATACACTACAGAAATAAATACTGATAAAGAAGTAAAAAGTTTTTGGTAAAATATTCAAACACTCAGACGTTGTACCTGAAGTATTCCTACTTCCAATGTAAGTACCTGTACGCATTAACTTCTCTGGTGGGATCTTGTACTGGGAGGCAACAAGTTTGTGGACAGCGTTTTCGTCGTCTAAGAAAATCTTCATACGGATGAAAGGCTCTCTACCCTTTTGGGTAAGCATGTGCCACGGTTTGGGCCTTGCTAGTAAGTCGGAAACAGAACCTTGGGAAAGTCCCAAGACACTCTCTCCAAATAAACGCTGACTGATAGAAAACTGACTGAGTTGCTCTTTCACCTGTGGAAAAATTGTTTTCCAAAATAAATATGCAAAAACAAGTCTTAACACTGGGAGTCGATCTTGTAGAAATTAGTGCCTGTTTTTGGTATCACAATATCTGAAAAACGATAAATAAATAATAATAATAATCACTAAAGCTGCCATTTACCAATAACTTTGTTTCGGAGCTTTGAACAATGCGGCTTTTACGCTCGTCAATCGACATCTTGTAGAGAAACCATTATTTGGAAATGAAATATTCTCTCCATTTGTATGACAAGATTTTGATCAAAGTCTATTGTCTTTAGCAAAGTAAATAGTAATTTGTCTATTTTCAGCGACAAACTAATGAAGTTTATTCTAGTTGCGGTTATAAGTGTAAGGTCAAAGGAAACATCGCGGATGCAGTTACAATACGGTTTTTGTTAAATGTTTATGTGAAAATATTAGAATACAATGAAAACAGAGTATGAAAACTGTAAAGCTGAAGCAACAGTTAATAATATATTACACTTTTTCAGAACGATTTAAGTACGATACACATGACCTTAACTTAATGAAAGACATAAAAATAGTTGAATAACATTTTTTATTTTATTTCTGTTAAGTGCGCAATGTGTCCTATATCTCCTAAACATGTTGAAAATCATCCTTACAGTATAAATAAAGGCCAAAATAGATTAGTATTACTATATGTTTTCTGTTCACTTAATTACAACATAAACTTTTCAACATTTCAGCGTACTTTGCGTTGGTTTTAATTTAGGGCCCCTGTCAAAATAGGGCAACTTAGTTTCTCATATTTCGTCATGCACATGACCAGGCGAATCGCCAAAGATGTTACAGTGTTCCCTATTAGAAAGGACTGATGTTGCATGTGGTATATTATGGGCAGTAAAAGTGGCCATTTTTTTTGTAATAAACAGTGTGATTTGGTAGTCTTTGGCGTCTTGAGAGTGGTCCTTAATCACATGATTAACGCGTGACTCTACAGAGTGAGTGTCTGTGTTTGAGTATAAGGCTATGCTATTTTATTTTTGTTGAAGTTTCGTTGTTTCGAAGTGTTGTTGACCAGTGTGTTTTTTTAATCTGTCGATTCCCTTGTTATAAACAGTGTCGAAGCATCAAGGGATTTTTTTAGAGTTATTTGATGTTTTTTTTTACTTTAATATTACGTTTTCTTTTACCCCTTTTTATTTTTCCTTTACTGACATTTCTTGGTTCACCTAATAGTTGAGAGAAATTTAATAGAGATCACTCCATCTTCGCTCTCTAATGACTCAGCGGTATGTCTGCGGACTTACAATGCTAAAAACCGGATTTCGATACCCGTGGTGGGTAGAGCACAGATAGCCCATTGTGTAGCTTTGTGCTTAATTTAAAACAACAACAATAACTCTCTATCTTCAGTTCCTCATGGTGCATACTGAAATATGCGCTTACATGTCTTTTTAATTGTTTAAACTAACTTTTGATTTGTGTTTGGTTAAAGTCCATAAATTGTATATATTTGTATATCGCTTTTTTCTTTTTGCAAAGAGCACAGTCACAACTCAAAGGGAGACACATATTCTGGGTTACAAAATTCAATGAACATCTTGCTTTAGTGTTGTTCACAGACCCCTGTCTTCTTTTATTCTAATGGGAAATTTGTGTAAAATTGCTTATTGTAATTGCAGCATTTTGAGTTATAGAATGTTTTTTTTTTCTTTTGTCTGTCTTACCTTTCTGAAATATTAATGAAAGAAACTAAATACAAATCACCAAATTCTTTACATTTTGGTCACACAATCAACTACAGTATATTCTATATGACACTTCAAAGTATAATAAATTCACTGGCAAGGCTTACAGAAAATGTTAAATATACTAATAACTGTTTTAAAGAGTCATAGCAGATGGGCGGTTGTTAATTTCTAAAAAAAATAGGTACAAAATCTCCGTCGATGGAGTGGGAAATCTCGAGTTTTGTAAGATAACAATTTAACCATTACTGAAGCTATTGCTTGAGATGGGACAGGAGCTGAGAAATTTAACTGACAATGTCAACTAAATATTAGTTTGGAATGCAACAATAGCAGTGTTACAATTGATTATAGTGTTTTCACCTTTTAAATTTAACTTTGAAAAAATCTGAAACAGGCTCTGGATCGAAGATCTGAAAATATACAAAAGAAATTAAGCACTGTTAATTGATGTTAGATAACACTGCGTAACAAAATTTTTACTTTTTCTTGTTCCTGGGCAGAAAGTGTTATTTTCCGGTTGCTTATGCCTAAAGTAAATGGAAAAAGACCTGTTTTTCTCTCCAAACTTTGATTTTGTAACCTGGGTAATGAAATTTTTAAATTTTCCCATTTTCCAGAACATTCAGGGTAGATTTGGTGCTGAATAGCTGACAGAGAATTTTCAAGAACTTTCTTGAATGTTGTAAAACTTACCAGAATTTTCAAGTACCATTTGAGAATGTTCTAGAACTTTTTATAGTAATATGTATGTATGCATGTGTGTGTGTGTACACACACACACATTGCTCACCATTTCAGTCTAGTTCCAGTTGCCTAAGTGAACATATAATTGGATATTATCAGAGATAGCATCAAGAATCTGCAACCATTCTCCAGATGAATTCTGCTATGTATGTCATCAACTTATCAAGACAAAAGTGAAAAAGTACTCTGTGAAGCCTACAAGGCATATTTTGGCATTCCTGTTAGAGATCAAGATAACACCATTTTACCTGCAAAAACTGCAAAAAAACTCTAGAAGATAAAATGGACAAATTTTGCTTGCTTGAATAATAAGGTTTTATATTGTACAAATTTTAAACCTTTTAAAATTTAAATATCTTTGTATTGTTTTTTTTAAAACTTCCAATAGCATAAAAAATCACATATACAATATTTTGTATGAACCTCTTACATATTAGTTGTGGATGAAACAAATTTATTCTTCATAATAACAATTTTATTTTGTTCTTTTGCAGGATGTTACAGAGGGGAAAAGAAAGCCAGGAAGTTTACTATTCCAAGACTTTGGCATGAACCCACTGATCACTCAAGCAATTGCTACTTCTGCATGATGGACCCTTCTAAACATCTGGCTGGCAAGAACACATCTGCTATCATGTATCCAGACCTTCCATCATCCACTACCACACTGCCCTGAGCTCCCCGTACCCACTTCACCAGAGAGAAAGCAGCCACCCTCAGAAGAGGAGGTAGATACAGATTACAATTTCAGAGGTACAGCTGTTGAGAAAAACCCATACTACTCCAACCAAAGAGACCTCAATGACTTGATCATAGATCTTGGTCTAACAATGTTCAATGCCGAGCTTTCGACACCTAGGCTCAAGGAGTGGGATTTGTTGGATGAAAGTCTCAAATCTCAAAAAACTACTCACTTTGAAATATTTTAGTATAAATACATGTAAATCTTGATTCATATGTTGTTTTGTTCAGACCTCATGTAAATGAAAATGTGCAAATTTGCCTGTTTTTACTTAGAAAATAGGTTAATTTCTAAATTTCCAGGTCACTAAAGCAAAGTTTGAAGGGAATAATGGCCATTTACTGTACGTTTACAACATAAGCAATTAAGAAATAAGACATACTATCCAGGAACAAAATTTGTGTTACATAGGGTAACTGGCATACTAGTTTCCAGAATAATACAAAACAGTCTCCAAAAGGAGTGATAAAAAATACATTAGCTGGATTTCTAAAAGAATGTGCTTTAATAAAGTATAGAGTAGATCTTAGTAAAGTGGTAATTTTTAAATGGGGTTGCAAAATAAACAAATTAACATGTAGTAACAGGTAAACTTTTCAAAACATCAAAAACATGTATTTTATTAGTGAGATAAACCTCAGAAATTATTTAAAACTAATTATCTGAGCTTACTTGTTTTACAATGTCTTCTGTGTTGAGGTTATTGTATTGATCAAACTGCTGTTGCGTGATGGGTGACAATGTGGCTTTGGTTGGGCGCTGTGAATGATTAGAAGGTGCTAGGGTTGACTGGGTCAGAAGGGAGTTGGTAATTGACTGCATTCTTTGGAGAGGAGAAACAGAGGAAATGGGATCCTCTGTGGAACCTGGAGCTTCAGTCATGGTTACTAGTGGACCACAAGGAGTAGGTGAAGAGTTTGAGCCAGAATGATAAGATACAGCTATTTTGGATGTGCCACTACTAGGTTCAGTTTTTGGTCTTACAAGAGAAAAAGCACTTCCATGATGATGAGACTTTTCTGACTCTACTGATGAGCTATTGCTTATCTTGTTTGTCCAGTTTAGGGGTTGAGCTGTTGTATCAATAGATGCATTACAATGGGAACTAGAATTGGCCAAACTTATAGGATGCAAAAAACTTGGAAATGTGGAGCATGGCACTGAGCCATTAACTAAATTTGCTGACACACCAATATGAGCAAGTTCTGCCATGGAGTTTGGTAGCAACTGTGACAGACGAGACAGTTCCTGATAGTAAATGCTCAGAGTTTGACGAATTTCTTCATGAGTATGCTCAAACTGGTCTTTGGAAATGCAGAAACCTTCTTCTAATCTCTGTCCCATCAGCTTAGCCAATTCTTCTTGGTAAATTCGTGTAATCATTTCCTTTGAAATATCATCATTGTTTTTTTTTCGAAGTTGCCTGGAACTATTATTTGGTGAGTAATCTTTGTACAAAATGCTGTTTTTGAAGGGCCATTGCATACTTCCTTGTCTATCAAAATCTCTACCACCCTCTTCTTGACCATCATACTCCTGCTTTTCAAAAGTTCCATTTGGAGTCTGCCACTCAGGAGAATGATTCAGATTTCCATTGCAGATCGAAGGATACTTTTTGTCTTTCGGGGAGACTATCATGGCCTGATGAGCTTCATTTAAAATCTGGGTGATGCGATCTTTGGCAGCTGGATCCTCCTGTCTACAGCTTGGAAGCTCAGAATCTTTGCCTGAAAAAAAAAAAAAGAGATTTGAAACAAATGTCTTTTTTTTTCTACTAAAAGTTAATAAATGGAGTAATACTGGTAATCTGCAAACTGGAAACAATTTAAACAGGAAACTACTAGTAATTACTGTATCATTAGTCTGAATCCAGAGAAAAAAAGTTTAACTTTCAAAATGATTATATTTAATATCCTCAGACACTGTAATGCTTGAAAATATATCAGTTTAAAATTTTGATTTATCAAATAAAGTCATGTAAATTAAGGCATTTCCGAATCTTATGGCTAATATAAACTAATATTAAATGTGAAAACAAAAGTTACAAGACTTTTCCCAGCATATCAGAAATTAACCAAAGTAATTACACACTAGTGGTTACAACATAGACAAAAAGTTGTATATTTTTAACCCGAATAGCACCTCAAGCACACACAGGCTAAATAACCAAGTAAGAGATCCCTTAGGTTCTGATGTGTGTGTGCACTTTTCTTATAGCAAAACCACATCGAACTATTTGCCCACTGAGGGAAACTGAACCCCTGATTTTAGCATTGAAAATCTGGCAGCATACTGCTGTACTAGCAGGGAACTAGGTTCTTGTACAGTGATCTTTAATTTTGAACTTCTGACCAGAGAGAGCAAAGATAAAAATCAGTCCCTACCACTATAAGGACTTTGAGCTGCTCTTGAAACCAAATACTTGGATTGATTGTCACTGAAAGCACGTGGAGCATATTCAGCAGCATGATGCCTCAAACTTTGGACTTTGACCATCAGTACATATACTAACTACTAATCAATGAACCCTATCCTCAAAAAGAAATGGCACTTTTTAACAAAGATTCAACTAAAAAAATGTTAACTAGATGCTATTTATAATTAAAATAAATCCATTATTGGAAGCACCGACATATTAAAGACAAAAATTGTCAAACACAAATAAATGTTTTTGAAATACTTTCATGGCAAATATCATGAAACATAATGATATCCAACTAGTACAAAGATAAATCATGGTACAAAAGATGATTAAACTAATACAGACACGTATTAAAGAATTACATTAAAGCCTAGTTTTCTATATAGTCTAACATCCTGTTGTGTGTGTGTGTGTGTTTGGAAAATTTTCAAAACCTAACTGTTTCAAGAAACTCCTAAGATGCTAAATAGTAGCCTTATGAACATAAGTTGCAGAACTATTCCAATATTTTCTCTGTTAAAAAAAAGTATTGTTAGATTCAAGTGCACATGACAGTAAAACTTGTACAACATAAAAAATATTATGAAATTGTATATACTGTGAAAAAAATCCTCATTCAAATCATTGTTTAATGCCTCAACTAATAGGTTACAAATGTAATAAGTAATTTAGGTTAATTGTTAATACAAAAATTCATAAATTTAGTTTATTTATATAATAAGCATTAATGAGATTTTATGTTTTGAAATAAAATTTTGGTTACAAGTAAATTTTGATGAAAGATTTAAATATAAAACATAAAAATATGCATGTTTGCTATTCCTGTAAACAAGCAATATTCAACAGTGAGATCTATTTTACAGGGGTTCCTTTATTTTAATGAATAAATAAGAATGGACAGATGGTACTAATAAAGGTATTTATGTTTTTGGATATATACGTAAATTTACATTTAAAATCTGTTAATGTTGTAACATCCCACCTTTTCTGGGAACTAGTGTCTTTAGCATATATATACAGCTGTCATCAGTAGCCCATGCATGCATTTTTCTGTAAGAGTCTCTTCCTTTTTCTGTTAGTTTATCCCACGGTTTAGGTTTCGAGAGAAGTTCACTAACTGTTCCCTGTGATAAACCAAGAACGTACTTGGCAAACAAGCGTTGTCCAATGTTATGGACACTCAAAAGCTCTCGAACACCACGAGAAATGTTCAGTGTATCCAAAGATTCATTTGCATATTTGTTCATACAGTTGTGGAGGCACTCTTGGAGTTTTTGTATAGTAGTATCACAATGGGACACTTTGTGTCTTGATGAATCTTTATGACATTTAGGTTTTGAACAGTTTAAGGGTTGAGGGGGATTGGGAATTGTTGGGGAGGTTGAAGTCTCCAATGACTTGACTGTGCTGTGAGAATAAGCACGTTCTTCTTTTTTCATTTTCTTTGTATAAGATGACACAATTTCTTCTCCAAGTAATGAAGTAAAAACTTCAACGTTTTGTAAAGGTGGAGGTAATGTGTTCTCTGCCAAATCTTGGAGGTTATCTGTAGAAAAATTTCAGATGTGCATCAAAGTTTGATTTTGCTTAGTTTCTTTAAATTGTAGGTTTTATTCATTTATGCATCCATTGGGAGCCTAATTCTGTATAACATTTCAAATTGAAAATCACTACATTAGCAAAGCAGTAGAAAATTTTTAGTAAATTTTGGTTGAGACAGAAAAAGCTAGCATTTTGTTTAATCAAAACATTTCTGTAATCTTTTGACCTAATTTAAATTCATTGGAATATTTTACACTTAAAAGCTTATACATCTATCCTTATCAGCTACTTTCAACAAGTTCTGCATATTACTATACATGAATTTCTCTGTTTTAATATTCAAGTTTTAAAAAATCTGACTAATTAAACATAATAATTTTGTATCTTCAGATCCTAAAATCTGTCTTGAAACTTTTTCTTTATGATATATTTTCAGTCTAATTTGAAGTGAATTATTTGTTTAAATGTCTGTTCTGAAGCCTGAGTTTTTTAATGAATAAGAATACCTGATAGTTAGAAGTATATATAAATAATCATAATATACAAAGGGCAAAGTTCATTATAATAAAATGGTTTTTAGTATGCAAACTAGCAAGTTACATGAAACCCACAGCTAATATATAAAACTACAGTATAAAGGCACATGCATGATGCCATTCATTCCACCGAGAAAATTAATTGCCTTTGGGAAAGGCACAGAATAGCCTTTCCAATGTAAAATATTCATATACTTATATTATAAAGATGGGTTCAGATTGGGGATTTAGAATTTTTCAGATAGTGATATTCTGTTTACTTAATAACATTAAAAAAACCCAATGGAATATGGACCAACTTGGGGCATCAGAGTCACCCAGAAAGAGACCTGCACCAAGCATATCCAGGCTGTGGTATGTAAAGAGTAGTGTTTTGTAACAAGGAAAATCCACAAAGATCAATGGCTGAAGCATCCATGTGCCACAGGTAACAGTAAGAAAGAACTTCATCTGGAAAAGCAAATTAAATTGCTACCACATTTCCATTCAACCAAGCAACCAGCAAATGAAACTGATATTCATGTTATTCTGTATGAAGGCATAATGGTAAAGCTATCTATGGAATTCTGTGCAACAGGAATAATAAAATGGGCACAATGAAATTATCATCCTTGAACTAAGATGAATTGAAAACGTGCAGGGTTTTGTTTGAAATTAAGCACAAAGGTACACAATAGGCTATCTGTGTTCTGCCCACCATGATTACTAAAATCCAGTTTCTAGCAGTGTAAGACTGCAAACGTGCTGCTGAACCAGAGGGGAACTACAATGCAGGTATGTGTGGTGTATTTTGAACATGATATCATTACAAAGGAGCCTTTGCAATGGAAATTATGCTGAAGGACTATTGTCAAGATGCACATTCATCAGATAGAGCATGACTGGACATGACAATATGTATTGTAAGGACTTGAGACTCCAAGATCATTTTAATAGAACATACTCAACCTCAGTACATGTTGAACAATTAACTTTTACGTTAACCACTGATGAAATATATACAGTCTATAATAAAACATTTATGTAAATACATAAAGCTATCACTGTATAATATGGGCACTCATGAACTGGTAATCTTACCAGCTGAATCAATTGGGGTTAAACTTTGTGTAGCATCATTTGATTCTAAATCCTTGTCTTTCTCCACAAGCAAGTTATCTAATGGTTTGACTGTCTTGTTTTCTTCCATAACACTACTCTCACTTTCTGGGTTACTGCAGCTATGAGGATCACTCTTCTTTAATACACTGTTAAAATTGTAATTTTAAATTCATGTTCTATAACTCAATCATATTATAATGCAAGATGTATTAAAAATACTCAACAATCAATGTTATATACTATACAATTAAAATTTTGTTTGAAAAACCAATGAAATCATAAAACAGGAACTCTACATGGTTCACTCCTCATCAGGAATGTGAAAAACAAATGTTGTGCAATAATAAATACAAAAAACAAGATGGTCATGTGACTATAATTGCATATTATATAACATTGATTGTTAAGTATTTTAATACATTTTAAATGTTTATAGAAATTTCCTTTACTTTTATATATTATGTTATAAGGCTTAATTTTAAATTTTCTTTAAGTGCAGTTTTTTTCTTTAACTCCAATAAACAGAGATAAAAATATAAACTAATAATTACATTAAAATGTATTTCAAACTATCTGCTGAATGTTTGACATGACTTTGAAATGAACAGCCATAAACAAAATATGGTGGAAATAGAGCTATTTGTTGTTACATTTTACAACGCACACAGAAAAAAATACCACAGAAACCTTTGAGAACTAAATTGTATAATAACTTTAAACAAAAGCCTATATCTAACAGGTATGTTGTAAGACCAATTGTAAATATTATATTGAAAATGTAACTTCTCCCAAACATTTATAATGAAGGGCATATGAAAAGGTTTATGGTCATACTTTAATTCATTCTTCATTTCTTCATAGTTTTGTTGTTTACTTAATTTCTTTTCCAAGAGTTGGATAGTTTTATTTTTGTCAGTCAGTAGTTCTTCCAGTTGAGCAATCTAATGAGAAAGAAATTTCAAAAAAATGTCATTGGTCATTGTTTTGTGTAAAACAATAAAATGCTGCTGGAGTTACAGTGCTTATACTTAATCTAAAAGAAGAAAGCCAGAAATAACAATTATATTTAAACAAATTTTTATTTAAATTAAAGAATAGATATTTTGTCTAATGTATGAGCAACTTAATTAGAAACAAATATTTCTTATTATTAAGTAATTAACAAAGTTAGCTTGGGTCAATGGATCTAAAGATAAAAATCATGGAGTAAAATTAAATATGAAGTAAACATTGAGATTTGAGGCATTTAAAATGTGCAAATCCAGTATTCTAGTCAATGCACATAAGGTCATGGGTTCAAATCCAGTTATGTCTCATCTTTCATTTCCTCAGGAAAAATTCTAACTTCACAAGATAGCCAACCTTAAAATTTCTATACCTTAATCAATTAAAAAAAAAGTTGCTCTCTCAGTATTAATATTTGAGATGAGAGTTCTGAATCATACCTATTGTCTTCCTGATTCAACATCAGTTTGTTTTTTAAAATGTTTAGTATTTTTGCTGATGTACAATATACTACATATGAAATTGAGCTTAAAAATATATTATGGAATAATTTATGAGATCCTAGAAATGTGCAATAAGTCACAACATAGGTTAGCACAAGAATTTAATGTATAGAGAACTAATAATAAAATTCAAAGAACTAACAGTAATATAAATGTACAAGATCACTTGCAACTAAACAACCCTTTAAAAATGCTGCACATCCAAACAAAGTTACCAGGACACAGGCTATAATGTTTTCTGTTATAAGTATGTTTTATTTCATCATAGATTTGGTCTTGCTTATTGGCATCTGCAGGGAGAGGAGCAAGAGGGGTAGTTCCCTCCTATAGGGAAATGAGGAACATAATTATTTCTTTATTCATTCAGCATATGTATGTGATTATTTTTTTATTCAATTCACAATTTCACACTACTCTGCTTACCCCCAGAAAACTTGATCTTGCTTTGTGTAATGTAGTTCTTCCTTTTTGATGCAACATTAATTTAATTGATTTGTTTGTGTTTACATTGAATACATACATAAATATACACACGCACACATTACTCAATGCAAAACTTAAAAGATTACTTTACTTGAGAGGCACTTTTTTCTTCAAATTAGGAGTGTGTGTAAGCTGACAAATGTTACAGGTAAGAGACACTTACCTGAGAAGCACTTGTTTCTTTCAATTACGAATGTATAAAAAATGATTAGTGTAATGTTTAAAAGATCACTTACTTGAAAAACACTCCAAGCAAATTGACACAAAAATGTTAAAAGATCACTTACTTGAGAGGCACTTGTTTCTTTCAGCCTGTTAATAGTTGACTGTAACTTCTTAACGTCTTGTACTAATTGCGAAATCTATATATATATAATGAGAAAAGAAAAAAAGAGTTGCTCATTTTTCAATTTCATAAATGTTGATATTTCTTACAAGTGTAAAAATGATGTAACAACAGGCTGTTTTAAAAAAAAATTAGCTTCATTTTTATTTTATTAGAAAATCAGGTAACAAAAGCAGAAAAGTAACTTTATTTTGTATTTTATCACACCACTGGATTCATATTCAACGCGTTGTTCAAAAATTTTGTAACTCATCTTTTGAAAACATTGCACAACATTTTTTGAAAAAGGTTTGCTTCCTGAAAAGTTTTTGCTGATTGTGACAGGTACCTGGTGGGTATGCACAAATATAGTTTTGGTTTTGCTTCGTCACGTAGGAACTCTGAGAAATAGACAGTTAACTGTTTACTGGCAATAACACATTTAATTTTTCTAATTCGCTATTAAGTTCAACATAATTAAATAGGCCCGGCATGGCCAAGCTTGTTAAGGCGTGCGACTCGTAATCTGAGATTCGCGGGTTCGCATTCCTGTCGCGCCAAACATGCTCGCCCTTTCAGCCGTGGGGGTGTTATAATGTTACGGTCAATCCCACTATTAGTTGGTAAAAGAGTAGCCCAAGAGTTGGCGGTGTGGGTGATGACTAGCTGCTTTCCCTCTAGTCTTACACTACTAAATTAAGGACGGCTAGCACAGATAGCCCTTGAGTAGCTTCGTGCGAAATTAAAAAAAACAACAAATCATAATTAAAAGTGTTTTGCTCCTGATTTTCGTTTGTATTCAATGTCCGGTGCAACAGTAGTAAGCAAGCATTGACGGATTTCAGTTGCCCTGATATCGTTTTTCCATTGTAGCAATGTCTTGGTGAAACTAAAGATTTCGATAAAACGGTACGCGACGGGTGTGATTTTCGTGATCAACAGTCAAAAATCTATAAAGAACATCCAACAGTGTTCAAGAAGCAAAACTTTTGTGGTGTAGTGAAATTGTTTCATTTGTTCAATCATATTTTATTTTCGTGTTCAGATAAATTCAAAACCAGCAACATAGTAAAACATTAAAAAAGTGATCAAAATGTTGAATAAACTGGAAACTGGAGACCGAAATTAGTCCTTGTCAAAACGAATTTGTTCCTATTTGCTTTATTCATATCTTGTTCGTATTTCATGTGTGATTCTTTAAAAAGCCGCGAGATGGCGGGATTGAACTCACCTCTTTGTCTTTAGCTGCAAGTTTAATTTCTAGGAGCGAATGAGAAAAGGCATCATCATTCTTTTCCATGTCTGTTCTCGTGCATATGGAATCAGCCTGGTGTAATGATTGTTTGGCTGCCTCAAGCTGTTTCTTAAGTGTTGTAGCCTCTCTATCTGCTAGTGCTGCTCTCTGGTGAATAAACGAAGCGAGTGTTGCTTTACTATTTACTGAGGTAATAAATGAGTGAGTTAGATTAAACATTAACACAAGATTACTTTTAGGAAAAACTGAAATAATAATTAAGCCACACTTAAGAAGACTATTTATCTATCAAAAGATACCTTGGGCCGATAATAATTTGTATTTGGAGTATTAAGTGGTAGTTGGTGTCTTTGACATAAAAATCAATTGGGAAATGAATTATTCCACAGTACAAACAGTTAAGTATTACCATGAAACAATTACGTTTTTGTTTATTTTTGTTTTTGAATTTCGCACAAAGCTACTCGAAGGCTATCTGTGCTAGCCTTTCCTAATTTAAAAGTGTAAGACTAGAGGGAAGGCAGCTAGTCATCACCACCCACCGCCAACTCTTGGGCTACTCTTTTATTAACGAATAGTGGGATAAATCGTCACATTGTAACGCCTCATGGATGAAATAGCGAGCATGTTTGGTGCGACCGGGATTCGAACCCGTGACCCTCAGATTACGATTCGAACGCCTTAACCCACCTTGTCATACCGAGCCAATAATTACGTACAATGATACAATTATTCGGCAAATTTTTATATAGCTCAGCTTATTTCGCTTGAAAGTTCTTTTATAAGCATCAATTCAAAATAACGATCTTTATTTAGTCTTAGGACACGTGTACTGTGGGGTTTTATGATAAATTTACACACAATTGAGAACCATATTCGTTCAAAATATACTTTTAGCTCCCCTACAATTTTCCATAGGCCTAAAATGTTACAACAGATGTTTTGTTTAACTTCTAAACGGCGATTTGCAATATCAGAAATTATTTTAAGTTCCTTTACAACGAATTAGAGACGACATGGTGCTGTTTTGCTTTTATAAAACGATCTTAAGCGCCTTACTACTAGTCCCCCAGTGCCGCGAGAAACTGGGTTTCGATATCTGTGGTGAGCAGAGCACAAATAGGCTATTGTGTAGGTTTGTGCTTAATTTCAAACAAACAAGTCTCACTACTAACAGATACCTTGAGCCTTCAGACAACAGTCCACTATATTATGACAATAAATTTTATATTTATATATATCGTTTATATAAAACGATTTCAGAAACCTCACTGCTACAAAACAAGCACTTTAATACCTCAGAGAATTTATGTTCCGATAGATTTTAATAATTTCATGTTTATTTATACTACAATTTCAGAAGCCTTACCGCTACAAAACAAGTACCTTAAGTTCTTAGACTATGATCTACTAGATTTTGACTAGAAGTGTTATAATATATGTTTTATAAGGACTTGTCCTAATAAGTGAGAATATTTTAAAAGTACGTTTGATAAATGTTGTCTTGATGGACTAGAGCAGGTAAAAATATTAAAACTTGCCTCGATACGTTAGAAGAGGTTAAAAGTTTATGGATTACCATGTTGTCTTGATAAGGTTACAGCAAGTAAAAGTTAATGTTATATCAGGGCTTTTCTTGATAGGTGAGGACAGTTTAAGGTGTATTTCAACAAAAACTTTTTAGTTTATTTTAAGGTAGCTCCTCTCCCTTTTTTAAACAACCTATTTAGCCATATCGAGACATAACTATAAATTAAAATTTAGGTTTAAATCTATTGGGCCATACATTAATGAAACTTTTAAACACACATCCCAGTAATATTTAGCACATGAATGGAGGGGTAATGAGAGAGAAGGAAACGATGCTTTCTGACCTTTTTCGTCTCGTCCTTATATGATGGATGTCTTTCAAAGTTATATACAGGCTAAATAGACCATCGCTAGCGACTGGCAACAAACACCCATTCGCCAGCGCGGAATTAATTACCCTTACACTGTCTGAGAGAAATTGGCAAGGGAACATTAAAAGGTTATGGTTCTATGATATGAAAGAAACTAATGAATATTCATCAGTAAGATATTCGCTGTTTAGAAATGAGAGAGAGAGACAGGGTCGAGACTACGAGAATACCAACGCAGACTCCAAGCCTGCTCAAAACAATGGCTAATTAAGACCCATTTGGTTATAATGAAGCAGAAAGACGAACAGCTACCCTTCTGTGAATATTAATCTAACTGAAGCTAGCTTCCTGCTTCATTCTAACCAACTGGACTGTATACAATCAGGCCTCTTCCAAGACTTCGTTCGGCTATTTGTGATGGAAAAACGAAAACAAAACCTGTCACCAAGTAGACTGTAAAAGGTCTCTATTATCGTTATGAACTATTTTTACTTTTCCTAAAATTACACATTCAAGAAGCGCTTTTGAACTGGATTTTAAGAAATCACACCAGGAGTTTTTAGAACTGGAAAAGTAACACAGCAAAAATTAATTATTATCAGATTTTCTGGATCTTAGCCAGTGTGCTTTTAAAAGAGTTTGCCAAACTAATAAAATAAAGTCTTCACTTAAAGCATAAGATTAATTATCCAGGTATTTCAATTAAAAATATAAAATGAAAATAACAATCACTAAGAAAGATATCATACGAAGAATAAAACATAATAATTAAAACTGCCGTGAAATATTTAATTCCTCCCCCATTTTTCTTTCTACGGTTACGCACTCTTTACTACACGATCAGTATAGATGTTTCTCTTGACATTTATCAAAAAACCGAACTAAATTTTCTTTTAGAAATAATCAGAAATAAGGAAAGAGATGAAAAAGTTGTTTAGTTTATTATAGACGCATCTTGACCTTACTTAAGATATTCGTGAAAGACGTCAATCTAATATTTTCCAATAAGAACACGATCTATGATGTTAGTGTGAATGCCTAGCTTCTGGTTCATGTTCGTGTCATGATGAACATTTTAAACCTCCATTGCTCTTCCTTTCGTTTCATAATGCCTGCCTGAAAAGCTGAAGAAGATTCTGGAAAGACGTGAGGCGTTAAACACTAATTACGTTAGACATTAGTGGGTATGGCAGGCTAATCAAGGCACTATTCAGTTAATTAATTACTCTATCTTAACATTTTGGTAAGAAAACGGATTTTCATATGGAGCAATAAAACCTGTTTCTTGAAGTAGCTCCGTGCTAGTGGACAGTAATTCTGTAAATGGCATGCTTTGTTTCTGGTTTCGGAGTAATATTCATTAGAAATCCTGTAAAACGAGTGAGAAGAACTGGTGAAACAAAGGAAAGCAGAACGCAGTTAATCTTAAACGGCCTCATCTAACGAAACATTTGTAAACTTGAGTGCGAATACCCGGATATTAATGCTAAGTCGGGTTCCTTTAAACCCCCTCTTTTAGAGCAAATGAAGAACTGACAAGAATAAAGAAAGCATTCTTCTACTGAAGTTTATTACCTACGCGACTAAGTCGCCTTTCTGTGCCTTAACGAAACCCGCACAAACTCCCTTGTAATTAAACGATACAATGATTTGGCTAAATGATTACCCAAGGGTAGAGTTACACATGAAAGATTAAGGAAGAACACGTGCGAGTTTAACAAATCCTGGTAACTCGTGTATATTTGTGGACTTCTTATCTTGTGTACCAATCTATTTTATATGTAGGCATACTGTAAAAACTGCAACTGCAAGCACTTTTATTAGTTATTGAATTAGTAAGTCCGAAAATAATGAACACGTGTTCATGTAATTAATATAAGCGATACCACATATAAAAATGTTGTAGATTTGAGTCTATTACAAGGTAATAGACCAAGAGAAGCATTGTAATGGCTCGAAGCAGATACTAATTTTGAAAAGTTTAAGTTTCTACCCTTGTAATGTCAATAATCTAAGTTATTAAGTTTCGCTTTATTTAGTTAATGCAGAGCTAGTATGTGAGTTGAATTTTGGAAAGCTAGCTGACTTAGGATGATAATATGAGATTTATAACGAACAGTAGAATATATACCACGTGTTCGTGTCTGTATATATGTATAAGTGATGCATAGTTATATTCGTATAAGTTATACACGTGTCGAAGACATATACGTACATGTGGAGAAAGTTTATGAGTATTCATGCATGGAAAGCATTCAGGTACATAATGTTTAGAAGGTGTACACACATTCAAGTCTCAGACGTGTACCAATACTTCATTTGTTCTTTAGTGTCGCTACCAAAAATCTCCCATGGTAACACGATTAATTATTATTGTTACAAAACAGTACAGCTCTTATTTAAGGCATGACAATGACACAGTTTTAATAACTATATGTTTTAAATCAAATACCCTAGAAATTCAAATCAAGATAAGGATAGGAAAAATAAAAGGAAACTATCACTTAAATGCCAAAAATAAACACATCGAAATATCTCGTGGTTTTAATTCAAAAACAAAGAAAACAAAACATAGTAGCATCGAATATACTGATTTTATTACAAGGTGAGAACGCAGAAATGTGTTCTAAGTCACTTTAACCCTAACTAAACACAAAAGTGTTTTAGCCGTTCCTGATCGTAATGTATGAACATAGTTTTCTTTCACTCATCATGATCTTAATGTATAAACATAGTGTTCTTTTATTCATCATGATCTTAATGTACAAACATAGTGTTCTTTCACTCATCATGATCTTAATGTATGAGCATAAAGCGTTATCTTACACACTCCTGATCTTAAATCAAGTTATGTTTGAATTTAAGCAAAGCTATACAATAGGCTACCTGTGCTCTCCCAATTACAGATATCGAAACCCGGTTTCTAGGTTAAAAAGTCAGAGACATACAGCTGTGCCACTAGGGGGTGGGGACATTCACCTTACACCAACAAAACAAAAGTGTCTTCCAAGTCATTCTTGCTTTAAACAAGAACAAAGAAGTGTTTCTCCAGTCACCCCTGACATAAAGAACATGAAAGTAATCTTCCGGTCACCCAGGTACTTAACAATATGGAAGTGTTCCTCTAGCCACCCCTGATATTAAGAACACGGAAGTGTTCCTCCAGCTACCCTTGACATTAAGAACACACAAGCTTCTACATAAGACACTCCAACTTTATTTTTTTAAAGCCCATTTTATATCAAAACATAAAAGGAAATAAATGATGCTTCTATCACTCGTGACCTTAGGTTGAAAAAATATAAGTTTTATTGCAGTTATTCCAACATCAAAGTATAAATACAGTAAATCTAGCTGAAAAATAAGAATACTGACGTACTTTCCCCAGTCATTCTAGAATTAAACTGAAAGATTTAGTTCAACAATACAAGATTACTGAATTGAATGTGCGTTCGTATGCAAGACCCTGAGAGAGTCAAATATCACTGTCCAGAACAGACAAAGTTTGGACACTAGATTCATTTGCGGATACAGGTTTGATCTGTTGACTGAGAATAAAGTAAATTTCAGAGATTCTTCAGTGTGACACGTTTTGAAACTTGCTCCACATTGGTCAAACTTTTCTGAATTGAACTTTTTATTCTCAGGTCTAGGGTAAGTATTTTGGAACAAAAGGTCTTCTTTACAATCTGCTTGACCAGTGTTATAGCAGTTTCATGACACGTGCACCTATCATCCAATGAGTGATCAGTTTTCATCAGTTTAAGTGTTTCATAAACATTACATTGGTTATTATTGATTTACACCGTGGTGACGACGATTGGGAAAATATTTGGCTATGTAAACTACTATACATACATATATACGTAGTGGAAACTGGTAGGCTTATACAATATACATGGTCCACTCAGTGGCAAACAGTATGTCTGCGGATTTAAAACGCTAGAATCCGGATTTCGATACCAGTGGTGGGCGGCAGAGCACAGATAGCCCGTTGTATAGCTTGGTGCTCAGTTCAAAACAGCAACAGTAATAATAATAATCATGTAGGCACTTTTTTCTGCAGCTTCTCAAGTTTCATTTGGGTTAAAAGAATTTGAACTTGTAATAAAAGACCATCATGAAAATTGTGAACGCTGTAACCCTAAAATGTACGTAAAGTATTTTAAATTAACATGACTCTAAAATTTTCCTCATGCAACGAAAGTGCATTTTATAACAAACAAGCATTTTAAGAAACGTTTAGACGATAAAGATATTTCGTAATTCAAGGATAAAGTAAAATATTCTTTATTTTCGATAAGCTTAAGTATCCATGGTACGATCTTATTTACAGTTTACTTCTAATGAGCACACACTTTAACCTTAAAAAAATATATATATATATATATATATATATAACTGCTTTTCAGCACTGGTCACGTGATAGTTTTCTGTAGGCTCACAAATGTGCAAAAAACACTACTGTGACAAAAGCTCCCCAACAGAGGGCCACAGTGGAGCCTGGCATCCGAGCATTCATTAACTGGTTTAAAAGGATGGAACACTGGCAAACTGACAGGGGGTCTCGTTATTTGTACTGCCCCCTGATGGGTAACATCACTAATGAAGGAAGAAAATGGAATGTAATTTAAAATTACATACGTTAAATACATAGAAAATTTTTTATAAAACTTATCAAAGCTGATATTTAATATAACTCTTCTATTATGGTAATTGTATCGTAATGAAAACCACAAAGCTATATTATTACTTATCATCATCACTCTAAGACCGTACTACATCATTAACTTATTATCTCCTTCATGATAATAGTACATTCCTAATCACTCTCAGAACACATCGTTATCTATCTTATTACTCCTTATTAAAATACAGAACAATCTTTGCCACTTAGTTTAAGAACATATCAATATCCATCTCATTACTCCTTACTAAAATACAGAACAATCTTTATCACTCAGTCTAAGAACATCTCATAACATCATCTATCTCATTACTCCTTTCTAAAATACAAAACAATCTTTATCACTCATTCTAAGAATATATCAATATATATCTCCTTACCAAAATGCGGAACAATATTTATCACTCAGTTTAAGAATATATCAATATCTATCCCATTACTCCTTACTAAAATACGGAACAATCTTTATCACTCAGTTTAAGAACATATCAATATATATCTCATTACTCCTTACTAAAATACGGAACAATCTTTATCACTCAGTTTATGAACAGATCAATATCTATCTCATTACTCCTTACTAAAACACAGAACAATCTTTATCACTCATTCTAAGAATATATCAATATCTATCTCATTACTCCTTACTAAAATACGGAACAATATTTATCACTTAGTCTAAGAACATATCATGTCATTATCTATCTCATATTACTCACTAATATAAGAAAGTTCATTATTCATCATTTCGTAGAGGTCCCATCATTCCTTTGTATTACTTTTGTTTAATGTTACTCTCATATCCAGCAGTATATATGTTATGAATACTTAAATACTCATATAGTTGCGCGCGCAAACAGAGACCAGAAACAAGACTATATACACTATACACATTGATAAAATACTCCATCTCGCTACCTACAAAGAAATGAATTAACCTGCATATATTAAAGTCTCCACAAAATCACGTGATTTTGTTATATGTTTGAAAAGCGACACGTTAGGAGGAGGCGGGGGGGGGTAGAAGGTTTGTCCAATTACAAGAAGGAGAAGATAACAAGCCAGGTTGTTATTGGAGCAATTATTTCTTGTCAGACGTTTCCGGCGCATCGCTCACGACGAGCTACCGTGAGATAACTAAGCAACTTCTGTTAAATGTTTTCTTACGTTAACTATATATGCTTATGCATGCACTTGAACGATGCAAGATAAAAATGAAATTAATTATAATTAAACAGTTTTGAAATTGATTATTATCATACATAATTACTTCGTTGCGGCATCATATTTTATTGTTCTTGGATGAGAAAATTTCAAACGTATTTCTATAGGTATATGTGTGATTAAATAATTATATATCAATACACGCCAACTCAAAGTGACGTGTCTCAAATAATACGTAAAACGTACTTAAACAGAACTGGATTTCGGCTTCGTCGCTTAGGGTTAAGTCAAACTTTCGGCATTGTCTTACAGTCTAAAAACCGAATTGAACAAACCCTTTTATTTGATTATTAATATTATTTTAATGCTAGTTAAGTGTGCGTAAAGTAATGAACAGAAATATCTAGTCAAACTGATAAAAATCACGGATATTTAATCTTCCCTTACGCAATACATTGTGACGAATGTCCTTATGATACATATCATAAGAACGAAATATTACACGATTCCGTAACAGGACTAGACCGAGTTTACTGAGGAAGGTATAACACCGTAGATTACTTCTGTAATTTAGTAATAATATAAAAGCGTGATATTGTATGTTTTCTTTCACATTACTAATTCATTGTAAAAGCAATATAACAAGTTCTTTTACTGATATTAAAATATGGTTATTTGCCACATTGATACACAATACGGTTAGAAAATTTCAAAGGGAAAATAGTAATTATTAGTAGCTGATGTAACTACAACTTACGACCAAGGATTCTATGAAGTGAACAGTGAAATGATCTTTTTTTTTTCAGAATTGATTTTCAAAGAAATTGCAAACCAGAAAATGTACAGTTTTTAGAACAGCATACAATCATAGAGTTGGAACTGTTGGATAAAAGATGTATTTAATAAAAGTAACATGAAATGAGAAAAAAGAAAGACATACAACAAATAAATTCAAGTTCAAAACTTCCTTTGAGTTGGGCCCCGGAATGACCAAGTAGTTAGGTGCTCGATTCGTAGTCTGAGGATCGCGAATTTGAATCCCCGTCACAGTAATTATGCTCGCTCCTTCATTCGTGAGACATTATAAATCAACGGTTAATTCCACCATTTGCTGGTAAAAGAGTAGCTCAAGAGTTGGCGGTAGGTGGTGAATACCAGCTGCCTTCCCTCTAGTCTTACACCACTAAATTAGTGACGGCTAGTGCAGACAGCCCTCGTGTAGTTTTGCGCGAAATTAGAAACAAACAGTTTGCATAGGAAGAGTGACGAAGTAATAAATCAGTTACATCAGAAAATGTTTCATACAAGCTTTTGACCAATTGTAATCCCTATTAGTTTTATTCCGTTATCTACTAGACATATATAATAGTAACCGATATATACATAATTTGGTTATATTTATTTCGTGCTGTATAAGTTGTTCATGTATGATTTTGTAATGTTATTTTATCTTTTAGTTCTATATAATAACCAAATAAGAATTAGAAGTGCGCTCTTAAAAATTATGGCTAAATAGGAATAATAAAAAAATCGTTTTTCTCGAAACTGAAACATAAGATTTGAGAATTTAAAGACTGAAAAAAGTTTTCGAAAGTATCACCAAATTTACAACTCGACCAATCAGTTCTTCGACAGTTAAGTATAGGCTCTTTTCATCGATTTTTTCATCCATATTATTTAAGGTGTCTTAGAGCAAAGTATTTACAACACAAGTTGTTGTATTCGTTTGACCGATTTTAAGACCATGAAAATGTAAGTTGTTATAAACAACTACTCACGAAAAAAGTACGTAATGGAAGGTAAGCAAGAACTAATATGTGGTGGTTGTATAACTGAGTTTGTTTGGTGTGACGGGGATTCAAACCCGCGACCTTGATATTGCGAGTCTAGCACTCTAACCATCTGGCCACGCCGGGTCTTACTTCACTTGACATACCACTCGCTAGTTGATTGAGAAGTGCGTGTTTTCTTATAACAAGGCCACATTGGGGTATCTGCTGAGTCCACCGAGGGGAATCGAACCCCTGATTCTAGCGTAAATCCGAGGACTTACCGTTATACAAGTGGGGAACTGATTGAGAAGTATTGGTTTTGATCGGATATGCAAAACTGTATTCTTAAATGTCTGTTGCCAGCCAATGGCTGATCCTTTACAATGAGAAAATAATTGAAGGCATTATGGGAGTAGTTTGAAGTGGTACAAGTATTGGGTTCGATCACTGGAGATAGAAACAGTTCATTCTAGCTCATTGGGATAATGTCCAAGTTATACTAAAGATATGGAAGATTTCTTTCAATGTTGTAATGCCAGGCTTGTTTTTTATTTTTATCAAAGTACAGAAATATGTCAAAATTTTAACAAAATATACCAATACAATCACATTTATGTTTAATAGTTTAATACGCCAGTTTAGTTATTTATTGATTGAGTGAGCCGTTGATTAGCTGTTATCAAGCTGGATTGAGTATCCGCGATCCAAAGTTCGCGTTCCTTTGCCGAAATAGTTACCCTCCTCACTTTAAGACAATGCATGTGGTGGCTAATTTGTCGGACCTTGAATCCCAGATAATCGCAAAATCGCATCCGACAGTTTGAAAGCATAGGTGCGTTAAATACCAATAACCGATTAAAACAGCACAACAGTTGGTGGTTAATATTGTCGACAAGCTTCCTTCCCTTTAATATATCAATTCAAAATTGGGAGTAGCTTGCGTAGATAATTCTTGTTTCGTTTTGCACGAATATCCCACACCAGCTGAACTTTATTTACAGCTTGTTTTATCAACAGATTTTGATACCCAATGAACAAGCAACACAGGGTGTGGACAAAAAATGGCCACCTTGAAAATGTTGTTAATTTGTTATATTTTTTTATTAGATAACAGAAAAATATGTAAAACCACATGTTTTTGAAACGTTCTCAAATTCTAATTTTTAACACTGGCTTTCGTTAATACCTGAACTTTTCATAACTTTAGTTAAATATTCTCATAAAAAGTGTTGTGCACCTGCTGTAATTACTTAGATCTTCTTGTTCCAATTAGCCTATTAAATGCTATTGTGGAATCGTTAAAAGATATCTTAGAAATAAGAGAACTGACGTTATGGGGTGGCCAGGTCAATCGCCTGATATCAATCATATTGAAAATTTGTGGGTTGAGTTGAACCGAATAAAGATGTTGTTGTTGTTGTTGTTTTGAATTAAGCACAAAGCTACACAATGGGCTATCTGTGCTCTGCCCACCACGGGTATCGAAACCCGGATTTTAGCGTGTAAGTCCGCAGACATACCGCTGAGACACTGGGGGGGGCGAATAAAGAAAGATCGCAAGCCAAACACGGAAGACGAACTTTTTAAAGTATTCGAAGAATGATGGCAACCAATGACTCAGTGAAAACATGCCACGTTCATGTGAAGCAGTACCGAAATACAAGGAAATGTCAATTAAATATTAACTTGTGAAATTGGTTTGTGTTATTTTGAGTTTAATTTTTAAGTTATTACAAGTACATTACAAGGATAACACGCTATAAAATATAAATATACAATATAACTCAACTACACAACCTTACATTAATATATTAATAATGTTAAGTCGTAAGGCTTAGCAAACACATTGTACGTGTTTATATAAAGCAGTATTTACACAGCGAAAATAAATAAAATGCAGTACTGCTATGTCAAAGTCACTAAGAATACCTGCCCTCGTCCCTAATTTGGATTTAATGACCAGAGGGAAGGTCTCCAAATAGCAGCACCATCCACGCTAAGGGATCGATTGCCACTTTCATAACGCATGCATACCTTATGTGCAGATAATATTAAAAGAAAAAAATTGTTTGAAGTTAAGAACAACACTATACAACGGGTATCGAAACTCACTTCTTAGCGTTGTAAGACCACAAACGTGGCAGGGGGGAGCAAGTGTTAAACTTTCTCCATTTCTTTTCGTCTGTTTTGCTTTTTAAACACAAACTACACAATTAGTTATCTGTACTGCGCCCACTACGGGTATAAAATAAAACAAAACATAGATACTAATATATCTCAGAACGAGCCCCTCAGTGGCTCAGCGGTATGTCTACGGACTTACACGCTAAAATCTGGGTTTCGATACTCGTGGTGGGCAGAGCACAGATAGCCCACTGTGTAGCTTTGTGCTTAATTCCAAAACAACTAAAACAACAACTATCTCAGAACGACGTCCACCTGCAACGCTCCCTACAATCCAGTACCCGTTCATACTCTGGTCCCTAAGACACGTGTCCGTTAACGGTCAAATTCAAACACTCTCTTTCTTGACATGAAGATGATTTAGGAAGGTCGAAATGTTTTTCTCCCCTTATCAGTAAAGGTGTTAACACCATACCAATCGTTCTGAGATATATTTTTATTTCAGGTGGGTTTCTCGTCATCAAGAAAGAAAACAAAGTTTATTTCAAAACTTTTTACATTTTTATGCATAAAAGCGTGTGAAAATTATTTGTGCATGTGATATCTATTACAACATAACTTGATGCAATGATCTGCATTTCAATCCTACAGTAAGTAAGCAGTAAGTTTACGGAACTATAACGAAAGTCCGGGCTTCAATTCTACACAGCATATACAGCGTAGATAATCAATTTTGTAGCTTGTCGTTAAAATCATAATGACAACTCAACAGTTGAACGGGAAAAGGCCGTAAATAAATGAATAAAATGCTCGACTCGCAATCTGAAGGTCGCGGGTTCGAATCTATATTACTGTCAATCTACTATTAGTTGGTAAAAGAGTGCCCCAACGGATGGAGCAGTGGCGATGGGTGGTAATGATTGGTTACCTTCCTTCTAGTCTTACACTGCTACATCTAAATTCAGTATGCCTAGCACAAATAGCTCTCGTGCAATTTGCGCGAAATTTAAAACAAAACAAAAAATAAAATAATGGAAGTAGAAAAAATTAATTTTTTCCATGGAATGGGAAAATAATCAGAACCATAATTAAAATTATTGTCCTAAATGAAAAGAACTGCCTTGATTTAAGTATTCATTAAGTGTAAGGCCCGGCATGGCCAGGTGGGTTAAAGCGTTCGACTCGTAATCCGAGGGTCTAATCCCCATCGCACCAAACATGCTCGCCCTTTCAGCCGCGGGAGTGTTATAATGATACGATCAATCCCACTATTCGTTGGTAAAAGAGTAGTCCCAGAGTTGGCAGTGGGTAGTGACGACTAACTGCCTCATCTCTAGTCTTACACTGCTAAATTAAAGACGACTAGCCCAGATAGCCCTTGAGTAGCTTTGCGCGATATTCAAATACCAAAAACTATTAAACGTAAATATAAATTATTATTGTTTATATTTCCATCAATTTTTCATAAATTTCCACTACTTTTTTATCAAACGTATAGCACAGCGTCTGTCGACTCACACCGGGTTTCGATATCTGTGATGGTCCATTGTGTAGCTTTCTGTTTAATTCCAGACAAACAAACAAAACTTTCTGAAAATATATATATATATATATAAAATTGTTACATTATTGACGTAAATACTCATTTTTAATAAACAATCGTTGTTAATTCAGAAAAAAGTTCCACACTTCTTCCCTCTAAAAAGAAAAAAAAAAGTAAGTGTGCATGTAGGTTCACGGCCTGTAATAAAAATCTCCATCTGACAGTCTTAACACAATTGAATTTAATTATTAGTCTCTAACAGAATTTTAACGTTTGTTTTTTATTAGGTATGTTAAAAAATTTGGGGCAAGAAGTGTAGCAGGCCGACTATGCTTCACCGTTTTTAAAACGCTATTAATTATGCATTTATAATCACAATGTCTTTATGTCAAGACATCTTTCTCTTTTCCTCGTGTAAACACGTTTTGTAAGAAAAATGCTTCAATATGGTTTTCAATAAACTTTATTATTCTTAAAATAGATTGTCATTAACTTCTGTGGATAAGAAAAACAAAACATTTATTAGTACATCTGATTTAATATAGCATTTTAACTGTATATATTAAAAATCATAAAACCAAAACTTATCATGATTAGAATGTATTGTGCCATCAGCTAAATACCATCGTTTCTGGGGATATTTTAAACCGTAAATCCCAATATACAGATTAGGTCCAGCCAGGTTAGTGTAAAATTTATATAATAAACTATTAATGCAAAGAAATTATGATAATAAAAATATATAACATAAAAATAAATATAAATATACTGTATAAGTAAGTTAAAGTAACTAATTCTTAGATATTGAAGATATATCTATAAAGACATATGTAAAACAAACAATGGCATGAAAGCTGTACATCATAACACGTGCAAGATTCATAACAATACCACTTAGAAATATTTCATTATCTTGTTCCTAGCATGACAACGAAAAACCAGCAAACAAACGCGTTAGGACAAAATTAAATATAAACTTCTAATACGTTCGTACACTGTTTTCGTTTAAATACATTAGTTACCCCAACTGGAGTTTACTAATTAAGTTCTACTCAACCTCTGAATTTTACTTAAGATAATTAATTATACTTTAGAGCTTTTGGTAGTTATATATATATTGATTCAAAAAACGGAAATGCCATTAATAGGTTCTTTGGTGTCTATAATATATGCTTATGTTGAAAATCTTTAGTAGCAACTACCATTACATTTGCCCTAATGGAGAATTCTAGAAGTCACCACAGATGCACATCCCATTAAATCCTTAGTAGCCAACACCTAGACATATGCTCTTAAGAAGAACTCGAAAAGCCATCACATTTACACATCCCATTCAGAAGATATTTAGAAATTTTCACAACGGCAACCGTTGAGCATTTGGATCATGAGAAGAGCAAACTGGTAAAGTCACTAGAAATATTTCGAGAGAGGTAATTTCAAAACAACAGCAAACAAGGGTCTCTGACTTTGAACTTCCAACTGACAGTTTCGAGTAGTGATGTGTATACTTAATCTTCAAGTTTCACACTTATTAAATTCACATATAAGTTTGTTATTTACACACTTACTCTTGATGCAACATCCTTGGAAAACCTCAACTACATTTTACAAGTTCCAATCTACTGTAAAATTGCTTTCAACTATCACTTATTTACTTGTAAAACTGAGTTTTATAATCACTCGTTTTCTAATTTTAAAAGTGTAGGGAAGTTTGTTTTAAACCAAAGTCACATTGGGTTATCTGGTATGCCACCGCGGGGAATGGAACCCCTAGATTTTAGTGTTGTAAATCCGTTTTCTCACCAGAGGACATAAGGTGTAAGGTAAAATTATTTTGTCACTGTTGAAAAAAACACAAAAAAAACGTTTTGTTTACAGATCTTGATATGCAGTGTCTCTGGCCGTATTTGTACGAATATATTCCTTGAAATCTTCTAAATATAACGAAAACATATGTGAACTATAGTGTACATGCATATTCGGAGTATATTGTAATATGAGAAAATCTCTTGTAGACCTTTTTAATAACCTAAATAACTTGTATTTTTAATGCAAGCATTTATATTGTATAGTATTCACAAAAAATCACAAGTTTTACCTGATTGGCTCGTTCTAAATCATTCAAGAAAACTTCCATTTCGTCCGACCTAAACAAAATAAAATAATTGTGAGACATGTGCATAACGAAATTGTCACTGAAGTGAAACACGGCACAAAATTTTATTGAAGCCATATCTGTAATTTTATCGAACATATGTGTGTGCGTGTGTGTTGTTCCGCATGATACTTCATCTCGTATACACTACCAGCTTTTGTGTTTTCAAACAAATAAAAAATGTATTCACATAACAACTTATCAGAGTGAAAAGGGAACACGATCCTTTTGAATACGTGCTTCTGACAACCTTTTTCACAGGTGTTTTTTGATAAAAAATTATAATTTTGAAAATCCTTTTTTGATAAAAAGTGATAATTTTGAACACTCGTTTATCATAAAAAGTGATACCTTCAAATACTCGTTTTTTGATAAAATTTGTTTTGGAATTTCGCACAAAGCTACTCGAGGGCTATCTGTGCTAGCCGTCCCTAATTTAGTAGTGTAAGACTAGAGGGAAGGCAGCTAGTCTTCACCACCCACCGCCAACTCTTGGGCTACTCTTTTACCAACGAATAGTGGGATTGACCGTCACATTGTACACCCCCACGGCTGGGAGGGCGAGCATGTTTAGCGCGACCTTCGGATTACGAGTCACACGCCTCACGCACTCGGCCATGCCAGGCCTTTTTGATAAAAAGTGATAATTTGAACACTTGTTTTTGATAAAAGTTTTCATTTTGAATAATTTTTTTTAATAAAGTGATCCTTGTGAATACTCGTTTGTTTGTTTTTTATGAAGAGTTATAATTTTGAACACTCATTTTTGATAAAAAGCGATAATTTTGAATACTCGTGGTTTGATAACAAGTAAATGGATATGGATGAGAATATGTGTTGGATATTTGTACTTTACACCGTACCACATGACTCTAAAGATTATTAATTTGTGTTATCAGAAACACTGGTATACATTTAGTTGTTTTATTTTCGGGAAAATATTATTTTTGTTAGTTGTAAAAAAAAAGGCATGGTATAGATGTCATTTAAATAAGTTACAATAGACATCCAAGTTGTGACTACTTATGATTGCACTGTTAATTTTATTTCTACATTTTTCATTCTGATGTTTTATATTTAATCCTTCATTGCTATAGAAATTGTCATGTGTATCACTACTGGATCTATATTCCTTATACTTAAAATGTCCATTTTTATTGCAGAACTTTATTGATACACGTGCATCCAGCATATATACTTGTATACGTACATTAACACGCAACCCATAAATTCGTTTGAAAACTGCAGGAGTGGGGAGGGGAAACCTAATAAACATTCAGAAATCTATTTATATTTTAGTACAGTCGCTTACATGTCTCTTTTGAAAGCGACTGTACTAAAATATAAATAGATTTCTGAATGTTTATTCAAATTAGCATGTTGTTTGTAAAATATATGATGTAGATATCATGTATTTGTATATAGATGATACAGATAACATGTACATACTATTGAGCCAAAACAATTCGTTACATTGTGCAATATATATCATAAATTCTACTTATCTGTTACCACCTTCACTGTTTTATGAAAGCTTAAAAAGACTGAATTAAAATTCCCCATCCTTTTCACACTAGGAAATAGAGCATCTTAAAAATGGAATGTTTTTTTATGGCTACCAAACCTGCGATTTCTAACTACATCAAGCCACACTGACATATTGTACTTTGGTTTTATCTTTTCTATACTGATTCAAGTTGTGTGTGAAATTATCTGTTTCTCTGCAAGCTCCTTACACGCTTTTGGAGCTATCAGGACGAAATTTAGCAGATATGGGGAAGCCTGGGAGATTTTCTCATCTGAAAAGTACCAGGAAGCCCATTTAGACATGATGGGAGTCTAGGAGTAGATGTTAAGGGTCGCTGAACCTGAATTTGTCATCATAATTTGTGTTCCTGGACTCCTTGGGGATCACGAGAAAAATCATGTATGAAAGTGTGCTCACTGCTCATACCCCACACTCATGAGCTAGCAGACGATACTTGGCACGTGTTCAAGTACCATGCGGGAGTGTTATAACAGTTGTTGTTTTTTTTAGGGGTAGAGTATGGATTTCCATGGGGTAGCTACAAAAGTAATTGGAAATAATAAGGCCTCTGTGAATCGTAAAACCCCACAACGAAGATCGTGTATTTTATTCTCGTCATATTAATATTAATAGGTAGATTAGCATCTCAAGTACGTTCACTTATTGATCCGTTCAAGCTAGCACATGTATTCATAAAACAGAGTTCTAGCATAATTGATCTCTTTTAATATTTCACAGTATACGTAACGAGTCAAGGCAGATTCAAATTGAATTATTATGTTAGAGAGAACGCAAAATTGCAAAAGGATTTGCAATGTTGAAAATCGTCGTGACAAAAAAAGGTTATTGAAAATAGAAAAGAAACAGTGATCATTGTTACGTTTTTTATGTGGACTGAACGCAACAGAAAGACACAGATAGCAGCTTGTATAATTTATTATAATGATCTACTTATGTGATAGACACAAAATAAATTATCCAATATCAATAACAGATATCCAGTTTCAACCATCAAAACAACTTACAATACAAAAAGGTACTGGCCTGTGCTTAATAATATGATCCAGAATAAGTGTCCAAATCCTAAATCCAAAGTTCTAATCTAGGCGGTGAATTTAGTCCCACGGAGAAATTTTCGAAGTTTGAATAGGTAATTTCAAACAAAAATTCACAGTCCAATTCGTATTGACTTTCGGTATAATCCGTAATCTGACTGAATTGTAAAGATTGACGGAATAAAATTTTCACCGCTTTAGTCGATCTAGCTCTATTCACAAATTCAGTTTAAACTTTCTCAAACGAGCCAAACTTCTTGATCCGAGTAAAAATGAATGACTCACTTCTTGACCCGAGTTAAATGGATGACCTCGTTCCCTCGCATTGCCGTCTGTTTATATACTATATCGCGTAACTTCCCAGAATTCCACAGTACAAACACCAGGCCAATACAAGTGATCAATCTAACTAGTTTTAAAAATTTCTACATGAATAATTCTAAGTGAATTTTAATTAATTCTAAAATGTTATTTTAAATTTAACTGGTTTAAACCTCGAAAATATAAATAATAGATTTGAGAATTCAAACACGACATTACATGATATTTACATGACATTTACATAACACTCTCGACATAGTTGTCGTTTACACAACATTTACATGATATTTACATAACAATCATTACTAACACCTATCGTTTTCGTCAAGAATATCACAGAATAACTACAAACCGAAAGAAACAAGGGTGGAGTGAAAGGGGAGAGAAAAAACAATAACAGTGTTTGTTTTTTAACTAATGTTGATGTATAAATATGCGTTGCTCTGTACAGTATATGCTGCAGAAAATCTGAAACATGACTATTTGTGCAGCTTTTAACACATGGCTATTGGAACAATAAAAGCATTAATGAAAAATGAAAATATGCGTATGATTTTGTACTGAAGCTTTGGTTTTTAATCACTTACTTAAAAACTTAACCACTCTGAAACTGCTAAATACGTTGGTACTTTCAAAATGTTAAGTTATTCATTTGTATGTCCAACTAATGATAAACCATGTTTCAAAATAAACACACAAACATAATACTGTTTAAAGATGGCCATAATTGCATGATAAGAAAGTTCTCACATGTTGGTGTCTACTGTTTCTTGTTCTGAATTAATAACTGATAATCACATTATCGTGTTTTATTCTTTATCTTGTGCATGAAGACTATTGGAAATAATTAGAGAAACGCATTGATAATACAAATGTTCATATAAGTCCATAAAATATTAACAATGCTTGTTCACATCGGGGCTTTGGGAAGGACAATTTATAGTTGCAAGCACTCAATCAGCTCTTTTTCTTTTTAGTTATCATACCGCCACATTTTAATGAATGTTATGGAATCACTGTCCTGCTATAAATGAATTCTTCCCTGAAAAAATTACATGATCCATAAAAACCTAACTGTACCCATCAGCAGTGAGGGTGCCATGAATTTAGTGTATACCCCATTACATAATATTGAAAATGGTGTATGTTAACTGTCATAACGCTATTCTCCTTTAAATTCTGATTCATCCTATTGAAAGACTCTAGTCAGCAGCTACACATTCATTGGGGCTACTTCGTGCAAATGTATATCATACTATTCTGAACTAAATGTAGTCTTAGGCTGATCAATGAATAATTCTGATCATATTTTTAATGTTAAATTTTGATTTCAGTTTTGGGGACTAGCCTAGTTTGAGCGTAGGATAAGAAAATTCAAGAACTTTTATAGGTATTATGTTTGTGCATTATGTAAGATTAACTGGATGATAGCCGATCACAATGTAAATTATCAACAATTGACTGTGCTCTAATGCCGTTAGAAAATTTCGTAACGTTTGCATTTTATACCCAACTTATTCACTGTTTCCATAATTATTTCCAATACTGTATATACAACATACCTCTCAACAACATATGTTCAGTGGTTATTCACTCAAGATTTCAAGGTTGTTGTTTTTTACTCATATCCTATAGTGGCGTCGCTACACAGGGGTAAATGTCTAACTAAAGAAATAAAAATAGCCAAGAGAAGCTAGGATTATGTTAATACAAATGCTCTATAACAAATTAATTTATTATTCTAATTTTTTTAAATAAATAATTGTTCTCCATAACAAAACCTGCAATCATATTGTCCTCAGTAATTGCATAAATTTAATACGTTGGGGAATATTACGAAGGTATATCGATTTAATATGGTCTTCCTGACCAAAAATGCCAGCATTTTAAACAACATACGCATAAACAAATTGTATTAACTTATCCAGCAGACATTTTCATATGTTGCAACCCCATTAAAAAAACAAACTTACTTGGTATGAGTATTTTCATCGTACTTGGATTTCAAATCTAAAAACTCGGACTTGCTCAATTCCAAGGCTGCAATAACAAAACAAAACATTATGATGAAAGTGTTAAATTATGTAATGACAGATATCAACATGACTAGCTCACAAAAACAATATTACTTTATTAAAATACAAATATGTTCGGTCTGATGCAAAATAAGGATTATTTGTTTCAAAACGATTCAGAGCATTATAAATAATTGCGTAAACGAGTTCACTTTCTTGTCAGTGTTTTAAGTTTACAGTTCTGTCTTATTCAAATATTCCATTATACGATTATTTCTGGCCTTTGTATAGCATCTAACTTTGCCTTCCGGGACATCCATGATGTATAGGGAAAAAACAACAACATCATATTCAGATCATTACATTGTGACTTTTGGCCTTCATATAACTATCAACTTAGTTTTCCTGAACATTCATGATATATGATGAGCTTCGACAAATGCTGTTCATTTTTGGCTATATATCAGCATTTTGTTTTTACACTGACCTACCTTGCGTGTTATAAAATAAACATGAAGGTGGGCTTCATGAACGGTTACTATACGCAGGCTTTATTTTCAGACGTTCCTTTACCAGTTGGTTAAACTTAGGGAAAATAAAACAGTTTTTTGTGTTTTTTAAAAGAAAGTTAATCAGAATTTTTGAAACGCATCACCACACTCTATCTGCGGTCACTGGGCCTATGTAATACAAAAACAGGATCGTATTAATATGATTTCACAACTTATATATTTAACTAAATAAGTCAATGTATATAAGGTACTTTGAATAATAGAACATTATTTAAATTCCGCTATTATGGTTTCTAATTCGATCTAACTATCTTCATTACTAACCACACCATTTGTATTGTGTACAGGTTAAATATTTACCCGTTGTATATATATAAACCATCATTTTTCATATATAGTTATAGTTATTGTTACTTAGAGACAGTAATTTAAAAGTTCTATATGACAGACAATAGCCGTTAGGTAATATATTGTAAAATATGTTTAAACGTGTCTCCAAACGGTCTACAACCATTTCTAGATAATTCCATGGGCAGGGTTTTCAAAAACAAGCAAATAAAATAAGTAGGAGTTAATACATATTCAAGGAGAGTGAAGTTATCAATACGCCCTCTATCAGGTTTGAAAGCAAAACAAACTATCCACCCTTCACAAAAAATATAATTGAGACGTGCTCAAAAGAACAATAAGAAAGAGGTAAGCAATTATTTGTATCTACATTAAAAGTTGGCGGTGAACTCACCACTTTGTAGTTCTCCGACTTGCCGCTCGGCGTCGTCCAGTTTTTTGGTAATGTTTACGTGGACTTCGAAAAACCTTCTTTCAATGTCTACTCGGAGTTCGTGAGTCTGAAGTGTCTTTAGAGAGAAGGACAGATGGCAATTAACAACGAATTGTGTAGGGCTCATTAAATGAGACAATAAAATATGTGAGTTGGTTACGCCCGCACAAAGCAAAAGGGCATTTAAATTGACTTGTTTCGGATATTTTCACGAGGCTACGCATCGACTATTCTGTTCTAGTTGTCCCTAATTATGAACTAGTAACTAGATGGCTGGTTGGTTGTTTTACAGCAAAACCACATTGGTCAATCTGCTGTGTACACTGAAGGGAATCGAACACCAAAGATGTAACATGAGTTAATCTTATCAAATTGTGATATTTGACAGTCATTCTTATAACGCATCCACGGCCCCATAATGCAAAATTTCAGATTTTTATATGCAAAAACGGCTCGTTTGGGTTGAGAAAATATTTCAGATAGAAGAGCGAACAACGTTTCGACCTTCTTCGGTCATCGTCAGGTTCACAAAGAAAGAGGTAACTGACCGGAAGCTGACCACATGTTTGGAAGGGGTTGTGTAACTGAGTGTCGTAATGTAGAGGGAGGGGTTAGATGTTTGAATATATAATTTTATCTATAATATTAATATAGGTATAATGGCGTTCCTTTATATTGGTTTATTTTGGGTTTTAGTTGTTGTATAAGTAAGGCTTCTTTAATTTTGCATTTGTTTATGTTTGTTTCTTTATTTAGTATTTGAGTGTTTTCTATGGTTATGTTGTGTTTATTTGACTTGCAGTGTTCGAAAGCGTGTGAAGGTGACTTTTTATGTTCTTTGAATCTGGTTTCCATTTTTCTACTTGTTTCTCCAGTATAGAAGTCGTGGCAGTTATCACATTGTATTTTATAAATAATGTTGGTGTGGTGTTTGTCAGTGTAGTTCTTACATAGTATAGACCTCAGTTTTGTGCCTGGTTTTTGAATAAATTTAGTATTAACTGGAATGTTATACCGTGTCATCTACATATCTGTACTAGTATAGTGTTGGATGTAATGCTGTATTAATTGCTTGTGTTTCAATTTGTGTCATAAAAATATTGGCTAGAACTGGTGATACTGGATTGCCCATGCTTAGGCCATTTGAAACCAGATAAACACAGCCATAAAACTATGCTCACCAGATAAAATTAACGATGAATTAGACAAAATAAGACAATACTTCATCAACATCAATAAGTTTCCTCCACAAACCGTAGAAAACATTATACGCACACACCTAGACACAAAGCAAAATCAACCAACAAAAGTAAATATATCTCACGAATCAAAAAATCACGAAATCATATACTGCTGTATACCATATATTCCTGACATCAGCAAACAAATAACCAACATTTGGCAAAAACTAGTAACAAAATATAACATTCCAGTTAATACTAAATTTATTCAAAAATCAGGCACAAAACTAAGGTCTGTACTATGTAAGAACTACACTGACAAACTCCTGCTTTATATAGAAATAATATTAACGAAAAATAAAGAACACGATGTAAAAATCAAACAAAATGCAAAAGTTTTAATCGATGTTTTGTTATAAAGTTGTTGTTTTTTCGGTTTTAGGAATGTGAATTTTATGCGTTAGTTATAGATGAATCAGTCGATATTTTTGTACCAAATTTGTGTTTGCTCCTTATGTGTGAGTGCTCCATAGCAACTTCTTTTTACGCGTATTATTTTTGCTCTCCTATCACTTGATCTCTCATTAGAAGGAAGAGCCTCATTGTTCTTGCATATTGAGCGACGAGGGCTTGATTTTTTAATTTTCGATTGATCACTTAGTAATTATAATTATGTGCTCCGGTGAAGCTCTTGCTTTCAACACGCAATTACACTTGTGTTATCGAGTTTTTGCGCCTCGCAGCTAATTGATACCAGAACTAGTTATTTTCATGATGCTATTGGAGATATAAAAATCAGTTTATAACTGCACTTGTTCGGTTAATTCTTGAAACTTAGCCTTTAAACTTATAAAACTAAACAAAAACGAAACACTTTAACTGATATATTAGCGTATAAAAACGCATTCGTGAGCGCCAGAGTCTTCATTAGTGCTGGGGTAGTTCAAAACATCTATTTTTAACACATATTTCTAATACTTAATTATATGGTTTTGCCACTGTAGCATTTATTTTTTACCAGCAAATTAGTAGCCAACGTAACCTCGATTTCGTACAATGAACAGACTGTTAGTAAAAACATGTTTTTCTTCTGCTCAGCAACCGTAGCATATACAAGTTAGTAATGCGCTTTATTTAGAGAATATTGTGATATTTCCTTATTCTACACTGTCTATCTATATCTAATTATTATAGTAAACCAATTAATACTTCCTGCGCATTTTAACACATTATTTTTAAAGACGAATCCCCTAAATTAACCTTTCTTTCAGAGTTTATTTTCTCGACAAACTGTCTAAATGATTTCCCTCGAAGCTCTGAACCCGGCGTTAAAACTACCTGAAGGTATAATAATTGTTTGTTTGTTATTTTGAATTTCGCACAAAGCTACTCAAGGGGTATCTGTGCTAGCCGTCCCTAATTTAGTAGTGTAAGACAAGAGGGAAGGCAGCTAGTCATCACCACCCACCGCCAACTCTTGGACTACTCTTTTACTAACGAATAGTGGGATTGATCGTAACATTATAACGCCCCCATGGCTGAAAGGGCGAGCATGTTTGGCGCGACGGGGATTCGAACCCGCGACCCTCAGATTACGAGTCGCACGCCTTAACACGCTTGGCCATGCCGGACCAAAAAGAAGGTATAATAAGACACTTCACCCATAAACACTGCACTAATAAACTATGTATTTTTTTTTCTCTAACGAGTTAATACACAGATGTAACCAATCCTGTCAGTGCGCGGGCCAGTCAGTCCTATGAGAGAGCTTTGAAACGAGAAGCTGTCCACTGCACACACAAATAAAGAAATAGCCGAAGCTTTCAAGGATCAACTCCAAAATACATTTAAAACTCACACAGATCCAGATATGAATACAAACTTCTACAATAAAGTCGTTGTTGTTGTTGTTTTGAATTAAGCACAAAGCTACACAATGGGCTATCTGTGCTCTGCCCACCACGGGTATCGAAACCCGGATTTTAGCGTGTAAGTCCGCGGACATACCGCTGAGCCACTGGGGTCACTAATCACATAGCAAATAATAAACATCAATATGAACCAATATTTCCAGTAAACATAACTGATACAAATACAAGTTCTAACACTAATTATGAAAGCACATTACTAACAAAGGAAATGTCCCTACATGAAATACTAAAAGCAATAAAAAACACCAAAAACAAAGCACCAGGAGAAGATGAAATACAAGCTATTCTCCTAAAAAAGGGCACTCCGAAATTGTTTGACCACCTAAATTAACTATTTAACTTATCGCTATCCTCAGGATATATCCCAGCTTCTTGGAAGCTAGCAAATATTTTAATGTTCCATGAGGAAGGAAACCAGCGAATAAACCAAATAGCTACCGACCAATCAGCCTGACCAGCTGTGTTGGCAAAATTCTTGAAAGAATAATAAGTAATAGACTCTCCACATTCTTGGAGATAACATCAAAATTACCAGAAGAACAGAATGGATTCAGAAAATTTAGACAAACGACAGACCATTTAATAAGATTAACCGAAACCATAATAGATAGTTTCAACAAAAACGAATGTACAGTTGCTTGCTTCCACGATATCGAGAAAGCATTCGACACCGTTTGGCACGACGGTCTGAGGTTCCGAATGAATGAAATGGAACTACCCCGAGGAATTATTCGCTGGTTATCTAACTTTTTGGAAAACAGAAAATGTAGAATAAATGTAGAAGGAACTTTTTCCGAATACTTTACTCCACTAGCTGGTGTCCCACAGGGAGGAGTGGTTAGCCCTATACTCTTCATCATGTATGTAAACAATATGGCATTGAAGGGTCCAAATCATGGATTCTCATCACAGTTCGCAGATGATGTGGCAATCTGGAAAAGTGCTGCAACAGCCACGATAGCAGCTACAAACATACAACCACAATTAAATAGAATTAGTGAATACTGTGAGAAATATAGAATTAAAATAAACACAGCAAAAACTCAGCTCGTAGTCTTTACGAAATCGACAAAACACAAAAAGCAACAGCCAGAAATATATATGAATGGCACTCTACTCCAGATTGCCCAATCAGCAAAATTTTTAGGTCTGACTTATGATTCAAAATTAACTTGGATCAATCATGTCAACGAAATTAAAAATAAAATTTGGCGAAGAACCAACTATGTAAGGAGTCTAACTGGTAAACACAGTGGAGCATCTACAGATAACATTTTGAAAATATACAAAACATATATTAGACCTGTAATAGACTATGCAGCTCCAGCATAGATAACTGTAAGTAATAAAACAATCAAAACTAAACTACAAACAATCCAAAACACACTTCTCACAACTGCATACAGAGTCCCGAGATCAATATCATCTAAATTCATTCATAAATACTCGAACATACCAACCATATCACATAGACTCCTAAATATTACAATTAGGTACTTTAACAAAAATTGGATGAAAAATGATTTATTATGCGAACTAGACAGGTACCTCATACATGATGAAGAAAATCCTAAATATCTCTCCCCAATTAACATATATTTTAAATATAAAGAAAAATAAATGAAAGTAAAATATGTATGTATATAAACTTTAAATCTTATATTTATAGTTTACATATTTATGTATTTAAAAAAAATAATAAATAAATAAATTTCCACCAGCTAACTTGACCTACTGTGAATAATAGACTATAAATGGACATTGCCCTGAGAAGGACCTAACATACAAACAGTTAGAGAAAATAAGTTCAGGAAGGAGGAAGAGATCAAAAGAGAACCTGACCCTCCAGGGCAAAATACCCAGATACCATTGATCCATCGCAACGATGGTCATTCTTAGCACGGAAGTCGAAGAGTGTAGTAAGATTGTAGTTCTACGTACGTTTGCGATATAGCACAGACGAGAAGCTGTTTAGTCAGCCTCCAGTCCGTGAGATATCACAAAATGTTTTCTGCAGTTTAAGGTTGGTGATACGTCATAACATCGACAGTACATCCTTTAGCGTGGATGGTAGGAGCGCTGCTGTATCTTCTCTGGTCAGTAGTACAGAATCTGGAACACAGCCTTAGTAGCTTTGCCGTAATTATAAAGTAAAACACCAGTCTGTTTATATATTCATGCTTTATATGCATAAATATTACCGCAAACGACAGACAAACACACGTAGCACGCACTTACAATCAATCACTGCGGAAACAATCTTAAACTTGTTTCCTTTAAACCTTTATGGCCCCTGCCTTCGTTTCCTGAGGTTGTTTGAAGGCATCATCATATGCACTGATAATTATGTGTACTTATACTTTTATGTGGTTGTTACGTATTTTTTAATGTTTTATGTTCTTGGTAGATTAAACGCAACAGAAAAACGCAGATAACAGCTTGTATAATTTATTACACTAAACTATTAACAAATATAACAGATATAACACAAATTATATATAATAACAGTGACAGATGTTAAGTTACGACATTCGAAATTAATTACAAAACAAAATAATACTAGTTTCAAACTTCAAAATTAATCACAATACAAAACGGTACTGGCCTGTATCTAATACAATGAATTTAAATGAAAGTCTCAAATTCCAGTCTAGGGTGTGAATTTGGTCCCACGAAGAGATTCCGAAACAGTTTACAGTTCAATAAATTCGCCGACTCTCAGCACAAGCAGTAATTCAGAAGTATCGTAGAGATTGACGAAATAAAATCACGGCTTCCGTAGATCTAATTTCAATCACAAATCCAAGTTGAATATTCACAGCAAACACTTAATCTTTCTCAAATAACTAACTCTCTTCTTTTGAAATGAAACTGGTGTCTGAATCTCACTCTTTGTCTTCGAATAAAACTAATGACTGAATCTCTCTCCCTCGAATAAAACTGATGACTGATGACTGAATCTATCTCTCGTCACCGTCTTTTATAGCGGTAGGCCTATTTCTCGAACAATCTTACAATTTCCATACAACTCCAGAGCTATCCGCGCGTGTCCGTTCTTGCACGAGACTACCCGTCTAGACAGGAAGTCACCAGCACTCATTTACAAACATGTGATTGGTCTACTTAATTCGAGAAAGTTCTAAAATGTTACCCTAAATAAATAACATATTTTAGTTTAAACTTCGAAACAATAATATCAATATGGAAAAATGAATAATACAAATGAAAATTCAAACACAACACGACATGTTGTCGTTTACAAAATATTTACACATATACATAACAGTCGCGTAAACAGAAAATCATATGGTGGCGTCTCCCCTTTTTGGAATCAATCAAGCACATGTAACATGGAACTGAGGGATTTAATCACGGTTTATATGATAGTATAGTAACGTATTACTGACTCAGTATAGTACTATAGTAGCTCCAGTAGGGAGGAAACACAAAGTGAAACATAGACATTACTCAATCGAGCAGTTAGAGGTGATACGTACCTGGAAGTAAATATTGAATGTCACACACACATACACACATATTTACGTTACCCCACACCTGATTTTAATTGTCTGTTAAGCCATTGGGCTTAACTTTCACAAAACCCAATTAACTTTGTATAAATTACTATCTATCGAAAGAAAGATCAGATACAAATGAAAGGAGAATTGGTACGTATAATACGGCGTGTGGATGTGTTAATTAAACACAAAACCACACAATGGGTATGCTCACTGTGAAACACTCGGCTGTACCGTTGAGCCACCAGTGAGCATCACATAAGGAATTTATGTTATGCCGAATCGCATGATTTCAATCACATTGCTCTAAATTAGTGCGCACCTTTATTTTCTAGGTTTATTGATTATATAGTTTCAAAATTATTGTGAATTAGTCGCCTTGATTTGGATCACTTGATTGCATAGTTTCATACGTAAAGAAAATGTAATTTAAAAACTATTATAAAGTTACGAGGTTCTTTTTCCTCCTGAATCATTTAGTTTGTTTGTTGCTTTTTTTTAATTTCGCGTAAAGTTACACGAGAGCTATCTCTGATAGCCGTCCCTAATTTAGCAGTGTAAGACTAGAGGCAAGGCAACTAGTCATCACCACCCATCGCCAACTCTTGGACTACTATTTTACCAACGAATAGTGGGATTGTCCGTAACATTATAACATCATACGGCTGAAAGGGCAAGCATGTTTGGTGCGACGGGGATTCGAACGCCTTAACCTACCTGGCTATGCCGGGACTTGTTGGGTGAGGAAGCACATTATGCTAATATAAATCAAACAATGATTTATAAGAATAATCAAATGGTTTATATTTTGTGAAAATTACTACGTGTGTACTCAAAACATTCCTGAGTAAGACTGATCAACGTATTATTTTAATATTTTTTTTTACCAGCTTATTAATGTTTATCTTTGTCTTGCAGTCCTCAACCATTTTAGCCCCTCCCCCAATGTCTCATCGACAAGTCTGTAGGCATAAGCAATTAAAAATCGGGTTTCGATACTTGAGTATTTTTGCGCTTTTCTACAATCAAACCTAAACCAAACTAAAGCCCTCCTTCTGGAAATGCAAAATTTGCATGATAAAAGTATATTCAGTTATCGCCTCCAAATTTCAAAATCCAATGAGAGTCCAAAATTCGAGTCCCATTGTCATAAGATCTCGTTTTATAGTTTCGGGGTCGATTAGAAGTCAAAAATGTGCTAGTGAAATTCCGTTATTCAGTGAGAGGAACCCAAGATTTGGCGGTGGCTATAATGATACATAACCCGGAACCAGGACTGGAAAGGCCAACTTCAGGTGACTGACGGTGGTTCTTGTACTTACCTGTTTGTCTTTTTGGCGGGTTATGATCATTACCATTTTGCTGGAGAAAGCCCTTTACAACTTCTCTTACGCTGCCTTCTCTCTCGACTAGGTGTCAACATTGGTTCTATGCTTTCCTCAAGTCTATCAAACCAAAATTAGAGACGGCGAGGTGGGATCGCATTTGTGTATATTTGCGCGAAAATCCGAAACAAACAAACATATTTACATGTGTAACACACGAATGATTAATTGATTTAGTGTTTTATGGCACAAAGCAGCTAGGCTATCTGCGCCAAACGTCCGGTAAAAAAGTAAAAATAAATTAAATGTAGTAAAATACAGAAAAGGAAATGAAGGTAAACCAAAACATCAGTGAAAAACAGAAAAAAGCATAAAACCAATGTTGACACCTAGTCGAGAGAGAAGGCAGCGTAAGAGAAGTTGTAAAAGACTTTCTCCAGCAAAATGGTAATGATCATAACCCGCCAAAAAGACAAACAGGTAAGTACAAGAACCACCGTCAGTCACCTGAAGTTGGCCTTTCCAGTCCTGGTTCCGGGTTATGTATCATTATAGCCAGTACCAAATGGTAAAGTAATAAAAGTTTAAAAGACATGCAGCAAAATTGGAATAACAACTCGCCAGGACGACTAACGGGTAGTTCAAACGGACAGTTCAAACAACAGCGTTAGTCACGTGAAGTTGGCCTTTCCAGCCCTGGTGTTGAGTTATTTAATGTTCTGGCCATTTTCCAATGTCAAATTGAACTAGAGAGAATGAAACTGTGAAAAGGGAATCATAATTAAAAAGGCGTAATGAATAAATATCCAACACTTAAATGAGATTAAAAAAATAAATGGCCATTAAAAAACTAAAAACTATATCAAGGTGGACAGAGTCACCATCACCAATAACACCGTCCAATGTTATGGATAAACCCTAGAAAAAAACATGTTTAAAATATTGCCGTCGTTGAGAATCGTAACGATGGCAAGAAAATAAAATGTGACTGATAGTGATTTGAGTGTTACACAAACTGGGGCATTAGTTCCAGATAAAAAAAAACGATGAGTTAACAAACTGTGACCAATGCATACTCTAGTTAGAACAACTTCCTCCTTCCAAACCTAATGGAAGCGAGATGGTCAAAGCCCAATATAGGGTTTGATTTGAAAAAGTTTGTTGTCACGTTGCTCACTCCGAGTGGACAGCCAGCTGGCACGGAGCCGAGCCTTGAATACAAGACCATAGTCCATGTACAGAATAGGCACAGTGGTGATAGTGCCAGAGCAGATAGATTAGCTGCTGTGTCTGCAAGCTCGTTCCCGCGAATACCAACATTGCCTGGTATCCAGAAAAACTGGATAGAAGTAGCAGTTAATGAGAAATGGGCCAGTCGGTTTTGAACATCAGCGAGAACAGGATGTAAGCCAACGTGTAGCGATTCCAGGACCAGTACAGAACACAGCGAGTCAGTATAAATGTTGCAGTTGGAGTACTGCTCAACTTCAATATGATCCAGGGCAAGAGATATGGCATACAGTTCAGCAGTAAACACAGAAGCTGTAGAGAGGATTGTGCGCGCAACCACCGAACCGTAGCAAACCATAGCAGAGCCCACTGAATTACCTGATTTGGAACCATCTGTATAAATGGGAATGGAATGATTGTTCGAAAGATACTCATTAAATAAAAGACGGTACTTCCAATTTGGAGCATCTGCCTTTTTTAGATGATTGAAAGAAAGGTCACATTTGGGAGCTGTAATAAGTCATGGTGGGATGGGCTGAACTGTGATTCTGCAATGTTATCCAAGGACAGACCCAATTCATTCAATTCATTGAAAAATTATGGCCCACTAAGGAAGGAAAACACATCACCAGGTAGAATGCTTTGGTAAGGAACAAAGTTTCGAAGAATATAGTAAAGATAGTTGTAAACTGCGAAAATGCAGAGAAGGTTCATGAGATTCAACGTATAAGCTTTAAACTGGAGAGGTGCTGAAAGCACCAGTGCAGAGTCAAAGTCCTTGGTGATGAATGGGGTCCAGCATCTTTAAGGCCGAGGGTCTGGCAGAGCCATAGACCATTGATCCATAGTCGAGTTTTGATCGAATGAGAGCACGATATACCTTTAACATAGAACATCGATCTGCTCCCTAACTGGAAGTAGAGAGAACACGGAAGATATTCAGTGCTCTTGTGCATTTGACCCGTAGCTGCTTTAAGTGTGGTATAAAGGTTAGCTTACGGTCAAAGATAAGCCCCAAGAACTTGGTCTCCGGGAACACTGGCAGCAAAACTTCACCGATATGAAGTTCAGGATCAGGGTGAATAACCCGTTGAGAGCAAAAGTGCATGCATACGATTTTAGAGAGAGAGAAATTAAAGCCGTTCGCCAGAGTCCACTTCCGTACACGATTGAGAGCAGTTTGTAGTTGCCGCTCAATATATCTCATGTTTGACGACTGACATGAGATGTGAAAGTCGTCGACATACAGCCCATTCGCAACAGTGAGAGGGTGTTGTTCAGTGATGGCATTTATCTTTATAATGAAAAGTGTGCCACTCAATACACAGCCTTGAGGGACTCCAAGTTCCTGTACAAAAGAACGGGAAAGTGTCGAACCCACACGAACTTGGAATCCCCTGTCCATTAAATTTTTTTTTAAATAAACATGGGTAAATGGCTACGTAACCCACATGTATGGAGGTCTCGCAAAACGCTATACCTCCATGTTGTGTCATCAGCCTTCTCAATGTCAAAGAATATTGATACAAGATGTTGGCGTTTGAGAAACATTTCTCCGGTTAATGTTTCAAGTCGAATTAGGTGGTCTGTGGTGGAGTGCTGTTGTCGGAACCATCCACCACGTGATGATGTAAATGTCAAAACGATGGTATTTGTTGGTAGTGTAACTCCATCTTTGTGGGTGGAGATGCGCCAGCAAGCAAGACCCTCTAGTCCCTTCTGAATAATAAAGGGGGACAATTGCCCTAAAGGTTTTTCTGAAAAATAATGTAATATAAAAAAATGAGGTACAGGTGTTACAGATGTTCAAGATTGCTGATTAGAATCTTCAAGACGTGGTCGCTTACCTATTGACTGATTTTTCACTATTTTATTTAAATTTTTTGAAGGAAGATCCATAGGAAAAAAGAAAAATTTCGGTACCCACTGACCCCACCCACAATGGAGCCCTACGAGGGGACGCACTACAATGTCATGCAAGGACAATGCTGCAATGCTAGGGTTTCGTGAGCACTATACTCAAACACCAGCATCAGGCACAATGTCCACAACACCCGTTGAGAACTTCCGACACTGGTACTTACAAGGAAATGTATTATAATGTCAAATAAGAATATTGCAGCAATGCCAGGGCTTTGTGAGTAATATACCTAAACACTAGCATCGAATACGATGTCCACAAAACCTGTTGAGAACATCCAACACTGGTACTTGGTTGATTCTAGCCCAAGTGGACCAACCGATTGACCCAAGGGGGCCACCAAAAGGCCGCCCGTCTACAGAAATTCAAGGCCAAAATGGTGGGTTAGGGTTGGACCTCTCAACCACCAGGATCCTCTCCTCACCTTCACGGGTCGTCACGCACGACAAACACGTGGGTGGATGTTTAGATCCCAGAGAAGGTAACCAGACAGAACAGAACCTTCCCTGGGAGGTCCCCTCACCACGTATAGGAATCCACACCGAGGGGTGTGTAATACACGAAAGAAATGATTTTGAGTTATAGAGCTTACTTTTCCAGTTTTGAATTTGAGGCTAACAATTTACGAATGATTATATTATGAAACCAACAACGACCCAGTTGTACTAATCAGATCTAATAATGGTAAAAACTGCAGTCCTCACATGATTATTTATTATAAGGAGTCTCATTACGCATGCCCTAAGTTAATGTTTTAAATATTCTGTTTCTGCAGCCTGATGAAAATTATGGTAAAGGAATTAAATTTTAACGAAATTAGTCTCTTTAATTCTTAAGACGTACGACGCGCTCAATCTGTCTCCGCATTGGATTTTTAGGTCCAATTTGATTGGACCTTGGAAGGTCAGGTACACCTTTAACCTCTTCTTCCTTCACTGTAGTGATGAGTTTATCGAGATCTGAAAGGGTCAGGCACACCTTCGACCTCTTCCTCCTTCACTGTCGTGATGAGTTTATCGAGATCTGGTAAGATCAAATTTGATGTTCCTGAATTTATGTTTAATCGCTTCCTTCTGCTTTATATCGTTTGGATTTTGATTTCGGACCTGTTTAAATGATAAACATCACACGAAAGAGGTTGTTGATATCATTTTGAATCACTGATATTATTTCAACACTCCTATTAAGACATGTCCATTCATGTTCGACGTTCATCATTTGCACTGGCTTACATTTTGCTTTGTTTGACATGCATATTTCAAACAGTCCCATATACTCCAGTACTTGTTAATTTTGTAGTGCATCTTGTATATATTGGTATATATGCCCTTTTTAAAAAAAATATATACACAGTACATGAATGATACATTAGGCAGGTAGCTGGTTGCTATACTTATAGTACATATTTATGAGCGAGAGATATTTAGACTCACTTTCATCACGTATAATATGGCGATTCAGTGTGCATAGTAGTTTAATTTTACATAGGTTTTTATGGAAGTAAATGTACTATATGTTTAGAAGTCTGTCATAGTGTGGTTATATTTTGGCATAGTCGTGTATGAAATGGGAACTTGTCGAGCGTGGGACTTAATGCGCACTTGTAGTGGTTTGTTTCTTTGCACAAGTCTATACAAAGGGCTATCTCGATGACGAGAAACCCACTTGAAAGGGCTATCTGTGCTCTCCCCACCACGGATATCGAAACCCGGTTTCTAACTGTACAAGTCAACAAACATTCCACTCTGTCCATGTATTTACGAGTACTGAGTTTTATAATATAACAGTTTTGTTTTTTATTTTATTTGATGTTTTGTTGATCCGTGCCGAACAGTGCGTGTGTATTGTTTTTGTAACTTCAGTATATTTTTTGGAGCGATATGCCTGTATTACTTTAAGACAGACTTCTTACCTGATTTATTTATATGTTTTTGCCAAATTAAGTTTGAATCATAAGTAAGGCTTAGAAACTTTGCTGATGTAGCTGTCTTTAGCATCAGGACATAGGTCTTTGAGACCTGGGCCCTAGGGTAAGGTACTAAGTATATCTCTTACTCCCTCATTAACAGTTACTGTTTCATGAAAACTACTTCTGAGTTTTGGTAAGCTGGTTTGGATGGCTATTAGTTACTGTCGCTACTTTCCTTTTCAGGGCCATAACTGTTTATTTTGTCTGATTATGTTCTGTGGTGCTTGTTAGTTATTTTCATAACGACCACATAATACGGTTTTAATCTACTGCTGGAACTGTTAATCGAGAGCCCAAAATAAATCAACAAATCTCAATCTGCACAAATGACGATCTTACGATTCGTATCCAACATGGCGTAAGTTGCTATTTAATCAGTAATGTATGTAGTTGAATTTTAAATGTACCTAAAATGGCATAAAATCCTTCCAATGTTTTTACACTTGAAGAGTCAATTGAACTTGTGCAAGCTGACGACGATTCTGGTTCTAAACCTGAATAACCTGACGATAATTTTGAACGCATCTGAGAGGTATTTTATTCCCATATTGGCTAAATGATCAGGTAAAAAATGTTGGGGATTCAAGCAAAACGTCATTGATTTTAAACTGCTAGCCACCAAAGGGAAACCAGTCACTCAAGAGTATCTTTTGCCACAATGATCTAACTTGCTTTGAACCGAATAAAAGGATTAACTGCCATTCTTATAAAGCAGCCAGATTCTAGAAGTATAAAACAAGTTCGACGACATTGTGGTACAACATCGAAAGTGGCCCAGCACGCCAATTACTTAACTACGTCCGGCCGAGTATTATATAAAAAAAATATTAATTCTGTTATACTTCGCAATGCAGAAAGTGACAGCAGAATTAAAATAAAGTTTGTTTATAACACTGATTCCATAAGATGGAAACAAAGATTATCGAACAATAAAGCCAGAAACAAGAACGTCAATTTATCATGCTTTACACATGCAGTAGAGTTTTTGTAATAGATTCTATAGTTTTTCGTGTAGTAGCTTTTTAACGTACTCAGAAGGATGCAATTTGTGTAAAAGTGTTGCTGCAACACCCCCGGTGTCTCAGCAGCAATTCTACTGAGAGCTATAAGATAGCTTATAATGTTAAAAAAAATAGTTTCGGTACTCTTGGAAATAACAGCATAAACAGTCCATTATGTAGCTTTGTATTTCACAACATACGAACCGACTACAGGATCCTTACAGTAATTTTCCTTTACAAATTTGTCTAAACATGACGCAACTTATTTTGCCACATTACAAAAATATCACAGTCATGAAGTTCGTGGTGTTTCATTCCTTGTAAATTAATTACCAAAAAGTCAAGTTAATACTTGTACTTTACAACAACGTAAATACATAATCTTGATGGTGTTTCAAAAGACTCTGAACTTCAGTATAAGTGCGCTCATTGAGCACGTAACGTAGGTTTTCTCCTTCAATCAACGAATAAGTTATACCTGTTTGAAATTAACCACAAAGCTACACAACGGGCTATCTGTGCTCTGTCCACCACGGATATCGAAACTCGGATTCTAGAGTTTTAAGTCTGCAGATATACCGCTGTGCCACTAGGCGGGCAGAAACGAGAAATTCTGGCTATTGTTTCTTGATGGCATTATTAAGCTCTGTTTGAATCTGCTGTGTCCAAATATGCAATACACATGATGGTAAGGTCTTTTAGTCGGGAGTTATGACCAATGAAAGATACAACGAATTAGCAAGAGTTGCACTCACGAAGTATCTTTTACTTATATATTCTCAAATCAAAATGTGAAACTTTTCTTCATTGGCTGTTTGAGGTTGGAGAACGAGTTCTTAATCTTCTGATCTGGTGGAAGGCTACTGCTACTGTCACTAGTGTCCTTGTCAGCACTAACAAGAGCATCTTTGGACTTGATAAATGGACTTGCCTGAACAAGAACTGTCAAAAATCCATCGTGGTCGCACAGAAAACGGCTGCACAGGTTGTAAGTCGAACATCTCAGAGTCTTGTACATGCAGGTAGGTAATCGAGAGAATAATGGTAATTCTTTACAACAAGCTGATGAGTAGCAAAACTCCGGTCACGGCCAGCGGGACTAGAAGCTATTTGTTCAATGGCCTGGCATGGCCAAGCGCGTAAGGCGTGCGACTCGTAATTCGAGGGTCGCGGGTTCATGCCCGCGTCGCGCCAAACATGCTCGCCCTCCCAGCCGTGGGGGCGTTATAATGTTACGGTCAATCCCACTATTCCTTGGTAAAAGAGTAGCCCAAGAGTTGACGGTGGGTGGTGATGACTAGCTGCCTTCCCTCTATTCTTACACTGCTAAATTAGGGACGGCTAGCACAGATAGCCCTAGAGTAGCTTTGTGCGAAATTCAAAAACAAACAAACAAACAAAACAATATTTGATCAAGATCTATTAAGTTCTGGTCTGAAAAACGGATACAACGACGATGAAATATGTCGGAACTGTCATGTCAGTTATCTAACAAGATGTACTGTCATTATTTATTGGGTTTCTGCTGATGATGTCCGACTTAAGAACTGTAAATTGTAATGGCCACAGAGCATCTTATGTTACATCCCAAATATGATTCAACGTAATCAGATAAAAATGTTTTTTTTCACGTCCGATCCCTCTCATTGAGGGAGAGATCCTTATTAATATGATACCCAGAAACCTGTTCAGTGAAGTCTAGATGTCTTATATGAGTTAATATCGGTAAGGAAACTCGAAAAAGATATGATTATTTTGTTCCAGTAACGTTGTGTTTATTTTAACTTGACTAAAACACCGAAAGTCCTCGAAAAGAAACACAAGAAAGCACTTGATAAAACTGGCTCTTGTATATAGACACACACACACGTGAGCTTAAAATTCAAAGAATGTAAACTATTAACAATTATTAACGCGGCGAAAATTTCCTAACTATAGTATTATAAATGTACCGACACTATTGCATTCAAACTATAAATTTAGTAACAACATATGTTGTATTTTCAGAGTAAGAGCGGCCTGTATACATATTGTTGAATCGTTTACTCGTGCTGAAACTAAAACCGGGTTACGATGCTCTACTTATACGCCTAACTTACGACTAATGAACTTTGTTTTCGCAATTCATTAACATTTTTCTTAAACAAAGACCCTATTTGTTTCTTCGGATAACATACAATTTCGAAAAGTTACGAAGTTTATACGGCAAACTTATTCACTATTCGTCTAGCGCTACTAAATAGGTTCTAAACCATATTTATATATTACACATACATATACGTAAACTACATAGTATGTTATATGATATCTGCTAGTTTCATAGAGGAAAAAAATGTTTTGTTTTTAGTATTTGACGTTTCTATGAATGTGTTTGTTTGATTTTGAATTTCACATAAAACTATACGAAGCTATCTGCGCTAGTTGTCACCACTCACAGCCTACTCTTGGACTACTGTTTTACCAGCAAACAGTGGGATTAATGGAAACATTATAACGACCTCACGGCTAAAAGAACGAGTATATTCGGCGATAAGAACTCACACCAGTGAGTGACGAGTCGAGCCCCCTAACCACTAGACCATACCAGACCCTGTAATATACAGTCATGTGAAAAAGTTAGGACACCCTATGAAAGTCTGTTTATTTTTCTAACATTTTTGGATGTATAGATATTTAATCTCAATTTTACCAATACTGGGAGATCATAGGAATATAACTAAACAATTAAACCTGAGAAAAAGACTTTTCAAGATCTTCTGTAAATGTAATTCTACAAAAATGCATATTCTAACTGAGAAATAAGTTAGGATACCCCCTAATAGCTAGTATTATCCCCTTTGGCTGAAATAACTGCAGTGAGACGCTTCTTGTATTCATCTACCAGTCTCTTACATCAATCTGAAGAAAGTTTGCCCTTCTCCTCAATGAAAAATTCTTTCAGCTGTGAGATGTTTGAGGGGTTTCTTGTATGTACAGCCCGTTTCAAGTCACCCCACAGCATCTAAACGGGATTAAGATCTGGGCTTTGACTCAGCCATTCCAGGACTCTCCATTTCTTAGTTTTCAGGAAGTCCTTAGTGGATTTACTGGTATGTTTTGGGTCATCGTCGTGTTGCAGGGTCCAGTTCCGCTTCAGCTTTAATTTTCTTACAGATGGACTCGCATGATCCTCAAGCACTCTCTAATATCCAGTAGAATTCATGGTGGATTCTATGATTGCGAGCTGTCCAGGTCTTTTCTCAAGGTTTAATTGTTTATTTATATTCCTATAATCTCTCAGTATTGATAAAATTGAAATTATATATCTATATATCCAGAAATGTTACAAAAATACACAGCCTTTCATAGGGTATCCTAACTTTTTTACATGACTGTATATGCAACGAGCGCCAAAAGATCAATCCGCATTCAAATATCAGTCAGGCGGTAGCACAGCCTATGTAGGGATGTCTTTGTTCATCGAAATGATATTTTAAATATAACCTCAACGTGTAAACATAACTTGCAGTGTTTCCTTTTATAACAACATCTATGTAATGACTGAGTCACAAGTTCTGCGAATGTCTATAAAAAAACAACGAAAAAAGTTATAATTTATTGTTCTTTCTTCTGCTTCTTTTTATTATATATGACAACTCAAAACCACAATAATGATGTGAACCAATTTCAATATAATGATAAGGTTTTAAAACAAATATCTGACTTTATAAGTATCAAGACACACAGCAGTGGGCCTAGCATGACTGCCTAGCCGTTAGGGCGCTCGACTCGTAATCCAAGAATCGCAGGTTCGAATCCCCGTCACATCAGACGTGCTCGCCCTTTCAGCCGTGGGACGTAATAATATGACGGTCAATCCCACTAATCGTTGGTAAAAGAGTAACCCAAACGTTGGCGGTGGGTGGTGGTGACTAACTGTCTTTCCTCAATTCCAGTGGTTCCCAACCAGGGGTGCGAGATAACACTTCAGTTTTGTTTGTTTGTTTATATTAAGGGTACTGTCCTATATATTCAAAAATTACCATTCGATTTTTATTTCTTATTTTTCTTGTTAAATACGTAGATTTTTACCTTGTTACGATAAACTATCATTTCTACCGTCACTGGCGCAGACCGAAATCTTAATGTACAACTATAAATAAACAACATACGAAACGTAAACGTGACCTAAATACTCGGCACAACTAATTAGGTTACGTTCGTGAACGTCGTCTTAAAGTGTTTATTATTTATTTATGTTATGTATTTACGTGATCGTGGCTCGAGAAACTTCCAAAAGTATCCAGAATTAATCAATTACATTGTGCGACGTATATTCGAGAATGTTCTAGAAAGTTTCGCAGAATATATAAACCCATGCGTGATGCTATGGTAGTCAGTGCATTGTTGATTCCGTGTTCGTGCAGAAAAAACTTCATTATATCAAAAAAAATAAATGGAATGATGATTATGTGAAATTTGGTTTCACTTGCATCGGAACAACTGAGGATCTGCAAAAACCCCAGTGCATGCTTTGTGACTCTATCCTTTCAAATGCAAATTTGAAGCCATCTAAGCTGCAGGAACACTTCAACAACCAGCATGGTGGAGCAGCTGTTGCAGACCATGATGTTGAATCATTGAAAGATAGAAGGGCCGCTTTGATTCTCGAGCAACCCTTCCAAAATTAGGTTTTATATCTGCTGAAAAACCACTGCTAATGGCTTCATACCACGTGGCGTATAAAGTAGCCATATCAAAAAAGCCCCATACAACTACAGAAGAGGTGATAAAACCGTGTGCATTAGAAATGGCAACAATTGTTCTGGGAAAAGGAGCCTCAAACAAACTTATATTAATGTCGTTATTAAATAATGTTATTCAAAACCGAATTGATGATTTGAGTTCGGACATTTTGGACCAAGTTATCGCAGTTATCAGGGCTAGTACCTTGAAAATCTCTCTCCAGTTGGACGAAACAACTGATGTTGCAAATTGCAGTCAACTCATCGCACTAGTGAAGTATGTCCATGATGGTGCCCTAATGGAAGATTTCCTGTTCTGTAAAGATCTGAAAACAATCACAAAAGGGAAAGATGTCTTCTAGTGCGCGAAGGACTTCTTTGCGAAATATGATTTAGATATCCAAATTATTGGTTTTGTGTGTATCGGCGGTGCCCCTGCTATGCTAAGAATTAAATCAGGATTCTTTGCACTGATGAAACAAGAAATTCCGCACTTGCAAGGTACTCACTGTTTTCTTCATTGACATGCTTTGGCATAAAAAACATTGCCTCCAAAGTTGAAAAAGGTCCTTGAAACTTCTGTGAACACCATCAACTGGATTAGGGGCCGCGCTCTGAACCACCGCCTCTTGAAGTCGCTTTGTAAAGATTTTGGAAGTAAGCACTCAGTTTTGCTTTTCCACACAGAAGTCCGCTGGCTGTCACGTGGGAGAGCTTTAACGTGCTACTTTGAACTGCGAGAAGAAGTCAAAACTTTTCTGAAGGAATGTGACTATGATCTGCCAGGAGAAATAGAATCACAAGAATTCAACCAAATGCAAGCCTATTTGAGTGATATTTTCACTCGTATGAATGACCTGAATGTATCTCTTCAAGGGAAAAACATAAACATATTGAAATGCTGCAAAAAGTTAAATGCTTTCAATGAAAAGTTAAATCTTTGGTACCAACGAGTTAAAAAAAGGGAATATTTCAAATTTCACATCACTCGAAGAAATGGTGGGTGAGGATGAGTCCCTAATTCCATGTGTGTGTGAGAAATTGTGGATCATTTGGTGGATATTTTGGAGGAAAACTGGAAACCTCTGAAGAATGGATTATGAATCCATACTCCTTCAATTTGGATAACATGTCGGATGATGAAAAACTTAAGGAAGATCTTATTGAACTGCGCACAAATCAAGTTCTTGAAATGCAGTTTGAAAGCAAAACTTTGGAACAATATTGGTGTTCGGCAATGGACATGTTTCCAAGACTTTGTGAAAAAGCACTAAATGTGTGCTCATTCCATTCGTAATGACATACTTATGCGAGATTGGATTTAGTGCCCTTTTGTCAATAAAGACAAAATCTAGAAATCGCTTGGGTGCATAGGCAAACTTGCGGATTGCTATCAGTGCCACGCTTTGAAAAACTCGGAAGAAATAAACAGGAAGAAAAAGTCATTAAATTTAAATTGGCTTATGAACATTTGAACATTTCAAATTGAAAGAAATTTCATTTCATGCATAGATGAAAATTTAATTTTTGCAGGCCATGTGGGGTTGATGCAATTTTCAGTTTGTTGTAATATTTTTTCTTTTCCAAATGTTTCATTTTTGTTTAGATATAATTAAAAACTAATTATAAGAATCTGTTTTGGCCACCTTCACCTTTATTCTTAAATAAACAATTACCTAGAGGGGTGCGAGAACATATTAAAATTTTTTAGGGGTGCAGGATATAAAAAAATTTGGGAACGCTCTAGTCTTACACTGCTAAATTAGGGAAGACTAGCGCAAATAACCCTCGGGCAGCTTTGCGCGAAAATTGTGTCATGCGGAAAAAAACAACGCGCAGGACACTCACTGTGTGACATTAACAGGACTGATAGTTTATAATTTTTCAACTTTCTGTAGGTCGGAGTATGGTAATCCAAACTATCAATTACTCTCAGTGGGTGTACTCCACTGGACCCTTACTTTTCGTACCTGATTTCAAGGTAATCAGTTAAGAGATACACAAGATATAAAATCTACTCTATTTTGATTGATTTTTTTTCTATTTTTTCTTCGCACCAAAACACGAAAACTTCTTTAATTGAAAAAAACATACTTTTGTGAATTTTAATTCAAATTTTACTCTGATCGACCTTTACGACCAACAATTAAGTGTTAAATGTGGTCTAAATACAAGCACATGTGCAAAGTTATTCAACAAAAACTGCTACATTTTACCAAAATTTTTAAACACGCCTAAACAAAACGTCATGTGAGCTATCGGTCCAAAAGTTTTTCTACAACTTCACCTAAGAGTAAAAGTGGACTATTTTCAGTTTCTTGTCATTTGAATTAAAGAGGCTGATTTAGAGCTGTAAAAGTATAATATGAAAGAACGTACAGACACACAAGTGTTGGTTAGGCCAAGCAAACTATATTAGTAGTTTCTAGCTCAAGTTTTCAAAAGAATCATACGAATGGAGGGTTAGTATTTCCAACTTTTTAGAACAAATTTGCTAAATGTTATGAAATTAGTTTGTTTAGAAGTTCACAAAAGCTTTTTTTTTTATGGAATTATCCAAATTAAAGAACGTTTTGCGTCCCGTGAGATTAGCTTAAGCAGTTAGTGTAAATGATCATGCTTGATACGTTGTATTAAGCGTATGCGGATCAAGAAACTGTTAATACAGATTCCACGTTGTTACTATAAAGGAAGTTATTAACACTTTTTTTAAAGAGGAAACATTATAAACGTATCGGTCTGTTCCAAATAATGAAATTGCGTTCCTAAAACTAATGTGGGTTACTATGAAGTGTCACTTTCTTACTTGCTGTGGTGTTTAGTGTGTATTGACAAAAAAGTCATGATATCTAATCAAAAACATCTTAAGTAAAAAAAAAGAAAAAGAGATGCGGCCAAAAAAAGGAATGAAGTCAAAACCGGCGGACTAACTAGTGGCTACATATATAGTATTGATAAGAATTGAAAAGCATATATTCATTCATTAGTTAGCTAGGCCACGTATTGTTTGACGATGGAAATGCTAACACAACCACCTTGTTTTCGTTGTTTTGAACTGTTGATATTAGTTATCCCTACATTTCTTTTTTGTTAAAAAATTCTTTATTTAATCAATATCAGAGAAATGAACGTATGTAACAGAAAAATAAAGCTGCTTTACGGAAAGAAAAGCCCCTGAGATTAGGTTATGTACTCTGCAACTCTGTCCACCACTAGTATCGAAACCCAATTTTAGCGTCGTAAGCCTTCAATCGTACCATTGAGTAACCGGAGCAAGAAAATGTTACTGTTATTTCACTACGTTTATATACAACTTCTGATGCTGTCGCTTGTTCCGAGAGATAGAAATAAACTAAAAACTAACACATCTCAGTACTTCATAATCTATATGCACATCCTACATGGTTGAGAAAAAAATGTATCAAGTCCATGAAACTAGGAGATTCCTTGCTACACCTGTATCTATAGACAACCACATGTGTTGCATACTAAAACCTTTTCGTATTATAAACACAAAAAGATGACAAAAGATAAAATGTATACCCGTGTGGCTTTTTTGGCTGTACCTACGACTGTGAGAAGTAAATTACTCTCAACTTAAACAGTACACTTCTGCCTATCATTTATAAATAATATGGTAAAAGTGTCTGTCTGCTCACTTGCTTAATGTTAAAGATCAGACAGCTATATTGTGTTCTGGACTTCTGTTTTATGAATTTTATGTAAAATAAATTATATACTGAGTGAGTGATGCTGTGAGATACAATTTGGTGGTTATACACGAAGATCTTAAATATCCAATTAGGGTTGGTGATTATTAGTACTTTTTCAAAATATTCAATGCGTAGTAAGTATTTTAACATGTGGATTGATATTTATAGATTCTCAAAACATTCATTATGTAGTAAGTTGAATTGATATAAGCGCAGGTTCAAAACACTGATCGTAAAGTTCATTACTAAAAACTGGAATAAGAACAAGTAAAAATATATCATAATTCACATAATAACCTTATATGATCAGAAAGTGCTGTAATATAGTATGGATTTACGATAACTTCCAATTATCAAACATTTTATTAACAGTATCATTTAATATGGTTTAATCATGAGGCTCAATCACATTTTTCTCTCCTGTTCAACTATATTATAAACATATAACAACCACAACTGTACGTACAGTAATTCCATCACTAACTGTACAGTAATTCCATCACTAACTGTACAGTAATTCCATCACTAGAAATTCAATGGTACTGACCTTTATTTGTTCCTTATACCCCTAGTTTTCAATAACATCTAATAACCTGAAGAATACTACAGTTTTCCTGGTCGTAGTCGAGGACGGTCGTAGGCAGCGAATGGTACGTTCTCTCAGTCAAAAACAAATTACAAACTTTGAAATTTGACAACCAAACACACCTGTTAGCAGCTGTCTTTCTGAAGATAAATCCTGGCAAATGTCTGTCTGTCTATTTTACAGAGTAAGCTTATTTGACGTGTCTCCTGGCTTCTGCTCAAAACCAACCATTTTCTGCGAATTGGTGTGTGTGTAGCCCAACTTCAGATATAAGCATGGTTTAGAATTACAGTTACAAAGTCTAATAGCTGCAAACTGCCGCCTAGTGAGTGAAACAATGTGAATAAGCTTCCTTTACAACCACGTGGACTGTATGCATCACGTGCTATATTACCTACCCTCTATTACCACGTGATATATTTGACAACTACTGTTCCTTTCCCAAAACAGCCACCAAGATACACATATATTGTTCTGTGTTGTCTTCTCGCGTAACGTGGGTACAGAGCGTTTTATGTTATCTTTATCTCTTAAATGCAATGAATATATCACGTCTTTCGAAATTCTTTTGTTTAAAAGCATGATATGTGTATATGTGTGAGTTTTTATTTTCTCCTTTTTTTAGCACTTGATATATAAGTAATTCGAGCGTTTCAAGTTGTCTGAAAAAAGAACCACTATGCATATACTTGGAGAAAATGGGGGGTTAGGTTGTGTTTTTGGAGTGACCCCAGTGCAAATGTATTTGTGCTATAATTCCAGAGGCACAAATGTCAAACGAATTTTCATGTAAAACTAGAGGTAGGGGTAGGTAATTGTGTTTTGCAGCAACATAAAGATTCGTCCTCTCTTTCTCTCTCTTCTTTTCCAGGTATGTTGTACCGCCGTTTCTTTTCTGTCGGTATGGATGAATAGTGATCCACTTTAATAGCCATATTTCGTATTGTGTTGTTATAATCTTTTAACACGTGAAGCGTTAATCAGATGTTCTATTATATCAATAATTACCATAATATTGATGAAATCACGTGCTCATGTGTATTTTACTTGCCCATATTATATGTGGTGTGGTGTCTGACTGACAGCTTTAGCTATATGGGTGATGCATCATACCGTGTTATATCTTCATCTTATACCATGTGACGTATGGAACACGTTTAACACTATCCTTACATCTCCATCACAATATATTGCGTTGCTAGGTTATTCAGTAGTGTTCGTAAGCCTACAAAGGCCCTGAAGCAGGAATACTTTGACACCCCAGTAACGTTATGTAAATAAGAATAATACACGGAAGTATAACACAAGTAAAATGTTTTCATTTCTTTCTGTAATTTCTTGGGAGGTCTGTACCTGTTAAAATGTAGAAAGCCTCTAAGATTGCCGCGTCAATAGTGTTGCAGTTGTATATCGTGTGAGTCCCTTGGATACAAATGTGTTAATTTTATGCATTCCAGAGGTGTCTTTCATGTTTTGGAGCGGCCCGGCATGGCCAGGTGGTTAGGGCGCTTTACTTGAAATCTGAAGGTCCTGGGTTCGAATACCCGTTACACCAAACACGCTCGCCCTTTCAGCCACAGAGGCGTTGTAATGTACCATCAATCCAACTATTCGTTGGCTAAAATATTAGCCCAAGAGTTAGCGGTGGATGGTGATAACTAGCTGCCATCATTCTAGTCTTACACTGCTTAATTAGGGACGGCGAGCGCAGATAGCCCACGTGTAGCTTTGTGTGAAATTCAAATCAAACATCTTTCGGTTCCGGGCCTTGAGACAACTGCCCCGACTGCTCCATCTATATAAACATATATTCAGGAATTACCTTGTTTACTACCTGTTTGGAGATATACTCTTCTACAGCCCAGAGAGTAATATTATCGTAATATAATTTCAAAGTTTGAGATTTTAGGCCAGCTGCGTTTTTAAAGTCAGAATTCCTAAAACCAATGCTCCTTAAATACATATTATTTTTAAAGACTAAATTCTTTCAATTAAATGTCACGTGATTCTGACTTCTCGTGATAAAATACGGACAAACAATGTAAAAATACTTGAATAATTAGTATTAATATGAACATCTAATTTGAAGAATTAGAAGGAAAAATATTGCAAACTTACTCAAATTAAAAATAGAATAAGAGGCGTCACTAGGTGTTAGTACAAGAGGCCCGTGTCCCGAATTGTCAGTTGGTGTTTTGAAAAAAAAAAAAAAATCATGTTCGATATCACACTAAAACGCCGAAAATTCCTGCGCTTCTGAGCCCGGGCTCAGAATATGTTAAGTATCTAGCGACGCCCCTGAATAGAATAAGGACAAATGTTATGTAGATTAACAGAATCAGGAATTATAAACAGTATTTAATTAACAGCTGTGTCACTACAAGTTATTTTAATATTTATATCGTCCCAGCATGGCTAGGTTATTAGGGCGCTTTATTCATAAACTGAAGGTGGAGGGTTTGAATCCCATTCCACCAGACATGCTCGCCCTTTTAGCTGTGGATACGTTATAATGTGTTGGTCAATCACACAATTCGTTGGTAAAAGAATATTTCAAGAATTAAGGGTTGGTGGTGATGACTAGCTAATTTCCCTCTCGTCTTAAACTGCTAAATTAGAAACGACTAGTGCAGATACTAACATGTTTAGAGCGAAATTCAAATCAATATTGATATCTTTATAATCCCCTGATTCAGATCTAAATGTATTATAGTCTTTATAGTTCATAATCAGGACTTTCTTATAATTCAATGAAGATTCTGCAGACTAGGAAAAAAAATCTTCAGTGGTATTTACTGGTTTCGTCAAAGAAATGGTGGGTTGGTGATGGGAGTTAAATGTGACACTGGTGGCAAAGTTTTTTGTAGTGTCTGTAACCAACAAAGTCACGGAACCACAAGCAGTTTGATACACGTTAGGCTACAAAACAAAATGTTTTGGAAAGAAAAATCTGGTAGAATATGTGAGTCCTACTGTTAATCCTAAGATTAATATCCTACCTGTACATCAGCGTCCTTTCTTTCTGGTACCGATCCTCCGGGTTGATTGATTGTCAGTCCTAGCAGGAAAAAAAAGAAAGTAAAATTGAGAACACTAATGAGGGGTAAAATATTTTTTTAATGTTAGTAAATAAGCACATATTGGATTCGTGATTTTTCGAGAGAGAGAAAAGTGTGGGACACAAAAGAAAAGCAATGTGCCGCTAATGTGGAATTTTCAAGTATGCGTTTCCGAACATGTTTTAAATATTCGAACGTACAGAACTAAGAGAAATATAACGTGTGCCTACACTTGGTGAAAGGCTTGTTCTTTATTAAAGTTTGTTTTTCCTTTTAAATTTTCTAATTTTTTTTATCAGTATACAAATAAAACGACTTTGTCGGTTTTAGGAAGAATCAAACTCCGGATTTTAGTGTTGCAAGACCGTAGACTCACCGCTACTCCGCAGAGGGACATATATATATATATAACTCTTACGTTTTATGGAGGTGACAGTAAGTTTAATAAGTAATCTTAGTAGCTTTTGAATTTGATTTTCTACCGGTTTTACTTCCTGCTGATTCAACGGTAAGTCTGACGGCTTCTAACGCTAAGTCTGTTTCAATACCTACAGTGAGCATAGCTTATACAGTTCATTGTATAACTTGTGTTTAAAGAAAAAAAACCAAAGAAATCGAACAACTTTACCAGTATTAAATTGTCTTCTTTTCTTTTTTTTACGTTTGTAATTCGTGTTATTTACGACGTCAGCAGCTATTGGAATATTTATAATTCGATAAAGTAACATATGAAAGTGCAGTGCAATCAGGTAGTGCGTTATCACGAGCAATAACGCTTGAACGTTTTGATAACTGGCCAGTCAACCAAAGTTATTGTCACTTAATGTTCCGTAAATTATACATCATAACTATTGGAAACTAGGAACATTATGAGGCAGTGTTATCCAAAGCACATTGTCTTTATATTGCTCAGAAGGGGCTAAATAGTTAACGTATCCAGACAATGAATCCAAGAGTTGATGTTTCGTGGCTCGTTATCTCAAAACACTCATTTCATTTTGGGACAGTGTGCCAGTTGTTAAAGGTTATGTGTTTGATAATTGCCAGTTAAAGGATTTTACTTATACTTCTTAGTATAAATACAGAATGTGTCGTTGGGCTTAGAATTCTTATACAGTAGGTGCCTGTGACTTGTTGATGATAAATTCAACGAAACGAGCAGCATGCATTCCACTTGTTCACAAAATTATATATGGAATAAGTTAAAAGTATGTACAAAAAATTCTTTATACTATAGAGGTCATAGAGATATCATAAACATTATATGGTTCTCTTCTTGTTGTCAAAAGTCCACCGAGGCTTATTCAATTACTTTAGAATTTCAGTTGACAAGCGAAACCACCTCTCCATATTTCTATGGCACTACTATTTTGTGTATAATTCACTTACAATTTGGCACGAATTATTGCAGCTGGTTTTTACTTTTCCAGTAATGGTTTGATCTTCTTTCTTAAAGCACCCTCTGTTTCTTTTGTCACAGTGTTTTCAGTGTGCTTCGCTTATTTTAGAACTACGCTTTGACGAAATAAATAACTGTTCTTATCTCTTTTTTCTACTCTTGGTCTTACTCTGACGTATTAAACATTACGCTTATCACTTATACGGAAGTTAACTTCACGCTGAACTTTTCCTTGGCCATAACTTTACTCTCTTCTGCTGTTGTCTTTGTCTTGTTGCTGTTTCCCTCTCATCTCACACTATACATATGTTTATTCCTAAATCTCCTGCTCGTTATATTCTTGATACAATGAGATACAAACACAACTTCCAATAATCGTCTGTTTTAACTCTCTTATAACAAAAACTAAATAATCATAAAATATTCATTTACAAAATAAACTAGTTAATAATATCTACAGTCTTTTATATCATGACACCATGAAAAGTATTTGATTGTACAAGAGTAGTCCAAGAGTTGTTGGTGGGTACTGTTAATAAGCTCGGGTAAAGCTACACGAGGGCTATCTGCGCTAATCGTCCCTAATATAGCAGTGTAAGACTAGAGGGAAGGGAAATAGTCATCACTACCCACCGCCAACTCTTGAGCTATTCTTTTACCAACGAATAGTGGGATTGTCCGTGACATTATAACGTCACTACGGCTGAAAGGGCGAGCATGTTTGGTGCGACGGGTACTCGACCCTCGGATTACGAGTCGAGTGCCTCAATTACTTGGCCATGCTGGGTCAGAGAAGCTTGCCTTTCCTTATTCTGTCAACATGAGATGTCTACAGGTGTAAGTAGCTCTTGTGTAACTTTTTACGAAATTCGGAAACAATCAAACTTGTTTTTATCGTGAAAAACAAACAGAAACAGCTAGTGCATTTACTTTGTACATATAACATCAAGTCAGATATCTAATTCATGAATATAAACCATCAGTTACTAGTGATGCAGATTTTTAATCTGCAAAACAATTTTAGGGAAACTTGGTAAATGTCGAAATATTTTCATTTTTGCCTCTGACACCTAAAGAGCTCGAAAATACGGAACACTTTCACTAGTGTTTGATAATATTCAGAATTTTCATTACAAGATGAAATAAGGTATAAAACATAACATGTACAAAGATTAATCCCAAGCAGAATAAAGAAGAAATTGTTTCATTCTTACCCAAAGTAAAAATGCTAGATTTTACTTCTGCCTAGGAAATGGATCAGTAAAATATGTAACGGGTGAAAGTCCTGTATTTACATCAAACTAAGCATTTTTCAAAGAAGAAATTGCAAAGAAATTAAGGGACCTTAGAGTGTATATTATTTAACACTTCTATTAAATCATTAAGTCGCTTTCTCAGCCAGGTGTCTAAGATGTTTTGTGTTTTGGGAGGGAAGGCTTTAAGCTAGGGATTTTATAGTCCCCTCCTCTAGCTTAAAAAAAACTATTCAACAATGAAGGTTCTAGACTTTTAATGTGAAGAATAAAGAGGACTGTCCAACAATTACCTTCCACAACAATCATGAAAAATGAAAAGGTTTGTAGTAAGGTCAAATATTGTTGGTATATCAGCAAGTAAACAAGCAAGAACATCAGGAAAACGTGCAAACTCGGTTCCACAAGGCCATGAAAACACTACACCAGGTCCATGTGATATTCCTTGTTATGTCTTTAAAAGGATAGGTGCATTTAGCTATTGATAAGAGAAACTTACATCTTCATACATATTTCCTTCACCCACTCGTTCTTTTTCGGTGGATGATTTGTAATGTTCAGAGTAAAAATGCAGTAGTAATGTGTGGGATGAGTATTTTCAACTACGTTCTGCCATCCTCATTTTTCAATGTAAGTATCGCGAGAATTGTTTGAAGTTAATATTTTCAACTGTGATCTCCATCCAATTCTAAGGTAAGTATGCTGCAGCATTTGCAAAATAAAGGAAATTGTCGTGCATTTCCTTCATTTCTTTTAGCCCTGATGATATAAGACCCAGAGATAGGCTTACTATCCTATGGAAATGATAGCCTACTTGTCGGTAAACGTAATCTGAATGCCAAGTTACACGCGGGCCCTTTAAGCTAGAGTAGATGTCAGCTTAAACATGGAATCTTTCAGCTAAACTGTTTGTCAGCTTACATGTGGAGCCTTTCAGCTGAACTGGATGTCAACTTACATGTGGAGCCTTTCAGCTAAACTGGATGTCAACTTACATGTGGAACCTTTCAGCTAAACTGGATGTCAACTTACATGTGGAGCCTTTCAGCTAAACTGGATGTCAGCTTACATGTGGAGCCTTACAGCTAAACTGGATGTCAACTTACATGTGGAGCCTTTCAGCTGAACTGCTTGTCAACTTACACATAGAATGTTTTTTTACTGCAGTGTCACCAAGTTTATCACGGTTATGACTATCGCTTGTCACACTTACTGGCTTGGACCACCCGAAGCTGAACATGTACACTATTGTATGTATATATATTCATTTGTATTTATCGATTCGTAAGCACTGTCTTGTCGTATATGTCATTCTCACTTACATGCTTAAGTGCGTTGCTTGCATAATATGAAATCAATGACTGATGAAGTTGTTGCATAATGGTATTGCAGATTCTTTTCAGTAACTCGATATCAACCGCAGTGTGAACGGTATAAGTACAAAAGTCGTAGTGTTAAGAAGAATCAAATTGTGATCACCTGTACGGTAACTCAGGCTTACCCTGAAACCTAAATACAACGGCTCTAAAGTTGATTCGTCCACTGTCAATAACAAACAGAAATACAGGCAGACTGGCAGTTTTCCCACTGTTATTGTGCGGAGGAAAAAGTAAAAGAAAACCAAATATCGAATATTCACTTTTTTTACGTATAACATACATTAGGTTTAATTGAAAGAAATGACACATTTGAAAAATTACGAAAAATATGTTTGGGGAAAAATTATAATGGCATTAAGAGCAGCAGTGGAGTAAGTGTAAGTTCACCCAGAGAAAAAATAAACGAATAATTGGAACAGAAAGAAATGAAGTGACTAAATAACGTACTAACAGCTACTAGGGTAATAGACTTCTTTAACAATCGATAAAAACGGGTAATGATACTATAGCTTTATTCAATGTACGTTTCTTTGTGTTGCCCATAGGTACAGTGACAAGCAATTCTTTTAATATGTACAACACCACACAACCACCTTTCTACATACAAGAAAAAGGTTGTTTGTAAAGTTGAAAATATCCCTATTCATAAATGTTGATGCATCAGCTCTGACAGGCACAAGTAAAATTTATTGTCTCTATAAACTTCAAAAAATAAATTCATGGGTTAGTTACTTTACTATATATCAATATGTAATTCAAACATATAAAACCGTGACTTCACAACAAATCAATATATAATACAAACAGTGACTTTATTACTTTTATTTTTCATTCAACCGTAATCCCATCTACTTTTGAAGTTGGACATCAGTCTTTTTTATTTAGTTTGTTAAGAACTTTTATACTTAGGTAGGTGGCGCTCGTAGTATCACTAAAGGGTAACGTGGATTCGAATCTGCACTCCACAAATTATATGTAGAGCATAACTTCATTAAACATTATTATAGAATGCAATCAAATAATGAATGAGTTCCTATATAACAAATCACTATATAATTCAAACTTATGAATCAATGACTGTGCAATAAATACAACTTGCACAATTAATCAAACTCTTAAAAAAGTGTTGATTTCAAACTTAAGAACGTTATCTTCAACTGTCACGTATTATTTTGATTGTTTGGTTTTTTTATTTCCTAAAACTAACGACAAAAACCCGGAAAGATGTATACAGTTTTATCAATGTTTGTTTTTTGTTAGACACAAAGCTACACAATGGGCTATTTTTACTGTGCTCACCATAACCATTGAAACCCGTATTTGAGCGTTTTTATAAGCCTTACTGCTGAGTCACTGGGTGGCGTTTTATCAATGCAAAATTAATTCTATTTTCTTCTGAATTGCACACAGAAAGTTCATTGGGTTAGAAATATTTGAGGCAGTGCACGTGAAAAGCCACTGTATATCAACAGGACGGATAGAAGTTCACATGCGAGAAATTCTGTATTAATAAACTATGTTTATTCTTGCTCAAGCAGATCGACTCCACCTACTTCACCAACAAATGATTTATAGCTACACAAACAAAGTAAAATAAAACTGTCAATCGTCAGGAATAACTAAAATATTATAAATAACCAATTTCTGTGAAACTATACAAAAGAGGTATAAAATATTTATGGAATTTTAGTACATGTATTTTGCAGCTGCCAGCACACACACACGTGAGCGAACGAAAGACACATGCCTATATTAGAGAAGGGTAGGTGGCATGGTGGAAACCGGAACTCATCGACCACACCTTTTTTTCGTAATATCACAAGGAAGTCATTCTGAGCATGGACACGATTTTTTAACATGTTCTGTGTGATCGCTCGTCGAGAACAAAAAGTAACTATATTTCAATGTTTGTGTCAATAACTTGATCAGGTTTTTAACAATCCTAAAACCATGAAAATAATTTTTGATGTGAAACTCAAAACAATTGTGGGTATTCCGAAAAACTTTTTATCTGTGTCCCCATTCATGATACAAAGTTTTAGAATTTTATTATTTATTTAAAGGGGCGACTTTAGAACAATCCAGAAGGAGAACTTCCGCCTTCTATAGTATTTTTAACGTGAAACATACAGAGGGTGGACTAAAACAGTCCCCCTGAAAATGTCGTTAATTTGTTATATTGTTTATTAGATAACATAAAATATGTAAAACTATATGTGTTTAGAACGCACTAGACGAGATCAGTTCAAATCCTAATTTTAACACTGCCTTTCGTAAATAACTGAACTTTTCATGATTTTAGTTACATATTCTAATAAAGTGTTGTGCACCTGCTGTACATCTTAGATATTATTATTACAGTCAGCCTACAAAATTATTTAATTGTTAGAGCTTTCGACTCGCAATCTTAAAGTTGTGGGTTTGAATTTCCGTCCTACCAAATATGCTTGACTTTTCAGCCATGGGGGTGTTAAAATGTCATAACCAATCCCACTATTCGTTGGCGGTGGATAGTGATGACTAGCTGCCTCCCCTTTAGTATTTCACTGCTAAATTAGGGAGGGCTAGCACACATTGCCTTCGTGTAACTTTGTAGAAAGAAAAGTTTTACCACACATTAGGCATTAAGCAATTAAATATTAATTGTTATATAATTACATAATGAGAACTGTCTAACTGTATCTGGGTATGGTATAATTACATAAAGAAAACACTAATTAAAGATGAATATAATACAATAACAAAGAAAACTGTATTTAAAAACTGGATATCATATTATTACACAAGGAAAGCTAGGTATAATTAAAGACTGTGTATCATGCCATTAGATAAAGAAAGCTAGGTATAATTAAAGGCTGTGTATCATGCGATTAGATAAAGAAAGCTAGGTATAATTAAAGGCTGTGTATCATGCGATTAGATAAAGAAAGCTAGGTATAATTAAAGGCTGTGTATCATGCGATTAGATAAAGAAAGCTAGGTATAATTAAAAACTAGATAACATATGATTATGTAAGGAAAGCTAGGTATAATTAAAGACTGTATATCATGCGATTAGATAAAGAAAGCTAGGTATAATTAAAAACTAGATAACATATGATTATGTAAGGAAAGCTAGGTATAATTAAAAGCTGAATAACATGATTATATAAAAAAAAGCTAGGTATAATTAAAAACTGGATATCGTATTATTACATAAGGAAAGCTAGGTATAATTAAATACTGGATGTCATATAATGAAATAAAGAAGGCCATATTTAACTAAAGATTGGTATCCTATGGTTGCTCTCATTGTGAAACAATCCGGGTTAAAATCCTAAATAAATTATAACAGAGAATAATGTTAACCTTAAACAAAAACATAATGAATATAAAAATAATACATTTAGCTAATAAAACCTTTCTCTCCATCCTCATACACAAAACAAAAACATTTTAGGTGTTATTCCTTGGATCTCATCAGTTAAAAAAAAACAAAAAACTAAATGTATCTACTCAGGGTCTAATTAGTATCCCTCCAAAGGTTCGTATCAAAACCGTCCTTTCTTGGAGGATGAATGTAATTTAAAAAAAACAACAACAAACTAATCCCATGTTATGCATCGAAACTCGATATTTAGCTTAAAAGCTCTCAATATTAGTGCTATGTCAATGGTGGGCTATTCTCATGAAAACTGAGTATTCTGTATAATAAACAAAAATCATAGTTCTCATTATACAATTAATTATACAATATCCAGTCTTTATTACGTAAATCATGTAAAATTAGTGTTTATTAACATAATTTTAAATATTTAAATTACACAGTACCCATTCTTTAATTAAACAATTTGCTTTATGCAAATATACATTATCCCGTTTTTAATTTGATAGTCATTAGTATTTGTTTAGTTAGTTTCATTACGCAATTATCTAGCACACAGTCTTTACTTAGATAGTTCTCATTATTTAATTATACAATACTTATACTTTAATTAGCTAGTTCTCATTATTTAATTACACAGTACCATACTTTAATTAGATAGTTCTCATTATTTAATTATAGAGCATTCATAGTTTAATTAAATAATTCTCATAATTTAATTACACAGTATCTAGTATTTAATTCGATGGTTATAAGTTTAACTCTGTTGTACTCATTTTTTCATTAACTAGTTTTTATTATTTAATTATACAGTACCCTACTTTAATTAGCTATTCTCATTATTTCATTATACAGTACCCATATTTTAATTAGATAGTTCTCATTATTTATTTATACAGTACCATACTTTAGTTAGATTGTTTGTTTGTTTGTTTTGGAATTTCGCACAAAGCTACTCGAGGGCTATCTGTGCTAGCCGTCCCTAATTTAGCAGTGTAAGACTAGAGGGAAGGCAGCTAGTCATCACCACCCACCGCCAACTCTTGGGCTACTCTTTTACCAACGAAAAGTGGGATTGACCGTCACATTATAACGCCCCCACGGCTGGGAGGGCGAGCATGTTTAGCGCGACGCGGGCGCGAACCCGCGACCCTCGGATTACGAGTGCACGCCTTAACGCGCTCGGCCATGCCAGGCCTACTTTAGTTTGACAGTTCTCATTATTCAATTCTACAGTACCCTACTTTAACTAGCTAGTTCTCATAATTTAATTATACAGTACCCATACTTAAAATAGATAGTTCTCATTACTTAATTATACAATACCCATACTTTAATTAGATGGTTCTCATTATTTTATAATACAGTACTCATATTTTAATTACATAGTTCTCATTATTTAATTATGCAGTACTTATACTTTAATTAAATATTTTTCATGATTTAATTACACAGTGCCTAATATTTAATTCGATAGTCATAATTTTAACTATAGCGTACTCATCCTTTAATAAAAGTTTTCATTATCTAATTATGCAGTACTCATTATCTAATTATACAATGGCCAAGCTTTAATTAGATAGTTCTCATTATTTATTTATACAGTAATCATTCTTTAATTAGTTAATTCTTATTATTTAGTCATACAGTCACTAGTCTTTAATTAGTTCCTATTACTTAATTATATTGTACTCATTATTCAGTTAGCTAATTCTTATTACTTAATTATACAGTGCTCAGTTTTTTGTTAGACAGTTATTATGTAATTATCTAGCACCCTGTGCGCACTTAGTCCTCTTTATGTGATTTATGTACCAGTATTTGTTTACACAACTGTCTGTATGCAAGATGTATAACACTCTTTCTTTACTTACACAATCCTGAACTTGTAAGGTTACAACAACATTGTTGGAATTTTCTATATTGAATGAACTGAAAAATGTGTACCTGTCGTATGGAAATCGAAGGAAAATCAAATATGTTCATATCGTACGTCTGTCACGAACTTTGTAGTAGTACGTTACATGTTCACGAGGCATCTCATTGTCACGACCCACAGGGACGACTTACTGTTGGAAGAAATAAACTGCTCAAACGAAAAGACTTCATTCACTTCACTCACTTACACCTGACAGACTTGGGTGAGTAAAATACTGTTTTAGAACGAGTCTGTTAACAGAATAATGCTCTCTGAATACGGAGCAGGTTCTGCTTCTCAGCGTAACGGTACGCGAACAGGTCTAATTTATTTAGTAAGCATATAAACTATTAAATAAATCTGTTAAAACACGCGTCAACTTGCATTTCTAGGCTCCGAGCCAACAACACGCACTCTGAACATATCACAGATTACCTTTTTCTCTTTCGCAGCGAATGATTGCCCGATGATGCTTGACCCGCGTTTCCGTTTTCAATAATATCACTCACAGCTTTGCTTGTTTGCGTCCAGATGGCACTGTGCCTCTCAGCGCGAGTGTATCGTGTCACGCGACACAACAATACGAAGTAGTAGTGTTGTTGTAGAGGCTTGTTGGTGTTGTTTACTGCTATGAGCAAAAGTCAATACTGATGATATTGTGATCGTCTGCTCGACATAGCAACGCTTATTCTCCGTTGCCATTGCGGTATATAAAGGCTTGTCGAGATAACATTAATTGGATTCCAAGAGTAAATAGCGTTGAGCAAAATTTTAATACCAACAAATTCACCGATGTAATATATATGTATGTGTGGGTTTTTATCAATGTAATTTATAATAAACATGTGAAGAGAACATAGGTAAAAATAACCACTTGAACTGAAAGTTAAGTGAAAATGTCCCCCGAGTATACGATGGTAAGTTTATCGACTACCATATTAAATTCCGGGGTACGATTCTCCACCGTGGAAACAGCAGATGTAGCTTTGCTCTAAAACAACCAATCAAACAATCAAGTAAATACGTCTTCGTGTTTCATCGCCTATAAAATGTTTTTTCACTAAATGTGCACCGTAAAGTTCAAAAGATGCATTTTTTTAAAGTTCGATTTGGGAACAGAGACAAACAATGGCCACAAGTCACTGAATGATGCGCACCGCCAAATAATCGGTGTACATACTGAGACAAAGCTTATATATCTAAACACAAATACACATCTTAGGTCCGACAACTTGAAGTATTATTTTGAATTTTATATCGTGGATTTTTGCTGCGTTGTTGGCACTTTATGGCAGTAATGCCGCATTTCTCGAGTAAGTAAGTTCCACGTGATGCGTGGAAAGACATATCATTAATAATACATGATCGCGTGCCTCACGTGTCACGTGCGACGTCGCAATGATCCTCTTTTTATATGCCTGATTGCTTGCAACGAATATATATTGAGATTATGTATTTATAATAAATTTCTAATAACCTATCGTAAACTAAAGTGACACTCGCTGTCACTGGTCTGTCCTAGGTTTTTCTTCCTTGGGTCGCTCACTATGCGACTCTTGCAAACGTAAATCTAGGGTGATATTCATGAAGTTTTTCGATTATGATTACTACACTTGTGGTCATAAATATCAAATCGTGTATCACTTCACTTGAAAATACTTAACGTCTGAAATCATGAGCAATATATAGATTTCAAAATACGGAACATGAATTTATGACAACGGGATGCATACCGTGAATTACAGGATTCACAGTCAACTCATGCTGTCCCCTGTAGATTTAAGGGCTTCAAGGTTTATCTCACGTCTAATTTATTTTTTCATAAGTGTGTTGGGTACGTCCAGACGAAATACAGTGGCACATTTGTTACGTCGAACATCCACTCTTCCTTAAGCCTGGTTCCCTTAGTATATCATCACAGTCAGTAAAAACCCAAGACAGCGACAATTTCGTCGTAAGGTTACATAGACAATCAATAACACTAACTTATGTATGGCTCTACAGCAATGATTAGAATATATTTTACTATTGTTATTCTAATTGCAGTGAATCACGTGCTCAAACTGGTAATGCGTATTCAAAGCAAATAGTATTTTCAAACCTGCAAGGTCAATCAAAGCTAACATTTACAAAAAAAAAAAAGTCATTACTAGTGAGGCACTAGTTTTTAATATAAATGTCGTCATTTTCGGCTTCGTAGTTGATAAAGTGTAATAAAATTTTATTTCGTCATTCATATTAATAAAACCCAAGGAAAGATTATCTCATAAATTTTCTGTTATTTTTATGTTTTCCGTATGATGACCACGATTCAGTGAAACATTTACATTAGTCGGAGAATGAAAAAAAAAACGTTGTGACGAATAAGACAAGACTGACGTAAAAATCATACCATGAGAACATCTATCTTACTTAAAGTTTAAATGTTATTTAACAAAATATGTACATTTGCACAGGGAGTTTTAACTTGGTCATCATATATCTACATATATTACAATTGAGCAAACCAAGGTTTAATTTCGCATGGGAAAAGTTAATACAAAAAATCTGGTCTCCTCCGGGAATCGAGACCTGGATTTTATATTTGTACGTCCATAAACTTATTGCTGATTCACAGAGGTGTCTCAGTTTACCTAAACAGAAAAACAACAAAATCCATGCCGTGATATAAAGTAAATGTTTAAGGTGTTATCAAAGCAACATGAAAATGTTTTAACGAAACTTGTTTTTTCATGCATCTGTAAATGTCTGTGAGTTTTGCTACAGAAATGTATACGTTATTCTACATTAAACGTGACTCGTGGGTATTTCTATTTAGGTCTGGAAATTAGAACGCTCGTCACAAGATCTAACATACCCTTTCGGCTATAGGGGTGTTATAAAGTTACAGCCAATCGCACTATTCGTTGGCAAAGAGTAGTTACAAGTTAGCCGACCCCTCTAGTCTATCACTTTAGAAGTATGGATATTCTTTAAGTACCCTTGCAAAAAATTCAACGAAAATAAATGTGATTTCTTAGCTTGCATAAAGAGTTTCACATTATTACGCTAATACAAACGAACTTTATTTAAAGCGGTCATGACATATTACGCACAGTTTCGGTTTATTTGAAAAGGGATTTGTGCTGAAATGTAGGGTACTCTTTAGCGAAGGAGGTGGAATGATTTATACACCAATATACTTTTTATCTTATTATTTAAAGGGGTGTAGGTTTTACTGCCATATTTGAGTTTTCTTGCTGAATTACGTGATCTATTTGCAGCCCTACTTTAACGCACTTTTCACATTCGAGTTTCTATATCTATATTTCCATTGTTCCACTTGTTACTATACTGTAATACGTTTTTAAGATTTATAATTGTTACTATTTGTCAGATTTTAATAGGGTTGGATTCTTTACAGCAGATATCTGTGATTTCATGGCGATAAATGCGGACAATAAATGGAAAGTTTTATATGCAAAAAACGGCATATCGTCAGGTTCACGATGACCGAAGAAGGTCGAAACGTTGTTCGCTCTTCTATTTGAAGTGTTTTCTGAGCCCAAAAGAGCCGTTTTTTGCATATAAAATTCTCAACAAGTGGGTTTCTCGACATCACTGAATAAATGGAAAGCATACAATATCTTAAAAACAAGTAAAATGTATGTATAAAAACTATTTATATTATAAAATATCAAAGTTGTATCTAAAATTTTAAATAATTATCTTTTCTTATCAAAAGTCTACACAAGCTGGTTCAGTCACTTTAGATCCAAACTTACAAGACGAATTTTGTCTTATTAATCTCTGTTGTTACAGTATAAGGCTGTGATACTCCCTTTTAAATCACCACTATAACTACTGGTTACACAAGTGGTATTCAGAGCTTTAAATAACTGTCTCCTTTTCGTTTATATTTATAGAGGTGGGTTCAATTACATTAGAACATCCCTTTACAACATAAATTATTGTCCTCTGTCTCTGTTACTAAAATACAAACTGTAAAACTCACTTTTAGAAACCTTCCGTTACAGCTAAACTCACACGTAAGCTAGCTTCACTTTTTTTCACTTTCACTCTATTTTTTCTGACTCATTTTAGCTTCTTCTTGCAGTCTGTATCTGCATGTATGTATAACACGCGAGAGAAAAAATCTAACCCTTTAGTGACAACAATATTCACATAATGAGAACTTTGAAGCTTCGAGCAAGATAATGTCAACAATATTACAAAAGCCTAGCACAACAGTTAAACTACATACATAATTCATGACTCGTATCGAGTAACACAACGAAACGCGTTATAGCCATTCCTTTCAAAACAACCTTCAACACTGTTGCTATGAAAAACCAAACAATCACTAAAAATAAGCCCCCCAGTGGCTCAGCGGTATGTCTGCGGACTTACACGCTAAAATCCGGGTTTCGATACCCGTGGTGGGCAGAGCACAGATAGCCCATTGTGTAGCTTTGTGCTTAATTCAAAACAACAACAACAACACTAAAAATAAAGCAAAATGTCTTGTATATCAAAAGTTATTGTTATAAAGGTATATAACTGTGTACATTTTTACTATTTGTGTACAAATATTTTTGATGACATCTGCCAAGAACGTAATTGTTTGGCTGAACATAAAATCCGCTATATAGTCTAATAATGTTTATTTATTAGTATTTACATATTAATATGACAACACCAATGTTTATCTTTTAGATTATCATATGACACACACTCGTACATATAAAACCAGCTTTGCTTTGACATTGTATTATTGAGAAAAGTATATTCTCTCTCTCTCCATCAAAAAGTTTTAAGATAAAAAAAATGGTTAAAAATACCAGAAAAAGTAAAGCGACAAAATATATTTTTGGTATAAAGGAAAACTCTAATAAAAATGCTTATCATAAATAACAAAATAATGAATGAATAAGTAAATCGAGAGAAATGTGTCATCAATGGCAACTTAGCGTCAGTAATATAACGTGTTGTGAATTTTTGCTAAGCCTTTTATAGATTCCCTCTGTTATACCTTATAGGTTAAAGTCATACAGGATCTATGATATTTGAAGAAAAGATCGACAAACGATCCCCTCCAGTCACTATTTGGGATTCGCCCATTTAAAGAATTATGGACTACTTTTTTTTTTAATGGGAATTCCACGATTGATGGCCTCGTTGGTCCATCGTCAAGGTGACGCGTGACGGAATGTCAACAGGTGATGATACATTGCTGGTTTCCAAGTCGTTCGTGTCTATTTCGATTTCATCGTTAACTCAGGACACAATTTGGATTTAAAAGCGAAAAGATTTATGGATGTGAGGTGCTACAAATGGCTGTCGTTCTTCATAACGTTCAAAAATCTTCTTTACGATCGTCTCAGTGCTTTGGAAATAGCCTCGCACGAGGTAACAGACACATTAATGCCGCGCCTTCGGAAACCCGGTTTTGGCATTTCGTTGTTGAGATATAGGGTTGTCATTAAGCACAGGTACTTGTGACCGTAAATCCTCTTAAATTATAACGTCGCTGTTTCACACTAACCTTCAGCTTCAAAGAGAGAGATGGGAAGATACAAAGATCGGGTTTTCAAAAAGGCCTTTGGAACAGGCCGAACTGCCATTTCAAACAATTTAAATAAGAATAGTCAGAACGATGTATTTCTAAGAGCCTCTTTAGAAGCTTGCTTAACAAATTCACAGAGCTTAAAATGATTACTTGAGACAGCGAGTTACTAAATTATAATATGAAATAAATGTAAATATAAATACAAAGAAAAAAAAAAGATTATCAATTCCAAACAACTTCTAGATATACCAACATCAAAACAGTCGAGAAACTAATTCAATAAAATAATTTTCACCTTTGAAGTTTTTTTTTTGAAACTTAATAATACAGAAAGATAGAACGACTTTTATGAGAAAGATAATCTGGACAAGCGTAGGTAAATCTAAACGAAGAGGGAAGAAAGAAATTGACAAAAATATATAGCTGTGTTTCTTTACTTTTTCCATCCAACGCCATTCTAAATATAGGTACACCAAAATATGTAGCAAAACAAATTATCGTTTAAACTTTTATATTACACACGAATTATTCGTGGGATATTTGGGCCTACTTCGCTGCACACAGACATTCGATTTGAGGCTTTATAGTGCTTATGTCCATTCGAGGAGATTTGAAATGTTTTCCTTAGTTTTAAAAGAAAGACTATAACGAGTCTAATCAATATAATAAAGTTAGATAAAATTACTCCTCATGGAAAGTAGAAATACACGGCACAGGTTGGTCAGCGTTAATATACAGCGGTTGAGAAACACTGCTATACACTAAACAAAAGAAACGAGTGAAAAAGATAATTTGTTACGAGAGGAAATAATGTGCGGAAAACGAGAAGAGATGAATGAAAGGAAGGAACCCCGTCATGAAACTAAAAATACTTTATGTTATGAGAACAAAAAATTTAAAGAATAAAATTTGTTTTGTTTGTTTATGAATTTCACGTAAAACTACACGAAGAATATCTGCACTAGCCGTCAATAAGTTGGCAATGTAAGACTAGAGGGAAGGCAGCTAGTCATCATCACCCATCGCCAACTCTTGAACTACTCTTTTACCAACGAATAGTGGGATTGATCGTAATATTATAACGTAAACACGTCTGAAAGGCTGAGCATGTTCGGTGTGATGAAGATTCGAACCCGTGACCATCTTGCAGCGAGTCGAGCGCCCTAACCATCTAGAGCGGGCGACACTGAGAAAAATACAAGACTGGAAGAAGCACCGCTGAATACATCTGACTAAAAGAAAGAACTGAAAGTAAAATAGAAGTGCGATGAAAACATCTATATGATGAAAAGCTGAAACCAACATGAGATAAACAGTAAAAAATGTGAAATTATAATGACTATAATAATACAGTAATCTGACAACCCCATGTTTTTCAAAGATGAACGACTGACACAGCTCCACCTAGGTAGCTTGAGGCATAACAAATCTTTGGCATCAAACACGGGCCTTGATATACTAAACGTAAGCCATTTTGTTGACAAGGGTTTTAATTTACACTGTATCTCTAATCCCTATACTTCAGCTGCTAGCTATTAATCTGATACACAGCGTCGAGCAGGAGAAAGTCCCCTAAAACTCGTGAGTAATCCTTTGATGTAGTGTTGGTGATGATGTTTCACCGGATGTTAATTAACTGTGAATCGTGACAAAAATTTAACATGTGGCAATACAAACTAATAAACGACCAACAAAAGTCAAAGATTTGAGCAAAAACAATGCTATAAAACAAAGCAAAATTATCGTAGCCACAGTGCAATGGATTTTAATTCAAAAAAGGTTTATAAAAAAGTTGAAACAAAACAGTTCTGAGATGAATTTTGTTTATCTTAAATGACTTCTGACTGTAATTTCCGATGACTATAGGGTTACATGCACATACTTTAATGTTATCCTTCAACGAAAAAAATTACCATCAACATATTATAGGAATAACGCAAAAATATCACTGTTGAAATATTAGGGGACATGCCCCTCCGTAAATTATGCTTATGATTCAATCTGCTTATTTGCTTCTAGAGACGTACTTTTTATTACAAAACAGTTTGTTTTCCGTTGTCTACTTTTTTATACTAGTTAACCTTACAAAGAGAGTGTGTTTTTTCTTATAGCAAAGCTACATCGGGATATCTGCTATGTCTACCGAGAGGAATCAAACCTCTGATTTGAGCGTTGTAAATCCGTAGATTTACCGCTATCTCAGCGGGGCACACCTTACAAAGAACTCATTATGGGATTAAAACAAGTACTTAAAACAATTTTCGTGCCTTTCTAAAGTTCTCTGCCATACTGACATTGTTCAGTAATATTTTCTTTTCAGCACAAACACCGCTACTTGAACATCACCAGGTTTTCAATATTTTGTTACAGTGGGTCAGTGAGAAGTTTATGGGGTTACAATCCGAGATTCGATTTCCCCGTGGTGGACAGTATGTGGATGGATTATTGTTTATCTTTGCGCGAAAACAGAGCCAATTTCATCGCAACTCTCGTACTGTTCTGTTATCATTATTATTATTATTGGACAAGTTTACTAACAAAAGCTAACACTTCCAAGTATGGATTGAGTTAACTTCGTTCCATGTGCCATCTGGATGTCTGAAATAAGGTAACATCTTATGTCAGGATTTCAGAGTTCAGAATTAGTTCAAACAAATTCTGAGAGTATAAAGACATAAATATCTTAAACACTACCCTGTCGTGGCCATTTAGTTATGGTACTCGATTCGCAATTTGCCGGTCGCAGGTTCGAATCCCACTCCCACCAAATATGCTTGCGCTTTTAGCCGTAGGGGCGCTATAATACAACAGTCAATCTTACTTTTCGTTGGTAAAAGAGTAGGTTTAGCGATGAGATGTGATGACTAGCTGTCTTATGTATAGTCGTTTACTGATAAGTTAGGGACGGTTAGTAGCGCAAATATCCATCCCTGATGTAGCTTTTCACGAAATTCGAAACAAACAAATAAGATAATAAATACTTAACTCAGATATTTATGTCAATTTTCTTTATTATACATCGTTCCTAACGGCCATCTGGAGACATTTAAATTTGATTTTTTGTTTAGCACAAAACTTACTGGCATCGAAAACCAGTTTTTATTGTTTTAAGTCTTCAGATTTACCACTGAGGGGTCAACTTAGAAAAAGTTTAGTTTGATCCTTTGTGTGACATCGAAATGGTATTATTTTGTGAAATCTCCAGTTAAATACAACTTGGTTAAGTTTGTCCAAATTATAAGATCAAGACACGGTTTTAAATAAATTAAAATGTCCCAAAGTCACGTCAAATACAAGTTGTAGAAAGAGGTGAAATCTTAATGACGTAACTTTATTCAACTGTTTTATTATCGACAAATTATGAATTAATTACTAATGCAATACTAAAAAAATAAAAATTAGAGATTATACATGCACTCACTCACAACTGTTATTTGTTTAGAGCATTGTAAGTGAAACAGAAACACGGGCTATAAACTTGTTTGAATAATTTGTTATTCTAACGTCACGAAACCTTTGTCCTCCTCTCGTACAGCGGAAGTCTACGGATTTACAACGCTAAAATCAGGGGTTCGATTACCTTCGGTGGACTCAGAAGATAGTCTGATGTAGTTTACTGTAAGAAAAACACATAACACTTTGTTTTTTTACTTTATTACAGTTAATACTCGTCATTTATAAACAGACTCTGGATAATAAACATGACCCCTATTTAAATATTATGGCTCCGTAATAATATGTTAAAATGTAGTGGTGAATAGGACCAGAAATGTAGGACTCGTTATATAAGAAATATATATCATACACGTGTATGGATATATTTCTCTAACAATTTCATCTAACCCCATTTATCAGTGTATGCTACTTTTTGTACATCAAAGGGATCATCAAAAAAAATATATATATATAGCATTTACATATTATGAATTTCTCTGGAGTGTGTGTGTGTGTGTGTGTGTTTTCTTATAGCAAAGCCACATCGGGCTATCCGCTAAGCTAACAGAGGGGAATCGAACCCCTGATTTTAGCGTTGTAAATCCTAAGACATAACGTTGTACTAGCGGAGGGCGAATTAGTCAAGAAGTGGATAAAATATTTTCTTTATTTGAATCACTTTTCAACAATTTCGTTAGTCAGTCTTGGTGATCTGGTCAAAAAACCTTTCCCACACAACATTACAAAAATACTTTTAAAAGTCGATCCAAATACCGATAACGAAACACCTGTCTGACATTTTCACACAGCCTTTTTTTAGTAGCTGTACATGTTGATACGTGGGACCTGAAAGAGTACGAAATGAAAGACGCAACTGTCCGAATGAGGCGGATCGAATCATTGGGAGCGTGGAAGAGCCCTTGTGGTGTATTTTTAACTACATGTAGTTGATAGACTTGTCACCGTGCACAAAGCTGAGCCGGAGACCAAAATGTCATACTTCTATATACATAGGTACCAAACTTCTGAATTTCTTTGAAACCGAACAAAGAAATTTCAGATAACAACTGGTCTGATTTTCATCCACGTTCTTTTGTTTAGGCGAAAGGAAATTAGGTCTATTTTTATCCAGACATGGGGACTACACATCTCTTTGTAAGAGTATCTTAAATTTATTTATTTTCCTCACTCAACATTTCAAAAGAATATAAATAGTAAAAAAAAAAAATGGCGTGTGTCGCTTAAATTTTCCTTCTGCAAAAATGTATGAAACTAAATAATCGCAATGTTCTTGGAGAAACGTGAACAAAAATGTGACAAAAAGTTTGTTTGTTTCGGAATTTTCTTGCAAAATTACAAAACCGGCTATTTACTGACAGCCATCTGCAAATTTAACCCTATTTATTGGAGGGAATACAGTTATTTAACCCATCGCCAACTCTAAAGCTAATATTATCTGAAAGTCTTTGTTTGTTTGTTTGTTTTGGAATTTCGCACAAAGTTACTCGAGGGCTATCTGTGTTAGCCGTTCCTAGTGTAAGACTAGAGGGAAGGCAGCTAGTCATCACCACCCACCGCCAACTGTTGGGCTACTCTTTTACCAACGAATAGTGAAATTGACCGTCACATTATAATGCCCCCACGGCTGGGAGGGCGAGCATGTTTGGCGAGACTCGGGCGTATCTGAAAATTACTCTTATATTTTGTAATGTATTCACGGGACTACAGTGTGAGGCGAGTGTGTATGGTTTGTTTTATTGACAAAGGGTTCCGAACTTGAATTCCAGGATTCGCAGTCCAAGTACAATGTAATTAGGCTACTCTATAGACGTTCAGATTCGTCACTGAAGTAAATATAACAATAAAAAGGAAGAACGTGAAAACGGAAAACTGAAATGTGTTTTATATTTAAAAAAAAGCAAATGCATAAAAGAATGAGTGTTTCGTTGTGAAACTCCATAAGTTTACTATATAATGTAATAGCGTTGATTTATCGACAGCTTTAGAAAAATAAAATTAAACGCTGGTAAAGGTGTGCAATTTCATCATTGTCTTTATTCAACAGAAGATATTTATGTATATTGATAATGAAGTTAATATTTTTAAAAGATTGTACAGTGCAGTGAATTTGTAACAAACTTTAAAAATGTTGATTGTAAACGACAAAACATTGTCTACCCTAATAAGAGATGACTCAAAACATAAAAGATAAAAACTACAATCTAAAACTATGTGCTAAATACTTAATATTTTTACTATTTATTTAGTGTGTTTTTTTTATCTCAGCCTTTCCTGCATCCAAAACATATTACAGCGATATCTGGCTAAGGATTGATGACTTTGTAACCCCTTCTGCTCTTTAGCGTTCACCTTAATTAGTATAGGATGACTATGTGCCCCCAGTTTTCTGATGTCCCAAGAAAAGAAAAAAAATCCATGAAAAATAACGTTAGAAAAACACAACAATAAATATTCTACTAGTTATTATTATTAACTTACTCAGATGTAACGTCATATGATGATACTAGTGCAGTCACTGGGCAAGAAAAATAACATCTTAAAACAGAAACACTTTGAGAAATACACCTGACGCTAACACAACAAGTTTCTCCAATACACTGTGAATCAGAAATGTTTGGTTTAATTTGTTTTGGATTTCGCACAAAGCTACACGAGGGCTATCTGTGCTAGCAGTCCCTAATTTAGCAGTGTAAGACTAGAGAGAAGGCAGCTACTCATCACCACCCACCGCTATCTCTTGAGCTATTCTTTTACTAATGAATAGTGGGATTAACCGTCACATTATAACGCTCCTACGACTGAAAGACAAGAATGTTTAGTGTGACAGGGATTCGAATCCACGATCCACAGATTACGAGTTGAGTTTCTTAAACCATCTGGTCATGCCGGGCCCAGAATCGGGTTTGTTTGTTTTTTTGGAATTTCGCACAAAGCTACCCCAGAATCGTGAAGAATGGTGACTAAACGCATTTTATATAATGTTGGAACCTTACCTTAGAAGAAAGAAAAGATAGAAATATCTTTCATTGACATTCACTCAGTGACATAGCTGTGAGTCTGTGGACTTACAACGCTGTAAACCGGTTTTCGATACCCGTGGTGGGCAGATCACATACAATGTGTTTAATTATCAGGTCATTCCATAAGTAATTTCCGAAAATTTAATGTAGAAAGTGCATCATCATTTCTGTCTTTGTAGAAGGCTTTAATAATTAAAATATGTACTAGGATATATATAAAAATGTTCAGACAAATAAAAGAAACTAACCAAACTCCACTTTTCATATCATTAATCAAATAAATCCTTATGAAGATGGGTGTGTCTGAGGAACACATTAGGCATATAATGCTTTGCGAGTTTAAAAAAAGGCAACATTGTAGCAGAAACCACAAGAAACATTCAAGGTGTGCGGAGTCTCTTAATGAAATAAGATGTCGAAGGTGGTTCCAGAAGTTCAGATGAGATTACTACAGCTTAAGTGATGCGTTACGTTCAGGTTGTCCTGTTGGATTTAATGATGACTTGCTGCTGACTGCACTTGATGAAGAGTGTGCTGTAACAGTTGAAGAACTAACACAAAAGCTTAATTCAACCCATTCAACAGTTCACCATTATCTGCAACAGTTTGGAAAAGTGTCAAAACTTGGAAAATGGGTTCCCCATGATATGATAGAAGCTAACCTTAGAGTAAGAGTGAACATTTGCAATTCTCTGCACTCTCGTGAACGTAACTCATCTTTTTTGGACATGTTAGTGACTGGATGTGAAATATGGGTATTTCACGCCGCAAGCAATTGCTCAGTGCAGGTAAACTGACTAAAGCACAACTCAAAATGGACCTTCACCCTAGGAAAGTCTTGTTAGGCGTTTGGTGGGATATTGTTGGTGTGATCCACTTAGAGTTGCTGCCATTAAATGTAATCGATTACATTAGACTTCTATTGTCAACAGTTAGAACACTTGAATGCTGTGCTGAAAGAAGAGAGGTCTGCTTTGATCAATCGTAAAGATGTTGTGTTACACCAGGATAATGCACGGCCCCACACAGCAAGGATCACATCTGCAAATATTGCAGAGCTAGGCTGGGAAAAAGTTCCACATCTCCTTATTCTCCAGACCTTAATCCACCTAATTATCTATTCCGAACTTTAGAGAACTATCTTGATGGAAATACAAGTAAGCTTGGAACACATGAAGATGTCAAAACTACACTCTCTAGATTCCTTTCTTCTAAACCCCAAGAATTTTATAGAAGTGGCATTCAGAAGCTTGTGAATCGTTGGCAGGAAGTAATTAATAATAATCAAACATACATTATTGACCAAACACTTTCAATGTTATTTAAAATCATTTCTCTCTTTCTGAACCTAAAATCGGACATTACTTAAGGTACGACCTGATACAAACAAATTGCCATTAGTTCTGTTCACACTTAAAGCGCAGGTTTCCGAGCCATGTACATGAAAATATTTCTATTACTCAAAATTTTATAAGAATGTGGTTTGGTTTGGGTTTCATTGCTAGGCTATAAAAGTTTCGAAGTGATACACTAAAGGGAGTGAAGTTAGTCGAGTGCTTTGTTTAAAACTGAACAAAAAGCTAAACAATGAGCTATCTGTACTCTACCCACCACGCGTATCGAAACCCGGTTTCTAGCGATGTGAATCCGCAGACATACCGTTATGCCACTGTGGGGGGGATTAGTCGATAGAACCGGTCGCTAATTCTTGAGCTACTCTAACAGTGGAATTCGACCGTTACTCTTAAAACACACCTACAATCACAAAGTTTGGAGAAGGAAAGAGAACTACAGACTGGCACACTAACCACTAGAACACATCAGACTTATATTTAAGATAAGGCCTTGGAGAGAATAGATTATAAACGATCCATTTTAACTCTGTGTTTCTCGATGATAAAAGTCATAGCTCTCTACAGGAAGTACTAAGAGATCTGATTACTGAAATAATCATGTGTGTACATTATTTCATCCACATTAATATAGTTATTTCTATCCTTACTTGATCCTTGGCCTTTTTTTCCCCTTTTCACACAGAGTTTTGATACTCTGTATTGATGACTGTGATGTTAATTTCTTTCTCTGAAGGTCTTATTGTCATAGAAACAGTTTTTTATGCTCCTGGTTCCGATCACGTGATAAATGAAGAGGTAGTCTTTGTTCTCTACCTTCAAAGAAAGCGGTAACTTTCAACAACAATAATAATCACCATGTCTAAGTTGTATTAAACTAATGAAGACTGAGGTGGCAGAGGGTAAAAATCCCCCCTTTCTCCCCATTCGTATTCTTACTGGTGGCCACGGAAATTACGTAAAAGCCGTTCGTCGATTCTGACCAAAAGCGTAGCGAGAGTTTTCATATAATTGCACGGCACTATTGCAGTCTTGAAAGTTCTCTATCCCCCCCGGCACCCCCTTAACTTTATGGAAAGTGCATTACACGTAAGCAACAAGAAACTGACACAGCGTAATCATAATATAGCATACAATTTCTACATCTGAGGTACACGGGACTCAAGTTGCGTCAGCTACTAAACAATACCATCAACAGGATAATGGTTCGGGAAATAACACAGCCACACGAAAGGTTGTCAACAGTACATGTGAGGTATTAGTAATGAACATGCTTTCCTTCTCTGGAAAACTGATTAATTTAATTGAGAAGCATAAAATAACGTACGTGAATATGAATATTAGGATGTTGTATTCACTGGTAGTATGCGGAATTTTAATGCAATTTCTGGGATAGTTTTTAAAGCTTACGTTACAGTGTTTTAACACCGGTAGATCTATTGTTAACAAGGCTAATGCTGGGGATATTTCGACCTTTGTGTTTTACCTTTATTTTTTATTTATGATTTAGTTAACTGTCTACGTCACAACACAAACTATATTTTCATTTATTTAAAATTAAAAACATCAACAGCTGATCCAAATACGTATCTGTACTATTACCATAACAAAGTAATTATCTCCCACACGTGTACTTATAGATACTATTGTTACCAAGATTAACAACTCCACTCCTACTTACAGTATTGTAACCATAATAAAATAAAGTAATTACCTATCACACACGTCTTATAGTATTGTTACCATAATAAAATAAAGTAAAAAACTACGACAAATCTCTGAGGAGAATAAAATTTGTTGGTATGTGCACTCTAATTTGTATACGTGTTCTAAACCAATTACACACAACTGTTGAATTGTCACAGTGTTAAACCGGAATAATACGCAGAAACGTGGGGTTCATTAATTAAAAACACAAGCTAATAAACATAATAAAATCAATACATTGAATATGTAGGCGGGAGTAAGGACGTATGATATATAAGTGGAGAAATGCACGTAAATTGTCTAACTTCTTAAGTTTCAAACATAGAAATAACGTATAATTGAATTATACATGTTTACAATAAACATTTTTTTTAATGTTTTTCAGAGAGTTAAAGAAAGACAACTCTTCTGTGGTATATCCGTTATAACTTTATAAACTCTTTTTGGATTAAGTAAATATGAAAAAGACAAAATTCTCAAACCTGGTGTGTTATAAAGTGGAACTCTCTTCGTTAAAAAGTCAAAAGGGGAAACGAAATATCTTAGGTTTGTTTTTGTCTTTTTTCTCTTTTCATATTAATACTTTATAGGAGTAAAGAAGGGTTTATCTGTTGTTAAGCGCAAGATTACTCAGGAATAGAAACCTGTACTGTAGTGGAATAAGCCCTCGAGCTTACTGTTGTGCCACCTGTTGGAATAAATATAATAAGAACTACACAATATAAATTCATATACAGAAATGTAAAATTTGAGGGTTCAAAGTCACTTACTTGAACTAATTAACGGAATGAGAAGAGGCCTAAAATCTTGTCTCAAATAGGTAAAATAAAACGTTTTACAATAGGTGAACAATAAGAACGTATTTTCCTAATTATTAATAATTTATATTGTAACAATTTGAGCAGATATTCAAAAGACTACATTTTCTTTGTGATAAATGTAACGCATTTTTCTAAGTTTAACGCGATGACAAAATTGAAAAATAAGAAAATGAATTTTTTTTTAAACAAGTGTTTACATATATAACAAATTGATATCAGTAACTTTGAAGCTTAAAAACAGAACAGTTATTATTGTTAACATCTCGGTTTCAAGCACAAATATATTTGTTAGCTTCGGATATTCCCGAAAAGCTACACAAGGTATACTTGCTTGAGCTAACTCTAACTTTTCAATACATATTGGTACTGATGCGTTCAGAGCATGTTCGCGTCCTATCAAAATCACGACTCTTTACGCGATACAAAATAATTAAAGGTAATAAGGAGAGGCAGGGAAATGTGCGTTTTAATTTCAGTGCTCAATAAGACACAAAGCAAGATCTATTTGAAAACATTTATGTGTGTTACTTTACTGTAACTTTACCGCGAGGTTTAAAAACAAACCTACGTTCACTCCAGAATTAATTGTTATTTCTATGATATTCACACATTCACAGAGGCATAAAGTAAAATGGGACACTCGTAAAGTCACCGATGTACTTCAATAGGTTCGTCCACGGGCGTCAGTTTCCCCTCCGCATGTGAGCAGGAATATTTACTTGAACGTAGTGTTAATACGATATCCTCACTCTCGTGTCACAATAACCGGCAACTTTAACGTGAACGTGGGAGAAAGACAGCACTGTGCTGTGCAAACATAACCTACGGCTCTGCGATTTATTTCCTCAACTGATAATAAGATACTCCTATGCATTAAACATATACACGAGTAAACACACACATATGTAGGGACACAGACAGACACACACGTGTGTGTGTGTGTGTAAATATGACGTTTTGAACGGGAAGGTTGTCACACTTCGACATATATGCCTGCTTATCCAAACTCAGATATGTATATATATATATTGCCGATGGTTATTCAGAAATATTTGAAATACACACATTAGGTACATTAAACTTATATGTGAAGGTTTAGTTCGCTTGAAGGACTGTAGTGGTAGTAGTACGAATCTCTGATGACAAATATCACACTGACAGCATAATGCAATAAGCATGGACATGCATCTAGGCCATTCAAACTGTAAACAGAAAATAGAAGAAAAATGTCCAATATATCGTTTATTATTATATCAAAGACTATTATTTTTAACATTTACCTCAAATGAACTAAGGTGAGACACAATAATGCTTGACTAAATTTTCAATCATTTTTCATAATTAAAAAAATAGAATTATAATTGACATTTTTTCATTTAGGTTCATGCCCACCCCCACTTTCTCGTGTGATGATCAAAGGTATGAAATTTGCGAGACCGATTCACGCGAAAACTATGTACATGTAGGACTAATTACAGAGAGGAGGGGCATTTAACATGAGCCTTAAGATCAAAGGGAACTTCAGGTTTAGACACTTGTTATTCAAAAATACTATAAAACTATTTATTAAGTATTAAATAATGTTGATAAATATATGTTAAATAAAAAAATATTAAAATTGTCTTTCACTTTTCTTTTGGGCTAATGGTTGTCTTATTTTGTTTTCATATATCATTTTTTGCTTTATTATAGCCAGAGACCTATTAATGATAGAAGTGGCCGGGGCCTCTCTGTACCTTTGAGAGAGCACGTGTATACATATGTAAGGAAGGAACCTTTGAAATTAAATTTACTTGTTTGATTCAGATACTTGCACAAAGCTGCATGAAGGCTAGTCATCCATAAATTCTAAATTAAACATTCGAGGGAAGGCAACTAGTCAACAGCTATCACCACCAACGTGAGATCCGACCGTTACTCTTATATTCTCCCGCTGGGACAGTGGTAAGTTTTCGAATTAATAACGCTAAAATCAAGGGTTTGATTCCTCTCGCTAGACGCAGCTATAAGAAAAACATACACACACACATACACACTCTTATAACACACCCGTGACTTCAACAGAACAACGGGAAGCAAACCATATGAACCCTTTGATTTCAAACCAACCACTAGATCACTTCTCTCCCATCCAAATTAAGTTTCTGTATTTCGATTTTTGGAAACTTCTTAGCGGAGTGTTCTCATGAAGAATCAAAGGAATTCGGGGGCTTTCAAGATTGGATGCACAAATTTTCTTTTACATTGACAAACAAATGGTGTAAATGGTCATTCAGAACAACGTGTGCAACTGTTTCTTTCGCGGTTGTTTTCCATGAATTGTCAAGGGGTAAATTATTGGCAAAGAAATTTCACTCACGAGTACTATCGATTTGTAAGCTCCGTTGACACCAAATCCATAAAACACTATGAAAGATTGTTGAGTAAAACCCTGATGTCACGAAAGTGTTACAGAAATATAGATATTATAGCCATAAATATCCTAACTCAACACGTTATGTGCTTGAACTTATTTATTTGTTTTTTTCTGAACTTGATCCAGAAATTTGGAGCTAGCAGGATCAACCTTGTCAGGCGGATTCGGAGTGGCCTGGAACAGAACTATATTTAGACCCTATAAGGTTCTCATTTAATAGTATGATACTGGAGGTCCTCTTCCTTGTGTGATGAAAAATTGAGACCTTTTCTTTGAAACTCAGGCCCCTATGCAATTGCATAGGATGCACACCCTCTATATCTCTGAAACGCGCTCAAGGCCATCCAGACATAAGAGGTCTAAGAATACGTTTTCAAGGTCACTGAACTCAAATCTGGCATCGGATATCGTGTTACTTACCCTATTTCTCCTTTGAAATACAATGTTTATTTCTCAATTCACAGTTAAGTAGAACCAAACGTGACATTATTGCCCCATAACAGATTTTGTTTCGGGTTCGAACCCTTTTAGGGTAGCATAAGAAATATTTGGGACAATGAAGGAGCTCGTTTTCAGTATAGTGGAGCATCTGTGAATCATGTAGGGGAAGGGTTGAATTACGTAGCGAAACACAAGCATTTTATGATAATTTAAAGTATAAAATTAAACATACAGGCAATGAAGGAAAACTTGAAATAGTATGTTATTTTCCTCTTATATCTCATTAAAAACAATCATCGCTAGGCTCCTCCTGATAAAATTTGCAGGTTAAAAATGACTATATATTTTCATTCGAAAGTTTTAAACGGTATTTCTCTTCTTACATTGGTTCTTTAGATTACTACGAGCTTAGACTTACCTTCCCGCAAAAAAACAACAACAGGTATTTATGATATTATAAAGAATTTCACATAAAAATCCCAATAAAAATTACACCATAATTCGACATTTCTTTACTAAACCTGCACTGTGTTCAGATGTCAGTTTTGTTTTTAATTAAACGTTTGGAATAATAGACTGGACACAAACTTACACATCATACATGTTCTGGATTTGCAACATCTAACGTTACACATCAGGCATGTCCTGGATTTGTAACATCCAACGTTACACATCAGGCATGTTCTGGGTTCGTAATAACTTACTTGGTACAATCACAAAATGTAAAGAAACATTTGTATTAGTTTTCTGATGGTATGCTGCACATAATGTGTTGTCATAAAATGATTTATTTTATTTTAATATGAATAATAGACAAAACCTATCCTGTTAGAAAAATTTAATTTTGAATAAAGCTAAAATTGTTATATGTGAAACAATTATTATCCAATAAATGTGAAAAAATATCTCATCGAAAACATCGCTTGCAACTATCTCAAATTCATTTTCACCTCTGTTTAGTTTTGTTCATTATTCTATTTTAAGACTATTACTGAAGTAAGTAAAGGCCCACCTTGATTTTTTTGAACATTCAGTTCTTGGTAGTAGTCGTCCAATGTTTCTTTCAATCTTTTATTTTCAAATTCTAGGTCTTGGGCACGCATAGCCCTCTGGTGAAGTGATTGACAAACTTCCAAAGAGGACACTGGATCTAAGACAAGCGAAAAGCACACTTTCGTCAAGCACGTAAACTAATGTAATATGATCGCACTTATTTCTTGAAAGGTTTTATTTTCACTCGTTATTCTAATATTTCATTTATTTATTTATTCTCTGAAACATTCTTTTTTACAGTAATGATCTTTTTTAACTTTAATTACCATTTTTGTTATAGGTTGGAGAAGCTCGTTTTTACTAATTTTGTTCTTAAAGTAATTACGAACAATAGTAGAGTTTGAAATGTTTTCAATTTAAGAAAAACACAGTTTGAAAAAATATTTTAAATCTAAAAGTTTCAATTAATTTATTATATTTCTAGTTGTAGCCTGGCGGCGTGAATTAATTGTACTGAATTATTGTAAATATAGATATTAGTAGCATGACTGTGAATAAACTGTGTTGAATTATTGTATTTCTAGTAGTAGCGTGACAGTGTGAATTAATTATAGTGAATTGTTGTATTTCTAGTAGTATCATGACAGTGTGAACTAATTGTACTGAATTGTTGTATTTCTAGCAGTAGCATGACAGTGTGAATTAATTGTGCTGAATTGTTGTATTTCTAGCAGTAGCATGACAGTGTGAATTAATTGTGCTGAATTGTTGTATTTCTAGCAGTAGCATGACAGTGTGAATTAATTGTGCTGAATTGTTGTATTTCTAGCAGTAGCATGACAGTGTGAATTAATTGTGCTGAATTGTTGTATTTCTAGCAGTAGCATGACAGTGTGAATTAATTGTACTGAATTGTTGTATTTCTAGTAGTAGCATGACGATGTGAGCTAATTGTACTGAATTGTTGAATGTCTGGTAGTAGCATGACGGTGTGAACTAATTGTACTGAATTGTTGTATTTCTAGTAGTTGCATGATGGTGTGAACTAATTGTACTGAATTGTTATTTGTCTAGTAGTAGCGTGACAGTGTGAATTAACTGTACTGAATTGTTATTTGTCTAGTAGTAGCATGACGGTGTGCATTAATTGTACTGAATTGTTATTTGTCTAGTAGTAACATGACAGTGTGAACTAATTGTACTGAATTGTTATTTAGTCTAGTAGTAGCACGACAGTGTGTATTAATTGTACTGAATTGTTATTTAGTCTAGTACTAGCATGACGGTGTGCATTAATTGTGTGATTAGTCGCTTTCTGTAAATCCCACATTTGTAATACAAAAGATTAATGAACAACAGAGATAATACGTCTAGGAATTTAATTATGTTATCATTTCCCATTATTCACAAAACAATATATATACATATATTGGAAGCATATCTGGAAAGACGGTACGTTTCCAATGCTTTCTCGGAGTTATTTAAATAGATGCATTCTCCAAAATTATACCAATTCTTTTTTTACTTCGTCTTCTTTTCAAATGTTCTCATTTGTATTTGCACTGTTTGATTCTATCAGATTGTTTGTATCATTTTTCCATCTTAAGAGACCAGATTTCAAAATAAATGTCTTTACGGGTGCTAATACTTCACCCTCATAAAAGGAATTGCATTTTAAACGAGAAGGCAGCCAGCAGCACCCGCCGTGACAATGGCTTGTAAAGTTGGTTTTCTAACGTTCTGTCTTTTCTTATGGAGTTCTAGAAGATTACAAACCTGATCTGATGAGACGCTAAAGAAAGATTTTTTTTTTTTTACTTTTGCCATCAGCAAGCAAATTGTTGAATTTGTATGTTATCCTGAGAAAACAAAGGTTGACTAATTGATTACAGAGAAGACAACATGAGGTTTCTCTAACATGACAGTGACTCCTGAAACATAGTAATCTATCACTATGTCATCGTTGGTTGGAAATGCACCACTGGCGAACTACAGTACTGCGTTATTCAAGTTTCTCATCGTCTCTCTGGTAGGAGGAAACTTACAAGATACCCCTACTCGAGCGACACCAAATTTTTCGAAGATATTTTACTTTTTTGTTTCGGAAATTCTATCAAGTGGTTCAAATGTCGCTGAGCTTAATGGCTGAGAGGCAAAGAGTGGAATGTTACCATCAACTATCTGTCTTAGTCATGTTTCAAATACCCTCATACACAGCACTTCCAGGTAGTCTTTACGCAGTCCCAACCTTAATCTATCTGTCTTAGTCAAAGTCTGGAAATGTAACGTGTCATTTTTAATCTGGCTGCCAGTGACAACCAAGATATTTTAAATACGCGGAGTCTCTGTTTGGTAGTTTTCGAATCAACTTTCATATGATACACTTGTAAATTAGATTTTCAGTTTGAATTTGATTAATGGAATCTTCGAACTCAAGGAAAATCGCTGGTCTGGAGCTTCCTCCGTTAGTAAGATTCAATACTAAAAACCAAGCATAACTGTGTGTTAACGTAAAACCAGCAAGGTGTATTGGAGAAAGGAGGTTATCGCTTCGTATATTTAACATGAAAACTTACAGGTTGAATGAATGCAACAATATTACTGTTTGGTTTTTAAACATTTTCTTACGCCCGTATCACATGAAGGCTTTGATGTATACACGATTTGTTAGATTTGGTTTGAATTTCTGCAAAGCTACAGCATGGTTATCTGTGCTAGTCCTCCCTAATTTAGAGGGAAGGCAACTAGTCATCATCATCCACCGCCAACTCTTGAGCTACTCTTTTATCAACGAATAGTGGTATTGATTGTCACTTATAATGTTCCAAGGCTGAAAGGGCGAGTTTGGTCGAGTACCCTAATAATCTGGCCATGCGGGAGTTATGCTGAAACCTCATTCTACATTCAGTGTCATAATACGTTTTTTTATGCCATTTGTGAGAGAGAATATGGAGCAAGTAAAAAATGGATGAGTTAACAAAAAAATGCCTTTTTGACATCTTATTTAAAGACAACAAAGAACGAAAAGTACTGACATAAGGTGTGAAAAGCTGACAATGGGTAAAGAACTGGTTAAACAATAATTTTTGATGGCTTACCTCATAAGGAAATATTCTGCTGTAACAACAATTGTTCCCCCAGTGGAACAGCTGTATGTCTGCCGACTTATAAGACTATAAATGGGTTTCGATACTCATGGTGGGCACAGCACAAACAGCCCTTTGTGTAGCTTCATACTTAGCTACGAAGAAACAAACGAATGAAAACTTTTTTTTTTTACAATTTACCTATTGCGGCAGCAGTTCCTGACGAGGGCTATAATGTTAACACTATATTTAAACAGCAGCAGTTCCTAATGAGAATTACAATTTTAACACTTTACATTTAAACAGCAACAGTCCCTAACGAGGACTATAATGTTAACCACTTTAGATTTAATTTGTTTGTTTGGAATTTCGCACAAAGCTACTCGAGGGCTATCTGTGCTAGCCGTCCCTAATTTTGCAGTGCAAGACTAGAGGGAAGGCAGCTAGTCATCACCACCCACCGCCAACTCTTGAGCTACTCTTTTACCCACGAATAGTGGGATTGACCCTCACATTATAACGCCCCCACGTCTGGGAGGGCGAGCATGTTTGGCGCGACTCAGGCGCGAACCCGCGACCCTCAGATTACGAAGCGCACGCTTTAGATTTAAACAGAAGCAGTTCTTAATCAGGACTATAATGTTAAAACCTAATATTTAAACAGTAGTAGTTTCTAATAGGACTATAATAATAATACTTTACATGAAAGGTATTTAAACACACGTTCATACAGATATTGAGGAAGATGACTAATTATTTAGTTGAAGGTAAAAATATTATTAATCCAATTTATAAAACTGAAGTCTGTCGAAATATATCACTTATATCATAAAGAATCAATTAAATAATAATAAAGGTTTGTAACGTATATTAACATATAAGACTGTATGTAACAGTTAATAACCTTACCTTATAACAAAGCAACATGATTTTTGATAAGTGATTAAACAATAGTTGAAGCAACAGCTGTGGTGCTTTCGATACTTAAACAGCAACCCACACAAACGGTTGTTAGCTGCATAGTTGACGAAGAGTGATAGAAACAGCAGACTTATCTTTCAATTTATTTTGACTAATAAATGTTTGTTATTTATCGAAAAGTTACTTGTACATGGCTTCATTTTATTCCTACATGTTAAGTGCCAGCGCATTACAGTCACAAGCAAAATCTTGTTGTGAAGTCAAAGAGAGACGATGAGTATTGGATGTCACAGCCTCAACCGTGACTGTTATTACTCTTTTTTGAAATTAAACATTCCTGATCATATAGGACAGTTACAAAGGAATAATCTCGCTGAATAACGGCTGTACAGTTTATTTATCTGATGGAGATGAAGGTCGTTCTAAACGTCCATCACTTATCAGAACTGCCATACCCTCTAGAAAAAACACACCCTCTCTTCCTGTAATGATACGTTTTTTACTCCAAGATTTCCTGAACTCACCACATGTACGCTAAAAAAAACAACAAAAATCACACACACAAAACAAACTAGTTCTTTATGAGAAGAGATGAATCTATTGAGTCTCTCTTTAGTCCTGGATTATAAATGTCCCCTGTCCTGCGACCAAAAGCAATCAATAGACCTCTGAGGCCTAAAGGGAAGAAGATTAACAATAGGCTATCCTAATATTAGGGTTAACATAGAAAATAACTGCTCATTGGGTTTTGAAACTTCTCATATCGCAAGGCCTATAAGCTCGAGGGATAAGAAAACGTGTATAGAAAATAAACGTCGATGCATTTTAAAAATATTTGCAGTTTTGAAAATTATAAGTTTTCACAAATACAATTTTATTTGACCTTTCCACATCTAATCTTGAATAAAAGTTTATATATTAACAGTGTTTTGAGTGCTTAAAAAATATCCCACCTAAATTATGGCTACTATAAAAAATTCGATTTGTGGTCCTGTTTTCCATTATTTGTTTTTATTTTATCCACTTTTTAAAAAAGATATTTATTACTACTTATTTCGAAATGCTACTAAAAATCTAACTATTTGCAAGCGTTTTGTAGGCCTAAATAAAACTATTTTTCATTCTAAATGAAAAATGCAGCACTTCAACTTGTTTCACACACTAATCAAAATACAATCCACAGACTCCTTTGCCTACGTAATATACAGGTAACATTTCTTTAAAATTAAACCGTGAAAAATCGGCTTATAAACACAATTATTAAAACGTGTTAATGTAATACATTACAAGATGAGAAAATTCAAAATGATTTGACCACTGAATGTTAAAGTAATTGTGCTTAACTGACACAAAATATTATTCAACTTTTATAAGTAAAGGTCTAAGCCAAATTTCACGAAACAATTTCATCAGCCAACTAACAGCTTAAGATACACTAACGTCAGACAAAAAACACACCACTGAATAAAAGCTACACATTAAAAGTGACATATATTAAAATAACAATACATTAAATCAGCAATGATTATTAATTATAACATCACATTATACTGAAAAATCCTTCGCTACTATATAATCCCATTCACCCATAAAACATAAACAAACCCGTTGAACCTTACAGATCTACTGAAACCTTGTTTCTAAACCTAAAAACAATACTCATGTACACTCTTTATAAATATCGTTGTCAATAGGTCATTGACATATCGTTATTGTTATTAAAGGTATGATAATATATAAAAGTACTAACTCTTACTCTAGAATATTGACGAGAGGATTTATAGAAACAAAACCACAGAGATATCGAATAGTGTAGAATTAATTTCTGTAGGAACTGATCAACCAGAAAAATTCGAACTTTTCTCTTTTGACATTAATGAACAAATAATTAAGATGAGTATATGGTCAAACTTTGCTTACACAACATTTATAAATGATTTAAGATTGGTATAATACCAATCACTACACATAATTATTATAAGCGTACCTATCGTTTCTTACCTTAGTAATGTGGTATAGTAACATAACAGGAGGAAAAATCAGAGGTCGACGTCTTTGGTTTCAGTTTCTTAAGCCTAACAGCAGGTAATCAGTAAACGCCATTTTGGTAATATCTAGTACTTCATATGCAGACACAAATAAGGTACAGTCTTTAAATATTTGAAGAAAAAAAAAGAGTAACTTTACTTTACTCTTTATTACTATTACACAAATAGATGAACCAGTGATTTTACTACTGTACCAATCCCTAAAACGTAAAGTTCTCTATTATTTTATCAAATCTCATCCGCTTCATCGGCTTGCAGTAAATATATAATTCTGTCACACCTAGGTGGCTACAACACACAACGAGGCAATTACTAGATAAAGTTTATAGATAACGTGAAGAAAGATGATGTGTGGAATTTTCAAATATTTGTTAAGACACACACGATATCAAATACATTTAAGTAATACTTGCAAAATTCACAAGCCTCTATTTTCTCATAACTGTACTCAAAGATGGATGCCATATGAGAAGCACATAACGCCAGTTGTTACTCGTACTTTCTCCCAACTCGTGCCACAGTCCAATAAGATTTAAACCACTCACGAGTGTCTTCATTCACCCTGACCTCCCTAAACTTATGTCATGTTCCAGCAGCAACCTTATGAAATTTCGTTCACAGCCACTTGAACTTTACCTCGAATGGTGACGTCTAGAGATTGGGACATCTAGTGGTGAGTAACTTCGACTGCTACGTCCTGGTGACCAGAGGAAAGTTGTTATATAGTTAGTTACTGATGAAAATTTAACACCATGAATGTCAAGAGAATGTGTAAAAAGGACTGGCAGCGCGGGATAAGATAATACCTTCTTGATAGTGTTCGTCTACGGGTTTGACCAAACTCCCTACTTAAGAAGTCCCACCGACACAGAACCGAGCAACATCGACTGACACTCGCGAACTAACTGGTGTTCAGTCACGTGAAGATGGCCCTGTTCAGGTGCATCCAACTCGGACAGCCGTGCACAGCTTACACTATGCCGAGCTGAAGTGTGTTCGAACTAGTGGAGTAATATTAATTATATGTAAAGGCGGAACGTAAACTACGTCAACAGGAAACTGCCATTCATTTAATCAAGAGCGTCGTTTCCACCTTCTTAAGTTCTTTATTCGATTTTTTTGTCATTCATACTTCTTCCTGGGCATTATAATGGATGTAAAAAGGTACTTCGCCCTGTTAGCGATAGGATCGTCTTTGCAACACGCCTAACGCGTTCATATTGTACTCTGAGGCTGGTGACAACTGGAAAAGTTTATTTGCTACAAGTCAAACAAAGGCAGTGTGTCCATTTAGCAAACATTCTATATTTGAAGAAAAACACAAGACACGCTAAATTTCACAAACTCTTGCTATTTTACGCATAAAAGGTGTTTAATGATAGTCAATGCCCTCGACTTCCTGTCCACAGCTTCAGAAAGTTGGGTGGAGTCCCCAAAGATTGTACAATATTGTGTGTTTCTCGGGCTTTTTAGAATTATTAATCTAAACGCATAAATGTGTAAACCAAAACTGCCTCATACACTTTTTGCATCAATACTGGTACTCTGGATACTTATGTATATAAGATAAAAAAATAAATGGGGAAAACTACTTTTTTCTTCTTATCCTCAGACTTCTAAATACAACCTTATTTTGGACATTACTTTATATTTTAAAGTTAGTATAAACTCCTGAAGTAAGGGCGTTAAACGTTCTGTGATGAGCTAACTGGTATAAATATTTTTAAAACATTAGGATACCTACACATTTTGGTGGAATGGCAGGGTCAGACAAAGAGGAATAATAAAAGTAACAAAGTCAGTTAAGATCATAGAACTGGATGTTCAGCAAAAAAAAAAAAAATCAGTTAAACATGTCCTTCGTTATAACTTAAGACAACGTATCTTACTGTCACTTACGTACAAATAATACACATAGAGGTTTTATTAAGATTTTGCACAAAGTGTTAGGAAAATCGTTTTTTTGTTTGTTTTTTACTGTTGAATTTTCAGTAATAAACCAATACGTACTTTACCGATGAGGCGTATTTTACCGAGAAGAGATGCAATGAAGATGATGAGGTGCCATTCATTCCATTTCATATCGAGTAATTTTTTTCAATAATGACAACAGAAACACTCTGTCTTTGCTTATTAGGACGAGTAAGACAGAAGTCTATGGAAGTTTTTCAACGCTATTCAGTGATTAATTACGTAGCTGAAAAATCAGGAATCATAAATCAACTTCCGCTGACTTGCTAATAATCATTCAGTTTTCTCTACGTTATAAACCCTCCAGTCTTCTGCAGGATGATATAACCAAATAACAGCATTATGAGCACAGAAGTACTTAATCCAACAGTTTTTATAGCCTCGCGTGCGGTTCAAATCCCGACCTCTCCCACGCTATGGAATGACGTTCACATAACAATAACAATGAAAACGATCTTCACAAACACACCCATAACCTGTACTTGAAAAGAATGAAAAAGAACAAAATATGGCACGAAACCTACGTCTATAGAAAATATGTACTCATTAAAAAAAAAAAAAGATATCCTCAACTCCCTAGTTTAATAACAAAGAACAACATACCAGATGATGAGCAACAGTATAGTTCTATGGAAGCTAATTTTGTAAAGCTATGTTCTTTACAGCCTTCAAACAGTTTCTAACAATCATATTGTCAATGTAACGAATATCTGACTACCATGTGCACTTACAAGAGAATTTCACGAAGGAAATATATGCGCTATAAAAGGAAGAATACGAATTTACGTACACTTGTCAGTTCGTTTTTATCCGACTTTCTAGCTAGATGGGAAAGTTGTCCACATTATATATGTACCATTTGTCTAAATGAAGCTTTTTGTTTCATTTTTGTCTTGGATTGGATGTTCAAGCTCATCCGAAACAAACGAAGCTTCGATTTGATTATTTTTTCTCGGTAAGGTATTAAAGCTAAGACACAAGACATATATATACACACACACACACATATATATAATGACTATGGAAAAAACAATGGCATAGTTTGGGTAAATCCCAATTGCTAAAAGAAAAACTATGGCTAATAAATCTGAAAGTTTGAAGTGTTCGTTTTTCAAAGAATTGGAATTTCCTTGTCAGAAAAGCCCAGACCATTAAATTTTATAGCAAGGCTTAACACATAGCGAATTTTGTGTATAAATATTTGATTTAAGTGTAAGGCATTACTACATGATCTGAACACCTTTTACAGAAAACGCAGAGACCAGTATAGAAGTCTTTGGAGAATTCTGTACGTGAAAGAAAAAGAAAAGTTTACAAATATGTCTTTAAAAAGAACAGTCTAGAGAAAGGAAACTGTGTATGCTACAATGGTGACTGCGTAGATTTCTATGGCAGTCTTGCCTATCTAAGAGCAAACTAAACGTATACGATTCCGACGGCAGTCCTGACTGTGTAGTAGTAAACTAAATGTATATGACTTCTACATCAGACTTGCCTGTGAAAGCAGACCAAATGTACGGTTTCTACGACAGGCCTGACTGTGTAGCAGTAAACTAAATGTAAACGACTTCTACATCAGACTTCCCTGTAACAACAGACCAAACGCACTGTTTCTACGGCAGGACTGCCTGTGTGATGGTCATCTAAATGTATACTGTTTCTATGGTTGTCCTGCCCGTGTGAAAGGTAATTAAATGTATACGATTTCTGCAGTAGTCCTGCCTCTGTGACAGGGAACTAAATATATACGGTTTCTACGGTAGTCCTGCCTCTGTGACAGGGAACTAAATATATACGGTTTCTACGGTAGTCCTGCCTCTGCAAAAAACAACTAAATCAGCAGTCAACAGTCAATTTGTCACCACGACCAACTGTCAACTTTTTTTCTTTAATTTTTCCTTCCACGAGTTTTATCCCCATAGGAATCTAAATTAACAACAAATCAACCCCCAGCAAGAAAAGTATAATTTCAGACTGACTGGTTATTCAAGTCATTTTTTCTCTCAGCATCTAAGGTAACAAAAGTAAGAGGCTGGTATAAAGTGAATGTAACGAGTTGTTATTGTTTTCACGTCCCATTTAACTGTGCTTAATCGTACTGTTGATGCTCTGATATGTAGAGGACGAGTGCAATGTGAAAACAGGAAATAGACACATATTATAGTTTATTTTTTAATCACTGAAATGCGAAAAATTTGGGCCCTCTGTTTTACTTTTACTTCTACTTTCAGTAAAACTCACCCATGATGCCATATTTGAGGGGAGAGGCTTTGCCACGTTTCGGGCAAACTTTCATACTGTATTGGTTATTTAATGGCTGAGTAAATATAATACTGTGTTGGTTATTCAATGACTATATAAACGTAACACTATACTTGTTATTCAATGACTAGATAGGCTTAACACTATACTAGTTATTCGATGGCTAGGTAAGCTTAACACCGTAATGGTTATTTAATGAGCAGGTAAACGTAACAATATAATGGGGATTTAAAAATGACTAAGTTAACCTGTTACTATGTTGGTTATTTATATTAAACAGTTCTATGTCCTATTTTTCCAAAAATGTTTTTCTAACATTCTTAAAGTACCTAAATATTGTTTTACTCTTGTTTTAAATTATAGCCCACTTGTTTTATAATCCACCATTATAGTTTCTATGTTATAATCTACTACTATAGTTTCTGTGTTCTAATCCACTACTATAGCATCTGTGTTGTAATCCACTACTATATTTCCTGTGTTATAATCCACTACAATATTTCCTGTGTTATAATCCATTACAATAGCATCTGTGTTGTAATCCACTAGTACAGCATATGTGTTGCAATCCCCTACTATAGTTTCTGTATTGCAATCCATTATTACAGCATTTGTGTCACAATCCACTACTATAGCATCTGTGTTGTAATCCACTACTACAGAATCTGTGTTACAATCCATTACTATAGTTTCTACACATACATATTCTTCATTTAATTGTTTAGACACACTTTAATAGAATACTGATATATATTTTACGTTAAGACTGACGAATGTATTATCAAAGTTTTATCTCACGTTTACACACATAAAAGGGCCAGAATCGTGGATTAGTGTTTCCTCTAACCATTCAGACGTAATTTCTTTAAACTGTCAATTATTTTCCAAATGCATGTCATGTTTTCACAAAGCCCTAAGCGTAACCCAAGATTAAGTTTCTTCGATACAGGGTAAGGAAATATAAGTACTTTTGTTCATTAAAATAAATATTGTATTCAATAGCATCTGCTAGTGAGTCATAAATTGAAAATACTATTATTATGCAAGTTTTCTAAAAATAAATAACATGCAAACATCATTTTCACACATAAAAGCCACGTCGAACGTGCTTCATCAAAACGAATGATTTTACAGAAGTTACCAGAATCTATCAAGAATTCCTTATGTTGACAACACACGCGTGAAGGTCGTGGCTCGTACTCTAATCCCCTCTCTCAACACATGTGTGTTCTATAGTAGCTGTAGCATTGCAAGTAATTCAAAATAAGAGAAATTCTTCGAGTAAAGCGAAACTGATGCAAAGGGAATAAAAGAAAAAGCACGGGAATGAAAGGAAAATCGTGATAATAAAGTATACGAAATGCGAATGTTGCCTCGACATAAAGGCAACGATCCATATATATATATATACATATATTTATATGTATACACATTCGGAACCATCACTGTTTCATTCTCATGTATAGATTTTACCTGTTTATTAGGGAAATTTTCATCGGGACTCGGTCCATGTTTTGGACGAGGGAGGATTGTCTGTTTGTACGGGTTTGTTTTTTTTAATTTCGCGCAAAGCTACACGAGGGCTATCTTTACTAGTAGTCCCTAGTTTACCAGTGTAAAACTAAAGGAAAGGCAACGAGACATCACCAACTACCGGGAACTCTTGGGGTACTCTTTTGCTAACGAATAGTGGGATTGACCATCACATTATAATGCTTCACGGCTAAAAGGACGAGCATGTTTGGTGGAACAGGAATCACAGAGGATCAGATTCTGAACTGTTCTTCCCTCTCGGAAATTATTTTACTTTCACTTACTTGAACACTAGGTAGTGACCCTTGTTACGTTGTTCCATTACTCAAAGTAAGTTAACGTTTGCCCATTGTCTGTAGTTTTAATCTACATATCCTTTTCGTGCCATGTCTAATTGATAGGATAATATTAGCTCATATATTTTCACCGGCTTCACTTATACGTGATCACACTGTTAGACTGTGTTCACAATATAGTTCCAATTATCTATTTTTACATACAAAATCTTTTTAAAACAGTGATATTTTTGTGTTTAGGATTCAGGTATTCTTGCACTGTTTGTCCGGTAAGATTCTTATGTTTAGAAGAGAGAAGTACTTTGGGTTCAATTCATCATGTGTTATGTAACTCTGTAGTTTACTTGTACTAATATTTTTCTTATAATATTTGGGCCTGGCATGGCCGAGCGCGTTAAGGCGTGCACTCGTAATCCGAGGGTCGCGGGTTCGCGCCCGCGTCGCGCTAAACATGCTTGCCCTCCCAGCCGTGGGGGTGTATAATGTGACGGTCAATCCCACTATTCGTTGGTAAAAGAGTAGCCCAAGAGTTGGCGGTGGGTGGTGATGACTAGCTGCCTTCCCTCTAGTCTTATACTACAAAATTAGGGACGACTAGCACAGATAGCCCTCGAATAGCTTTGTGCGAAATTCCAAAACAAACTTATAATATTTAAGCGAGTTATCCAGGTGTCTGTCTGGTAGTGTTGGTATGTTTGAATAATTGTGTAGAAATACTGAGTTTGTTGATCGTGGGATTCTATATGCTTTCGTTAAAATATAGTTTGTTGATGTGTGTTTTTGATATATTTATCCATGTTATACAGGTATGTTCTACTACTGGTTTATGTGTGTTCTGTACATTTTTAATGTTTTCTGGTGAAACTCTTTTTGAAAAATGCCAGCAGACTCCTAAGGTAATTCGCTTTTTCCTGATTCTGTTTTTATGCAATTGTTGTTAATATAGTAAATTAAGACAAGGAAAGCTGTTCGTCTAATTAACGTACATGTTAAGTGTCAAGGTTATGAGAAAGGCCACTACTTTCCATTACAACAAAGCGACTGGTAATAATGCAATAGTTAACATAAAGTAACCAGCCTAGTGGCACAAAACAAATGACCGGCAAAGGAGTAGGTTTGTTACCACAATAATAGAACGATTCGCATTCTTTGAAGTCTCTTGCGTATTATAATTTACAAAGAGTTAAGTAAGTTATCAAATACATACAAAAATTAATATAGTTGCGCGCACAAGAACGCCAAACGGTCACTGTCTAATAGTGTCTTCCTTTACCAAACCAAACAAATTCTTCCACTCCCATTACCTTCGTAACCTTGTACATTGAAGTTCAACTTCGTGCTAGAACTGTCATGCTATTATATTGTGCTTTCCGAGTATTACATTACAGCTTGACTGGCTTTAACAGGTAAGCTAGTCGAGGGCACGCAAAGGCCGTGTTAAAGTAGAATGTACGGACAAAAGACTTAGTGAACTCGTATCAAATGAGTATTTTGTTCCATGTAAAAGATAAATTACTGAATGAGTGACAGGTATGGGGAGGGGGGAACGTCCTATTAACGCCTTAAACATAACCGATCCCATAGTTATGTTGTTTAAAATTAAATAGTTTTATGTGTATATATATTTATATATCTTTAACTTGCTACGGACCATTAATGTATATAATTTTCTCCAACGAGATTATTTTTTTACAAAACCACAAGGTAACGCAGCAGCCATTCTGAAACGTTTTTAATTTTCCAAAAAATTTGTAATTGATCCCTTACATTTGGAGGTAAATGAAAGAGCGGCCTTAAACAGATATTGTATTTTCTCGGCGATTATATTGTTGTGATGGCGTTTTTTGTAACCACTCCTGATATAATTTTAACCTGTGGTGACAAATACGTTACTCAATCCCAGATTCCTTTCCCAAAGAAATAGTCATTACTCTGCTTACGAGTGAGCAAAGCCGAGCAATTATTACACAGGGGCGGTACTATCTTCCAATCAACAAACAGTACGTAAAAAGAGTCTAAATATTTCTCATTTTTGGAAAATAAAACAAAGTTTGTTGTATTTTTTTAGTTTCGGACTTAGAAAATGATAATTTGTTATAAACACGTATAAAACCAAGTTATATTTCATTCAAGCCAAAAGAAGGAAAAATGTTCATTCACGAAAGCTGAAAATATTTTATCGAAAACAATGCTCAGTGCAGGGCTTAATCTAGAATAAGAGGGGCAAGTGTCATGCGTAGAATATTCTTCATAACTGTAATATATGGGATAATCCATGTTCATAATTATCTTACAAAGAATTTTCATGTATTTGTTATGCATGTGACTGTGTTGATATTTCTCTTAACCGTCACATTTAAATACAATACAAATGCATTTTGTTAATTGTAATATATGTTTGCTAATTATATGGTAATTTTTATCATTTTATAAATTTGAGCTAGGTTTAAGTCACGTAACAGCCTGACATAGCAATCAATTTACAAATATTGTGTATATTGTTAAGTCACGTGATAACATACCAAAACCTATTTCAGAAATATTAGTAAATTTGATAATATGCAGAGAGACAATATTTAACAAAAATATCGTGAATAAAGCTAAGACATACACAAAAGTACGTTATCCCACAGATATCACACCTATTGCTCTTGGTATGTAATAACACACACAGAAACATGCTCTTTGATAAATATGCTGTCTACTATTACATTATATTTTAATAGATATAAAATACACCATATCTTGATAATATCAACTGATATTTATAGAACGTCATTAGAACTTTATTTCATCTACCATAACATTTCCGAACATTATAATACTGACCAGAGTAGGAGCAAGTACCTATCTTAATGATTGAGTGAAGTCCAAGAGGCTCCCTCCTAGTCATTTCGGGTCCCCCCCACAATAGTTAACAAAACTGGTTAAGGTCTCCTTCACACGCACGAGGTCCAGTAGCAAGGCTATCAGACGGAAAGCAGCCAGCCAGCCTTAAGGACTTTGTTCGATTCTTTGAACTGAATAATAAAATTGACTGTCACTTTTATAACACGCCAACAGCTAAGAGTACAAACCGTGTTTAAAGGGCATCATATCTCGGAAAATCCCAGCTTCTTCAATTCGCAAAACTGGCACGCTAGTGACTATGCCACACCCAGCTGGGAGGGGACTATTTGAAGCCGCGAAGCCAATGGTAATGATTATAGGAAAACATTATTTTATAGTCATTTTCAAACTGAAGCGCGTACTTAATAATAGACTAATACACATTGAGGTGAAATATAAATTCTGTTTAAAATATTATTTCAGCATGACCTGAGAAAGGGAGAAAAATTAAGTGTTTGTGATTGCTCTGTGTATCGTAAGTTGATATGTCCAGATTACAGATTAGTTTGTTTTTATTTTAAGTTTCGCGCAAGGCTATACGAGGGCTATCTGCGCTAACCGTCCCTAATTTAGCAGTGAAAGACGAGAGGGAAGGCAACTTAGTCATCACCACCCACCGCCAATTCTTGGGCTACTCTTTTTACCAACGAATAGTGGGATTGGCTGCACATTTTAATCCCCCAAGGCAGAACGGGCGAGCTTGTTTGGTGTGATAGGAATTCGAACCCGTGACCATCTATCTAGCCAAGCCAAAGGCATACAAATCAGTGACAGGAATTGTAATGACTAATATTAGGGGAAAAATTAAACGTTTCTAGGGCATAATACGTATAGCTAGAGACACACAGAGAAATCATAACGACCACACACGTTTTGTTTTCTTCAGGGCTTATAAAATAATAGTTCATTATGCCTCCTCGTCAACAGTATTCTACTCTTTAACTACGGTTACTTCAATGTGAGGCTTCGAATGATTCCCTCAGGTTTGAGTTATATCATTCACCAGAAGTTCAAGCTCAAAATAAACATATATGATTGGCCCTAACTTCAATGCACGTGGTACTTACTGTCTGTAGTAAAGGGACGTACTGTTTAACATTTACCATTGTCTCAACAGCGGCAAAGCCAGAACTGTTTTTATTGAAAGGGAGTATCCACTACATATGCGTCACCTAATGATCGTAGGGGTAGCATAGGTAGTAATAATGTGAAGAAATATATTAACGTAAACTGTTTAATATAATATATGAATGTTTTATCTGATATATATATATGTGTGCATGTGTGTGTGGTAAATAAACATGCGAAATAAACTCAAATGAATGATCACAGGAATATGAAATATTCACAGATTCGTAACAAATTAAGCTACGTTATCATCAGATATTTAAAGTTTTCGGACTCAATTCACCAGATTTTATTACATTCCACTGGTATTGACGAATCCATCTAAATCTACTTTCACAATGTTAATCATGATAAGTTAAATGGATTGTAACTTTGTTTTCTATATTTGAAAGTTGAAAAAGAATATGCGAAAGATACGTATGAAAGTGTTTATAATATTTACCTTATGGCTCGTTTCCAAATTTTTCTACGGAGGAACACGTTTGTGCATATTTAGAAACTACTAGAGGCACAGATGATAAGGTGCATTAAATACATTAGGAAAACAAACAAACAACGTTTATCTGAAACAAATAATTCTATACAAGAGATAAAGGTTTTCAAATGTTCTAACTCGGGCTAAGCCTAATCAATTCAATACAGATAACAGTGCTTAAACATAATAAATGCTAACTTATTATGTTTAATGATTAATTCCATTGATAGCATCTTTGATTAGAGATATTAATTTTGTTTAAAAGTAAGGATTAGAACGAAGGACGATCTCTTAGATAAAAACCCAATTATAATTAGCTATGCAAGTGTATATTATTTAAAGATGATATTATAATAGCAGTAATGGACTTAAACTGGACGACTTTGAGATTCTTAACTGAAATTAGTTCATTAACGTTTGACACATGATTCTATTTATGTCAACAACAACAAAAAATGACGGTAATTTGTGTTGAGTACCTGAAGTTAAATGTCGCATTAACTCTTCTATTTAGATACGTGAAGCTACAAATATATATAGATGTTTAAAACAAGAACATTAATTTAAAAAAAAATAGAGTGGCTTGACCTAAGTTTCTTTCAACAGCCAATTCACAAAGTCTTTGTGCATGACTGGATGAGCAGACGATTATGAATATAGAATAGGCTTAAGACGGAGTGAAACTGGGGAAGAAAACAACGGGTTTGTTAATAAACGGCTAACTCATGTCCAGAGGAGTTCCAACCAAATGACGCCAGTTATTGTGCCTTCTTTATTAACAAAAGAACCTAGAAAATTACAAAACTTTTCAGTGGAAAAAATATCCGCGACAGATGGGAACTGTAAGAGAACAACAGAACGAGCGGCTTGTACAGGTAGTAGTACTATCGTACAAAACAGCGGCATATAAAGTAAACTTATTCTACACTTGTTGAAGTCTTACTGTAATCGTAATTACTTTCCTAGTCGCCAGTGAGAGACTCGGACATCCTGTGCGCTGCAGAAAGTCTACGACATAAAAATGTGCTGTAAAAAAATAGAAGGTAAATGAGAAATTATTATTTTTGTACACATTCATGCTCTTTTACTAAATTTGTCCCTCCAGTGGGAAAACGTTATATCTACAAAGTTACAATGGTAAAATTCGATTTCTCTCGGTAGCCACAGAAGACAGCCTAATTTGTTTTTGCTTTAAAACAAACAAGCTTTCACTAAATTTAATACTCACCCCCTAGTGGTACAGCGGTGTGTCTGTGGACGTACACCGCTAGAAACTAGATTTCGATACCCGTGGTGGGCAGAGCACGGATAGTCTTTTGTGTAACTTTGTGCTTAATTACAAACTACTACTACTACTACCACTGCAGGGCCTGGCATGGCCTAGCGCGTTAAGAGTGCGCTTCGTAATCTGAGGGTCGCGGGTTCGCGCCCAAGTCGTGCCAAACATGCTCGCCCTCCCAGCCATGGGGGCGTTATAATGTTACATTCAATCCCACTATTCCTTGGTAAAAGAGTAGCCCAAGAGTTGGCGGTGGGTGGTGATAACTAGCTGCCTTCCCTCTAGTCTTACACTGCTATATTAGGGACGGTTAGCACAGATAGCCCTCGAGTAGCTTTGTGCGAAATTCCGAAACAACCAACCAACGTCATGCAAATAGAAACTGTTCCCTTAAAATATTATGACGAAATTGATATTTTCTTTATGGCTTCAATGGTTGAATAAATGTACTATTTATGCCGTAAAAATAATTTCTAACCTGACGAATGAGAAGTCTAACACATTTCAAACCAAATTTAATTTTATAACATACATCCCATTGAGTAACAAGTTCATGTAAGTATGAATTTATCCACGACTTTCAGTTTATCTTTGACAGTGTGTGAATATAAGCCTATTTATTTCCTTAGCTATAGCGGCCGCTCTGAAAATAACGCTCGTGCACGTGAACGTTATTTGGAAAAGTTATATACGAGGTAAATAATAAATTATTTTATGCATGAAACATTGTACTTTATTTTTTGTGTCGCTGAATGTATGCTATACATACAAACACACACGATGAAGGCTTTACAATTATATTTGTCGTGAGAATGTTAGTCTAAAACTTGAAATGTCTTTAAAAATAAAACTACCACTTCACAAGGTTCTGTCACTACAATACTATGGTTTTCAAAATCACTCGAAGTTGTTTCTTTGGAGAAAATTATTTTTTTTTTTAAAAATGGGTTCAAAGCAATACTGCTTTCTTTAAACGTAGAATACCAGTATTTTCTCAAGCTGGTGAAACAAACCGCTCAAAAAACATATTTGTATAAAATGTAAATTACAAGTGACCTAGGGTTAACTTTCGCGAAAAGTTGGTTTACCTTAAGCGATTGAATCTGAATTATTTAATAAAGCTGTTCGTAACTGGTTATAACACTGACCAAAAAGCCACGATCATGACAGTTACAACGCAGCAAAAAATAACACCACTTAAACAACATCTGTATCTCAGGGAGAAGTTGAAGCAGTTAATGAAAACGTTTGGAAACCGGTTTATTATCACAAATATTATGTTATATAAAACGTGGTTGGTTTGGTTGGTTTTGAATTTCAAAGGCTATCTGCGTTAGCCGTCCCTAATTTAGCAGTGTAAGACTGAAGGGAAGGTAGCTAGTCATCATCACCCACCGCTAACTCTTGGGTTACTCTTTTACCAGCCCCCCAGTGGCTCAGCGGTATGTCTGCGGACTTACACGCTAAAATCCGGGTTTCGATACCCGTGGTGGGCAGAGCACAGATAGCCCATTGTGTAGCTTTGTGCTTAATTCAAAACAACAACAACAACAACTCTTTTACCAACGAATAGTGGGATTGACCGTCCAACGGCTGAAAGGATGAGGATGTTTGTTGTGACGGGGATTTGAACCCGTGACCCTCAGATTACGAGTCGAGTGCTTTAACCACCTGGCCATGCCACGCCTACAAAACATGGACTGGAATATATCCTCGCCTTCTTTTTAGAACTACGCATATGATTTACAACAAAACTAGCAATTGACCATACAAAAAAACACCATACTACAACCAGTATGAGACTTGTACAAGTAATCTTGTCCAAACATTTTATCAGGTCTTACACGTTTATCAGTAAAAACAAATAAATAAAGTTGGCTTTTCGCTCAAAAATTAAACAGTTAACACCATTAGATAAAATATTTTAAATTTAAGTACCCGGATTTATTACGCGTAAGTTTGCTTGTAATTACAGAGCTTGTCGTGTATACTATAAACTATAATGGTAAGCTTTCTACCCGCTTGCTAGCTTGACTTATGTAATGGAGGGTACCGAATTTGTCATTTACAATCCATTTGCACAAAGCCCACTAGCCATTTTGTAGGCGGGTGAAGTTAGCTATGTGCCTAACAGCTTGACCACTCATCATTTTCGCCTCATTGAGCATGTCGGCTGTAACAGCGACAAAGAGTCATTGCTCAAGTTAGACAAACGTAGTAGTCATTCAGTCGAAATAGAACGGCAGTGATTTTCTAACAGCAGTGACGCAAGAAAAGAAAAACTTGCAGATTCCCCATGCCTTCTTTTCCTTCCTAAGATCTTCAGTGTACCTTCAGCAGAATACCCACGGATTTCCTACAAAATGATATAATTTTTTTCTTTGACTTTTAATAGGATAGGATCAATTTTTTTAGGATCCACGTATAAATTATCGAAACGGTTTTATCCCTCCTCCCAGCTGTATTTTTCACTTCGAAATTAATCACTGAAACAGCAATAACATTAAGTTTAGTAACTTTCCCTTTTCTCCCACCCTTTATTATCGTTAGTATTTCAGAAAACATTAACACATTTGCTATATTGTGGTTCTTTTGTTTTCTTTCATCACGAATTAATTTTTGAAAAACAACAGCTCTACCTACCTGTCTGTTTTAATAAATGTTGTTTTATATTAAATTGTGTACTTTTTTGCAAAACACCTAGGGATTTTTTTTTTTTTTGTCTATAAGATATCACTTAGAAATTAAATTGTGAGAGGCTTCTATATGTAAAATATCTTATATACTTCCATAAATGATTTTGGTGTTTGAAGCTGGGGAACATCTGCAAGTCCTGTTTTCTACATGGTATAACAGACTTAGAGTAAGTTTATAGAATACTAACAGATTAGACATGTTGATGTTTCTTCTCCTTTTTATATGATAAAACAGTTTGCAGCTAGCTTTAGAAAACACCTACAGAATCGATTCAGTTTTGCAAAACACGCTTCATTTCTAAATGACGCCCATATATTCGCTTTACTTTATGAGAAATCTAATAGAGTCGATTGATCTTTGTCGAACACTAACAGACCCACTTCAACTTTGGAGGAACCTACAGAGTCACTTTAGAGTTGGAAAACACCAACAGATTCGCTTAATCTTTGAAGAAGACCTATAGAGTCATTTTAGTTTTGGAGAACACCTACATATTTGTTTTAATTTTAGAGAACACTTATATATTTGCTTTAATTTTGGAAAACACCTACAAATTCGCTTCAACTTTGGAAAACACCTACAGATTATTTTTGTCGATGGATTGTGGTTTCTACAAGCTCACGAAATCTGTGATTAACATTGAAGAACGCTAGAGATATGTGTCATGTTATTTGTTCTCAAATAACTATTAAACTTTAACAATGTTTTGGAAACAGACATAAAATTGTTGCTTTAATTTAATCTTTATTTTATACAATTCTACAATTTGTAGCTAAGTATTAGAGATCTTTCTGAACACTTGCAGTATTATCTTTTCTATTTGAAAATCAATCAACAATTAGTTTTTTGATAATAATTACAAGAACGTCCTCATGAAGATACTGTGTTTAGCCGTGAGCAATAAGCTGCTGCGAGCATCTTACATAATAAAGCTGTGGGTAACGGGTAACATCGTTCATACAAGGTTGTTTGTATTTTATTTATTTGACAAACAACTAACACCATTCATATAAGGCTGTACGTATTTTGTATTCTTGACATAGAACTAACACCAATCATATAAGATTGTATGTACTGTATTTATTTAACATACAACTAACACTAATCATATAAGGCTGTATGTACTTTGTTCACTTAACATAATAGTAACACCATTCATAAATGGTTGTATGCACTGTATTTTGTTTACTCAATGTAAAAATAACACTATATAACCAACAAGTACAAAGTAGCATCTGTTGCCTATTGGACAACCCTTAATTATATAGCAGGGTTAACTAACTAGTTATGATGTTTCTACAGTTAAAGTTGCCGAACGTAGTTTCAACGGCACAACAAGGTTCGAATTTTGGATGGTGAAAAACCACAATAAATAGAACAAACTCTTTGGTCTGTTAACTGATTTTCATTAACTACTACAAACGATATTGCTTTCGTTTATTACGAATCTTGGTTCTTTAGTTCCGCAGCCCGGCACGTTAATCAACAGGCTATGCTTGGCCCTCTTTGCTCTATTAATATTGTCTTTCAGATTTTAAAAGAGACATCCAGCTGAATATTACTCTCTTTTAAAGGAAAGAAAATCCAGTTAAATATTGTTCTTTTATAAAGGAATACATTTAAGTTAAATATTACTCTTTTATATAGGAAGACATTCAATTCAATATTACTTCTTTATATAAGAAGATATTCAGTTAAATATTACTATTTTCTAATGACTCTCAGCCTATGTCAAGAGAAAGAAAGAAATATAAAATTAAAAAGAATAATTCTGGAGTATTTGACGCAAGGAAAGGCAGGAACGCAGGCACTGACCTGAGGAACATTAATTACACCCCAATAACTCAACCTGAAGTACAATTTCGCGAAAATCCCTTAACACGCAGAAGATAGTGTAATGTTTATCAGTGTTACAAACCTCTGTGGGTACTGGGATCCGAAACATCAAGTAAGAAACCATCTCTCACTCGCTGTTATTTGTTTTCATAATTACTGTAGTTGATGCATCTTAGCTGGAACCTTATCCAAGTACTTTTACCTTAAAGTTCAAGAGGCTTAGCAGATACACTACTGAATTGCTACATTGGTTGTACCTTCTTTATTTAGTCTAATATTTAGTATCTATCTCTACGAAAAGAAACACAAACACACAAAGAAGTACACGTGTGTGTATATAAACGACTATTCTGCTATTATAATTCTCGGAAAATAAATGCATACGTAAAGAAAGAAGAAAAAATTCCAAGTACACCCTCCAGGTAATGAAGTCTTACTGCAATGTATATATATATATATATATTATTGTTTTCAATAACTGCCCTTATAGTCATGTCCCAATGAGCATGCTATCAATGCTGATACGATCCACAGGGCTTATGCTATGATATTAAATAGTACTTAAATAAAATGATAATAATAAAAAAAACGTTAGCTAAAGATCTACACGATGGAAGAAAAACTCACACATGGATAAAGCCTTGGTTACTTCGTTTTTCAAGCATTAGCGTGGCATTAACAAACTATATGTGCAATAGCACAAGACTGAATCGGTCAGGCTTGAAAAATTTATTGGTGTCCTTCTACTCGCTGGGCGGTAAGTTTTTGTTTACTATCATATATTAAAGACGTACATGTAAAGAAAAACTTGAATTTCACGTACACATGTAATTCAGAACTGGGCCCTAAACCAAATTATACATCTATATACTTTCGATTACCAAACTTTAAAGTTAACTTCGTGCGCGCTTCACTTACGTTCCACATTCGTCGACAGACGACGTTAGGTGTCGTTCCACACGAGAAGCTTCTCGCCTTTCTTTGGTAAATTGTTCGGGTAGAGTATTCCTGGTGAGTGTACCGGAATGGACAGCAACTGCCTCTAGTCTACACTTGTGATTTTAGTTGTTGTTTTTTACATTCCGATACACACACCTGTCGCACTCTTTTTCAGATCTTGTATTTAGTATTTATGTCAAGGCTATTAAGGCAGTCTTCGACGATTCTGAATTACTCACCACACGAAAACAGCCATTCGGCATTGCCTTACAACTCACTATCTACACTAATGGATTAATTGTCGCTCTTATAACGCGCTCACAGCACTTCAAAATGCAGGGAATATTTTGCATTGTCGTAGTATCTGAAGCTGGCTTGCTACCAATGAAATACAGAGCTCCACCATAGGGCTGGCTCGCACCCCTAATTAAAACAATTAAACGAGCAAATTAAATAGATATGTATCATGAATTTTAAGATGTCTTCCAAAAGTGAGAAAGTGAACGTTATCGTCAACCCTACACAAATTATAAATTGTATGTAGAACATACCAACTATATCTTCAACACTATACAAGTTATAAATTGTATCTAGACTGTAACATTAATATCTGCAACCCTACAGAAGTTATAAATTGTATCTTGACATTAGAAATGGCATCCTCAACCTTAAAGAAATTATATATTGTATCTAAACTGTAGCAGCGACATCCTCAACCCTATACAAGTTATAATTTGTAGATGACTGTAGAAACAATATTCTTAACCGTATAGATGTTATAAATTGTATCTTGACTGTAAAAACAATATCGTCAACCATATACAAATTATAAATTGTATCTAGACTGTATCAAGGTTCTTCAAAAGTATTTAAGGCATAAAAACATAAGGAGAAGTGGGATACCCGTTATTAGTTAAAACTAGAACAACAACAACAGGGACACTTACGTAGCCCCCACTTGTATTGGGAAAGTACAAATATTTATGCTCATTTAGTTTCAGTTCCTCAGTGGCACAGCAGCAAGTTTGTGGAATTATGACGTCAGAAATCGGGTTCGATACTCATGCTGAGCACAGCACAGGTAAGCCACTGTGTATCGTTATGCTTAGCCGCAAACAAAGAAGCATTTACTTTTAAATTTTATTTGTGAATTGGAGGGGAGAGGGATCTTCTACTAATTATTTTTGTACAAGATCGTTATTTCGCTGACAGCTTGCGTCTTTTAAATACCAACAATCAGATTAGTTTTTTGTTTCAGATAGCGTTCAGTTATTACAATATGGTGATTTAACTATCAGTGAGTAGTTTGTGTTCGTTATATTTATATGACAGTCTATGTACACTGTATTCGTTATTATATGGTGTTTTGAATATCTGTTTGTAGTCTGTGTTCGTTATTATCAGATAAAGTTCGAATTGTGAATTTTTAGACAGTGATCGTTATTACTTATTATATCATGTTTTAAGTATTTGTTCTCAGTCTGAGTAATATTTATAGTTTTCAGTCATTCCTCATTTTGAACTTGTATAGTCTACTGGTCAACAGAAACTTCGAATTCACATGCTACTACTAGGCCACCCCTAGCTCATGCATCTAACGATCAGTAGTTCTTATCTCTTTCAAGTATTTAGAAAACCACATTCTCTAGTACCGTTAGTATAGTAGTAAAGTTACTGTCACAGGAGATAAAACATTATATGTCACAAACAATCGAATGTCGGTCGTCAATATGCGACTTGTTCACGAGATGGTACAGTGAAAACAACTATTTTATTCTTGTTGTTGTCGCCATGTATGCCAAACAAGTAAGGTCCAATCTGTAATACGCACAGTTCATCCCAAGGAATATTTCATCCACTTAAGTATAACGAGTAAAGTTTGGTTAAGTATACACATAGCTTACGGAATCATGCATAATGTTCATTTACTTATCAAACATCGTACAGTGTGTGAGAGAAAAGAAACGTTCGCACAGTTATACAGTGATTCTGATTTTTTGGAAATATATATATATAATGTATATAATAATGAATATATATATATATATAATGTATATAATAATGAATATGTATATATATATATATGCACAGACATGACGAAAACGTTTGGAGTTCGAACGAACCTTTCCTTTGACGGAAATGCGATTAACGTCATGATGATGAGTTTCATACTCTGGAAGAATATAAATGTTCTGAAACTTAAAAGAGCCAGAACCGAACGATTCTTTATTTGACAAATCTATAGACATTTCCATTTCCATTAATCAGCCAGAGAAAATAAACGGAGGCGTTGACTGGCTGGAACATAAGTACGAGACAGACTGCTTTGCTAAACATATATAATAGATGCGACCAATACGTCCCCAAAAAGTATTTACAAGTTAAACGAATAGAATTAGATGGCTGCAGTTTCTATGGAGTAAATGTTCCCCCCCCCCGCACAAAATGATTATTGACCGATGAAGTCTATTCACTCTCTGGCAGACTGAAAGAGGGGATCCAGACACCCCTTTTCTTTACAAATCCATGGAAATTACGTACGACTTAATTCGTGTGATATTGTACTTAAGCATGTCATACAATGTAAATGTTATTTTTGGGTTAATAAATCATTCGGTTAAAATAAATGTAAAAGGCTTCAATATTTTTGTTTTATTAATAATATGAGGGCAAGTATCTTTGTGATATAACTAAATAAAAAATGATAACTAGTAGTTTTACTACCTTATGATAATGATTTTGGACCCCTCCCCCTTTTAAGAAGATCCTGGGTCCGCCTCTGAATAATAAGGACCTTTTATAGACACTGCTTCATCGTTTTGGAGTTTTTGTTGTTTTCTTCAGGCTTTTCTCTATGTTTTGTATTTATTGGTTTAGAAATATGCGGATTAGAAAGCTTTACGCCTTATAATTTATTTTTATTATTTTTAGGTTCATTGCACAGTTTGCGTCCGCTCAGGTTTCGACTCCAGAAATGCTCTCTAAAGTATACAAAACTTACGATACACTTTATCAGATCACAGAAAAATTCACGAACATTGATTGTTCGCATTTAGTAAAAGTTTATAACGTTTTATTTTTTGTTTCTGTTTCTTGGCTACCGCTGCCTATGTACAACGCATCACAACGAACACGTTTAAGACTTTACTAATTAAGTCAAATGTAAATAAGTTTATCTAACCACATGGGACTTGCTCGCTTTATTACGTTTCAACAAACCCATGCTGAAAGTAAATCAGTTGATTTTCTAAGAGGAAAACCAATTTTATAAATAAACGTGCCTTACCTTCTAAACAGCGCTCAATATCTGAATACACCTGTAACACAACTTCACCCAATGGCTAGAAAATGGAATTTGAACTTTTAACCTGAAGGACACATTAGAAGCACATACGTTCAGGTATAATTGCCTGTAGTTTTTAATCAGTAAGAGTAGCTAACCATTAGCAGTGTCCGTCAAAAGAGCTTTGTTCGCCTCTTTAAATCCAATAATGAGATTGGTTGAGACTGTTATACGAGCACAAAAATGAAAGCTGTAGAACTTCAGATATCACACCTTGGACTCTCAGTACGCAGCCCAATATACTAACCACTAGATCCCTACATCTCCCGCCTACCATGGCTACAGCATAAGCACGGTGACATTTATGGTGTCTATTAGATATATAGCCATATTTATTTATACCTTTTATCAAATAAAACGCTGAAACTTTGAACAAATAGGTAGATATGTGAAAAGACAGTGACACAGATTTAAATATTATGACATTCACTCCATTTGCAGTGTCCATTAAAAAAACAAGAACCAAGCACATTTATACTTTACAACATGTAAAGCTCTAACATATAGAGAAATAATGTTACCTCTGTGACTCAACAGGAAGTCTGAGAAATTATGACGCTAATAATTGAGTTTCGATGCCCATGGTAGGCATAGCACAAATAGCCTATTTAGTAGTTTTACGCTAACAATAAACAAACGAACGAACAAAAGAAACCAGCCGATGTTTGTAATTAAGCATAAAGCTGCACAATGAACCACCCATGCTCTGCCCACTACGGGTATCGAAACCCGAATTCTAGAGATGTGAGTCCGCAGACATACCGTTGTGCTAATTGAGGGACAACAAAAGAAGAAACGTTAGAAAACTTTAGATATTGCAATTCTACTTACCAAAGACAGAACGTTAAATTGTATGTTTTAATTTCATAGCTTAGGTAATCTGGTAGAGAAAAAAAGTGTTTTGTATGTTTAAAAATAAAGGCAATATTGTTTAATAAACGAATTATTATAAGGGGTGAGATTGTGCTAGAAAAGTTAATAGTTAGATACTAGCTATATTTCGTTAGAATTTCCAAAAATACTCAAGGTTTGGGGGCTGCTGTTACCTTCAATCCACTTAAAACCGATTAAAAGGCGCTGAAAGTAATATTTGGTATTCACAACTTTTAGCGGATCTTACAAAACATATGGGCTAAACAGACGTGTCAAGATTTCAGGATTCTGACAAAGATGTCCCTCTAATTTAGAATTTCTAACAGTACAAACAGCAACACCAACAGCGTACTCGACTAATCATATTTGAGTAGTAAGATTGGTCTTTGTCACTTTTATGATGAACCCACACTAAGTGTGGAAAGCGTTCAGAGACATATCGCTGACTCAAACCTCAAACTTTACGATAAAAAACCTTACACATAGTAACTACTAGGCTACACTTGATCACAGTACAACACACACGCACACAGCTGATGCAAAGACAATATCTTAAGGACAATATCAATGTCATTTCTTGACATTTAAAAATACAAATAGCCCAAAACTTTTAATCATTTTCTGTTACACTGCACGTTTATGACGAAAGTAAAATTTCTGTTCTTTACCAACCTCAATAACAGTATAGATAAACTTATAACTACGTTAAAAAACTTTACAGATAAGATGTTACATTCTACCTCAATGGTTTGGTTTGGTTTGAATTTCGCGCAAAGCTACACAATGGTTATCTGCGCTAGCCATCCCTAATTTAGCAGTGTAAGACTAGAGGAAAGGCAGCTAGTCATCACCACCCACCACCAACTTTTGGGCTATTCTTTGATCGTCACATACTAACACCCCCACATGTTTGGTGTAACAAGGATTCCAACCCGCGACCCTCGGACCACAAGTCGAGTGCCTTAACCTACTGGCCACGCCTAGCCTACCTGAATGGAAAACAAGTAAAATATTTTGATTTTTAAGTCTGATTAATAAAACACCCAAATGTTTACTGAAACACTTACAGAAGCGACGAACTGATTTTCAGAAAAAAAAATAAAGGTAGATATTTTAGTATATATTTATGTGTATATATATACATAGTCTGAAGAGTGTCACGCAGGGCTGTAACTATACTGCCCCCCAGTGGCTCAGTGGTATGTCTGCGGACTTACACGCTAAAATCCGGGTTTCGATACCCGTGGTGAGCAGAGCACAGATAACCCATTGAGTAGCTTTGTGCTTAACTCTAAACAAACAAAAATATTATTAAGAGTTGATGTGTTGATGTTGTTTTGAATTAAGCACAAAGCTACACAATGGGCTATCTGTGCTCTACCCATCACGGGTATCGAAACCCGGATTTTAGCGTGTAAGTCCGCAGACATACCGCTGAACCACTGGGGGGCTTATTATAAGAGAAAAGTGATTTTGGGCCCGGCATGGCCAAGCGTGTTAAGGCGTGCAACTCGTAATCTGAGGGTCGCGGGTTCGCATCCCCGTTGCACCAAACATGTTCGCCCTCCCAGCCGTGGGGGCGTTATAATGTTACAATCAATCCCACTATTCGTTGGGAAAAGAGTAGCCCAAGAGTCGGCGGTGGGTGGTGATAACTAGCTGCCTTCCCTCTAGTCTTACACTGCTAAATTAGGGACGGCTAGCACAGATAGCCTTCAAGTAGCTTTGTGCGAAATTAAAAAAAACAAACAAACGCAGTACGAAGTTCGCGGGTTCGGATCCCTGCAGGTAGCCCTCGTGTAGCTTTGCGCGAAATTAAAAAACAAATAAAACAAACCATTTTCAGGGTACAGATATGTTATGAATACTTCAAATGCGGATCTAATGCACTGACGACATCTAGATAAATATAATAGTATCTGTTGTATGTCCATGTAAATACTTCATAGGTTATTAATGGATCTCACCAAAATTGGTATGAAGGTTCATTAAGTCCATGGAAATACACAAATTTTCAATTTTGCATTTCGCGGTTTTTATGAATGTTTTTGTGTTTTTTTCACCATTACTTCGTCCATGTTGATGGGCATTTACCAAATCTGGCATACAGGTTTATTGGGTCCACGAGGACGTATGTTTTCAGATGTTGTGTTTTAATGTTTATATGGGCGTTTTTTTGTTTTTTTTATCATATACAAATGAAACAGCTTTTCATGTCCTAAGATAACCTTCCATTAATTATGAATTTATATAACTTCCGTCCAGGATACGGGTATCCCAGTTAGCTTTAATAAAATACAGAATACAATATCTTATCGCTGATGGATATGCTTGTAATTTAAGCGTAATACTGTTGTATGCGCAGCATATATTTCTAAGCAACAGGGTTAATTTGGCCATTTTAATGCGAAATAATAATAATAAATTGTTATATAACTGAGAAGCATTATTTTTTTAAAGAAAGTTACAAAAAGCATTAAACGAAAGCGCATACTAACTTGTTTTCATTATAAGTTTCTCTCACAACCCTTGCAATTCTAAATTCTATTGTGATTCAGTGAACAGGCCCGCCACCTAGCTTACTCAAACGTTATTCAGAATTTTTACGAGAAGTTGTAACGAGTAGTAGGCCACCTTACTGACTACACCAACAATGCTGTCAAACAAGTTACTACCAATTCGATGGGTAAATGTTGAATTTGGATGGATGAAACAACCAATTAAACCCAAAACATAATAGCTTTTGGCCTTGACATTAAACGTGAAATTTCTTTCACTCGAAATAAACGACAGATTTTACTAGCTCGTCTAGACATCATAGATAGGCGGAACGAGAAAGACAAAGTTTTGAACGAAGGTCAGAATTTACACATAAACTGGTTAGAAATTTCTATAGGGCTCACCCATAATCTGAAACAGACGTGATGAGCTTAAATCCAATTGGTTAATGTCGCCAGTAAAGTTGCTGGAAGAAGAGAAGTGTAGAATTTTATTAAGAAAATATTGTTGTCAAGAAATGCGTTTTTCCATATATTACAAAGCAATAACAACGCCATACGTTTAACATTCGGCACAAGAACAATTTTATAGCACAGTTTCATAAAAAGACAAAACAAAAAAAAACCAGCAACATATCATATTAAATTTTTAATCATTTGTGAATTGTCTTAACACGTCACAACATCGACTATAGTACAAGTAATGACGAAAAATGAGGAATAAAAAGTCTGAAATCCAGTCGTACATCTCGCTAGATAATCCCCTCTTAAACACAGAGGGACCTGACTTATGAGTGTAATGTGAGGCCTGGCATGGCCAAATAATTAAGGGCTCTTAATTCACACTCTGCTTGTGTTGGGTTCGAATCACCATCCCACCAAACATGCCGTTGAAGCATTAAAATGTACGGTCAATCCAACTATTCGTTTGGTGAAATAGTATCCCAAGAGTTAACGGTGGGCGGTGATGACTAGCTGCTTATTCTGTAGTTGTAGTCAGCCACACATGATACTTTTCTGATCTCGTATTATATTAATTAATTTCATATGAATCGGTGGCTACATCACAAAGGATACAGGCAGTAAAAACGTGTAAAGCAGTTTTAAAATTGTTGAAATATTCCGGCGTAAAGACAAACTGAAGACTGGTCATTAAACTTGGCACACAAAAGTAGAAATAAAACCAACAAGAACTATCATGTTCTATTTGTTGATTCATGCTCGGTTTATCGCTGAAATTACTCTAACACGTTCATAAGCATATACAAATATACACTATTGAAAAATATTCAAAGAACCGCATTAAGAGAGCTAAAACACGCCTTTTAAGAAGAAGCAACCAGCCGAAAACGAAATGCTTCATTTCACACTGTCGATCTTGAATTGGATCACAACACTGACCTTATTACGATGAAATGTGGTAATGATGGTTTTTTTTTTGCTTATTTTTCTCTAATGTAAAATCAAACTTTTTGTTTTACAAAGTCATCATCAAGCTACAATTTCATACTCATATCAATGTATTGATAGGATAAGTCTAACAACTGAATATTTTTAATTTACTGGTGTATAAATATAAACAAAGATTAAATTCCGAAAAATAAAATTATACGCGTGGTTCAGTTGAAAAATAAACAGATTGTGTCATTAGAAAAGGTGGTTAAGCTAGAAAGATGGCCAATAGAAAGCTCGTCTTCGCCTTCGTGCTGTGATCTATTCATTCGTATAGAAGAGTCTGTGTGTTGATTTTCATAGATGTTGCTCTATTTTATAGCATATCTTGCCACTGAAAACAAAAACATTTTTCTTTGAAATATCGTGACAAAAGATATATACAGACTCGAGACTTGGAATTGATTGAAGGTTCTGAATGTTCGAGAATGCGGCACTGCAGCTGCGCATAATTATTATTGTGTGGAAAAGCACACTATTAAAGTAATTCACGTAGCATTCATTATGGTCTAGTGTCACGTATCAACATTTCGACGACTACGTCGCTAGTAAGTGGTCTATATAACAATAGATTCATCATCATCTGCCACTCGATTCCTTAAGGAACATAGGGCCGCAAATACTGCGGTTTCAGTAAGAGATTTTTTTTAAGTGAGTAGGTTGTTAGCCCACTGCACCTAGCCGTCCCTAATTTAACAGTGTAAGACTAGAGGGAAGGTAGCTAGTCATCACCACCCATCGCCAACTCTTGGGCTACTCTTTTACCAACGAATAGTGGGATTGACCGTAACATTATAATGCCCCCACGGCTGGGAGGGCGAGAATGTTTGGCGCGACGCGGGCGCAAACTCGCGACCCTCAGATTACGAGTCGCACGCCTTAAAGCGCTTGGCCATGCTGGGCTCATATAACAATAGATTACACTATAGTAATCGCCAACGGTTATGTGTTCAGAAAAAGCGCTTTCATGATCGGATCGAAAATATGTGTGATGGGATATAGTTGTTAGATAATCACTCGGATCACATGTTGTTCCAGGACATTTCACAAATAAAAATCAATATTAGTTTGTGCGTTACGAAAGGAATAAAAAATTCTAAGGATGCCCAAAGGGGATCTTACAAATGCATAATGTATCTGCTGATGGGGCAGTGGCTACTGAGGATAATATCCCCACTGCCTAGCGTTTCAGCTCCCACTATTTTTGGGCGCACAGGTAACAGATGGCGAATGAGAATTAAGTCATCAACCTTGTCTTTAATTCCTACTAGCACCTGCTGAATGAAATAATATGCAAATAGAGGGGTTAGGGGAAGGGGAAATCAGACAAGCGTAACATAGAATGGATCAAACAAGAAATATATATATATGTACATTTTTATTTATTCTATGAATGTCTTAGAAACATTCAGCAGAGGGCCGTGTTACAGTTAGACCGCTATATCACAGACAAAGCTCGTGACAAAACGCATGACAGCCTCAACCTCCACGAGAACCCACGCAAGCAACATAAACAGAAGTAATTATTTTAAGTTTACAAATGGCTGGGTTTTCAGAGTTTATCAACAGATAATATAATCAAGCAGTGAACCACGATTCTGGTGTAAGGAGAAAAATCCAATGTTCACTGAATAATGTTGAAATGTTGCGCCGTCACGATCCAGTTAATGGATTTGAGAAACTATAGAGAAGATCATCCCATACCACGAAGAAAGCAGATAAAAGCTGTTAATATATATCCGCCGAGGCACTCACCTGGTATGTTGAAAGAATGTAAACAATGAGTTTTACAAAATCTAGTAAAGCACTTGTTTAATGTGTATAACACTTTGTTCCGAAGTGGGAGTTAGATTAAAAAATAAATACACTTCATTATCTTGTCACAAGACTGAGCGTTTTACGCAGTAACGAGAAACTTTTTACGAAAAGTAAAAAATAGTAGGTAGACAGAACTTATGGCTTTGGAAGATACTGAGTCGGCATTTAGTTAGATTCTTTTGAGTTCGAATATCTTTAACCAGTAGAAAACAACCGTTTCAAAAGTACAATCAAACAGCAAAATAAACATTTATACAGTGAGAAATAGACTTGCCGAGTGGCGAACGTAATTGTTTCTAAAAGATCAAACTATCTTAGTTGTTTTTTGTTAAACACGAAGCTACACAATGGGCTATCCTCGCCGTATCAACCACTGATATAGAAATTCGGTTTTTAGTGTCATAAGCCCTCAACATAAGACTCAGTTTTGATATAACGTATTCCATTCCTATGGAAAGCAGTAACGCAGCCATAAACACTGCCGATGCTTATTTAAACTTTCTGCACAAAACGATAAAATCGTACTTGAAAAAAATAGGATTTACTGAACAGAGGTACTAAGGGAATTGAAACCCGCCACCCTCAGATTGTGAGCCAAGCGCTCTAACCACTTGGTAATGATAGGCCCCTGAAAGGACAAAGAAAATTATTTGAATTATGAAATAACAGTTTCTGAACTAATTTTTATTCAGTCAAAATAGTAGATTTAAATGAGTATTGTTTTTTTAGCGCAAAATAACACAATAAGTTTCTTAAGTGGAATCGAACTCAAAATTTTGGTATTTTAAGTTCGTAAACTAATCGGAGGACATTATTGTTGTTTTCTTAGCTAAATAATAATCTAAGTATCTATATTCTGTCTACGGTGAAGAAGCAAACCACGGATCTTGTATGTTCATAAACCTAAAACAGACCCAATGGTGTAGAAGGGACAGATAAATTGGAATATTACATTCAGTAACAAGGATCAGAGAACAAAGTTTAACCACTAATGAAACATACGTTAAAAGCCTCTAACTTTCGCGCTAAGACAGCGCTACTACTACGTCTACGGATATGCAACGCTAAAAATTGGGGTTCAATTTCCCTCGATGGGCTCAGCAGATAGCCTAACGTTGCTATAAGAAAAACACAGACAAACACACTTTCACACTGTTTTCCAAAGGATGTGCAGTGGAACACTAATATGTCAAAAGTGAGATGACGGTGCCTACAAATAAAAAATACAGAAATTTTCAAACCCAGTAAAAAATAGACAAACACATTTAAACATGTTAGAATAATAATTTAAATGTGATGACCAAGAGTAAATAGAATCACAAGTAATTATGTTTGTTTATTAAACGTTTGTGTGTATGACTCTAATCTCACTTTACTGTGAGCGCTTCAGTTAGTAACGGCTATATTTTTGTTTTAAATTGTTCCAAATTTTCCTTGCGGGTGATGAGAAAATTATTTAGAAAGTATAAGAAGAAAACATATAAACGTTTGTTTATATCAAAAATATATTTGTAATATAGTTTCAACTTTTTTGTTTAAAGAAACGCTACTCCTTTTTTAAAAAAAAATGCACAATAGACTATCTGTAGTGTAATGACTGCGAAAAATTGAACCATAAATTTGAGTGTTATGAAATATTATCTTTCCCTGTAATATTGTTAAGCAACATACTGTTCAAGTGAGAAAAACAGAATAAAAGTATAACTGTTAACAATATCTGCAGAGCTTAATTGAAAAAAATAGAATAAAAGTATAAATCTGTTAACAATATCTTTAGAGTTTAATAGAAAAAAAATAGAATAAAATATATAAATCGGTAAACAATATCTATAGAGTTTAATAGAAAAGGTAGAAAAATATATAAATCGGTAAACAATATCTGTAGAAAAGTAAGATTGGCATCAATCACTGATTGCTTGTAAACATGATATAAACTAAAATATTTTTGTTGTGTTTTATACATGATTATTTAAGTAAAGAATATTTAAATGTACACAATATTTGATGGTTACATTTTCATCATGGTTGTGTTGTTATATCTGTTTAAAAGTAAATAGAATGTTTTTACCTCATTAACTGCTTCTAAAAACGTATAATTACTTCAGTCACACACACTTTTTTAAAATAAAAATAAATTTTGATTGCCATGGAAGTTTGCTCATAGCTTATTAAATACCTTTGAATGTTATGAATTGCATTTGACGTTTTAAGCATCACATATCAATGATATATGTTGAACAAGCGTAGGAAGGAACATGAAAATCTTTCGAGAAAATCCGATGAAGGATAAGATGCGACCCGCCATAATACACAGATACAATTTTTTAAAACAGTCTATAATTCAGCATTATACATAATTTAAACCAACAACATAAAGCGTTCCTTCACGTCTGTAACACTGATAAAAAGAATGATTAAAAACAACCAGACCGGAAGTACAATTCGGCACAGATATTCTGATGCAGTAGAATGCAAGGAATATGTGCTGAATGACTGATGGTAAGTAATGATAGGAACAGCTGTTTACACCATATGAAGAATGTGGAGTGTTACGAAGTAGAAAAAATACTTCATCACAAAGCAACCAACATGGCGCCTAAAACATTCAACAGCATATTTTGATCGTTAGATCTTAGGCGTTAAGGTTTTTTTGTTTTGTTTTTTAAACCAGAAGAGTTATAGAGACTTTGTTGAAGATTTAAGGAGCAATAAGTGAGGGTGTATAGAAACAATGGACAAATTTTGCTAAGGATTTAAGGTTGGTTGGTTCATTTGGTGTTTTATGGCACAAAGAAGCTGGGCTATCTGTGCCAAACATCCGGTAAAAAGTTGAAATTAAAGTGAATTTAGTAAAATTCATAAAAGGAAATTAAGGTAAAACAAAATAAAGTTTAAAAAATATAAATATCATAAAATCAATGTTTACATCTAGTCTACAACTTTAAGAGAAAAACTACAGTAATACAAATTGTAAAAAACTTTCTGTAGCACAATTGTAATTATCATAACTCGGCAGGAATACTAACAGGTAAATACAAAAACCACCGCCAGTAACCTGAAGTTGGCCTTTCCAGTTCTGGTTCCAAGTTATTTGACGTTATGGTTATTTTCAAAAAGAAAAGTAATAAAAGTTTTAAAAAGACTTATAACAAAATTTTAATAACAACTCGCCAGGATGACTAACAGCAGCATTAGTCACCTGAAGTTGGCATTTTCAGTCATGGTTTCGAGTTATTTAACGTTACGACCATTTTGGCTTGGCATGGCTAGGCGGATTAAGTCGTTTAACTCGTAATCTGAGGGTCGCATGTTCGAATCCCCATCACACCAAACATGTTCGCCCTTTCAGCCGTGGTGGCGTTGTAATGTGCGATCAATCCCACTATTTGTTGGTAAAGTAGTCCAAGAGTTGGCGGTGGGTGGTGGTGACTAGCTGTCTTCCCTCTAGTCTTACACTGCTAAATTAGGGACGGCTAGCGCAAATAGCTTCGTGTAGCTTTGAACGAAATTCAAAACAAAACAAAGAAAAAAATACGGCCATTTTCTAATTTCAAATCGAACTAGATGGACCGTGATTTGTAAAAGGAAATCACAATAAAAAAGTATAATGTATAAATTAAAAAAAAATTAAATGGCATTAAAAAGATTAATGACCTTTAAAAAACCAAAAATAGTTCCAAGCTTCGACATCACCAATAGCACCGTCTAACGTTATGAATAAACCTTGGGACAGAACATGTTTAAAATGTTGCCGTCGTTGAGAGTCACAACGATGGCAAAACAGTAAAATGTGGCTTATTGTAATCTGAGTGTTACACAGACTACACATTGGTGCATCAATTCCAAATAAAAGAAAACAATGAGTTAAAAACTGTGACCAATGCGTAGTCTAGTTAGAAAAACTTCCTCTTTCCGATACTTACGAAAGCAAGACAGCCAATGTCCAATATAGGGTTTTATTTGGAAAAGCTTGTTTTTACGTTGCTGCCAGTTGGCACAGGGCCGAACCTTCAATACAGGACTACAGTCCATGTATGGAACAGACACAGCGATGATAGCGTCAGAGCAGATAGATTCAGCTGAGGTGTCGGCGAGCTCGTTCCCGCGAATATCAATCGGGCCCGGTATTCAGATAAAACTGGATAGAAGTAGATATTAAAGAGAAATGGGCCAGTCGGTTTTGAATACTGGCTGGAACAGGGTGTGAACTAACGTGAAGTGATTCCAGGGCCAGTAGAGAACTAAGCGAGTCAGTATAAATAGTGTAGTTTGAGTATTGCTTGGCTTCTATGTGATCTAAGGCAAGAGAAATGGTGTACAGTTCAGTAGTGAACACAGAAGTTGTAGAGGGGATTCTGCGTGCAACCACCAAACCACAACAAACCATGGGAGAGCCCACACAGTCACCTGATTTTCAACCATCTGTATAAATAGGAATGAAAGGATAGTTCGAAAGATGTTCAGCAAATAACAGACAGTACGTTCAATCAGAAGTGTCTGCTTTTCTCAATGACTTAAAGATAGGTTACATTTGGGGACTGTAGAAAGCCATGGTGGGATGGGCTGACCAGTGGATACAACAATGTTATTCAAGGACAGACCCAATTTATCCAACTGCGCCTGGATAAGAAGACCAACAGGAGCAATAGCAGATCGTCTGTTTAGAAAAAGTATGGCCCACCGAAGTAGAAAAACACAACCCCAGATTGATCCTCTGGTGAGGAACGAAGTTTCGAAGCATATAGTAAAGAAAGTTACAAACGGCTTAGAAAAAGACAGGACAATAGGCTGGCGCCAGGCATCAGGAAAAATCATTTCTCTGCAAGATTTGGTTAAAAACAAGCAGAAGAATAACAAGAAAAGCAGGTGATAGATGATGCAGCATTTTATAGTGTACATCATCAGGTCCAACCGATGTACAGCCAAACCGATGAAGGACCAGTTTGAGTTCCACTAAAGTAAAGGCCCGATTATAGTCATAGAGACAATCAGCTCAGAAGGAAAGAGGTGATTACTCTACCCGAGTCTTGATGGCCAAGAAGGTGAAGAAAGAGGCAGAAGTGTTAGATACCTCGAAAAGCTTTCACCTAGAGTATCGGTGATGCTCCGGATATCAGCTACTTCCTAGCCATCAGAGAGCAAGATCGAGAGGGGGACAGAATTATATTGACCACTGACCTTTTGAATCTTGTCCGATATGACTCTGGAGCTGGTGGTAAAAGATATGCTGTTTATGAACTTAATTCAAGACTCCTAATGGCTATAACGTCTTATCCACCGAGCATGTGCACGGGTCTACTGGAAAACGATGTGGTGCGAGAGTGTGGATACACTTATGAAAAGTATCCCAGGACTGTTTTTGAGCCTTCCGTGCCATATGGCAGGCAGGATTCCATCACGGATGAGGATATCGTGGAAAACGTGTCGAGGTTTTAGGAACACATTGAGCAGCTGCTTGTTTAATAATCAGTCACTGCTATTACAGTCATCTACTGATGGCAGGATCGAGTTCTGAAAGAAAATTGAAAGTTTGCTTGATCCAGCTTCCACTGGGGGTGTCGACCACGGCCAGTCTCTCTCAAAATTATAGGAAAATGATTACTGCTTCGTGGATTATTGTCAACTATCCATTACAAATGAGGGAATAGTGACGGGGAGCAAATTGAGAGATCAATAGCAATAAAGGACTGACTTGGCGCATGAAAATAAGTAGAAAAACCACTATTAAAAAGTGAAAGGTTGTGATCAGAGAGCATACGCATTAATGAGAGCATCAGACCTTGATGCTCTTATTGATTATATGTCTCTCCAGGTGACAGGTAGAAATAACAAACAGTGATAGTACGATCCAAGGAAACACGGATGGCTACGGCCTCCAAGGGTGTGTCGAGTGGCAAAAACAGGGTGGGAACATGCTGATCAACCAACAGTGCCACCCCTCCATGCACATGTCCATCACACAGCCTGTCATTTCCGTACAAAGAAAACTGCTGAACGGTGACTATATCAGCAGATTTCAGAAATGTTTCCTGTAAGGGAAGACATACTAAATGGTAGGAAACAATCAGTGTTTTGATGTCATTCAGATTAGAACGTAAACCTCGACAGTTCCATTGTATCAAATTGGCCATTTTTATTTATGTGTAGGCAAACTGGGTGGAGAATCCGTTTAAGACCACGTCTTTTTTCTTAACTGTCTTTATTACAGCGAGGTCTATCGACCACCATGGATCCTGTCCTGAATCGATTGTATCCGAGAAAATGTCCTACATAAAACCAAAGGAAGTGGATCTTGAGATTTGCTGGAATGTATGTAAGGGACAGAGATGGGTGTTGAAGTTGATTCATCAACTTTTTTAACTATCCAGGTAAAAAAAAACTTTTCATTTGTTTTGAGAACGATTCTTTTGCAGACACAGTGAGATCTGTCTGCACTCCCACTGTAGTAGTGAAACAAAGTGCAGCAGCACACGTCCGAGATGAAGTGATGGACAGCAATTTTCGAGCTTCAGGGTAAGTAATGCTATGAATCGCTTTCAAATGCTGCACCTCTTTTTGTTCCAACCATTTAGGGTAAGAACAAAAGTAGGATGGGTGAGAGCCATTGTAATTGATGCAATGAGGGTCCATTTCACACTCATAGGCATCATGGTCCTTGCCACCACAACAAGCACATGTCAAGGAACCACAACGTCATCTTCAAGTGACCGAATCACTGACACTGTAAACATCTGAAAGGCTTTGGAGTGTATGGCCGTACCCTGCAATTAAGATAACCTGCCCTGACGGTGGCAGGTGGACGTGGTGATGTAAATTTCAGAATAAGGACATTGGTTGGCATCGTAATTCCATCTTGCGAGTGGAGATACGCCTCTCTGCAGAAACTCCTTAGGTGGAGAAACCTGCGAGAATCTCCGACGCGGAAATGTTCTTCGAATCCCTCACAACAATAACTCCTTGCGATTAATTCAAAGTAGCATGCAAAGTAACCTCAATAGGTATGTTCCCAATTGCCTTTGAATGCAAGAGGTGTTCAGTGTGTTGAAATGTGGATTTTCCACCAATATTTCACCAGATCGAAGCTTCTTTACTGACTTTGGAAAGCCAACAAGTCCCTTCCGAATGAAACAGGGAGGCATTTGCCCTAAAGATTTGTCTGAAAGAGGATATAGTATAAGAAAATGAGGTACAACAAGTGTTACAGATGTTGAAGATTGCTTCTCAGAACCATCAAATTGTGGTCGTTTACATATGGACTGCTTTTTACTATTTTATTTACATTTTTATTTGGAGGATCCATAATAAAAAAAAAATATTTCAGTTCCCACTGACCACACTCACCATGAACTCCTACAAGGGGATGCACTACGATGCCAAACAAGGACACTGCAGCAACGCCAGGGTTTCGTGAGCAGTATAGCTAAACACCAGCATCATATACAACGTCCACAAAACCTGTTGAGAACATCGCATACTGGTACTTGGTTGACCCCTGCCCAAGTAAACCAGCCGATTGACCCAGGTAGGGCAACCCCAAGGCCGCCCGTCTACAGGAATTCAATGCCAAAATGGTGTGTCATGGTTGGACCCATCAACCACCAGGATCCTCTCCTCCCATTCACGGGTCGCCAAGCACGGCAAACACATAAGGAACAAGAAGTGAGGGTGTAGAGACGATGGATAGATTTTGTTGAGGATTTAAGGAGCAAGAAGTGAGGGCGTATAGAAACGATGGACAGATTTTGTTGAGGATTTAAGGAGCAAGAAGTGAGGGCGTACAGAGACGATGGACAAATTTTGTTGAGAATTTAAGGAGCAAGAAGTGAAAATGATAGAGACGATGACAGGTTTTGCTGAGGATTTAAGAAACAAGAAGTGAGAGTGATGAATAGAGACGATGAACAAATTATGCTGAGGATTGTGGGTGGGGAATAAAACAAGTAAAACTAATTGTTGTTGATCTTGAAGCTACAGCGAAACAAATTGAAAAACAAAAGCACAGAATGGATCGCCGAGTAAATCCGAAGTAAATTAAAATACATACCAAGAAAGAAGAATGAATTATGTTTCCACAGTAAAATTTACCAAGTAATAATATTGTGAGAGCTGTTTCGATGAATATGTATTATCCTTATTATTTTTGAACGAGTTATATTTTACAAAAATTGAAACGTTTTCATAATATCATTATAACTCATATCTACAAAGTGTACTGTTACGATGGTGTTGAAGTACGCGTTTCTACCAGTATTATAAAACTGCTATACGTAGTGTGTTATCATAGTGGTGCTGACGTACACGTTCTACCAGCGTGGAACTGATGTAATTATAGTGTGTTATCATAGTGGTGCTGACGTATACGTTCTACCAGCGTGGAACTGATATAATTATGGTGTGTTGTCACAGTGATGCTGACGTACACGTTCTACCAGCGTGGAACTGATGTAATTATAGTGTATTGTCATAGTAGTGCTGACGTACACGTTCTACCAGCGTGGAACTGATGTAATTATAGTGTGTTGTCACAGTGATGCTGACATACACGTTTTACCGGCATAAAACTGACTGAACTTATAGTGTGTTGTCATGGCGCTGTTAACATAAATTATAATGTAATGACTTTTATATTGAACTGTTAGGAAAATATAGGCGTTTGTAGTTTAATGTAATTAGAATACAACCATGCATAGTGTACTCGGATAAAATAATATATTTGTGAGGTGCCTTGTTTACTGTCTGTCAAGATATTACTAAAGTACATAATACAAGGTTATGAGGTACAAATGAAAATTAGCCAACTGTCATTGTGTTACAGACGTACATAATATGCTGGTATGACGAATAAAAACAGTCGTGACGTGCATGTATATATATCATCGTAACAATTTTTCAGCTTTCAACAAATACAACTACCAGTTGACTGTTACTACTAACAGTTCTTATTCATCTGAATCACCAGAGAACAGTTACAGCTACATTAATATATCTAACATAAAACTGTCTACATATGATTATGAAATCACATAACTAGACATGAGATAACATAAATTTTTTTTTTAGTGAGCAAATTTTAGGAAGAACGTGGCTATTGTTAACTGTATTTTTTCGCCTTTGACAGGACATTCAGCAAAAATCATACAAGGACAAGGAAGTCACACAAGTATTAAATCAATAAACATTTCCATGCCTCGCAAAGTTACGCTAAGTCTAAATATTTCGATACTTTTATGAGACGTGTGGTGCATTACGTTTTTATGTAAGTTCGTCAGCAAGTGCAATAAAAAATATCTCAACCATAGTGGAATCGCTAAAACATTCAACTACAAAATTTATTGTGCTTTTTAGGTCAAATGGAGATAGTAATTTTATGGGTATTATATATTATTTTCTGTCTTACATCAGTGAGTATATCAGTTTAAATAATAAATTATAACAGAAACTTAAGAGTTTCGATTTTTCCCTGTTAATGAAAAAGAAAAAATAGTGCAGATTGCTCACATCTAAATACATGTATTAATGAACTGTGGCACGGATGTAGTAAGTACAGTTCTAGCATGCTGGTACAAGCACTGTGATAATGATACGGATTGAATATTTTGACGGTGTAAACTTTCAAGACGTCTTCAAGAAACAAAGGTTGGTGGGCGTAGCTTGTTGACAGACAGATTGCTAGGAAAGGATGATGATATCCCGTAGCAACAAATAACGTGATCTTGGCAGTACTTTTGACTGCCAGGCGTGACTTATGACGGCTTTTAGAGAGATGGGAATGTGAGCCATCAAATGGAAAGCAATGATCCGTTCTTAGTTGATGATTGTTTGCTCTTTATGCCTTGCTATCCGCCCCTGCAACTCTCTGAAGGCTTACTCACCCTTTAATACCAGGCTATCAGAATCGCTCTTCCACTTTCCGCTCGCCCGCACTTACCACAATATAGAATAGAATGGCTGGAGCCACGAAACGGTCGACTTGTGGTAAAAATAAAGATTAAAATGAAAACAGTCCGTATATATCACTCTGTAATGCAGATATAAACTATATACTTCTACATACAAATATGATCTTCAATGAAATTAAATCGATGTAAGAACGACGGCAAATCCCAGAAACAAAATACACACAACGTAATTGCATGTTCAAAGATCAAGTAAACAAGGCACGAATAATATTCCAAGCAAATTTATTCTCTCATTTCAGCTAGCCTGGTCGTTTGGCATTGTTCTAGCACAGGATAGTGGAAGTTAAGTGTGGGTAACATTATTCTCTTACATTGTAACACATAAATCAGACCAAGTTTACTTCGTTGTTTCAACTTTAAGACCGCCTCTTTATCACTTCATTGTTTGTTCCTACAATTCTTCCTTGGTAACTGTGGTAACTACTGAACGAACGTGATTTTTACAAACCCATTGTTGACATGAATATGGCCTTGGTCTGATAGAGTGTTCAGTCAGTTCTTTTGCATAATCAAAACCAGTTAACAGCTGTATCATTCCGCCTTTTAAATAAGTAAAAATAAAACAAATTTCGAAAAGTTGAAATTTCAGTGATTTTTTTTGTTTCTTTACTTCTTTCAAATTTATTTATCTGTTTCTGTGTATGAATTATGCATTATATCATAATTATGATTAACTCCAAAGGTAATGCGAGATAAACATTGACTGCTGTACGAAAACCTACAGAAGGATGGAACTGATGATAGTAGGCGTTAAAGGATAACCCACAGTGGCACAAAACAAATACTTCTTATCAATTCAGATCTCCGTGGCATTACTTTGTGATTAACGTGCCAACCTGCGGACCGGAGGGTTATACGTTTGAATAGCGATATGCTGCTGAATACACTTTAAACTTTAAGTAATTTGTGCGTTAAAACAGCAAGAGTCAGTTTCGGTATCCTGATTAGTTTCAAACACATAGATACACCTCTCTGATCAGCAATTATGAATTAGAAACGCCAATGTTCTGGCCGTTAAGACAACGAGTAGCATAATGTATTGTTCAAGATACAGTTATCAAGACCTAACAATTTAAGTATCAATATGATATTTTATGATGTGTTCTATAAGATTTTAATTTTTACATCTTAGAATAATCACTTATGCTGTTACAGAAATAAGCAATGTTCTTTGCTGTATATCAGCTAACTACATCGTTCTTATCTGCTATTTAAATTCCAATCTTAGAATAATGTCATTTAAGAATTTTAATAGTTACATTTTTTTCTGTGTTAAAAAAACAGGCATGCAGTAGCATTACATAAAACTGATAGAAAAACTAAATCGATTGTTGTACTGTTTGAACTAACACCAAAACCACTATATTACGTAAATATGCTTTTATGCAGTGTATTTTCTTAAAAGTTTTCCGAGTTCGTCTTACAACTGAAGGTATTTTATTTTGCTGTAACAATTCTGGCTTGTTAAACGTTTTCCACTTGCAGCGTTATTACTTTTAATAAAATTGTTTTTATTAAAATAAAGTTATTTTAATATAATAAAGATCAAACAGGCTCTAGCAAGGAGTATTACTTTAAGTTGAAATTTGCGAAACTGCACAGAAAATGGCTAGTTATCTCTGCATTTGGGAAGTGCTTGTAGTGTTACTGCTTTTGATAAAAACGAAGTTATCTTAATGCAGTGGTCAAATAATATCAAACGTTACATTAAAATTTATAAAACTGTTCCCCACTCAAGATCCGGCATGGCCAGGTGGTTAAGGCACTCGACTCGTAATCCGAGGGTCGCGGATTCGAATCCCTGTCACACTAAACATGTTCACCCCTCCAGCCATGGGGCGTTATTATGTTACGGTCAACCCCACTATTTGTTGGTAAAAGAGTAACCTAAGAGTTGGCGGTAGGTAGAGATGACTAGCTGCCTTCCCAATAGTCTTACCATGCTAAATTAGGAACGGCTAGCGCAGATAGCCCTAGTGTAGCTTTGAGCGAAATTCAAAACAAACGAAACCATCCCACAAAAAACACCAATTCTAAGTCTGTTTTTCCTCTTAACATTGTAACACTGTGAAGAATTTATAATGTTTTCGTAACATTCATTTCCATAATCTTAAAAGCTTTCTACAAGACGTATTCATACTCCTTTACTTTTATCTCAGTTCACCAAATCCAAATTGAACCCTCAACAGTTTTCAAAGACGTTTGTTTGAATTAAGCACAACGCTATACAATAGGCTATCTGTGCTCTGCCCACCACGGGTATCGAAACCCAGTTTTAGTGGGTAAGTCCGCAGACATACCACTGTGCCACTGTTCAGAGACAGCAACACATAAAACCTAAATATATGCAAACGCAATATAAAGTTCCAACGGGAAAATGAAAAAAATAGAAATGGAATAATAGATATGAAATGCTCTGATTTTACCTGAGAAACTAAACTTATCTAAACTAAAATTATATCAAATAATCGGTTTATTTTATGAGTAACAGAACAACAGCTTACTTTTTCATCCAGCTTTCCTGAATCCATGCAGAGTATAACAATATTAAACGCTAGTTCACCACACGACAATAGGCCTACTAGCAGAAATACCAGCGTTATGTCTGCGGACTTACACGCTAAAATCCGGGTTTCGATACCCGTGGTGGGCAGAGCACAGATAGCCCATTGTGTAGCTTTGTGCTTAATTCAAAAAAACAAAACAAAACAAAACCTTCGGAAGGATATTAGCCCGCGGTCTTTTATCGAAGTGTTTGACAATTCTACTTAACATTCAATAATGTTCACCATCTATGAGAAAAACGATTTTATTGAAATTTTAGCTCAAAAATGAGTAGTCATTACAGCATTATATTGTAAATTAGATTTATTCAAGTATTTCTTTGTAAACGCATTTGTTCCTCCCCTTCCAGTAAAACAGTCACACCACTAGAAACCGGTTTTCAATACCCGTGTGAGGGGCAGAACACAGATAGCCCAATGTGTAAATTTGTGCTTAATTTCAAATCAAACAAACTCCTTTTTTATAACTCTTATTGGTTGAAGCTGAAACATATAATTTTTGTGGAAATTTCAATTGTTTTATATATTGTTCAGCTATAAAAATACTGCCTGATTATAAAAATATTATGAAGTTATTATCGGTGAAAAGAGGTACAATAGTTTCTAAGATCTGAGTTTTGAACGTATGCGCAGCTAGCTCCATTACAATAAAAGATACGTTAATTGTGTAAATAATTAGGAGACTAACGCAACGTAATATTTTTACAAAAGATGGCGCGACCGTTTAAATCCGTTGGGCCTTTCGCTGTTAACACATTGATTGTTTCAGCTTCATTTTAACGAAATTTAAATTACAAGGTTCATATTACTAAGCAGCATTTAATTACAGCTTGTCATGTAATATCATGTTTTAATGCCATAACTAATTAGTAACGTTACAAAATAAGAGCACCTTGCCTCAAAGAAACAAAATAAAACAACAACAAATGCTTCCATATCCTTATACAACCTGTTTGCACGTCAAGGCATGTCGATATTTAAATTCGTATATATATATATAATAAAATAAATTCGAGTTAAAACGACCATGAATTTCTGTTACAACTTCATCTGATTATCAGTCAGTTAGTTTCCTCACTCCTCACTTTCTCGTGAAGTTATTAGTTACTAGTGTTTCCACGGTACAGGCACCTGGGTTTTAAATAACCTAATTTTTCAAATGATTCCGGATCGTTTGTTTATCGGCTAAAATTTTTATCAAAACATAATTAGACACAAAAGCAGGTGATTGCTGCAACCTTTGTGAAAAGTGGATTCATGACCGACTACAAAACAGGCACCAACATATCGACTTTCAGTAGTTAAGTGTACTGATGTTGTATTGATAAAGCAGTTTTAATACAGGAAAAGAAGAAAATGATTTGCAAGTACAAAGTGTGAATGTGCGGTACTTGTCCTCGATGTCGGCGTGGAATGGTTCAGACCCAAAGGTCAAAATGGCACGAAAAGCATGTGGGAAACAGCTGCTAAGCAAATTAAAGGCATGACAAAAAAAAAGGAAGGACTCATTACGCTATTCCGTTAGAAAGTAATGAAGATAAAATGTCTTCTGAGGATCACTTGGATTTCGTGACATCGAAGAAACGATGCAGATCATCCAAGAATTCAAGTGTGAAAGCAAGACGTTCAAGGTGTTGTTGTTGTATTCAAACTAGACCTAGAAACGATGTCTATTCAATTCAGTAGTTCTTTAGTTTATCCACAGCGACGCCAAACTTTCCAAATAAAGAACCTCGATATAAGGCATCAAGTTTCAGTGCTCTTGACAAGAATAATTGACTGCTTGCTCTTTACATGACTGTATTAAATATTCTATGCGTCATGTTACTCCCAGGAGATCCAGATGGTTTTATGAACATGAATTATTCTCATCTCCTAACAATGTGCAACAAACTGCCAGAGAAACGCTATTCTTATACTGCTGTGTTAGTCGATGGCATTCAAAGAAGTAAAATAGAGAGTGAATGATTGGAGAACAAGATTCTGAAACAGCTAAATTGCATTTTCATCGATTGAAACTTGGATTTCAGCTAGAACCCACAATACGATCTGTCTAGCATTACTGTAAGTGAATTGCACTGAAAGTGGTAAAGTACCATTGATCAAGGTGATGAGAATTATCCCATTAATGCCAACAGTATCTACAGTTGCTATTATGTATTATGAGCACAACTTCTATACGTTTACTATTGTGTACTGTGGGTACACCTTCGAAGTTACAACTATGTATTATGGGTACATCTTCTAAGTTTACTGCTGTTAAAAACTTGTGAGAATGTCACTAAACCTTTCGTAACACTTTGCGTGGAATTTTAGTTCAACCTAATAATTCTAGAAACGGAGTTTTAGCTTATTCCAGAATGATATTATATACTCTGCTGGCCAAAATCTTAAGGCTAATGAACATAAAGAAAAAATATGCATTTTGCGTTGTTAGACTAAACCACTTATTTGAGTATAGCTTCTAAAGATGAAAATAAGAAAAGGGAATATAAAAATAAGAAACTTTTTTAACATTTAATATGAAAAATGTGAGCACTGTTAATTAGCCTAAATACTAGCTGGTTAAAAGTTTAATACTATACCAAAAAGAAGTCCTAAACAGGGTAGGAAATGCCCAACAAGAGGTCTCAATAGTGAGTTGAAAGGTCGTCATTGCGAATAACTTCAAACATTCGCTTTGGCATTGTCGATATAAGCGTTTGCAGAAAGCTTGCTGGAATGTTATTCCAAGTAGTGAAGATGGCTTCACAAAGATCATGCATTGTTTGGAATTGACGCCCATTTCCATAGACTTCCCTTACCACAAATATTTTCAATGGGATTCAGATCCGGCGAACACGCTGGATGGCCATGAAAAAGTCCTTTATCCTGCGAGCATTGTGGACTACAACGTCGTCTTGCTGAAAAATACAGTCATTTCCACACAAGCGAGAGCCTTCAGTCAATAAGTATACTCTCTCCAACATGCCAATGTAGCCAGCTGCTATTTAACGCCCCTGTATAACCTGAAGCTCCATTGTTCCATGGAAGGAGAAAGCATCCCAGATCATGATGGAACCTCCTCCACTGTGTCGTATAGAAAATGGCTCCGGTGGGATATCCTTATTGTGCCAGTAACGTTGAAATCCATCTGGACCATCCAAGTTAAATGTTTTCTCATCAGAGAACAAAACCTTCGTCCACTTTTCTACGTCCCATGTTTGGTGCTACTCTGCAAAGTTAAACCGAGCTATTTCGTGGTGTGGAAGGAGGCGTGGCCTTTGAAGACGTTTACGGTTTTTAAAGCCTTTCTCTCATAGATACCCTCTAATTGTTATTGACCTGCATTCTGTGTCCGTTAGGACCTTAATCTGGCTTGACGATTGGCTGGTGTCTTGTCGGACAACCTGTCGAATCCTCCTGCTCAACGCCAGCGAAATTTTCTTGAGCCGACAACTTGAAATTCTCGTCCCGCATCCCTCAGGGTCTTTTAAGAAATTTTCAACAGCAGTTTTACTTCGCGCAAGCTCACCAGCGATGGCACGTTGAGAGAGACTTTGCTTTTGCAGCTCGACAATTCTGCCAAACTCTGTCAACTTTTTAGCCTTTGTCATGTGTTTACCCAATGTATCACAGGACATGTCAGTGGGAAATGTTGACAAAGCTAATGCCTGAACACAAATGACTCAATTTCGTTACGTGTTTACCGATTAACGCTTCGTTTCAGTATGATCTTAAATTTTTGACCAGCTAGTATTTGAACTAATTTCATAGTGTTCACATTTTTCCTATTAAATGCAAAAAAAGTTTTTTTTTATTTTCCCACTTCTTATTTTAATCTCTAATCAAATAAGTGGTTGAGTCTAACAACGCAAAATACCTATTTTTTTCTTTATGCTCATTGGCCTTAAGATTTTGGCCATCAGTGTATTAAAGTCTGTCATACAGAGCAAATCTTGGGTGCCTGACTCGTGGAAACACTGTTAAAAAACAAACGGTTGGTTGTTTTTAAGCACAGAGCTCTGCTAACCGCTTATATGAAAACCAGATTTTAAACCTGCTGAGCCACTTGGAGGAAAGGGGGATGTAAAAGTCCATATTCAATGATTGAGTTATACAAGACTCCTCCGAATGAAAGAAAAAAACTTACATTTTCATATCTTCCCATACTTTTAAATGTTGATTTGTGCAGTTATCGGGTTTCCTGTGGTGAGATGTAAAGTTTATCATGTTCTTAATTAAAAACGTTCATACCACGTATGAAAACCAATCAATGACTACGCCATCAATAAACTGTTGTAAGTTATAATTAGATTCTAACCTGTAAAGTTATATCAAATAAATCAGGGTCAACAAAGCATCGCAACAGCTGCTATAAGGCGCTATTATTACCTTTATTACCTGAATCAGTGGGTGATTTATTGCCTCAACCACTTGAATTGAGTAGCGTGTTTTCCTGTAATAGTTACTGAGACACAGTTCGCAAGCCTTCTGCATGCGTTATTACTACGATTACCTACAAGTAACAGTTATTCACACGTGTGACAGATGGTTAACAAGAACTGTAGTTTTCTCTCCCTTCAACAGAATTTGTTGCTCACCAACTCAGATCCCAACTGCTTCCCCGCTCCGGTCCTCCCTGTTGCTTCACGTTCACCTCTAATGTATCTTCTACATTGCCAGAGAACGGATGATTGATTCATTAACCTTCAGTGATTGTGCCCGCACAGTGTAAGAGAGACAGTTGAGGTGCTCCGTCATCTGCTGTCGAACGTTATGCTAACAGGAAATCATAGATTGCTTACTGAAATAATGGGGTTCATCCCGTGGTGCTTCTTGTATGAGGTTATCACTGGTGCGTGAAACTTGCTTGTCTGGGGGAAACGTGTGCACAGACACTGTTCAAAGTAGGTACAGCAATATATAATCTAGTTACGAGTCTATTTCTGCTTGTTTATAAATATTTCAGAGCAGGTACAACAATACAAATAGGAGTCGATTTTATAAATATATGCATATCTTCGAGATCTTGAACCTGAAAAATTCTTGCATTATCAAAAGAAAATAGTGGATTTGGTTTTGAATGATTTTAAATGCAAAGTTACTTAAGGGGTCATGTGTATTTTCCCCACCACGATATCAAAACCCAATTTTTAGTGTTGTAACACTTACCACTGAGCCATCGGTGTCAAGTTCATTAAGCCTCTAGTCGGCCCTGTTTCTTAACAATCATTATCAACAGCAAACTTCAAACCACTAGAGACAAGTTTTATCTACTTGTCTGTATGGTATTTAACAAAGAACATAAACGTGTATATAAATTATCGACAAGCGTTGAACAGTTAATATTTCACTATAATTACAAATTTAATATCACACAAGTTCTTACACACAGCAGCCTTTAACAGCGTTCATTAGAAAGTAACTATAAGAAGAAGTTCCTGAAGAGATCAGAAATAGATTTCTTACACTTATGCACGTACACCTACTGCTGATGTCATAATCCCTCTAATGATAGATGTCTAAATTCGAGCACCAGATGCACAGGGAAATTCCTAAAGAAATTGATATAATTAAACATGAGAAAACACTGTATGTTTTATTTTTAACGAATTCAAACATACGTACCTATGACCGTATTATTGTAGCAGTAGAATCATTCCATTGTATTTAACTTTAGTTAATATTCTAGAGAAAAGAACCGTTTTTCCAATTATTCAGCGGCTGGTTGGATTGGCAGTAGCAACGCTATTGCTCTGAGTTGCTTTTAACTTTTATGTAACCACACATACAAGGTTTAAGGGATATAACACTAGTCTGAATGCATCCACTTACATAATGATTTCTTATTCTTTGATAAATTAGTTTCACAGTTGTGTGCAGAGGGCGTTACGATAGCTACCTCCATGAATTATGACTTTTCCATTACTAACCGTTTAGAGGAAAGTTCCACACTTCACTGAACACTTTCTTCTATTTAATGAGGCTAATTTTATCAGCTAGAAAAGTTGCTGAAGTTTAAATGTCGAAACGAAAAAACTGGAGAAACTCAGTGAATTTGTTTTACAATTTCCTGCGCCAGTGCACTGTTCGGGGTTGAAAATTTCCAGATATCAAACATGCAACACAACTACCTTTTTCAAGTTCTTGTTTCCAAACAGTTACCAATGGACATTAGCCAAAACTTTGTTAAATAATTATCATGACAAATACAGATTTCAAAGTATTATTACGAAATTAATTGTGGTAGAGGTAGGTTAAATAAAGCATTCATCAGCGGATAGGGAGTTGATACATACCGTCTCATATGAAAGAATACAGCTTAACGGCTAATCAACGTAAATTGTAGGATCAACTGCTCAATATAAAACAAAAAAACAAATAATCTTACACGAAGATCAAAGTTTAGGATTATTTAATCAGAAAATGTTTACGGTAATTTAATCCCTATTAATTACGTTTGTTTGAAGTTAAGCACAAAGTTACACAATGGGCTATTTGTGCTTTGCCCACCACGGGTATCGAAACTCTGTTTCAAGCGTTGTAATCCCGTAAGCATATCGCCGTGCCAGTAAGAAGGTCGTATTAATTACGTTATGAATTATTCTAAAGGTAAAATGACGATTATATGTTTGAATACAGTGTAAATAGCAGCGTTGTTATCGTTTTGACATTTTGTAATTTAAAGTAATTTGGTTTACTAATGTGTGACACATTACAACACTACTAAACATTTTGGACAAATTGAACGTTTGAAACACACAACAATCACCACAAAATAGTATGTTCAGAAGACGAACAATACTCTTAAAATATCTATAAAAAACGTATTTTATTTGACACTTCAGTTTGTCCATAACAGCTGTTAATGTATCACAGTGCTGATTTATATGATAATTAACTTCCTTTGATCAGAAGTTCTTGACAGTAGACCAACATAAACAAATTCCAATAGTTTCAACTGTAAAAGCACTTAACGACGAAAGTGATACTTATTTAATCAGTTGAACTTACAAAATATGTTAATTACTTTTATTTATGCTACTTTCGAAACCACGAAATTGTTTGTTTTGAATTTTGCACAAAGTTACTCAAGAGCTATTTGTGCTAGCCGTCCCAAATAAAGCAGTGTAAGACTAGAGGGAAGGTAGCTAGTTACTATCACCCACCGCCAACTCTTGGGCTAGTGGGATTGACCGTACCATTATAACGCCCCTACGGCAGAAAGGGCGAGCATATTTGGTGCGAACGGTATTTGAACTCGCGACCCTCGGATTACGAGTCGAATGCCTTAACACACTTGGACATGCCGGGCCAAAACCACGAAATAATTCTGTCGGTAACGCCCACGTTATATTATCTTACTGTTAGTTTGCTTTGTTGAACTTCGCGCAAAGCTAATAGAGGACTCATCTAAGCTAGCTATCGCTAATTTAGAAGTCATAGAGACAAGAAGGAAGGCTTTTCTTTTAACAAAAAATAATTGCTGTCTTAGACTTGACAAGGTGACCATATTCAAAGTCGCGACCAGCATATTACGAGTCGAGTACACTACCAAGCATATATTACTCTAAATTGTCAGGCTCTTCTCGATACACTTAACTCGGAACCTAATTGTGATATGAATGGCGCTTGAATTAAAAATGCTAATAATCTTTAAATTTATAAAGTTCCACACCATCTACTTTCTAAATTCAGAAGTATTTAACTAACTTATAAGAACACAGTTTTATCTTCACTAGATAATAATAATTGCTACTTTCTACCTTTAAATTATAAAACAAACATTTTCTACTCTACAAGATTTCTCAATCAAGGTCACACGGATCAACGAGCACTGACCTTTTCTGCTATTGACTTTTTACTGAGTTACACTAGTCAATTTCAGTCTTTGGCTGCTCACTGTTTATTGTTCTCACCTCGTGCAACTGGCCCCCCAGTGGCTCAGCGGTATGTCTGCGGACTTACATGCTAAAATCCGGGTTTCGTTACCCGTGGTGGGCAGAGCACAGTAGCCCATTGTGCAGCTTTGTGCTTAATTCTAAACAACAACAAAACAACAATCATGCAACTGGGCTTTTAAATTTATAGTTAATGCAAATCTAAGGCATTTTGTAATTTCTTGGTGCTCTGTTGTTAAGCAGATTAACTTTTATACAAACCAAAAAGAACAGTTTACGATATTTTAGCACCATGAAAAAGCCTCTAAGTAATTAAATATCAATGTTATATTACTACTGTCAGATGACATCACAAGTTTAGAAAGCTCTAAATTCTGAAGTATGTAAGTATGTAATTAAGAACATTCATTGAAAATACACTTACCGTTTCGCTTTGTTCACCTTTAATTCAAATAGTGAAAGATGTTATATTAATAATCTATAAATGCCAGTATGATAGTTCCGACATAGCTAAGTGGTTATTGCATTCGAGTCGCAATTTGTGGGTTGCGGATTCGAACCCCACCAAACATGATTGACATTTCAGTCGTAGGGGCGTTATAATGTTATGTTGGTAAAAGAGTAGCCCAAGAATTGGCGGTGGGTAGTGATAACTAGCTGCCTTCCCTCTAGCCTTACACTGCTAAATTAGAGAAGGCTAGCGCAGATAGCCCTCATGTAGTTTTGCGCAAAAAACAAAAAAGCTATTTTGATACATCACTTTAAAAATTATTTATTCTAGAACGTTTGTATATTTTCTTATAACAATGCCACATCGATTTATTTGCTGTGTTTACCGAGAAGAATCGAACCCTTGATTTCAGCATTGTGAATTCAAAGACTTGCCGCTGTTCTACCGAGAGACGATTTGAGAGCGAAAATCTTGTGTTACAACAAAACAAATGAATTATCCATTGACACACTAAGTTTGCTATAATATATATTCATCGGAAAAAAATATACGCATAGATGTATTGAACATTAGCGTGGTTTACAAACAAATGTAATATACAAAACAGTTTGTTGTTTTTTTGTCTATTTCAGACTTTCGCTTAAAGTTACACAAAAAGGCTGCATAATATAAAATATACCTTTCTGAATACCCCGATTACATTTAGTTTTGGGCACTTTTTGAGTTTAAGGTCAAATGGATTAAAATCGAAATACCAAGGTATGGCATAGCATAGCTTAATTTTGAGAAGACAAACTACAGGCTAGTCAATACCTACCTTCCCACAATTCTCTTATTATAGCCCACCCATGGTCTCAAAATGTGGAACATATTTTGGAGGAAACGGGTCGCGAACCAAGGATCATAGTATTCACAATCTTGACATGCTCAGATATATAAAAACTGTTTAGTGTATATGTTATTGTTCAGATTATTTTATGATTGTTTTGTTTTATTACAAGAGAGTTAAAAGCAGAAGATTATTGGAAGTTGTGTTTGCAATTCGTTGATGTAGAGAATAAAGCGAGCAGACGATTTAGTAGTTAACATATAAATAGTATGGGATGAGCGGGAAACAGCAAACAGACAAACACAATAGCAGAAGAGACTAAAGTCACGACTAAGGAAGTTCGGCGTGAACCTAATTCCCGTAGAAATCACAGGCTTAGAGAGCAATATAGGCATAATGTCTAATATGTTAGAGATTTGTTTTGTTTTGGATTTTATAGAAAGCTGCACGAGGGATATTTGCGTTAGCCGTCTCTGGGATATTCTTTTACGAGCTAATAGTGTGATTGATCACACTTTATAACATCCCCATGGATGAAAAGGCAAGCATGTTTGGTTGGACGGGGATACATTTGGAGGAAACTAAGAGTCATAAAAGAGACAAGAAATATTATTTATTCTATCAAGTCGAGTTCTGATGTAGCTGCGCCAGCCTGAGTGCATCTTAGCCAAAGGAACAGACGATATCTAAAGAACGAGGACCATACGATTACTGGAAGAGCAATACACGACCATAATAACTCGCGTCACATTGTATGTGAATTATATACGGAATACTAGTGTGATATAAATAGAGAAAGGTAGTTCTGCTGTCAACTCAAATTCTAAAGAAATTGAATAGGTGTTAGTAGACTTTTGACAATAATGAGAGGACAATAGAGTGTTTAGGATATGTTCATGTGTAAAGAAGTTGTTGTACAAACCTCAACTAGTTCGAATATATACATTGTTTTGAAAACAAGAAGAGTGAGTGCCGTTCGTTGAATTAATTGGAAATTAGTCACAGGCACCTGCTGTAGAAGAATTCTAAACCCATCAACAACACATTATATATTTATACCATCAAAAGTATAAGTTAAAGCTGTTAACTGATAAATGGCGAACACAATCCTAACATCTGACAGCGACGTTGTATCGTACTATAACTTCTTGTTAAAATTCGCTGAAAGCTAATTTGAGAAACAAGTAGCTGAAGTGTTAATACTGTTATTAATCTGGTTCTTCCACAGCCATAAAACGAAAACGTTTTATTCACACAGATGAAGTTCCAAACAGATTTTTAAAAAAATTACAAATATGTTTTTATTTCTTAAAGAATTGGTCTGTTTTATATCTTATCGTCTGTGGACCATTTGTCTTTGTTGTACACATCTATGAACACGATAGGTCCGATCTCCCTCTGTCTTGTGATTACGTTATTATAGTTGACTGAGTAACAACGTTAAGTGTAACCGTATAACCAGACCATGTAATAATGTATTCAACATCTCATTTATATTCATGTAAATTATTCAAATTGGGTATACTTTCCCACCAAGTATGCACAAACGCACAAACATATATTTTCCCTCTACTTGTTTTTCAATTCTTTCCTCAAGCTGTTTCTTTTTCTTTTTACTTATTGAATTATAACAGCAAGTAAGACTAAAACAGACGGTTTAAACGAACAGCTGCTATCTAACTGCTATATACCTTAATAAAAAACAATAAAAATATTAATTAAGTCAATATCTTGAATGACATATACAAATGTACTTCTATTGCGAACATATGTAAGTGTATCTTAATGAAAGTTCTATATATTATATATACATCTAAATCTTTTTTCTTTTGTTTTCTAAAGTATTTGAATTCAACTTCTTTTTCTTGTCGCAACTAACGCTTCCGAGTCAGCTTAAGTGATACATAAATCATCCCTTGTGTTTTTAATATACCATTCACTATCGGCTGGGTCCACATGTTACATTTTATTGAAAACACTCTTTGTGGGCAATTGACCAAAGTTTAGTTTGGTTTGGGTTGTTTTGAATTTCGCGCAAAGCTACACGAGAGCTATATGCGCTAATCTTCCTTAATTTAACAGTGTAAGACTAAAGGGAAGGCAGCTAGTCATCACCACCCACCGCCAACTCTTGGGCTACTTACTCTTTTACCAACGAATAGTGAAATTGACCGTAACATTATAACACCTCCACGACTGAAAGGGTGAGCATATTTATTGTGATCGGGATTCGAACCTATGGCCATCGTATTACGAAGTATTGAATTGAAAAGCCCATTTTCTATGAATTTTACCTAGCTTGTCTTTAAATTAAATTATGTACGGTTAGATAGGTTAAATATGTGCTAACAAGAAATCCTTACTCTTGAAACCCGTGCAGTCCAAAAGCTAGCAACCGGTTTGTTAAAATGACTTGAATATGATTCTTCGAAGCTTCTAAAATCATCGCTTAGTATAAAAACGTTCGGGTTCACTGATACATATTTCGTTTAAACATTATAAAATAGAAAGAGAAAGGGTAACAGAAATGTTAAAAAGCAACAACAACATTGATTTACCAAATAAACTTATTTTCATTATACAATACACGGCATGTTTACATTTCTCATTATTCAACAACCAGTTAATGAAATGGTAAACACTTCTTTCTTATTGCTCAATAACTAATTAATAAAATAACAAACGCTTCTTTCTCATTACTTAACAACTAGTTAATAAAATGACAAACACTTCCTTCTCATCACTCAACTACTTAATGAAATGACAAACATTTCCTTTTCATCACTCAAGAACCTGTTAATAAAATAACAAACACTTTTATCATTACACAACAACTAGTTAATGAAATGACAAACACTTCTTTCTCATTACTTACAACTAGTTAATGAAACAACAAACACTTCTTTCTCGTAACACAACAACTAGTTAATGAAATGCCAAACAGTTCCTTCCCATTACTCAACAATTAGTTAATTAAATAACAAACACTTCTTTCTCATTACTTACAACTAGTTAATGAAATGATAAACACATCCTACTCGTCACCCCCACTCTTTCTCCCAAATAACGCTCTACAGTCATTCTCCTAATAACGAACATTGAACTGATCTTGGTATTCTCTAATTATTGATTGTTTCTACACTTCCAAATCCTGGTTAGGTCATTACCAATGAATATTAGAACACATAAAAGAAACAAGATGAAGAATCCTCAAATACTGAGAGAATAGGCTGAGTTCAAGAACATATACCGTGTTTATAGCGTTTAATTATCATGTTAAACAATATATAAAGCAAGGTTTCTTCAGAATTGACACGAACAAGCTTAGAAAACAGATAGCAGGTTGAGCATTTTTAAAATGATTTATCCGTTTTGTAAATACTTATTAAATTGGAATCATCACTATTATTTACTGCATCGCGACTGGTCATGATTGTTGACTAATGGGTCCCTAGCCAAAATAAAGAACAAAAAGAGGGGTTGAGACCCTCTGAAATAAAACATTAGTGTACTGAAAGAGACGTGAAAAAACTAACAACACCAAAAATAACTTATCTCAACTGCTGGCCTACGAATCTATTGAGTTGAGATGCATAACGCAATGTTCTAACGAAACATTTGCAAAGTGCCGACAAAATTCTTGCAACGAATTATAAAATTACTCGCATTTTCGTTACTTTCAATCCCCTCCGCAATAAGCAATAACCGCTTTGTTCCAATATCTTTCCCTTCCTTCCAGGGTATAATCTCATTTCCCACCAAACCATGCGCAGAACCTTCCAAACCGAGTGTTAAGAGTGCATTCGACCGGAGAAAGCTGACTTTGGCCTCAAACAGAGCTTGTAGTTTCTACAATGCGGCAGAAAGAAAACAACACGCACTTTTTTTTTCCAATGATGGCTTCACTAAGGAAGTCTGCTTGGATTGCTGCTTCTCTTATTACAGCATTTAAGCTCCACGATTTCAATGCCTTATTTTGTTTTCTAAGTTTTCACTGGATAGGGGTGGTGGCATTAAATCATCGAGTTATACAGACAGTCACAGTTTATATTTAATTCTATGGGTCAAATAACCCAAAGCGTTTCCACTAATGAACATATGTTGATAAAAAAAAATCATTTCTATTTAGGGAGAGGAGTGTGATTTTTTTAATACAGTAGAATCGACAGATTATTCTATTCTATTTTAATGGATCAGGAAAACTACAATAATATATTTAAAAGTCCGGTTTTTGTAATTCAAAACGTTAACACACCATAAATGATATATATAGATTTTTAAAATAATCAGAAGCGACCAATCCGAGCCTCTACTTATCAAAGGTCACAGCGCCAGCTACAACTGCACAGAATGATTAAAGGACAATTAGCACTTATAATATTATAGGTGTAACAAATCAACACCACTGTTATAATGTAAATCACTCATCCATTAATTCATTGTCATGCAAATAAAGCATTTATTGACGAGTAATGTGACCTGCAATGCAAATGAAGTCATTCAGCCATCGTTACACACACACACACGTACATATATATATCACATGGCGCTCTTACATAATTTTGTCACGGTTGTCACACAAAATACGGTGTTTAAAGTGCTCCATTTTCTTCAGGAAACAAGGCTTGGCTACAAAGTAGACATTTGTATGTTACACACATGTAGAGTCGTCCTATGATATCACAATAACTGCTGTAAAGTGCTTATAAGTGTCTTGAAAATGTCATTAGCAGAATGTGTAACTGGTCTCAAATAAATTCTGCAATTATTTGAATGATGTACAAGACAAACACTACGTACAACACAAGCTACTTTAGCTCGTGGTAATTGTAGGTACGGTACCTGCTGCAAGACTGAACCGTATATTCAGCAGTCGCCGTTGGACAGTGTGTTAATATACAGATAGTCATAACACAATCACCACAAAACCAAAAAAATACTAGATGTCGAAGGAAATGTTCTTTTCACAACAAAGAACGAACGGCTCATCTGCAATAGTGTCATGTTATGTGGAGCGAAGAAATATTCTTGTTACAGCGAGTATTACACGATACTCATTACAGCGGGTGGTACATTGTTATATCAAGTCACACTTTAACCAGCGACAATAGAACACATGTTCACTCGTCTGGACAGAAATAATCTAGGTCTACATCCACCATCACCATCACTCGCTCGAGTCGTAATCTGAGGATTGCGGGTTTGAATCCCCGTGACATCAAACATGCTCGCCCTTTCAGCCATGGGAGCATTATTATGGTACAGTCAATCGCACAACTAGTTGGTAAAATAGAAACCCAAGAGATGGTGGTGGGTGTTGATAACTATCATCTAGTTTCACACTGCTAAATTAAGATCTGCTTGCACGGATGTGTAGATATTTCAAGATTCAAAACAAAAAGTTTTGTAATTCTGACTTTTTTGTTTCAATACTTTTTGTAGCATTAAAAATGTCTATATAGCTGACGTATATAACAATCCTTGCTTGTCTTAGTATAATTATTATACTTGTCAATAATTCTAAGTTAACTCTGTGTATCTGTTTTGACTTTAACTAGTAGATGTACGATAATTTTTATCTTTGTCCTGAAGTCGATAACTAGTGTATATCTAATGACCTTTCTCTGCTGATAGGGTCAGTTAAAGTATATTACAAACTTAATAATAGGCGCATAATATCCAATAACAAATAATATTTGCCCAGCATGGACAGGTGGTTAAGGCACTCGACTCGTAATCTGAGGGTCACTAGTTTTAATCCCCGTCGCACCAAACAAGCTCGTCCTTTCAGCTGGTCATTCCCACTATTCGTTGTTAAAAGAGCAGCCCGAGAGTTGGTGGTTGGTGGTGATGAGTGTCTGCCTTCCCTATAGTCTTACACTGCTAAATTAGGGGTGGCTAGTGCAGATAACCCTCGTGTAGCTTTGCGCAAAATTAAAAAAACAAACATACCAAATTATATTTATAACTCGTGTTCTCTTTCATGCTTCATATATGTAAAACGCAGTTTCATATATGGCCATAACGAATTTTGATATATGTATGCTATATGTATTACAAAAAAAAAATTTGTAAACTGGACAACAACTGTTTTCAGCTCCCAACAACTTTGGTGTGATTCACCTAAGATTGTGACCACAGGTCTGACAGAATAATGTGACAGATATTTGTGCAAAGCTCTTCGAGGACTATCTGTGCTAGCCTTCCATTAATCGAAAGTGATATAATAGAGAGAAGACAACTAGCTAGTCAACACCATCTGTTGGGACGCTGTCGTCACAGAGAAAGGTGGGATCCGACCGTTATTCATATGAAGCCCCTACGGCCTTAAAGTACTTAGCTGGATTTTCACTATGATACCTTATATTCTTAACAACTTCTACCAATATTTTAGCACGTGAATTCACCTGTTAATGTACACACCATGTTCAGCCTCAAAATAACCGTGGAAAAAAAGGGGGAGGAGATTTTGAACCGTGAATTAATAAGAAAATCACACTGAAATACACCTCAAGGCAGCTCCACAGTGGAACATAGATACGTGTGCAGAGCACAGATTGCCCATTGTGTAGCTTTCTTCTTAACTCAAAATAAAAAGAAAGATCGAAACACTGGCGGTTAAAATAACACATTAGATAATAATGACTTTTATCCTTCCACAAAGGCAAAACATTATGCTATTATAAAATCAAGAGAGTGTTTTTTATAACTATACAAGCGCCATGCACTTTCTTGAAGACGAAAAACCCACTTGAAATAAAAATGTATCTCAGAACGGCTGGTATGGGTATTAACACTTTTATTCATAAAAGTGTTGCATACCAGCCGTTCTACACTTTGTTACTGAAACAGTAGAAATTCTGGTTTGACAATAACGTTAAAGTTTGAGAGAATAAGTCTTGCACAAACACACAGAGAGGTCGTATGTAGAAAGTTTATATTCTTCATAATTAATCAATAACAGACAAAGGTGTCCGTCTGTTCACCTCCCACATACTAACGATAAAAGTTAACTACATAAACACGTTAATTAACTCTCAAAATACAATTTTTTCCATTAATGATTTTGTATAATACACTGTCAAAACCAATATCCCTGCAGACTGTTAAAACAAGCAGTGGGGCTGCGAATGCAGCAGCTAATAAGAGGTCGTTATGCAAACATTAACAGCGATGTGATCAAGTGCGCGAGGTGTAAAACAAGACGTGAAATCGAATACTCGATATTTGAGACGCATATAACTACACTGAAAAAAAAGTTAGTGGCTATCTATTGAACTGATCACATTTCATTTACAACTGTTGATAAGATAAGCACTAGCTTTGCGCGATACCGCGCTTTGAGAAGACAGAGCGACTCGAAACAGTCAGGATTTCTGACGATTGTAAAGCGCAGACATGCATCAGTGCTGGAGTGAACACATCACAGCTTTTTTTTCCCTCGTTGATACCAACGATCCAGCGCCTGAGTTATTAAGTAGATCCATCTCCATTGTCATTAAAACTCTGAATAATAAGATGGGTTAAATGCATGAACAGAACAACTTACCATCCCACGGTGAAGAACGCGAAATTTCACACTTCAGAAAGAGACGGGCAGTTCTTCAACGGAGCAACAGCGACCCATGCCGTTCTACGTTCTGATACAAATTGTGCGCTGAGACTGTTGGTGCGAGGTTTATGCGTGCACTGCCTACTTCAAGCGTGGGTGGACAAGGGGCGTCCCAAAAGTTCATAAGTTCTATAATAAAATGCGATGAATGTTTAGTCAATTAAATTATGATTTCCCAAATGCTCGAGTAAGTAGGATTTTGCTCAAATGGTATTGCTTTGTGCATATTTTTTTAAAGTTATTTATATTGTGAACATGTTAATACCGCCAAGAACTAATATTCTTGCTTGACGTTTGTTTGTTTTTGAATTTCGCGCAAAGTTACACGAGAGCTATCTGCGCTAGCTGCCCATAATTTCGCAGTGTAAGACTAGAGGAAAGGCAGCTAGTCATCATCGCCAACCGCCAACTCTTGGGCTACTCTTTTGCCAACAAATAGTGGAATTGACTGTAACATTATAACGCCCTCACGACTGAAATGGCGAGCATGTTTGAAGTGACAAAGCTTCAAACCCGCGACCATTTGATGACGAGTCGAGTGCCTTAACCTCCTGGTTATGCTGGACCAGTCTTATTTGACGTAACTGAGCTACAGAAGATAACGACTATACACAAATACAACCACAACAGATATTTTATTATTATTATTACAAATAACTTTACAATAAAAATATTAATGTTTTGCACGGTGCAGGTAATTAACTTGTCCAAAAATAAAATTTATTTTGATCTTATGCCTTTTATGCAAAGCCACTCGAAACACTGGCACCCCCACGCCTATATTTTGAAATAATCTAAAATTAACAATTCTCTCCGAATGAAAGGTTTTGTTATAAATATCAACACTTATTCCGATGCATACACATAAACATATACCAATATGAAACATGAGTCAGGGTAATACCACGTTGCCACACTTCACTCTACTCCACTAATATTCGACCTGAAGCTCCGTAGAGAACCCCTTCAACACACGCAACTCACTAAATAACTAAATTAATACTGCTATGTAACGCCCACTAAATTGATGTATGCTTTTATATATTTGCTAACCTCGTGTAGTGCTACCTTTTAATTCGTATAGTTTCCTTAAGCTAATATTTTGTATCAACTATTTCTCAAAATACTCATAAAACATGAGATTGAAGTGATTGTGCATAGTACTTCAAATGCATGTTTGTATAGGACATATTTAGTTAGTTTTTGAAATTTCTAATGAACAAAAAATTAGAAAGTGGAAACAATTGTATATAAAAAGGAAAATTTTTCACGTAATGTTAAGGTGTTCTACTCACGGCGGGTATCGAACTTAGATTTCTAGCGTATTAATCCTTCAGACATACCACTGATCCCTCCGAATGGGCATTTTTACAGTGAAGAATGTGACTGTTTATTTTAAATACTTTAAATAAATCTGGATTAAAAACAAAACGAATTTATTTTTCACAGATAGTTTTATATAAAACTATTGTTCAGTTATTACTGTCAAGAATGCCCAAATACTTTTAGAAGAACAAGCATCCTACGTAAACAAGTAATATCTGCTTTCTTAGACTTATTGTCCAGTTAGTTGGCTCCTCAGTGTCATGGCGGCAAGTCTATAGACTTATAATGCAAGAATTCAAGTTTCGATACCCATTGTGGAAACAGCTTTGTGTTTCATTACAGACAAAGAACACCAATTAGTTTATCGGTTAGTATTATCTTTCCATGCCAGATAATGCTTTTCGACGTATCGGATACTATCTGAGAATTGCTTTCGAGCTTGTCCCCCCTAGTTCGGTGGTTAGTCTACGGATTTACAATGCTAATATAAGAGGTTCGATTTTCTTTGGTAGACTCAGTAGAGAGCCCGAGATGGCTTTGCTAATTCCTTTCGAACCTACAAACCGTTACCAGTGTCTATAATTATAATTCGATAGCTAGATATTCATTGTTAGGGTCGTCGCTATTCATAAAATATCATTGCAACCCACAAAAAAATTAGATTTGTCTCCATCAAAATTTTAAATTGCCCCCTCCCACCTGCAGTCAAGAAAAGTTGATCCATGACTGTTGCTAGTGACCAGTGGTTTGAATGCGTACCAATAATAATAATAAATACAAAACTTTTGATCACTTACGTACAATCGACTGACAAACGTTTTGTAACGACGTCAATTACCGTGTTAAAAGCATTGCTTACTTACTCCTAATGTGGGATTTTTATTCATTCTATTTTAGACTACTTGCTTGTTTTTTTGTTGTTTATTTTAATTTCGAGCAAAGCTACATGAGGGCTACTTGCGCTAGCAGTCCCTAATTTAGCAATGTCAAACTATGAAAGGCAGCTAACTAGTCATCACCACCAACTGCCAACTCTTAGGCTACTCTTTTACGAACGTCAATTTATAACGCCCTCACGATTGAAAGGGTAAGCATATTTGGTGTGACGATTATTCGAACCTGCGACCGTCCGATTACGAGTCTAGCACCCTAATAATCTGACCATGTCGGATCTTCTATTTTAGAAGTGTTCTCTCTTTCAGTCTGTGAATACAATAAAAATATTTCAAAATGTTTATTTAACAGATAGCTATAAGTGTTCGCGTTTTCATTTTTTATTTTTCTTTACAGTTTTCATCCACTCGTTTATAAACCTACATATTTGTTTTTCATAAAGTACACTAAACTGTATTCATGTAACTAAAGATTATTTTTTTTATTGAAGGTACTTGTCTAAAGTAATACACGTACGTGGTGTGCGCCTTAATTTCCTGCGCTAATACATTCCCAGTTGTTCCCTTATAGAGATTCGAACTACTTTATTGAAAAATAATGCTTAATGAACTGTAGATGTTCCATTTCCTGATGGTTAAGAAAAAAGAAATAACGGAAAAACCAGTAACAGTGACAGTCATTAAAAACACTGTCACTCGACACACTCCAATGGTCATCACCATAGCAACTTATTCCAAACATAAATCGGAGTCACTGATGGTTTGATTAGTCACAATGAAATGACGTCATTTTTATAACACCCGTTAATTGGTTCCGATCTTTCTGTTTTAAAATCTGGTTTGCTCATAATTTTAATAATTTTAAGCAAAACTAAGACCGCGAAAGATCTGTGGTCAAAGTTTAGTTTCAAGACCAGCTGGTCATGACGACGGCAAAAAATGGTTTTGGTTTATTTATAGGTTTATAGTATTTACATATTTTCCGTTTTGTTGATTGGTGGCAAGTACTGGATAATATTTTTTTTACAGAAAATCTTGTGAAATGAGTCATTTCCAAGAAATAAGAGAGATAATAAGAAAAAAAAAGTGAAGAAAGATACAGATGATAGACTGAGCAAACTGACCAGTTATGTTTAAAACCCAAATCGATGCTCAATTAATTTTCAGGGAAGATGGTGATTTATTCATCTATTCTCACGTTTTTAATGTTCGGGAAGAACGGGTCGATTTTCACTGATCATCATCATTTGTTTCTTAATACATACACTCCGCCCCCTCCGGTAACTTGTCCTAGCAACATAACTGAAGTTAAGTTTGAATGTCACTTGTTCAAATCTTCGTTAATTGTGACACACTCATAATTTGCTAGGCACGTGCTCAACAAGAATATCACAGTTTTCAAGCACACTCCGCTATTCGAGAGTTTCATTAGATTAGGTTCCCCGTGTTTAACAGCAGGTAATCAGGAGGCTAGAGAAAGAAATATCGGACAGCGTTAATGAGCTTACATGACCACCCAGATTATCGTAGTATTTCAATATTCCGAGGTACTACATATGGCACTCATTAATTCAAACATAACGTGTTTTTGTTTTGTTTTTTACACACTTTTCCACTACAACACCCAGAAACAAACTCAGAACAATGGAACTACAACTACCTTTTAAACATTACTTACATCGATCACGACACTTCAATTTTGAAGTTATATTCAAAATCATCAAACCTAAATTAACCTTGAAATACGTCAGTTCAGTTCCTGGTAGTTCATTGATCAGTTTGAGGGTCTACTGTGCTTATTATTGGGTTTAGATTCCAATACTAAGCACAAAACTGATAGAACATTGCGCTTAGCAACAAACAAACAAACGACACTTCAGTTTTAAGGTAAAAATTAAAACCACAAAATTTCAGCCAGCTTTTATAAATCCGAAAGTCACATTTGAATAAAGGGTTTTTAACTGCATTTTTAATACGCTTGTTTATTCATAAGCACAGAGGTACATAGCAGATGAACTGTCTGCGCTGTCCTTTGCAAGTATCGAATTGTAAGTTTTAGCATTTATAAGTCCTCACATTTATAACTTTTAAGTATATTCTGCTCTTTAGTAGTCTTTTGGTATGTGTTTAAATATATTTGATAACCTTATATATGCTGTCAAATATTATTATTTGATGCGACTTGAGTAATCCAAGGGTTGGCAGCGGGTGCTTTTGACTATCTGCCTCCAATCTGACCTACCAGTTCAAAACCAAGTACAGCTATATGCAGATAATCCTTTGTGTAGTTTTGGGGAAACATTTTTTAAACAACAAATTAATTTAGTTTTTTAACATCACGAGACAAATTAACATAGTTTTACTTCTGCTTTTTCAATTTTGCGGAAAGATACATGACTGCTATCTGTCCTTAATTTAGTAGTGTAAGACTAGAGGAAAGGCAGCTAGTCATCACCATCCACCGCCAACACTTGGGCTACTCTTTTACCAACGACCAGTGGGATTGAGCATCATTAAGTAGCATCATTTGTTACATTATTTCACGTAAGGAATACGTTGCTTGATTTGTAACTTCACGTCAAAAAAAATAGCTTGATTTGTGATTTTACTTCATGTAAGGCAACTCAGTCATCACCACCCACCGCTTTACCAACGACCACTGGGATTGAGCGTCATTAAGTGGTTTCATTTGTGACTTTACTTTATGTAAGGAATATGCAGCTTGATTTGTGACTTTACTTCACATAAAGAGTATGTAGCTTGATTTGTGACTTTACTTCACGTCAAAAACATGTAGCTTGATTTATGACTTTACTTCACGTAAGGCAGCTAGTTATCACCACCCACCGCCAACGCTTAGGCTACTCCTTTACCATCGACGTCATGAGCGTCATTAAGTAGCTTTATTCGAAAATGAGCATTATATCAATACACAAATGAATCCAGTGAGAACATACAGATAGTCCTAAAACACTGCTGTTTGAACTTCACGTGAAAAGCAAGTAGCATTACCTTAAGAGTTGTTCTTATTGTCTAATTTATCGTCGGAAAAATGACAAACTGTATTTAGTTCGACCGTTACCATTCCGCAGCTATTATTACATTTTATATATGGAATTCGTGAGTACAATTTCAAAATATACAATGAAGAGCTTGAAGATATTTAGGTCAAGCATTATACATCAGTTTCAAAAAAAGTTAATAAGCTGTCTTTCGTATCACCTTTTTAAATAATTTTTATAAGCACTTGAAATATATCTTTGGAAAAGTGCATTAATTAAGGAACACGTATGTTATGAGCACGAGCTAGTTTACTGATATTACCTTGTGTTATCATCAAAAACTTCAACGTTATATTAAAGTAAGAAACTTCAAAAATCTCCTAAACAGAAATTCTTTTCACAATAAGAACAGACACACGTACTTCACAGTACATATCCGTAAACTATAAAATAAGTAGCTTCTGAGAAACATAATAACAGGACATTACAAGCAGTATAAACAATGTTACACAAAGGCCTTTATCTACCTAACATCAATCTTTGTCTAAACTACATTCTACGAGTCGCCAATTCATGAACTTACTGTTGTTAACATCACGACTGAGAGTTCACAACATAACTTTTATGTTTATTAAAACACTGTTGTTTGCATGTTTCAGATAATGAGCAAATGGTTTGTTTTGTTTTTGCACGAAGCAACGTAATAGACTATCTATGTTCTGTTCACCAGCTAGAGTCGAACCCTGGATTTTAGCATTGTAAGTTTTTAAACCTGAAGTTGTTTCACCAGGGTATAAACAGCACAGGTAATGCTCTAGTTGATAATAACACAAGGTAATAAGATAAAAATAATTATTTTGCTGCAAACAAACATATATGTATATTTACATACGCAGTAGAATCAGTCGCAATAGATGAAACCGAAACCTACTTGCAGTCAAGTTTATATCCACTACTATTAACAATGGGAAGGAGGGTATTAACTTACCCTGCTTGACGAAAGTGGCATTAATGAAACGAGTGAGGATGATGTCGTTACAAGTTGACAGTGCCTACTATAGTACCGTGCATGAATCTTCAGTATCAATGGGTGTTCTAAAGAACTGAACCCGTCTCTGTGGGCTTTGACGAGAAATATAATTATTTATAACTCTGGATACAACTATGAAAGTCAATAATATAAGGAATCTTTGTGTATACGTTTGTATTGTTTTGAACATTTTGTTTTAAAATAAGTGGATTGATTGCGTGCTGTTCATTTATTGTTAAACGTTCCTGTCAATAAGTAACAGACATCTACTGTAAAGAATCCGACCTAAATGAGAATTAAATCAAACCATAAGTGAATCCAGAGAGAACATATGGATGGAAAATCCTAAAAATTAACACAAAAATGAATCCAGTGAGAACATATGGATGAAAAATGCTAAAAATCAACACACAAGTGAATCCAGTGAGAACATACAAATAGTCCTAAAACATTGCTGCTTGAAGAGAGGTGTAAACAAGACGTTTTTTAAATTTTTACTTTACAGATACAGTCAGTATGATGTTTCCTGAGAAAGGCTATATATATTAGTATGTGAAGTAAGTAAATATGAAGGGTGGATACAACGAATACGTGAATAACGGAGATGTAAAAAAAGGACATACAAAACAAATACTTGGAAGATAGCTCAGCTAGATTCTATTAGGAAAGACGTCATGAAAACGATAACAGTGAAATATTTCGCACCATAAGCTGTATAAAATGCCGCATTTATTGTTGAATTGCGGAAATTAAACGTGATATCATTCAGTGACGTTCACTTAAGTAATATTATTGAGAAAAAAATAATAACCAATAAAATTATTCATGTGCATATATATATGTTTATATAAATTCTCTCCAATCACCATGTTCTTAATGATGTTTTTCATGATTCAAACGTTGTCATGTTGTTGTTTTATTCCAAACCAAATGAATAGCTCATTTCGTTATCTGTTTCGTTTCTTCTTTGAGGACTCAAACTGTCTCGATTATTTCGTTTCTCTTAATCATGTGTGTTTTCTCATGACAAAAAAACCACATCGGACTATCCATTGTGTCCACCGAGGGGAATCGAGCCCCTGATTTTAGCATTATAACTCTGAGTACTTACCGCTTTCCCACCAGAGAACTTTCTTGATCCAGCTCGTTAGTAAGTTAAACTAAGATATTTACACATTACTATGTGCTCCTGCATGTTTATACACATTTATCTAAACCTAAATATCTATTTATGTACATTTAAAGATAGATATCTGAATCAATGTAACCTGATCGTCAGGTTGTTATTATATCTCATAAATATTTCTTATTTACTTGTATGCTGGACACAACTTTCAATCAACCTTATGGACCACAACATCCTTCGCTGCCCTCGAATAAAAGAGCACTTGCCCAAAATAAATCAGACTAGTAAGTTAGAATATATACAAAATATAATAGTTTGCATTCTCTCCTGCTAAACAGAAAACCGTTTTCACACGCACATTAATTTAATTTAATTTAATGTTTGGAATTTCGCACAAAGCTACTCGAGTGCTATCTGTGCTAGCCGTCCCTAATTTAGCAGTGTAAGACTAGAGGAAAGGCAGCTAGTCATCACCACCCACCGCCAACTCTTGTGCTACTCTTGTACCAATGAATAGTGGGATTTACCGTCACTTATACCGCCCCCACGGCTGGGAGGACGAGCATGTCACACACACATAATTTTTAAACAACGTCAAATTGTATATACGATGTTTATTCAAGCTGAAACTAAAAGTGTCTCCGAATCTATAGCCCTGTGGCAGACAGCCAAGTATAAGATGTTACATAAATCGTAACGTTGCTGATAACAATATAGGGCGTTACGATCATCTACAAAAACTTGATCAACATTTATTCTTAGCGTCTTAAACCCACAAGCTGAACATCGAATACGATTCTGTTTACCATCTTATAGCTTTCGACAGTCGTAGCAAAGATAAAGGCAGAAACTAATAACCGATATTATGAACGTTAAGGGATTTAAAATAATTTCTTGAATACCTAGTAAAAGACAGAAAATGTCTTTACTATCTTTCCTACCAAGTTTTATGTACGTTTGCGAACGAGATAGCGTTTCATTTTAGACAGGACATTTTAAGAGCATTAGTTTTATTGCTTGTTTCCACTCCAGGTGTCGAAAGGAATAAAAACTTCCCAAATAAATTATAAACTGGCATTTCTAAAGTTATCAACCCTTTGTATTTGTTGTTATATCAAATATACACCCAAAATGTTCTATTCAAACCACTTTTTTATATGTATATCTTTCGTAACACCACTATCCTTGGAAATACATTATTTCTTCAGTAATATCCATAATGCCATTATTTGTTATGTTAAATTTAGTGCAAAACTACTTAAGGGTTGCTGTTCCTAATTTGGGGGTGATAGTATTTCTATTAGTAAAAGTAGCCTCGCCTAGCTTGGCCTGGTGGTTAGGGTTCTTGACTCGCAATCCTTGGCCCACTTTCAGCACACTATTCATTTGTTAAAAAAATAGCCCAAGTGGATTTGTCCACTAATATTTGTGTAGTGAAAACGAGTTCCCTTCCCTCTCACTACTAAATAAGGGACGGCTAGCGCAGAAAGTCCTTGTGTAGCTTTGAACAAAATTAAAAACAAACCAAATCAACGAACAGTGGAATTGACCGTCATATTATAACACCATCTTAAATTAATCAAGAACAGTTCAAAAAGTTACATCCAAAGTAACTGAAAACGAAACTGAGCGTGGGATGTCTACAACATTTTCCATTGATATCTACTGTAAGAGCTTAGAAGAAAAAGTTAAATTTAACAGGAAATTATTTTATATCTTTCTCTATAACGATCTCCGTCATACACTTCACATGACTACAGTTTTAAATGAAAGTTAACGAAGTACATGAGAATTACAATACAAGTAGTAACTTCGGATTTGCCGATGTCCACAGAACTGGAATATCCTATGACGCCAGTGTCTCAGTGGTTTCTAGCTTTGGACTCGTAATAGGAGGTTGAGAGTTATAAGCTGGCTTCCGTCATTCTTTTGCACTCTTGAGGAAGAATCGTTATCCCCCATTATTTTAGTTACCCAGCTATTAATTGGGGGTTAACTTGTGATGAAACGGCAACTCGTCCAGAGGAATTACTTACCCTCATTCTTAACCCGTTTGTCCAGTACTGGGTCTGTATGCTTCCTCGGTAAGAGGGGTAGCTATGACCCTGATAACCCTAGTTACACTGTTTTGTAGGACTTGGTTATTCCAAAGTTATGACAGTATTAAAGTTCAGCATCACCATGCTGCGGATCTCTTAATCATGAGATATGTTTGAATAACTCATTTTATTTAACTCCAATATCTGTTTATATAAGAGTCATACCGTGAATGAGAGAACCACTGCTAAAAGTTCCTTTTATAAAAATATATACTGTGTTCTTTATTTGTTCTGTATTGTCAAATTTAATAGGAGTTTACTGGATCCAACTTGGAACGGTTACAAACCAGCATCATTGGATTACAAGAGTTCTATTATTTAGGTATTAGAATAGATATCTCAGTAAGAAATTACACAGAAGTGATATATCTAGGATAAATATTAGCAGTAATAGTTCTTTTTAACTTAAAAAACTATACAACTGATTTCTTTGGTTTGAAATTAGGACAAAGCTACACTAAGGCTATCTGCGCTAGTCGTTCCTAATTTAAAAATGTGAGACTAGAATGGAGAAAGCTACTCTTCACGACCCACTGCCAGTTCCTGGGCAACTCTTTTACCAATGTCACATTATAACACCTTCACGGCTGAAAGGGCGAATTTATTTGGCGGAACGGGATTCGAATCCGCAACTCTCAGATTGCGAGTCAAGAGTCATAACCACCTAGCCATTGCTGGTCCACAAAGTGAGGTCCACGAAAACAGCTACCAGAGAAGACACTTCATTTAAAAACACCTGCTCGTTCTTCGTGACTTTCCTCCGTCACACCAAACATGCTCGACCTTTCATTCGTAAGGGCGTTATAATGTGACGGTCAATCCCACTATTCGTTGGCAAAAGAGTAGCCCAAGCATTGGTGGTGGGTGGTGATGATTAGCTGTCTTCTCTCTAGTCTTACACTGCTGAATTAAGAATGGCTGGTGCAGAATGCCCTCGTATAGCTTTGCGCGAAATTAAAAATAAACCAAATCGTGACGCTCTCATACGCAACCGTGCTTTGTTTGAGGCAGACCTTTTGTATAATTAGCTGATGCGTTTCACTTGAAAGCAATTGAAGTTCCCATAACCTCGAACAAGAAATTGTGTCCTGAACAGATTTGTTTTTGCTCTACTTATTTGTGTTGTTTTATCCTCTTAGTTCTCAGTCTGTAGCTCATTTTTATCTTACATGTTCTACAAGCCATTCACTTGCTGGTGCAGAGCAACTGCAGTGAAACAAACAAAACCGCAAACAAAGTGCTATTCAAACCTATTTTCAACTTCGCTTCGATGGGTGTCCCAAGAGCGCGTGCGAGTCTCCAGACCATGCTACAACGCGAAAGGCTATACAAACTAAATAATGTCAGTTGACCGTAACAGGGTTACTGAGCACAAAAGACAAAAAAAAAAAAAGCCTCTGTGAAAAGGGCTTCCCGGTTGTTAAATGGTAAAAGCTCCACACGACACAATAATATTGCACGCAGTTATATAGTAGATAATGAGTTTTCGGTTCTTGTCGAGCTCAGAATAGCGTGTGTCTAATGACCGTTACCTCCAGACAAAGGAAACTAATTATCAACATATCTGGATCATAGGACTGATCTTCTCATTGGGGTTGGAACTCCAGATGATGTCTGATTACTTTATACCAAGACGGTGGCGTTACTACCGTTTTCTTCAGATAATCCGTTCGTTTTGCCGGTTTTTTCTCTTTCTCTCTCTCTGAAACGCGAAAGAAAGATCAAACTGCATATTCGTAGAACCATCTTTTTACAGGTTAAAATTTCTTTATCCTATGTTTTTTGTTTTTTTTACTGTTTCCTTCTTAATACGTATATATGGCTTTTGCCTTCTCTTTGTGTGTTTGTTTCTTGATAAGCGAAAGGCTACAAACAATGGGCTATCATCGTTGCATCCATCACGGTTTAAAACGTTATAAGCCTTCAGACTTAGCACTCAGTCACTTGGGACATAAGTATAACTGTATTTAGCAAGAATACCAAAATATTCCATTTTCTGTTTAGTTTATTTGGTTGTTACGTTCAGTTCGTTTGAGTACAAGTACCGTTCCGTAAGTTGTTAATAAATGTTTCTTTATGAAGATTTGATTCTTTTCAAATAATCACGTAACAGGAACACACGTAATCAAGAGATATTAATATCACAGTGAGGTAAGACATAGCCTTGTGATTAGCGTTTAGGACTGCGTTACGGGAGGCCCAAAGTTCTCATTGCAGTGATGCTGAGCCAGTTCCACGCTTTCGCCGCTGTTACTTTATAAAGGTGACAGTAATTTACGTAATACAGTCCAAAAAACTCTTTGGCTGCGGATGCTTTTAACTGGCTGTTTTCCTTTTGATCAGCATCACAAAATTAGGGACGGCTAAATTCGAATCGTGAAGGTACTTGTTCCAGCCGTTTAGTCTGTGTGTAAATAAATTACGTTCAGGTAAAAAATACCGATATTACACAGAAAACAATCACTGATCATTTATTATCGTTCGTTAGAGAAGATGAAAATAGGTTCCTTGCAATGGAAGTGTTAGCTTCTTAAAAAGCACCTAAACAGCTGGGTTACGTAAGGAATTTTTAGCGCTCGGTTTTACTTAACTGGTTTTCTGTATAAATATATATAATATTTTTCTTCCATGTTTATTTTTAATTTGATTGTCCCAATGATTTACTTAGAAAAACGTGTACAAAGTGAAAAAAGTAAAACAAATAGTAATGAAACGACGTAAAGAATATGTAAAAATAATGAGAGGTGATATAGGGAGGGCTGAAATTAACAAGAATAAAAGCAAAGAGGCGTAAAAATAATGAAAAGTGACACAGGTAAGGTTGAAAATAATGAAAAGTGATAAAGGTACAGTTGGAATTAACGAGAAAAGTAGTGTAAAAATAATGAGAAGTGATATAGGTAAAGTTGGAATTTACAAGAAAGCAGCGTAGAGAGGGGTAAAAATAATGAGAAGTGATATAGGAAGAATTAGAATTAACGAGAAATCAAAGTAGAGAAAATGTAAAAAAAGTAAAAACAATAAGTACAGAGGGTACAGAAAGAGCAGTTAAAGTAGGTATAGAGTACTAAGAGAGTGAAGTAACAAGGCAAAGACAAGTGAAAAAAGAAGGGAAAATAGTCAGAGAAAATATGAGAATAGATATTAAATAACGCCGTGGATACACTGAGGAAATGAGAGAGCTTTCATAACGTAACGAGTCTCTTGAACTAAATGTTGCAGAACTACAAAGAGAAAATTTACCCTGAATAAATTCAATACTTGCACCTCATATTTTAAACGTATTTTGTTACGTTGCTGTTGATGTATCGTCTCTATTGTTAATGTTTAATGTAATTTTGTACTTACCCACAAGAAAGTTTAATTCTGATTAAGATACTTCAATTTTGAACAACCTCATGGTATAAAAACGAATATTACAGTCAGAGTGAACTTTGGTCAGAAGAGATTTGATTATAACACTATCCAAACATGACTTATATTCGAAGTACAAATAAAAGAATTAAATAGAAAATGATTTATTGAATGCGGTGGTTGGAACACTACGTTGATTTCTAAGCGCGGTATCACAGCTGCATCAATGATAATTATCGCCTCACATTCATAACTAACTTTGTTTTTGAGGTTTCAAAAGTTTTTGTTTTTTGTTTTTTACATGCTTGTAAAGAAATTTCCGCCGCGGTTTCAAAACATGGTGAAAGAGTAGCCCAAGAGTCGGCGGTGGGTGGTGGATGACTAGATGTCTTCCCACTTGTCTCACTGATAAATTAAGGATAGCTCTGGTGTAGCTTTGCGCAAAATTCAAAACCAAACCATTTAAAAGATGCTTCCCCTCGTGACTCAACGGTAAACTTGGCGGCTTATGTTTACAATGCGAAATTCGGGAGTTCTATCCTTCACGGCATAGTGCGGGTAACTTACTGGGAATTTTTTAGCTTAAACAAATGAGTTTTTGAAGAAAAGGCGGCGAACACAGTCATAAAAAGACACAATTCATTTCATATATATGGGGTTTTATCAACTCAAACAAGTTTACTCGTTCTGTAAAAAATAGAATTCTCGTAAGATTTGTAATCTTTTACACACACAAGCTAAATTTGATCCAAAGTATACTCCTAAACATACCTGAAAATAGAGTTCGCTAGCTTATTTCTTTAACAGTTAAAGAGGGTTGCTTATCTATTGTAAATATCCATAACGAGTTTTATCTCCTAACCTTGAACATCTCACGGATTTATCTTCGTCTGCCTTCCAGCACCAAGAGAATATACGTGTTTAAACTGAATCACCATAATGCATCTGAGTAGATGCAAATCGGCTCAATTTATCCATTAAATAGACTAACATTATCTGTCGTGTGTGGACCACCAGTTTATTCCCAGATATTTATAGCGTATTTGGAGGTCTCTGGATCAAACAGTATTGTACTTCTCAACAGTATTTATTTATTAGTATTAATTGGAATGGAGTTGGTGGTCTCGTGTTATGGCGTAATATAGCGAGTAAATTGTCTATACTGACACCCGGTTGATGTCTAACATCGCAATTTCGACCTAACATGCTCCAGAATTTTTGTGAACGAAAAATGAACGTTCCAAAGATCTAGGGTTACCACTCGTTTAGTTTATCAGCCATGAATAGTTAGAGTTAACTAAGTAGGCAGATCATAAGTTATGTTTCTTAAAACAATATGGTGTTGACCGTTAACCATGTAGGCTGAACAAACACTGATGAGAAGTAAATAAAAAACAATGTGTTGTTTTAAAAAAAAAACTGATCGCTTACCAAGTAAGCCTAGCAAACTCTGGATAGAAGTACATCATTTCCTTTAAAGTATAAAACTGTACGAAAGTACTTTGTTGTTTTTTTAAATTTCACACAAAGCTACTCGAGAGCTATCTGTGCTAGCCGTCCTTAATTTTGCAGTGTAAGACTAGAGAAGAGGCAGCCAGCCATCACCACCCACCGCTATTTCTTGGATTACTCTTTTACCAACGAATAATGGGATTAATCGTTACATTATAACGCTCCCGCGGCTGAAAGGGCGAGCATGTTTGGCGCAACGGGGATGCGAGCCCGCGACCCTCAGATTACGAGTCGAACGCCTCAACCCACTTGGCCATGCCGGATCTCTTCGAGAAATAAGGAGTGTATGTGTGTGTGTGTGTTTTCTTATAGGAAAGCCACATAGAGGCATTTGCTGTGTCCACCGATGAGAAAGTTAAAAAGGAAAGAAAAACATATAGACTATACATATTTTAGTATTGTTGATTATTAATCAATTGTTATCTATTAATTAATTATTTTATTATTGTTGTTTATTATTGTATTTAAATGAATAAACAAAAGTGTCCTTGTTTGTTATAATTAATTATTTGAATACTACTAATCTTTATATTCCTCATATATATGTTCGCTTGTAATTAATTTATATATAAATTATTGTTTTTTGTTTGTTTTGGAATTTCGCAAAAAGCTACTATCTGTGCTAGCCGTCCCTAATTTAGCAGTGTAAGACTAGAGGGAAGGCAGTTAGTCATCACTACTGCCCACCGCCAACTCTTGGGCTTCCCTTTTACCAACGAATAGTGGAATGGACCGACACATTATAACGCCCTTACTGCTGGGAGGGCGAGCATGTTTGGCGCGACTCAGGCGCAAACCCGCGACCCTCGGATTACGAGTCGCACGCCTTACGCGCTTGGCCATGCGTACAACGCATCTAACTTATTTAATTTCGAATATTCTAAATAAATATGTTTAGAGGAGGAAAATCGTAAACCTAAATATAAAATCCAAAAGATTATCCCCCTAACGGTAGTATTGCACTCAAAGAACGAAGCAACATGTTTTTATTTCACAGTCTGTGAAGAAGCTAGGTTAATGGGCGTATTATATATATATATATATATATATTTAAAAAAATTTACTCAGAGGTATAACTGACCAGCTGCTAAGGTGGTAAAGAACACATCCCTTGCTGGGACAATGAACCTGTACATACCCTTCAAACGTAATCATACGTGATGTTAGTTATTACTCTCGTGACGCAAACTGCCCATCCAAACCCTGTCTTTCATTATCATTTTTTGCCTGTACACGAAGCAAGCGAGTGAGTGTGGTATTCTACCAAAACACCAGCTCTTAGGAATAAGTAGGGATTCTCTAGAAGTCTGGTAATTTCAATCTTAGGATTATCTACCGTATTTCTAATAAGAGATCTCAATAATCAGCTTTAAAATTACCTGAAAAGATCTTCCCACGTAAAGTGATCTTTAAGATGCAACCAACTGCAGAAAAATAGCCATGTATAACACCCACCCCTCTCCTCCTCAGAGATATACCTGCTTCAAAACGGGGCATATACTTTTATATTTGTGGTTTTTATTGGTTGGTACAATAGAAACCACCTGCAACTTATTTATCCTTCAAGTAATTGTATCCATTCAGATTGCTGGTTTAGATTGTGTGAGTTCGTGAATATTTGAAGAATATGGAACAATGGCTAACTTGTTCACACAAAGATGCCAAGTTTCGTGGTTTTTTATTGCACAAAAAATCTCGATTAGGAAGACATGCTGAACAGACAATAAGAAACTATGCACAACAAAATAGACGAGTATCTTTTAGTATCACCACAATAATAAACATGCGCATTGTATGGCAGGGGGATTATCAAAAGCTGAGCTATCCCAGAGAGCAACGTCCAACTTTAGGATAAAAACTTGATATGTGAATTTCCTTTAAAATTTTCCTGAGAGAAAAAAAAAAATGTTCCAAGAGACTAAGTTCATTATTAGTTGTTACGTTTCTAAATCATCTATCTTTATGTTTGTCTGCCCGTCCATTTATGGGTACATTCATTAATAGTCATAAATAACAAAGATATTTTTAACGATTATTTAAAGAAGCGAATAGGACCTGCTGTCTGAACACTGACACTGTATTAAATGTTTTGTTTTTTAAAGAATGGTGATTAATGCAAATGATTCTACTTAAGCAACAATTTGCATTGAAGTAAACTCTGTTTCCCAATTCTCTGGAATTCAGCAATCAAAAAATTGTTTTTTAAAACAACACATTTAACTGATTACAGAGATTATTTGAAAGTTAAAACTTTCCAGTTAAATAAAAAAACGTAATAGAAATAGTGAAAAAGAGACAATTTTCCAGACAAGAAGAAATAATGTTTAAACTACCAAGAATTGTAGAAAAAAATCAAATCAAAAGCACAAAATAAATAAATTACCAAACCGTTATATACATGAACTCACAACAGCTAGGTAGAGAAACCCAAAGCACGAACATGTACACACATAAAGGTTTTTCATGTTACAAGAGTTAAATCTGTACACCAATACTGAAAACAATTTATATACAAAACCTACTTATGAAAAAACAATAAATGTCTATGCGATGAAACTAAATTTATTTCTACAAGTTATGGTACAAATCACAGCAGTTTGTATGTGGACTTCTCTCGTTCCTATAGATCGTGCTAGATGCCCATCGCAAAAGTATGTGTGTGTTTTCTTATAGCAAAACCACATTGGGCTATCTGCTGAGCCCACCGAGGGGAATCGAACCCCTGATTTTAGTGTTGTAACTCCGAAGACTTACTGCTGTACTAGCGGGGAGCATCGCAAACGTTCTAATGGACTACTTCTTTATGACTCTGCAGTTTTCTCGTGCCCATTGCACAAGGTGGCATAGCCTACTTCTGCTTTGGACACGTGCGGATGTTACTCAAGGATTTATGTGTTTACATCTTAATTAGGCAAGTTTATATTTACAATACTGTATCTCTGCGAAAAATATTGATTCAACAAGATTAACACAGACACTTCCTGTTAAAAATTACTTGTGGATTTCAGTGGTCGGTATTATATAATATTATGTAAAATAAGGTCTATGGCTTGAATAGCTTGTCATCCGAAAAGACGTGCTTTAAACTAAGTTACAGCAGATAAGTGATCCAACTTATATTTACTATTGTATTGAAGGCTCATCCATTTGAGGACGACTGGACGGTTATGTTCTAATTTATTCTTATAACTGTTTCCAAAAATGTTTCGTATAACAAAGACCTAAGAAAAATCATTCCAAGACATTGTTTGTTTGTTTTGAATTTCGCACAAAACTACACGAGGGCTATCTGCGCTTCAAGACATTGATATCTTACTTTTTATATCAGACATGGTTTTGCCCACTAGTTTGCAGATAAACTTGAAGGCTTATAACGCTAAAATCATGAATTCAATTCTCTGCAATGGACGCAGCGCAGATGTCCCAAGTATGGTTGATATGGTCTTCATGTCAGAAAACTCTATTCTATAACTAACACTCTTCAGTACGACCATTTCGTATTTTGGTTAATGTTGAGCGCAAAGCCATCTGAGGTCAGCCGACCACGGGGATCGAAAGTCTGACTTTTGGTGTCATAAATCTCTCACTGGTGAAGAACGTGTTAACTTAAGTGTACAACAGTTCTACTGCTGAATTCCACAATTCAATGTTTGTTTGTGATCAAGCACAAATCAGGGCTATGTGTGCAATGTTCACCATGGGTATCGAAACCCGGTTTATAGCGTTGTAAGTCCTTAGACATGCCACTGCTGGGCCATTGGAGGACGCATTACTCGAACAATACAATAACGGTTCACATTTGTTCACTTATCTGGCCCCAGGTTGGTATTGTTAATGATCACTCTGAAATAAAGCATGCATAATCACTCCGAAACACACACATCAAGCTTGTCGGATTTGCCATCAAGCAAACCGGTACACTCAGTATTCCAGAGTAGAGGTGCGATAAAATGTGTGTTAGTTATGTAAGCTTTTCTAACGTACTCGAACCTCAAACTTTACTGCAAAGACAGCGTCTTTCAACAAATTACCACAGTTGGTACAGTTACGTTACTATTTATTTCATGCATTTATGACTTCTGAAATTTTCCCCACTTGCAACAGGTAAAAGTTTCTCGGTTTCTGACGTCACGTTTGACTGGTTTTAAAGGTGTTCGATATTTTACTAAGTCTTCTATACAGTCGAGAGGTCTTACGAATAGTGGTATTTGCATGATTGAACTTTCTTCAGTATCATGCTTGGTAGGACATGTTACGAGATCAAGTTATGTTTTTGTACATTTTGCAGAGTACTGTAAGCTACACATAATTGTTATTAGTGATGTTTTTAATAATTATCACGTTTTCTCTATTCATCTAGTGATTCAAAATAAAGTACAATTAATTAATAATAATTGCCGTCTCTCGAAAACACGGATTAAGTTAATCACGTACGTTTTCAGAAATTAAATTGTAGCACAACAATTAATCCAAAACAATATTATCATTACGAAACTGAAAAAGTCTTAGCTGCTTTTGGCATTTCTTTACAGTATTTTCATAGCATTTTTGTCTGTTTTTTAATTCTGTATTTATGGCACTATTAAGACTACCTGTTGCCGTCATTACTTCTGAAATATAGTTCAAAGGGAAGATAGCCAATCTGTAGCTCACCATCCAAGTTAAAGGACTGACATTCAACCTTAAAGTGCACCTCAGTAAAAGTTGATATTTGAGGGGATATTTTGTGATATTACAGGGGATCGAAAAGCTCGCTAGATCCGAAATCCAGAGTTCTACCACAAGGCCAAAATCCGCCCAGTTCTTAAATAAACTCTAGAAGAGTCTTTATAAAACTGCCCCTTCTCCAATGACACAGGGATAATTTTGCGGATTTTAAACACTAAAAAATCAGGTTTCGATACTTGTGATGGGCAAAGCTCAGACAGCCCGTTGTGTAGCCTTGTGTTTTTTAATAAAACAAACAAACCCTTAAAATGGTTAAACGTAAATAAAAACAGAAAAAAAACAATAATTACAATTTTAAGCAAAATTAAAACTGTTTGTAAATGGCATTACCATAGTGTTAAAGATAAATAATTACGCATGGCAAAGAATAATTTCTGGTTTGAAAGAGAGGAAGAGATAAATGTATAAAATAATATTTGAACCATACACACAAATGTATGTAAAGCTACAAATGTCAAATAATCGCATAAAGTAAACACATTTTCACTCTGAGCTGAAAAGTTTCCGGTGTAAACAAGTTGTCACATCTATTGGGAAAAAAAAGAGTTGATTAAGGAGACTTTCATCCAATGTTGATTCCTATTAAGTGTTTTTTTTACTGTCACCGTAAGATTTCCTGTCGTTGTTTTTTTCTTTTTTAATTTTTGGGTATTGTATGAACTATAATGTTAAAACTTATCGAGGGTGCCAAAATTGTGTAGATAGAAAAACCAAAAAAGTTTGTTTGTACGCAAATATCAGTACAGAAATAGAAAACAAACAAACAAACTTCTTATCAGAAACAAGCCTACAGATGTTAGCCGTTCATTCAATTTAACATCAGTTAATTTTAAAGATCTGTTTTCCGTTCAGATTACAAATAATTCCCTTTGATCAGCTAATTTCTAGAATTGATACATGAGAGTGAAAATAATTTGAATGTAACATCCATTATTGAAACAGTTTTAAACCCATGTCTCTGGGCCTAGGATACTAACTTAAAGATAACTAGTCTTATAAAAACATTCATTGTTTCCATAATTATGGGGGCCAAGAACACTAGCTTTTGCCGCAAACATTCACGCTCAGCACTTTAGGATCGCCGGTGCGTTATAAGAGAGATGGTGAAATCTTAGTCATAGGTCAGACATGAGTACCAGAAGAGACTGCTGATGGTGCTATTAATTAACTTCCTTCCTTCTACTTTAGGTCAGGCATGGCCAGGTGGTTAGAGCGTTCGACTCGCAAACATACTCGCTCTTTCAGCCGTGGAGCATTCTCATGCTACGATCAGTCCCACTATTCGTTGGTAAAAAGAGAGTAGCCCAAACGTTTGAGGTGAGTGATGCTGATTAGCTGCTTTCGCTCTATTCTTATTCTGCTAAGTTAGAAACGACTAGCGCAGATAACCCTCGTGTTGTTTTGCGCGAAATTCAAACTAAACCAAACAAAGAAGAAAATGTCATACACACTATATCTACTATTTCCAAGACTGAAGAGGCCTTTCGTCCAACAGTAAGGATACCAGACCGACTTAGATCAAACAACACATTTTAATTTGAAATAATGTTTGCTTAAATCCTAGTTTCGATACCTGTGTTGGGCAGATTACAGACAACTCATTGTGTTGCTTTGTGCTTAACTTCAAACAAACAAAATTATAATGTTTATATTATTAAAGTTGGAGAAACCTGTAGTTATGGTTTGTTTGTTGAATTTTGCTCAAAGTTACACAAGAATTAGCTGTCCCTAATTTGGATTGGTAGGCTAGAAGGAACATAGTTATTTTACAGCATCAGACGCCAATTCTTGGGCTACCTTTGTTAGACCTAAGAGTGGGAATTAACCGCCACTCTTATTGTGCACCTACAGTTCCAAAATGTGAATTACTGTGATTTTAGGGAGGGGGAAATGAAGGTTAATAACTGGACAGTAGAGATTGAACCACAATCCGGTACACTATTCACTGCGCCACATTCGGACCAGGAGTTTAGGAACTTTTAATGTCAGAACAATGAAACTGTGTGTTCACAACTGTCAAAAAGTAGTAAAAATAGGGATTTTACAGAAATCGTGTATATTCCATGAGGCGATGTAAGTTTAGTGATATCCATTGTTTAAATGGTCACAAACATATACCAGATATAATGCATTATACTGTTTCGTAACGATTTCGTTGAAATTTCCGCCCGTTTGTGTCTCTGTAACACCTAATGTAAGGTAAAAACAGTTGGGTATGGATTTTAGCAGGAAAATTAAAGTTATAAGTGTTAATCCTGCATCGATATACGTAAATCAGGAGTGGAAAGTCTACTGACTTGGTACATAGCTCGTCTGTTATTCGTTATCCATATAGCAAAACGTGTTGAAATGTAAAAGACCAAACCACATATTACGTCGTCAGCATTGCTACCCAGCTTATTACCATGACGTAACTGTTTGTCGCTTCAGTGACTATTGTATCTTCCGTATGTCTAACGAGTGCCATCTAGTTTACTATTATGACACTAGCTTGTTTGGTGATTTTCGCGCCAGCCGTCGATACTTTAGAATTCATAGACTAGAGAGAAGCCAGCTACGCAACACCATCTACCACCGTCTAGTCCTAGGTCGGGTCTATCTTTAGGATCGTGAATCAGCTCAATTGCAGATTTAGAGGGAGACCCCCTAAATCCACCACTGCAGCCACCAGTTGGATATCAACGTTGTACTTTTTGGAAGATATGTGTTTAATTCCGCCCATGTGACATGCTAAACGAGTGTTCTCCCAACTGAACTAGAAGGATAATGCCAGCGCTTATTACTAAAGCACTTTTTAATTACTCAAACTAGTGCAGAGATTCGAACCTGTGACACACAGATTGGGATCCCACAACCCTAATTACCAGATAATGCTAGGCCCTTATGACGTTAGTATTTTTACTGAGTGCCACCAAGCTCGCCATTATGACGTCAGATTTGTACTGGATGTCACCAATCTTACCATTATGACGTCAAATTTGTATTGAATACCACGTATCCATCACAATATCAACGTGCCAAACGAATGCCCACTAGGTTCGTTGTAGTTACAAGAATTTCTATGAACATATATTACGCAGAATAAATAAAGATTAACAAGTAATACTGCGTGTGGCAACTGACATTTAAGATGACTGTGGTCTTGAGAGGGCTGGCATGGCCAGATGGTTAGGGCGCTCTACTCGCAAACTGCAGCTCGCAGGTTTGAATCCCAAGCCCACCAAATGTGCTCGCCCCTTTCAGCCTTGAGAGTATTATAATGTAACTGTCATTTCCACTATTCGTTGGTAAAAGAGTAGTCCAAGAGTTGGTGGTGGGTAATAATGACTAGCTACATTCCCTCTAGTGCTTTGCGCGAAATTTATAACAAGAAAAAAATCGTCTTGAGACGAAAGAATGTTTTGTTTAACGACGTGTTGTTTTGAAGTATCCGAATTAGTGTATGCTATCTGAATGGTCTGGGAATTCGGTTGAAATGCTACAAATAAACGACCTAACGTAGGTGTGATCTCACCTTAATTTTAATCTCATCTGTCGGAAAACTACATGAACAAAAATAACACGAGACTCTTTTTAATTTTATCTACGAGTTTATTACACATAAGATCGGTACAAAGAAAGTTCAAAACATCGCTGATTATGTAATAACTGTAATTTGTAATCGGTTTCGTGACAATCAATACAGATTCATTAAAATTCTGGCATTTTCATGCAGGTTTTGAAAATGACACAAAGATCGAATCGCTGTAAAAGTCATAAATTATATGTTTGTGCAGACGTTCGCTCCAACGCTGGCATATCCTACGTTATCTACAATCAATAAACGTGTTTTATGGGATCGAAACCGTTCACTGCTTAGGGTTTCGATATAAGGTACCTTGAATCTAAGTCATTTCAATTTTTTTCACATACCTTCAGGCAGAAACGTTCCAACCTCCCTTTCATCATTTCTTTTCACGTAGTTTTTCTGTTTTAATGCAAATATTTAATACATTTAGCCCGGCAAAGGATGCTTTACCATGTTTAATTACACAGACAGTGGAGAACCTGATTCATATCTTTACTAAAGATAAGACATAAACGTAGAATAACAAATATTCTAGCCTGTACACTTATATGGTATAACTGTTCTAGTGGGACAGGAAAGTAATAACTGTCTCAAATAATGTTCTTTATTTACTAATTTCTTATTTTTGAGGTAAGTCCAGTAAAAATTATATAAAACAGTCAGTGGTAAAAAAAGTGAGAGACTAAAATCGCACGAAGCTGATATAAAAATATGAAAAACATTATAAATATCATAATATTTACTTATCTGAAAATTTGCAGCGATAAATGTATGTACTTACAACGCTAAAATCTGTGATACTATTCCGCGCAGTAGAAGTAGCAGCTAGCTTAAAGCAAAGCCGCTCTCAAACAAACAAACGAATCTTTTGCTGATAAAATTTTGATGTTAAAAACAACAACCAAGTCTTTGTCAAAGGTGGATCATATGACTTCGGTTGCAGCCAGTATTCAGAAATTCGAAACCAGATTTGAGTTTGGTGTTGCCAGAAGTGTTTGTTAAATATCATTATACATGTAATACTCTTAACAGAATTGTTCAGTGAGTACTATTATGTTCTTAGAAACAATTACCAAGAAATATTATTATTACGCCCTTAGTAGAAGTTTCCGATAAGAGTGTTTGCTTTTAGAGCAAAGTCAAATTGTATTCTCTGCTGTGTCGACGACGGAAAAAATCGAACCTCACATTTTAGTGTTGTAAAATTTAACTTACTTTGGGACTTTCCAATAATTAACATTACAATTTTTCTATTAACAGGATTAATCATTAAATGTATCATTATGATATTATTTCTATAAGTATTTGTTAAGTACTGTTATTATTATTCTCTCAGGTTTGGTTTGTTTTGAATTTCGTGCAAAGCTACTCGAGGGCTATCTGCGCTAGCAGTCCCAAATTTAGAAGTGTAAAGTCGACTAGAGGGAAGGCAGCTAGTCATCACCGCCCACTGTCAACTCTTTTACCAACGAATAGTGAGATTGACTGTCACATTAAAACACCCCCACGACTGAAAAGACGAGTATGTTTAGTGTGATTGGGATTCGAACCCACGATCGTCGGATTACGCGTCGAATGCCTTAATCACTTGGCCATGCCTGACCTGCAAGTGAGGGTCAGTTACTTACAAATATGAGTACAATAAACTGAGTTCATTTCATTTTTAGCGCAAAATACAAAATTAAACATCTCAAAGACCCCAGGTATCTTTGCAGGCACTCAAAGATAGACACTGAGTATGTAGTATCTATTTTCGCTTTCATTATTTTATCGTGAAGTTTTAGATAAGAGAATTTGAAGGTATTATAAGATTATTTGTAGTGTATTAATGTCCATATTAAGTAACATCACAGGATTACTTCTAGAAGATAGGGTCAGTTTTATGAATTATTATAACTGTATTTTTAAGAGACTAGTGTCTAGATTACAGAATATTACAATGCTACCTAAAGAGGGTATAGTGTCAAGGTTATGAGATATTAGAAAGCTATTTGCAAAAGACTCATGTCCAAGCTATAGAGTATTACAAGTTTACTGTGTGAAATAGGTGAGAAGACCTGGCAGAAACAAGTGGGACTAACAGAAGATAATCGCACTTCATTGCGGGATTCGAAATTCTTATTATGATTCACAGAGCCCTCTACATAGAAATTAAACTACCCATTATCCCCAATTACTTTCATAGTTACCCCAATGGGGAGGGATCTGTATCCGAAAATAAAACCTTAATTATCTGAAAATCTAAGCACGCGTGCCACGTTTTATCTTGATAGTTTGTGTATGTTTAGGGATATGAACACAGTTTCACACATGGTGTCTCCGAAATTACAACAAGAGCCAGAAAAACAGAATGGAATCCCGAATTTGGGTTCATAGACCCTGAAAACCTACTCATTGATACCGTGATGCCTAGGTGGCCTACCGGAGATGTGCCCCTTTAGTGGTAGTGGATTATATTATATAGATGAGGACAGTCTCCTGGTTACCTCAACCCCCTTCCTCCCAGCAAAGTTTGGTCCTGATAGGTTCAAAACTGTGGGTGTATATTGCGGAAAAACAAACACACTGCATGAATTAATACAGAAATTAAGTGTAATATTTACGGCGTTTGTGTTTAAGATTTATATGTGTGTGTGATTCGTGTGCTAATAGGGTTCCTGTAATCAGCACCATGAACCTCCCAGCTATTTAGTGTATAAATATTTAAAAATAAAAAAAGTGTTTACAAATGGGATAGGGTACTTGTGGACCTAAACAGTTAATTTTATGGTTAAATTTTCCAGTTTGGTTTGTACCTTTCTTGTCAATATTAGTGTACAGTAATTAGATTTGCACATTTGTAATGTCTGTAAGTGTATATAGGTAGCCAACCACAAGGAAAAATGTATAAGCAGATGCACTTGTTTGGACAAACATGCGTGTGTGTTGTCCAGGTTTTGCAGGTAAAGCTATACACGGTCAGCGAAATAAAGTTATTACGTAAAAAGAAAGAAAAGAAAAACGGTGCATGAGACTTTATATTCACTAAACCCCATTAAATTCTGAGTTTCGATATTAATCGCTCGCTGTTCAACTAATTTGTGAAGGTACAGCTATTCACACGTGTCTGTGGCTATCCATTCACATACTCACACGTGTCTGTGGCTATCCATTCAACTGACTTGTTTATAAAGTGAGGCCTACGGATCTTCAATCTTAATTACCGTTACATAGTCGTGAATAAAGCAGAATATTCCAACAGAGTGAGGATTCAGAGGACAACTATTCTTATGTCTGAGTGTTGACTTTAAGCAAACGTAACAGGTTTTTTATAAGCAGTTTTACGCAATACACATACAAACAAGTATGTAGATAAACATGACCTTAGGTTGTTGAATCTGGGTGTGTTGTGATATCTGTTAAATAAGTTGTGGATGATGCACGCTTTGCAGTTAATGAATTAGAATTGAAAGTGTACCTAAGTCAGCTGTATAAGAGTTAATACACTGGCTACATCAGTCAAGAGTTAAATATGGACCGCGTGATGACTTACGTGTTTGTTTGATGTGAAAATACAAGCATGCTTGTGTCTAACAGAGAATATTTCTTTAAATAAAATGTGAACTGTGAAATATGTGTGTTAATTGATTAAATTTAAATATCATGATATATATATTTATTTACCCACTTCGTGTTCTCTAAAACAGAATTAATTCCGTGTAGTCTTTTCACCTCCGCCACCTGGCGAAACTGAATAGAAAAGTCATCTGACAAAGTACCGTACGAAAAAGGAGATTATCGCACGTCAAACACATGCTATAATTACGTATTTTCTAAATAGTCTGATAACAAATAATCCTAAAAAACATGAAGGCATTATGTAAAAATATCAAAAATACGAATCAACACACACATATCGCTTAGTATAAAACACAAAATACTCATCGGTTATCAAATTATCTTTTCCCTAAATTTCAATACTTGCTTTTCACATATGGCTATTTTTGTGGTTCTTTTTACTCGATAGAACATAAATGGCGTAGCTGAAATATATCATTTTCAATATCATGAAATATTCGAATTGTGACACGTCAACGACAGTAATATTGGCAAGAATCACGATATTTCTGTAATGTGACACGTCAACAACAAAAATAATACTTTTTAATTGTTGTTGTTGGTGTATGTTATTAAGCACAAAGCTACACAAATGACTATTTGTGCTCGACACAACACAACACGGGCATCGAAATTTATTTTATCGCAGTACAGACATACCGTTGTGCTGCTGAAGACCAATATTTTTAATAGTGAATACGTTTTTAAGGCATGAGCATCAACAAATATACCACAAACAACAATAATATTTATAGTAGAGAGGATATCTCTGTAGTACGATACATCATAAACAACGACAATAATTACAGCAGCTAGAATATTTTTATGGAGCGATACATCATAAATAACCACAATATTTATAGCAGCTGGGGTATTTCTGTGGTACGATACATCATAAACAACAACATTTATAGCAGCTAGGATATCTCTATAGTACGATACATCATAAATAACGACAATATTTACAGCAGCTACGGTATTTTTATGGTGCGATACAAAAACATATTTGTTGTTCATGAAATTTGAATAAAACATATTAAACGCTTTGAGAAATCCGTTCAAAGTGTAAATGTTTGATGCTCAGCTCAAAATAAACACCGAGGTCAAATTACTTCAATGTGTGAGAAACTGGAAATTTAACGTGAACAACATTTTATCAGTAAGTTGGTTTAACGGATAGAAACCCTTGTCTAAGGACTTTGTCCGGCTATTTGAACAGCATAAAGGGGCGAGCTGTCACTTTTATGGCGCGCCTGCAGCTGAAGGTGAGTAAGGTGTTCAGCGACATCATGTCTCGAACCTCAAACCTTTTCGATACACAAGACAACAGCTAATTACAAGGCCATAATCAGCCCACGAAGAAAACGTTTAAATATAACGTGCAACAAGCCAACTAAACCTCAAACCCTAATATAGTTGTTTATAAATAAATTGTACTGTACGTATAACACCAATCATTACAAAAATAATGGCTCATATATATAATAATTTTTGCTTCAAATAGCTGCAGTGTAAAATGTACAAATTAAAACATAAATACTTTTATAGACAGAAACATTACAAATACAATGAGAAAGATATCCAAATGACGAAGAAGTGAGTAAAAATGTAATCAGCGAAGGTTTTCACACTCTTAACTGATTCTAAATTAGAGACGTTATTTATCTTAATTTGCACTTTAAGTGATAGCTTTTCCCATCATACCGTAGTTACTAGCTTAAACGTCTCACTTTATTTTAATCTGCCAATGTCTACAACAAATAACTCAAAAGTTCATTTTATTCTTTCGTTAATAACAGGGAACATCGCTTTATTTTACTCTTGCATATTTTATTTCCATCTGTTTAATTCGAACTTCCTCCGGTTATAAGGTATTCGTAATTCAATAAAATGTTCGAACGTGTTGATGAATTAAAAAGTCATTGCGTCTCGTGTGTATGTTTTTGAGATTAACAGAGTATTTGATAGTCGCATCGTTCATTCTGCGCAATTGCAGTATCAGTTTATTAGTTCTGCGCAGGAGTGGAATTCTGCCGGTACTGATTTGTTGTTCTTTATGTTTGTACAATTTTTTTTTCTTTTTCTCAAAAACAGGTTCGCACCAAACATGCTCGCTCTTTTAGACGTGGGGGCATTATAATGTCATGGGCAATCTCATTATTCGTTGGTAAAAGAGTAGTCCAAAAATTGGCGGTGGGTGGCGATTACTAGCTGCCTTCCCTCTAGCCTTAAACTGCTAAATTAGGGACGGCTAGCGCAGATAACCCTCGTGTAGCTTTGCGCGAAATTCTAAACAAACTAAACCAAACCAAAACAGGTCCACTTCACCCACCCGAGTACCTGTACTTTCTCTCTTTTTTGGGAGGGTGGAGACTTTCACACCTGGTTCTGTGATGACCTGGTGTGACCTGTAGGTTAGAAGGCTGAACTCGCACCCTGTAGGACCTAGGATCAAATATCTACACCAAATGTACTCAATCTTTCAGCAGTTGTGGCTCTATAATGTGACGTAAACCTCGTATTTGTTGGTGATAATAGGTTTGTTTGAATTTCGCGCAAAGCTACTCGAGGGCTATCTGCGCTAGCCGTCCCTAATTTAGCAGTGTAAGATTAGAGGGAAGGCGGCAGGTCATCACCACCCACAGCCAAATCTTGGGCTACTCTTTTACCAACGAATTGTGTGATTGACTGTAACATTGTAATGCCTCCATGGCTGAAAGGGCGAGCATATTTGGTACGAACGGGATTCGAACCCACGACCCTCGGATTACGAGTCAAACGCCTTAACGCGCTTGGCCATGCCGGGCCATTCGTTGGTGAAGAGCAGCCCAAACAGTAGGTGTTGCGGCCGATTACTTTCTTAGGGTTTTTTTTCAGTTTAAAGTTACGGACAGCATCAGACAGACATAAATAAGCACAAAAATAATACCTCTGCGGAAATAACGCCAGTTTATTTGCTTCAAAATTTCAATCAAATTTGCAGAATGATTGACAGCGCCATTTCTGATTTTGAATTGAGAGGCTATAGGAAAATCAACTGGTCAACAATACCCACCGTCAATAATTAAGCCACTGTAATAGAAAAATGACGCTTGATCGGCACTCTTCATTACCCACTCGCCATTTCAAAGTACAGAATACAACGCGATGTGAACTATACACCCTTATAATCTGAGCGCATCTTGTCCGTAAAATAATTCTATCTGTAAATATTATGGTTTGATTTATTTTGAATTTCGCACAAGCTATAAGAGAACTATCTGCGCTAGCCGTTTCTAATTTAGCAGTGTAAGACTAAAGGGAAGTCAGCTAGTCATCACCACTCACCTCCAACTCTTGGGTTACTCTTTTACCAACACAACATTATAACGACTTAAAGGGCGAGCATGTTTGGTTTGACGGGGATCTGAAATCGCGACCCTCGAATTACGAGTCGAGCTTTTTAACTACCTGGTCATGCCGAGCCATAAATATTATGCAAAGTCGATATAAATAATTTGATGTTATATCTATATATGAAAAAACACAACGTCTCTTTACCAGACGTATTCAGTAGTGTTAAAGATATGAGACTTCTTAAATATATTGATTAGATCTACTTTTGTAGTCAAAATTTATTTCAATTACAGACCCGCTTGAAACATTAACCAATATCTTGAAGCATGCTTTTAAAACAGACAACTCCATAAACGTTCAGTTGTCAGATAGTAAGTATTTTAAGTTATATGTAAATTTTAGAAAATGTATTATTTTTCTTTATTAACCCTAGTTCTTAAGTGGTTAAATTAATCTAACTGACACTTAACAGCTTTATCAAATGGTGCATAGGTAATTCTATGCGTTTGTTTCGTTCCTTTCTCTGCGATTATTCCACTCTTATATATATATGCATTTTGTATAATAAAAGGCTTATCCTCTTTTCGTGACTCAGTCTATCATCAAGTCGGGTCAAATTATGGGGCTTTCAAACCCACACGACTGAAACACTAGCAGCCCTTGGTTCTGGACAACACCAGCATCAACGGATGATGCCCGCCATTGCTCAAGCTCTACAACGGTAATTAACATCAATGACACAAATAACCATGCTATTTCCGGCAGTCACGATCCAACTCCAGCGACCTCTATTTGTAATAGGAACACGTATTGTTGTGGATTATCAACCGCCCACTCTGGGAATACGTTATTTTTTCTCTACATATGTTCTTCTACTGCACATATACACGTGATCTTAATCTAGGTTTTATAGAATCGAAATATAAAGCTTATACACCATAATAACAAGAAAGGGTTGCGTTTAAACGTGCAGTTCTCTCGCTCCGGATGTTGGAGCAGATAGTGTTTTGTTCCGAACGTTAACAATGCCCTCAACAGTGATATCTAACATCAAACATAAATCAACAAAACTGAAAATTGCGTTATTAGAATGTATAACATAACAATCGTGTTCGTTTTCTTCGCAAGCAACAAGTCTAATCCTGAAGACGTAACTATCTAAAGTTAAAAGTAAATCTCAAATAGATTATATACTACTATTTACAGGAGTTGGTTGGTTGGTTTGGTGTTCTATGGCAGATGAAAAACAAAAATCTACAGATGTGACTCATTTAACTTAAATTCGGCGTTGTTTCTATGTCGAAATATGTTTTTATTAAAAATAACAACGAAACCATAATTCTTAAGTTGACCTTCAAGGAAGGCTTGTATTTTTGTTTCTGCAGACAAGAAAACTGAATTCAAGGTAGCTGTCATACATGAGCGTCGTTAGAATGGGACAAATGTGCCCTTGCCCCCTTGCAATTTTAGAAGAAAATTTATTTGAATAATTTATTTTAAAATGTGTTAGAAAATAATACTATTTAAACAAAAATAAGTCATAATTAGCCCAAGAATCGCAATCGAACTTCATGGTAAACGACCTGCTTTCTGTCCCCAGGCGAAATAAACTCTGTGGGCTTTCATGCCGCCACGAAAAAATTACAGAAATGTTTGGGTTTATAATTACAAACAAATCGTGTTTAGTGTTTCAGCAGAAACGTAACCGTGAAATTACTTTGTGCGTCCAACCTTTTTTTTTTCTAAACGATTGAAACATAAAACTGTTTCTAAGTTCGAAGCTTTAAGGATATAAATCGCAAAATAATGTGAATAAAAATACAATAAATATTACATTAATTACTGAAACAACCTGAAATATATCACTTTTTTCTTATTTTTTTTTTACGTTGGATGTTGGAAAAGCATAATAGGATCCTAGCGGTGATGAAAATAAATCGGTAATGGGAGAGCTAACCACACGAACGTATTAATCTTGACGGAACTCGAGAATGATGCTTATCTCGCCGTAAGACAAAGAATTTTCAGCTTTTTGTTAAATAAATTGCAAATAATGTGATCTACTAAAGGAAAGTTGTCAGGAAAATATATTTTTTTGTTAGGGTTAAACGTGTAAATCATACGAAAATCAAAGCACGAACAGTGCTAAATATGCACCATACGATTTGTCATAAAACTGTCCACAAAATAAAAGTTTTCAAGGTTGTAACTGAAAATTTTGTCAAAGCTAACAAAATAAAATAAACATCGCATTAATTTACACCTGTTTCGATCTCGTGCAGTTTCTTTATATCGCACGGTATTCCTTGAATCAATGTTAATTTCCTGAATTTTTTATCGCTTTTCTTTTTTAGCTTTGCTTCACAATACTATTCATCCTATGAAGGTTTTGGTTACTTTTGTGCATCAAATAAAGATATCAATAAAAAAAAGTTTACTATTTCAACTCACACATGTGACAAGTGGTGGTTTTAAAGCACGATGCCTTGAGCAGGTTTTGTTATACATGTTAAACGAATAAATAATAAGAATCTTATGAAATTCAAACATCGTATTTCCTTAGTTGTATGATGGACAATGTCGTTCAATGAGATAAAGACGTGTTAGCATTATGATCTGTACTTTATGCTCTTGGCTAAAATTTTGTTTTTCGTTCCTTCACGTGCAGACCCGATAAAGTAATGGCTTAAATGTCACAACAATACTGATATTATTGAAGTGACGAAAGAGGCTGGCTTTATTTTTAAGCCTTATGGGTGTTACATACAGATAATTGTAATCATCAATGTATCAGTGAGTTTGGCTTCTTACAAATATATGTTCGAGATATGGAGAGGATAATATTATTGATGCAAACGTCACAGCTAAGGTTTTCGTTTATGTTTAATATAAAAATTATCCGATCCAAGCAGGAAATGCAAACTTTTTTTTAAATTCTTGTTTGATTAAATTAGGCCTTCTCTGGCGTTATGAATATCAGGTTAACTAACAGAATGGCAAAAATGAACCAGTTATAATGGTAAAAAACTTTTCTCTGTTCGTATAAGACTTTAACTAGTAAAAACAGAAGGCTTAAGAATTAAAGTAAAGTTAAATACCTAACCGTTATTAAAGCAATCGACTCGAAATCTGAGGGTCGCGGGTTCGAAACCCCATCATACAAAACATGCTCGCTCTTTCAGCCACATCAGCGTTATAATATGCGGTGAATCGCGTTATTCGTTGGTAAAAAGTAGTACAAGGGTTAGCGGTGGGTGGTGATGACTAGCTGCCTTCCCTCTAGTCTTACACTAACAAATTAAGTACGGCTATCGCAGATAACCCTTGTGTAGCTTTGTGCGAAATTCTGAAACCGAAGTTCGTTTTAAACGTTTGTATGTTATTTTATGAAGCGGATGTTTATTTGTTAGTTTTGTTTTTTTTACCTGGACAGACTCTTACCGTACAACAAACAGGTCAGTGACTCCTACAGCTCAAACATGGCCGTTACTAACTTAGAGTAGCGGGCCGGAGGATAGACACCATTCGATAACACCGGCAACCTCAAGAAGCTACCGAACACCAGGCGTGACTTTCATTGTTATAGTTCACCTACAGGTGAAAGTGTAAAATACGCTAGTGAACACTACGTCTCGAACCGAAGATTCTCTGATCCTCAGTCCAATATGCTAATTACTAGGCCACATTTCAGAATGGATGGCTACGTGGGGCGTGCATCATATAAATTTAAATTTGAGTAGAATAAGTACGAGAATTTTTTTTATTTAAAATAGAAATACCATTCACTGTTTTATTGTCATATATAATTACGAGTAACATATTCACGCATGCGTTTTGAGCGTCGTGTAAGCGGAAATGTGCTCGTGGGATGAATACGTCATCGAGTACTTTGTCCCTTAAGTTTATTTATAACTTTGCCTATAAATTTAAAAGTCGAAATATTGATGTAATACATTTTCTGTGGTTGTTTCTTGACCAAGTATCGATCTTAAACTGATATAATTAGTTGAAGCTGACCAGTCAAGAGTTTATAAATATTTATCGAAATATGAAAGTATAGTATAGTTAAAGAGCAAAGTGATGAACTAAAATATGAATAATAATCATTTCAATGATCAATCAAAGGACCTTAAAATGGTAATAATTAAAGATCAAAACTAAGCTGGTAAGTTAAATTAACTTACTTTTCAAATAATTATTGCATAATTAACAAAGTTTTAAGAATGAAAAAAAACCGGAATGATATTAAGAACCAAACACTTTTCTCAATTACTATGGCCTAGTTGTATTTGACTCTCAAGCTGAGTGTCGCGTGGTTGAAACCCGGTACTGAATACGCTCGCTCTTCAGCCATGGGAGCATTGTAATGTAACAGTTATTCCCCGATTCGTTAGTAAAATAACATCCCAAAAATTGGGCGGATGCTGCTGGTAACTTCAGAGTTAAGAACAGAGGTTTATAGCCTTAGAAACTTTGCCATAAACAAAGGAATTACTTATCGTATTTTTTAATTGATATACTGTAATAATTAGTTTTCATCTTTTCAGTGCATGTGTACATATACCTTATTGGCCTGGTAGTTGAGGTGTTCGACTCGCAACCCGGTAGTCGAAAATTCGAATCATATCACCGATCATGATCGTCCCTTCAGCCGTAAGGGCATTGCAATGTAATGATCAGTTTCAATTTCAATTTTCGCTAGCAAAGAGTGTGTGTTTTCTTATAGCAAAGCCACATTGGTCTATCTGCTGAGTCCTCAAGGGGAATCGAACCCCTGATTTTAGTGTTGTAGGTCCGTAGACTTACCGCTGTACCAATGGGAGACCGTTGGTAAAGAACCTGCTATAAAGTTAGAAGCAGGTGGTGTTAATCGCAGATAGTCTTGAGTAGCTTTGAGGAGAAATTCAACAAAGACAACTGTATGAAATATACAAGTACATAAAATTATGGTGTTATTTATTTTAAAGAAAAAGTATTAGTTATTAGGATGCATAAAATATACCACTCATCATGGTACATTGCTATTCATTGTAAAGCGAAGCACATAAATTACAAAAATAGCAATAAAAAACATCAGACAGTTTGTAGTAGTCTCAGGGCGATAAGGAACACACACACACATATATATATACACACACATCAACAAGTAATAAAAACATGGTTGTGCTTAACTAGATTTTATTTCTTCTGTTTCGTAGGTGGTTAATGAATATTTTATATCTCTAGTGAAAATGTGCAAATTTTCGAAAAGTTTTATGAGTTTTGGTTAAAGAAAAAAGAACAGTTATGTTCTAGTGAAAGTATTTCTTTTCTGCCACTGATGGCATCTGGTGAAAAACTGGGGACTTTTTTTGTAATTTTGTGTATTAAAATTTACTCTTTTGGCTTAAAATATATTCAAATTCCTTGTTCTTGTTTTTCTCTCTTTTCTTTATGTTAAGGATTTCCTCTGGTTATTAACATATAGAAAAAAGTTTAAGCTATCTGATCAATTAACCTTAGTTAAATTTATCTTTATCAGATTTAAAAAAAAAAACTTGCAGAAAACCTAATTCTGCTTCTCGTGAAGAGACAACGAATTATTTTCACAAGTTAATCTGTGTTTTCACATTAAGATGTACGCGCTTAACTTCTGCCCCCAGTGACTCAGCGGTACGTCTGCGAACTTACAACGTTAAAAACCGGGTTTCGATACCCGTGGTAGGCAAAGTATAGATAGCCCATTGTGTAGCTTTATTCTTAATTCAAAACAACAACAGCTTAACTTCCACTGTCATGGAAACACGTTCTTCTCCAGAGCAGTACCACATTTACACGAATATTGTATCCATGTGAAAAACAGGTGCTGTTCTTCTTTACACTTCTTCAAGTCTATTGTTTTCAAGTTTCAAATAAACAATGAAATATCAAAACATGTCTTTTTGCGTATTTTTATTTATTTTTTTATTTAAATGTCAGCTGACGCAGGAAATGTTGTGAAGCGAGTCTGGCATGGCTACCTGAGGGTTGCGAGATCGAAACCTACCACCAAACGTTCTTGTCCTTTCAGTCGTGGAAGCATTATAACGTGACGTCTAATCCCACTGTTTGTTAACAAAGAGCAGCAAAACTGTTAGCAGTGAGAAGTGATATTTAGCTATCTTCCCTTTAGTCTATTGCTTCAAACCTGTGGACGGTAAGCGCAGATAGTATTCAAGTAACAGTGCGCGAAATTCAACATGATAAGTAAATAGACTTACCAATGAAAGAGTCGATTCAAATTAATGTAGCGAAACACCAGTTTAAACATTTTTTTAGATTGACAGGTTTTTTATGGTGCTGACACTTAGTGATATAGTCATTATAGTGTTAGATATAAAAGACTGTTTAGTGTGGTGTTATTTATTTATTAATTTTGTGTTTGTAATTCATAGATGACGAAGTTATTCAACAGTGTGTTTGCAATCCATAGTTATCAAGGCTATGGAGATTTATAGAAGGCATAAATGATAAACGTATAAATAACTGTGACCAGACTAGCGTAAACATAGTAAACAGTAATGTCAAGTAAAAGAGAAGTTCTATCAGAAAAAAGTTAGAAAACATAAAATAAACCGTCTTAGGAGTAAAAAGCCTGACCGTTGATATGTTAGAGCGAAAGTAACAGTTTGGAAGATATAAATAGAATAATTTATCTCGTCAAAGGGTATTCTAAACTAAGTTAACCCCTCTGTTTGGAGTTGACGAAAAGCAGATGATTATTGAAAAAAGTTCATGATACAACTGCGCTAACTCACGCGACAGCGTAAGTGGATTACACACAGATAGTATTGCGATAGAAATAAAGAAAAATAATTCACTTTGTTAACTGAATTCTAAAACAATTGAATTGGCCTAAGTGGACGTTAGACAAAAAAGAGAGAGCTGTATAGTATTTAAGAAACAGCTATGGTCTCCATAGCGTAAATAATTTTTGAACGTACATTTAATTTGTTTTGAATATATACATTATTTTAAAAACAAGTGGAGTGCTTTCTGCCCGTTAATCGTCGAATTTATCGCCAACAAGTCACAGGCACCTTCTGTAGAAGAATCCTTATCCCAACAAAATTATATATTTTCATCACTATAATGCATATGAGCTTACTAAAAAAAAAAAAAAAAATAAGTTTTTGACACATAGAATATGTAGAAATGTTTGTTAAGTTAGAAAAAATATAAGTTTGTTTGTTTTTGAATTTCGGGCAAATATACATGGGGGCTATCTGTGCTAACTGTCCCTAATTTTGCAATCTAAGAAGGCAGCTAGTCATCATTATCCACTGCCAACTCTTGGGCTACTCTTTTATCAATGAATAACGGGATTGACCGTCACATTATAATGCCCCCAGGGCTTAAAGGGCAAGCATGTTTGGTGTGACAGGGATTCGAATCCAAGACACTCAGATTACAAGTCGTGTGCCTTAACCACCTGGTCATGCCGGGCCGGAAAATATAAGATTTCATACTCTAAGCCATAACTTTCGTCTTACTGGAAAGTATGTGAAAGAAAATATCACGAATTAAAATCAATAATTCATCTGCTTCTTTCTAATGTTTCTTTTATTAATATTCTATAGGGATTAAACTTTTGTACATAAGGAAAACGTTGAAGCTAAGTTAATTATTCTTAATTACTTTATTTTGTTCTAAATGGTTATTTAATTATAGTTCTACAAATAAGTTGCATTTAAAAATTACATTATTTTTTAAATCTCCTATCATGCAAGATTTTCCTCAAAACTTTTAGAATTTTGTATTTGTTGTTGCATTGTTTATCAAACTATTTGTGTGTATGTCCATCACTTACGAAATATTCGAAACCAATTAAGATCTAAAAACTTGCTCGTTTCTGACATTTCTCCTGTAGTCTTGACCTTTCATCCTTAATGTGTTAAGTCCAGCATGGCCAAGCGTGTTAAGGCGTGCGACTCGTAATCTGAGGGTCGCGGGTTCGCATCCCGGTCACGCCAAACATGCTCGCCCTTTCAGCCATGGGGGTGTTATTATGTGACGGCCAATCCCATAATTCGTTGGTAAAAGAGTAGCTCAAGAATTAGCGGTGGGTGGTGATGACTAACTGTCTCTAGTCTTACAGTGCTAAATTAGGGACGACTAGCACAGATAGCCCTCGAGTAGCTTTGTGTGAAATTCCAAAACAAACAATACTTAATGTGTTAAGTTTGATAATTCGGAGTTTTCTCAAATTATTGTGTAAGAAGAAAGAAAACTTAGAAATAACAAGACAATATAGAATTTACCTTTATAAAATCAACTTAGTTTATGCGGGGAGGGAGTTAAAGATTAACCAGGCAACAATAAACTTTTAACCTACATAATGTTAGGCCTATTTTTGCAGGGAGGATGAAAACTGACAAATAAAAGGACAACAACGAAGACCTTACTTACATTATATTAATACTATTTGTATAGTGAGAACAAAACGCTCACAAACAACCGAGCAACAGTAAACGGCATGTGTCTATATTATTTCGACGCTCTTTTTGCAGGCAGGAAGAAAAATGTACAAACAATTGGACAACAATAAACGCCATGTCTACATTATGCCAACGCTATTTATGTAGGGAATACGAAAAACTTACAAATAATAAAGAAAAAAATAGTGCCTTGTCTACATTATATTAACGCTGTATTCGATAATGTACATTTCCAAATTAATCTTGAAAAAGGAACGAAGATCCACCTTCCGAAAGCAATCACGTTTCTTGTATTGTAATTTTTTGTTGGCGTTGTCCTTGTTATTGTACAGAGCTGACATCTAGCGGCAACCATGATATTTACTTGAACTTTGGTATACCAAACACAGCGTAACTTGAATTTCAATCAATGTCTAAGTGGCGAGTATCAGCCACAAAAAGTTCTACGTGTATTTATTACTTAGGTAATGTATTGTTTCAATTTTGCCAATATTAATTCCACTTACGAATATATGTTTGTTACGCGTGATTATTCGGCACTTAGCTATATCGTCAGGCTAACAAAAACGCTCACAAACTATATCTCTTCAACAATGATTAGACACAATATCTAATTTGTCTTTTGCCACTTTTTATTTATTTAATCCCTTTTTCACATTCTTTCACAACCTCTAATGTTCGTGACCAAGATGAACACAAAACATTTCCAAGAGCCGGTTATTCAACATGTATGCAGCTGAGATATGACAACAGGGCAGAAAGAAATGAGGTCCCCTTGTTTCCTAAATAACGACTTTTATTATTATTATTATATCTCTTGGCCCAATCACAGTTATTTTAGAACCAGAGTCACTTGCATCAGAAAGCAGTCACTAAATCTTCGGCGGCAAAAACGCGCGAGACGTTCATATTTAAAATGACACACGGAGATTGGTAAAGTGAGATAATATATCCTGACATTCTGTCTATCCTTCGTCAGAATAACAGAGCGCGTGCTGCTTGAAAACAATGACATGTGGTACGTCACTTGCGCTTCTATAAACCGGGTGTAATAGTGCAAGGTAATAAAATTTCACAAATATAGTGTATACGTGTGTGCGTAAAATCGAAATTATTAAAATATTGATTGCTCAATGGGTATTCTAAGGTAGGTTTATAAGTATTTAGGGTGAAAATCATGAAAATTATGGTTTCTACACACACACACATATGTAACGCCAATATATCAAAAACTTTTATTTGCACCACGTTTTAAATTAGAAAATTATGTAAGCAATCAAAGTTTTTAATTTTGGTGTGGCGACATGTCTGCAAGATGTGGCTGTTTAATCGTATAAAGTATATTTAATTCTACTAGAACAAAGATAACACACTAACATCTAATTATGCCCGGCATGGCCAGGTGGTTAAGGCACTCCATTTATAATTCGCCGGTTCGAATCCCTGTCACAATAAACATGCTCGCCCTTTCACCTGTGGGGGAATTATAATTTGACGGGCAATCCTACTGTTTTTGGTAAAAGAGTATCCCAAAAGTTGGCAGTGGATGGTGATGACTAGCTGCCTTCCCTCTAGTCTTACACTGCTAAATTAGGGACGGCTAGCGCAAACAGCCCTCGTGTAGCTTTGCGCGAAATTCAAAACAGACAAACAAACAAAACATCTGATTAATGGTTTCTTTCTGTCTTTTTTTATTAGTTTATGTTCGGGCTTCTTAACAAGTTGAACGTTTGATTTGGTTTATTTGTTTTAGCGTAAAGCTACATAATGGACTACTTGCGCTCTGACCGTCCATGATTTGGTTTGGTTGAAAGTTCGCGCAAAGTACATCCACAAATGTACGCTGATCCACAATGGACTTATCCATAAAAGATAAAAATAACAGATCAACGAAACGGTAAAATAAAATATAGATATTTATTGATAGCAAATTATTTACCCAGAATCAATTCAGATATTATTATGATAATTGCAAATGTCGCATGATTAAAAGGGTAAAGCGTTTTTACAACATTTATTAACTACGAAATTTATCACGACAGATGATGCTTCGTACATGTCTGACAAATGGAAAATCTCTAAAATGACGTTATGTTTATTGCTATGAGTTAAACGAGGATAAACGTTCTAAAACGTCTTTGATTAATTTTGTAAATGGATGGTTGTATTTACATTGCCGTATATTGTTAACTATAACACAGTTTATACATATAGGCCATGAAAGTTATACATCCAGAAGACGTCGCTGCTTTTAAGAAAATAAAGCACATATTTTGTTTATTTGGAGTACACATCGTGTACGCTTAATTTACTTTGTTAAAAGTGGGGTGAAGCAAGTATAAGGAAACTCTGGCAAGCGAACGAGACGACCACAAGTTTTGCGAAAAATATTTATAATATTGAAAGTGGGATGGCATGTGCCCCTTCTGCGCCCCGAGTTAGGCGCCAAAAGATATATATTTATTTATAATCCTTTTTTTCTTTAGCTACCACATTTTAAATTTCACCTCCATCATTTTTAATAATTATTATACCTTTAACGTTTTTTAGTACTTGGCTACGTGAACACGTCTTTTCAACAACTTATTTTACATTTAAAATTTCTATTGAATAAAATACAAAATGTTAAAAAAATTCTGGCTTGGCTCTGGAAATTACTATCGGAACAGGTAAAAATATTCGCTACTCAAATACATAGGTAAGTATGTATGTGTGCGTATTTAGTGAGGGTGATACGCCCCTCCTTTAGAAGTATATACCAGTGTTCAAAAGAGATAAGCTGGTGCAATATGAGGTTACGTAACGTAACTTGAATTGTACTGCAATATTTTAACTGATATGTGTTGATTCACTCAGTATAAAAATGTTTTAACCGATACTCAACGCCAACAATGTTTTAAAATGATATTTACTAATATATTCCACACAATATTTTAACTGATACACACCGATATACTCAACATAAATAATGTTTTTATATGAAAACTCCCAATATATTCGACGCCAACAATGTTTTTAACTTATACATATATCGCAAAGGGCTAGAAACTATCTTTATCTAAAAATATCGATGTCACATTTGTCTATTGAGGGCCAGTGGCACAACAAACGTATGTATAGCTTACTTAATCCGAAATCAACATATTTTCTCCGAAACTCGGTGCGCATATAATTAAATTACACATACAAACAACACTGGAGAGGGCAACATTCGAAAGCAAATGCCACATACCCCCCATCAACCTTATTAAATAAGATCTCCAAATTTCAAAAGGGAATATGATTTAAAACAAGGGAAGACGTAAACTACAATATATGTACTTCAGAGCGATAAAGACTTATAAAATATTTTGTTGAAACTTCTTTGAAAAAAAGAAAAATATGTATTGGAGCAAGGAAACTTGTAATACACACAATAGTCAGTTTATCCATAGATAAATTCATTCAAACATTTTTCAGATGCTTATTAGGTAAATAAGGCCTATTTTCCCACAAGATTTATTTAATATCCTTGTGTGAGCCAAAACTCTGTTAATAATGATAATAAAAAACTTTTGTATCATTCCTATAATATGTCTAGGAACAGAGCTGTTACACACATTTTGATTTGCTTTTACTATTAATTCATGCAAAATCGAAAGAAAATCCTAAATCTATCTGAATTATTCAGTAAGGGTTGACACAAGATGACTCTTTGGCACGTGCCATTTGAATTGGCATTGAACATTTTCAACGTTTGACCATTGACTCCCCTAAAATGGACGGGGGTTTAAATGAAAACAACGAAAAAATGTCTGGCCTCATTGACCCAAGGATATGACCTCCAAGTTTCAAGACAATTGGCTCGGAAATAACAGAGTGGTCCACAGTTGTAACTGTGACTGTGCAGGTTTGCCTTTGTTAATATTCATGTCTCTCCCATAGACGTATTATATTGCCTATGTTTATTCCTACCTATGGAGGAGACATGAATATTAACAAAGGCAAACCTGCACAGTCACAGTCATAATATATTTTACGGAAAAGTACAGGAATTTTTCTTAAAGGCGTTTTAATGCATTTGTTGTTTTTTCATTATAGAAATACGATAGTTTGCTTGCTTTAGAGTTTCTTTACGCAGAACTACTTACAAAAAAGAAGGCTATCTTCGTATAATCTTCTCAAATTTTGAGTCGACAGACTAGAAAGAAAGCAATTCAACAGTACTAACAGCCAACTATTGGGCTGATTAGATAATGGGTTTGACTATCACTTTTATATCGTACCTACTTTTACGGAAATGCTATTTTTTATTGCGTTAGCGGGTCTCGAACCATTAAAATTTACAATCCTAGCACTCTAACCGCTAAGTCACGTCTGTTCTTAATTAGAAAACGCATTTATGAACATAAAGATATGCCTGAAGTCGGAAGACATTATCTGTTGCCGTCTGTAAGGCATAGATAACAAAACGTACATCCAACCAAATAAATCCTGTTCGATATTGGCTAACAGATCTCACACAGAAATATTTCTCTCTTTTCTCCATGACATATGGAAACAGAAAATTTCACAGAAATCTCTCTCTCTTTTCACCATGACATATGGAAACAGAAAATTTTGACGTAAAAAGTTTCAATTTTCTGAACACTGTAATGTACCGCAGCTCAACAGTGTCTACACATTTTGATCATCTTAGCGAGAAATCATTGAAGAATTTTACCATTCTCAAATGCGCTGCAGCCCAGATGGTGCAGCATCGAGGCCTTATCGATCTGATGAGAGTAATAACCGCGACCATAATAAAGTCTGGAATACAGTTATGTGTATATTTATAAAATTAGAAATGACCATGTCGGGGGGGGGATGAATAATGCAACTAAGAGAATAGTAACAGGACCAGCCAAACCAATACTCAGTGATAACCTGCACTGTTGACTAAATGTTAGCAGCATTACTACAAAACAAAGGATTTTAGATAGGTGAGTTCTACTAAAAGCAATCACAATTGTACCTCGTCCACTATGTGAGCTCTTGGGACAGTAGACACAGGAAACAGTATCATGGAGACTAAAATGAGTCAAGTTAAGGATCAGTGAAGTCAAGAAACAAGTAGAGGATATATGTCTACTGGGAGGCACAAATGTATTGAGTTGCTCCAGACAAATGACATTAAGTTACACGTAATAAATACTGGCAGCAGGCTGTGGAGGGAAAAATCAGGACTGGCTAACATTATCAAAGTCATGGAATAGATAAATTAACAGAGACCGATATTGATCAAAACAAGAGATGGTTCAGTCGCAAAAGATATGACTGCATTGGCAGGGATCGTGTAGAGAAATGAGCGTATAGTGCTTCTTGATGACAAGAAACCCACTTGAAATAAAAATGTATCAAAGAACGACTGGTATGGGTATTAACACTTTTATTGATAAGCAGAGAACAACGTTTCGATCTTCCTAGGTCATCATCTTCAGGTTAACAAATAGAGAGTGCATCTCTGAGTTGCCGGCACATGTCTTCAAGATGATAGTATAAACAGGTACAGGATCGTAGGAGGCGTTGCAGTTGGATTAATTAATAACCTATCATCCAACTGCAATGCCCCCTACAATCCTATAATCGGCAACCGTCAGTTGCACTGTTTCTTTGTTATCAATAAAAGTGTTAATACCCATACCAGCTGTTCTGAGATACACTGAGTATCAAGCATTTGAATAACCAGTGGCCAGAACTTAGAGGGACGGTCCACTTACAACAGAATGTGAAATACACGAGGATTTACTTGTCTGGTTGGTCAGTAACAGTTAAGATTAAAACAGAAGCATAATTTTGAAACACTCCCCAAGTCTCATCACACAACTTTCATCTAGAGACCGTATTTTTTTTTTTTTTTTTTAATTTCGCACAAAGCTACTCGAGGGCTATCTGTGCTAGCCGTCCATAATTTAGCAGTGTAAGGCTAGAGGGAAGGCAGCTAGTAATCGCCACCCACCACCAACTTTTGAACTACTCTTTTACCAACTGTTATGTATATGTGTAAATATTTTGTAAACGACAACATGTCGTATTGTGTTTGAATTTTCATTTGTATTATTCATTTTTTTTTCCCATATTGATATTATTGTTTCGAAGTTTAAACTAAAATATGTTATTTATTTAGAGGGCCTGGCATGGCCGAGCGCGTTAAGGCGTGCACTCGTAATCCGAGGGTCGCGGGTTCGCGCCCGCGTCGCGCTAAACATGCTCGCCCTCCCAGCCGTGGGGGTGTATAATGTGACGGTCAATCCCACTATTCGTTGCTAAAAGAGTAGCCCAAGAGTTGGCGGTGGGTGGTGATGACTAGCTGCCTTCCCTCTAGTCTTACACTGCAAAATTAGGGACGGCTAGCACAGATAGCCCTCGAGTAGCTTTGTGCGAAATTCCAAAACAAACAAACAAAACAATTATTTATTTAGGGTAACGTTTTAGAACTTTCTCGAATTAAGTAGACCAATCACATGTTTGTAAATGAGTGCTGGTGACTTCCGTCTAGACGTGTAGTCTCGTGCAAGAACGGATATGCGTGTATAGCTCTGGAGTTGTATGGAAATTGCGAGATTGTTCGAGAAATAGGCCTATCGGTATAAAAAAGACGGTGACGTGAGAGTCATCAGTCATCAGTTTTATTCGAAGACAAAGAGTGAGATTCAGACACCAGTTTCATTTCAAAAGAAGAGAGTTAGTTATTTGAGAAAGATTAAGTGTTTGCTGTGAATATTCAACTTGGATTTGTGATTGAAATTAGATGTACGGAAGCCGTGATTTTATTTCGTCAATCTCTACGATACTTCTGAATTACCGCTTGTGCTGAGAGACGGCGATTTCATTGAACTGTGAACTGTTTCGGAATCTCTTCGTGGGACCAAATTCACACCCTAGACTGGAATTTGAGACTTTAATTTTAGATCATTATATTATATACAGGCCAGTACCGTTTTGTGTTGTGATTTATTTTGAAGTTTGAAACTAATATTATTTTGATTTGTAATTAATTTCGAATGTTGTAACTTAATATCTGTCACTATTATTATTTAATTCATGTTATATCTGTTATATTTGTTAATAGTTTAGTGTAATAAATTATACAAGCTGTTATCTGCGTTTTTCTGTTGCGTTTAATCTACGAAGAACTTAAAACATCAAAAATACGTAACACAACGAATAATGAGATTGCCCATGACATTATAATGCCCCCCCGGTAAAAGAGCGAGCATGTTTGGTGCGAACCTGTTTTTGAGAAATAAGCATTCATTATGGTCTAGTGTCACGTATCAACATTTCGACGACTACGTCGCTAGTAAGTGGTCTATATAACAATAGATTCATCATCATCTGCCACTCGATTCCTTAAGGAACATAGGGCCGCAAATACTGCGGTTTCAGTAAGAGATTTTTTTTAAGTGAGTAGGTTGTTAGCCCACTGCACCTAGCCGTCCCTAATTTAACAGTGTAAGACTAGAGGAAAGGCAGTTAGTCATCACCATCCACCGCCAACTCTTGGGCTTCTCTTTTACCAAAGGCCTGGCATGGCCGAGCGCGTTAAGGCGTGCACTCGTAATCCGAGGGTCGCGGGTTCGCGCCCGCGTCGCGCTAAACATGCTCGCCCTCCCAGCCGTGGGGGTGTATAATGTGACGGTCAATCCCACTATTCGTTGCTAAAAGAGTAGCCCAAGAGTTGGCGGTGGGTGGTGATGACTAGCTGCCTTCCCTCTAGTCTTACACTGCTAAATTAGGGACGGCTAGCACAGATAGCCCTCGAGTAGCTTTGTGCGAATTTCCAAAACAAACAAAATCTCTTTTACCAACGAATAGTGGGATTGACCGTCACATTATAACGCCCCCACGGCTGGGAAGGCGAGCATGTTTGGCGCGACTCGGGCGTGAACCTGCGACCCTCGGATTGCGAGTCGCGCGCCTTACGCGCTTAGCCATGCCAGGCCAGATCGTGAGTAAAAAATCTTTAAAAAACTTGAAAATACAACCAGTAACAGCCTATATTCCACGACACAGCGGTACATCTCTTTTACTCAACGACAGAGTGGACCTAATTGGTAAGATTTTTAAATGATGTTATCAGTGAAATATAATATTAGATTGAGGGAATAGAGAAAACAGAAGAGGTCTCACTTGTCAACCGAAATGTTGTAATTATGAAAGTACAGCAAACGCAAAAGTGTGTGAAAATCACAGATGCTACTTAAACTGACATGGGCATTATCACCAGTTGAACCTTGAGGAAAGTATTTATACCAAGGCCATTACCAAACTCCTCAAGCCTATTTTAGCAATAGAAGTAATAGTTTTAAAATAATCTTATTTACACTTAGTACCTGGTGTTTTAACTAAAAAGTAATTTTAAAGTATTACACGACAGTTGATACTAGTAAACACAGTTGCTACTAACCAGTTACCTCCCTGTGGTCCATGATTCGAAATCAGGGACGGCGCAACGCTATTTGGTTAGTGAGTGACAAACTTATTGGAAAAGATCTCTCCAAGGAGGGCAGAGAAGTTGTGTTTTGGCCAGTGCTAAACTTATTTAACGTGTAATTAATATTATAAATATTATTCTAGGAAAAAAGTTTAAAAAGAACGCCCTGAAATTTCGACTAAAATCGTTTACGGTTAGATTCGATTACTAGGTGAGAAATAAATTGTTAGTTTTTTTCATGAAATAGTTACACAGTTAACGTCTAAAGTGAACAAATAGGTCATTAAGTCAATGTATTATATATTAAAACTATCAGAAGAAGAAGTAATCGACTACATACAGGTTTTCTGCATATGTCAGAAGTCTGATCCAATCACGATAAACTTGAGTACGCGAAAGAGACGACTGCATTTGATCACTCTTGGAATTACAAAACATCGAAAAGCGTGAGCTGACACTGGAACTACAGAATGACTAGATTTTATATGTGGAATATGTAATCACCCACATCCTACTTTTCTTGATGTTCGAACTTGGGTGTAGACACTTTACTTGTGTTTTGTTGATGTGGATACAAAATTATTAGGCATGTGGTGGTAGTTTCATAATTACCACAGAAACCTAAAAGTACTTTGTGTCATGTAGAATAAAAAACTGAGTTTTCTTTTCTGTAGTAGACTTTTTAAATATTTAGAACCTTTTATGAAATATAGCTAGTTACTACCTTTGTTTAGAAATGAAATGAGCCTAGAAAGTTTTATTCATTCTATAAACTTGCACGTCCCATTAACTGTTGTTAACATACTTTCCACTTTTTATGCGATCTTCAAGAGTTGTAGCTATGCAAACAGCTACTTGCAAACATGCTTAATCATTCCATGTGTAGGCCTTTTTTGTTTCATTTATACATCGGAAAATTAGTCATTGCTTATCATTGTGTGCTGATGTTTAAAACTTTAATTATATATATATATTGACATGCTTATCTATACAACACGTGAAACTCATAGAAATAATTCTGGCATTAGTGTCGTCTGCTTTTGATGGCTGTGAATACTTCTTTGCGCGCAAGACCACACAATGGGTTTTCTGTGAGGATCCCAAAGCATTAGTTTTTTGCCATATTTAGTTTTTAGATTTTCGTACAAACCTTCCCAAGGACTATCTGTACTAACCGTCCCTAATTTTGAAGTGATGAACTAGGTTGTTTGTTAACTGCTGTATTTCGCGCAAATCTGCACAATGACTATTTGCGCTAACCGTGCCTAATTTAGAAGTGATAGACTAGGCTGATTGTTCATTACCGGATTTCGCGCAAAGCTATTCAGGAACTGTCTGCGCTGGCCGTCCTTAATTTAGGAATGATAGAACACGTGGAAAGTACTCAGTCAACACCGTCAGTTCTTTACCAAACAAAATAGTAACACTGACCGCCGTTTCATTACAACCCTCACGGCCGAAAGGACGAGCGTGCTGGTTGGTATGTTTTGATTTCGCGACTCACAAATTGCGAAATGAGCGCTCTATAACCACACGATCATGAATGAATACAGAGAAGGCAGCTAGCCAGCAGCAACTGTCGCCAACTCTGAGCTGCCTGCCGTGCTTACCAGAAAGTAGGATTTGCTCGTCACTCTTACGATAACCCCAAAAATATGTGGAGCGCGTTTTTAATAAAGAATTATAATATACACGACTTTCAGTTGGTCGCTAATACCATACAAAAATATCTTTACTTGCATTAAAAACACTTGGGAATAAGTCACCTTTACTAACACCATTTAAAACCTAAAACTGTACTAAAATATTTGAATACGAAGCGCTAAACGTTGACTGTCCATATATTTACAAATCGGTGAAGCAAAGAGTTTAGAATGCATAATTGAACCTTCTCCTTTTACATGCAAATACACAAAATTGAAAGAAAGTGCACAGAGATGAAGAAATGCCAACACTACATTGAAGGCCAAGTCAATAATGATTATGTTGAACTCAACGTAAGCGAGAAACAAAATACCGATATATTTTCTAGTTTGACAGAACATTTATAAAAGGATGATATAAACCTTCGATGGCTTTTGCTCTTTGGTGGCTCAGCCGTAAATGCGTAAGCTTATAACGTTAAAAATCTGATTTCGATGCTCATGATGAACAAAGCACAGATAACATATTGTGCAGCTTTAAGCTTCACAACAAACAAACAAAGAATTCACGTTTTTGTTTCGTACATAGGAATCAGGATGGGTCGTGTTACTTATATTTTAATTTGCCATTAAGACTCAATTTTGATTTAGCTAGAGGACAAATTAAGGTAAAGAAGGAAGTGAAAAGTTGTTGCAGGTGTATACAAACAACAAAAAACTATACCTTTCTATACAAGGATTTTATTTTGTTTCTTGTTAACCAGACTAATGTACCAAAGTCTAAGGAATTAGCAAGAAAAAAATTCAGTGAATACTTCTTAAGCGCACAGAAGAATCATAGCACAGTGATCACAAAAGATACTGTGGTAACTTAATTTACACGTTAATTTTTTTTTTAATGTGTAAGAACGCAGCACGCGAAATAATCTTCATTTGAAGTATGGGAGCAGCACTTGCTTTGCACATAACGTTTATAACATTAAAAACTGGGTTCAGTATTCGTGGTGGGCACAGTGCAGATAGCCAATGCGTAGCTTTGCGCCTAATAACAAACAAAAATTTGTTGTTGCTGTTGTTTTTAATTTCGCACAAAGCTACATGAAGACTATCTGCGCTAGCCGTCCTTAACTTAACAGTGTACGAATAGAGGGGAGGCACCTAGTCATTGGGCTATTCTTTTATCAACTCCCCATACTGAAAGGGCGAGCATATTTGTTGTGAAAGGGATTCAAACCCGCGACCCTCAAATTACAAGTGGAGCGCTCAGTCCACCTGGCCATGCCATGCCTATAAGTTTAAGAAATATATTATACGTAATTGCATTTAAATTAATTAATCACATTAACAGGAAAGTGAGCATCCAACAGTTAATCGTAAAAATCGTTGACATTTAAACATCATTAAAATACACAAACTCCTTATACAATAATAATCACAGGTGAACGTCGATAAAAGAACTAAAATATAATAAGGGAAAGTTTAAACGCCGAGAAACAGCGAATTATTGGAAACCAATATGTCTGTATTTTTAAAGAAATCAAATTAACTGTGGATGTTTTCTTGTTTTCCTTTTCACTTTCCTTTTGAATTATCCAAATTGTTTTTCTTTTATAACTTCAAAGAATTAACACATTTGATCGTCATCTGGGATTTGCGCGATCTGGTTTGAAACCTAATAGAGTAGGCTTACAACCATGTGGTCAGCAAGCCTGTTTAACCTATCTCTACCTGACACTGTTTATTACCATGTTTTACTGAAGGTCTTCGTGCTGATTCCTTCGAACCACATTTCATAAAATAATGCACATGGCACTGAACTGAGTGTATGCTTAATGAATACCGATGTTTGTTCAGACAAGAAATTTAAAGTTAAACCCACTAAAATACAAAAGAAAATGTCAACCGTTTAAACCACAAACACAGTTCTGTACATACATCTCGAATTTAGTTTTTGTATAGCGTAAAATCCGATATTAATATACTGGGTAAATACGTTTTATGATTGTACCAACTATTTACGTAGACTCCTACCGGTGGTAAAACAGTGTCTCCCTGTAGTGTATTACTTACCGATAAGAAAGATCGTTGTTTCGTTCCATTTAACAACTATTTACGAAACTAGAAAATAAATATCAAAGAACTGGCTGTAATAAATTAATAAAGCTCCATTTGGTAATAACAATGACTGCACTATTTAACGACATCACGTGATGATGTAGTTTTCATACCTAGCGATAGATCAAATAAACAGAAGTTCAGGAAAGGGGAGGGACAAATATGGTCTGCATACCGAAGAAATGGTGAACGTAGTTACGTACAGTGAAATACATTTATTTTACGCTTTTTGCATTTCTCCCAAAGTATTATGCTAAGTCGAAGACTGTATAACATATACGGGTCTACCAAGTTAAAACGTAAAATATATGTTTTGTTATACAACTAGTCCTGTTCTGAAAGTTCATCTTATATCTATGATGCTTACTATTTGTTGAGCACAGCATTTTTAGGAAGGGAATGTTTCACTACAAATCAGTTCGTTAACACATAAGAGTAGCTGGTACAAAAATTATAGGTATAATTATACTCAACTTATATTATTATTATTTGATGGGTGTAAACTTTGCCAATTTTAAATAAAAGCAAGTCAGTCAGTCATGGTTACCAGTGCCTATTTAAAGATGTCAGCCAAAACACGTTACATAAATAACTTGACATTTTCCTGACCTCGTAACAAACAAATAGCTACATTCCAAAATGCTTAAGAGCCATTCTCAAAATGGACGCTTCAAACAGAGTATGGTTGGAAGTGACGACACGAACGGTAATGTTTTAATAAAACATACCGAGTCTCCGTGTTTTCTTCCTGCACATTCACCTCTTGTACGCTTTTATTTTTTCTTTGTTTTATTAAGAAAGCCTAATGTCTATTATTATGTATCTTATTGCTGGTGGTTCTTTACAATTTGCTTTGTAACTAACTGTGAACATCAGCTGAGAGAAATGTACAACGATCATTGTTTCTTAGGGCTAGCAAACATTCGGAGATTTTTCATTGACAAGAAACAAGAGAAGTAATAAGCTTTAACTACAAATAACATAGGCGGCGAATTTGTTTGTTTGTTTTTGAATTTGTTTTTGTGTTTGATTCATAATTCTCGATTCCATGCCACAAAAATGCACTCCGCACTTTGGGTTTGTGCATGCGCTATAAAAGAAATGACGGTCAGATTTAGCACTGGACGGTGTTAAACAGTTGGCTTCTTTAGAGTGACTAACGAACTAGAAAATAATTAATGGTATTTTGTTTTTAAACGGGGAAGGCTGAAACATTGCATCTACTCGTTAAAATAATTTATAAATACAATTGAATTGATTGACCTACTTTTTAAGTCCTTTTATATATTCATAGAATAATCAAATTTAAACCAACCAATAAGAAATAACAATGCATCAGGATTAACGAATCAGGCATTATTGTTCTTTTATCCTAAAAGTGACAAAAAATTTCATCCAATTCACTGTTTGATAAAAGAGGTATAAGATTTAGGCGTGTGTAAACACGTGGCGCACGATAAACATGAACTGTAGTTGTGATTGTGTACCAGTTAGAAGAACACCTTTGACCTCATAACCCTACGTTACCAGATACTTCTATGTGAGTGTTTGATCAACACAGACATCGCCTGACGTAGTCACGATTACTTATCTTATAAAACTAGCAATTCCCACTGAGTTAATAACTGGTGTTGTACGACATTTGGAGCCACAAGTTGAGCCTGAGATATCACTGCTGTTTGTAAGAGTCACGCGCAGAAGAGCTTCTTCAGAATTGGTTAGTGGGCGTGCAACGCGTGAGCAAAGTTAAAAAGGCTTAAACAGCAGAGTAAAAGCAGATAACTTCCCATCAGTTAAAGACGTATATAAGTTGCACTCTTATACATGCTACGATTGGTTACTAAATGGTATTGACATATGTTTCTCCTTTTTCCTACAATCTTCAAATGATATCTGTTTTCCTATATTTTTCTTTTCAAGCTTTCTTTGTAATCCATTTGTTTTACATTTTTATTTAACTTAAGACCCTGCAACATTTCTGTCAGTCGCATAAATTATATCTGTTACAAATCTGAGGCAGAACAACAATGATTTACCCAAAACATTTATACAACAAATTAGTTTTACACCTAACAAATTATTTCAAACACGGCAGATGTGGGCGTTTATGGAAAAGTTGCGCAAATAAATTGCTCGGTTCTCTTTGAACGAAAAAAGTTTCCTAAACTTGCTGTCTGTCACTTTATAAACTAGAAGTAACAAATCACTAAAGATAATTGTCTAGATAATTTAACTTGTAACTGAATTGAAAATTTACTCATCCACATCTTTAACAGCCACAAAACACAAATATTGATATTTTTCTATGAATAACTCATGCAAATTTAGATAAATTAGACTAGTAAGAATTCAAAAATCACCAAATGTATCAACCACTACGAAATACACCTTTCTCCAACTTCAACTTCTGGTATTTTACCAATAAGATTAAAATGAGAAAATTTCGGATGTCGCCGCAGTGCAGATTGTTCATTCAGTAACTTTACGGTTAGCAATAAAAAACAACAACCAAACAAAGTTACTACTGTCTAGAAAATTTACTGATCTTAAAATTTAATCTCGAGCTCTGATAAGGGATAAAAAAATTCTCGGATGTTTGGGGCACTGAGTGAAATCCTTAAGAAACTACAACAGCAAGCTTAGCTGGAAGAAGTAGCTATTTCTTTGGATAATCTGTGAAGCTGTAAAAGTCTTGGAATATATAACTTGGGGATAAAGAAACAACAGGAGTAGAACGCTGTAAGTATATTTAACTAAGTGATATCACTCCACAGCCTGCCAACTTTTGACCACGTGTCTGAAATAATCATTCAAAAGTCAGGTGAATGTGTCGTCATGTGACTCCTGTTGCGAGCTCTACGAGAACGAAGTTTCGTAATTATAGTTTCGTTAGGTAACTGATGTCAAAAGTGCCAGGTTGAATTAATGCTAATAGATGTCAGTGATGTCCACAATCATACACTTATGTTTTACTACCAGCTTCCTCCTGGTTTCAAAGGTGTGGTGTAGAAAGTTCGTGAACAGGGTATATATACGGTCATGTGACGACACTAAAAAACAAAAGTACACATAAAACTAAAAAGCGATTTTTGTTCAGTTATTTAAAAAAGCATTAAAATAAATTAGGGATCCTGTAATAAACGTAATGAAACAAGAATTACAATAACAAATATTATAAATTTATAAAATACTTGTCAATCTTGTTTCATTACTTTTTATATCAGGATTCCTACTTTATTTTAAAATTTATAATTTTTAAAGTTCTTGTCCGTTTACTTTTTATGTTATACCTGTATAAAGTATATACTTTAGAAACTGTCAGATATCTATCTAGTGATATGTAGCGTCATTCGTTGGGTTGAAAACTATTTAAGAACGTGTATCATATGTTTACTTTTTACACTATACTTTTATATCAAGATTCCTACTTCGTTTTATATACACATATGGATATTTATCGAAATATCAAAAGCAGTTACCTACAGACCAATAAAGAAAACTGGAGAAATCTTGCAGCGATTGTTCGATCCGTCTAGGCGCTAGCCCCGTTAACGTGATCAAGTAGGTAAGTAGTAGACGAAAAAGTCCTTTTTTGTTAAGAAATTTTTGTTAGGGACCTTTTTAGAGTGTTATTAGTATATATGCACATAATTTATGATAACCAGTACTTTAAATGGCCGGTTTTCAGAGTTCAATAGGGTGATTTTTCGACGCATGATTAATTTGGAATCTTGTCAATTCCTACTATTAAGTACTACCGTACTTAAAATAATGTAATTCCATAAAATGGCGGGTTAGAATAAGAGTTAATAGCCTAGTTTGGATAAAAAAAATATTAATGATAGGGCTACATATGAAACTTCAATACAACTAGTCATCACTTAACAGTTCGTTTATGAAGACACAGGTTCGAATCCTGTTTTTGTTCATATTCTTGTTTCTCAATCTTCACAGAGCCTAGAAACAACGCATAAACACGTATGGTTTTCTAAAGTGAACCTATCTTCAACATTATGTAAATTATACCATAAAAGAAAACGTGAACTGAATTATTTGCCAACAGCCCACAAATTCTGCGCACGTATATATTCTGCTGGGACCAGGAAAGTACTAGTTTCATTTAACGTATCAATAGATCGGCTTTAATCAAAGAGCCTCGAACGGCTCAGGACTTTACTTTTTTTTAAACTGTTTATGTTATATTCAAGCAAAGGTGAAAAGCTACTAATCATACCCGGCCTTGACTGGAGGGTGGAGTATGCTATCAAGACGCCCGTCGGTAACAATTGGTTGTAATGGCGCCCACATCTTACCCAATCCCTGCCCATACCGGAATTTATCATTTCGCTACGTACATCGTACATGCATAAAATGAAAACACAAACCTGAAGGTCGCACATGACTGGGGGGTGGGGGTGGGGTGAAAGCATCGAGGAATAGAAATGCGGTTATGTGAGGAAAAATACGCATACCTATGAATACATATCTTATGAAGAAAGGGTTATGCGAGGAAAAATTCATATATGTTTGATATCGTGAATGTAAGTTCCAATTTATACACATGTAATAATACATCTTTGGTCATACTGATACCTTTTCGTGCCAATATGTTTAATGAAAAATTCAAAGTTCCTACAAATTAAAAAAAGGTTCAAATGGTATCCTCCTGTACTCTAGGATTCACGTATGTGTGACGAGTACCTGATTGAGATACGTCAATGTACGTGACGTGCAGTCACCAAAAGTTTAATTATGGTACCACACGCTATCGACCAGTGCGTCAATGACAATGAGCTGAAACATTCCATTAATGCAACAATTGCACTAGATGTTTCTATAATTTATAGCCCTAGTTATTTGTGTGTTTAACTATTTACTACGTCTGCCTGAAAGTCAAGCGATGATAACATATTACGTTTCTCTTTTATCAAAACAGCGGAATCTTCCCCCGAATCTCTAGAGTTTCATGCTATCTTTAAAAGAAGTTATATTAGGATTAATTCTATGCATTTCCAAACTGCTAGAAGAGCTCCGTCTCCTCTAGTATTTGGAGATAGATAAAACTTTCCAATCTGTATCGAGCTCCTCTAACAGCTCCAAACGCATGCGTATTTTTAGTTTTTATTTCTCTTCTTTTCGTTGAGAGGATCACAAAAAAGAAGTTTATTATCACGATACCATTTACGAAGAGTTTTTATAAAATTATATATCGTGCTGAAAGTTCTGTATTTACGGTGTTTCAAGTTAAAACTATATTACCACCAGTAGTTAGGGGTTAAATCATTTAAAACTGCTGATAAAAAACTCAATTTGAAGAGAAAAACAAAAACTAGCATAAACACGAATATATAAAGCATTAACTCTGTAAAGGATTATTATAACATCAATAGTGATCGCTAAAGCCAATGTTATTACTTGAACACGAATCAGGTTATAATAAATTAAATCAATTGTACTTCAGGCAAAAGGAAAGTTAAATTAATCACACAATATCGTGTTCAGAAAATGAAACCCAACGGATATCGAAAACAAGTATGTAGCGTCATAAGCCTTAAAATTGTGTCACTGGGGGTAGAGCTTATGTTGCTAATATTATACAAAAAATTGCAAAGAATAGAAAAACTATTGAAACAAATATTAAGATTAATTCATAGTAACTGCTGAGAAGTTCTAATATCTTATTGTTCCAGAGTTGCCAAGCCGCACATTGGGGTATCCACAGGGATCTAACCCGAAATGTTCAGCGCCAAAAACACTAAAAAGTACCGCTTACCTCCCCCCCTAAAGTTCCCCGACGATTCGGCAATAAGTTTATGGATTTACATTGCCAAATTCCGGGGTTCGATTCCCCATGGTGGATACAGCATATAGCTCAATGGGGCTTTGTGCTAAAACAATCTTCTGCTTGAAGACTTGCCAAAGACGATTAATTTCACATACAATTAAAACCACTTAATACATTCTAACCCGTCAGGAAATATCACTTTTCAAAAGGAGCTTCAACAGTGTAGGTATTATTCAAAGTGGCTCGCGTTATTCAGTTTATGTAATTCTTCACCTGAAGATAAACTTTAAAACGTTTCAGTCAGAAAAAAATACGATCATAACACTACAACATAAAACTTTTTAAACAAATATTAATGATAGACGGGTAGTTTTCAGAAACTTTATACAAAAACCAGCTGGGAATTTCCCCATTATTTCAAAAATTTGAGATTTGATGAACTGATGACCAGCACGCCCTCTCTCGGTACACCTACCTACGTTGGAGCTCCATTCATTGTGTCGAGAAAGACGAGTATATGAATATAACAGGCTCATATTCTTCTGAAACATCGTCATTAATTTTAAACCCTTATTTTACCTCCTGGTTCATCTTTTGTTATTTCCATTATTTCCCTTATCGTATAGAGGATCGATAATTTCCTACCAGCTTAAACTGAGTAAGGCAGGTGTTATATGCAGTTTTCTTGAAGGATGTGCACACACACATTTATACATTTTTTGATTGCTGCCTAATTCCTAGAAAATAAGTAGTCAACTTCTACAAATTTTAAAGTATCTTGTATACATCTAATGTTAAATGCTGAATTTTTATAAAGTTTTTACTCGATCATTTAAAATAAAAGGTTTTTAATTAACTGAAATAAAAGAAATATCCCCCAAAAATATCAAAACAATAACGATAAATGTTACTAGGTCTGGTTATTAATATTTTAAACTTATTAATTGTAAACTTACAATAATAAAAATAAAATCCAATAAAAAGTTATACAGTTATATTTCACTTTTTTTATTTCGTATTTATTTTACATCAAATCTGATATAAAATACAACGAACGAATGTATTTGGTGATTTTTTCGGTAGTTTCATATTCTTTCCAATACAACATGAAATACTTCCTCTAGCGAATTTTTCGTAATCAATTATTCATTTAGTATTAATTTGTAACTGCAACACGTTCGTCACACTTCTTTATTAACTTCACGTAATTTCAGGTTAAAGTAATAAATATAGAATACAATAAGTTTATAAGCCTTAGTTATAAGCCTCTGATTAGTAACATAAGTACGTTGGTGTATCTACAAGTCTTTCATTGTATCATTTTTTTTTACTAACAATGGGTGTGATTTCATTTATTTGCTACTTTTAGGAATTTCCAGAATACGGAAGCTCTTGTGCAAACAATACAATATTTTCTCAGTATTTCTACATTGAATTATTTACAACATGAACATTCTCTAACTGATCATTATTTAATGATAGGAGTGAAGCTACAAAGGTTTATGTTTCAATGTGACGTTTTTAAAAATTAATTATATTAGTACGATTTGTTTTTATTAAAAGGAATTATTCACAATACAGAACTTCAGATGTTCCTTTGCACGTACCCAATCGGTGATAAAGTCGAAGTTTTAATGTAGCGTCGTTCACCACGATTTTGTTTGTTTGTTTTTAATTTTGCACAAAGATACAAGAGAACCACGTGTACTAGCCGTCTCTAATTTAGCAATGTAAGGCAAGAGAAAAAGCAATTAGTCATCACCACCCAACGCCAGCTATTGGGCTACTCTTTTACCAACAAATAGTGGAACAGACCGTCGCCTTTTAATGTTACCACAGTTGGAAGGGCGAACATGTTTGGTGTGACGGCCATGCTGGGCGAGATTTCGTGTGTTTGTTTGAAATTATGCATAAAGCTACACAACGGGCTATTTTTGCTCTGCAAACCACGAATATCGAAACCCAGTTTCTAACAAAGTAAGTCCGGAAACATTCCGCTGTGCCGCTGGGGAAGTTAACAACAAGGTGAAAAAGATTAAACCACCAAAAGAAAAATATAATTTATTTGAATGTCAACATTCAACCGTTAACTTTGCGTGGAAGAACAAAAATGGGTTATTATTTTTTATTTAAAACATAAAAATTAATATGTGAAACACTTTTGCTATTTTATACTATTACTGTTTTTATTTCGTATCTTCATATAAGTTGTTTTATAACCCTCACTTGCCCACACAGTTTTTGTACTAGTTCTTTTTTATTTTCTTTCTTTTTTTGTAACCAACAATGGGAAATATTTCCTCAGCAACTTATAATAACTTATCAAAGAAATATTAATTATTTGGTTAAATACCTTGTACACCAAACAATTAAAGATAGTCAAATATAAATCTTTTGGCATGTACGTAAAATCTTTCACTATTTCAACAATAGTTACACTAAGATATTTCGTAGGTTTAGTTAGCAGTATTAAAAGAATGTGCACGGGGTCGATGGAATCGATGAAATATTGAGGAAGGAATACTGACCACAATTCCAAACTTACTTCTTGTATCTACAAGAAACGTGGCAAACGTTTACTGAAATGTAAAACTCTGCTACACACAAACACAACGTATGTACATTGTATGTACATTTGCACAACCTTCTAGAACATCTAACATTCATGTCTATCTGCTGTTTCATTCAGTTTCATTGTACCACTGTGTCTGGCATTTACAATGCTCTATCATGAACTGTCCTAAATCAGCAATGTGCGGTAAAATTAATAGTTCTGAACTCTGATATCAAATATCTAATGCCATGTTGAATGGTACTTTGTAAAAGATCGTGGCATGTACAATTTAACCACATCCATGCACGTAGGATTAAAATGTGATTTTGTTTTTATTCAAAACATTGACTTCACAAGTTTCTCAATCGTACTATAAGAAAGTATTTCAATAAAGTTCGTACGGCTACAGAATTACACAGTTGATTGGTTTGGTTGGTTTGTTTCAAATTTTGTGCAAAGCTACTCAAGTCCTATCTGTGCTAGCTGTCCCTAATTTAGCAGTGTAAGACTAGAGGGAAAGCAGCTAGTCATCACCACCCACCGCCAACTCTTGGGCTACTCTTTTACCAAAGAATAGTGGGATTTAACGTAAATTATAACGCCCCCCCGCTGAAAGGGCGAGCATGTTTGGTGGGACGGGGATTTGAACCTGCGACCCTCAGACTACGAGTCGAGTGCCTTAACCACCTGATCAGGCCGGGCCTACACAGTTGATACGTCTAAACTTTCCTACATTACAACTCACTGGCGTTCGTAGCTTTCAGTTGAGAGTTAAACATATTTTACATCATTCTTGTCCACGTATGTTGTTAAAACTGGTATCATTAGCTCAGTAATCATTTATGTTTCACAATTTCTACCAGTTAACCCTCCGGCAGAGTTTATCAATGTAAAGGAGGGGATGTTGAACTCGAGTTAAACAAGTGTCTTAATATAAAGTAAAATATGCACTTCTCAACATATGATAAAACATGTTATTAAAAAAGAAGCATTATGAACTTACTTATTTCTGACCTTGGTATTTAAAGGTTGAAATATAAGTTGAAAGTTTATTTTACAAAAAATAAAATATATGAAATTGATGCAACACACACTCAACTATATAAGTATACATACACACACACATATTCTGACAAATTTATAACGGAGTTTCTGGACTTTGAACAGCTATGTCTGCGTAGGTTTGAACGAGTTGAAAGTGATGAAATGTCATCACAACTGGTCCTTATCAATCTTTGTCAGTTTGGACAGCTGCAGTACCGGAAGCTGTCCCATCGAACCTTCTACACAACCGCATTTACAACGTTCAACAAACCTCTTCATGTATACACGTGTGCATACATATGTATATATACTTATATATTTTTCTTCCTCTTTGGTTCAAAGGTTGCTTCGAATCAGTATCATGTCCTTCCTTTCTAAAATAGCAACTGGTTGTAGGTGGAAAGTTCGTAAAGTTATTGCTGTGCGGACAGAATATTCTCTAAAGCAAACGATTAAGGAACCGGAAATGCCAAGATCTTTCGATGTATCACGACTCAGAAAAGAAATAAAGAGCGATTGTGTATAATTTAGGTCCATTTCACAGACAGACATAAATAGCTGCTCACACACAAACTCACTTAACAGCGATCCTCACATACAAAGCACGTGCATCATAACGCTACGCGCCAGACAGATACAGTGCGACAATACTGAGGTGGCTTTGTTTTTTTCCTGTATCAATTGTGATTCGTTTATAAACACGTGAATAATACCATCTAGCAGCTTCGTATTTAACAGAAGGTAAATAAATCGATTGCCACCGAAGTAGCATCAGCTGACAGATTAAAATGAAAACTCCCACTTTCTCTGCAGCCTTCACAAGTGCATTAGCAAGTGATTAGATACATGTATCTTACTGACGTCTGTAAATGATTTACAAGATGAACAACACGTATTTCCTCAAAAATTTAATTCTGGACAAAGTTACACAAGGCTTGTATGTACTTAGCCGTTTTTGATTTTGATCATAGGCTAAAGAGAACACAGCTTGTCAGCAGTACCCAGCGCCATCTGTTGGGCTACACCTATCTGATTGAATAATGGGATTTAACCGTCATTTTCATAACAAGTTCATGGCACCAAATCACTAGGCGCTAATCACGAATCTTCTGATTTACAGTAGGGTAAATATGTAATCAGAAGAAAACAGAAACACCTGAGCCTTTATCCTCTTCAACACCTCGTCATCCACATTTTGATAACTATTCTACAACTTTTCTACACAGAATATAAGACTGCTTTGTTCTTAAATCACGACTACGAACAATAATGGAATAAAAAAGATTAGTTCTTCGAGTTGATTAATTTGTATCAAACGCTTTGGTTCATTAAATAAAAACTTGTGGCTCAAGAGCCTTACTAAATTCTGTTCCTACAAGAATAGTGAATTGGATTCAAAACCCAAAACGGAGTCAGTACGGGATCGCAGGTCTTAGTTTCATTCATTCATAGTATATATATGTGTGCGTGCGTGTGTGTAAGAAACATGATGTATCGTGTACAGCCATTCCCTACTCTCAAAAATCAACTAATCATAATTTATCAAATTTCTTGATAAAAAAGAATTTAAAAAGTATCATAATGCTTCTATATTTTGTCGTTCGATTACTAATGACTTAAGGCAGCTGATGCAGTGTGAAGAACTGTTACATAAATGTAACGCTCTGTGTAAGCGTTTAATACTTGATTCGGTCATAAGAATTGCACTCAGACATAGTACGTTACAAATGCAACAGGTAACTGTCTTATTTCCTTTATTTTTTCAGTACCAATGAATGTAAAACCGTCCTAACTTGGGGCATTTCCCACGTACAGTCATGTGAAAAAGTAAGGACACCTTATGAAAGCCTGTGTATTTTTGTAACATTTTTGGATATATAGATATTTAATCTCAATATTTAAATTACTGAGAGATTATGGGAATATAACTAAACAATTAAAACTGAAGAAAAGACTTTTCAAGATCTTTTGTAAATGTAATTATACAAAAATGCATATTCTACCTGAGGAAAAAGTAAAACACCTCCACATTTATTCCCATTTAAAATGGCTCAACTCACACACAGGTGTATCACACAAAATGTACATGATTAGAAGATTGTCACTCAGCATTTTGAATGAGGCTTGCTCTATTTAAACCTCAGACATTTAGTTTGGTGTGCTCCTGACTGTTGAAGTGAAAGTGAGCACCATGGTGAGAGCAAAAGAGCTGTCTGAGGCCTTCAGAAAGACAAGCAGTTTATGAGTCAGTCTGGTAAGGGATTTGAAAAGACCCCAAAAGATATTGAAATCAGCCATTCCACTGTCCGAAAAATAGTCAACAAGTGGAGAGCTTTCAAAACAACTGCCAACATGTCCAGGTCTGGTCGTCCAAGCAAGTTCACCTCGAGAGTAGACCGCAAGATGCTAAAAGAGGTCTCCAAACACCCTAACATGTCATCACGGGACCTACAGCAGGCTCTGGCTACAGTTGATGTGAAAGTGTATGCCTCTACAATCAGAAAGAGATTGCACTAGTTTAACTTGCATGGGAGGTGTGCAAGAGAAATATCAAGGCCAGACTAAAGTTTGCCAGAGAGAATGCAGACAAAGACCAGGACTTCTGGAATAATGTTCTTTGGACAGATGAGTCCAAAATTGAATTATTTGAACACCAAAACAGAGGGCATGTTTGACGTAAACAAAATACAACATTCCAGGAAAAGAACCTCATACCAACTGTGAAGCATGGAGATGGAAGTGTTATGGTTTGGGGCTACTTTGCTGCAGAAGGACCTGGACAGCTCACAATTATAGAATCCACCATAAATTCTACCGTGTATCAGAGGGTGCTTGAGGATCATGTGAGACCATCTGCAAGAAAAGTAAAGCTGAAGCGGACCTGGACCCTGCAACATGACAATGACCCAAAACATACCAGTAAATCCATCAAGAACTGGCTGAAAACTAAGAAATGGAGAGTCCTGGAATGGCCGAGCCAAAGCCCAGATATTAATCCCATTGAGATGCTGTGAAGTGACTTGAAACGGGTTGTACATGTAAGAAATCCCTCAAACACCTCACAGCTGAAAGAATTCTGCATTGAGGAGTGGGGCGAACTTTCTTCAGTTCGATGTCAGAGACTGGTAGATGGCTACAAGAAGCGTCTCACTGCAATTATTTCAGCCAAAGGGGGTAACAATAGCTATTAGGGAAGTAGGGTGCCCTAACTTTTTTTCCTCAGAATATGTATTTTTGTAGATTTACATGCATAGAAGATCTTGAAAGGTCTTTTCTTCAGTTTTAATTGTTTATTTATATTCCTATAATATTTCAGTGTTGTTGAAATTGAGATTAAATATCTATATATCCAAAAATGTTACAAAAATACACAGGCTTTCATAGGGTGTCCTAACTTTTTCACATGACTGTATGCTATATATAATAAAACGTTTTTGTTTGTTTTTTCGGAAACGTTTTTATTTATGTTGTTGTATCAATGCGCTAACATTGCATTATATTCATATCTAATCTTTAATTTTCTAGACGTGGTTGGTAGACGATGTAAGGGAGAAGTTGTTGAAATAAACAAGTTGTTTCGTGGACTGGTCTTTTGTCGAAGTTTCAATCATGAACTAAAACTAAATCGCCATTGGCTGCAAACGGCGTCTAATTACCAGTTCACCAGACATCTCCGTTGAAATTTGTTCTCTACATGTTTCTGAATGGAAGCATAATTCTTGTAAGTATGAACATTCAGCATTCTATTTCCAAAATAATACACTAACTTGCATATATAATTTTTTTTCAGGACTACATATTTCAGAAATAATAAAAATAAAAGTTCACTCACAATTATTAGTTATGAATTTCACAAAAATTTAACAACGAGCGCTATCTGGTAAGAATCTCAGAAAGACTTCGTAGACGATGTAATTTTTTACATAAAATTAACAAAATGCACAAAAAGTAATACAAAAAAGCGAGAGAGATTTAAAACGAAGATGAGTATAACATCATTTAGGTTTGATATTGATATTTTTGATGATTGTTTATTTTGAATTTCACACAAAGCTAGTCGAGGGCTATCTGCCCTAGCCATCCCTAATTTAGTAGCATAAGAATAGTGGGAAGCCAACTTATATTGTTAAATGTACATTACGCAAGTCCCATCTATTCTCTAAATTTGTAGAAGATTTTCGAGTGTGAGAGTCAACAATATATATTTTTTACAAAAGCACAAGCGTAACTTCGAATACTGTTGCCAACCAAACTTTCGAGAACCTTACTCTAAAAGTTTCTAAATCGTCGCGCCAAGAGACAGTTTAATATTGTTAGTTTGCTACAGTCAGTATACTATAAACTTCGAAAGCCATAATTGTGATAAACGCTGCTTATTAATCGGAAAACTACAGATATTTGATCAGGAAAGTTTATAGATTTTGAACATTACAAACCGTTCAACTTCAGAAAATTAGCTAAGGTCGTTAGTATTTCTATGAAAACATGCATAACTTCAGCAGAAAAACCCAGGTGTAAGAAACGAGAGATAGCTTACCCGTTAAGTGAACTCTGCCGGTATTAGTACTGAATTCTTCGTTCGTCGTGAACCGTCGATAAAATTATTCAGTCCCAGACGAGACAGAGAGTTAGTGTTGTTTGTATTATAAGTTTGTAAAACTCTTGTATATAAACCATTATTTGTAATAACCGTCATTATAAATTGTATTTTTATGTGTACATTAAAATATATTTGTGTTACAATGAAAACTGTGTGTATCAATCTTGTTGGTAAATATCATAAAATTGGTGCATATCGACATTCAATTAACTTCTAAATTCAAATTTCTAGTTATTTGAAATCGTAATATGTATGTAACATGCGCAGCATGATAAATCGGAAACACGTCCGAGATAAATAACAATACGTAACAATAAGACGTCAGTAAGATGCTTCAAATTCTTAGAAAACTTGGAATACTCGTTTCTTTTCAAACAGAACATCCTAATTAAACAGACGCTGTTCCATATTAAATTTAAACAGGTTTGATAATCTTTAACCTGTAGCATGACATCATTGGCTAACTAGCTGCACGTGCTCCAAGAGGAGGAAAGGAGACCAACCTGAGAGGAATACAGATTCCAGCCTCATTGGTGATGTGATTTTAGTATCAATTTTTGCCCCTTGTTGTATTTAGTAATACAGTATTTGTTCTACTTCTGGTATTCCTAAAGGGAAATTGTTGAGCTAGTGCGAATCAGCACGAAATGAGCTGGTAAATCGCGACAATAACGTGCCGATTTTACTAACGTTTATTAACTCTCATGCTGACACATCTGCTGCACCTGCAAAGCCATTCTAGTCATTCTAAGAAACTCCTCATCTTCTAGTACAAATTCCCCCTTTCCCTACTGATAGCCTATAAATGGCAACAATAAACAAAAATATATACACATAAGAAAAACTTTAATCACGTGCAAGTCAAAGTTGTTTCCGTAAACCGCATACTACTTAGATTATTAGATACTATTCTCTGTGTTAATATTACACAATTTAATAAAAACATTAATGAACTATATTTGACTAAAAATGTATGTTACCGGACTGTGAATTCCAGGTTTTGTTTCAGAGTCGTGATTACAATATGACAATAATAATAGAATCACGTTATCCGATCAGAGAAAGAGTGATTTAAAAATTTAGCGAGAGGAGAAATGGTGCTGTTCCAATCTATCAGTTCAGATTAGAGACGGATGGCGTATATATAGTCCTGGTATAGCTTTGGATACATTTTTGGGAGAAACGAACCCTCTAGTCTAACAGTTCCAAATAATGGACAGCTATGCTCAGGTAGTTTATAGCTTGGTGCGAAATTCAAAATGAAACATATCTATTGAAAATTCACATACCTGTGTATTTTAGAGGAAAAAAGAAATTATTCAACCACTAGTAAAAGAAAAGGAAAAAGTACTTGAAAACCATTTTCATTATGGAGTTGCTGAATATTCTTTACTTTAGTTTAGATCCTGTTTTCTCAATTAATAATTAATTCTTGGCACTATTTCGTAATAACATGAAACGTATTTAATCTTTTGGCAATTAAGAGAACTGTTTAGCTGCAAGGTTTTAACAAAACAATTTGGTTAGTTTGTAATTAAACATAAAGCTCCACAACAGTTTTCTAGCTTTGTCATTTTGTAGACATATCGCTGTACCACTGGGGAGGCAAATAATTTGAACAATAACTGTGATACATACACACACACACACACACATATTTAAATGTATAATGTGTACAGACGTTAGTTGAAGGGTATACATTTATATAAAATACAAGAGTACAAACAAATTAAAAGCGGTAAGCATAATGTACATCGAGAGCCTGTTGTTGCGTCTTTTAAGATACTTATCAATTCATATTTTGTAACGACACTTGGAACTAATTGAAACACTAAACTCTTAATGGTGGTTCTCTAATGCGATTTTCCAGCACACGTAGACATAGCACATTTGGAAAATGACCATTAATCACGTGGAGCATAATTCCGTGCATACAACGATCAGCGGTTCTTCTAACTCCTCTTATTACAAATTCTTTAATTACATATCTAAACTTGTTCGATGTTCCCTAATGGAGACGCTCGGTCTGTTAACAGCTGTAAAATTACACCGCATGAACACCGAGCTAGTTTTTATTTTGTTCTTTAAATACCACACAGTAAACCTGGCCTTATGGGTTGTGACAAATTAATGGCTTTCAGTTTTCATTTGTATATGTGAATTAGGACATAAGACGTAAGCCTGAAAAAACGATCATTACAGCCAGAAAATACTCTTTTAACGAGTATTTAGCAATATTACCACGGCTCCACAAGAAACTCGTGAAACATAACACCATCTGATGTAAACAATTAGCAGCGCTTTCTTTAAAGCTCCTTTACACCACGTTTGCTAACGACGTCACTCCTACAAAGAACTCTTCGAAACAATTAGACCTGATATCCACTATACCTTTGAATTTTAAGACGTTCACACAATTTACTGATCTTGTACAATTAAACTGCTCTCCTGGAAGATGACGTATGGTATAAAAGTACTTCATCATTAGACCATATACTGAAAAACAAATTAGGGTAATTAAAATTTTAAACTACTGTTTTGAGAGATTAGATACTTTGCAGGAGGAGGTAATTAAAGGAAAACAATACACGTTGTGTACCTAAAAGTATGCTGCATGGAATTTAGTGGTACAAATTGTTTTTCATCTCTTTCAGAGAATCTTGAAGACTTTTAATTACAAACTCAGCATGGATGCAGAAAATTAAGTTAATTACTAACTACTGAAAAGAATAAGTGTGCGTAAGGTAAAAACAATGTGTCTTTCGGTAGCTGAAAGTACCTGATGGCACAAAGTCAAAAATACCTGAATGATTTGAAAGTTTATTATAATACATATAAAATCCAAAAGGGATACAAATATCTCCCTGATAGTTTTTAAAATCCGTACAGGGTAACGAGGGTATAATCGAGAAACTGCATCTTCTGTATAAGAACATAAGCGACGGAACATATTTTTATAGTTGGGGAGACATTTTCTACGTTTACCATGACCATCCAATTTAAAATAATAATTATATCCAAGTTTCTATTCCCCATTCAAATGAAAACTGGTCCGGCATGGTTAAGACACTCGACTCCTAATCTGACGGTCGCGGGTTCGAATCCTCGTCACACCACACATGCTCGCCCTTTCAGCCGTGGGGGTGTTATAATATTACGGTCAATCCCACTATTCGTTGATAAAAGAGTAGCCCAAGAGTTGGCGGTGGGTGGTGATAACACACTACCTACTCTTTAGTCTTACACTGTAAAATTAGGAATGGGTACCGTAGATATCCCTCGTGTAGCTTCGCGCGAAATTCAAAAACAAAGAAACAAAAGAAAATTACCAGGTCAAAATATATAAGATTTTACATTTATTCATTATACGCGCTTTTTTTATAATGCTATTTAAAGATAACATAAAACCTGATCAAGTGGCGTATCTACCGTATTTTATTCCAAAGCTATGCCTCTGGTTTTATTTATCTGATGTCATTCTCACCCAACTTTGATAATGCCACACAGCCACATTTTCTCCAGTCATTCCGGTAAGTGCTCCGTGTGTGAGAAGCTAAAAAATTAGTGAATATTTGTTGGTTTGGCCATGATATTATTGAACCAAAAGCTTTACTAATTAAATCTAGGTTGTACTTTCTTTCTTGTTTTTAGTTTATTTTATTGAAGTTTAAACTTCAGTGCCAAATGTATTATGTTGAAACGTAATCATGCAGTTCTCAAGCTTACGATATTTTGAGCATTCATTTTTTCTCTTCAACCCTCTTTCTTCTGCAGAGAAAAACGGTTGAAGCTTCACCTCTCATTTTTAACCCTATTTTGTCTATTATTTTTCTACCTTATATATATTATAGTTTCTAGACGTGAACTCGACAACGTATTTTTATTAGTAGTAAGAATTACGAAGCACTGTGTATGTTATACGAATATTAGCGTTACAGGTGATATCGCTTCGTGATCAATCTAAGGACGACTTGATAAACATACACAAGTTTCTCGCTTTCCAACAGCAGATTTCTTCTCAGTTCATTTGACTGATGTTCTACAATTTAGACGACGGCCATATATATATATATACAATACGTGCAGTACCCGCCTTGTCTTTGTCACCTGCTTGAATAATAGTACATAGTTCGTGCAGCGAGCATACAGAGAAAGGGGATAATCTGATTGACAGTTTGTCTTAATTAACTAATTAGCAGCCGGCACACTCTGTTAATTGCGTACATAGAGCACCACTTTTGTTCCTTCGACCGCAACGAAAGCTTTAATGGATGTTCCAGTAACCACCATTGGAGTACATCCGAATAGCACATACTTCCCTCTATCTTAACACTTGATAAACATCTCTGTGTTGTGTACATCAAGCAGAGCTTCCTCTGATTATTCAAGTATCGTAAACCGATTACATTAATCTATCACTTTATAAACTAGGTTCGGACATTTATCTAAACATAAACGCTAATGCTTGCTTGGCTCGAGTCCGTTAAACAACTGTCAACCCCATGCCTTTGTTAGCATAAGTGAAGAATTGGGCACCTTATGTATCATTATAATATATCCAGGACATATTCTATGAAAGGGACCGTAAACGTCGGTTGCGATAAATCTCCTCTATCTCGCACAACTTCACAGATAAGTGGCTATTGTAAAAATAACACATTTAGTCTTGTGTGTTTGCGTATGAATTATGTTTCATTTTATCTTTTTGAGAACGTAAGCTTTAAAAACACTATTTTCATAAACTACATTCTGCGAATGACGATTTAAAATGAAATGAAACACCTTTTTTTTTATCAGTCCCTCGGTGGGACAACAGTAAGTCTATGGATTTACGATACTAAAATCTGGGGTTCAATTCCCAGCGATGGACACAGCAAACACCCCTACGTAGATTTACTCTAAAATAATTACTCTTTTTCAGTATAAAATAAATGCACGAAATGCCTCCTAAACAACAATAAACTATTATACAAAACTGTATATAAAAGACAAGATATTCAAGAATGGTTGCTTTTGTAATTAGACTTTATCTTACCACGTTAACAGATCTACAGGTTACACATGGAAAATAAACTGTTGAAATAACATTTATGCTCAGAGGCCAGTTCTGTGATCTAAACCGAAGACGTTGTACAACAGTAAAGAAAACGTATTCGTAATATGACATACATTTAGACAAACTCGTCACCTCGTGTCGGAACGTTAGGGGTGGTCGATCGCACTAAGACTACAAGGTTGAGATAGAATTGTACGCCCCACCTTTTGAGACATAAGATCATGTGAGAATCAGATTATCCAAGCCTCCCTTCCACACAGGCAACAGTTGTTCATCCTGCTATAGCTTTAGTTCTGGATGTATAAACCGTCTATGCTTCCACGTTGGTAAAAAAACTTTAATCGATTGGCCTTATGCAATGTTCAAACATTTCAGCAAATATTATCTTAGGGCGGCTGGTATTAACACTTTTACCAAAATAAAGAAGAGAACAACGTTTCGACCTTCTTAGGTCATCTTTAGGTTAATAAATCCAACAAAAAATACATAAAAACCAATTACAGAAAATGCTATTAAAAATGAAAAAAAAGTCAGAAAAACCTTTATTCTTACCTACACAGAACGGATCCACGCACACCACAACCATACGGCACCTTCAAACCCCATTGCCCACGATGACCCATAATATCGGCCTTCAAATCATTTAACTACAACCTCAGTAAATGCACAGCGTGGACATTTTCCAAATATGTAAAATCAGCTGGTTCCTTTTTCAAAGACACTTTTAAATTTAAATCTATTCTTAAACAACTAAATCATAAAACCTTAATGGTCAGTTTTGGTGTAATCTTCCTCTTCACAGAAGTTCCAACCTCTGAAGCCTGCAAGATAGCTTTAGAACTTCGTACACATTGATACAGATCCACAACAACCAATTAGCAACCCTTATAGAATTAATTACCATCAAAACTAACCATGATCAATGATCAAAACTACCTACAAATAAATGACCTAAGTACATGGAATCCCGTGTCACCAGTTCTAACCAACATTCATATGACACAGATTGAATCCTGGTACAGGTATGTTGCTGGATTCATATCTATAGAACATACACTTAGTTTTTCAACCACACTAAGTTTACTTGTGAACAGGAAAAAACTAACCAAATAGCATTTCTCAACCTCAATACCACAAGAACCAATACACATTTCAAAACAGAAATCCACATAAAAATCATATCATTGGACTATATATTCCCTGTGACTCAGCACATGAAACAAACAAAAAAAAACCTCAGCATATTAAGAAGCCAACTAAACACAGCCACAAAACTATGCTCACCCGATAAAATTAATGATGAAATCAACAAAATAAAACAACACTTCATCAACATTAACAAATTTCCTTTAAAAACCGTTGAAAAAATTAGACGCACACACCTAGACCAACAACAAACAAACAAACAACAATAAACTATAAAACCTTACACTGCTGCATACATATGTTCCAGACATCAGCGGAAAAATAACCAACATTCAGAAAAAATGTATAACAAACACAACATTCCAGTAAACGCCAAATTTATTCAAAAACTAATCACAAAACTAAAGTCTATACTATGTAAAAAACTACACTGACAAACACAACACCAACATAATTTATAAAATACAATGCAACAACTGCTACGACTTCTAGTGTTGAAGAAACAAGCAGAAAAATGGTAACTAGATTTAAAGAACAAAACAAAACAAAAACACTTTCACATATGTTTGAACACTGGAAATCATATAAACACAACATAACCATAGAAAACACCCAGATACAAAGCAAGGAAGCAAATATAAACAAACGCAAAATTAAGAAACCCTACTTACACAAAAACTGAAACCAAAATTAAACCAATATAAAGGGACACCTTTATACCTATACTAATTAATAATCTAACATCAAATTGCAGCGCCCCTACAATTTCGTACCCGTTTACACTCTTGTCCCTAAGACATGCGCCCGACAACAGTCAGTTGCAAACTCTCTTTGTTAACCTGAAAATTATCTAAGAAAGTCAAAATGTTGTTTTTTGCTTTATTTTGACAAAAGTGTTAATACCCATAGCAGCAGCCCTGAGATACATATTTGCTGGAAAGTTTGAACATTGCATAAGGACAATCGATCCAAATTTTATACCAGCGCGGGAGCATAAACGGTTTATACCTCCAGAACTAAAGCTGAAATGCATTTTTACATCAAGTGGGTTTCTCGTCATCATGAATTTTCAGCAAACAAGTCTCAAATCCTTTTACTTATCTGTGTTTACTTGTTCAAAGGTTCACTCTGAATCAAACGTTACAGTCGTTAAATTCTCTTGCTATATACAATATATTATAATATATAGTTTGTATATGTTAAATTCGTTAAAAAAACCCTTAAAGGTTCATTCGTGTACCTTTCATTAAAAATAACAAACCATAAACATGAGCAGGTTTCACTTGTCTTTTACACATACACGTCAACCGATGGATGATATTTAATGAGACTCATGTCAGCACAAATACAGTACTTAAACCAAGTTCACAGTCAAGCACATAACTTCAGACAGTAAACACCCAATATATCTGGGAATATATAAGGAGAGAAGGGTGTGTGAGTAAAAAACGCTTTGGCTCCATAGCTTAAGGTGTGTCAACACCAGCAACTTGAAGAACAGGACGAGAGTTACAACGTTGACTAACATACTGACGCCGTCTGTTCTTAAGCTAACGACAGATTCTTATGCTTTGGACCACGCTCGTCACGAACTCATCACTGAAACATCTAAAGCTTTGAACTGGACGATCCAAACTACGTCCTGACCTCAGGATAATAGTCACTAAGTAGAATTACACACAGTCTGGTGACGTTGTTCAGGTAGCGACGTGCCGACAGTGTTTTTGTATACCTTTCAATGTGTTCTAGATTCAGGAAGACACTTGGAAGCATTATGCAAGTGTTTCTTTTTATTCTTCTTTTAATAACTGAACATGAACTTTCTCCTATATTATTGTTGTTTTAAACATAAACATGAGCTTTCTCCTATATTATTGTTGTTTCAAACATAAACATGAAATATCTCCTATATTAATGTTGTTTTAATCATCAAAACGAACCACCTCCGACATTATTGTTTTAGTCATCAACACGAATAATATCCTATATTATTCTTGTTTAAATCATGAAACATGAACAACTTCATATATTATTGTTGTATTAATAACTACCTTGTACATTACTGTTGTTTTAACCATCAACACGAACTACCTCCTATATTGTTGTTGTTTACATCATCAACATCAACTATCTCCTATATTATCCTTGTCTTAACCATCAACATGAACTACCTCCTATATTATTGTTGTTTTAATCATCAACATGAATTATCTCCTGTAGTATTATTGTTTTAATCATCGAATATGAACTATCTTCCACATTATTGTTGATTTAAACACGGAAAATGAACTATCTCCTATATTATTGTTATTTTAATCACTGAACATGAACTACTTCCTATATTATTGTTGTTTTAATCATCAGCATGAACTACCGCCTATATTATTATTGTTTACATCATGAATTAGCTCTTACATTATTGTTGCTTACGTCATTAACATGAACTACCTCCTATATTATTGTTGTTTTAATCATCAACATGAACTACCTCCTATATTATTCGTTTTTAGTCATCAAGATGAACTACCTCCTATATTACTGATGTTTTAATCATCAACCCTAACTATCTCCTATGTTATTGTTGTTCCAATCAGCAAAATCAACCATCTCCCATATTATTGTTGTTTACATCATGAACATGAACAATCTCATATATTATTGTTGTTTTAATAATTAAAAAAGAACTACCTCCTATATTGTTGTTATTTTAATCATAAACACGAACTACCTCCTATGTTGTTGTTTTTGTTTACATCATCAACAAAAACTACCTTCTATATTATCACTGTTTTAATCATCAACAAGAACTAGCTCCTACATTATTTATTTAAATCATGGGCATGAACTGTCTCCTATATTATTGTTCCTTTAATAATCGAATATGAACTATCTTATATATTATTGCTGTTTACATCACCAACATGAACTACCTCTCATATTATTGTTGTTTTAATCAACACGAACCACCTCCTATATTTTTATTGGTTTAATCATCAACATCAGCTACCTACTATGTTATTCTCGTTTTAAATGTCAATACGAACTACCTCCTATATTATTGTTGTTTTATTCATCAAGATAAACTACCTTTTACATTATTGTTATTATAATCAAAACGAACTACCTCTTATATTATTGTTGTTTTAATCATGAACATGAACTGTTTCTTACATTATTGTTCTTTTATTCATCAACATGAGCTATCTTCTGTATTATTGTTGTTTTAGTCACCGTACATGAAATATCTCCTATATTATTGTTGTTTAAATCATGAACATGAACATAAAGTTGCTCCGTTACAATTTATGTCAAACCGATAAAACTCCGCGAACTTGATAAGTTTTTAATACCCACGTGTCTTTGAATAAGCGAAAACCCGTGAGAATTCACGCAGTTAAAATGAAATGACTTCTTTTCCCTTTTGTATTTGAATGCCATTTCAGAGGCCTAATAATATTCAATTCACATTGGAAATAGTTATATTTGAGCCTGTGCTCTTATTCGTCTGGTTCAATATACACTTTTTGAAAATGTTTAACTATAAAAATTGTTAATGACGATTTCGCAAGGCCTAACTTCCATATTTTCTATAAACACGTTTTATTTAACTAATAACCGTTCAAATGTTTTAATAATATTAATATAACCACACTAAAAATATAAAATTACAAATTGAATGACAAAACCTAGCGATGAAGGACTGGAAACTTAAAAATAATTAAAAGTTTAAAATGTGACTTTTATAGTCCTAGTTATTATGGTCTCCAGTAATGATAATGGTGTTCATAATAAATGTCCAATGTTTTAATAATAAATATTTTGACATTCACCAAACCGTGTGCTTTAAATTATTTACAATGCAATTTAGTACACATTATAAACTGAAAGATGAAGATGTGATTGATATAAATGCCCTTTTAACCTAAGTATCGTGTAATTATATTTAAAAAAAAATCCATGTTTGTAGCACGGGTGAAGTAGCTGTATTTTTTTTTTTTTTGAGTTAACTTCAGAATTACAGTTTGGTTCCAAACTCCATCGGCATATTTTAAGCAGGTTTTTTTCTATACTCTTTAGTCACCAAAGTGTTTGTGCCTCCATGATTTTGTTTGTCACAGCGTCGCTAATAATATACTAATCACACAATAATGTAAAGGCAATACCATTAGTACTGAAATTAATCCCATTATAATTACTGCCGAGCTCCCATACGTATTATACAAAAAATGAGCGAATTTGCCTAATTGTTTCAGTTAGTTCTTTACATTGGATGTTGTTATAAGCAGAAATAATATCAGTGAATATGGTGTAATGTGTAGGTTCGAACAGTAGCACTCGGTCTGAGACAAGGAGTAATTTGCGAATTAGATCGCAAAAATCACTAGGCCAAGCACATTTCCAAAAGATTAAATAAGATAACATAATTTGCCCTTTGAAACATCGGTGTGTATGTGTGTTTTTCTTATAGCAAAGCCACATCGGGTTATCTGCTAAGCCCACCGAAGGTAATCGAACCCCTAATTTGAGTGTTGTAAATCCGTAGACTTACTGCTGTACTAGCGATGGGCCATCGGTTTGGAAAAATTACAAGTTTGTAAAACAAATCTAATGTACAAAACTCATAAAATAATAAAAACAGATGTTTTCATTGAAAGTGACTTTCATTCAACTTGTTTTAAAACTGAATAAAGCTTTACGCGTGGAAGTAGTTTGGAAAATTGAAATGTAAAAGCTTAATCTTATTTTTACAATTAAAAATTCGTCACAAGTTGAAAACAAAATTTTACTGTTTATTTAAGGTTGTTTGTTTGTCTCAAGCTACATATTCCGTTATATACATTCCAGTAAGAAAAAATATTTAAATTATAAAAGTTTCTACTAAATAATAACTACTTTATAAAGCCATGCCACGGATCATTATGTAATAATATTTTTACATCACAGCATCTCGATTATACTCTTACTTTACCAAAATCTCATGTAGGCATAACAAATAAACTAGGTTTTCAAAATTAAAAAAATAGTTAATTAAACACACAGAGACACGTCCTTTCATTTGTTTATTTTTCTGGTAGAAATTAAAACAGAGGAGAAAAAAAACGAATCACAATCATCAAAATAATGTTCTACATACCAAAAAAAATGCACAAATCTTAAATTTTTAATTTCGATTAAATCACAAATAAATACGCCTGTCACTTAATGTTTTCGATAATATCACTGAAGCTCAACCACACAGAAAATAAAAGTGCTTTTTGCGCAATGCTTATAGTGATTGAAGTATTTTAATTTTAATATATGGATTTATAACTTAAATAATAATAATAATAAATTATTTTCTCACTCTAGCCCTGGCATGGCCTAGCGCGTTAAGGCGTGCGCTTCGTAATCTAAGAGTCGCGGGTTCGCGCTAAACATGCTCGCCCTCCCAGCCGTGGGGGTGTATAATGTGACGGTCAATCCCACTATTCGTTGGTAAAAGAGTAGCCCAAGAGTTGGCGGTGGGTGATGGTGACTAGCTGCCTTCCCTCTAGTCTTACACTGCTAAATTAGGGACGGCTAGCACAGATAGCCCTCGAGTAGCTTTGTGCGAAATTCCAAAACAAACAAACAAATTTTCTCACTCCAAAAAAAACAACGTAAACGCAGACAATGTACACTTTTAGTAACGTTTATAGTCTAAAGTTTAAATAGAATGACGGATTCTGATGTTGTGGTAATAAACAGTTTCTTTTCTCTTTCTATATTTAAATATATTTAGCACAGGCGAAGAAATTGTCAATAGCTGTAGCAGTTCGAGCGTCATCTGCAGCTATTATATTCTACGAGCTTATGTATATATATATTACATTGTATTGTATTATATTATATTATACATTTATGTAAATGATTATTTATTTATTCTTTTTATCTTTTATAAAGCGGAAGAGACGCCATTATGAAACAAAGAATATAACATTGAAACTTTTACTACCATATATGAATCTGGTCTTCGTACTGCAAATTAAACTTTCGAAACTTTAAGTAAGGACCTAAATATAAAATAATTTAGTTGAGATTCGTAGCAAGAAATACAATTATATGAAATAAATTACAGCCATTATTCATGTGTGCTGTCTCCATCCCAGGAAATCTTACAATAAACAAAGGTTTCTATTTCTATATCTTGGCCCACCTTCACTTAAGTGTACAACAATGTCGGAATCTCATTCTTTAAAACTTCTTCAAATGGTAAGAACGATAAAACTCGTAATACATTAAAATCTTCAATATAATTATTTTATCTGCTTATAAAAAAATCATCCCTGTGTTCAGGTATGGTTGTGGCTTATTCATATGTCAAGCTTTATATTCATCTAGTGACCCTAGAAGCAGACATTCTGAGTATTGGCCAATCACATTTCAGCTCCGAACAGATTGAAAACTGATAAAAAGCCACTGAAGTTATTGTCTGGATTTTTTTTTCAGAGAAGCATGGCGGCTGTACGAAACCTGGGTATCTTCAGTTCATGCTCCGGGCACACGTTAACAAAACTTATTCAGAATGTTTAATGACAACCATTTTTTAAGCCGATATTTAAAAAAAAAAAATCAATATGTATTCGAATCATATGAAGATGAACGCATGCTTTGTAGAAATTTTTGGATTTGCATTAAATAAAATATTGTTAACTACATAATAAATATAGATATCCACCCCTTTACTCAAGTCGATTTAAATTCAATAAAACACAAAGTTTGAATAGAATTATAAAATGAAAGTTCGGGAAGTTTTATTAAGATAAGCTTTTATTACGGAATTTTAGTTACCACTCAGTTACATAAGTAGAGGTACTGTACGTTTTTTTTAAGTTTATCTTTTATTACAGAATTTTAATTACAAGTTAATTACATAAGCGAAAGCAATTTTTCTCTGTTACATTTAATTTTTATTACACAGTTTTAGTAACGATATAACGATATATTTACACAGCTGACAGACAGGCAAATAAATAGATGAAATCAGTGGTAACTGTGCAACAAATAACCAATCACACGAATGTATTTGCATGTGTATTGAGTGTACGTTTTATCTACTATTATGAGTGTGTGTGTTTTACTTATAGCAAAGCCACATAGGGCTATCTGCTTAGCCCACCGAGGGGAATCGAATCCCTGATTTTAGCGTTGTAACTACTATTATGAACCATATTAAAAAGTTTATCATTACAGCGAGTAAATAAATATATATGTGGTGCATGAACTTTTATACAATCATGAACCATATAGGAAAGTTAAACATTACACTGATATGTGTGTGTACATAATTATATACTGTCATTGACCACATAGAAATGTTTATCATAGCACGAAATAATAAATAATCAATACTGTAGCCAGGGAAAAAATAATAAAGGGGGGTTGATGAAGCAAATAAAAATATTTAACTTAATTATTTACGTCGTAAAAAAACCTAGAAAAATTCTCTTTTGTTATCTTAAAGGAATAGTTCAATGTGGTGATTATCAAAAATACGATTATATCTCACAATATGTTCATCAAAGGGTTACAAAGTCGTCACAGGGCGTATTGAGAATTATCAGTTCTATTCGGGAAAGTTTGAATGTAGTACAGGGCGTTTCAAGAAGTGTAATAGATGATGTACCATAAGGTAACTTTGTTCTCAACTGGCATATAAAACTTAAACCTAAATCGACCTAAATTTCAAGTCTCATTATTATGGATGCTGTTTGATATACTACACTTATACAAGTATTTTATTCAAATGAAAAAAATTCACACTATTAGCTGAGGGATAGCAACTTATAAGAATTTCTCAGAGTTGTGCTTAAAAAAACACAAAAAAGCAATCTTTCAACTCTTGACCGATTTGAAATCTAATTAGTTTTGGACACAGGTCAAATTATTTCGAATGATGTATTGACCACACCTAAGGACTCATAGATTAATTTACAATAGCCCTATTTAACAGAATTTCAATTTAAATGTAGACTAGTAGAGATCCTGATGAGTAATAAAGTTGAATCGTGTATTTGCGAGCTTGATATTGCTGGCGCACAAAAATATGGCCAATAAAACGGTTTGATTGATTTTTAATTACGTGCTTAGCTACACGACGGCTATCTGCGCTAGCTGTCCCTGACTTAGCAGTGAAGGATAGAGGAAAGCAACCAGTAATCAGCGTCTACTCTTGGGCTACTCTTTTACTAACGAGTAGTAGGACTTACCTCATATTATAATGTCTCATGGCTGAAAAGGAGAGCATATTTGATGGGATGAGGATTCAAATCCACGACTCGCAGATTGCAAGTCGAGCACCCGAACCGCCTGGCCATGCCGGGCCTTAATAAATAAAAAAAGAAGAAAATTTCTTATAGATTAATTTACTCTAACCCCGCCTAAACGAATTTCATGTTCCGCGGCTATTAAGGATTCCCTCTAGTTCATAAGAGTATATGTTTTTGTTATAGCAAAGCCACATCGGGTTTTCTGTTGGGTCCACAGAGGGGAATCGAACCCCTGGTTCATTGTTGTAAATCTGTAGATTTCCCACTGTACTAGCGGCATTTTATATTTGTTTGTTTTTGGTTTTATTTAGTGCACAAAATATCACACGCTCATTCCTTTAAATATAGTATAGATTATTTAATATTTTTGATAATAAAAATTAATAATTACAGAAGATGAAACTTGCACATACGTTTTCCAAAGGCGGTTTGGTTTCTTCTGAATTTCGTGCAAAGCTACACGTATATGTAAAATTCATCTTCTGTAATTATTAATTTCATTATCAAAAATATTATATAATGTATACTTTATTTAAAGGAACGAACGCGTGATATTTTCTGCACTAAATAAAACCAAAAACAAACAAACAGAATATGCCCCTGAACATACACTGAACTTTCAGTTATGAGCGAGTTATAAAAGTGGCCGTCAATCACGCCATTTGGATACTAAAACACAGCCGCAGATTAGTTTCTTTCTACCGTTAAGCAGCCCTAAATTCAGGACGGCTGTGCCTGAACTTTCGAGCTCTCCAGTCTGACTGTTTAACCCACTAGTCATACGTGTTATGCAGATTTAACGCGTCCCAGTGGCACAGCGGCATGTCTTCGATACCCGTGGTGGACAGAATACAGATAGCACATTGTGTAACATTGTACTTAATTTAAAAGAAAACAAATCAGGTTCAACATATCAAACAGAAGTTTCCATCTTCTTAAAACAGAACAGTGATTTATTTGAACAATTCAAAATACGGCTAAGTTGGTGTGTTTCTCTATTCGTTTTTGTTTATTTTTACTCCTAGTTTTTACTTTTCTTCGAGTTACTGAAATTTCAAAAGTATTTATATCGCGTTTCTTCTGCATTCTTTAAATATTCATATTGTAGAAACTCCCATAAATTACATTGCTTTAGTTTTCGTTGTCTGCTATCAAGCAAGAACTTACACTCACATACAATGAGCTATTTGCGCAAATCGCTACATGATAGAACCCCAATTATTAGTTTCTAAAGTTTACCACTGGGGGATTAGTTTTAACACGATAATTTGGTCTGGTTTATTTTGAATTTCGCGCAAAGTTACTCGAGGGCCATTTGTGATAGCTGTCCCTAATTTAGCAGTGTAAGACTAGAGGGAAGACAGCTAGTCATCATCACCCACTGCCAACTCTTGGACTACTCTTTTACCAACGAATAGTGAGATTGATTGTCACATTATAACGCCCCATGGTTGAAAGAACGAGCATGTTTAGTGTGATTCAGATTCGAACCCGCGACCCTCGGATTACGAGTCGATTAACCGCCTCGCCATGCCGAGGCCAACACGATAACTAACTTTCCTTGAATTATTCGATCACCATACTTTAATATTTTCTCCCTCTTTTTGTACAAGTGCATGTTCGAGTTTCACATTGCATCAATACTAGAGATTACATCATATCTTTATCACTTAGTTTGCGATGGTGATCAAATGTATCCTTGAACCAGTACTGAGATTCCGGGTAAATATTATCAGGTGGTGAGAAAAAGTCATGTGGTAAAATTTGAAGAAACGATATTGATTTACCAACTTAGATTCACTGACAAAACCGTGAGATAACATCGGACATTACAACTGGACTAAATCGGACCGCTTCCGCGCGTATAAGCTCCGAGTCATTGTCTCCACAGATCTATATTTAAAGTCCAATCATCTGGTTAGAAGCGGTAATCAATGCACAAGTTTCTGATAGGTTATTCTCTCTTTTTTGAGTTGATTGCTGTTGGTCACGAAAGATTGCTCCCAGCACGCCATGGGACATTTCTTTAGTGCGTTGAATAATAAAGTTTTATAACTTAATATCTCGTCCGACTTTCTTTAATTTCGCGGGACAAGCATTATAACTCACTAGTTAAAGCCTGTAGCCAAGACAATCCAATTAGTTCGCTTCATAAAAAAAGAACGCTGAGTATACTAAAGCAACAACATCGACAAATTACCTGAAATCTTTATGTAAAAGTCATATAGTTTGATTTAACCCTTTGTCTTCACGCAGAAATGTTACATTATAAACTCCGGTTGTTGTTTTTTTTCGTGTGTTTTACAAATTTTTACGGCGTTTAGTTAATACTGAAGGGCTCAACATTTCTTCTATGGTGATTCAACAACTTGACTCAACATTCAATTAATTGTTAGGCAATAAACAGCCTTAAATTACTTTCCCATAGTTGCGAAATTAATAATTTTACTCTTAAAAATATTTAAATGCATATAGTGTCGTAAAAGTGAATCTTTTTTAGCGAATTATCCGAAAGTTCTGAACTACCAAAACGAACAGAAAGATTAATTTTAAGACTTCGTTTTTAAATGAAAGACCGAACGTGCGTGGTCAAATTAAATAAAAATGTATGTACATTTCTATATTCTGAAAATAAAATTATTTTCCTGCGAATTTAAGATTTTATATTGTGAAGACTCCATACAATTAACTAAACCCACGGTGTTATGTAATTGGAGAATTAAAACAAAATGGATGACCTGTATAATTACGTATGACCATGTCTATTTCAGATGACTTATACATACTAGTTGTATAAGTAGTTTGATAGACGAAATGTAATGAAACTAAACAGGGTTTGATTACAGGTCAACGTGTTAACACAAAGATGAAACCAAATCGTACTAGAAAAACAAAACAGCTTTATAACTTTCATCATTCTGAATGTCTTTCCTAGAATGTCTCAGTTGTATTGTAAATATAAATTAGTTATAGCTAAATATTCATATTGTTATCCATACAACAAAAAATTATTGCATCTTCAATGCCTCGCTTTATCTCCCAAATATCATAAAGTGGTGAGAAGAAAAAATCGAAACTTGACGCAAACAGTTCAATTTCTATCGAAATCAGAGTACAAGAGAACGCGAAAGATTAAGTCTTAAAAGCATATGTTTATTTATGTACAACTTTGTAGAGATTCCCCGCGACGCATATTACAAGAAAAGCAAATACTACAGACACGTATGTATATATATGATATTCCTTCATGACCAGTTCAAAAGAGCAGCATCAGGTTAAAACAGAAAAGAAAAACAAAGCAAGTGTTTCCACATATTCACAATACAATAATGTTAATTCAGTCGGTGCTTTATCTCTGTAGCCTGACCCAAGTAGAGGGAGAGGGGAAATAATAGTCAATTATTCGATTATTGGTAAGTTCTTGACAACATCTCAAACATGGTATCGTATAACGTTTATATTTATCTCTAGATAGATATGTACAGGGTGTTCAGAAAGTCGCTGTGCATTTATAAGTCACTGTCTATTTATTAATAGACATGTTTCAATATAGAATACAGGAGTTAAATATGAATGCCAATTATAAACAATGTTGAAAGTGACCCACGTTGACATCAATACAGGCCTGGATCCTTCTTATTTTGTTTCTAAACACCGCTATCAGTTGCTGGCTTGAAATAGACTGAATAGAATATGATTACAAAACTGCACACTGACTTTCCGAACACCATGTATATACTTTTACAAAATGAACGCTATTTCGTTTTGATTACAATACAACCTTTAATTTTTTTTCACACTTGTTAAAAACAGTCTACCTGAACGATAATTGTTTTCATACTTTTTAAACACAGCTTACCTGGGAGATCAATGATTTTCTTATACACCGTCAGAAAAGCTGCTTCTGCAGCTTTACTTCTTTTACACAGACTGTCAATTTCACTTTGAAAATTCTTCAGCAGCGGTGCTGCCACCTTCTTCACTTCCTGTCAAGATATCAAAATATGCAGTGAGCATTTGATACGAATTTTTAATACAGTTTTAAAATTATTTCTAACATTTAATTTACTGCACGACAATTCATATTTAAGTGCGTGTAGCAGCGTGAGGTTAGGATGTCTGTCGGCTGTGTTTGTGTCCTAAAGATTGCGAGTCACATGAACGTAGCAATGTGAGGTTAGGTTGTCTGCGGTGTATGTGTTAGTTAATGATTGTTTGTCATGTGCATGTAAGCTTGGAAGCTAGATGTTACACAATAATTTTGTCTTGAGTGTCAGAGAATCTAAAGTTTGGAACAGATTACGATTTTTCTATGTAGTTTCTCGTTTGTCGTGTAAATATTTTGAAAGTTCATGAAGTGAGCGTGTACATACATACATATCAATAAATAAATATATAGAGAGAAGGTCTTGGCTCATGTGTAACACTGTGGTCTACGTTTCCTAGGTTGTGAAGCTAGGATCTGTATCAGTTATAAATTTCATTAATTTCACTTGTAACAGTGTTAAATTTAGTAAGTCGGTTTCGTGCATGTTTTTTCCTCTATTTTTACATCGGATGTTCACGCAAAACTACACAAAGGCTATTTGCGATAATCGCTCGTAATTTTGACCTGCTAGACAGTTAACAGCATGTGCCACAAATTCTTGGGCTACTACGACTGCATAATAAAAACTGACTGTCTTTCTCATAACACATTCACGGTCCCAAAGTGCGAATAGGATTTCGCGGCAACGGGAAACGAATGTATATATTTTCTTATAGCAAAATCACATCGGACTATCTGCAGATCCACCTAGGAAAACCTCTGATTTTTGCGTTGTAAATCCATAGACTTACTGCTGTACCAGCGGGGGACGCAAGAAAAGAATCGTGAGCCTCGGCTTGAGAGTACGATATGATAATCATGAGACCACGCCCGGTTGTTGTTGTTTAGAATTAAGCACAAAGCTGCACAATGGGCTATCTGTGCTCTGCCCACCACGGGTATCGAAACCCAGATTTTAGCGTGTAAGTCCGGAGACATACCGCTGAGCCACTGGGGGCTCTGTGGGTCTATGCAATTGACGTGAATATAACATTTATTTTTTTTATTTTATGAATCTACGAAGTGACAAAGTAATTATATTGTTTTAATGCCCTGTATACTGTTTGTGTCTTTAAATGGACAAACTGAAACACGCTTACGGTGTTTCATATATTTTCATATTCTTTAATACCAAGGAAACTTTAAGCATCACAAAACGCATCGCTCCATCTGTTATTGTACAACGACCAATTAACGTGTATCTGACAGTTTCGTAATATCTCGGTAGATACGAGGTAAACGTGATGAATAAACATGCCCTTAGACTAGGGAACTGTTCGTCCTGTATAGTCGATAAGTGAATTAGTATTTAATGACCCTGAAGACTACGCCTAAGTTTCTCGGTTTGTTTTTCCCTGTACTTTTAGTAGTTGGAAATTTAGAATCACTGAAACATAACTTCTCCCAATTAACTTGAAGCGCACGGTTTTCGTGGTCTCCATAATAGAAATAATGCATTATAATTATGTAAAACAAAAACAAAGCTTTAATATGAAGAAATGTGTTTATATGGAAATTGAAAATTCCTACAAAATGAAGCGCATGCTCATTTATACGATTAACTGACGTATTGTCTTTGACACTTTCTGTCAATTTCATTTGTCTAAAAATACTGGATTAATTTCTTTTGTCTCGTTATTTTTTTTTGGTTTTAGATGAAGTTGCAGCCCATATATATATAATATTTAGCTTTCTTCCTTTTTGTTCTTGTTTTCATTCGTCTTTCTTTCTTTTGACGTGCTATTTCTCAATGTTCGTCATTTTTAACTTCCCATCAACTATTCTACATCTGTTTGATCTTTTCTTTTTCTATATGAATTATGTTTCAGGTTCTTTTCGTTTTCTGAAATGTTTCTGTTAAGGCTTAATTAAAATCTTATTCTTTTACGTGTACCACGAGAGTATTAAAGAGGGTATTTATTATACTTGTTTGTTTGTTTTGGAATTTCGCACAAAGCTACTCGAGGGCTATCTGTGCTAGCCGTCCCTAATTTAGTAGTGTAAGACTAGAGGGAATGCAGCTAGTCATCACCACCCACCGCCAACTCTTGGGCTACTCTTTTACCAACGAATAGTGGGATTGACCGTCACATTATACACCCCCATGGCTGGGAGGGCGAGCATGTTTAGCGCGACCCTCGGATTACGAGCGCACGCCTTAACGCGCTCGGCCATGCCAGGCCTATTTATTATACCTGCCGACCTAATCCTGAGAAGTATAATCAAGTCTTCTTCAATTGTTAAAGAAACACCGTTCTTCTTCCACTCACTTTCTGCACCTAAACTGACTTAAAAAAAAACTCATCAATATTTTCACGTCTTCATATTTTTACAATGTGTCATAGATTCGTTTTTACAGATAAATTTGCAATTGTGTTTGTTTGCTCTATCTTAGAACAGACTTTCCCTCTTTTTGACACTGAATTTTTCTTTGCTATCATTTTATTTTCTTCCTCAGTTCTATACTTTTTTGTAACTAATTTCTCATTTTCTACGTGACATGAATATCTCTATTATATCTTCTGTGAATATTAATATGTGATTTCGTCTTATCTTTCTGTACGTTCTCAATGGGTTAAAATGTATCGTTTCTATTTTCTATGTATGTTAAAATATACTTTCCAATATATTTCTGTTTGAACCATAGAATGTCTTGTTTTTCCTTCCAAATTTTCTTTATACATTAGTAGGTTGTTGGGATTTTCTCTTTTATCATTATGTGTAGATTAATAGTCTTTACTATATTTTATCTTGTCTTCTGTATTTCGGATGGTCAATGGTAAGTTTGCAGACTTACAATGCTAAAACCCAAGTTGCAATTTCTTTTCTTTAGTCTATTCTGTAAAAAAAAACAAATTTTTCTTACTGCAAAAACTATAATACTATATTTTTTCTTTGCATTCCTATGTAAATAATTAAAATTATTCTGTCTTTTTTCTATTGTTATTTATGTTAGAATGAATGATCTTCATTCGATCTGACTCTGCATGTTAATATCTCTTTTTGTCCTCTGCATCATTGTCTACGTTAGTATTACTTCATATCTCTTGGGTTTTTTCCTTTTTTTCTAATTGTCCCTCGCTAGTACAGCGGTATGTCTCCGGATTTACAACGTTAAAATCAGCGGTTCGATTCCCCTCGGTGGGTTGAGCAGATAACGCTGGGTGGCTTTGCTATAAGAAATACACTAAACTCACTCACATTAAACACAAATGTTAGTGCGTTTCGTCTATTTTTGAGTGTCCCAAATATGGCTAAGGATAAAATACACAAGTTAAATTAACCTAAAACTTGAGTAAAAAATATTTAGGGCTTATCTAAATTATCAAGAAAACTAAAATATGGAAATAATAAGCTCTGTAAAAAAAATGTCAATTTTCGCAGGTTCAGTAAATATCTAATTAAATTTTACGGCTTTTTTTTTTATCTTGTTAGATCACAGTAGTGAATTCAGTGAAAAATTGAGAGCACCAGCTGAAACCGAAATTAAGTTTTCTTGAATAATACTTCTTATTTCTTATCAAAAATGAAGTAATAACCGAATATATGAACAAGACTGCTATTTTTAGGCTTAAAGGTACTTTATGCGACATAAGGAATAAACGGCCAAACCAGAGGCCCTTAAATTTCAGGCACATCCAAACATAATTCAGAACTGCTGATGAACCTGAGAAAAATGTTGATATTATTTTAAAAATGCTCATTTAAATCAGTTATTGTCAAATTTAACAGCTTGACATTATCCTAAATATGGTCGTTTGAAATCAGTCACTTTTAAAGATTATTTCAACGAGTTATTATAAAGTTTGATAGCTAAATGTGATTTCACTTATGTATGTGTCTGTTACTGATGTAAAACAGTTCGATGGGTTTCTTTAACTCAGATTGAACATAATTTATTTGGGAAATTTATGTAGGTTTATACAATTTTCAGTTTCTCATCCCTCATACTTTTTGTAGGTTAGTAAGTTAGTTCACTCTCTGATCTTTCATATTCTGTGTACGCAAAAGTCTGGTTTACTTTCTCATTTCTCATACTGTTGTTGAAGTTAATATACTGGTTAATTTTCCCATCACTCATATACTGTATAGATTTGAAGTTTCTTTAGTTTCATATTTTACGAAATCATGAAGCTTACTCCATTTTTCCTCCCTCCCCTCTCATATTAAAATCTAAAAATGGTTCTGTTTGCCATCTCATGCTAAATGCTATAATATACTATCTTTCTAGCTTTTTAAAAATCTGCTAAGTTTGTTTTGCCTTCCCTCCTGCCCCCTCCAAGTTGCTCAGTAGCAAGTCTCCAAACTTCAGGTTTTGATACAGCACAAAGAACCCACTGTGTTGATTTGTGTTTAACAGCAACAAAACCTTCCCTTTTCTTACTGTTATTACTTTTTGAATCGTCTATTTAACACCGTTTTATAAACCAAAGAATAAAATAAATAACGTAATTTTTGTTACATCTTTATTTTATATCATCACTAATGCGGTTATTACATTCTTTCAATCTCTTTCTTTCTCTCTTTATGTGTGTGACTTGTTGCTATTTTTCTTTAAGTCTTAAATAATGCTTAACTATATAAGCTTCTTCTATGTTTTGGATATATTTCTTTCCCCCTTTTACAACTGTTCATTTTATATTTAACGTTGATTTCTAGATTGCTTTCCCCCCTTAAAAGTTTTACTTACGCCTTCTTTTCGTTTAGCATGGATAAAACTTTTCTCATTCACCCATGAGTTGAACAGAACTTTCTCTATGGACTTCATTATTTTCTTTATTTTATTTTCTCTGACGCAAACATATTTCTGACAAACACACACAAACATCTAGGTTTAGTTCCGCCCACTATTTTTTCCTACATGTAAATACAAATTAATCAGTCCGCTCGTAGTCCATGTCGTTAAAATATAGAAAGTTAAAAACCTGAATTAATACCCAATTTTTAAATAAGCATAAAACAATGTATCTTAAAACTCATGCTTACAGACAGGGTTTTTCAGAATATGCCTCACAATTGTAGACATTTCCAGAAATAAGATAAACACACAAATATATATAAGGTTTCACATACCGTGTCCTAAGGTGCCAAACTGGGGGTCCAGGTATTTTTAGTTCGTGTCACTCTGCTGTAAAATTACGCTTCGCACTTTTGAATCTTAAGTTCGTCATAAGAATGAAGATAAAATCTCATTATTAGATTATGTAAGTCCTAAAACTGGCAGCAAGTGCTGTTGACTAGCTTCATTTCTCATAGTTTATCAATTTAGAATTAGAAAAATTAGCACAGACACTCTTTGGGTAGCTTTGCACGGGTATTCGTAAGAAACAGAACATAAACAGATGTGGCTTATTGTGTGTATATTTTCTTATATAAAAGCCACATCGGGCTATGTGCTGTATCCACCAAGGGGAATCAAACCCCTAATTTTAGCGTTGTAAGGCCATAGATTTACCGCTGTACCACCGTGAGACGTGACTGACTGACTCGAGCTGTCAATCCTTTCCTTCAGTCACGCTCACTTTCCTCAAACGTTTCAAAAGGCTAAACATCGAATTAGTAAATCTCCAATAAGGTCGCTGTATGCAGGAGTTCTATACCCATGAACTTGATTTACGTTTTTATTTCAAAGGATACGCGTGAAAACAATGTGTAAAGTTCTACAGTATGAAACATCCTGAGGGCACTTAAAGGAAGGTACACTCACGGATAAATTTTGTAGTTATTAAAAATAACAAAACTGTACATTTGGGTAGACCCTTAATACGAGGACGAGAATATTTCAGTTGTGGATATGAAGATCTCCGATAACGTTCTATTATAATTTAAGACCTCCATCTATTTCATAAGTGAAGAACAAGTGTATGTAGCTATATACAAAGTGCTTGATGCTATCTTGAGAAGTAATCAAAGCATATTTTGTAAAGAGTCTCGTGCAGAAGAGTATTAGTAATTAAAAATACTGCATAAGTAAGACGTACGTGTATATAAACTAATAAACTTTATACCTCACCTGATTATTTTCATTTCCGAAAATGATGAGTTATAAGAACGTGCTTTAGTGCATGAAAGGTCTTGATATATGGGATTCTCATTAAAAAAGAAAAACAGTTTCACATTTCTATATTAATATCGATAAACATTTCTTTCATGTAAACATACTAAGATTATAATATAAAAAGCACATATTAAATTTAACTGAAAAAATAAAGCACATTCTACACAAACGCCTCCTGTTTTTATAATGCAGGGATCCTAAAAAATGGAGTCTTAGTGTTCTGGTAATTACATTTCCTTTGAGTAAAATGAAAAGTAAAATTCACTAACTCTGATTATTTCGACAGGAATTATGTAGTTAAAAGTGGTTGTGTTATATAAAACACACACAATTGTGTCGTCTTGACCTTCACAGTATCGCGTGAAATTCCCAAGGTTTCGTTGTGAAGAAAACAAAACTTAGTCTGAAAGTTTGTACCCTACAAAAGCTCATCAGTATTTGTATATACATACATACACAAATACACACGTGCGAGTGACTTAGATATAGAAACACAATACACAAAGTGATTTGGATATAGAAACACGGAACGCACAGTGACTTGGTTATAGAAACGCAAAACCCAGAGAGACTTCGACATAAAAACACGAAACGCAGAGTGACTCGATCATGGGAACATAATACGGGAAGTTTTCTATCTAAATCGATTCAAATGGAAACCAAGAAGTTGCTAGTTTTCCTTCTCGATAGTCGCTTGCTTTCTCTTTGATTGACATCCTACATAAGAACATTACACTCTTACAGAAGGCACACACAAAGATCGCCTCTTCAAACAGTGCCGACATTGTCACCAGCTATTACAATCTAGCAGTTTTCTGTCTTTTTCTCTCCCTGTGTGAAAAATAAAGAACGAAAAATTTTGGCAGTTTTAATAATGAGCGTTATTTCTGAAAATTACATTTTCTGTCTGCCTTAAGAATTATACCGCACAGGAAGCTACTGTTAATGAAGAATCGTTATACACAGTGGAAACATACCAGACGTACACGTTCACACTTACTGAGAACACTAAACTGGCATTGTCTAATCAATGTCGAGAAGCCAACACCATACCATTAAAGAATGTCTTTCACAGCTGTGCTATTCTTCCTTTAGAACGTATACATACGAACACGAACCCACATAATATTCATGAAAAATTAGAGGATTGTTATATGTAACCATTGATTGTTTTTTTTTATATTAGTTTCCAAGAGAAACGTCTTCATTTAGTCTAGTTACTTACACAGAGTTACGGAAACAGTTTCTCTGATACTTGTGTGTACACATATCTTTTGATTTAGAAAAAAATGGTTACACTGCATGGTAAAATGGTATTATTCTCTTTCTAAAAAGTTTATCAGATTTTGGTAACTTAATAATTAATAAAATGGAGTTCATACCAACAGTTTCAGCGGATGAAACAATTTAATCAAACAAATATAAAAATGTAACTGTTGGTATTTGAATGGTAACAATATTTATCAGTCCATCTACCACAAGAACTATTTAACATAAGAAATAGACAAATATTCTATATCAATAGGTATCAACATACATGCGTGTGTGATGTACCATTTAAATACTACCTGTTAACTTGTTAAAAATAAAAAGTGGTTCTACAAGTTTTAGTGGATTAAGATAACAAGAAGTGTAAGTAGTGATCTTTTGTAATTTGTTTTTGAACCAAATAAGAACAGAAGTAGAAATGCTAATTTACAAATATTGACAGCTAATCACAGAACAGCGGTAATAAGTGTTAGTGCAAACATTAACAGTTAATCATGGTATACGATAACAACAGTAACTATAAATGCTAGTATAAACCTTGACAGTTACTCGTTGAACAGGATAAGTACAATGGCGATAAATGTCTGAACATAATAACTTATTATTTTTTGTAAGTTTTGCTGGTAAGTTTCTTGTACTTCACTACGCTGTTTAATATAGTCCCATTTTAGTTCATTTGTATCACTTCTTTACATAATACACTTATACTACAAGCTTCTTTCTCCACTGCAACAATAGCGTATTAGTTCTACACATTTTCAATCACCCTTAAATATATATCTTTACTTAATATTCTACTGCAATTTTCTTTAATATATTCCATCTTCAAAGTTATACTATAGATTACCTCTTGTTCAACAGTGCTATATGCATGTGAGTATTCCCCACTGTTGTACATAACACCCTTATAATTTTGTGTTTATTACAACACAATAGTACTACAGATCAAATATACTACGATATTGTAGTACATAGTAATTTCCACAGATATATTTACCTAGATTTTTCTTTACAGCTTTTCCATACTACGTTTTTTTCTATTAAGCTGTAACACAATTATTATTCTTTGCTACACGTAATTATTTAGCTTATAATAACCTTATAATTCACTCTGCTCTTACTGCCACACATGTCGCCAGTTCCTCCTTACTCTTTTTAATCACTATATCAACTAATATTCCTTCTTTTCTTTTCTGGACTGAGAATGGTCACATCTATTTATTGAAAGCAGAAAATCTCACTTTGGGGCCGTGGATGCATAATAAAGATGACAGTCAGACAAGAGAAATTCAAGAATTGACAACAGGTACTCTCAAGTAACTGCTTTTCCTCCCAGTCTCTCAGTTCAAAATTAGGAACATCTATGGCATAAAACCATCTCTTAGGCTTGCGCAAATATATAAAACGAAAAACAAAAATGTAACAGACTTTCTTTTTCCTGTTCTCCAGCTATTTCTACATAATTCCTAATTCACCTTTGACCATTCTTCTCTCATCTCCTATATTACTTTCATAGTTTCACTCATTTCAAACTCACCTTTAAAAATAATTCTTCTACTTTCTCGATCTTACTCCTATTTTAGATATCTTCAGAATATCGCGGATAGCACTCATCCAATCCTCTCTTTTTCCTTACATCATCATGCTCGTCAAAGAAATCCTCAGCATTTTTGCTCTTTTCTTTGATTTTTATTTTGGATTTTTTTCTCTTTTCAAAATAACGCATTTCCGAACATAATATTCCAGTGTAAAGGATTTTAAGACGTCGATGACTCATTTCAGTGACAAAGAAGTAAATGTAATGTTTTCCATAAAATGTGTGCAACGTTATCTCCGTCGTGCGACCAGTTTAGTGTGTTTAGTAATGAAAGAAGACGACACGACGGTCAAACTTTTACTTCCCAACCATATAATATTCAAATACATAGTTTAGAAAGATAGAACATGCCCAACAACACCGCAGAAGATAGACAAATTGAACGACTCTCTTTCAACCCATTTCCTCTTTAAAACTGACTAAATAACGTTACATTAATAGAGAAGGACCAAGCATGTGGAATGTGGTACTACGTAATGTGAGCTGCGTTTCGAGATATGCTCATTCACCAAGCTAACTTGTAACTGAGAGCTATAAAAAGTAGATCATAAATTCACAAAGAAGGGGGAGAAGACAAGATTTCATATAATGTACAAACTATAATGCATTCTTCTCAAAGATATAGCCATAATTTTTAAACAGATTTACACTAACTGGTGTACGTATGTGAATACATGTTTCAATACCTTATTATAAAGAAGATCTATATGCTATTCGTCGCAATTCTTAGGCATTTTAAGTGTCACTTGAAACTGGGCAATAATGTCATGATAGTGTTTAAGTTTTGTTAAAATTAAAGCAAAAAATTCATAGTTTAAAAAACATATGTGAGAATTTTGAGGGTTTGCCGATGTTTTCAACACATTTTTTTCATTAGAATCATAACGTCTTAGAGACCTTATCTTTTATCAAAGTTATGATTGACAAAAGTACGTTATCCCAAGTTGTCTCTTGTTTGATATGCACATTGTTTATCATACAGGTCCCATAAATGTGCTGTTGTAGTATTATTATAATATACATTCTAAGTTTTTGTCTGCCTTGAAAATGCGCGTGCACATTACTATGAAAATGCGCATGTGTGCACACTTAATTTCAACAAATGTAAACAAAAGGCGGAAGTATTAATAAATTTACTTCATTAAACATTTTGTTCTACAACATATCAATAAAAGCTTATCCAAGATTTTAAAAAAGACTACGATGACAGTATTAAGTACGGTACAGTTTAGCCCAACTATACTAAAGGAGAAAACGTACACGTGTTACAGTGTCAATTTCTTTCTTTATCGATTGCAGGGCGTACTTAGTAAAGGTTTAACTAATCTTAGGTCTAACACAAGTGTAGTTATAGATTTCGGTGAGAATTATTTTCTATTATTCCAGAAATCTGTCTGGTATAAGAAGTTGTTGTTAGGAGGCAACTGTACCAGTTGAAATTTAGCAGAGGAACTTAGATCGACCGTTAAGATAAGCAACAAGATGAAAAATTAGTTGCTATTTCAATTTAATATCTTTAATGCCACAAATGAGGGATCAACTGAGTGAGGAAGTTGGTAGTAAAATAAGTGAATGTAAAAGGTACATGTTCTACATTTGTTTGTCTTCAGCTTCACTTACAAGTAATTATTTCTTCCTGGCATTACTCGAGTATCTTTTTTTAGTGTGATATACTTACAGAAGACTGAGTTCGTCTCAAAAACTAACACAGATGCTGGTACAAACTAGTAACAGTTTGGGGATTCTCCATTGCGTATGTTATTTATGATAAATTGATAAGTAGTAGCTAATGGATTATAGGGTACCGCACTTGGACTGTCTGATTTGAAAATGTGGTACGATATTATTCTTGCTGTCCTTGTCTTTGTTTGGAAAGCCTTTCTCCAACCCAGCAGTCGGTATAGTCAGTTTGTTATTCATAAGTTAGTTTTGTAAACTAGAATAAAGATTTTGATTATGTGTTAACTTGTGTTTCTTGGGTTTGTTTGTTTTTTGTTTGCTACCTGTGTTATATTTATTTCCCGCTTAATAACCCCTCCACACAGTGGTATATCTGTGGATTTACAACCAACAGCACAGGCAGCCTATTGTGCAGCTTTATGCCAAACGACAAAAACAAACGTGATAATCCAGAATTTACCTTTACTTCGCGGTCCTTATAAAGTTGCCAATCATGCAAGCCATACACATGTGCATATACTGAATTGTCTAATTAGCACGAATAAGAGTTGGTTTGTCCGCTCAAATAACGTTTATACACAATAATCCGTTTAAAAAATAAATCAATTATTAAAATTATTATAATAAAAAAGCGACTTCAACAGTAAATTGCATTGATCCTAGCAACGTTTTGTACATTTGTGCGAATAGCCTTGAGCGATATACAAAGTGTGTTTCTCTGCTATAGCTATTTTATTACTTAATTTATTATTAACATTAAACACGAATTGCACACACAGATGCTGACACGATCGACAACTTGTCAGGGACAAGAAATGTCTAAGTAAAACAAAGAATAAATTGATTTTTAAAAAAATAATATTTAATTTTACCTAGGATGAAAATTTAAGACGTAAATAACACCGTGATTCAGATATAATTTGATTACTGCAGAAGAAACTATTGTAGTTGACTTATTCTGTCTCTTCCAAAGAAGGGGTCGGATGAAAGTTAATATAAAATATATAGGAAGTCGAGTTAGCCTCAACAATATAATCCTTAATTCTGTAAGTACCATTATTTATATTCTCTTTTATATGTGTGTTTGTGTTTTTCTTATAGCAAAGCAACAAAGGGCTATCTCCTCAGCCCACCGAGGGGAATCGAACCGCTGATTTTAGCGTTGTAAATCCGGAGACATACCGCTGTACTAGCGGGAGGCTACTCTTTTATATTTTTACGCATTAGATGTGTTTTATTGGTCATGCCAAAGTATATGGTTGTCTTCAATGATAATTACTTTAATTAACTTTATAAATCTTGATTGTTATGAAGAGGGTTACAATTAGAAAGAAATAGATTGTATTATAATATAATTGAATAACTCAGCAATCTCGCGAAGATAACAATTACATTGGAATTAATGGCGATTTTTAGTTATAATTATACACCAATTTAGATCGAGTAATGAGAAAAAATATAACCATCAAAGTGTCCCCCAGTGGCACAGTGAAATATCTAAGGGCTCACACCGATAAAATCTTGGTTTCGATACCTGTGTTGAGCAGAGCACAGATAGCCCATTATGTAGCTTTGTGCTGAATTTTAAACAAACAATCATGAAAGCGTAAAATTAATGGAATTCTGTATAAAAAGTGGACATCACACTTCCCAAACCGCTTTTTTCCTTGACGAATCTAAGGCCATTTTTGAAATCTGATTGTTGCTATAAATTTTGAATAAAAATATTTACATACGTACATATCAGTAAGGGGATAAATGGATTAATTAATATGTAAAATAGAATCCGTAGAGAATGTTTGGTGATGGTAGAAAAAAAGTAAAAAATAACAACATTAATATTTTGTACTGGAACTAATGTTCTGTATTTATGGCAAAGCTACTAAGGCTATTTATATGTCTCTAACTTATAAAAAGCCTTTTACTGGTTCAACAGTAATTCTGACAGTTTACAACACTAAACATTTGGTTTTAGTATCTTTGTGAATAGAACACAGACGGCCCGTTGCGTAGTTTTGCGCTTAACAACAAATAAACAAAGTAATTTATAACTACTGACCAGAAGGGACAAAAAACATTTAACAGCAACCTACCTCCCACCATCCTCGATAAGGCACTGACTGTAGCTCTTACAACCCATCCACAACTTAAAGTGTAGGGGGGACATCGGGATATTTTGTAACTCCGTTCGCCAGCTATTAAATCCAAAGGTTTGGCACGGGACTTCATCCGCCATGTTAAACATGGTTGTACTTATTTTTAAAGCTAGTTTTATAGTTCGTGGCTTTACCACGATGGGGTGTGGGAGGATTAGAGGTAACTGAATTTATTTATTAATCAAAGTGTTCACTGCATGAAACGAACCATAAAGCTTGAGGTGCATGTAATTAGGCAATGGTGTAATTAGAACAGTTTTTTTTAGTCATGATATTAACGATATTGTATAAATATATATAATGATTCATTATTCATTACTGGGAGAGACTCATAGATCTCCAAACCGAATTCTTATCGAATATATTAACTAAATCTTCAACCAACAAAAAATGTTGTTCGGTTTATGCTATTCAATAAGGCATAAATCTGCATATTTGTATATTGTTATATAGGAATATCCTGATGTTTCTTTTCAAAAGGAACGAGATATAAATGGAATAAAAGACAAAAGATGGTAGGAAATCTTTCGAACACAGCTTCATCCTCCTATAAAGAAGTTTAACATCCTACAAGTTAGACCCTATTGATGTTTAGTGTGGCTGAAAAATTATGTTGGTCAGAGAAAAATGGTCGAAAAATGAACCAAATTACGCACAAGAACAGCAGCGACAGAAAGCCGTAAGTTACAGTATTTTAATTTGTTTGTTATTATTGCAGAAGTAAAGCAACATGCAACAATTTAATGTACACAAATTAATGATGCAAGCATACATATAATTACTATTTTATACATATGTTACACAAGAATTCTATAAGTACAAAATATAATTACAATGATGTCGCACTTTTAAAACCATATTATGCATATTTACATTGAAACAGAAGATAATGTAATAATATACTAAGTGTAACTTTGTTCTATCATTACATACAATGTTTTAGCTTTGAGTAGTGTACTAAGTGTAACACATTTACTTGAGATCCATTCTTAAAGATCGTTTTCAGTAAGCTTTCTACTTCACAGTTCAATGAGAATAATTGTCTTTGTGATGTACTTGTGATATTTCTAATAGTATAAACAAAACACAAAGTTCAACTCGTTTTGTACACTAAATATATTCGTACAAATGTTTTCAAAGCTGATCCAGCCTTACTGCAGCTTCACCCACTTTAACATTCGCCATATTGTTCTTGGACAACAGAAAGCAGGTTCATGTTCCAGTTCTAGGTACTAGATTAAGTAAAATACCCATAATAATGTTTGTATTTTAATGTGAGCTTATTTAGGTAAAATTACCCTACCCCCCACTGCAGGCCAAATCAGCAGCGTTTAAAGTCACTGTTGAGGTGAAGGTTGATTTTGATCTTTAATTCTATTAAAAAAAAAAGCACTGATTTCGAATTTGTTTTTGATTTTTTAAGCATTCATTTAGCCATTTAATAAACCCGTTTTCAAAGTTAATTTCTTTTCCAACATATAAACAAACCATATTGTCATTGTTGTACAAACTGTTTTCTTCATAGAAAGAAAATAAAGTTCTTTTGTCATTTCCTAGATAGCGTATGAGTAAAAAAAATGTTCCTCAATTGTTTTAGTGTTTAGAGACACTGCAATCTCGATAAACTAGTCAAAATGGCTGAAAGTCCAGAAAGGGTACACTTAGTGTGGTATTTTAATATATATATATATCGATTTTTTTATTCAACATGAAAATTAAAAACCAAAGTAATTTTTATTTAATTGAGTTTCGCTTTATAGCTTTTCAGAAGCGTTTTACCAAATCAGAGATTGAAGTTAATAGTTCAACGCCTCAAATATTTTCAATAATAAATTATAATCGATTAAAATATGTACTGCAAGTTACAGTTTGTGTTTTAGCGGAAACTAAAGCTAAACATTGAGAGTCCAAGCAACGAAAATTAACAAAACCATAAAGTTGTTTTTACCACTATTAAAATGTCCTTCATACACTGATATGCACTAAAGAAATTAAAAACCAAATGCATCAATATATATTGTATGGAGCACACATAAACCAAATTTTCGTTTAACCAACAGCACTAAAGTACTTCTCTCCTAATTTAAAAATGATTTGCGATTTATGATTTTGAAATTAAATATCTGATCGAAGTTAATCAATTCACAATTTTAACTTTAAACATTTAAAAACATTTTGATGTTTTTGCTTTTATTTCAAATCGATTTTTTTTGTATTGTGACAGTCTGTAGGTATAATTACAGATTGGACCTGCAAACAATTGAGGGGTAATATGATAATACAGGCCATATATACTATGTTCGCCGAAGAGATATAAAACCAAATTATAGCATTATAATTCCTCAAGCGTACAGCCGAGCCACTGAAAAGTTAACAGGTGGATTTCTTTATCTTTAGCGAAAAGTTACGCAATAACCCATATCATATGTGTTCGTTGAAAGGATCCAACACTGGATTTTAGTGTTATTATTCTTCAAGCTAACACCTGAGTAACTGAAAAGTTAACAAGTGGGTCTGTCTGTCTGTTTAATTTGGACAAAAAGCTGTACATGAGCTCATAAGACCCGTATTTGTTTGTTTGTTTTTTTAATATCGCTCAATGCTACACGAAGGCTATCTGCGCTAGCCGTCCCTAATTTAACAGTGTATGACTAGATGGAGTGCAACCAGTCATCACTATCCACCTACGAACAGTGGGATTGACTGCACACTATAACACCCCCATGGCTGAAAGGGCAAGTATATTTTGTGTGACCGCGATTCGAAATTGCGACCCTCAGATTACGAATAGAGCGCTCTAACCACCTCGCCATGCTGGACCTAATAGTTCAAGCACACAGCATTTCTCAACTACAGCTTTCATTTATCGTCTGCAGCAAGTTGTGATAAAACACTTTCTGTCAAGGAAACAGACAATAACTTTAAAATAAATAGAGCATGTCACTATATCCGGTTAGTAGGAGTAACAAAACTTCTCTTGATGTTGGCATTCAAGCCCAAATAACGATCAGTTACTTATATGAATAGCATAATAAAATCTAACGTATCTGTGTTATAATTTATTACAAAACCTAAAGCCAATATTCCTTTCAAATTTCAAAAAAAGAACAGATAAAAATGCAAATATCATTTAACCTTAACTTTTCAATGTCGACGTTTGGCTTTATTTTCTATAACTACACTGATATTAGAAACTGTTACGTACATCTCATACACTCAGTTACTAATACTCTGTAAACGACCACTGTAATACGTGCTTCATAATAATTCTTATTAATATGTTGGTTTGAAATTTGGTTTTCAGAGATATGCGAACCCAATCTTGTGATTATGTATTCTCAAGACGGCTGGAGGTATTAAAACTTTAATTAAAATGAAGTACAAAACCTAAGAAGCTCAAAATATTGTTCTATACTTCATTTTAATAAGGTTTAATACCCATACCACCCGTCTTGAGAATACATTTTTACCTCAAGTGGGTTTCTCGTCATCATGAGCATCTTGTGAGTGTACACAAAACCACACGTGGGTTGAGAGTATATGGTAAGACTATAGTGCGTTGCTGTTATAAAACTTGGACAGCAGGAGCGTTGAAAGACATCATGACAACACTAAGATGGAAACTTTCAAACAAAATAAACAGTTTTAATAAAAAATAGATAGAAAGCCAATAATCGAATTTTATTCACTTTCTCTATAGTGATCAAATACGACTAGGATACATAATAGGGCCAAACATGGCGTACCGTCCACTAATCGCATCCCGTTACCACAGAAAAGACATAATTAAATCGTTCTTTTGGGCTGTGGATGTAATCAAGTCCAACTATTCGGTCACACAAGATTAACCTAACAGTTGGATAGTTAATGTTGTTGACCAGTGCCTTCCCGCTAATCTATCAACTCAAAATTAATGACGGCTTTTATATAGGCCCCAAGTAGCTGTGCTCGAAATTCAACGAAGCAAACAAAACGAACCAATGTAATTAAGTACACGCAATTATAACTACAGCTCACATTTAGCCTAAATAGCGAGTTTTTATTTTGTTCTCAAATCACTGTAATAATATCTCATTTTTACTCACCTTATTCCCATTGGATCAAACCTTGCTTAGATCTGGATCTCAAAATAATTTTCTGTGTTAAGGTAATACAAATTATTAATTAATCTTACTACACCACTTTCTCGAAGCTACCCACTAGTCAGATCTGGCTATCAATGAAATGTTTAAGACTAGTGATTATGTTACTGGCGTGAGTGAAACCACTGATTAAAACTAGTTATCACTGAACTGTTTAATTCATCTGGATATCACTAACCCGAAGAAAATTGCTCGTTAGACTCATCACTGAAATATTTAAGCCATTTATTATATTTGATCATAACTGGATTGTTTAAGACTGATAAAATTATGTCCGGCTGCCTTAAAATCAGTAATTAAATCTCGATATCAACGGAACATTCAATACCAGGCTGATTATATCTAGTTGTCAATGGAATGTTCAAGAAAAGTATAATTAGATCTATTTGTCACTGAAATGCTTAAGACAAATAATTAGAACTGATTGTAACTGGAATGTTTAATAACAGTAATCAGATATAGTTGTCACTCTAACGTTTAAGACCACTATAATTACATCTGGATGTCACTGGAATGTTCAAAACCAGTGACCAATTCAGTTATCACTAGACATACTAACTGGATTACTAATTCCTTACGAACAGAGTGTGGCCTTAACCACGTGGTATCAGGAACACGGTTGCTCAGTGAAAATACCAGTCCGAAAACTTATATTTCTAAGAGTTTTTAAATGTGCCATTGTTATTATTATTTTAGACGGTTAAACAAGTAACGATGTTACGAATAAAGTCGCTTAAAACATTACTGTTAATAAAACGACGTATTTTGAGAGTAAGAACCGTTCAGTCTCTATTCTTTTACTGTGTTTGTGTGCTGACAAGATTTGTACGTCGTCTAACTAAATAGGAAACTTGATTGTTAAAATACCGGTTTCGTCTAATCACAGTTTCCAGGAAATCCACTACTCCAACCAGTTCCCTTTAACTTTGGTATATAATAACGAAACTAATAGCAACTGAAAATTATTGCTATTTGGGGCGAAAATGACAAAGAAATAACCCGATTGAACGTACATTTATCATAACCTGCCATAAACACGTTAAGAAATCAAACATTTTGAAAACCAATTAAACAGACGTCATAAGTCATTGGTCCTTAAGTAACAATATCATGATGGAAGATTTTGTAGCCTTGCTCCACCAAATCAGTTCTTATTTTATATATTACTGTCCACATCATTTAAGAACTGTTGTCACAACTATTTCTGAATTCAACTTACGTGGTGTGAACAAGAAATAGATGGATAAATACACAGACAGGTAGATTATACATACATACACATAGAGAGAAATAAAAAGGTTTCACTAGAGAAAGTGAAACAACTTTGCCACAGAGAAAGGTCTGAATTCATTCGTTTATCTAAATATACTTCCATAGCTCGTGCACGTGGGCGTGGTAGGAAGATTTGCTGCAAGCGTGAAACTGGCAACCTCGATGTGTTAATGGAGTTCCTTCGTAACCCACCCACTAGTGGCTAATGGTACCAGTGAGATAGAAGTATAGACATGTTATAACCTTCTGAGTTGCTAATTAACATCTTTCTTTCCAACATTTCCACCTGAAGTTTATTCATGTGTCTGTGGAGGTTTATCCCACACTGTACTTTCTATACAGTCAGTTTAAACGTAAAGATTGTTTGTAATGCTTCTGTAATAAAAACGTTTAATGCTATATGTCAGAATTTCACGGTTTTTATGTCTCTAATGGGTTCTGTGTCGTGATTGATACGTGCACATATTCGACACAGAGAGATTTTTTTTTCTGCTTCTACTCATAGCTTCCATTATCAACTTTGTTTCAAGCTGCACAAGTTGTTCTTTCTTGAAATGAAACTTGTGTTTCTTAATGTAAAAATTTCAAGAACCTAATAGCTCGGATGATCAGCCTTTAACAATAATAAACAAAAGAGAAGTATTAGCGGTTCCACTTTCACCTTCTTTATCTTCAGTAATGCATCTCGAATTTCAAGTTTAGTTAGGTTTAATTTGATATGAACTACTTTTTAAATATATTAAAGTTTGATGCAGTATAATAGTGAAAATATAATCCAGTCGTTGTTGGCTTTTTGTTTGTTGTTATGTTGTTTTCCTACACTGCTGTAGATTCTTAGTGTGGTAATACGTTAACTTAGTTTAGAGCACACATTTGATGTCTTGTACACCTGTGTTAATTAACACTTGAAGTGAAATGTTACAAGTAAAACTGCAAATGTTAGTTCACTAGTGAATGAAAAGAAAAATTCGTAAGCTTACAATAAACTAGTCATGGTTTATTTTCTTGAAGAATTCGAAAAATTCGGGTCAACTACAAATCATGTATGTTTTAATCTCTTCACGAAAGTAATTAGTTTTATGTATTCTTTGGTGGTGGACTAAAGAACTTAATAAGACCTGAAATGTTAATATTGTGTTTCATTAACAGAAAGTGCTAATAATTGCGATTAATCCAGCAAAAAATAATACAAATAAAGCCACTATTAACTGAATGATCTTAACATTCAGTTATAGCAATTTCTGGCGCGCTCCTGAATACACTTTAAAAACTGGATTTTATTTAGATAAAAAACAACAGTTAAAACATATTATTTGTGTTTTGGTTTGAATTTTGCCCAATTCTACACGAGGGCTATTTGCGCTAGCAAATTCCTAATTTAGCAGTAAAATACAAGAAGGAAAGTTACATTTTATGTAGTCAGCGCTCCCAGTGATACTCATGAAAAAGTAAAAATAAATAAAATAGTAATTCTCCAATGCAAAACAGCCAACAATGCACACTGAAACCACAATCACAATAAAAGCAGCTATTGGTTTATCAAACGTTCAACTCCTTCAGCAGGATATCCAAACCCTAAATCCGGTTTGAGGTGTGTGAGGTAAGGATCCAAACTCAGGTGATGAAAGGCCCGGTATGGCCTGGTGATTAGGACGCTTTACTCGCAGCCTGAGGGTCGCGGGTTCAAATCCCCGTCAGGCCAAACATTCTCGCCCTTTTAGCCGTAGGAGCGTTATAATGTTACGGACAATTCCACTATTCGTTGGTGAAAGAGTTAGCCTAAAAGTTGGCAGTTGGTGGTGACGACTAGCTTCCTTCCATATATTCTCACACTGTTAAATTAGGGACGACTAGCGCAGATAACCCTCGTGTAGCTTTGCACAAAATTCAAAAATCAAACAAACACCTGGTTTCGGCGCATGACAGAGTTAACAGTGTTCGGTCAAGTAAATAATTTGTTATATTCTTAGTTTTTCAGAAAAAATAAAATAGAATTGCACTGTAATAGAATTTCGTTAATGAAAAGAAAGTTATTACAAAACTTACTAAAAACAATTATCAACACGAAAAATTAAACACAAAAGAGTGGAAGTTCACAAAGTGACTCAACAGTAACTACTAGCTTACAACGCTAAAAAATGAGTTTCGATATTCGTGGTGGGCAAAACACAGAAAGCCTATTGTGTAGTTTTGCGCTAAAAAGCACCCAGCTTAAAACCAAACCAAAACATTTGGAGTATTTTTTATTACTTGGCATCAAAAGTGATAGAAATTATTTTGTTTGTTTGTCTGTTATTATTTCGTTTGTTTTGTTTTTTGGGAGGGGTGGATGACAATATTTACGTGTTGTTGTTGTTGTTTTCAAAAATAGTAACGCTCCTAAAACACTTATGTCTACTGTAGGTATCAGTAAATTACTATCTGGCATACACTACATAGCCAAAAGTATGTGGACACCCGACCATCACACCCATATATGCTTGAAATAGTCGAACCCACTAATTAGAAGAAGTGTCCACATACTTTTGGCCATGTAGTGTATATTAATTATATGTGTTTTTCATTAACGGGCATTCGAGCAAAGCTACAAAAGGGTTCTTGACGCTAGCCACTGTTAATCTGGAATTGATAGACGGGTTTGATTTGTTTAGAAGTTGGTGAAAAGCTTCACGGAGGTCTTCTACGCTGGCCATCCCTGATTTAGCAGTGACAGAATAGAGGGAAGGTAGCTAGTCATCATCAGCTACTGGTCTTAGGCTACTCTTTTTCCAACGAAAGGTGAAATTGGAAGTCACATATTAAAGCCCCACGGCTAAAAGAGCAATCATATTTGACGGGACGAGGATTCGAACCAACGCCCTGCAGATTGCAAGTCGAGTCCTTTAACCACCTGATAGATTGGAGCCACTGGAAAGGAGACAACTGCTACGTATTACGATTTATCTTGGACGAACTTCCAGTTTAGTATGTTATGCATTACAATTTGAAATAATCTGAAACGAAGTTAAATTGTACTATAAATTTAGAAATTGATTAAATGTGCAGATGTATCAGATTTATAATGTTTGTTAACAAGACTGATACACACATTTTTTTCTTAATACAAATATATTTTAATATACAAACAGTAATACAATTTATAATAATGGTTAATACAAATAGCTATTACAAATAATGATTTATATACGAAAGTTTCACAAATTTACAAACCGTGTTGAGTCTTCTATCCTATCCGGAACTTCTTTGATATCTTATCGAGGGTTCACGACAAGTGAATTAATTTCGAGTTGCAATCGGGTAGCTAGCTAACTCTTCACTGATCATATGTGCGTTTCTCACTGCTGAGATTATAGTGTTTTCGTAATAATACTTGATGCTCATTCACTAAAATTAAATGGTTTGTAATGCTCAAAATCTATAAATGTTCCTAGTCAAATATCTGATACGTTTCATCACAGTTATAGCTTTCGAAGTTTAAAGTATACTGTCTGTAACAAACCAACAGTACAACCTGTCCTTTGGCGTCGGTTTATAAACGTTAGACAAGGTTCTCGAAATTTCAGTCGGTAACAATACTGGCAATCTTTAGTATTAAATACACAGAGTACATTGTCGATTATTACACTCAAGAACCTTCTAGAACTTTAGTGGTAGGCGGGAATTTCGGAATACCGATTTAACAGTATAAGTTGTATTCATTTCTAAATATATACCTAACTGAAACAAGCATCGACAATAGAATAAATATATAATAGTAAATCCATTACACAACTACTACAAAATTAGGAATGGTCGTGCCCGAGTCTTGGAGGTTTCTAACTTAGCCCATTAAGCCCATATGTCAGCTAAGGCATTAGAAAAAATAAAAATATTTTATTTATTTTGCATGCTTCTTATATCCACAATATTCATTTTTCAGTAACATCTGTAATAGCGTATTAATAATAACAATATATTCTTAGTATTCATACTTTAGTAACATCTGTAATAGTGTGTAAATTACAACTATATATTCTCAATATTCATATTTCAGTAACATTTACAATAATGAATAAATTACAACAAAACCGAGCGGTTGAGGTTATTCTTAAACAATATTCTAATGGCAAGCTATAAACGTGTCGACTTTACAAAGTCCCATTTTCATATTTAATTGATAATGGAAGAATATTTACAAGAACAGCATAGCAACATGTTTCAGAGGTCCACCTGCCAATCACGCATGAGTATTTCAAACATGGTTCAATAAAGAGATTCATCTGTTAGTAATTATTATCTGTTTATTTTAACAAACAACTGCTGGTTCTTGTGACGCCCACAGTTATCAGAAGAAAAAAAAAACTCCTGAGCGGAATTAATTTAAACTTCTCTGAATAAATGATAAGAAGTATACTGAATTTTACTGTTCACCAGATTGTTGAAATTATCCAGTTGGAGAATTATTCTGTTTTACTTCCTAGTAGCAAAACCATTTCGATCACTAATGAGAACTGTTACCCCAGGCCTGGCATGGCCAAGCGCGTAAGGCGTGCGACTCGTAATCCGAGGGTCGTGTGTTCGCGCTCACGTCGCGCTAAAACATGCTCGCCATCCCAGCCGTGGGGGTGTATAATGTGACGGTCAATCCCACTATTCGTTGGTAAAAGAGTAGCCCAAGAGTTGGCGGTGGGTAGTGATGACTAGCAGCTTACACTGCAAAATTAGGGACGGCTAGCACAGATAGCCCTCGAGTAGCTTTGTGCGAAATTCCAAAACAAACAAACAAATTGTCACCCCCACCCCAAATCCTGACTTAGGAATATATGTGTTTGAGACGTTCGCGATAAGCTACACTAAAACTATCTGTGTTAGATATTCCTATTTTGAAGGGATTTATCAGAGGAAAGGCAGTTAGTCAAAAACATCCACCGCTTATATTTGAGATACTGTAATCGGATAATGGGATTTGACAGTTACTCTTATAATACACTCACAGCCCAAAGTACAGAGGGCGAAGTTATAACAAAGAGAAGCGAACCTGGACCCTCTGGTTTGCAGTCCGACATTTCAAGTCACGCCAGAGATACAAGTAAATGCGTTTCGCATGCATGGGTGTATGTACGTTTGTTCGTAATACGTTCACTTAAGTATGTGTTTGTGTGCGTACATATACACATGTCATACTTTGGATTCAAATATGTTCAGCTGTATCAATTGCTTTGTTAGCATTTCTCGACGTTCAAACGAAAGTTTAACGATAATATTCGCTTAATATTATTACCAGGTATGAGACAACATAATTATTTTTTCTTACAAAATGCTCTAATGAAACTATAATGAGGTGATTTTAGGTCATTTAAATGTACATACTGGTACAGTATATAAACTAAACAATTATTAGCAGGCAGTTGATGAAAATTTTATGAATTAGAACATATACCAGAGCTCAATTTGTTTATAAGAGGAAGAGAGAAGGTAGATAAACGACTTACGTTACATAACCAAATGAGTCAATTAGTTTATTCGATTACTAGTTTTCAGAAGCTGACGACTCATTATGATAACCAGTGTCCTTATTCCCCTTGCAACTCTTTATTTTCTCGAGTTCAGAATATTACACTGACCTTCAGCAGAGAAAGCAAGTCACTTGAATAATAAAAATATTTTTTTTTTAAATGCGCTACCTTGTTGTGAACTACATGAGACGATCAGAGTTAATTAAACTCTAAACTTCTGTCATGGACTTGAAACGCTTCAACAGATACTTATGAAACGTGTAAGAGGTAAAAATGCCAATTTCCCAGTTAACGACATCGCATTCTACACATACACATTGTGTCATTTCAAAGTATCAACAAGAAAATTTAATTAAAGTTGCTATCAAAAGCACTAATTAAGACACAGAAGAATACGGTCAAAGAAATTATTTGAGAACAACCTTTATAATGAACACTTTATGCAGACAAAAAAAGATAATATATATATAAATATCTCAAGCGATAAACACATAGCGACACCACATAAGCACATTCACTAACTTCGTGAGATTGGAATTTAAACTAATTATTGTTCAGATTGTTGCTAGATGTAATTAAATAATCCCACGCCAACACGTCCCCAAAGAATATTAACACTAGACAAGTGTTGTACATATCACTGAACACATAGAAAGGACACCCTCTGCTAAACAGGTTTGCTAACTATAACCCGTTGTCCCACTGGCACTTCAACGCATAATTGTCGTTGGCTAATATCTCGTCCAGTGTACTTGTAACATTACATTAATTCCTGCGGGGTTACACAGATGGAGAGAGAAGTGGCTGTAAAATTCTTATATGGAGGCTTAATCAAAGCTAGTGATGGCGCTGCGAAGCTTGGAGTTCTTATGAGTTGAGCAAAATCATCAAAGGTGCCTTTTGATGTTCTAACTTTACAAATTAATGCATTAGGACCAAATTATTACAGCTAAAAGAAGCAATGCTGAGATACCAACACAATCAAATGAATGCAGTAGCTATTAAAGTATAAAATCACAGTGATAAGCGAGATTACAAACGGTAATCTTCAGTAGAACGTTTCTACAGAGAGAGTGGAAAGGAAGGAGAGAGATTAGGTAACTATCATCAACACATGCGATAAGCACAAATGTTAAATTATAAACGACCCCGCAGGCATATTAAAGTGTGCGAGATCTGAGACTAAACGTATTCTGAGTCAAGTGAAATTCAACAGAAACATTTAATCTCAAAAATTGCCTATTTAAACTTTGGTGATTGACATTAGAAAGAACATCTTTACAGACACCTAAGTATATAAACACAAACTGGCAGAATAATTACTGTAATGTGTAATGAACTTTCACCCAACCGTTAATACAAGACTAAAGAGAGAGAAATTATATACACGCATTGCAGTAAAAACAATGAACGAGATACAATTCTTTTTAGTGTTACACGCAATGCAGCAAGAATGTTCATCGTCCATACACCTTCTGCACAAGCGGTTTGGGAACCAGACTAAAAGTAGCCAAAATTAGTTGTTCAGTTTATGTAAGTCCTACTTACCAAGACACTTTTCTGTTTGTTTATACTTAAACTCAACGCCAACTCCTTGGCTACTCTTTTACCAACGAATAGTGGGATTGACTGTAACATTATAACGCCCACACGGCTGAAAGGGCGAGCATGTTTGGCGCTATGGGGATGCGAACCCACGACTCTCAGATTACTTAAAGAATGAAAGAAATTTCCCAAGTGTGTGGGGCTGCTAGATTATGGTTTCAGCTGTCAAGCGTCTTATTCCCCCACTTCGTTCGCAAAAAATGGCTATCAAATGTTTTAAAGAAAACAAATGACATTTTTCTAGGCTCAGTTGGTTAGTTTAAAAACTAGTTACCGTAGTTTAGTTATAACGTATTAAACGAAAATTAAAACATTTACCATGTTACACATTACATTAAACTGAACTGTATCCCAGGGCGCCAACAGAAATATTTTCATGGGGAAGGAGCAAAACATGTATGTAAGGAATCATCTTTTACAGTGTAAGTCAACAGGCTAAATGAATTTTGTTATGTGTGCTTAAACGCAAACACAAATTAACAGTTTTAATAAAAATTACTGAAACTATTTAATTTAACTATAATATTAAGTTTACATCATTATACGTGAAACTTAACGGAATCAAATGCCCCCTCTCGCCCCCATCCTGCGTGCGCTTTTAACAGAACTGCACTTATTAAGTTTCGTTTTTGTAATTGCGACAGGGCTTCGAATGCAACCCTTCTCTACTAAACATATCGAGCGTGGCTTAGAAGTTAGCGAATTCAGGCTATGAACAGTAGGTTTGGTGATTTGTACGTAGTTCGTTGCCGAAAAAAAAACGCGCTCTAAAATTTGGACCCGTCATGTCCCGCTATTATTGACTATCTGCATTCACTCTTGTTTATCACTTCAAAATTATGAACAGCTATTAGACTTTCTTCTTTAATTTCCCTTAAGAGTTACTGCTAATAAATTGTATGAAATTTTTAGTGTTTTTTCTAATTGGTCCAATTTAAAGTCATCTTAAGTAGGTCTAGTTTTGAACACAGTACTAAGAAATTCCTGTAATATATCTGTATTGTGAATTAAGAGGCTTTAAAGACTAACACTGATAGTTTAATCTGGAACACCACATTGTGTATCCTCTGGGTCCAGCTATATCCATTTCCTGATTTCGAACTACAAATAATTTAAGGCATTGTACAGATCCTGGAATCGAAGAATGGGATTAACTAAAGGTTCGATAATGCGTCCACCAGGGAAAATAAAGAGTGTTAAGTGACAATATGCCTCGAACACCTGACCTCTCAATCCGTAGCCCATCTCACTAACCACTAGGTCATGACAATTTTAATTAAAACGATATCTTTATTATTAACCATCTTAGAATAAAAATGTCATTTACACTTTCCCCAAGGTTTGATTTGATAATTGGCAATTTTGGCTCAAAGATGGAATCAAAAGTTAAAACATATTTTCGCGATACTGAATAGGATATACACAGGCTTCGCCTACTAAACAGTAAACTAAGTTCAGTGTCAGCGAATGTTCACACTAAATAGGTTATTATTTCATATATAATAAATGAGAATATGATATTTTAAAACCGAAACGATTTTCATATAATACGTATACGTGAGTAAAGAATCAGCATCAAATATTCCTGTAAAACGTACCTCTGGAGTATTCTTTTTGAAGTCTCGACTTAGTTCCACAAGTTTTTTTCTTGATGTGTCACTTTCTTCCTGTGTATTAGCGAGTTCTGTAGCTTTGGCATCTAGATCCTTCTGTAAAAAGACACCAAATTATACTTACGTACATACGCTCCACTAAAGATATTCTAACAGTCAAAACTTTGTATTATGCATTATTTTTTCCGAAAAGGCATGAAAGGCCACCTAGAGGGGTTACCTATTATAACCACTTGCACCTAAGATCTCGTAGATTAATTTATTTTAATCTTGCCTGAACAAATTTCAATTTGAGGGAAGGGTGGTGAAGATTCTGATGAGTGATTACACTTAATGGGGTATATGCGCACCCCACGCTTGATATTGCTGGCGGACAAAAGTGTAGCTAATAAAGAGGGTGGGAAAAGTCTGATAGATTAATTTATTTTAATCTTGTCTCAAAGAATTTAATGTGCTGCGGCCTATTGAGGATTTCCTTTTGTTTATGTGTGTTATAAGTTAATTTTATGGTTTATTTCCCCGAAACGGAACCAAAGGCCTGTTTTTGCTATTCGCATCACAATGCAGTAGTGAGTTGGCTGTCTGTCAATCAGTAGACCCTAAGATGACGTCACATAAGAGACATTTAACTTTGCAAGTTGTATTATTGTGACGTTAGTAAAACGTGCACATGCAACAAACCATGAGAAGAATTATACACTCTGTAGGTTACAACACAGCATGATACATGAACATGAAAAGCAAAAAATAAAAATATTTGTCATTCTTAATTTCAGTTTTATTTGCTCTTGAAACAGAACACACACGTGTATTTGAATTTTTATGTACATAATAAACTGATTATTCACATATTAATATTTTGCTTGCACCGTATGAATTGCAAAACACAAAATGGAGCAAAGACCAAAAGATTTGACTGCTTCAAATGCTGCTTCGTTGCTCTTATTGTGTCACATTCCTTCAAGCGATTGTTCAAACAATGCATAATTGGAGCCTATAGCCAGAGGTAATCGAAAACTGTGGCTGTCAGTCGGTGATGAGAGATAGAGGGAAAAAACGACTGGGCAGGTTTTTAAAGTGCAACAGATGTTGAGCTGTGTTCAAATGAACCAATCCCTTCGACAGTCGATAGACTTCAACAATGTCGAATCATACCACGCAAAGAACATTGTAAAACCTACCAAGTGATAACCAACAGCCAGTCTAAAGGTGCTTTTCTCAAATTAAAAAAGAAAACGCACAACTTTAATGGTGTTTATAGTGAAAACTAGAAGAACTGTGGGGTGAAGTTTGTTTTTTTTCACAGAGAAATAATGAAGACGACAGAGTATAAAGGGAAGAAAACATATCATATGATTCTTTCACTTCTTCTGAAGTGGCTTGGAATATACAGCAATATCTTTTCTACCAACTGTTTGTATTTTTCACACGGACCAGGTTCAGTGCTTAGCAGGTCAAACTCCAATAAACTTGACGCTAATCACGGATCCCCCAGTACAAGATGTGTGAGGGGATGTGATGATAAGGGGATGATCCTTGTACCAAGGGTAAGATTTGGAGAGGATCTTTTAAACTAAATGAACATTGTTTTCGATTACTTCTACCCCCCAATGCTGCATTTTTATCTGACTGATGAGAACTCATTCAAAACGGCACTGTAATGCCTCAATATGCGTATATTAAATGACGCACTTGGTCTAAAGTGCACAACATTAAATTTAGGGTGTTTTTTTCTTGACCAACACAATCATCGGTTTTAAACCCTATTAAACATGTTTGGAACAAACGTGATCGTCCTATTCGCCAACTTAATTTCTACCAATATTTGTTAAACAGTTTTAGACCATGCTTTTCAACGAAAGGTTACATTAAACAAGACAACTTCAGACTTCTTGTAGAGCTTGTGTTAAATCGAGTGTTTACTGGCAGTTATAGTAATTTCAAAACATTTCAGAGGAAAAAGTGTAAAACTGATTGTGTATATTTTGATAATCCAACTTTAATATATTATCTATTCACTATGTAGATATTTCATATAATTGTCTTAAAGAATTTAAGCCTATTGTGACCTGTCATTTATCACTTCGGGCTGCGTATCGAGAGATCTAAAGTTAGAATGTCATAGAGAAGAATACGCTCTTTTATCTTTGTACGCGTTACACAAATGATATCCATCCTCATTATGCAGTTTAATTAGCTAGACAAACACCCTTGTAGCGGCTGGTGCTGTTTGTGTATTCCATTTAATTAGAAGTTCAGAAGTAAGGACAGCTATGCTTGGATCTTCGAATCTCTGACCTGGATCTAACTTACACGTCGCATAGGGTGCCGATTAAATTTTAAAAAATAACAAATATTCATAAAGTTTCATATTATTTTCATAGTAGATGCAAAAACGACACGCACACGTTCAATGTTAATACACGCTGAAAACGCCATTATACTTAGAAATATGTTAATCGTTTACAAATTACGTCAAAATAGAAATTTCACAGGGAGTTAGTGTTTCTCTTGTAACGCGCAGAATCTGGAGCAATTATCAAATGATGTCCCAGTAGCAAAAAATAATTAATCTAATTTGTATCTAGGTTATTAACTGAAATATCAAATTCTTTCCTAACAAACTAAGTTTGTTTCCGCGTATAATTTTTAAGTGAAACAGCACAACAACTATTTGTGCATATATGTCCCGCCAGAGAAAGGCAACTAGTCTACAGCAGGCACATTGGTATTTGATGTGGGGAAGACAGGATATGAACCATATTTGCATTCCAGACACGCTAACTAGTGTTCACGCCGGATTATATGGTTAAAACATCAACCATTAAGTACACGTCACATTTATCGTCAATAGAAATCTTGGTGTGGTGTTAAAGCTATTTTGTTCTTCAGGTAGAAATGCTTCATGACGAACTTATGGAAGTCAACACGACAAGCACGACCCGAAATGAAAGGACCAGGTGAATAGTGTACTCGACTAGCAAATGCGGGTTGCGGTTCGACTCTTCTTCACAGAACATGCTCGCCCTTTCTGCACGGAGAGGTGTTATAATGTAACGATTAATCTCCCTATTCGTTGGCAAAATAGTTGCGCGAGAGTTGGCAGTGGGTGATGTTGACTAGCTGGCTTTTCTCTAGTGTATCACTGTTAAATTTAGGGCGGCAAGAGCAGATAGCCTCGAGTAGCTTAGTACGAAATTCAAAGCAAATCAAATCAAAGAGACAGTCCAGGTTCTAAGAGCGACTAATATTGAACTAAACTGCATGTATACAATGGATAAGAAGTTTATTCAGGTTGTAATGATCGCGTTGATCTCGGAATTAACGTATATTGTTGGCATAAACAGTAGCAAGCAGTGAAATAATATCAACTAAGAACAAAGAAAATGTTCTTAACGTCTGAAAAGCTGACAAACATTTCGATTAAGAGATTTGTCACAACACTCACGTACCTGTATCCACAAGCAGCAGGGTTCACATGTGGCCACGATGGACATAGTAAAGTCGCTATAAATTTACTTCAAATATAACTTTCAGCTGTTTTCCACAGTCTCCACAAAGTGAACGTTTGTCATATACTGACAATGCATTCAGTCGACCAGATTTTTTTTATGTTGAACAAATAAATTTCCAGTATAGTTGAATAATCTTATGCACACCAGATAGCTCAGGATTAAATACGGACTTCCCTTAGTTAGTGAACTTAGTTAGTTTTTCTCAGAAAATTTCTTTTTAGAACGTATTTGGTAAGTCATATTGTAGTTTCCAGGTGTGTCCGATATTTTTGGAGATGAAAGGTTTGTAAAAGAAGTATAACTATTGTTTATTAGAGTTAGGAAATTTATCTCAAAGATATACTTCCTACACATTACAATTTTCCCAGACGGATAATGTTTTCAAGTAAGATAACAGCTCGTTAGCTATAGAGGTAAAAGTACTTCTAGGAGGTTTGCCAAGTCGCTAGCGTTTGCAATGTTATACATTCTAAGTTTTTCTGTGGTAGTTTAATTTGAGTGCGATACAAAGAAATATATCGTGTTCTTACCTCTTTAAGTTTAATAGTAAACAGTTGGTTCAATGATATTTTTATTATACGTTTAGAAATAACCTTATTCTATTGATGCGGAACATTGAATAACCTAATTCTTTGATGCGGAACATTTAAAAAAAAACATTGTAGAAGTGTTTATATACGTATCGACCAAGTAAACTAAATTTAATAACATCTTTCTATTGTGTTTTTTGTAATTTATAGTTCGATTAGAATAACAAAACCAACAAGGAAAATTCCCTTTGATGTTTCTCAATAAAATCGCCAAATTTTGAGTCATACAGAGTGCAACAAACACATTTTGTCACTAAAGCGATGTAAAAAAAAAACCTAAAATTTATTACGTAACATTTATATAACCTTTATTCTTACTCAGAATAACTGTCTTTTGATAATATAATTTGATTCAACTTTGAAAGTAAAAGACAGAAAATTGTGTTTCTGAATTAATATCATGATGTTTAAGGCAAAGCTTAGATTGCCATACTAGACTTTAGCATGTATCGTTTAAGGCAAAACTTAGGTGATCTTAGTTGAATTCAATTAGCATGTTAATATTTGGGGGATTGTTCTGGTGGCTTTACTAGTAATATAGAGATTTTATTAACTTGGTGTCAAAAAGACGTTTTTATATTTATTTATACGTGTACAGAGATAGGCTTTGTTTTTTTGTGTTTTTTTATTTCGCGCAAAGCTACTCAGGAGCTATCTGCGCTAGCCGTCCCAAATTTAGCAGTGTAAGACTAGAAGAAAGGCAGCTAGTCATCACCACCCACCGCCAACTCTCGGCTACTCTTTTACCAACGAATAGAGGGATTGACCGTCACGTTATAACCCCCCATGGCTAAAAGGGCAAGCAGGTTTGGTACGACGTGGATTCGAGGCTGCAACTCTCAGATTACGAGTCGAACGCCTTAACCTATCTGGCCATGCGTAGCCCAGTAACAGGCATTCAACTGAAAGTGTTTTCTGGAATATCTTACAGTATACAGTATATTACAGGTGATTCGAAATAAATATGCAACAAAAGTTCGCTCTGACAGATATGGTGAAATTTCAGAGTATTTGACTGACAAATATTTGGAAAAAATCTCAAACAGGCCCTAGGTTACATTCAGCGTTAGTAGTGCAATAAGTACTCATGATCCGAGTTACAATCACTTTATTTGTTTACCTGAATTCTACACAGTTGGATTTGATACAAAAAGTAAGAACGACCGTGAAAGCAAGAGTTTTCTAAACTTCTGTTATCCAAGTAATAAAATAATAAATACATGCAATTAAATGGTAACACTTTTGGAATATTCCTCATATTTGTGCTGTACAAATACTTTTTAGAATAATAAAACTGTGAGTTATTCTCTTAAATAATTTTTTATACGCTGAGCTTTCGTTTGTCACCACATAATTTTCCTCATACACATAGCTTTGATTTATTAAATCTTCATTTTTCATCAATGAATTTATGAGTGAATTTACTCTGTGAAATAGAACATGTCCTCTATTTTATGAGTAAGTTTGAGCTTTTCCCGAATGGTGTTTTATACGCAAGGCACAGTAAGTGTGAGTTGTCTGTTCGTACGTATATGCTGACAAAAGTGACCCAATGCGTTGCACGCTATTGCACCATAGGACGCTCTATTGTGTATACTGTTGTTTCATGGTGGAACAGTTAGGTTCTCGGAACAGGAAATAATCTATATTGCTCTGCATCTAAATTAATGTTTTACGAAACCAATAGCCGGAAATCCTATGTCAAGCAATTAAAAATAATAAGAGATGAGACTATAAAGTATATAAGTACTGATTACATACAATTATAGTCATTGGGCAAAGCTCCTGACATACACGATATAAAATACTTTTTTCACTTGGTTAACTACATCAACCATGAATCCTCATATTCATAATTTGCGTACGCTAACACTAAGCAGTAAGCCACGACCGGCCCTAACTATTACAAAACGAACCCATTTTGTTTTTAAGGCTAAATAAAGTCATATATAGTGTTTCTATTTAAATTCACTAACGCCACCTGGATGGTGTCTCAAATATCATCTTGCTTATTCAAGATTAATAGAATCACCTATACAATAATTTTTATCTTGTCATGCTAATTTAAGCCTAGTAAGACACTCTAAACTGAGTCTTATACATTTATCATGCTAATTTATGTCTAATAAGATCATTTAAACTATGCCTTTAGTGTTATCGCACTAATTTAACTGCGGTGTTGTAATGAGTGTCTTAAATGTTATGACAGAAAGTTAAACCAAAAAAGCTGAGTAGAGCTTGATGTATTACAATACACTCATGGTCAGTATTTTAAACGTTTGAACAAACCAATATAAATCTTCGAAAAAAAACAAAAAACAGTATACGTCATGATTGAGTAAATCAAATTTAATAAAATTACCCTGGTTGTATTCTGCATTTGAGAATTTAATGAATTAGCAACAGCAACAAGGCTCTTTAACGATTATTGACAAAATCACCAAAGTATTTCGTCGTACAACATGCAACAAATAAATTTTGTCACTACCATGATGACGAATAAATTGGGATTTCATTACGTATACCTTTATATAGTATTTTCCTACACAGTATTACTGTTTCTGATAATTGACTTGATGCAATTTAAAAGTAAAAACAAAAAACACTTTGTTTCACAATATAAATTTTACTGCAGCTAAGCCTAATCCTAAAAGTACGAGCTACATCAAACTGTCCACACAAAACAAACTAGCGTATTTAAGAATCATAAAGGTCGAAGGAAATACAGAGTGATCACTCAATTGATCTGAATTGAACTCAAACATATAAATTCGAGGTACTTCAGACAGTCCATTTAATGCGAACTACTCTACTTGAACTCAATCATACAATCATACTGTTTCCGATTCGAAACTGCACTGAAGCTTCCTCGAGCAAAGACAATTAAAAATTGTTTGTTTGTTTGTTTTGGAAATTCGCACAAAGCTACTCGAGGGCTATCTGTGCCTAATTTTGCAGTGTAAGACTAGAAGGAAGGCAGCTAGTCATCACCACCCACCGCCAACTCTTGGGCTACTCTTTTACCAACGAATAGTGGGATTGACCGTCACATTATACACCCCCACGGCTGGGAGGGCGAGCATGTTTAGCGCGACGCGGGCGCGAACCCGCGACCCTCGGATTACGAGTGCACGCGTTAACGCGCTCGGCCATGCCAGGCCGACAATTAAAAATACAAAAAATTATTAACGTTCTCAACATCCCAAATTGCCAGTAATATGTTAAACATTTAACCAACTTACAGCATTAGCAGGCCCAAACCTTTGTCATTATAACTTTAATATCACGAATATTTGAACCGTCTTCTACATCTACTGTACAAAAATTGACACATTAAATCCACTACACATAAATTGAAACACTATAATCCCATAAACAAAATAGAAATTAACGATTGTCGGAACGGCTGCTTTTGGTTGGTTTGGTTGTAGCAACTGTTTACATATATGATGTGCATATAGTGATTTAAAATTGAGACACTCTTTCAAAAGAGCTTATTAGAATCAGTTATAATAAAACAGTTCAGACTTGACTTGTATTGCATACTAGACTGAAGTACCCTTTCAACTTACGGAAGCTTTCGCGCAAAGCTATACGAATGCTATCTGCGCTAGCTGTCCCTGGTTTAGTAGTGTAAGACTAGAGGGAAGGCAGCTAGTCATCACCACCTACCGCCAACTCTTGAACTACTCTTTTACCAACGAATATTGAGAATGACTGTCACGTCATAATGCCCTCACGGATGAAAGGGCGAGCATGTTTAGTAGAATAAGGATTCGAACCCGCGACCTTCGTGTTACGAGTCGAGTGCCTTAACCACCTGACCATACCGAGCGTATGCGGAAGGAATAGGTGCTTCAGGAGTAACATATAGGTGGGTCACAACTGAAATCTCTTCCTCTGGGGTTCTAAAGGAGCATGCCAATTGTTTGCTTACTGTAAACAAACATACATGCATACATACAAGAACTTTTGCCAAGTAATAGTTCAGTTAATTTTTGAACAAATTTATTTGTCGCTTAAATTAATATACATTTTCTGTCGTGAACAATTAAATTTTCCAGTAAAAAAATTATACAAAAGTCGGGCAAATAGATGTGATTTTCCCTATCTTAAATAAAAACAAAAAACAGAAGTTCATCCCTCATCTTATCCACGTCCATTTTACGTGGAGTTCATATATTGTATCATATTCATTAACTTGATGAATGGTATATAAATTTATCATTATGAAAGGTTACCTTAGGACATGTAAAGTTGCTTCTCTTACATGAAATTGCAAACAAAAAACACAAAAAAAGTCCATAAAAACCGCAAAACGCAAAATCTAAAATAATAGTTTACTTGTATCTGCCCATAGACCTAACAAGCATTCATATCGAATTTGGTGAAGGTTCATCCACAGGTGGTAAAATAATTACACAAAACATCCATTAAAACGCAAAAATGCAAGACTGAAATGTTGTATGTATTTCCCCATTATAGATCCAATTGCAGTATGGATGCTTTATTTTTTTCCAACGAAACTCATATATTATCCGGGACATTGTAAATATCGAAAGTCGCAGACATAAAAGCAATTTAATGTATAAATGTCTTAGAAAAATGGAATTAACATTTTTCTTCAAAACATGGGCTAAGTTGGTAACCCTGGTACTAGAAAGCAATTGCTATTAAACACATAACAGAAAATAAGACAGATTCAGTATACGCAGAACCTTAATAATGGAAACATAATTGTTTTTAAAACTTTCCTCTTTACCAGTATAGCACGACATGGCCATGTTGGTTAAGGAGCTCGACTCATAATCTGAGGGTCACAGGTGCGAATCCCGGCCGCACCAAACATGCTCGCCCTTTCAGCCGTAGAGGCATTATAATGTAACAATCAATCCTACTATTCGTTGGTAAAAGAGTAGCCCAAACGTCAGTGGTGGGTAGTTATGATTAGTTGCTTTCCCTCTAGTCTTACACTGTTAAATTAGGGATAGGTAACGCAGATAGCCCTCGAGTAGCTTTGCGGTAAATTCAAAAAAAAAACTTTATAAGTATATTACCCCATGTATTTTAATGAGATGCGAACATTTAAAACTTGTATATCTTTACTACATTCAACTAACAAATATGCACGTTATTTACTATGACAGATTTCCTTCATCGTTTTGCAACGAAGTTTTTTTATTTGAAGGTTGAACAAGGTAAGTTGTATACATCCAGTTCGAAATATCGAAGCTTTTTATTTGAAGGATGAACAGGGTAGGTTGTATACATCCAGTTAGAAAAATATCGAGAGAAATTCGCCTAAACGTTTTTTTATTTTGCTACTGTTAATAAACGAAGGTATCGTCGGGATAAAATCCGCATTTTCGAACCTTCTATTCGATTACAACAAATAATTAAACAAAAAAACACGAACCTTCTATTTGATTACAACAAATATTTAAACAAAAATAAGGGTTAGGCAGTTAAGATTGTAAGTGTAGTCGTAGCTGCAACATACACAAAGAAATTTAATTTTATAAATATTAGTACTATTAACTGAGTTTAACTTTAAATGTTTTAAAATCAGAGTTAGGTCTAAGAGATAAAGAAGGCTTAGGAAGAGCGACATCAGACTCTGAATTACGATTCCGTTCGTTTATCAGTACCTTTTGTTACATACAATACAGTAGGTGTTTTCTTCTTCTATATAGGCTTGCTACAAAGGTGCTTTCGTACACCCTCCCAATCACCTCCCATCGTCTAAAAAGCGAAGAAGAAAAACTGGAAAGCTTTTGAAGCAAATCATTTCCACTTAAATACATTATATTTATTTCTTTTAATTTGTATTACAAGACACGCACTTAGATATTAGTATATACCTTTAAAACAAATGGACTTTCAGTTCAGTTATCATGCTACTTTGATGATTTACAGGGATAGTGTGTTTTTGCAAACATGATGATTTATTTAATTATCTTTTGAGCAAATATTTCAGTAGCTGTCTGGTTAAACTAGTCTATACTAATTAGAACACGTGCCAACATGACAAAGTTGTTGCACCAAGACGGCCTATCAAATTTTAATCACAAGAAAGTGATTAGCAGTTGAATATGATTATTAAAATCAGAGCAATCTAACATAAAGAACATATGGTAGCTTAGCTTTTTCAGTTCATTGACGCACGTATTCTTCGCTTTAAGCCTAAGTGACTGATGAGCTGACGCCTAATCATTACATATTATACGAAAACCATTTAATGCTTAACGTATTAGGACTTTGCCAAATGCGATTACAGATTTGGGTAACTGGTTGTAAACGCTTATACGCATCATTCAACAACACAATATGGGTATAACCCCAACTGTATACAGCAAAATGTCACGTGCTATCGGAAGCCTCAATAACTAATCTGATTATGTCACCATCATAAAGAGTCAGGGAATAAAAGACGAAATGTGCAATGGTTTCTCGTAACTTGAATTATAAAAAATATATGCTAAATGGTTTTCAAAAATTGCATAGCTATCAAAAACTTCAAATCGTTGAAAAATCAGTGAAAAATAGCGGAAATTCATCATAATATAAAAGAGCAAAAACGACATAAGACCAAAAACAAAAAAAATCCAGAGAAGTAACACGTTCAGCAGGTGGATCTATTTTCCTAAGAGTTAAAGGTCAACTTATCTAAAACACTAACATTTCATTTGGGTTCTTTGAAGTTGTTGAACCAATAAGGAAACTAGCTTAGCACACCAAGTCATATCCATCCACATTACATTACACATATTCTATTTCCATACATGTACCAATAAAAACTGTGAAAATCAAATTCTAATTTACTAAACTAAGTAAATCACATATTTTTCACAGATAGAAAGATAGGGTTACCTCATTTTCTCACTAGAGGAGTAAACTGAAGTCCTTTTTGATTGTGTGGGAAGGGTCTATAGAGTTTTGGTTTTCAGCGAATTAATCACTTCTCACTGGTGTGTTAAAACTACCTCTTTACTACAAAGAAAACAGCCCCACATTTAACAATCCGCGGTAGATAAATCGTAAGGTATAAGCAAACAATAGTCCTTCAGTTTTGCAGGTTTTAAAAACGAACCTGCCAGCATTTTACTTGTAGAAGCGGCTAGCTGAAACACGCCCACCCGTGTCAAGGTTTAGACCTAAACCAAACAATAACGATAGGCCTTCTGGATATCCTGGTACTAACTAGAAGAACCGGTCTTTCAGCGGTTTTGTTTACTTTAGAAGAAAACGAGCATTTCTTTGTATACAAACTCTTTCTCACACACACACATATGTATATATATATATCTTTGTGTGTGTGTGTGCATGCGCACGTGTTTATAGGGTGTAATTTTACTTTGTTGTCCAATATACTGTAGTCAGCAGAGGGTAACAATAATAAGGTATTGAGCGGGTGAGATGACTGGAAACAGAAGGCGGTTTTTGGAATAATATACGAACGATAAGGTAGGGCTTATATCAAGGGCAGGTTTCAAAAGTGTGACGGGGATCACGGCTGGCGATTGGAATCAGATGAGGAAGACTTCAATTGCAGGTAGAGTAAGTGAAAAGATCATTTTGAAGAATAACGTGAGAAGCTTTAAAACAAGGACTAAATAAATAATTAAAGTGGAGAAGTTTGAAATAAAACATGGAATTCAAAAATAAGTAAGTCGAGTGAGAGGAGTGAAAGAGGAAGTAGATTCAGAGCAGACAAGCAGAAACAGAAGTTAACTTATACAACAAGGCGAGGAGGGACATTAGGAAACCGAAACAAGGGAACTTTCAATGATAAAACAAGAAGAGTGAGAACACTGAAATTAAGAGGACTTTCAACAGTAAGACAAGAAAGTGGAATGATTGAAAATAAGGAGATTTTCAATAACTAGACGAAGAGAGTGAGAAGACAAAAACAAGGTTGTTTATGGACATTCGCGTAAAGTTATTCAACAGCATCTGTGTCTAATTTTAAACTGATAGACAGAAAGGATGAAGACAGTCAACATTATAACCACCGCCAACCCTTAGGCTACTCTTGTCTGATCGAATACAGAAATGTGACTGTCGGTATAATAACGACCCACCTTAAAAAATAAGGTAGCAGTTTTATTTTGTTTTTAGTTGCGATAACATGACTCAAAAGTTAAGTAAGCTAATCCACAGTTCCGTATGCTAACCACTGGGCCACAAAATGGGATGAAGAAACAACAGTTGAGATTAAACTTAAAAAATTAGAAGGGGTAAATTACTTATAGATTCAAAGATTATTACTGACAATTTTTACAGGAGATGTTTTGTTCTTTTATTTCACTTACCACATGTGGACATGTTACGGTGATATGTAATCTATCTATATAAATGTGTACAGAGAGAAAGCAGAAGTTTCGTTTACAAATACGTCCTTCACGTCTACACCTTTTTCAATCAGTCTTTTTGTGTACCTTTAGGGCTTCGGGGAGTAATAACATAGGAGATTCGACATTCGGGTCTGATCCCCTATTTTACCCCTTCCCCACATTCTAGTGATTTCTAACAAACGTCGAAAGCATCTTGAGGGAATTCTATGGAGTGGCAGAGATCCGGCGTTCGGATCTGATCACCCTTATGTAACATCCCTTTCATTCTACTGTGTTCTTCCAAAATTTGTCCTGTGAAATAACATAAGGATTTCGGTGTTTGAATCTGACCCACCTATTTTATTGATCTATACTAAATTTGAAACGCATTTATAGAACATCCTGTGGAGTGGTATAGAAGGTTGGCAAGTGGACTCGTGGTGGCCTAGGGATGTTCTTATCTGTATAATGTAGCCTCCCTGTCAAGAGGAGAAAAACGCACCAAGAATGGAGAGTCTGGGGTTAGGTGTTTAGAGTCCACTGAACCTAAATATGGCATAGAATGTTGTGTTTTTCAACTCACTGGAGGGCGCCATGTGTAAAAATGTTTTCATATCACCAGCTCACAACTCAGTGAAACTCATCCTGGCACACTGGCGGGTGTCCTAACGGGACTTGTATCCTGGTGCGGTCCATCCTGGGATACCTACAGAAGCATTTTTGGATACGAGTGCTTCTGTGAATCGTAAGCTTACCTTTGAAACTCGCAGCAGAACTTAAGTATTTTATGCTAAATGTTACCAAACACGGTGCTTAGTTTATTAGCCTGATATTTTCTAAGACCATTTCTTGTAAATCACTCTTGGATAAAATAATGGACCTGCTATTAGTGGAAACATGATATAACTCTGCTGTAGCCTGATTTTATTAAAAGCATAATATAGTTATATCTGAGTTTGAATTGAATTAATTTTTAAAGTTTCTGGATAGTCAACTTCAAAAAGGTTTACAATTTTTAAACTAATATGGAGGATGGGGGTCAATTAGGTACGTACAGTTTTATTACTAACCTCGATAACTTCAAAAACATCCAAGGGGTGGCGTTACCAGTTTATAGCAATATCGATAATATTTTCTAATATATTTCTTTGTATTTAAGCACGAAGCTACACCAAAGGTCATCTGTAGGGTATCGAAACCAGATTTTTTTAAATTTTAGTGCTGTGCGCCTGCAGATTTGCTGCTGAGCTTCTGTGCATCTGGGTACGCGTGTGTGTGTGTAAGGGACTTATCTCAGTTACATAGGTGAAAAGAATACAAACAGCTCATTGGCTCAGACCTAATGAAAATTGTTTAACATTGAAACTTAAGTTTCAATCGATAAAGCTGCTCTTCTCGTAACCTGTAAATATCGGCTGTACAAAGAAAAAGGAAATGGGACGAGGAATATGCTGTTATCAGGCTGCGTTAATCACTGTTCTATCCTTGGCTAAACACACATAGAATTCTTACCTATCCCCCTTCACCCCAATACTCCACGAGGAAGCTCGTAATTGGCAACTATATTGTCTGCAGGTTGCAGGTAATAGGAATAAAGATTAAAAGGACGTTCATTATATTCGACGACACACGAGCATTCACAATAATCACATTAACTGTTGCGATTCTAAAACAAGGAAAAAGAGTCAATGCTACACTAATTTGGTGGCCAGTGAGTTGAAATACTAATGAAACAGAAAAAAAAACAGATAAATATAACGAAACTATAAGTCACGACTGTAACATCCTGTTTGTGTATAAACACGGATCCACGTGCATCAGTATTATGCGTTTTACGATCGTCCCCACCGAGGCAAATAAAACAACGTTTGCCTATTATCGTGTGCTTGGAATTATGGAAAGTTCATATAATTAATCACAAATTCTTTGTTGAAAACGGGAGATGGGGCGGCATGTCGAGCAACAGTGGACCTACAACAGGCAAGGCGTGCTCGAGAACATTGTAACTAAATATATACGTAACGTATTATTTCATTTAGGTGAAAGCAGTTGTTTATTTTAATCAAATATCAGCCACTAAAACTATAGCAATCTATCATGTTCCACGTTCATTTAATCCAGTGGTTTCGTACCCCCCTTTCTCCCCACTATGTTTATCTCGTATATCTTGACGCATATATTTCCACACAAATTGATGAGAGTAAATTTATGCTCGTATGAGTATGTGTGTGCGTGTGCGGTAGGTTTGTAGAAATAATTACTTTAAAAAACTAGGTAAATTAATTCAAACAACATATGTTACCCATAGTTTATGCATGTGCGTGTGTAGACCATCATGGAGTTGCATAATACTGACGTAAAAATAAGAATGTAAAGAAATACGAGGCGTAGTTTAGCAACTAATTTATATCAAAATCATACATACGCGTACAGACAGATTCAATTCTTTCTTCCTTGGAGCGTAAATAATTTCTAATTTAGAGGCCATTTTTAACACTTGTCAGGGCCCTTAACTTTCCAAACCCTTTTTTTTTCCTGTTTGATTTTCATTATCTGAGTAATATCTGTTTTATTTTGTTTGTCACTTGGTCTACATACAGTTATCTTTTGATAGTGTTTCCTGTCATACTGCAATTTGCTCTGTATTAAACACTTGTATTTCATATGTCCATAAGTATGTGTTTGATAATGTTGTAAGTGCACAAGTTTTTCAGCATATTTAGCAGTTTACTTTATATTGATGTATGTATATATAGATTATTACATCACATGTAATTTTTGTGCATTCTAAACGTGTGTGTACACACACACACGCACATATATATATATATAGCCATATATATATTTGTTTGTAGTCAAAAACAATAGTCTGTCTGTACTGCGCCCATTTTCGATATTGAAACAAGGTTTTTAGCGTTATAAGACTGAAGACATAATCCTGTGCCACTAGGGAGCAGCCAACCAATGCACAAATGACAAACTGTCCTGATCCTTCTCTAATCAACCCCACGATAACCATGCATTAAGTTGTACGTTATTCACATTACCCTAACAAAAATCAATGAAGGTCCCTTAGCAGCCGATCTATGTTTTTTTGTTTTTTTTCTGAAGCATCAACCCTCAAAAAATTTAAAAACGGCTCATTCGGAAAAATTCGTATAGTAATGGTTAAAATGTAAAAATAAAAAAATAAAAAAAATTATATTTTTAAATTTAACTTACAGTTATTACCACAGAGATGCAAAATTCAGTCGTATAGTTTGAACGAACTGTTCATGAAACTAAGCTCCGCACACGTTTAGATATGAGCGTTTTCACAGTGTGTCACGAGTCTGCTCTTTAAAACAGGTTATGTGATACGAGAATTCCCACTCCACATAAACAAGTTTTTACTTCTTCACGGGGACAAAAATTCTGAATATTCGCTTTAAAAAACCCATGAATATTCTTAAACCACATGTACTTAACAAAGTATCGAAAGTTTCGAGCGTAGTATTATATTTTTTATCCTTAAAATGTTCACATACGTTTGTCTATTAATATTTCGTGTTTGCACGATACAGATAAAATAAATATTCCTGAAAAAGTAACTAAGCTTTTAGAACCAGCGTTAACTAATACATACGAAAAAATTTACGATGCATTTCAATCTTACGGGTATGATATTTTTGAAAATTTTTATTGGAGTCAGAATTGTGCACAAGTTAGAAAAAAAACACAAGCCGGAATTTTTCATGTACAATAAAACTTGAATTACTACCAACAATTGCACTTTACTTCAGTAATATTTGCAACTGTGTCTAGTTATATTAAGTCAAGCACAAAGCTACACAATGGGCTATCTGGGCTCTGCCCACCACGGGTATCGAAACCAAGTTTCTAGCGGTGTAAGACAACAGACATACCGCTGTTCCACTGAGTTGGGGGATAGTTGTAATTAAAGTTTAATTATATTTTTGTATTTATGGAAAGGCTGCTAAAATTACCTGCCAACGTCCCTAATTTTGAGCAGCTGACCAGAGAGACGGCACCCGGTAACCAGAACCGCACCCAATATCCATACTAAGGCACTGACTGTCACCCTTTTCACGCATCCAGAGTTCTTCCCCAGAGTCAATTCGTGCCGCGAGTAACATAAGCATGTGTACATTTTTTACATATTTTTATGATTTTTTTTATTATCCTTTTACTGAAATCAGTAATGTGTATTCAAAAGAAGGAAGACGATTAATAAATCACAAGAAGTTGTAATGACTGTGTAGCGTTAGTTATAAAAGATTTTGCAGTTTGTTTGTCAAATATCGTGCACAGCCAGCTACTTGAGAAATATTTGCGTTAGCCGTCACAAATTTAAAACTAATAGGCTAGAAGAAGAGTTGCTAGTCAACTCTTGAGTTAATCTTTACTAACGAATAGTGGGATTGGTAATAGCATTTCAACGTCCCCCAGGCTGATAGGCGTTTAAGTTAGGTTTCGAGATTTGAACTCTTGACCTGCAATCGAGTGCCCTAACCCCTAAGCCAGGCCAGGTCTGTCTTAAGAGAAAAACTGACGTTACTGATACATTAAGAAAATATATAAAAATCAACATACTATAAAAAACAAAAACGAAAAATGTCTACATGAAGTAGCGGTCTATGAGTAAACCAATTTCAAGATCCATATTTTAAACATATGTTGAAACTGTAACTGCATACGTTTCTTTCTAAATTCAAAGGTAAATAATTTCTTATAATAATGGTTTAATAATTAAACATTAACTTGTATCACCAGTAGAGGGGTTAGTGAAAAGCACTGTCTTAGCTCATCGTGATTATTTAAAAATGAAATATTTGTTCAATAAATTATTCAAGTAGCCTCTAGGATTAGTGTAAGTGACATACAATCAATAGGGTATTCCCAAAATTAACTTCGACGAAAAAGACTGGAATGATTCAGTAAATGAGTTGTATTCATTATATCGACATGAGGTCTTCCCGAGATAATAAATTAGTCTAATTTTGATTTGAAATTCTTGCGATTAAAAATAAATAAATCAAAAATACGGCTTGCTTTAAGAGATAAAATTTGTTTAAGAGTCCTATGATTGAGTAACCGCCTAGAGTTTTGTTTATAAAGAAAAGCCTTATGGTTAAGCAATATCAGCGGATAAATTTAAATAATTTCACGGTGATACTTGTCCACCATAGCTGCAGATGTCAGAATGCACAGAGAAAGCATCTTTAATCATTCACAACTTGATCCCAGCCTCCATTTCAGGCATTGATGTGATCCAGTCAAAATACTGTGCAAACAGATCAGTTTACAAGGTTAATGTAAGGTCAACTATTACTGTACTGATGTGTACGGAAAAATGTTGTTTATGCACTGTATCGTGTTGTTTACTTCGAATTAGGCACAATGCTACACAATTAGTTATCTGTGCTCTGCCTATCACGAATATCGAAACCCGGTTTCTAGTGGTGTGAGCTCCCAAACGTACTGCTGTGCCACTGAGGGGCATTGTGTTACGTAGGATATATGTTTCTTTGTTTTTATATAAACGTGTTTACTACATTTTAGTACTTGCTATTTTCCATTATAAGTCAAGGTGACAGGTCAGTTGTTTGTCCCTGGTTATTTCGACTTTAAATACAAAATAGCTACATAATATTTTTTACTCTAAGAATATTAAGGTAAAATCGTAAGTTACTCTTATTTGTTTGAATTTCTTGCGAAGCTCTTCGAGGTATGATGACGAGAATTGTTAAGGCTGTATCCACTTACTTATCTTTGGTTCCAATTGTTACATGTACCTCTTGTTTCCAACTACACGTGTGTGTGTGTGTGTGTTTGTGAAAGCCCGTCAGAAGTAAAGCCGGTGAGGCAGTGGACTTACATCGCTAACATCTGAGATACGATTCCTCGCGGTGGACACAGCAGAAAGCAAATGTGGCTTTGCTGTACAACATATCAGGAGGTTAAAAGCACTTCGCAAAAAATAGTGTTTGTTTAATCGCGAATACAAGCACTAAGATGTTTTTCATATCTGAATATTGCACTGTCCATCATCAAACCATCGCCAGAACAGGCATTGTAGAGAAACTCAAGAAGATATTAGTTTTAATTGGTGTCAGGCCTAAACAAAATCCTAGTCATTTACTGATAACATAGGTGGTTAAGGCGCTTGCTTCATAATCTGAGGGCCTTAAATCCCCTTACCACCCTGGAAACATTATAATATAAGCCACAATCGTACTATTCATCGGAAAAAGAATAGCTCAACACAACAATTAGCGGTGGGTAGTGATGACTAACCGCCTCCGATCTAGTCTTTCACTCGTTTGTACAGCGGTAAGTCTACGGATTTACAACGCTAAAATCGGGGGTTCGATTCTCGTCAATGAGCTCAGCAGGTAACCTGATGTGACTTTGCTGTAAGAAAAAACACACACACACACTTTCACTCGTAAATTACGGACGGCTTGCGTAACTCTTCCTAATATTGTTGCAAAATAATTTGCAGCCGTCTTTAAGACCTTCTATAATGAATCAAAAGTATATGATAATATTAACAAAATCTATTGTTTCAATACATATCAGCTTTAAGACCAAAAGATGTCAAAAGATGTACTGTCCTCACCAACCAATGTCCATGTGTAATCGCAGGATGAAATTACTGGAGTTTCAGTGACCGTTACATACAAACGTCTAGTTTGTGTGCACAACATTCACGAATGTATAAAGCCTAATGAATTGTCTTTGCTAAGTTTTACCAGATTGCTTTCGTTTATTCTTCACGTTACACTATTTAATGTAGTCACTTGCTGATGATTAAATCTTCAAGCAAACATATTGCTCCCAAATGATTCAATAAAAAACGCTACTTTTTAAATTCCCATTTCTAATTTAAACTCATTTTAACACCCAGTCTCGGTATAGATACTACTTAAATCTGGGAAAGGGGGATATAGAGGTGTCACGGTTTCAAGTTAGGACAAAAAAAATGTACTTTAATACAGAACGTGATCTGTTACCCTGCATACAATCACGTTTTCACCTCTCAACAGGTTTGGTCACGAAGATGTGGAGTATAGGGGATTGATCGGGCCGTGTTTCTCTTACACAGAATAGTAGAAGTGTTGAAGTAGATAGAACACATGACTATCTTACAGCGGCAAGTAAAATTCGTTGCGCCTTCCTCGACTTAATTCGACAAAACCGCTGAGAAAATGGTTTTATAGAAACGAGGAGCTAGATTTTGAATTGTACAACATGTATAGCCATTACCGTGTTCTGTGTGAAATTCTGGATTGTGCATTTCACTCTCTCATAGCCTAAACAATTAGTGCAAATTCAGCCACGCTGGTGTGCAAGTATCGCAGATAGTTCATTTCTGAATAGACAGTGTACTACTGAATCGCTTTGTTTAGGAGACAACCCATCAAACATGTCTCTCTAACTCACAGACTGGATGTTAATGGAATATGCTGCCTGTTTACAAATGTAAATAAAACTACAATTATTTTGTTTATTTTTTATTGTTATTATCGTGTTTTTGTGTTTTTAGTGAAAGTAGTCTCATGATGCCAATATAGAACAATCTCTATTTCAAAATTGCATAATTGTTTATTGTACGAACCTCTCCTTCGACACCCTTATAATTCTAACCGTAAAAAGTGTTGGTAATGTTGTAAAAAAAATCAATATTCATGGCAATAGTATTACTTAGTCGTGTGCATAATTACGCATTCAACTCTGTAATTTCAATAGCGAAAAGCTTCTGCAAAGGATGACGACGTTATTCTTAGAATAAACACTTCGAAAATTCTTGGGCTACTCTTTTACCAAGGAATAGTGGAATTGACCGTCACATTATAACGCCCACAAGGTCGAGAGAGCGAGCACCTATGATGTAACGAGGATTCGATCCCGCGACCCTCAGATTACGAGTCGAGCGTCCTGACCACCTGGCTATAGCAGGCCTGACAGTTTGACAAAGTTTCTACAAACTTTCCACTGTACGTAAATGTAGACTTTCAAGTCCACGTTCATGAAACACAGAGGCCCAAAAGTCTGTTGGAGCTACATCAGAGGAATTCTACAGTTGTATATTTAATGGAACGAGATTTCTGTGACTTCTGTTTCCTTCTTCACATAAAAATAGACACTGGTTTGGAGGTTTTGTTGAAAACTCATGCACTCTCTGATTTATAAAATTTCACCAACTTCAAATGCTAGTTCACCATATCATTAACGGTATTAGCTGTGGCACTTCGAGTCCGAGGGTTCTCTTTTTTTCAATCACATTATTTACATTGTGAATGTTTTTTGAGCCCTTTGCCATCGTAAACACTCTACTGTGCGTTTTTTTTTACTTCCACATAGAATGTTGAAAAATTCCTTTTTCTAAATGATTTGTCTTTTGTTTCTACATGGTTTAATAATCTTGCTATGTGAATATCCAAGGCTGTGACAAATTCTAAGGTTATAGCTGTAGCCCGCTGACAATTGCTCAGGAATTCGCCTGGAAACAAATACATACGCACCAAACAAGGGACTGTATCTGTGGCGACATATTATACTGATATACACAAATCATCCATTTTCTATCGCAGAATATCTCCGACAAACTACACAGAGGAATACAAGCAAATAACTGCCCTTACTTTTAAACTGATACATTTGAAGAAAAGCAACCATCGCCAACTCTCACAAAACTGATTAATGGAGTTTGACCGCTACTCTTACTGCGTGCCCACAGCCCTAAAAGTCCAGAGCGAGTTTATGCATTAACTGGCTGAGAACCATGAACCTTTGGTTTCACAATTACACACGCTATCCATTCGGTCATGCCAGACAAAATTAAGTTGCACAATGGTTTATCTGTGTTGTGTTTACCGTTTGGATCGAGCCCGAATTTTAGGGTCATAATCTTCCAAGTTTATTATTGAGTGAAGGAAACCAAATCGTTCTTAACCCAGTTTCGAATACCTGATATTGAGAACGTAGGATCCGGTCAAATTGGTTCTCATTGCGAAAATCATACACTACGACCACTTAGAAAACTATTCGTGATTTTTTTTTTAGTTATTTTATGTAGTTTAGGTATAATTTATTGCTATATTGTGTTTTTTCTATTTCCTAACCACTTCTATACACATCATTGTCGTGACTTACAAAATATACCCAGATGCATATCAATCTCAGAGTTTCTCCAATACTGTCCAAGAGTAACTTAATGTTTGTGTATCTACTGTATGAAAAATTACTTATTTGATCGATAGTTTCATAACTATACATTCTGTGCCTTCATTTGTCCAATGATAATCTACAATCACATCCAAGAGTCAACAAGTACATCACAGAAACATGTCCTCTTTTAGAGTTAACACTAACATACCAATTAAGTATGTTAATCCAAGATAGTATTTGGCTCTACTATATACAAGTAGTACATTTTGTTGTTTTTCAACCTTAAAATCGGTATCATCAGTGGTTGTAGTCTTACAGTACCTATGAATTATGACAACGAGTACAAAAATGCTAACCTGTCATTTTCAAGAATTTTCAATACAAAATAGTGAAGTTCAAGCACGGAACTTAATAATACTAAAAACTATTAGAGTTACAACACTCATTATTAGCTCTCGTGCAAAACATACCTTTCAACGTCAAAATGATACTCTTCAAATGGTATATAATTAACTTAGTTTTATGTTTCATTACTTCGTTCGCATGGCCAGGTGGTTGTGGCGCTCGACTCGCAACATGTTCCGAAGTCCCACATGTGCCACGAAACATACTTACCCTTTCAGCTCTGGGAGCGTTATAATGTAACGATCAATAGTTGTCGGTGGGTGGGATGACTACCGGCCTCTAGTCACTCACTGATAAATTAGAGCGGCTAGCGCAGATAGCCCTCGTGTAGCTTTGCGTGAAATTCATGCATAAAAACCAAGAAAACATTACTTCGTACAAAAGGAAAATAGCGACAATTTAAACATTAAGAGAATGGCAGATCTCAGCCGAAGTATGAATACTTGTAGACAATAGAAAAGAAAAGCGTAAAACGTGGGTACACCACGTTCGATCTGACGAGACGCCTGGTTCTTAGAGAAACACGTAACCTTTAACAACAGAAGAAATTAAAAACAAAAGCTTTTTAATCCACTCAACATTTTTTTTCTCTAAAGCTTTTTCAGGGGCAACTTCCTACTTTGATTGGTGATCCAAAAATTTAATGTAAAATTAATTACTTATATCATCATCATCCCCCCCCCCCAAAAAAAAAGATAACCTAACACATCTCATTACCTTGGACGATAAAATAAAATAATCAGACAAATAGGCCAGAAACAAAAGACTTCCCCCACAATAAAAGTTTGTACTCATAAAACTTCAGTACAAACAAGAATATTTAAAAGGATATTCGCACCTTATTAAAGCAATATATATTGTATACATGAGAATAAAGCGTCTGTAAAATTTAACCTTTCTTTGTAAAGCACATGGATGAAAATCACAAAAATTAATAGCCGTAGCCTAGCATGGAAGGGTGATTGAGGTGCTCCACTCGTAATCTGAGGGTTGCGGATTCTAATCTCTGTCGCACAAAACACAGTCACCCTTTCAACCATGTGAGCGTTGTAATCACACTTTTCGGTCGTAAAAGAGTTGCTCAAGAGTTAGCGGTGAGTGATGATGACTAACTGCCTTCCTCGAGTCTATTACTGCTAAATTAGGCACGGCTAGCACAGATAGCCCTCGTCTAATTGTGCGCGAAATTCAAAAATGAACGAACAAATCCAAAGTTACCTTTCACTGTATGCTATCTGTGCTAGCCGTCCCTAATTTAACAGTGTAAGACGAGAGGGAAAGCAGCTCGTTATCACCACCCACCGCCAACTCTTGGGCTACTCTTTTACCAACGAATAATGGGATTGACCGTAAAATTATAACGCCCTCACGGCTGGGAGGGTGAGCATGTTTAGCGTGACTCGGGCGCGAACCCGCGACTCTCAGATTACGAAGCACACGCCTTAACGCGCTTGGCCATGTCGGGCCTATTTCCTTGTCACTGTTTAAAAATTAGTATTTATTAATATAAAACAAAATATCTTTTTTTGGGGGGAGTGGGTATCAGAATCATAGAACGCATTAATTTGAAAATGGTATGACAGCTTTAAAACACAGAATCATTGCTGTCCTCCGGGTGCTCGTCTGGAAGACTGAGGGATTCTAACGCCAAAAATCTGGATTCAATAACCGCGTTACATACACCACATTGTTTTATCTTCATGTTTTTCAAACAAACAGCCAAATATTACTGCAGTCAACTATTTGAAGAATATGGACGGCTAACGCAGATTGGATTTGAGCACTTAAGTACTAGTATTCTGCTCGAATATTCCAAAACAAGCAAATCTAAAGTCTGATTCCTGCATGAGGAGTAATACGTAAATTAGGATGTCTGTGCTAACTATAAGAAGAATGAAAAATAGAACTTACCCTCGAACTTATCTTGATTAGTATTAAATGAAATGTAAAGTGACTTTCAGCAGATTACAAACCACTCATTGACTTGATTTTTAGTCATATAATAAACTACGTCTTTGAAGAAACCTTGATTAATGTCAACCATACACACATTATAAACAGACAGAATGTTTACAGATAAGCCACGCCTTTGAAGAAACCCTATGAAAGTTAATTTTATTTGTTAGCCAATTTCAATAATTTTTAATCATTATGTATCTTTTAATTTTCTCTGATTACTTATACTACTCAATTTATCTTGCCAACTCTAAGTAATGATAACAACATTAACGTTGAAGATAATTGGAAAAACAACAACATGCACTTTACTAACCTAGATTTTTGTAGAGACCCTTCTCGTTCATACACCATGGGCCCGGCATGGTCAAGCGTATTAAGGCGTGCGACTCGTAATCTGAAGGTCGTGGGTTCGCATCCCCCTCGCGCCAAACATGCTCAACCTTTCAGCCGTGGGAGCGTTATAATGTGACGGTCAATTCCACTATTCGTTGGTAAAAGAGTAGCCCAAAAGTGGCGGTAGATGGTGATGACTAGCTGCCTTCCCTCTAGTCTTACACTGCTAAATTAGGGACGGCTAGCACAGATCGCTCTCTAGTAGTTTTGTGCAAAATTCAAAAACAAACAAACAATTCATACACCATGTTTAAAGTTACTTTATAGAGACCCTCTTCATTCGTACATTGTGCTCAATTGTACTTTATATTTTCTGTGAGATCTGGAATGTAATATGATTATTGTTCTATACTGTTTGTTAAGGAGCTGTTTCTGTTTGTTACATTTCGCCTAAAGCTATTTGCACGAGCCGTTTCTAAGTTAGAAATGGTAATCTAGAGGGAAAGCAACTAGTTAACATTATTCTCCGAATAAAGGGATCAACAATAATATTATAACAAATCCACGGCTGACAAAGCGAACGTTCTCGATTGTGAGATTCGAATTCGCAATCGAGTGCTCGAACCATCAGGCCATACCAGGTCTTCTTGCCGGAAATAGTTTTCAGTTCGTATTCGAAACCATGGTTATTACAAGTTCCTAATACTGAAACATTAGACGTAATATGCTATGACAGTTTGATGTTTTAGTGCGAGAGAAATTTTGTTCTCCTAGTTATTCTGTCCATTTCCGTATTCTCAGACGCTTTTAAAAGTGACGAAACTTAAACTTCTCAGGTTCTGTGTTTTTTTCCTCCCACTTTAACATTATTACACTTTTCGACCTCGGCTAGAAATTCTTCACCAATGATTATTTCCTATTGGTTCGTCAAAATTTACGAAAACGTTAAGAAAACACAAAATTTCAAATACTCGCTGCCAAGAGGTGTTTGCGTAAATTACAAAGTTCAAAGGTGTGCAGTCTTAAGATGAAAAACAACAACCTGTTAATGCACGTGAGCTGTGATATTCCATCAAAACGACCCGAATAGCATCAAACAAAATTATCAGTGTATGTAAAGTGCTATTAATATATTAATTATGACAACCGGTAAACAGTCAACAAATGATGATATGAATAAGATTATAATTAATCTCTCCGTGACGTAATATTACACTTAAATCTTTGACGGATAAGTAAACACAGGGCTAGATTCTACAACAAAGCACTTTGGTGTTTCGTGAAATATTGATGCGAACGGCTTTTCAACTAAGACTTTATACGTTGTAACCCAACTAGCCTGTTTAACTCCAACACCGAACAACGTGTCACGACAAATGTATTGTAAAATCTAAGGAAAACGGGTAAGATAGGACGCCTTCTAATGGTTTAAGGCTGCTTCACATTAGAAATCACATCGCTCTTACTATTTCTTAATTTCATTTCATCTTTATCTCTAGTCTGTAGTATCGGGTAAGTAGATGTTAATTAAGAAACTACACAATGGGCCATCTATCTATGCAATTCCTATCACGGGTATCGAAACCCAATTTTTAGCGTTGTAAGCCTGCAGATTTACCGTTGAGCCACTGGAAGAGAGGGGGAGGTTCTACGTTGTAGTAAAGTCGTCTGCTCATATAACGACATCACACTCAGTTGTATGACATAAACCAATTTACATTTTCCGGTATCACTGGTGCGTTCCATTTTCTTGTGCTGGATAGTCATCTGGTGGTTAAAAACACGAAATCACTTGCTGAGGGAACCACAATTTTAAATATAAATTAACCCTTTATTCTAAAAACAAGTTTTAGGACATACTTCATTTGAGTCTGCGCCTACGTGTAGTCTTTCTAAAAAAACAAGACGTGTACGTATTTGTATTTTTGACAAAGCTACTGAAGCTGTCTGTCATAAATTCTAACTACTGACCAACTGGTGGTAGGCGGTCATTCAGTAGCACCCGCCATCTAGTCAGAGGAATCAGATGTCACCTGGATCCCTCAGATCCACAGTCCAGGCACGCTAACTTCGAAGTCACGCCCGGTTCACAGAAACCGTTTAATGATCAGTAAATACACTGCTGGCCAAAATCTTAAAGCCAATGAACAAAAAGAAAAAATATGCATTTTGCGTTGTTAGACTCAACCACTTATTTTCGTAGAGTTTTGAAAATAAGAAAAGTGAAAATAAAAATAAAAAACTTGTTTAGCATTTAATATGGAAAATGTGAACACTATGAAATTAGCCCAAATACTAGCTGATTTAGGGATATTACCTTATGAATCGAAAACACTTCATTAACAGCAGCTTTTTCTATATTATTACTCTTTGAGATTTGGTTGGTTGTGAAATTAGTCCAAATACTAGCTGGTCAAAAGTTTAAGACCATACTAAAACGAAGCGTTAATCGGTAAACACGTAACAAATTTAGTCCTTTGTGTTGAAGCATTAGCGTTGTCAACATCTCCCTCTGACATTTCCTCTGTTACGTTGGATAAAAACAGAGCAAAGGCTAAATAGTTGACAGAGTTTTGCCTGGCAGAACTGTCGAGTTGCAAAAGCAAGATCTCTCTCAACGTGCCATCACTGGTGAGATTGGGCGTAGCAAAACTGCATTTACAAATTTCTTTAAAAACCCTGAGGGATACAGAACAAAAATTTCAAGTGGTAAGCCCAAGAAAATTTTCCCGGCTTTAAGCAGGAGGATTCAATGGATTGTCCGACAAGACACCAGCCGATTGTCTAACCATATTAAGGCCCTTACGGACACAGAATGCAGCTCAAGAACAATAAGATGGGATCTACGAGAGGAAGGCTTTTAAAACCGTAAATGTCTTCAAAGGCCACGCATCTATATTGACTGAAGGCCCCCGCTTGTGTGGAAATGACTGAATCTTTCATCAAGACAACGCTGCAATACACAATTCCTGCAGGAAAGGATTTTTCATGGCGAATAACGTGATTCTTTTGAATCAATCCAGCGTGTCCACCCGAACTGAACCCCATTGAAAATGTTTCGGGGTGAATGGCAAGGAAAGTCTGTAGAAATGGACGTCAATTCCAACAGTGCATGATCTTCGTGAAGACATTTTCACCACTTGGAATAACATTCCAGCCAGCCTTCTGCAAACGCTTACATCGACCATGCCAAAGCGAATGTTTGAAGTTATTTGTCATAACAGCCGTGCAACTCACTACTGAGACCTCTTGTTGGGCATTTCCTACCCTGTTTAGGACTTCTTTTTGGTATGGTCTTAAGCTTTTGGCCAGCTCGTATTTATTTAGGCTAATTTCATAGTGTTCACATTTTCAATATTAAATGCTAAAATGTTTTTTTTATTTTTATAATCCGTTTTGTTATTTTCATCTTTCAAAGCTCTACTCAAATAAGTGGTTGAGTCTAACAACGCAAAATGCACATTTTTTTCTTTCTTTATGTTCATTGACCTTGAGAATTTGGCCAGCAGTTTATATATAAATATATGCGATTGAAATTATTGTCACTTCTTCATAACTACTCTTTCATATAAAAAGTAAAATCATATTTAAAATATATTCCGTTGGCCTATTCCTACAGTAGTTTTGAACTTGATCTGGTAATCTTTATCTTCAGTAGTTTAGAATTTAATGTTAGTTGCATACAAATAAACATTGTTTTTTTTATAGATTTCGGACACAGAGATTTTTAAGTGATAGATGACTCTACCTATGCTTTTAAAACATGCGGTAAAAAATATGTTTAACGCAGTTATCGATATCATAGTGTTCAACGATCATGCCAAGACGTTATGAAGTCAATTTCAAGAAACTGGCAAACATGAATCAAATGTTTTAATATTTTTCTCGCACTTGTGAAAATAAAATACTGAAAGAGGAACGACTGTTATTCGTTCAGTATTAACCAACTTTTTAGCCTTTAAATCTTATTGGTCCTTCAGTTAATTACCTGCTAATAGAATGAATATATATAAACTGTCTAATGCCCTCCAGTGGCACAGCGGCACGTCTGTGGACTTATACTGCTATAAAAAGGTTTCGATATCCATTGTGGGGTATAATGCGCTTAACTTCAAACAAACGAGCTGTCTAATTAGGCCTTTACCACGTTTTGTTAACGTGTATATTTTTGGAATTTGAGAGAATAAAACGGAAAAAAAGTAGTTTATTAGCATTGACATGTTCAAGAGAAATGACTGCAAATGTTATTTGCCTGGTCTTTCGGCCATATAAGGCCCGGCATGGTCAAGTTATTTAAGGCGTTCGACTCGTAATCTGAGTGAAGCGGGTTTGAATCCCTGACGCACCAAACATGCTCGCCCTTTTAGCCGTGGGGGCGTTATAATGTAAAGGTCAATCCCACTATTCGTTAGTAAAAGAGTAGCCCAAGAGTTGGCGGTGGGTGGTGATGACTAGCTGCTTTTCCTCTTGTTTTACACTGCTAAATTAGGGACGGGTAGCGCAGATAACCTTCGTGTAGCTTTGCGCGAAATTAAAAAAACAAAAAATCGGCCATGTATTCACTAATAGAGAGAACTATAATCAGAATAAAAATACCATCTACTCAGTTGAATTTCGAATTTCGCAAATGTGAGTAATTTAGGGATATTACGAAAACACTTCATTAACAACGGCTTTTTCTATGTTATCACTCTTTGAGATTTGGTTGGTCATGTAACGAAATATCTAATAGCAGAGAACGCTAGCTACTTTATTTTGCTAAGTTTTTGCTCGAATACTTAACGAATCATCGTTCTGGCCACCACAGTGTACAATCATGAGAACACACAAATACGCACATACAGAACAACTAAATATATCCTCAGATAATACAGATAATTAAAATATTTTCCAGTATTCTCACTTGAAAACATTTTTCATCATAAACTCTTTAAAAAGATAGAGTGTGCGTTCATGTGAAATACATGAAAGTTGTTACAATGCAGAACAAATTAAAACAAAATTCTCAATTTCCTTTTCATCCTGATACTCTTTCTCTGTAACACAACGACTTGACACTTGTTAATTTTTAAAGGAAATTGACAATGACGAGCTTACTACTTAAAAGATGCTTATGTCAATTAGGGACAGTTTAGAAGATTGGCTAATCATGGAAAGCGATGTCTTCAAATAAGCATATAAAAAACAGTCAACGAATAAAAATATTTATTATTCTATTCTTTCTTGCACAGACTCACATACGATTCATCAGTTTTTATCCTTGAGAGAACGTATACTAAATTAAGTGTTAAAGATGTTACTGTCACTTAGCCACCCTCGTATTTTACGTTTATATTTTAGTGTACAGTGCCACGAAAGCACTTGTATCCCTGATAAATCTTGCCCTTTTAACAGGTTATATATAAAAAAATCAAATAAAAACAGATAAGCTTCAACGAGGCTTGATCAAATACATCAATTAAGTAACTCACATGTGATATTTCATGGTTCTATTTCATTATTTAAAAATTCACCACCTCTAACAACAGTTGTAATAAACGTGCCCTTCGTAAGGGTTTCATGAATGTAGTTAAAATACAGGATTCGACATACCCACAACATACCACTGAAAATGCAACTAGTTTAAGAGCAGCCACGCAGATAGCGGCTAATACTGAATGCTTGAGCCCTCCCTCATTCACTCACTTCTTGGTCAGCACTTGTAATTTGGGAACGGCCATACCTGACACTTATGGGTCCCTTAACTAGTTGATTAACACGTTTCGCAAAAGTGGCATTCAGGTTTATCATACCGATTTAAAAAAAATTGAGCGCATTATATATAACTGTTTGCATATATGCTTGCTATCTTTGTAAGTAGGGGTAGAAGAAGGTTAACGCAGCTTACAGATGTTCTACCACAAAAGTAATCTGTTTCATCTCTTTTTTTTAACCTTGATAAAATTAATTTAGCTGGTATCACCTATCTAAAATAGTCTGTTTCATCTCTGTTTTACCTTGGATTAGCTAGTATAATCAGTCTAAAGTAGCCTGATTCATCTCTTTCTTTATTTTAACCTTGGATTAACTGATATCTCTGGTCTAAAGTAGCCTGTTTCATTTCTTTTTTTTTATCTTTTCTTTAACCTTGAATTAGCTGGTATCACCTACCTAATGTAGTCTGTTTCATCTCTGTTTTCACCTTGAATTAGCTGGTATCACCAGTCTAAAGTAGCCTGTTTCACTCCCGTTTTATATTGCATTAGCCAGTAACTCCGGGTCGGATTAACCAACAGGCAAAATAAGTTGTTTTCTATGGCTCCATTGTTACGTTACTCAAATCTTTCAAATATATATTAAGTTTGTATGGTCAAGGTTTTTTTAACTCTCCAAGTGATTTTTTTTTAAAATTTTGAATGTATATAATACATGACGTCTACTTTTGTCTCTCCTTAAAATAACCAAACTTAGTTTCTCAGACAAAGTATAAATAAAAAAACAGCCTCATTATGCAACTATTATAATTAAAACAAAAATGAAGACTTCTGACCTTAATTTGATTTAGCTGTATCTTTTTTGTTTTGTTTTGAAACTACCTTTCTCTCGGCCCGGCATAACCAGATAGTTAAGGCACTTCACTCATAATCTGCCCTTTCCCTCACGTTATAATGTAAGGGTCAATATCACTATTCGTTTGTAAGAGTAGTTCAAGAGTTGGCGATGAGTGAGGAGGCCTAGCTCCCTTCCCTCTAGTCTTATACTCCTAAATTAGGAACCACTAGTACAGACGACCCTCTTGTAGCTTTGCGCGAAATTGAAAACAAACCAGAACCTTTCTCTTACTTTAGCCAATGATTTTTATGATCAAATGATATACCGATGTTTGTAAAATTCTTGAACCGTATAGAAATATGGTGTATTACAAAAATAAATCGTGTAGCACACTACAGTCGTAAAAACTTAGACGTATACAACCCAAGTAGCTAGCGGTTCTTAATTTCGTTACCTTTGAGGCTCTTGACGTATTTAAAAAGTCTGGAGTTCTCCAACCTATAACTTTAACATCGTGATTGAAAAAAAAACTGTAAAAACAATAACATCTCCTTTCGACATGCTGTATCATTTAACTAATTCAACGTCTTTGTTGTCGACACATTTTCTGGCGGCTCCTCAGAAAAAGCTTCAGGCCCCCCAGTGCGATCATGTTCACTTGTGTACTTCAAAGTGATCTAAACATCGTAATTTTTTTGCTGTAAACTGTAATAAAAAAAGTAAATGTATTCGTTCAACTATTTATAAACAAAAATCAAAGAAACTGATGACTTACACTTTGAAACTTATATAAACGGTTCTGAAAATTCAAGACATGGAAATTAACTTTAGAATTTATCCCACAATATTCCGAGGAACTATGTCTTTCTCGAGAATATTTCAAACGATTTAGTGGAATGTTGAAAGCACGCGAAAGAGAATGAAACACGAAACTGCACTTTTGTTCTTTTTTCTTTAGACTGTGCAAACATCTGAAGTTAAGTCTCAGGGCAACCTCGCAGATAGAAGGCATGTTGTAACTGGTGAGTAACTCGAGCTATAGAAAGTAGTGACAGACATTTCGTTAAGAGGGTTATCCAAGCAAGTCGGAAGAGGAACGCCAACCGAGTTTTGCTCTGTTTAATCCAAGCAATAATTGTTCGTCCGTACCGGTGATTGAAAGTAGCGTTTCTATACAATCTTTTCATGCAATTTCAAACAAAGTTCGTTCATCTGTCTATTGTTACGTGTAAATCCAACTGTTCCTCAAATATCACCAATGTAACGTAATTGAAGAAATATTGGAAAGGAATCAAGAATGAAGAATCCTGGCTAATAATACAGACAGATACTGATGATAAACTGGTGGGAAAAAAGCCATTCGCTAAAAGAAAAAGGAAAGCGTCCTCGTACCGTAAGTGTGTTGATTTATTCAATGATAGGATGATTATGGACGGTTAGCCCTCGAACCATCTATATTTGCCAGTTTTTATCTTCTTATATAATATAAAGGTACTTGTGACTGCGCCGCACAGTAGTGCTTTAAAATAAACATAACTTGACAACATGCGTTCATTTCTTATAGTTTACGTTATCATATTTCTTATAACGATTGAAGGTTGTTTTTTTTGTTTTGCTTGTGTTTTGTTTTTTGCTTGTTTCTGGTCCCGAGGCTTCTTGCTTACAAGCGTTGGGTCATTTTAGATACTGATGTATCTCAGTGTTTCTCGGGCAAGTTTCGCATGTTGCTGGTCATCTCATCTCCAGGTATCTGTTCCTAGTTTAGCAGAGAAGACCAGAACGAATGACGCTAGTCAACACCATCTACCGCCAACTCTAAGGTTACTCATTTACAAACGCGAAAGGAATTAATAGCCACATTACAATGCCCTCAAAAATAAATTAGCGAGCACATTCGGTGACGGAGATTCAAGCCTGTGACCCTCAGATTGTAGGTCGAGTGTTCTAAACACCAACCCAAGAAAGCGCATCAAGGTTAGGACAGAATAAATATCTCACACAGGTTTATGTGAAAAGCATTTCGGTTTCCATAATAAAGCTGATTTCCGTATGAGGCGGGAAGTTGAAACGTTGTCCAAAAACTACCCAAGGGTTGTTCTTTCCATTCATCTTGTCTCTTCGATGGAACGGTGATAAGTGTAGGGATTTACAACGCTAAAATCAGGGATAAGATTCCTTTCGGTGGATAGAGCAGATCGTCAGATGTAGCTATAAAACCACACACATCATTCACTTTTCTTTTACTTTATTTTATTACTTTTTTACTCTTGTTATTTTAAATACAGGAAAACAAGATTGCGAATTCAAAGCTTTCGTATTTATTTACAGTGATTCCATTTATGATATTTGTTATTTTTGTTATTTTGAATTAAGCACAAAGCTACACAATGGGCTATCTGTGCTCTGCCCACCACGGGTATCAAAACCCGGATTTTAGCGTGTAAGTCCGCAGACATACCGCTGAGCCACTGGGGGGCCATCCATTTATGAAGACAGATTAATAATTAGATTCACAGAAAATGTAAGATCTTTCCTCACTGCTAAAAATATGGTAGGGCATAGAATAATTATTCAATATGAGAGGACTCATCGGTATAAATATGCCGAAAGCTATAATTCATTTAAAGTTATATTTCGGAAATCAACGAAGATTTTAGAGTCGTACGAGTTATTGGTATTTATTTATGTGTTCGCATTATAAAAAATAATAAAAATGCACATGTGTGTGTATGTATGCGTGCGTGTAATAGAAAACCAGAATGAAATCTAATTATTCTAACGAATGACTAGCGCTAGAGAAGTAAGAACGAGCCAGTTACACATATGAGTGGCACATCTCTAGCTTTAGTCATCTACACGTATCTCCGCACTTAACCGTACGCCGAGCAAAGGCATAAGAATCAGTGTGAATTGTGAAAGGAAGGCTATCGTAGAAGCTCGCTCGACTGAAGCAAGGAAATCAATGAAGATATGCTACGGACAACTTTGATGTCGAAATGTTCTGACATGGGGATTGAAGCAGAAATAATTATTCATTCTCTGGAATGGAACAACTACAGGCGCTTAACCGCGGAAGCATCCAGAGACCATTTGATAGCAAAAAGAACGACAAAGTTTGGGTCTTTTTATGCAAGACTGCTCGTCCTCTAAAATTTCCTTTCTTCAATAAGCTTAAGAGTCATACTTCTGTTGTCTCTTTGCACAAAATTCTTTTGTTTGTGGTACAGTAAGCACTTCTCCACAAGACAAGTAAAAGCGATTATATGTCATTAACAAAAACGATGGAACTGTTTTACCAACATGAGATCATCTGTACCGAAAATCTTATATATGTAGATACACTTATATATTTTTGTAATATTTGCCTTTTTATATAACGTATCTTTGTTCATTTGTTTGTTGTTAAACACAAAGCTACACAATGGACTATCTGTGTGTTATAAGCTTTCAGACTTAACGCTGAACCACTGAAGGGAAGTATGCAAGAACAGTTTGCTCGTTTGTTTTATTTTACAGCAAAGCCTCATTAGACCATCTGCTGACCTTATCGTAGAGAATCGAATCCTGGGCTTGTGTGTTATAAGTGCGTAGACCAGCATTATTGGGGACAGTACAACTTGTCTTTATATATATATAATAGAACTATGTTTTAACTTGGTCGGTTTTACACAGGTAAAGTCTTTGGGCCAGATGTTAATAGTTTCCGTTTGCTATTTTAAAAATAACACTTTATCGGGTATGGAATTCGAGTCCTCAAATGTAAAGAGAAGCTACCCACACGGCTGCAAGGACTTAGTCCAACATGCTATTCTATCATTCAGAATTTTCTCCTTCGTAACTCATCAGTGGCCGTGAAGATAAACACACTTTAAAGGTATCTTAAAAGTGCGTATAAACGTGTTCAGCTGCTATCAAACCAGATAATACCCTATTTCAATAAAGATATTTTAGTGATATCTGTGCAGATTTTCTTCGTTCATTGTGCCTGCCACTTGAACAAAGAATAATAATTTACCCTCCTTAAACTGGTTTTTCTTCTTAATCTAAAATAGGTAAAAACTAGCTGTTTTAGATGTGAAGTAAGAACGTCTAGTTATATCCAGAAACATTAGAACAATGGCATTCCAGTACATTCTTAGAGAATGAGACACTACCTCAGAGTAGGCCAGAAGTCATAGCAAGATCAATCCATCTTTCTAACTTAGCTGACGTCATTACTGTATCTCTAGACATGTAGTTAACTAACATAAACGTAAATGTGAAAGGTATTAACGTAATTTGGAGACAGAGTATTCTTTTAAATGTGAGATAATGGCATTTGGTATTTGTTACCTGACCTTAAGTAATGAAGTCACATCTTCCACATGAAAACACGAAGATAAGCTGAACAAATATCAAATTATGAGCAGATATGAGAATAAAAATAAACTTGTGTATAATTTATAGTGGCGTATAAAATAAAGGAAATATTATATTTCTTACAACAGACTGATCATCAGAAATAGTTTCATTCTTACAGTACATAATGACGACGTTTAACTACTTTTGTGTTTTATATCAGTTATTATGTTCCCATATATTTCTATATGGCCCGAACGAGATACGGACCAAGAAACCTTGGATATACAGTCGAGCATGCGTCAAATACGAAATACGCATATATTTCTATAACCGTCAAATGTGTTTAACCACATACCGATACAGCAGGAGAAACTGACAATATTCTATCAAGTCACGTGACTTGTCTGTCTTTCATGCTTTTTTATACTGAATATTTATACATACGTACACACACATTTTGCCGATTTATATGATCATTATCTTGAAAATCGAGTTTCTTCTAATAAAGAAGGAAGATTTAAAAAAATCAATATTCGTAATGGAATAACGCAATAAGCATATATGGAGTAATACTATACCAATTTATCTTGTCCAGTGCATCAAGTTGAACTAAACATTGTTGGTTAATAAATACATGATATTCATCGAGACAAAGTAACGAAAGTAAATCGAAATTATTATTTCACTAATTAACAGACTTTTCTTTCTGTTTTCGTGCTTCTCATTAAATACTGTGCCCAGATGATAAATAGGACAGATGCCTTGAGCTCGTATATAAATATTATTATACACTTCCATCCTAAAATCGTTAGCTGAATAAATAATTATTTGAACAGTTCGATTCAATGCTATTTATAATTGTTTGAGTTTTCAGATATATCTGTATCTACATATTAACTCAACATCTTTAACATAATTCCAGAAAAAAACAAATTCAGTAGATTAAGGCACAGTCGTTCATCAGAGATACAAGAAGCTCCAATATAAAACTGTTTTTTTTAACTGGTAATAAGGCTGAACAACCAGCAAGTGAGGAGAAGTCTTCTAAATCAGTGCAATGACAACCAATCGTTCTCTGGGAACAAATGGAAATAAACTCTGTACAACATTTTGCAACTAATATTTCATCTTCAGGTGATAAACTGGAGAATTCATTTTGTTTATTCCGTCAAAAAACATCTAGATGTCGCTGAATTCAAGTCAGAAACAAGAACTTTTGGGTCACCAACTCATGTCGACTATTCTTCTTTTATACAACAATAAAAATCCTGATACATCTCAAGTATTATACTCTCCACCCAAGCAAGAGTGCGTGTTTTTCTTATAGCAAAGCCACATCGGGCTATCTGTTGAGCCCACCGAGGGGAATTGAGCCCCTCGAGGGGGGCAGGTACAAAACTGTAACTGTTTTGTTTTACCTTCGCCAGAACATATACACACCTTTTCAAAGGGGAAGAAGAAAAAAAAGTGATCCATCACAAGCCTTATTCTTCACCGAGATGAACGAGTACAACCTTTTTGAATCACCTCAAGACAAGTTATTCATCTTCAAACCAAGGTGAAAACAAGAAATCCTGGTCTATTTTAAGAGGAGGTCAGAAGCAGAAGTTACAACGTATTCCCTACTCAGTTAATAATCGAAAATTATGTTTAGGTTACCCCACGACGTTCTCCAAATTATTGCCACGAAAAGAAAAACTCCGGACATCTCTAAATGTTAACCATCACCCATGTCACAACTCATTATAATCTTATGAAACAACAGATTCTCCACTCAGATGAAAGACGAAACCTTTACCTTTCTTCTTCTTTCTTGTTCTTTTCAATTTCGACATGGCCAGGTGATTAGGGCACTCGACTCGTGACCTAAGGATCGCAGTTTTCAATCCTGTCTCACCGAAGATGCTCACTCTTCCAGCCATGGGGGCATTATAATGTGACGATCAATCCTACAATTCGTTGGTAAAAGAGTAGCCCAAGAGTTGATGGTGGGTGGTGATGACCAGCTGCCTTCCCTCTAGTCTTACACTGCTAAATTAGAGACGACTAGCGTAGATAATCCTCGTGTTGCTTTGTGCGAAATTTAAAAACAAACAATCTTTCTTTTTGATAGTCATAGGTTTAAGTCTTCATCCCAGTAAGACACGGGAATTAACATTGGAATAATTTAAGAGTTGGTTTTTCATCAGGATGGGAGACGCGAGTTATAACTTACTGGACTATTCCAGAATCAAAAAGTAATGTAGTAATTAACCATACGAATTGTTTTTAACACTGTTAGACGAAAAGTACTTTATTCAAACACAGTGACAGTTAAAAATCAATAAACGCATCCTTACAAGTATATACACCGAACTTTATTGCAATCAATGTAAATGACAACATCTGTGCTGAACTCATACCAAGAAGATATTTATATACACAGTAAATATTCTCCCAGCCTGCAAGATTTTACACCACAATTTCAGATATGTTTGTTAAGAAGTGTATACCAATATCGAGTATTTCCAGCAGGAATGATTGTGTTGCTCGGCTAAAGTAACAGTTTATTAGCAGGCTTAGTTGTATTGCTATGTTAGTGTTTGGACTTAGAAGTTAATTAGATGTCGATATGTATCGAATTTATTATATTTGCCAACAAGATTGATAAACAGTTTTCTTTCTTAACACAAATATATTTTAATACACAAACAATAATACAATTCATAATAACGGTTATTATAAATAGTTATTTAAAAATAATGATTTGTATACGAAAGTTTTACAAACTCGGAAATAACGCTGAATATTTAATCGACAATTCACGGCAATTGAATTAATTCGATCTCAGTACACAAGTACAATTCATTTCACGGGAAGCTAGCTAGCTCTATTATTGGCTGATCTCATACGATTTGCAATATAACTTTTCACTGAGGTAAATATCTAATGTCCTCTTAGAAATACTAATGTCTGAAGTTAATTCACTGAAGTTGAATGATTTGCAACGTTCGAAACCTATATATGTTCTTAGCCAGATATCTGCACTTTCCCGATTTATAAGCGTTAATAGAATTATGACTTCCCAGATTAAAAGTGTACTAATCGCAGCAAACAAACAACATAAAACTTAGCTGAAGTTTCTAAAAAATCTCCTCTCAGGCAACAATACTTGTATTTTACATAAATACATAGCATATTGTTGATTCTTACACTCAAAAATCTTCTACAAATTTAGAGAGCAGGTAGGACTTTCGTAATATAGATTTAGCACTATATGTTACATGCACTTCCAATATATATTAAATCAAAACATTTTGTTTGTTTAGAATTAAGCTCAAAGCTACACAATGGGCTATATGTGTTCTGCCCACCACGGGTATCGAAACCCGGTTTTTAGTGTGTAAGTCCGCAAACATACAAGTGTGCCACTGGGGGGCAAACCGAAACAAATGTAGATATTAAAATAAATATATTACAGTAAATCCGTTCCACTAGGCTGGAGTAAAAGTTCATCAACAGGCCTACTTGTGTTTCTAGAATGAAGTAACAGTTCATTATTAACTTTGCGCATCATATTTTGAAAATGCTGGTCAACAAGTTCACTCGTCGCATATATGGCTATAACCAGACATTCTCAGCTGTGGCAATTATTCAGCTTTTACCTTATAATTTTGATACAAGCCAACAGGGTATAGTTTTCAAATCACCCAAGCTTACTGACTTAAGGCAAGAAACACTCGGTATGTATACTTCACCGACTACAAGACTACTTACAAATATACTCTTCAAAAAAAGAAACGCAAAAGGCAAAATATGAGACTAACTGTTAACATGTTTATTCCAGGTAGTTCTGTATGACATGTGTGAAACTTTGCACATTCACTGCTGAACATCCAAAGTCTGCAAAGGCGAAGTCCACGCTCACTAGTTGAAGTTTAACGTTAATAACAAGTGTGCCCCCCGTGAGTATCAATAACTGCTTGGCATCTCCTGCTCATGGAAGCGATGAGATAACAAATCACATCTGTGGAATGGCTGTCCACTCAGCCTGCAAAGCTGCTGCAAGCTGAGGTAGAGTATTCGGTTGAGATTGTCGCTGTCGCAGACGTCGGTCCAACTCGTCCCAAAGATGTTTGATGGGGTTTAAATCTGGTGATCTCGAGAGCCAGGGAAGAACATTGATGTTGTGGTGACTCGAGAAGACAGTGGTGAGTCGGGCTGTGTGAGGGCGTTATCGTGTTGAGAAACGTGGTTGACGTTCACCATGATGGGTTGCACATGTGGTCTAAGAATCTCGTCGACAGTTGCATACGGTCTGATCGGAAATCCAACGCAGCCCTGGTACGGTTGTGGCAGTAGACGTCGCAGTGGTGGTCCTATCCCGAAGGTGACGTAACCGGATGTAGCGATCTTGTGCGGGCGTGGTCACACGAGGTCTGCCAAATCGTGGACAATCACGAGTTGATCCACGTTGTTGGTGACGATTCCATAGCTTTGTAATGGTGCATTCACAGCTCTGGCAACATCTGATCGAGATTCGCCTGCTTCCAAGCGACCAATGGCGTTATTGCGTTGTGCTTCAGTCAGTCTTGGCGTAACTGTATTGCGTGTCGGTGGCTTAACACTGAGCTATGGAAACCGAGAACCCGTCACTTTTATAGGGATTTTGCACATGTTGCACTTGCAGAACATGCAGATTTCTCAAACAAATTTATTGGACACGAATGCGTTTTGGCGAAAAATCCGATGTTTTCCTCCGTTTTCAAAGTACACAACTTTTATTGTCATTGTGGTCTGACAATCAGTACCTTAACACGTGTAACATCACATACTCTGAGCTTGTAACGTTATTACATATATTTCTCTTTAAAATAAAAATATATCCCATTCGGGTTTCTTTTTTTGAAAAGTATATGATGCAATTGTAATGTCTAAAATATTACTATTTATCTTACAGATCAGAAATTATTTCGTACATTCCACTTTGCTCGGATAAACAAAGGTATTATTGTGTTACTTTCTGCACTGTAATTTACTTGACTAAACATGGGTTATTGTGTTACTTTCTACACAATGCTTTACTTGACTAAACACGGGTTATTGTGTTATTTTCTGCACTATGATTCACTTGACTAAACAAGGGTTATTGTCTTACTTTCTATGCCATGCTTTACTCGGATTAACATGGGTATTATTGTGTTACTTTGTACACTGTGCTTTTACTCGGATAAACAAGAGTATTATGTTACTAGTGAAACATTTTATTTGGCACATTGGTGATAAACAAAACAGAAAATGGTAATTTATGCTTAATATATTTATTTTAAGGGTTGAAAAGAAAGTCTTACGTCTTATTCTACGTTACAGCATTTGGATGTCAAATAAGTTACAATTAAAACAACAGAATAAAAAAAGCACGTGCACCTCAACTCACCAAAACAATATTCATGAGAATTCAGAGGAAAAACAAGGAAAAAGAGATACACATGAAACTTGTATGCAAAGTAAAAGGGATGAAACAACACGTGAAATGTAACATTAACCTTCCCACGGCATGAAGCTGTTTTAAGACCTACACATGACAAGAAGAGAGGCTCTTAATGACAAAGCCTGTTCCAACAAATAACGAGAGAATCATGTTAAAGAAAAATTTACCCCCGTGCTATCATACGGTAATTTAGTTAATATATACGTTTGTACGAAAATTAAGTTGTCGCAATCTAACAAGCTCGTTATTTCTGAAAAGGTGTTGCGTAAATAACATTTTTGCCGTGCTACATTAGCCGTAGGTCAGAGGTAAAGGTGAGAGGTCGGAAAGGATGAGGGCAAGGAAGTTGAATCTGTGATAACTTTCGACAGCACATCCCCCATGGAGCTATAGTTGGACGTTTGTTTAGGAAGCCACGTTGCTGTTAGGTCGACTGACAGCTCATTAAAAAACAAAATCAACAGCATATTCCGTACTTAACAAATGGACTTGACGGCTGAATAAAAAATAAAGAAACAGATTCTCAGACCGCACAAGGAAATGATAGGAGTCGATCATATCTATTATATGTCGTGGCGTGGGCCTCCACCAGTCTACGTCCCACTAGAACCTAATTAAAGCATTACAGAGAAAGAGCTGTTTGGATGAAACTCGCAGCTTTGATACCATATCTAAACATTTACCTGTCACGAAAAAAGCTGTAGTCCGCTCTAAACAACTATCTTTGTTTCAGAATTAGCTGAATTAGCAAGTTGCTATTTCTGATGCACACAAGGTTTTTTTGTTTTTTTTTTACAACACCTAGAAGTAACACTTTGCCTCGATGCCAGAAAATTTTTATTTATACAGCAAGGGCATCTTTTAACTTTCAGAAAGATAGAAAGAGCCAGAGAATGTAATTTGGCATAAGTGTTTAGTTCCCATATCTGCCTCTTCATGGATTCAACCGGATTCAGCCCACGCGTTTTTCTTCTTATCACAACCAATGTTCTCTGTCCGACTTTAACGTATAAATAGACTTACGCACATCCATATGTCACTTAAATAAGTGCATTTCTTTCTCGATTTATCAACAAAACTATGGAACACATTCCGATTTATGTCAGTTTGTTTATTTCTGCTGGACCTACAATTTTAGTTGTTTTTTTCTTTACAGTCAATAGCGACGTCTACACTTTGAACATCCAGTCTCTCGAATCATAGATATAGCCACACAGGGTCATAGTATAAAAAACAAGGAGAATGTATTTACTGCTTCTTTATAAATTTTGGCCCGGCATGGTCAGGTGGGTAGAACGCTCGACTTGTAATTTGAAGATCGCGGATTCCAATCCTCGTCACACCAAACATGCTAATCCTTTCAGCCTTGGAGACGTTATAATGTTCAGTCAATCTCACTATTTGTTGATAAAAAAGTAGTCAAAAAATGGATGGTGATAATTAGCTACCTTCCATCTAGTCGTGCACTGCTAAACTAAGGGTGACTAACGCAGATAACCCTCGTGTAGCTTTGCGCGAAATTAAAAAACATACATACTTTATAATTTTTAAAATCCTACACAACCCTGGTATGGTTGAGAGGGTAGACAGTCGTAGTGGTGGTCCTATCCCGAAAGTAACGTAACCGGATGTAGCGATCTTGTGCGGGCGTGGTCACACGAGGTCTGCCAAATCGTGGACGGTCACAAGTTGATCCACGTTGGTGGTGACGATTGTGATGGTGCTTGGGTAGACATTCACAGTTCTGGCAACATCTGATCGAGATTTGCCTGCTTCCAAGCGACCAATGGCGTTATTGCGTTGTGCTTCAGTCAGTCTTGGCGTAACTGTATTGAGTGTCGGTGGCTTAACACTGAGCTATGGAAACCGAGAACCCGTCACTTTTATAGGGATTTTGCACATGTTGCACTTGCAGAACATGCAGATCTCTCAAACAAATTTATTGGACACGCATGCGTTTTGGCGAGAAATCCGATGTTTTCCTCCGTTTTCAAAGTGCACAACTTTTATTGTCATTTTGGTCTAACAATCAGTGTCTTAACACGTGTAACATCACATACTCTGAGCTTGTAACGTTATTACATATATTTTTCTTTAAAATAACAAAAATATAACCCTTTTGCGTTTCTTTTTTTGAAGAGTATATTTATATAGAAATGTAAGTCCAATTTTTATTAATTCGTTCAAAAAGCTATAGCTATCACTGTAAACGTATAAAATTAATCTTCCAGATTTCTTTTACTGTTTGCACTTCTTGAATTACTTTTATTTAGGCTGTGTCTTTGTTTTCCTAAACAAGAAGTACCATTTATCCGACCGGAAATTATCTCAAAGTTGCGTATGATCTTGTAACCATTCTATCAAGTAAATTCGATCTCGGTTGCCAAAGTGATACTTTGTAGGAAACTAAGTGTAATACGAAGGTGTTAAATAATATTACGATGAATTATCTCACTTTGTTTGCTTGCTTATTGCATACCGTGCAAAGATAATCAAGGGCTATCTTCACTAGCAGTCCCTAACTTATAAGTGATAATCTACAGGGAAAGGTAGCTAGTCGGCATCAACCACCTTCAACTCTTGGAATACTTTTAACAGCTGAAAGTGGGATTTATTGTGACATTATAACGACCTTCCAACTAAAAGAGCAATCACGTTCGGCGAAGGAATTCTAATCCGAGACCCGCGAATTGCGAGTCGAGCGCACAATCATCAGGCCACGCCAGGTCTTCGTTTATCTTTTAAGCATATACAGCAAATAATACAGTGAAGTAGAGCAAATACGAGTGTTGCAGAGAAATTCATTATATTACTAACAAAGTGATTAACATTCAAGTTAAACACAAGGATTGATTTCTACTTGTGGGTTACATTTAGTTCCATAAAACCGTAAATAAATTGATACCTTAAATATATTTCTATGAATAAGGGACGATCAATACGAAATAAATACGAAAAATGTGCGAAATTCAAAACAAACAAACCAAAAACAAACTTCTCCTAATAACATATGTTTTTTGAATCAGCTGTAAGTTCACACACATTGTTACTTTTAATGCGTTCTCTTATCTTTAACAGCATGTGTAGCCCTCTTATTTGAAAGGTATATGTCAGTACTAGTTAGTAGTGTGAGTTAAACAATTTAGCTTTAATAGTAGTGAGCAACAATTTCAGATTTATGTAATAACGGTTCATTAAAGGTCTATCAAAGGTTCAAAATTATTCTAGTGCATCCATTTCTCATGTGGATTTCACAGCATAAAAGAATTCTACGAGTTGTAGCATCTGCAATTAGAATCCAGATTAGAACGAGCTAAGTCAGTTTATAAAGAAGGGCTTGTAAATTTTAAACAGGACACGCCTCTCGTAAGGACCAGAAAACAAAGATACATATATATATATAGTCCTTTCAACGCCCTATAGACCACACCAATCGATACAAAGTTGGGAAAACCAAACAACAACGAACTACGCGGAGGTAGTTTGATGCGAGTGAGGATTAAAAGGGGTATACAAGTCCCGTTACCATGGAAACAGATGCATTTACTAAATTAACCACCAATAAATCAATCGGCCTTCGCAAGTCGAACACTCCAGTTTGTGCATTAATTGAGCTTGGCAGTTTACCCCTGGGATGTTAACTGGTAAGAACAGTGGAGCTGGGAACTCTTAAAACTTCTGTTTGATGGTAAGCAGGCGGCGATATTGAGGCACGACCTTCTCACTCTCCTCTCCTGCTTTATTTGAGCCATTTCTCAATGAAGAACTAACATACACATACATGACCAAACAGCGAACGTAAGTTGGAACTTTCAGAAAACGATTACAATGAACCTCTTTTTTTTTCTTCCCAAACGATCGTACTAAAAGCAATAAGCTTATTTTGTTGTTCATGGGTTAGTGGATACGCCATTTGATCAGTAAACACACTATATACAACACGTTTAAAGTTAAATCCTATTTACGAGGTCAGCTCTCACATGATTCTTCTGTAATGATAACTGTACCATTGTTCGTAGCCCTCTATCGCACGCATTATGAAAAATCGATGTAAAAAAATAAGTTTCTTACTTAAATACGTCTATATTATACGTACACAGATGAAAAAAAAGATTTGTGAAACATATCTTGGCAAATTATATATGAGTACGTTACTTGGAAATCAACAAAGCTTATTCAATAATTCATTTAGACTTTTACTCGAATGTAAGAGCATTCAACCACATAACTGAAACATTTGTATGCATATTAGCAAAAACTTCTTACCTGTACTTTAGAGTATGCAATAGGTAGTTATAATGAAAAGAGTCAACAATGCAACATTTACAGAATTTATACATTCCTCAGTTAACACCGAATAAAGCAATACTAGAACAGACAAGGACAGTTTTCTAACTTCAGAGTTCTTGCTATAAAAGCTGTCATCTTCTGCCCAGTTTAACATAAGTAAATAACACTAAAGAAAATCAAACTTTGTTTTTAAACACCATCTGTTGTCGCAACTGTTGGTGAAACCTAATAATTTTTTTTGTTTGTTTCTTTTCTTATTAAGTACAAAGCCACAGATGGGCTGTTTGCGCTCTGCCCATAGCAAGCATCTAAAACCGATTTTCAGCATTAAAAACAATAGGATTTACGGCGGAACTACCGGGATGGGATGGCTAAAAGCCGAATTTGAATCAGTTTAATTTATTTATATAAACATTGGTCGACATGTACATCTGAGCACTGATTCGGACACAGTACAAAGAAGCCGAACTTTAAACCAGGAGGTATATGTTGAGCCGATTACAACCCATAATAATAATACTTGTCAGTTCAGAGAGGTTTATTTCAACATATTTAAAGTCGGCTTCTTTCACTTTCATCCCTACGTCTCTTTTGCAGGTATGTCAATCTAATACAGCTATGTAAAAACTTATTAGCCACGATAAAGTATAATATTACACCTATATGTTGATCACTATATATATATATATATACACATACAGACATACATACACACAGATAGATATATAGATATAGAAGTTGAATACGTTATATTGAAATGATACTAAAGCCCCAACATGTTGTTACAGTTTATGGTACTGCATCCGATCAAACTCTATCTGACGTTCGTGGATCTTGATAATAGCCCTGCATCGTAGTTTCTTCTGTAGAAAGCTCTGTCATAAAAGTGTCATATCCAAAGCACAACCTTCTCTCCTGTAAGACTTCCATACTTTATTGAATGCATCAGGACGTTAAAACAGCTTTATCGCTTAAAATTCCATAGGCATTGTGTCTGGCAACTTGTTATAGAAAAATAAGAATATCCATTCCATTCTCCACTTACTTAAGATATATGATAACGAAATTAATATGGCGTGGAAACAGCGTTTTCAGACAAATATCCTTCTTGATTGTATCGCGTATTACTGTCTGAAAAATGTGGATGTGAATTCTCATCTGTTACAGGATTCAGTGATTTGTTTACAATGGCAAGTCGCGTTTTAGATGGTCCTAGTGTGCAAACTAAATCCACATTCCTTTATTTTCTAATGCTATTAAGTGCAAGAGATATTTTTAGCTAGGAAATTCTAAATATCCAATCTGAAGGCATATTTACGAACTGAGTACACACACATATACATATATATATATTTGGGGGGATCGGAAAGGGCTGTTCTATACGTTTCCAAAAAACAAACATTTTTGATGGCGTTACATTATCTATAAATGCGAAAAGAAGATGAGCAAAATGTAGTTCTGACATGAGGCCCCCGCATGGCCAAGCTTGTTAAGGTGCGACTCGTGATCTGAGGGTCGCGGGTTCGCATCCCGGTCGCGCCAAACATGCTCGCCCTCCCAGCCGTGGGGGCATTACAATGTGTCGGTCAATCCCACTATTCGTTGGTAAAAGAGTAGCCCAAGAGTTGGCGGTGGGTGGTGATGACTAGCTGCCTTACCTCTAGTCTTACACTGCTAATTTAGGGACTGCTAGCACAGATAGCCCTCGAGTAGCTTTGTACGAAATTCAAAACACAAACAAACAAACAAAGAAGTTCTGACATGTTCCGATCCATCGTGAATTTGTATCAACACGTAGTTACCATGTTACTTGCTACCTTCACCCCGTATGCATATATCATGTAAAAATAAATTAAATGTGTATACATACCTCAAAATGATCCGCATGATGTTTTTTTAGTTTTTTGTATAGTTCATTTATTTTGCAGCATTCAACTTTAATGAATGATACAAAAATGTCATAAAAGGACGGACAGCATTATCAGAAACGATTCTCTAACTTTAGTTTCTTTAATGGAGTTTGTTATCCTGCTCCTTACTCAAACCTTAATTTCAACGCGAACCTTTAGTTAAGCTGATAACCCTGCAGCACGCACGTCAAGTGGATTTTTAAATGAGTTTTGTGGTATTTTCCTAATTGCTAAACACATAATGTTCAAAGAAACAGGTGTTAGGCCTACATGGTGATACATACACTCTTATCAGCACTCAATATAGTGAGTCTGTAATAACTTACCGCCTCTTCAAAGAAATTAAGGAAGGATGAAATAAGAGAGAAACGATTTGTCAATTAAACTTTCCTGCTAACAGTTTGCGCATCAAAAAATGACCGAGGGGGTGTGCGAGGGAGGCATAACTTCTCAGAAAATTCGCCCAGGCGATGTTTTAAGGAAGGAAAGCTTTGCCATTTAGGTAACCGGTGCTATAGAGAAAGGTAATAAGTGCTCAATATGCACAATGGGTGGTACGAAAGTCAAAACTATTCAAAATTACCTACAAAGTACGGCAAAAAATATACAGAAAATAACTTCATGTGTGTGTATGTTCTGTTGAGTACTTTTTGTAGTTAAATGTTTTATTCACAAAAACAGTCCAATATCTGAGAAAATCATTTCTCTACAAATAATACATTGTAATAAACCATCAAACGTATGCTGTGCCAACGAGATTGAGCCATAATAATATACATTGATATAATAACGCAAAAAAATTAAAGAAAAATGTAAATATACACTAAGTAAGTTTTAAAAATCAACTTGTAAGTTAAGTTTAAGTGTAGTGTTAAGGTTCGATTTCCCGCAGTATATAAAGCGCAAACAGCCCATCATAATAAAGCTTATCGTTGAGAAGTAGCAACAACTTACAAAATTTAATGAGTACATTGTATAGGATTACCCAACACTGAAGTTTAAAAGATGGAGGGACAGCGCCCCCCTCAAGTGTAATACTACTTAAATTATTTTTTCTCTAATTCGTCGTTATGATTTGTTTCGAATTTCGCTCAAATCTGAAAGAGTAATACTTGCACAAGCCATCCACAATTTAGGAGTGATGGATTAGAGGAAAGGCAGCTAGTCAATACCGCCAACACATGAGCTATTCTTTTACATAACAAATAATGGAATTGATCACAACGTTATAATGCTCCACGAATGAAAAAGAGAGCGTGTATGGTGACAGGAAATGGATCCCGCGACCTACAAAATTGCGAGTCGAGCGCCAGGACTTTATTCTTATGGTCTCAGTAATGTATACAACGATATAACATGCAAGTTACTGTAGTAATATCAAAAGTGTTCCAACGAAAGTATTGCGTTCCATTTACTTAAATGCCCCTACCCGCTGGAGCAGCGGTAAGTTTTCGGATTTACAACGCTAATATTAGGGGTTCGATTCCCCTAATAGACATAGCAAACAGCTCAATGTGGCTTTGCTATAAGAAAAAAAATATTTACCAGAAACACCCACCAAATTTAATGTCGATTTATATCATAACAAAATTTTATGCAAGATTAAAGTTAATGGAATCGCTTTTTATAACAAGTTTACAGTCAGGAATCTGAAGACATAATCATTAGTATTCGAAAACTTCAAAGCTCTTTCAACTGCAAGGAATAAATATTATATTTATACCGATTTTATGAATTTAGTTTGTTTTATTTCGTCGAAAATCAAGTCGGGTCTAAGGCATGTTTGAAACATTGATATAATTATTTACCACTGGAGCATAATTATGAAAAAAAAAAGATGAAAGCATTTACATCTTCTAATTATGAGCTTTATTAAGAGCTAGTTGGAATAGAAAAGTTGGAAGTGTTAAGATATACTGAAATAATCATTTTCCAGTTTTTATTATTATGATTAGTAGATACTCACTTTGTGAGTGACCAAAAAACGATATATTGCAAGCACGGGAAAGACAGCGGCGAAACTGATTTCGGTTTCAATGTCATTAAAAAATAGGACTGAAAAAATCTCCTGAAATAAAGAAGTTCTTCTATTTTGTTGACTTTAACGAACTAAGCTCATAGCCACGATGCCATTTTAATATACCTCTAATCGGTTTAGTAGACACCCTACACACACAGGCCTGGCATGGCCAAGCGCGTAAGGCGTGCGACTCGTAATCCGAGGGTCGCGGGTTCGCGCCCGCGTCGCGCTAAACATGCTTGCCCTTCCAGCCGTGGGGGCGTATAATGTGACGGTCAATCCCACTATTCGTTGGTAAAAGAGTAGCCCAATGACTAGCTGCCTTCCCTCTAGTCTTACACTGCTAAATTAGGGACGGCTAGCACAGATAGCCCTCGAGTAGCTTTGTGCGAAATTCCAAAAAAAAACAACAAAAAAAACCTTACACACACACACACACACACTACAAGTCTACGTAACTTATAACGCTATAATCGGTCTCGATACCAGTGCTAGACACAATACAGATAGCCCATTGTGTAGCTTTGTGTTTAACTTCAAATGTGAAGATGTATCAGACAAAAATAATAAATAAAAAATGCAAGATACAATTACTTTTATGTAACATGGTGAAGTGAGCCGGACGTGGTCTTCATATTAGATTGTCAGAACCGCAAAACCGCAACGTCCGTGAAATCGCTCCAATGCATGTTTGGTTTGGTTTGAATTTCGCACAAAGCTACTCGAGGACTGTCTGTGCTAGCTGTCCCTAATTTTGCAGTGTAAGACTAGAAGGAAGGCAGCTAGTCATCACCACCTTCCGCCAACTATTGGACTACTCTTTTACTAACGAATAGAGGGATTGACCGTCACTTATGACGTCCCCACGGCTGAAAAGGCGAGGATAATTGATGCCACAGGGATTCAAACCCATGACCCAAGGATTACGAGTCGAGTGTCTTAACCACCTGGCCATGCCGGACCCCTAATACTGACGGCCAAGTTCTACTCTTCAGTCAGACAATTGTTGGCGGTGGTTGCTGTTCTCCTGTTGCCTTCTCTCTAAAAAAGTAGGGTTTTGATGAGCCCTTGTCTATTAGCTTGGCGCAGAATTATTAAACAAACAACAAAAAGCAATCACATAAAATGGGGACATTTCAAATATTAAAATCCATTGCGTTTGTTTATGATTTGATCTCCAAACAATTTCCACAACAATACAACACATTATTATAAGAACTAAACCTACAAACTATGTAAAATAGGCACAGCATTTAAATAAATCAAAAATTTCCTCCAAAAAAGTATAGAAAACACGTTTTCCGAAAACTAAAAATATACAAGCGTCCATTTTACCATTACATGTAAAGGTACTTTCCCTGAATACTACTTTTATAAAAACGATATCAATTGTAAAATAAACATACACTTATAGATTAATATTCTAAGCTTCTTTTCTCTTGAAAGAGGCACGGCATGGCCAGGTGGTTGAGGCACTCACACTCGTAATCTGAGGGTTACAAATTCGAATCCCCGTCACACCAAAACATGTTCGCTCTTTCACTTGTGGGGCATTATAAAGTTATGGCCAATCCCACTATTGGTTGGTAAAAGAGTATCCAAAAATTGGAGGTGGGTGGTAATGACTAGCTACCTTCCCTCTAATCTTACAATGCTAAATTAGGGACGGCTAGTGCAGATAGCCCTCGTGTAACTTTGCGCGAAATTCACAAACTCTTAAAAACATTCCTTAAAAGAGAAAATACCTAAAGGAACATTTGTTATAGTCTAACATAGATTGGATCCACTTATTTAATTTCGAGCCTGTTTACTAAATATCGAAAGTTGCGGCAACTCGGATTAATAAATGTGCATACGAAAATTTTCTAATGTGATTTTCGTATAAATATATACTGCAGGCGTAGGTACATTATTTTACAGGTATTTCATGTGTTATCTCTCCTATTTTATTTAGAATGTAAAACCTGAAAAATACTTTGGCTATGAAACAAAAACAATAACACAAATTATGGTTAACTTTAGCATCTAAAGAGAGAAAGTACGAATTATCCTCTCCTCACCTTTCACGAGACGGGTGTGGCCAATTTGTTAGCGTATTTGGCTGTAGATTAAAGGGTTTGCGGATCGAAACGTAATGGAGTTAAATATGCTTCGCACTATTAAAAGTGACAATCAATCCTGTTATCCTATTCGTTTGAAAGGCCGTTTAGTCCACATGCACATAACATGCCATTTAGTTTTAAAATATTAATTCTTTTATAAAAGAAAAAACTTCAAAAACTAAGCTAAAAATAAAGACACCATATCATTGTACAAGTAACTAAAGGTAGGACAATGTATCAATAAAGAGGTATCGCTAGTGTAGTTTCGCAAGTACAGTGGAGATACGGCGTTTATGAAATCAAATATCATAGTTAATTTCACCTGGAGAAGTCAATTGTTCTAATCCGTCACTTTAAAATACAGTAGTGTGCTATCTGTCTACCACTCAGTGGACACTAAAATTACTTCACACAAGTAACGCTTTATGTTGCAATTTGTAGTGTCGTGACGTCAGCAAAAGGTGCGCATGTCATGAATCACGAGATTCATGTATACAGAAACACAGCATGGCATACGAAGAAAATAATACATTTGTTGCTTTTAACTTTGAATTTATTTACTCTTGAAACAGAGGACTTTCGAGGACCCTGGGAAGTACATCTAGTCTCTACTTGGAATATGTAATAAAACTGAACACGTGTGAGTTATCAAGCTCAGACCATTTACATCTAATATTGCTCTTCCATCAAGAATAAGCCACCATCAATCGTTCTGTCGTAAGACAAGCCCGAGACACGATTTTTCCCTCTGTTTTCACCTATCCGTTAGTCCTTCCTTTATCTTAATGTTTTCGGGAAAAAAATCTTCCCTCCGCTGTTAAGAGTATTTATACTTTAATTAAAATAAAATAAAGAACAATCAGTGATGTCGAGAAACCCACTTGTTGAGAACTTTTATATGCAAAAACGGCTCTTCTGGGCCCAGAAAACACTTCAAATAGAAGAGCGAACAACGTTTCGACCTTCTCCGGTCATCGTCAGGTTCACAAAGAAAGGGTTACTGGTCGGAAGCTGACCACATGTTTGGGAGGGGTTGTATAATTGAGTGTTGCAATGTAGAGGGCGCGGTTTGAATATATAATTTTGTCTATAATATTAATATAGGTATAAAGGCGTTCCTTTATATTGGTTTATTTTGGGTTTAAGTTGTTGTATAAGTAAGGCTTCTTTAATTTTTCGTTTGTTTATGTTTGTTTCTTTATTTAGTATTTTAGTGTTTTCTATGGTTATGTTGTGTCCATTTGACTTGCAGTGTTCGAAAACGTGTGAAGGTGACTTTTTATGTTCTTTGAATCTGGTTTCCATTTTTCTACTTGTTTCTCCTATATAGAAGTCGTGGCAGTTATCACATTGTATTTTATAAATAATGTTGGTGTGGTGTTTGTCAGTGTAGTTCTTACATAGTATAGACCTTAGTTTTGTGCCTGGTTTTTGAATAAATTTAGTGTTAACTGGAATGTTATATTTTGTTACTAGTTTTTGCCAAATGTTGGTTATTTGTTTGCTGATGTCAGGAATATATGGTATACAGCAGTATATGGTTTCGTGATTTTTTGATTCGTGAGATATATTTACTTTTGTTGGTTGATTTTGCTTTCTGTCTAGGTGTGTGCGTATAATGTTTTCTACGGTTTGTGGAGGAAACTTATTAATGTTGATAAAGTGTTGTTTTATTTTATCTAATTCATCGTTAATTTTATCTGGTGAGCATAGTTTTATGGCTGTGTTTATCTGGTTTCTTAGTATGTTGAGTTTTTGTTTTGTTTCATGTGCTGAGTCCCAAGGAATGTATAGTCCAGTATGGGTGATTTTTCGGTGGATTTCTGTTTTGAATTGTGTGTCGGTTCTTATAATTTTGAGGTTAAGAAATGATATTTGATTGCTTTCTTCCTGTTCACATGTGAAGTTAATGTTGGGATGTATAGAGTTAATGTGAGTGAAAAAGTTAAGTATGTGTTCTGTAGATTCGAATCCCGCAACCGTGTCATCTACATATCTGTACCAGTATAGTGGTGGATGTAATGCTGTATTAATTGCTTGTGTTTCAATTTGTGTCATAAAAATATTGGCTAGAACTGGCGATACTGGGTTGCCCATGCTTAGGCCATTTGTTTGTATATAGTTTTGGTTGTTGAACATGAAGTTTGTCTTTATTGTGGTGAATTCTATGAGGGTTGCTAACTGGTTACTGGGAATGTCTATGATCGGGTTAGGGTCTCGAATATAGAGTTCTAAGGCTATCTTGCAGGCTTCTGTTGTTGGAACTTCTGTGAAGAGGGATATAACATCGAAACTGGCCATTGTGGCTTTATGATTAAGTTGATTTAGATTGGACTTGAAATTAAAAGAGTCTTTGATGAATGAGCTGGCTGATGTTGCATATTTGGAGAATGCCCATGCTAGGTATTTACCAAGATTGTAGTTAAACGATTCATATGTTGACATTATTGGTCGTAATGGACAATCTGGTTTATGAGGTTTGGGGATGCCGTATATTTGCGGTGTGCGTGAGTCGGTTTTACGTAGGTAGGAATAAAGTGTTTGTGAAATTGTGTTGGCTTTTTTTATTTGTAGTAGTAATTTGTTTAGTTGCGTCTCATGTGTCTTTGTTGGATTTGTGTGTATTGGTTTAAATTTGTTCGTGTCTGATAGGATGTTATTCATTTTTTGTATGTATTCATTCGTGTTCATTATTACTATAGCGTTACCTTTATCTGCTTTTAGAATTTTTATGTTTCTGTCTTGTTTTAGGTTTCTAATGGAATTAATGTCTCTTTTTGTAAGGTTGTTTTTTAGTTTTCTGTTTTGTGAAATTATGTTGATAGTTTTGTAAGAAAATTCTTTGAAAAAATCGTTTAAGATAATGTTTTTAGGTGGTTCTGGAAAATATAAATTTGTAATTTTACCTGGGAAGTTTGGCTGTTGGATGTCAATAAAGTTATCTAAGTTGTCTTCTTTCTGTTTGTTGTTTTTGTTTTCTGTAGAAAGTATCACAAGTCTCCTGGCTAGGTCTTCTAAACATGTTTTGATTTCTATGGTTGGAATGTACCTTGGTGCTATTGCGAAGTTGAGTCCTTTGTTAAGTAGATGTATCTCGTCTGTGTTTAATTGTCGGTCAGATCTGTTAATTATGAGGTTGGTCAACGGTTTGTCATGTTGATGTCTTTTCTGTTGCTTACATCTTAGTTTTTCAAGTTTTTTGTTGTGGCGGATCTTTTTGTCTCTATCGTTTTTAGTATTGATTTGGTTTATGTTTCGTTGTATTAGTCCGTAAATCTCTGGTTTAATGCAGCATGCTAGTTGATAGTCTAAGTTCATTTTTTGTTTTTGTAAGTCATGTAGTTCTTTGTATTTTGTGTTCAACATGGCTTTAAGAAGTTTTTTCTGTATATTTTGGATAATGTTTGTGTATTTATTAAAATCTTTTGAAAGTTTTACCTTTACAAAATTAGGGGTTAGTTGTTCTTTTCTACATTGTTGAATAAAGTTGATGTCATTTCTTCTATTAATGATACGTAGGTTTAAATTTCTTAGTTTCTTAACAATCGTGTGAGCGTGTACTGTTAATGGTGGTGTACTGTATGCTTGTTCAGACATAATGGAAACATTGTTAAGAAACTAAGAAATTTAAACCTACGTATCATTAATAGAAGAAATGACATCAACTTTATTCAACAATGTAGAAAAGAACAACTAACCCCTAATTTTGTAAAGGTAAAACTTTCAAAAGATTTTAATAAATACACAAACATTATCCAAAATATACAGAAAAAACTTCTTAAAGCCATGTTGAACACAAAATACAAAGAACTACATGACTTACAAAAACAAAAAAATGAACTTAGACTATCAACTAGCATGCTGCATTAAACCAGAGATTTACGGACTAATACAACGAAACATAAACCAAATCAATACTAAAAACGATAGAGACAAAAAGATCCGCCACAACAAAAAACTTGAAAAACTAAGATGTAAGCAACAGAAAAGACATCAACATGACAAACCGTTGACCAACCTCATAATTAACAGATCTGACCGACAATTAAACACAGACGAGATACATCTACTTAACAAAGGACTCAACTTCGCAATAGCACCAAGGTACATTCCAACCATAGAAATCAAAACATGTTTAGAAGACCTAGCCAGGAGACTTGTGATACTTTCTACAGAAAACAAAAACAACAAACAGAAAGAAGACAACTTAGATAACTTTATTGACATCCAACAGCCAAACTTCCCAGGTAAAATTACAAATTTATATTTTCCAGAACCACCTAAAAACATTATCTTAAACGATTTTTTCAAAGAATTTTCTTACAAAACTATCAACATAATTTCACAAAACAGAAAACTAAAAAACAACCTTACAAAAAGAGACATTAATTCCATTAGAAACCTAAAACAAGACAGAAACATAAAAATTCTAAAAGCAGATAAAGGTAACGCTATAGTAATAATGAACACGAATGAATACATACAAAAAAATGAATAACATCCTATCAGACACGAACAAATTTAAACCAATACACACAAATCCAACAAAGACACATGAGACGCAACTAAACAAATTACTACTACAAATAAAAAAAGCCAACACAATTTCACAAACACTTTATTCCTACCTACGTAAAACCGACTCACGCACACCGCAAATATACGGCATCCCCAAACCTCATAAACCAGATTGTCCATTACGACCAATAATGTCAACATATGAATCGTTTAACTACAATCTTGGTAAATACATAGCATGGGCATTCTCCAAATATGCAACATCAGCCAGCTCATTCATCAAAGACTCTTTTAATTTCAAGTCCAATCTAAATCAACTTAATCATAAAGCCTTAATGGCCAGTTTCGATGTTATATCCCTCTTCACAGAAGTTCCAACAACAGAAGCCTGCAAGATAGCCTTAGAACTCTATATTCGAGACCCTAACCCGATCATAGACATTCCCAGTAACCAGTTAGCAACCCTCATAGAATTCACCACAATAAAGACAAACTTCATGTTCAACAACCAAAACTATATACAAACAAATGGCCTAAGCATGGGCAACCCAGTATCGCCAGTTCTAGCCAATATTTTTATGACACAAATTGAAACACAAGCAATTAATACAGCATTACATCCACCACTATACTGGTACAGATATGTAGATGACACGGTTGCGGGATTCGAATCTACAGAACACATACTTAACTTTTTCACTCACATTAACTCTATACATCCCAACATTAACTTCACATGTGAACAGGAAGAAAGCAATCAAATATCATTTCTTAACCTCAAAATTATAAGAACCGACACACAATTCAAAACAGAAATCCACCGAAAAATCACCCATACTGGACTATACATTCCTTGGGACTCAGCACATGAAACAAAACAAAAACTCAACATACTAAGAAACCAGATAAACACAGCCATAAAACTATGCTCACCAGATAAAATTAACGATGAATTAGATAAAATAAAACAACACTTTATCAACATTAATAAGTTTCCTCCACAAACCGTAGAAAACATTATACGCACACACCTAGACAGAAAGCAAAATCAACCAACAAAAGTAAATATATCTCACGAATCAAAAAATCACGAAACCATATACTGCTGTATACCATATATTCCTGACATCAGCAAACAAATAACCAACATTTGGCAAAAACTAGTAACAAAATATAACATTCCAGTTAACACTAAATTTATTCAAAAACCAGGCACAAAACTAAGGTCTATACTATGTAAGAACTACACTGACAAACACCACACCAACATTATTTATAAAATACAATGTGATAACTGCCACGACTTCTATATAGGAGAAACAAGTAGAAAAATGGAAACCAGATTCAAAGAACATAAAAAGTCACCTTCACACGTTTTCGAACACTGCAAGTCAAATGGACACAACATAACCATAGAAAACACTAAAATACTAAATAAAGAAACAAACATAAACAAACGAAAAATTAAAGAAGCCTTACTTATACAACAACTTAAACCCAAAATAAACCAATATAAAGGAACGCCTTTATACCTATATTAATATTATAGACAAAATTATATATTCAAACCGCGCCCTCTACATTGCAACACTCAATTATACAACCCCTCCCAAACATGTGGTCAGCTTCCGACCAGTAACCCTTTCTTTGTGAACCTGACGATGACCGAAGAAGGTCGAAACGTTGTTCGCTCTTCTATTTGAAGTGTTTCTGGGCCCAGAAGAGCCGTTTTTGCATATAAAAATAAAGAACAGAATAAAGTTTCGTTCTTCTTAGGTCACAACCTGAAGATAATCTTAGAAGGTCAAACGTTGTTCTAGACTTTATTTTCAATTAAAGTTTTGATACCCAAACCAGAGGTCTTCAGAATAAATTTTTACTTCAAGTGGATTTCTCGTCATAATAAAATCTTCTCTCAATAAGTTCCTTCAACAGGTCATTCCGTCTGAACACATGCCCAATCCAGATTTTTCTTTTCTTTTCATGTCCTGACTGGACAAGTTCACTTTCTTCTCCCACTTCACGTAGAAACCATTCGTTTCTCTTTCTTTCAGTCCAACTTGTTTTTACGATTCTTTGCCAAACCCACATTTCAAAACACGCCATTCTCAAGCACACGTTGTTACACTACAGATATATTTCTTCATTATTCTCTTGTTCAATTTCCTCTCAAAGTCTTTATTTAGTAGCTACTTGTGATTCCGATTGCTTTGGAAAACTGACCATCTGAAGTGATAAAGCTATATCAGTGGCGAAATCCTTTCATTTCTTCGAACTTTTTACTTTCGATAATAATGTTTAGTTTTCTACCTTGACAATCCTCATTACTTCAGACTTGCCCCCCAGTGGATCAGCGGTATGTCTGCGGACTTACACGCTAAAATCCGGGTTTCGATATCCGTGGTGGGTAGAGCACAGATAGCCCATTGTGTAGCTTTATGCTTAATTCAAAACAACAACAACTTCTATTTTGTGGCCTGGCATGGCCTAGTGCGTTAAGGCGTGCGCTCCGTAATCTGAGGGTCGCGGGTTCGCGCCAAACATGCTCGCCCTCCTGTGGGGGCGTTATAATGTGACAGTCAATCCCACTTTTCGTTGGTAAAAGAGTAGCCCAAGAGTTGGCGCTGGGTGGTGATGACTTGCTGCCTTCCCTCTAGTCATACACTGCTAAATTAGGAACGGCTAGCACAGATAGCACTCGAGTAGCTTTGTGCGAAATTTCAAAACAACATACTTCAGACTTTATCGTATTTATTTTCATTATCAAAGCTCTTTCGTTTAGTTTCGTACAGTAAGTACAATTATTTTTAAGGAATACATGAGAATACACATTGTTACATTATTTTAACTTAGTGAGAGTACGACTGATCAGTAACGTAAAACTTTTGAATTTCATATGTTTAAAACTTTAAACTGTTTCGAACCAAACAGTCACCTGCCTCAATTATCGATCAACAAATGATAATAAACACAAGATATAGAATTGCGAACAACTTTTTTATTTACGGTAAAAATTCTGTAACTGGACACCAGTGCGTCATGGTATCCTAAATTATTTAGCCTAACTACGACTTTGGATCAATCTTAACAAATTTTAGTCCCCGAATTGCAGATGATGGAAAGTGTAGCTTAAAATGGCTGATAATTAATTATTTAACGTTATTTTTATTATAGTAGATAAATTTTACGCTGTAATCTACGTAGTTGTTAATTAGGCCTAATAAATTAGACCAACAAACTCATTAAGTCCTAGTACTGCATATATACACACTGCTGGCCAAAATCTTAAGGCCAATGAAAAAAATATATGGGAGATGCTGACAACGCTTATGTTTGAACACAAATGACTAAATTTTGTTACGTGTTTACCGATTAACGCTTCGTTTCAGTATGGTCTTAAACTTTTGACCAGCTAGTATTTAGGCTAATTTCATAGTGGTCAAATTTCTCCCATCAAATGCTAAAAATGTTTATTTTTATTTTCCTTTTGTTATTTTCATCTTTAGAAGCTCTACTCAAATAAATGGTTGAGTCTAACAACGCGAAATGCATATTTTACTTTATGTTCATTGGCCTCAAGATTTTGGCCAGCAGTGTGTATATATAGGCTTAATCCATTTGAAGATTGGGCTATTCCCGTTCTCAAAAATCTTTCAACCATTTCTTATAACTTTTTCGCAACTTAAGTGAAGGAATAAAGTCCTAACAAAATTTAAAGATGTGAAAAGGTTCGTAAGAATAATCAAGACTCCACATTGAATTCGAGTTCAAACATTCCAGAAAAGAAAAAAACAAACAGTAAATGAGTAAAAACTAGATACCAGTTAAAATAGCAGAACAGACTCAAACCCATACTAGTTAACGCTACACGAAAAATTAGTCATAATCCATAATAAGTTGAAGATCGTGAGCTTTTAAAAATGAACAAAACCGAAAATTACTTTCTGGTCCAAATCGAAATATGGCTTTCTTCAAAAAATCTTGCACACAAACATTAAACACGGTTAAGTCGGTGTGATTATTGTCAAGAAACTGTAGTTTATTTGTTTAAGTGCAAATCTACACAAAGAGCCATCTGCACTGTGCCCATCATGAGTATTGAACCTGAATTTTAGCATTATAAGTCCTCCAACCTGTCGCTGAGCCACTGGGAAAGGGAGAGATAAATTAAGGTAATAGAAACAAAAATTTGAGATTGTTCTAAAGCTTTCTTGATTCTCTAAAAAACGTTTTTGACACTAATTATACACAAAACATGAACATTATTTTCGACAACACATCCATAAAAGAAAATTATGACGCTGCGAGAATGAAAATAAAATTCCAAAGTAGTCAGTGTTTTGTAACAGTTACATGTAATTAGGAATCGTGTATCAACACATCTAAAACTACCGATGGGGTCCCATATTGCAACTGATAAAGCAGTTTCATATTTTTGCCAAATATAACACTCGGTATAAAGAACTGACCGAAATGATTGAAATAAATAATTCATTTCTGAAGTAAAATGCACAAGGGCTGAATTTTACTCACAGTAACTTCGGGGTTATCTGCTCTAGCTGTCCCTAAATAAGTAATGACATACTATAGAAAAAACAGATAGTCATCACTACCAACCGTCAACTCTTGGGGTATTCTTTCATCAACGAATAGTGAAATCTATTGTAATGTTATAACGTCCCAACTACTGGAAGAGCGAGCATTTTCGGTGAAGGAGTGTCGAGCCCGCAACCTTCAAGTTGCGAGTCTAGCGCCTTAATCACCAAGCTGATACATAAAGAACTCCAGCGTTCATTAGTGGAGGATACAGTAATAACTTGGACTTTTCTATTATTGTTAGTGTGTTTTGTTTGAAGTTAAGCACAAATCTACACAATAAGATATCTGTGTTCTCACCACGACAGGTGTCGAAATCCGGTTACTAGTGTTGTAAATTCGCAAACATTCCGCTGTGCCACTGGAGATCTGTTGTTGGGGTTATCGTAATGAAAAAAAAATCATGGAGCCTCAAGGAACTCTGTGCATTTTTAAACAAAATAGAAACGTTGAAGGGATCAATTACTAATTCTAGGACTAACTAAAGGTTCGAATTATTATGTACTAACAATGATAGAAGCTTCTAACGAAGTTTTAGAAAGAAAAAAGACATTTACATTTGCAACTTATAAATGATGTAAAACTAAACATCAATATAAGATAATGTAATATTAAGAAAGGTCCTGCTAATTAACAAAACGCGCCACAAACTAAACAATGGACTAAATAAATAAGGCACAAAACAAAAATAATTATGACTTGAGCATATATACTTTATTGCTTTACAGTGAAGTTCTCACAGTAATAAATTTGTTTGTTTGTTTTGGAATTTCGCACAAAGTTACTCGAGGGCTATCTGTGCTAGCCGTCCCTAATTTAGCAGTGCAAGACTAGAGGGAAGGCAGCTAGTCATCACCACCCACCGCCAACTCTTGGGCTACTCTTTTACCAACGAATAGTGGGATTGACCGTCACATTATACGCCCCCATGGCTGGGAGGGCGAGCATGTTTAGCGCGACCCTCGGATTACGAGTCGCACGCCTTACGCGCGTGGCCATGCCAGGCCTACAGTAATAAAGCGTTTTGAAATGAGACTGAGAAACGTCAACTTTAACCAATGTTATATATCAGATTATCCCATAAGTAATGTCCGAAAATTTATTACAGAAAGTGCATAATCATTTCTTTCTTTGTAAAAGGCTTTAATAACGAAAATATGTAGTTGGACGTGTAGAAAAATGTTCAGACAAGTAAAAGAAACCAACCCAACTCCACATTTTCAGATCATTAATCAAATAAAGCCTTATGAAGATGGATGTGTCTGACGAGTTCATTAGGCATATAATGCTTTAAAAATTTAAAAGAGGTAATAGTACAGTAGAAACTACACGAAACATTCAAGGTATCTCAAGGTATATTGCGGAGTATCTCAATGAAAGGAAAGTCTTGTTAAGCATTTGGTGGGATATCGCTGGTGTGATCCACTTTGAGTTGCTGCCACTAAATGTAACGATTACATCAGACTTCTATTCTAGAGTACTTGAATACTGTGTTGAAAGAAGAGATGCCTGCTTTGATCAATCGAAAAGACGTTGTGTTACACCAGGATAATACATGGCCCCATACAGCAAGGATCACATCTGCAAAGATTGAAGAGTTGGACTGGGAAAAACTTTCACATCCACCTTATTCTGCAGACCATGCCCTGTCTGATTATCATCTATTCCGAAGTTTGCAGAACTATCTTAATGTAAAAGAGCTTGGAACATATGAAGATATCAAAACTACCCTCTCTACATTCTTTTCATCCAAACTCCAAGAATTTTATAGAAGTGATATTCAGAAGCTTGTTAGTTGTTGGCAGGAAGTAATTAATAAAAATGGAACATACATTATTGAACAATACGTGAAACAAACACCCAACTATAAAATGAAAAGCTTTTGTTCGGCTTAGTTTGTTTTTTTCGTCAGATTTAAATGTTTTTATTTGTTGTTTTTTTATTATACAAAATGAGTGACATGTGTATAAAATACGTTAATGATAACAACCGTAAAAATATATATCAAACCCCGACATTCTCACCTTTAGCTTTTCATTCATATGGTCGAAATTAATTAATATTAATTTAATTAATAATATAAATACTGCTGGATGATTCCCAAACTTTAATAGTTGTATCCCGTTTTACGTATTGTTTTATACTTGCGTTATCCATTGTTGCGTGGACGTTATTCTGATAAACACTATTTTTGCATTTCGCTATGAAATATGGTAACTATCAAGTTATTCACTGTCTTTGTACTATGTAAGTTGCTTTTTTATTTGTTTATTTTTTTATAAAACGCGTACACTATATTTCAATGATATATAAATACTAGTGAATAAATAGTGAATTACTGTCCTCGATATATGCTCTGAGAAAGTCTGGTTTGTTTTGAATTTCGCACAAAGCTATTCGAGGCATTTCTGCGCTAGCCTTTCGTAAGTTAGCAGTGTAAAGCAATAGGGAAGACAGCTAGTCATCACCACCCACCGCCAACTCTTGGGCTACTCTTTTACCAACGAACAATGGAATTGACTGTCGCATTATAACGCCACCACGGCTTAAAGGGCCAGCATGTTTGTCCTAATGGGAATTCGAACACGCGACCCTCAGGTAAACAAGTTGAGTGCCTTAGCCTCTTGGCCATGCCGGACCTCTCTGAGAAGGAAGAAAAATATCTACCTTCGTTACTCGACTGTTTCCAACAAAACTCAAAAAAATGTAAGATATATATACAAAAAGCTTACAAGCGTATTTACTCAAAATATACCTAAAAACTATTTCGATCAATGGTTTTCAATACATCACTTAAATTTAACGTTTTATAGTTTAAATTACTTTCTATCTGTATAAACAGGCTTCAATTTAGTGATCTAACGTATGTGACATTAATATAAAGTCTAAACGTGATGGAATGTAAAACAATGAAGCTTTTCTTTGTCATCAAATTTAAGTACTCTAAACGCTACAGTAGATTTTGCTACTGTTACAGCTTGTATTTGGCCCAGTTTTTTGAACTTTGACTCTTAGAAGAAGTTACTGCTGAAAATACAGATCCAAAACCACAGGCATTTCAAGTTCACTATTGTATAAGAAATGCGAACCTAGAGAGAGCATTTTCCCTTCTCTGGTAACTCAGTGGTAAACTAATGACTCTAAAACCCAGGGTTTGATTTCCCTACAGTATACAGAGCGCGGATATAATTTAATTCGGAGTAAGGAGTGTTTGTTATAGGTGGCATATTACTTGTTTCTGTCGATAGAATGCATGTGGGATTCTAAGTACTTGTGAGTGAAAGTAAAGAACATATAACATGTAAACCAAACTATATCTGCTACATCAGTACCGAAGAGGCTTTTCGAAAAATTCCAAGGCTCATCAGGACAATTATTATACGACAGACACCATAGTGATTGATTGTGTGTGTGTGTGTTTGTGCGTTTTTCTCATAGCAAGGCCACATCGGGTTATCTGCTGAGTCCACCTAAAGGAAGCTAACCTCTGATTTTAGCGTTGTAAATCCGTAGACTTACTGCTGTACCAGCGGAGGACCCGCAGTGGTTGATACGCTATTTATGTAATCACGATATAAAGTGTTTAACATATTGTTTCAGCTTTATGTTCAAGAAGATTACCTTGATAATTTGCCAAATTAAGTAAAGCTGATTTAAGTAAAAATAATAATCTTGTTTTAGGTTGCAAGGGAGGTTCTTACCTTATACAGTTTAGTAATTCATAAACGCGAAAGTTTCATTAATTGTATACTTTTACAGACAGGAAATATAAAAATTTCGCGTTGGCAAATTCTGCGATATAAGTTGGTTCCAAGAAGGACTTAAGCTTTAAGTGACATCTTCACTTGAAAATCACCAAACTTTAAAGAAATTGCAAGAGGCTTTTATCGCGACCAGAAGACTGGATACGTAAATTGTTACCCTTGCTGATGAATAAGCGTCAAATAAATTGAAAATAAATGATTTGGTTTGGTTCTTATTCGAAAACAAACATTAATACTTTGATTTGAAAATGCATTTCTTAAATTCAATATGTCATCTAATGTAAATGTGATCCCCGCTCGGTGGGCTGAGCAGATAACTCGATATAGCTTTGCTACAATAAAATACACTTACACACACATTTAATGTAAAAGCAGAAAATGTTTTTACCCAACACGTTTGGAGCTATGTCAATAGTATATAATGAAAAACACAAATTGTTTTTACTCAACACGTTTGGAGTCATAGAAATAGTATCCAGTGTGAACACATTCATCCATTTCCATTCAACACATTTATAACCATATTTGTACTGATATCTGTTTCCATTCAAGCCGTCTGTAAACGAGACTGTACTATTTAAAGTAAAATCAAATACCTGTTTCTATTTAACACGTTTGTAACCATGGTACTAGTATGCAAAAACACGTCTGTTTGATCTGTCATGTTTCTAACCGTATAATTTTAGTATAAAACCCCATATTCGTCGGCCCTCGCTAAATTGGCGTCTTTATACAAGTACTAAAGGTAATAATAATAGTTATTAATGTCCGACAACATTGCTTATATTTTGCTTTTCATTATAAAATTTATAGTTCAAAGACATCGATGAGAACTGGCAAATATTCAAAAAATTGCTTTAACTTCAAACCTCAGAGATGCACAAATAAAGCACTGTCACATATTTTACTTCTGAAAGTACTTGGGTTTTAGACTAAATTTTCGACATGTTATCAAACCAACTGCACAGTGACCAAAGTTACAACATTACCCACGAGCTGTGTTTTCTCTAGCTCTTCGTGTTTTTGTTCACCTTTGAAGACAATAAATATAATCAAATATTCAGGAGGAACAAATGTGTCATAACTCAGAACAGCACTGCGAATATTGTTATGCAGAATGTAAAGTAAAATAACATATAAACTGCCAAAGAAAGCAAACACGTGAAAACACAATATTTTACATTAACTTGTAGCGGTTCAACGTGTTTATCCACACGTGCAGCGAAGCAGCACGCAGGGGTTTTCTGGTCCCTAAAAAACTTGAAATGCATGTTATTTTGTTCAGCAACTACACAACAATTTTTTTCAATCCTTTAATAAGTACACTGTAAGAATTTTACACACACATACATACATATACCCCTTTGTATTTAAGCGCCTGTTCTGAACAGATCGTAAAAAAGGATCGGCGTATATTTTATGCTTTAACGTTCCTACTTTCACTGCCTTTCCTTATTGCATTAATAAAAATCAAATGTGTTTGCTTGCTTGATTTTATACAAGGTTAAGGGAAAAAATGAGCAAATAAATCTATAGTCTTTTATGGGACATAAACTTCCATACTAAAACACATATACATGCGCAAGTGTTTGTGCGCAGCGGTGTGTTTGCTGAAGTCTGGAGTGGTTAGTCTTTGGAAGAGAAGGCTACACACGGACTGGAATGTGTACTATCGGGTTTTAATTTTAAGGTTTTTAATAATTGCCTAGATCAACCGGGTAATGATAAATAGGCTCATTCTGAAGGAAATGGGCGATAAACAACGCTGTGTGCAGCTTTTCTTTTAATAAAACACAATTTCGTTTAGCTCTGTCTCGTGATATCATCAGCTGGCAATGTGCTCAAGTTATATCTCCACCCAGTTACATAGGTTATACATTAAGTACAAGTGTCATTGTACATGTCTCCTGAGGTCCGGTCATCTTAAAAGAAATCACGCGTCTGCATGGACGTTAATTGAATTTCACAGAACCATTCACCACAGAAACACTGAATCTCCACAGTCCCAGTTAAAACAAATGACTGTCCTCATGCCCAACGGAACATTTCAAGGTTTATTATCACACAGTATTTATTTAGAGCACGGTAATTACTTCAAAAATTAAATATATCAAATGAACATCCTAATAGTAGTTTGTCACATAGGTGGAATTATAGAATAGGTATGTAATAGTAAGCTATACAAATATATGTAAGCTATAATGTAAGGTAAGTTAGTACATAGGTAAAGGTGGTCTATATAAGTAAAGGTAAGTTACATACACAAGTAAGATAAACATTACTAGTGGTATGATTATTCGGACTATTATAATAAAGACGAGAATAGCAATCCGAATAATTATACCAATTGCACCACAAACCTCTCTCAGACATTCCGCAACATTTATACATGTTAAGCTATTAAGTAGTGGTAAGTTACAAACATATCTGTGTTTTCAAATTACGTCAACAACTGTTAAAAATGTGTTTCATTTTTAAGTCATTTTACAACTGAGAATTAAGAGTAAGAGTTAATCATATATTACCTATTTTAACATGAATTATTTAACATCATTATTATTATTTTAATTTAATTAGCTGGAAAGCCAGTACGTTAGTCCTACGTAAGTAAGTATATACGTAAAGACAAGTTTCATATGTAATCATAGACTGTAATCATGTTGGTCACGAACACAAAAATATATGTAAAGTTAAGCTATATACATATGGATAAGTTTGTGTCAACCTGAAGATGACCTAGGAAGATTGAAACGTTGTTCTCTGCTTATCAATAAAAGTGTTAATTACACATACCAGCCGTTCTGAAACATATATAAATTTGTGTTTGTTGAATTTTGTGCAAATCTACTCGAACGCTAACTACTCTGGCCATCCCAAAATAGACTAGAGTAAAGGGATTCTCTAATTGAAAAGTGCGATTTGACCATCACTATTATTACATAACAAGAGCCACAAAGTGACAAAGGAACACGAACCACAGAGCCTCGAACCTATAGTCCGACACGTAAAGCACTAAGCCATGTACTACTTATTAAAAATAATTGCAATTTAAATAATAACATCAATGAAAACATTTTTACGCATCTAACCAAAAGACTGCTTTAATAATGTTGTTGTCTTATTCAATTCTTGTAGACAATCTCATTTAATATGTAAAACCACGGTTAACTGCGCATGTCTTGATCCTTTTGAAATAATGTTTCAGATTCTGTTCTTAAGCCTTCATTCTGTACAGATTCCGACAGATTGTTTACATCAAAAAACAAAGAGTGGAACAGACATGTGAATTTTCAGCCTTGTTAATAGTTAACTTTTTCTTTTGTGCGTGTGTTTGTGGCGGAAATGGGGAGTGAACCACGGATGCAGCAGGTTATACACAGTGGTGAGTTCGGACCCAGCTAAACTGTATCTAAAGAAATATGTACAAATGACTACTTCTCATTTACCTAACATCACGTGATGACTTTATTTCAAGATGTTAACTTTCTAAAACCTGTGACTTTGAAAATCAATATCAGATTCGAAAACAAATTATTGAAATTTGTTCTTATAAATAATTTTAGCTGGCTATATTCTTGAAAGATACGTTTGTACTTTCAAGAAATTCCTGAAAGATGTTTCTAGCAATAACAAAAAAAAACACAATAAACATAACTTTTTAATTATTTTAAAAGTATATAGAGATACATTAATATCCCACATTATGTTCAAACATTTAATGAATACCGTGAATTAAAGGGAAAATATTTTATATATGAACACACTTTGTAACATAGCTGCCACTTAAAGTGTTACTCACATACCCACAATCGAATCTAGATGATTTTTTATAATATGCATAACATTAAAAGGTGATCATCCATTAGCAAACATTTTATAAACAAAGCATTAACACTTTCTTGAAGTCTTCAGTTATGCTTAAAGCGAAAACCACAGCGATTTCATTAATAAGCCCCGAAAACGTATTATATTCTAGATAAGAATACTGCCATAAAAGTGAAAAAGCTATTAAAAAACTTTTCCTAAGATTACGAACTAGGTCAGACAATTCGCTTGAAACTTTTATATGACATTTTTCTCATAACAGCCGTGCAACAACCGGTATGAAAATCGTTAAATGTCATAGTAGCCATTTTTAAAGATAATGGTGATAAGTACACTTCGAAATCGAATATGGACATTTGATTAAAATGTCTATTGTTTGGATGTAACTAAAATAAATTATAACCAATAAAATATAAAAATTACCTTCTCTGTGAAATAGCATATATTTTGAATTCACGTTGAAAACCTTGTTTATAATAGTGAACGAGTAGGTTTTGTACGAGATTACTTTCATTTAAAGAAAACTGATTTATTGAAGAGATAGACACTCTTAATGATATAAAAATTCAATCTGTTATATTGTGACTCTTGGCGATTCATATTTTATACAGTTCTAACTGTTGTCGTGACAGATAATAAATGTTTTCGGTAGATATATTCTTGATTTTAAGTTCGTTTCTTAGAATTTTCCCGCATATAGCCGACCTTAATTTTCGAAATTATCAATTAAAGGTAAAGCGTTAGTCACCAGCAGCCACTGTAAACTGCTCAGCTATTCTGCTTGAATACAGATTTGATAGTCATTCGTGCAACGGCCCCAAACTGCGGAACACAATTTTCTAGTAACAAAACTGGAGCCATGGACCTTCGGGTTTGCAGTCGGGCACGTAAACTACAAGATCACACTAGGGCCATATAACATGTGTGCCTTTTGGTTCGGCTTTAAAATAGTGTGCATAGAAAAACTGAGTATATTACATTAAAACAAGTCATTACAGTTCACGTCGCTACGTCCAGCGACTTAACTGGCATGTCTTCGTATAGAGAAATATCACTATCCGTTTCACTCTCCGACTGCAACGGTTGATGTACCACGAAAACAACTTGTGAACAATTGACTTCTGTCACTTTTACCAGACGGAGATTCTTCTTGGTTATGTCATCTTAAATACGAGGATGGCTTTTACCACTGACTCTTTTGTTCGTGAATTTTCACCTGTTACACAGACGCAGCAATTTGCTGCCCTTGGCTGCGATACGATTTGTTACACGTCTCTTTCTGAATTGTCCTGATATCCGAAGTTGACCCACATTCCTTTGCTTTTCATATGCATTAAATGCCAGACATATCAATATGAGTACATGTTTATGGTACGAGTATACGAAGATTTTAGACTTTTGTGTGTCTTCCTTCCCTTCAAAATAGATTTAGGAGACAACATACTACCTACGAAACAAACAATTTTAAAATATAAATCTGTTTGTTTTTGTTTTTGAGTTTAGCACAAAGCTACTCGAGGGCTATCTGTGCTAGCCGTCCCTAATTTAGCAGTGTAAGACTAGAGGGAAGGCAGCTAGTCATCACCACCCAATGCCAACTCTTGGGCTACTTTTTTACCAACGAATAGTGGGATTGACCGTTACATAATGCCCCCACGGCTGAAAGGGCGAGCATTTTGGCGCGACGGGGATGCGAACCGCGACCCGCAGATTACGAGTCGCACGCCTTAACACGTTTGGCTATGCCGGGCCATGTAAATTTGATATACGCCGTTCCACGACAGCTTTATATGGTCCGTTGTTGTCGTATTAATTGCTGCTTTGTTCAATCTATTTTAATTGTCCCACCAGTGGTTTCACAAATTCTGGAAAGTTATTTTATTTTGACGTAATAACTCTAACTTGTGCTTTACATGTAGATTACTTAGAGTGTTATAACTTTTGAAAAACTGTAGCTGTAACAAAACGAAGTTATTTTAACAGAATAATCAATATCAAAAAGGTTTCGGCAAAGTACTACACGTTATATAAAAATTGGTTTCTAATGTATGTTCTTATGTAATGTTTGCCTTATTATTGGTTTTCATAAAACTGTCAAAACGTTCAGTATTGAAGATGATTAGGCAACGTTGTTTGGCCTACTACTGAAACGTCTTCAAGTTTCAAGTTTCGGTAAAGCTAGTAAAGCCAATGGTATAGATAACAAAGAGTGACGAAAATTAAAAGTTAATCCTGTTCCTTTTAAAGATTTCAAAATATGAGACGAACTAACCAATCAAACAACCATCATTTTACAGACTTGAATGCTTAAGCCCTCTAAAATGGTATCGTTAAAGTGATATTTATTTTAAATATTCATAAATTATTATGAGAATTTAAAATGTTCACTTTTTATTGCACTTGTTTGTTTCTGAATTTCGCGCAAAGCTATATGAAAGCTGTCTGCGTTAGCCGTCCCTAATTTAGCTGTGTAAGACTAGAGGGAAGGCAGCTAGTCATCACCACCCACCGCCAACTCCTGGGCTACTCTTTTACCAACGAACAGTGGGATTGACCGTCACATTATAACGCTGAAAGGGCAAGAATGTTTGGTGTGACGGGAATTCGAACCCGAGACCCTGAGATTACGAGTCGAGTGCCTTAACCACATGGCCATGCCGGGCCTATTACACTCGTTATATAGCTTTTAGTCAATAACTGTTTTATCCATATTTCTCAAAATCGAACTAAAAGTTATTTTAGAAACTTACATCTACATAAAGGTAAGTGACTAGTAAAATACTCTGACAACATTTTTCTCAACCTTAATTATTAAAATAAAAGAAATATTAGCCATTTTAACTATCCGAAATATCATTAAAGTTTATAGAACCAGGAACCTTTCAACAACAGGTCTTTAGCACGTTTATTTCGGTTCCTCGCCTGAAACGTGAACAAGTAGAGATGTTCATGAAATATTTTTCCAAATGTCAAACTTCCATTGTTAACGAAGCCTTTTCTCACAAAACGGAACCTGACTGGACAAACTATAACACAGTTGTCGATAAATGTGTTGAAATGAATTTTATAAACAGCCTTAAAAGTTTAATCTGACAGACCGTGTTTAACGTATTAAAAGGTGAGCGAGCCAACGTGCATTTGGAACTTCAAAATAAATTGTTTTAAAGCTTTCTATCCAAACTTCAAAGACATTGCAAAATAGTGGCTTATTATCTTTTTCATTATTGTGGTTCAAAAAGTTCTTCAGTCTTACGAGGGAAAACAACACAAAACAATTGGCGCCTAAAAGGATTTGGCATAGCTTGGTGGTCAGGGCATTCAAATTGCAATATACAGGTCGCAGGTTCGATTCCAGCCAATGAACATGCTCACTCTTTTAGAAGTGTGGTTGTTATAATGTGGTGGTCAATCCCACCTTTCGTCGGTTAAAGTAGCTCATGAGTTCCTTCCTTCTAAGACCACCATTTCTAAATTATGACGGTTTGCGCAAATAAACACTCAGTTGCTTCACCCGAAATGATAACACTGAAAATAGTAATATTTTTAATTTGTTGGGTTTTATTTAGCACATACTATTTCTTAATAGGAGTTTTCAAATGAAGGTAAAGAAGGAGGAAGAGTAATATATCAACCATCTGTCAGCCCTTGGAGTAGATGATGCGTACCCCTGGCATTGGGCGCCTATCTCAAGGGGAGCCAAAATCGACATCGCAATTAGCAGTCCTTGTCAATTGTAAAGGCCACGATTAAGCCCAGAGCTGGCTCAGTATCAACCACACTATACTGGCTACATACAGCAACAATTAAGCATTTCGCTTATTACAAGGACTTATTACAAGGACTCTTTAAGCCAGCTATTTAATGTTGATGAGTTGAAGAAATTTTGACTTGAAAAAGGGAAGGTGTGTAAAAGTTTTATAATTTGTGTAATAAAATCAAGAAGTGTTTTAGGAAATGTTTATATATCCACCCCAATAGAGTCCCCCGTTATTACAGCGGTATGTCTCCTGATTTACACCCCTAAAATCAGGAGCTCGATTCCCCTCGGTGGGCTGATATGTCTTTACTACAAAAAAAACACAAACACAAAACCCCTATACAAATGGAATACGATTATGACAATTTTGATCTAAAAATTAATTCTCTGGGCATTTTTCTGGACTTTTTCTCCGAACATAATATTTGTTTTCAACTCATAAGTGAGTAGTATATTCAAATTTGGGATATATATACATATTCTAAGTTCCTATTATAATTTTCAAATTTCAGTATATATTCGCATTTCTAATGCAGTATGAAAATATGTAACTTATGGGTAAATTTAAATCCACTGCATATTCAAAGCAAGTGTTTTATAAAGCGACGAATTTCCATTTGAACTACCAATTACACGGTTCAATTGCTAAACGCCTATAGTCAGTGTGTATGATGCATTAAGCCTACAGAACCAGTAAGAAACGCGCATGCGCCATAAGACCTCATACATGAACACCATGCTTGTTTCAAAAATTCGCAATCCTATCAGTACCTGTATCTCGGTGTGTCCGAAACAAGCGACGAAATTATTCAACATCTGTTCGCTTTCACAGTTATCCTCTGTCATTGCCAGCATATGTAAACATCAAAATGATCACTTGCTATACATCTGTTTGTGAAGGTCGAGCGAAGCTATTTTCTGCTGAAAAGTGAATGTATGTCCGCCTGTCTTTTTTTTTTCACCTATCTATCCAAATACACTTACATAATATATATCTATCCTATTCACACAAACTAATCTGTGTTAATTATAACTATCAACGTCCCGGTATCTTATCGGAGTGAATCTCCATGCCTTGAGCTATTTATTCATTCATTTAATTTTTTCAGTTCTTTTTTTTATTTAGTGTTATTTTGTTATTTGTTATTTTGAATTAAGCACAAAGCTACACAATGGGCTATCTATGCTCTGCCCACCACGGGCATCGAAACCCGGATTTTAGCGTGTAAGTCCGCAGACATACCGCTGAGCCACTGGGGGCTTTATTTAGTGATAAAACAAAGGTGAATTTTTTTTTATTTAAAAATTAAACTGACTTTAGTTTATTTGTCAAATACTGACTGCAAAGTTTCTTCCTTATATTTTACCGTTTCCTCACATCATCAACTATCTTCTAACTTTTTTATGTTATATTTTAGCCACGGTTTCCAGTATAAATAACATGTATTTTACTGTTTTTCTATTTATCTTTAAACTTACCATTTTTCGAGTGCCAATAACCGCCATTTTTAATTTGGTATTTCACATTATAAAACTACATATGTACATTTGACTGGTTTATATTTGTCTTCAAATATATTTTTCTCGAATGCTATGGGACTATTTTCAATCCATTTATAATGAAAACTTCTTTATCTTCTAGCATTGGATACTACTAATTCATGTAACTACAATTTTATGTACATAACATAGAAAATAAAAAACAAAAAAATACCTTTCAATTCTTACTCTTGAATTTATTACTACGTCAAACAGCTTCTTTCATAAATTTATTACTTAGATGGACTAATGTCTTGAGAGAGGGCGTACAAAGACAAAAAATACAGACATTATCCAAATTTTTAGCTTCTCGACCACAAAGATCATTTTATTGCTTCGCACAAAAACAAACTCTGGTAACAAGAACAGAATATCCCATCCAAACCAAAGTTAATTTTTTAAAAAAGGAGTAGTAGTACGCATGTGTGCGAAGTGTCGAGAAAATACTTGTAACTATCTAACCGTTATTCATTTTAAAATTCTAATGTTACAAAGTGCACGTGTGTCTAAATATGAAAATAAAAAATCTTACATTAACCTCCAGTGGTTACTTCAGAATAAATTACCTTATGATATGTTTCTTACAGACTACAAAATAATATTACTAACAATAAACACTAAATGAAGAAAACGAGAATGATTTCTCAAGCTTTGAAAATACTTTAAGACCTTTTTTTTTTAATGCTAACAAGCTTAGATTATACGACTTTCGTTTATTTGTACCAAGCAGCACACGTGTTATCTGCGCTAGTTATTCCTAATTCGTAACTGATATGATAGAGTAGAAGGAAGGCAATTAGTTATCAACGTTTTCCGCCACCTTCGTTTATTAAGTTCCAATATTGGGATATAACTGTCACTTATAACGTACCCACATCTCCAAAATGTAGAGCGTGGTTTGCAGCAATTGGATACGAACCTTGAATCGTCTGATTCACAACCTGGAATACTAACCCTCAAGATACGAAAACGGTGGTGTCATGTGTGCAACAATAACCAAAGAACCATAGAAAGATGATAGCTTCCAATGTCATTTAATTCCGATCCGCTTGCGAACGAAACTAGAAACTACTATTTCCAAATTAATTAATGATGTTCATATTATATTCGTATCCATATGATTAATGTGTATATATATATATATATACACACACAATTTCCTATCCTGCGTTAGCTAACCTAAACTTTACATTTTTAACAAAGAAGAAAATGAAAACTGGTAGATCAAGTTATGAGGATTCTCAAGCACGTGACAAACAAATAAAAAAATGCGAATGTATTATATTAAGCCATTTTAAGGTAATGGACTGCTTGTACTATAAAAAAAACCAAGTAATTTATTGTTATTCTGAGTTTATAAATTGCATTAGGTTTTCGACTGATTTTGAGAGAAAAACCAAAACAAACAACAACAATATAAAACATGTGTACTATGTCAGAGCCGACGGAGTATAATGAGAAATACTTTACGGATGCGCTTCCTTTGTTATAACTTCAACGCTTGAACCGGATAAGAAATAAAACATCTTGTGAAAAGGGGGTTTTGTTTGTTTTTGAATTTCGCGCAAAGCTACACGAGGGCTAACTGCGCTAGCCACCCCTAATTTTGTAGTGTAAGACTAAAGGGAAGGCAGCTAGTCATCACCACCCACTGCCAACTCTTGGGCTACTCTTTTACCAATGAATAGTGGGATTGACCGTAACTTTTACGCCCCCATGGCTGAAATATCGAACATGTTTGGTGCGACGGAGATTCGAACCCGCTATCCTCAGATTACGAGTCGAACACCTTAACACACCTGACCATGCCGGGTCCTGGTGTGAAACACATATCAGCAACCGAAGAACCTTCATGTACAGCCGTATATTTATTTATTTGTAATTAAGCGCTAAGCTACATGATGAGTTATCAGAGCTCTGCCCACCATGAGTGTCGAAACCTGGTTTCTAGAGTTGTAAGTCAGCAGATTGTGTCACTATGTGAGGGCGTGTACACCAGAAAATAAATACAATCTTTTTTATACTTAATAACTCCGCTGTATTAGTGTTATAAGTTATTCAAAAAGTTCCAGTAAAACATTCTTAACAGCTTTATTTCATCTACATTTGAAAAACAAATAACACTGGCCTGCGAAAGCTTTATTGCAGTGAAAGTTTTACACGTTCCACAGTATAGGACCGGCATGACCAGGTGGGGTAAGGCGTTCGATTCGTAATCTGAGGATCGCAGATTCACATCCTCGTCGCACCAAACATGTTCACCCTATCAGCAGTGGAGGCTTTATAATGTTACGGTCAATCCTATTATTCGCTGATAAAAGAGTAGTCCGAGAGTTGGCGGTGGGTGGTGATGACTAGCTGCCTTCCCTCTAGTCTTACATTACTAAATTAGGGACGGCTACTGTAGATAGCCCTCGTGTAGCTTTGCGCGAAATAAAAACAAAACAAAATACAAATCTACAGTAATTCCTGCACACTAAATTAAAAAATGATATAAATTTTCCCCATCACGTACAGATTCTTCATAAAACGTCCTACATAATGTTACATAAATAGATCATCTTCAATGAAATCGGGTCACATTTTGTTATGCTTAAAATGTTGTCAACCACTGGCTATAGATTTATCTATATCAATCATGACGTGACTGTCTTATTGAATATTCTAAAACCCATGAGAACCACAGATTAAAATATACAGATTTTGACACCACATAAGAACTATCTGTAAGTTTCTATAATATATAAAACGTCGCAGATGATATGAATATACTACACATTTCAGAAGGTTTTAATTGCGTATAAAAGTATCACGCAAGTTTTGACAGTCTACTGAAATATTACGTTAAATTCAACAGCATAAACCAGTGTTATCCAATTACTTTCCACATTGGGTCTCTTCAGATAAATACCATAATGCCAAAAGACCATGCATGACCTTACAAGGAAATATCTCATCCCCCAAGGTACAGTTTTGTTGCTGTTATAATATTTGATCACAAGGCTAGCCACAAATCAGGCTTTCAAGGTCCTGACGACCACTGGTATACACAAACAGCATACACTTTTTAACAATGCAAACGTTTACAGAAAACCCAGTAACACATAGAAACGTACTACAAGTGTGAACACTACAAAGATATATATTCACATGCGCTGAGTTCGAAAGTGAAAATTCTGTAATATTTCTAAAGTACACAACAACAACACTTAGGTTCCAAAACCTACACAATTTAGGTACCGATGAAAAAGAAAACTTACAATAAATTTCAGTTATATCTCAAATCTCTAACGAAAAATTTGACAACTTACAGAAACTTCACACTAGTTTTCAAACGCATTACTAGGCATTGGCACACATGTCAAGATTCGATTTGACAGTGCACCAATCCTCAGTTGGTGTCTTGAAAAATCAAGATAAAAGACCATGAACGATATTAAATTAAAACGCCTAACAATCTCGCGCCTATGGGTCCTAACCTCATTTTTTTTAAGCACCAAGTGTTGCTAGTTCCGATTGGTACTGTCATCCTGAAGCACCAAATGCGACGCCGTTGACAGAAGGCTAGGAAAGAGATCACTGAAAACAGTCATCCCTAATTTACAACAACTGACAAGAGAAAAAGCAACCAATCAGAAGTACTCCTCGACTGTTGGTCTATTCAAAACCGGCCCCCCAGTGGCTCAGCGGTATGTTTGCGGACTTACACGCTAAAATCCGGGTTTCGATACCCGTGGTGGGCAGAGCACAGATAGCCCATTGTGTAGCTTTGTGCTAAATTCAAAACAACAACAACAACTATTCTAAACCGAATAGAGAAATTAGTTGTCGCTGTTACAAAGTCTACAAAGCTGAAAGTGCGGAAGTGTTTTCAGTTAAATATCGCGTTTCGAACTTTTGACCATTTTGCACTCAAGCTTCAACAACAAAGATTTGAGGAATTACACATAAATAGATAGTTTGTAAAGCTTTCCTTATGTGTGCTTTCTTCAACACGAAAGCGGGTCCACGCAAATGATTTGTTTGTTTCGCAAAAAGTTGCACGAGGTCTTTTTGCTTAAGCGCCTCTAATTTCAAATTGATGACACACTGATGAGAAGCACACATAGCCAACGCTTGGGCTACTATAGTTGAATATTGGAATTTAACAGTACTTTTGTAACATATTCCCAATATGTTAGACACGAGTTAGCAATTTCTTGTCTGCGTTTACGATTTTCCTTTTCGTGATAATAGCCCCCTGCTAGTACAGCGGTATGTCTTCGGATTTACAACGCTAAAATCAGGGGTTCGAGTCCCCTATGTGCGCTCAGCATATAGCCTGATGTGGCTTTGCTTTAAGAAAACACACACTTTTATAAGGCAACTACAGCCCCAAAATGCGGGGAGAAATTTTTCAAAAACTGAACGAGAACGAACCATAAGACCTCGGATTTACATATCGGCACACAAAACATCAGGCCGCACTCGAACGCAACCCCATAAAAATATTTCTAATTTCAAATTATGTGTAGTTCCCCATCTAATGTAGTTTCCACATCTAATTCAATGTATGATGCTCTAAGTACAGAATTAAAAAACAAAATACTATATTTTGGCTTATGATCTTCTGATGTAACATTTGAATCAATGCACACAGTACAATTATAAAAGGATGACGTCACAGAAGAAATAATAATGATCAGTGAGATAGTGTAACATGACCAGTGAACCAAATGATAAAAGTATACATTTTAATTATTGTTTGTATTGTTGTAGTTTGAGCAGTTAAAAATGTCATACTAGCAATCGCTAAGGGCTATCCTTTTAGCTCATTTGGTAGAATATTGGTCTAGCATTCTACAGATCTCGGGTTCAAATTCGAGGTGAGGAAATATTATGTGCCAATGCAAATACTACAAGATTTGCATACCCAAAACTATATCAATGTTTCAGTTATCTAAATTGGATAACGGAGCAACAAATTACTGCCATATATATATATATATATATATATTTGGCAAATAGCTGAATTATAACTAATTTTCTTTCTAAGGCAAAATCACATCACACGCCTCTGTGAACGTGGACTACTCTACAATAACCTCTGACATGTCACTTCCTTGTCTGTAACTACATGATTCAAGGGTATGAAATATTAGAAATTACGTCATTCTACATAGCGAACACTTTAACCCCTCAGTCAGCGAAGACAGCTCTAATGCATTGCTGTCTAAGCCTCTGCTTGGAGTTGTTTTCTCAATCTTTTGTCTTAGGGTTTCCCAGCTTACTAATTCAGTACGTAAGATGGATAAGATAGGCCTAAAACAGCCCTTGAAAACAGCTGTAGGCATCTTATATGGGATGAATACAACAAAAAATACTGTCAGCCCTATTTTACAACAGCTTTCTGTTCAAAAATCATTCATACGAATGAATATTCATCTTCCATTAAAAAAAATTAAAATATAAACATGCCTCGTGACATAAACAAAAACTAATATTGGTTGCTAATATCTCTTGTTATAATTCACCGTACAAAGAAATAATGTTCAGATCAAGACGTTTATCAAAACATACAGTCTTTCCCAATTCCACCATGTACAGTCACCACCAGTCGGAGTAGCAGTCTCCAGCTTGTATTTTGACTGCCATGATGATGACCATGATCAGTTTGGAGAGCGTTACGCCGATTGCATGTTTAGCAGGATAGGTTATAGTTGCTAAACAGTAGCCAGTCCCTAAAACGGCAATGTATTGATTATTTGTTAGGGACATTCCCTACGTCTCTAAAATTGAATGAAAGCTTAATTTTCTACATTTCTATCTTCTGTATTATCAAATTGTGTTTACGTAATGAATATAAATTAGCTTGATTAGTCGAAGCTTTGGATCGTGATCTACCTCACATTTTATTCTATTTCGTACGTTATATGGAATTTTCCTTTCTCTCCTTCAAAATGTTTATAAATACCTTGATATCACAGCATTTTTTTCCTGACAACTTTTCTGAAGTTTTGATTTAATGAACTTCTAACTTGGTTTTTATAATAAATACTGGAAATATCTAAAGAAACAAGTATAAAATCAAAATACCGTGAGGTTGCTTTCCATCTACCATATATAAATGAGCTGCACCAGAGTAAAGTCACGTGTTGATAGTTTATAGTGTTTCTGGTTGTTATTCAACTAGTCAGGCACTTCCACATCATCACAATGCCCATAACAGTACAAACAGTCATGCTATTTCCAGCAGATGTGCTGTGATTTCACTCATTTGTCATAAAATAACACATAACAAAAGTGTAGAAATCAAAATTCTGAGTGGTTAAGATTGTTTTATGCGAAAGATTGAGGTGAAAATTCACGTTTCTTAAAGTTGTATGGGAACTAAAGAGTGTTACAGCTAGTACTGTTGACATTATAAGTGGTGCAGGTTTTCAGATCAATTCCTTTAAAAGGTAAGCTAAATAACTTAGGATATACTGTTTACGTGGTACAGACCATCCAAAAAATGATATTTTCAATGGTTTAGATGTAAGAACAGGTGTTAAAACAGAACAATAAAATACGTTAAGGTCACATCATGCTAATATGTATGTATAGTAACTAAAATCCACTGCTTAAAGAGAGAGAGAACAAACTCGAAGGATAAAATGGAAACAAAGTTTAAACAATGGAATGATCAAAGCTGGAAAAGAGTCATCCTTCCCAAATAAATGCAAATTAAAGTTGGTAGATATCGTATTTTGTAACAAGCCGCGTGTCCAGTACAAGCATAAGCTGCATCTCATCCAATGGTGTTGGAGATCTACACATAACTGATGGCACCCTTTACCTTACTGCCGACAGGTACAAATATCCTTTCCATCTTATTATTCCCTCCGAACCAAAACCTATATGGCAGAGATTTGTCTTCCAGCAAGACAATGGTCACAAGTAAAACGTAAAAGTAGTTAAGCCATATATAGTTGTAAAAATAACACAAAAAACACCAATGAATACTTATAACTGTGCCTCTACCTACATAAGACCTTGGTGTGAATATTAATAAGTTTATATAAGCTTAAAATGAAATGAGTAAATCAAATGGCAATCAAACAGCTTGTTTGAATTTTTGGCCTAATACGGGATACTTGGAACAATATTTTACGATGATACATTAAACACAGTTATGGTAACATAAAAACAAGTCTAAATCAAATATACAATACTCGTGCATGGTACGACTTTTATGCTTTTCGTTTGTATTATTTATAATAATGTATTGAAATAACAATAAAGTGGCCAGTGGCCATCATTTTGCAATTAGAAATTATTATACCTCCTATATTAGTGTCACCGATTGTTTCCATTACTACATGTAGACAATACAGTAAGTTTACACAATCTTAAGCGCTCTTGAGTTTTATTTTAAGTTTTTGGTTCCTTTAACGCTTCCACCACTTTACAGTTTCTCGTAAATTTTTCAAGATGTCAGCTCTCTGTCAAAATTTATACTTTATTATTAATATCCGGCATGGTATTCGGACAATATGGTACAAATAAACGCCTACAGATGTACAAACTAGAAAATTATAAATAGCTAGGCAAAAAAACTAGCAGTACGCATAAAAGTTTGATTTTGTTTTTTAAATATGTGAAGTAGGGAAACAGTTTATATGTACACGTTGACATTATAAATTTTTTTTTTAATATTTACAATTGATGTGTTTTTCATATTTTATTTACTCTGGTCTACTCTATTTAGAACTTTACTGTAGTAAAAAAAAATAAATAGGTAAATGTGTATAAATATACATCAGTAAGAGAACAGGTAGACTTATGCGTGCATATGCCAGTTCTCAGCTGACCATAGTGTAGGATTTATTATCTAATACAGGTAAATATTTCTTATCATATTCTATATCATAAGTCAGTGCAAGATAAGAATCTCCGGAGATTTTTAGCGATCTTAAAGCGAACTTTTCCATTGGTGCTTTCTGAAATACCACAGGAAGGGGTAAGTTGGTGTTATCGTCACTAAAGATCGTAATAAGCATCCTTGACAGAAAAATGTTAAAGACGATTTACTTTATCTGTTGCTTCTGTTTTGTAAAACTAGATAGCGATTAGCAAGAGAAAGCGTTAGAAGGCTATTAAAAGATATGGTCGACTGTAACTTGAGACACAATAGTGTATTAAAGTATAAAGTACCTTACGTGAATTTGTAAAGATATACCAGGTTGGTGCGAATAACAGAGTTGATGGTTTAAAACTGGACAGTATAAAATTAGGTCCACGATATTTTATTCAATTATAACTGTTGCGTTGCATTTTCGTGTTATATTTGGTACCGATATAATTCGATCATGTTTTCTGTTCATTTTTCTCTGTATAATGTTCAATTAATATGACTTACATGCATGTCATGGAATTATTTATCAACAGCCAATGTTTAGTTTGTTTTTTGTTTGCGGATTTTGGATTTTTTTAAATTATCTAAGCATAGCAGTTCTTAATTTTATCTGATGGAACTGGGAGGAAGACAATTTTGTCTCGGTACCACTACTAATTCTGAGGTCACTCTCGTCCGATGAGTTGTGGCATTTGATTGTCACTCTTGCATTCACGACTCCGAAGTGTGGAACGCGTTTTTGCAGCAATGATTAAGAACTGGTATGGACAAGCCAACCACTTGGCCAATCTGTACTTCAATAACAAATGGAAATGTCAATAAAAATTGCATTTAATATACTGGTATGTATTGTTTGTTTGTTCGTTGAATTTCGCGCAAAGGTACAGGTGGGCTATTTGCTCTTGTCGCCCTAATTTAGAGCAATAGACTAGAGAAAAAGCAGTTAGTCAACACAACCCACCGCCAACTCTCGGTCTACCCTTTACCAATGAATAATTGGATTGACCGTCACATTATAATGCTCCTACAACCGAAAAGATGATCATATTCTATAACGGGATTCGAGGCCCTTCTTAAAGCTTCTGAGTCAAATGTGTCCTGATTATTAGGCCACCTCGACTCCAACAACGAGTGAAAATATCAGTTGAAATTACACTTAATATACAAATTCATAAAAACTATCCATGAATGGACAAAATCAGAAAACGAATTTATCTTTCTAAGAGACATTTGATTGTTCGACGAAGTTTTCACTCTACCAATCTCAGACTCGATAAGTTTAACACAGTTTGAGAAGAAATGGTGTCGTTTTGCACTGTTTTAAGTTTTAAGTTTACAAATGTTGGTACTTATCTCAAATGCTTCAAAGAGACACCACACACAAATATATATATATATTTATTTGAAGGATGCAAGCGATGTACTCAACCAAATGTATTTAAGCAAACTGTCACGATAATGTTAATAAGTATATATTATTTAATGAACCGTTCGATGTCTGACATGTCACGGCTCTTAAGAACAACCCATAATGGTGTATGCAACTACAACATTAGTAGGTAGTGTACAAATGAGAACTCAGAAATACTATACACGGTAAATAATGAAATGCTAACAATCATTAAGGATTAATGTATATTAAAATTTAGGATTCTGTACTGTAAAGTTAATATATGACAGACGTAATTCGTACTCTAATTTGCGTCTTCAGTTGTAATATTTCCCAGTTAGAATTATGATACCTGTATATATATATATAAATTATTTTAATTGTGAATATAATTTATATTAACAGTATAAACTACGAGGCTCAGTATCTTTAATAACGTTCAACATGCGTCAAGGTAATGCAACATGTTCATAATAACAACATACGTTTGTGGATAATATTAAAATGTATTTTTATACGAAACATCATGCTGGGGGAGATCAGCGTATAAACATTGATGCCACGTCATTTTGTTATTTTTATCGTAAACTATACTTGCAAAGTTGTTTTTTTTCTAGAGATTACAGAGAGTACCTCTTTCAAACAAAGTTGATACCTCTGGTGTTAATAATTATTATATAACGTAGCTCTGTTTCAAACAGAGTTGACACCTCTAGTGTTAATATTATATTATGTAGCTCTGTTTCAAACAGAGTTGATATCTCTGGTTTTAATATTATATAATGTAGCTCTCTTTCAAACAAAGTTGATACCTCTGGTATTAATATTATATAATGTAGCTCTGTTTCCAACAGAGTTGATATCTCTGGTGCTAATTTTATATGACGTAGCTCCGTTTCAAAATGAGTTTTTGCCTCTGGTGTTTCCAACAGAGTTGATATCTCTTGTGTTAATATTATATAATAAAGCTCTGTTTCAAACAGAATTAATACCTCTGATGTTAATATTATATTATGTATCTCTGTTTCAAACAAAGTTGGTACCTCTGGTGTTAATATTAGTGGTCAATATTTTTTTCTGGGTAAATGTTGATCAGGGAAAGAAGCTTGGCCCAGCCTTCGTATTCAAGATAAACACCAAAATACTCTAGAGCTCATAAGTTTATAGTTTGCCGAAAACACACCCATTATAACACTTTACAGATTGGTACAGTTAGTTTTTACGACTGTTACTGAAACTTATACCATGAGGGTACTGTCATTCTTGTTAATAAGCATGCGCATAGAACGTGTGTAAAAATTCCCTTATCGCTAAAGGAAATTTAATCATTTTAACGTTATATAACCACCTTTAAAAACGTTTGCTTTGTGTTTTGATTTCCTTATGTTTTATGTAAGCATATAATATGAATAGTTACTAAATATTAATACGTTTAATGGACTATTAATATCATTACACTTAGAAAATGTGCTCTTACAATACTGAACATTGATACAGGGTTAAGGATAAAATTATAATATATAAAAAAGTATATACTTAATAAAACATACTGGTGTTCTTATACTAGCAAACATATTTTTGTTATTGTTTTTTTTCTTGGCTCGCAATCCGCGTATCATGAGTTTTTCGAATACCATCTCCGAACATGTTCGCTTTTTCAATCGCGGAGGCGTTATAATGTGATGGTCGATCTCATTATTCGTTGGTAAAATCGTAGCCTAAGAGTTTGCATTGGATGGTGTTGACTAACTGCTTTCTCTCTAGTCTATCATTTCAAAATCAGAGACGACTAGTACAGATAGTCCTCGTGTAGCCTTGCATAAAATTTACCAAACAAACGAACGTGCTTTCTCATAAGCTTAAGTTTAATACATCGCTTTTTTTTTCTCCGTCGGTTACTTGCAATATTTCATATGGATTCTGTGTAGCAAACGTTGTAATATGTTCGATTTCTTTGTATCGTATTGGGTTTGATGCGCATTTTATTTCATTTTTTGTATTAAAGTAACGTCTAAAACCTTAATACACAGTACTGTGCAAAAGTGTTAGAACAAGAGAATATTTCATTATTTCCATTTTATTGCGCTAATTCTTCCATGTCATTACAGAATGTAGATTTCATCACTATGGTAATACTTCACTGATCCCTGTTGAAAACTGAATGAGCCAGAGTGAGAATACTTATCATTCTTTAAACTCCCATAAACTTGTACCAAGGCATGTCATAAGGGTTCTGTTTGAATGAACATATCGATTAAACTTAGGGTATAAAATAACTGTCATGGTACCCTATAGAAAGAAGCAAACAAGTAGCAAGTATATGGTACCAGCATATGCCAGAAGAAATCAATTTAATAGCACTCCACAAATAAACCTTAATAAAAACAGTGTTCAACACTACATGCTAAATGGTATTGTCATACCATAGCCCAGAAAGCTGAGAGAATTGTCAGTAAGGCAGAAAATTTGCATAAAAGCTTTGTGATGTGGGTTGAACTGTCCGACAAATTGCCGCAAACTTGAAGTGCTCCACAAACAATGTCAATTATACCACAGATCATAAGACTGAGTCAGATAAATTTGAAAATAGGAAAGAAACAGGCACAAAACCTAAACTCAATGATACAGATGTTAACTACCTTCATTTTTGTAGCCTTCGGGACAAAAGAAAGACTGCTACAGATCTCAAACATGAGATAAACAATCATGTACCAGATGACAGAAAAGTGCCCAGATCTACAGTATCAAGAAGACTCAACAAGAATGGGATATTTGATTGTGTAACAGTTTAAAACGTTCACTTCAATCTCCAAAAAATTGTCAACAAACAGAAATGTATTAAAAGGTACAAAACTGAACTGTTGATGGTTGGAAAATGGTGTTATGGATATTTGAGTCCAAGTTTGAAATATCTAGTCCAAAGCGTAGGTTATATATCCGGCGGAATAATGATGAAATATTCTTACCTCAATGCATAACACCTACCGTGAAACACGGGGGACGTAATGTAATGTTTTGGGGGTGTTTTTGTACTGTGATGACAGGAAATATTTGCAAAATAGATGGAATAATGAAACAGTGCAAGTACCATCAGATGCTGACCCATCATGGTATACCTAGTGGTTTGTGTATTACTGGTAAAGAGTTCTATTACCAAGAATATTATGACCTCAAACACACATCCAATCTATAATAAAATTACTAAGCTAAAAAAGAAACTGGTGCAGTCATTCAAATGATGCAATGGCCCCAACAAAGAACTGAGCTCAACCTAATTGAGCAGATGTGGAATTTGATAAATTAAAAACTTTACAAATCAAAAGTTACTTCCAACAACATTTTACAGGAGTGTATTAGAGACATTTGGAGCAAAATATTAAAGAATACTTTGATAAAATATGTTACAACAATGCCTAAAATACTTTCTGTAGTTATTAAAGAAAAAAAGGAGATACAAAATATTAACTTTTTGCTGAACCCAATCACTTCCGCTGAGTTTTTGTTGTACTAAATGTGAAGATTAACATTTTGATGTTTCATCTGTGACTCACCTTCCATTGTTCTTTGAACGTAGCCTGAAATCTGATTTTTTACTTTGTCCTAATACTTTTGCACGACAATAATGTAACAGAAAGAAAACAATACTAAAATAGAAATCATAATACAGTAAAATTCTAGAACTAATTTTATTGTTTTAATATGTTTATTTTTAAAAACGACAAGCTTTATTTGTATAAAAATTCAAAAGAAGTTCTTCAAAGTACAGGTGTGAATTTCTAAATAACTAGAAAGTGAATCAATGAAGAACTAGAATAAGTCATTCCTTATTATTGTATTAAATGTTACAATAAAGAAGTGTTTTATAGAAAAAATACGACCTTTCGATGACTGGTGCGACCATCAAATACACAAGTCTTAACGCCAAAGAAGGTTTTAGTATTTAAATCAACAATCTAACAATATATTTAATTTTTAAAGTTGATAGTGGTTACTTATGCATGTGCACATTAATTCGCGTGAATTTACGGATTATTTATTTGTGACTGAACGGAAAAAAACAGACAAAACGTGAACAAATGTGACAATTTAGACAGTAACGTCATTACGTCCTAAACTTTTCCCTCAAACCCTTTGTCACGAGGCAATACAACTTACTGCAGAAATTATTTCACAAGACTCCAAAAGAAGAAAAGCAATATAAAACAGGAACGTCAAATCGAACTGTTAGAACTTAGCTTTCAGTTCAGAGATTCGTACTTCCCTCAGTTACACGGGAGTGCCATAGGAAATCCATTATCAGATACTGTAGGCATACTTTTCTTACATTCCATAGAACAACATGCTATAGTCACTTCCTTATACATACTTGTATTTTGGTTAAGGTGTGTAGATGGCGTTTTTTCACAAGATGAACAAATATAATTCCTTCAACACGTAAACAACCTACACAAAGACGTACAATTAACAGAAGACAATCCAAATAGCTACACAATATTTATTTAAATGTTAACATCACACGAACCTCCAGACTTCGCCACTATAATACATAAAAACAACGCATACAGCTGTAATTATATTAATTGATTTTCTTATCATGTAAACCACCAATAGCTTATCACTGAAGTTCTTCCTAAATTTAGCATATCTTATATGAACCACAGAAACCATCGAAGAAATTTCACACTTAAATCAATGTTTTATTAACATATATCAATCAACTACTATAGTAGTTATACAAACTGTTAAAGAATTTGAAAAATACGAGCAAGAAACGTTTGCTTTTTTACAGTTAAGCACAAAACTTCACAAAGTGTAATCTGTGCTGTACCTATTACAAGTATCTAAAACAAGTTTTTAGCGCTGAGCCACTGGAGGTATATTTCTGTTTAACGTCAGTGATTATGTTTCGATATCACATTGCTTCGTTTTCAATTAAAATGAAGGAAGATATATAGAGGCAAAAGAAATACCAGACACTATAAAGACAAGCCCATGTCGTGAATCCGCCTCTGCAGTTAACTACAATTATATTAATGTCAACAATGCCAGTTTGAATGTTTTCCCAGTTCCACAAAAAAATTAACTCAGAAAATCAAATGTTTATGTATAGTCACTAAAAATTAAATATATATATATTTGGGTCACGTTCTCTTACAACAGCTTTCAACCACACCTAAGAGAATTGTCAGGTTAGGAACACCCTGGGAATGAGATATAGCCGCCCATAATTTTTAATTACTGATCAGAAGTAAAGTATTCAACCAGCTTCCACTTCCACAAGAACTTTGTTTAGCTCTTTAAATCGAATAACTGGATTAACTTTCACTTTCATAACAAGTCTATGCCTAAAAATTAAGAAACGTGTTCAGCAGTGTCATGCCCGGAACCCCGAGCTTTGCGATCCGCAGAAGACTGTCATTGCAATCACTAGGCTATTCCAGGTCCATATTTAATAATTATCAATACAAGCTGACAGAAGGGTTTCTCCTATCTACATATAAATATGTATTCCTGCAAAATATATTCAATAGTTCTTTTCTCTTATCCCATAATAAGTTTAAGAGTGATTATTATAATGTGTTATAGCAGAAAAAAACAAAGATTAAATATAGATAACCAGAGCATTAAACTTTCTCTTTGTTTTTAAAGATAAGCTAAACCGTCTGGATTTGTAAAGAGTCTTGCTTGCTTGTTGTTGAATGAATTACTCTGGGTAAGAGCGATTTCTAATGTGGTTGAAAACTAAAATAAATCCAAGTTAAACCTATCAAAGTAGCTACACCGTTGAACAATTCATCCATTATACTGCAACAAGTTTTATTAGCTTCTCATATGAGAGAAGGAATTCAATAAATAGATATTTTAAAACTCAGTTTTATCGATTTGACTTTGGTTTGGTTTGAATTTCGCACAAAATTACGCGAGCGTTATCTGCACTAGCCGTCCCTAATTTAGCAGCGTAAAACTAGAGTGAAGGCAGATAGTCATTACTACCCACCGCCAACTCTTGTGCCACTCTTTTACCAACGAATAGTAGGACTGACCGCAACATTATAACACCAACACGACTGAAAGAGCGCGCATGTTTGGTGTGAAGAGGATTCGAACCCGTGACCCTCAGATTATGAGTCGAGTGCCTTAACCACCTTGCCATGCCGGGCCCGTGACTTAGGTCACAGATAAGTTTAACTTGTAAATATCTAAATGCTTTCTAGCAACGTACTTAGTTTGAGCTTTAGTTGTTTGTTTTGAAATTTCACGCAAAGTTACGCGACGACCACTTGATCTGGCCACATCTTTAGAAGTGATAGACTAGAGAAAAGACACTTAGCCAGCATCCCCAACTGCCAACTGTTGGATTACTTTTTTTTTGTAGCAAAAATTGGATTGGCCGCCCCTAGAAATAAAAGGGTGAATATGTTTGGTAACGAGATTCGAATTCTCCGACTGTAGTTTGTTAGTCAACCTTCACAAGGCCATAGGTGTAAGTAAAGGTTATATGACGTTTCGTTTCTGAATCAAACAACAATATCAGTGCTCATAACCAAAGATTAACAACTGACAAAACGATAAGAAACCATTATCAGACTAAAGAGGAACCTGTGCTCTTTAGAAAACATGTTATTTCTAACCATTTGTTTTTAGAAATAAATACCATAGTTACTTTTAATAGCTTTCAACAACAATTATTATTTTATTGTGTCATATTAACTACAGCATATAAAATGTGCTAACGATGAATATGCACTTACGCGCTTCATGTTCCCCACTGGTTGATATTTACATGTAGTAAACTTCTCCTTCCTACTAACAAGAAAATCAGTTCGACACATCAAATTACTTCACATTCTAATTCGTTAGTTAAAGCCAGGTGTGCAAGATTAGTGATATAACTGGACTCTTCATTCTCCATCACTTGACACTTTGTAACAGCTAGTAACCCCAAATAAAGAAATGAAATTGCAAAGAAGCATCCCAGGTTATTTTCAAAAAGTATTGTTGTCCCATTATGTTGGCCAGCTAATTTTGTTTATTGTTAATCACAAAGCTACGCCAGGGCTACCTGTGCCATGACGATCACGGGTATCTAAACCCAATTTTTAGCGTCGTAATCTTGGAGACTTACCGATGATCCGCTGGTGGTGACAGTGAGGAGCACTGGAATAGTTAAACATTTCTAACATGAATAATGTTTTGATTTTCGTTGTTTTCTTTCTTTCACAGTGATTTACTCTGAAATTAAAAAATACACACATTAAAATGTGCAAAATTTTAAAGGGAAGTTGCTATCTGGTCATACCATGAGTACTTCAACCACGGAAAACTGGGTGCTATGAATTGATGTTTGCTGGGTGTTGTTTTAGCGTAAAAAACTACAGGATTAACCATCAATTTTCTGAACATAATGAAGATTCGAATCCCAGAGTTTAGTGTTGTAAGTCCGTGAACTTAGCGCTGACCCACCGTTGGACAAAAATGTCATATCCTTAGAAGAATCAACTACACTATTCTACTAGAATCAACCAAATATCCTAATTCCAGTGGTTTAATTCGATATATTTCGACATGGAAAACTTTCTCGAGTGCGTAATTTAATAATTTCATCCGATCTTAATATTTATATGACCTAATCAAGTCAGCAACTAAGTTCTATTTCCTACAAGCTGACTGAGAAACTAAATGTGTGGCATATTTTCCTGTGCCTTATCACAGACGTCTCAATGGTGAAGAGATGTGAAAGGATATACCAAAGCTGTTCTCGTCGGGTTTCGAAACTTGTGTACGAAGTTTGTTATTTTGTATACCGGCAAGTTCTAAAGAAAACGTTCTAGCTTACAAAGACGATACTCCTACAGTAAAAAGTCCACTTAACAGCTCTTAAAACTGTTCTTCTTTACGTGGTTCCCACGGCCGTGTCCTCCTGTCAACAGATATTGTAAGTGACTATAGAGATAGCACAGGCACTTATTCTGTACTCCCAATCAGAAAGTGTTTACAGAAGTCGTGGCCTTGCTGAACGTGGGTCCAACGTTTGATGACTCGATGCATGCTCTTCTGTTTCAAGCATTCGGTTAGATTACATAAACAAAGGTCCCTAACCGTGAACGATCTCTCAGCAACCACTTTGGATATTATACGTGGAATTAAAGGTCTGTTAAAATGCAGATCAAGTAGATGAAAGCAATGGAAATGAAAAGGCGCGAAACAAAGTATAGAAAAATACGAAACCAACGTCTGCAGATAACCTCATAATTAAGGATGAAGGCGATTAAAAGGAAATGGCTTTCTCGTTAAGACAACTGATTACGAGTTCTCAGCTTCAAAACAAACATTTTTAATTCATGCTCACTTTTACGTTTTGATCACAAGTATGTTTACGTTCTGGGACAAAATCTCATAAGTTTAATTTGTAAACTTAATTTTTGATTGGTTGTCCAATTGTTGAACGCACATGAATCAAAAGGATAATCGAATTACACACGTAGATCAGTAGGAACTTCAATGAATGCCGTATTCGAAGAATATTCCTTCTCTTATTTTATTCTAATGCGAATGATACTCTCTGGCGGCTCAACGATTCCAATGAAAGCCTGTAACACTAGAGTTCAAACTTCGATCTGTTGTGCAGTTTCGAACTAACACAAAAACCTTAATGACTTACAAGTTTTTATAAAGAAACTGAAAAATTATCAGCACATCATAATAACGTTACTCATAATTATATTTTACATCAACTTTGAACATTCAGTTTCATTTAGTGGCGATATATTTTGGTTCCACTGTGACTATAAAAATTAATCTGTTTGTCTGGGACAAAATCTCATAAGTTTAATTTATAAACTTAATTTTTGATTGGTTGTCCAATTGTTGAACGCACACGAATCAAAAGGATAATCGAATTACACTCGTAGATCTGTAGGAACTTCATTGAAGAATATTCCTTTTTTCATTTTATTCTAATGCGAATGATACTCTCTGGCGGCTGTTAATGATACTTTTCTAGTAACCTAAATTAATTTAGACGTGTAAATAATGTCATGTTTATTTTTGTTTGTTTCTAGTTAAGCACAAAGATGCATTCTGGGGTACATGTACTGTGCCAACCACGAGTATCGAAAAAAGGGTTCTAGTAGTGTAAATCCGCAGACATACCAGTAACCCAGAAATGCTAAGACATAGCGACTAATTCATTATATTATACAGACGAGTAACTACAATCATATATATTAACCATGTATCTGCCTATACAAGTGTTTTACACAATACAAATATTAGATTTTTTACAAGAGTTTCTAATTCATACAGATAAGTTGTTGCTCACAATATACATCAAATTTTACGACTGAATTTAATTTAATTACATACCCAGTGTAAGTATTCGATAATTAGCTAAGTATGATTCTACTAATTGGCCGCCAGTTGCTCCAATTCAAAATATCTCCACGTAAGCCCTATATTATGCACAAACAAATTTACGCTATTACTCACACAATTCAGAAGGAAACCCTTAGGGAAAAGATTAATACGACGAGTGGAGTTTCTGAAGACGTTGTCTGTGGAACAAAAAGTGTATGCTTTATTCATGACTAAGTGTTGGAGCCAATATGAAACAATCTTATCACCTGAAACATGACTTTCCAAATTCATTTAACACCGTGCATCGATGGGCAGACGTAACCTACTTCCATAATAACAGTCATGCTTGTGCGTAGACAGTCGCAGTGGTGGTCCTATCCCGAAGGTGATGTAACCGGATGTTGCGACCCTGTGCGGGCGTGGTCACACGAGGTCTGCCAAATCGTGGACGGTCACAAGTTGATCCATGTTGTTGGTGACGATTCCATAGTCTTGTGATGATGCTTGGGTGGACATTCACAGTTCTGGCAACATCTGATCGAGATTCGCTTGCTTCCAAGCTACCAATGGCGTTGTTGCGTTGTGCTTCAGACAGTCTTGGCGTAATTTTATTGCGTGTCGGTGGCTTAACACTGAGCTATGGAAACCGAGAACCCGTCACTTTTATAGGGATTTTGCACATGTTGCACTTGCAGAACATGCGGATCTCGCAAACAAATTTATTGGACACGAATGCGTTTTGGCGAAAAATCCGATGTTTTCCCCCGTTTTCAAAGTGCCCAACTTTTATTGTCATTTTGGTCTGACTATCAGTGCCTTAACACGTGTAACATCACATACTCTGGGCTTGTAACGTTATTACATATATTTCTCTTTAAAATAACAAAAATATCTCTTTTGTGTTTCTTGTTTTGAAGAGTATATAATACTCTAAGGACATAAACTAACTGACTGTACAATAATTTGAAAATTGAACATCCGTTGTCCTCGGAAAATAAATTTATTGGCAGAATATCAATTGTTAAATATCTCATATCCTGAGGATGGTTGCGCGTGGCCTATGGTTACCGTGTCAAACTGTACATTTGAAGTTCCTAATTTGCGTGTGTTTGCCGCGAAATCAAACTCTTCACTTTAGGGCCGTTAGTGCGTTATAAGAGTGACGGTCAAATACCACTATTACCATAACCCAAAGTTAAAACTAGGTGGTGTTGACTAGTTTACATTCCCTCCGCCCCCCGCTAGTACAGCGGTATGTCTCCTGATTTACAACGCTAAAATCAGAGGTTCGATTCTTCTCGGTAGGCTAATCAGATAGCCCTATGTGGCTTTGCTATAAGAAAAACACACACAGAGATGCATTCCCTCTATGGTATTGGTTTCAAATTAGAGAGGAAAAGCGCAAATAGCACTCGAACAGTTTTGCGCGGCCCTGAATGGCTAGGTGGTTAGGGCGCTCGACTCGTACTCTGACGGTCGCGAATTCGAGTCACAGTCACACCAAAAATGCTTGCCCTTTCAGTTGTGGGGGCGTTATAAAGTTGAGGACAATTTCACTATTCGCTGGTAAAAAAGTAGTACAAGAGTTGGCGGTGGGTAGTGATAACTAGTTGCCTTCCTTTTGGGATTACACTGATAAATTAAGGACGGTCAGCGCAAATAGCTTTCGTGTAACTTTGCGCGAAATTGAAAAACAAACAAACAAACCATTCATTCACATTTACATCGTTTATTGCCGGGGCCGGCATGGCCAAGCGCGTAAGGCGTGCGGCGATTCGTAATCCAAGGGTCTCGGGTTCGCGCCCGCCAAACATGCTCGCCCTCCCAGCCGTGGGGGCGTTATAATATGACGGTCAATCCCACTATTCGTTGGTAAAAGAGTAGACCAAAAGTTGGTGGTGGGTGGTGATGACTAGCTGCCTTCCCTCTAGTTTTACACTGCTAAATTAGGGACGGCTAGCACAGATAGTAGCTTTGTGCGAAATTCCAAAACAAACAAACAATCGTTCATTGCCAAACGAGTGACTTTGTGTTATTTTTAACAATAATTTATTTTCGATATAAATAAAAGGTACGATTTATAAACGATTCTAAAAAAAAACTCATAATATCGAACAACAGAAAGGAAAAGTTATTGAATCCAATTTAGACGTCAACGGTTTTGTTGCGAATATAATGTTCTTTTCCCTACTCCTAACTCTAACTCATTCGAGATGAAAGGTGAAATAAAAAACTTCGCTCTTCATTTTGTTCACTATAAGTTTCCTTAGTTCTTTATATAAACACCAAAATCAAGTTTCTAATATTTAGACTTGTCTTCACTAAATTATAAATGTTTGTTTTGAATTTTGCGCAAAGCTACACGAGGGCTATCTGCGTTACCCGACCCTAATTTAACAGTGTAAGACCAAAGGGTGGCGACTAGTCACCACCACCCACCGCCAACTCTTGGGCTACTCTTTTACCAAGGAATTGTGAGATTAACTGTATCATTATAACGCCCCCACGGCTGAAAAAGCGAGTATGTTTGGTGTGACTGAGATTTGATCCCGTGACCCTCGGATTACGAGTTGAGTGCTTTAACTACCTGGCTATGCCGGACCTATCATAAAATGTAATATTTGCCCTTCTTTTCTTCACATTATGTATGTCTGTACATACTTTATTTTAATTCACTGACTGATTACGTCACATCAAACCTCAATTGCCACAGCTATATTTTAAAGTTTTAAACACTTCGAAGCAAAGTTCAGTTTGAGTGATATTCAACGGATGAAGCCACTTCTTTTTGCTATATTATTTACAGCCGATACACTGATAAATATATATAACATTACCTTCATCACTTCAGATAGATGGATGTTGATGAAGCAAGCGGTTACATAATATTGAAATGCCACACTTACGTTCAAGATACAATTCTTCAAGAATCAGTTAATTCTACACCCCTTTCACGAAGATTAATTATACAGGTACATAAGTATATATATATTTTAAGAAATTGTGATTACCTCAAAAAGGGGGTGAAAATGGGGTTGCCAAACGATGGTGAGAATCGTTCCAAATTATTGATCAATACGCTTTGTTTGTTTGTGTAAGGTCGCTGAACCTGATATGTGGTTATCCCTTTAGGACAAGATGATTACGGATTTAGATTACAGATCAAAATCACTGTTATTACTACCGAATAAAAATTACGAAAGCGTATAATTTATACGAATAAACTCAATACATAAAATCGCTCATGAACTTTTCCTCTCGAACATACCACAACTTAAAAACCCAGTGTCGTATTGGTAAATTTAACTTCAAGAGATGCATAGTTAAACTACAGCGTTATGGAGAAATATCTTAGATATAAGTCGCAAATATCCATAATTTAGCGCTGTAGACCAGAGATAGTGTGGACGATCAATCAGCAGCGCCCACCGCATATGCGGCTCTTCTTAACAGAACAAAGAGAGATTGACTTATCCGCTTATAACACAAATACAGAGCTGATTCTGCCGAGCAAATGTTGAGCCTTTCAATATTAGTCTGAAATACCAATCAGAAATTGACCACACAAAGCGCATGCGCTGCCAGTGTTACTTTGAGGAATAAGGTGTGTGGGTTACCTGCGAGTCTTGAAACAAAAATTAAATATTACATCATTTTGATATCAACCAACACAGCTACTTACAATACTAGGAAGTTTTATACTAAAACAGTTCAGGATGTCTAAAAAGATATATTAACAAGTTTAGTATGATAGCTAAAACATTGGTTAACATAATTTTTGGACGTTGTGCTTTTGGTGTACAGATTGGTTTGGTTTGTTTTGAACTTCGCTCAAAATTACACTAGGGCTATCTGAGCTAGTCGTTCATAATTTAGCAGTGATATACTAGAAAGAAGACAACTAGTCGACATCACCCACCGCCAACTCTTGAGCTGCTCTTTTCCCGACGAATAAGGGAATTGACCGTCACATTAAATCGCCCCCAGAAACAGGAACTTGAACTTAATACTGAAAGAAACTCGCACGTGAAAAATAAGTTCTTTCTATAAGTGCCAAGAAATGGATTTTAAAGAGCTAAACTGAAGAGTTAAACACATAGATATATAGAGAGAGAGATGTGGAAAACTGTAAATGTTCTCTTATCACACAAAGATAATCTCAATGACTGGCTCCATCTCATGCAAAACGTTATAAATCAAATTATTCTCTTAACTAAATTTATCTTCAAGAACAGTATTTTAGTCCATCAAGATATAAATTCCCAAATAAACCTTGAATATAATATGACTAAGATAATTAGCCCCCCAGTGGCTCAGCAGTATGCCTGCGGACTTACAACACTAAAAACCGGATTTCGACACCCGTGGTGGGCAGAGCACAGATAGCCCATTGTGTAGCTTTGTGCTTAATTCAAAACAATAACAACAAGTAAGATAATTCCAATTGTAAAGAACAAGCTCGCCATCGGTAAGTCAGCAGGCTTAAAACGCTAAAAATCAGGTTCGGTACCCGTATTGGAGGAAGCATCAATAGCTAATTGTGTGTTTTATAATGAAAAAAAAACCGCAACATAAGAAAATGTGAAATTAATATCTTGAGAAACACTCGACTGTAGTTACTTTTCATTTTATTTTATCAAGTTCCCTGATATTAATTTATATTATCCTTTTAAATTTACTTTTTAAACTACACTAAAAGTTAGCAAATGCTTGACTTTCCAAGTTCCAGCCTCTTTTTTTTTTATATAGATCTTTGTTCTTATTACTTAAAGCCATAAGTGCAAGTCACATGATTAAATAGGGCGAGGGATGGTCCTGTGATAAAGCTCTGGATTTCGGAGCTGATAGTCTGGCTTCCATTCCATGTGGTACGACAAAATATTCTTTTCACTTTAATCTCTAAGTGAATTATAAGAGTCACAGTCATTTTATTATCGCGGATGATGGGTGGTAGAGTCCTGCTGCCTTCCCTATCGTCAGTAGTTCAATAGAAGTGGACTGTGACAGACAGTTTTGGTAGCTTTGTCATAAATACAACCATGCAATTAAACAGTTAAGGATTTATTAAACGATATCCCTAGTTTCCACCACTCGACAGTTACCTGTGTGATGTAAAGGAGACTGAGGATCGTTCCAAAATATTTCCCATACTCTCTCAAATTAATACTACCTTTCTCAGCTTTGTTTCCCTGGCTTTTAATGATAAAAAAGTCGACTAGTTTTCAAGACATAGTTACTTGTTTAGTATAAATATCGTGTGTGAAAGTATACTTAAACATCACAACATTACGTCTATATCACGGTCTTCAAAACACTCTCTGAAGTTTTCACTTCTACCCAGTCTTTTACAAAATAATAATAATTTATTTCCACAATCAAAATCTCAGCGTTTCATATTACCTCCACCAACTTGATCAATAAATCAAACTACTGATAATTTTCATTGTTAATTTGATTTTTTTTTAATTCGTGTGTGTGGAATCTCTCTAGATTCTATAAATATTTTTCGATATTGTTCAAACAGATAAATAAACACGCAAATGACAAATCTCGGGTGATTTATAAACTGTAACTTTAATATTGGATATACCATCTACTTTATTTATACATAAAGCTATAAAGTGATATTGATATTATTTTGTTTAATACTACTCCATGCGACTATAATATTTTTCTCGCAGCTAATCTTAACCTCTCATATTTCGATAGAAGAACTTAGACAGTCGAAATCTTTTCACTGTCGTTATAACAAAATTTATTGGCCTTTATGTATGTGTGACGACCTTGCTCAATCGGCCATCACTAAATGTAAATCATATCTTGTACCGTCCTTGTTCCACCATCATCTATTGTGTGGTGTCGTTAGGATATACACGAACCAAGCCGAGAAATGATTACGTGAATCAAGCAGCGTGTGCAAACGTGAGAGTAAGAGTTTCTAAATTAACCTTATAAGAAGAAATATCTAAGAAAGTAAAATACAAAAGAATAGTGAGTTGTTTTTTAAACACGTTTAATTCTTACTTTTATCATTTTCGTTAAAATACATAAATAATTGTATATGCATTGAATAAAATTTTCGTTCTTTCCATTCTTTTTAGTCTCTGTACCCTTGTTTCATTTATACATTTCTGTTCCCTTCTATTTAGTCCCTGTACTCTTTTTTATTCATATGTATAACTGCTGTGTGTGTTATGGCGCGACTTTGAGTATGGGCTCGTAAAACCAAATCTGTGGAGTGGCTCGATGAGGGTTTGTCTCGACCTTGAAAAGTCTGGCTCGCCCACTTGTAGAATTAACCAATCATCTGTTTAAATCAATAATTAGCCAATCGTTTATTGCCATCTGAAACTCATACTAACCTTTCGTGCGTGTTAATAAAAAGAATAATATTCTAGCAATGAAAAGTGTCACAAAAAATTGATTGGCTAAGTAGAATTACACAACGCGAAAATGAAAAAAAATATATTTTGATATACTAAAATTACCGAAGCTCGTGCATTTGATAAAATATTTGTTATATATTAACAATTTGAAAGAAGAAAAAATCACTGCAATCACAAACAATGGTCGGTGAAAAAATGGGGTGTGTATAAGGAGACAACACCCTCCACACATATACATTTACAATGGTAATTCATTCTTTTAATATATTAGATTATGTTGTAATTTTTAAGCTAAATTACAATAGCAATATTTTTTGTGGGTGAAAGACGAAATTTGGAACAGTAATTAGCGGCTTTTGAACTTAAAGTTTAAACTTCATCTCTTCCGTAATCAAGAGAGAATGTAACTCATCTCCCCCCCACCTCTACACTTGTTTTAACGAATTATTTTTAAACTTGCATTTACAAATTCACGCTATATTTTAAAGTCCGTGTATGAAATTTTAACTCGTATTTTTATGACATTGCATCATATTAAACAGATAAAAATAAACTTTTTAATGTTTGATCTTTAACATTGTTATCTTTGCTCGAAATGGCTAGGTGGTTAAAGGCGCTCAACTCGTAATCCGTGAGACGCGGTTTGAAATCCCGTCACACCAAACATCCTCACCCTTTCAGCCGTGGGGTCGTTATATAGTAACGATCAATCCCACTATTCGTTGATAAAAGAGTAGCCCAAGAGTTGGCAGTGGGTGGTAATGACTAAATGGATTACCTCTAGTTTTACACTGCTAAATTAGGGACGGCTAACGCAAATAGCCCTCGTGTTCCGTGGCGTAGCAACTATTTTTGCCGCCCGGGGCGGTCGTAAGATTTGCCCCTCTCCGCTGGCCGTTGATAATCCGTTAACTTTCAAAATTCCAGAAAGTCCTCAAAATATTTATTTTCATTTTAGTATAAAATTTCAGATTTTTGTTAGCTTTTGATTATTTTAATTTTTTTCTATTTTTACCCCCTCAAAATGCCGCCCCCTGGCACGTGCCGCCCGGGGCGGACCGCCCCACCAGCCCCCCCTTTGCTACGCCACTGCTCGTGTTCCTTTGCGAGAAAGTAAAAAAACAAACATTGTTCTTCGATGGGGTGGCGGTACGTTTACGGTCTTACAACAATGAATTCCCCGAAGTGAACATAACAGGCGTGGCTTACCTTTAGAATATACAGATCTTTAAGTTGTTGTTTTTTTCACTGAAAAAGTTACAATCATTGTAAATGTAGGCTGTTGTTGTTTTGAATTAAGCAGAAAGCTACTCAATGGGCTATCTGTGCTCTGCCCACCACGAGTATCAAAACCCGGTTTTTAGCGTTGTAAGTCCGCAGACATACCACTGAGCCACTGGGGGGCGTAAATATAGGCATTAGACATTTATGTAAATATCCATTGTGCATATACATAGTAAATGAATATTTTCCTTTTCGAAATTTTGTAATTTAACAGAATCACACAATCTAAACCCACAGGTGTTTACTCTTTCAATTTGATAACTAAGAAAACGCTCTGGAATGTGTTTCAAAAGGTTCAACTCCAGCAACTGTCAGTAGGTTGCTCTTCAACAATATGAACTACCACATTCCTCCTTCCATGAAGATGGGAACGTCTTGCCCTAATTTAAAGATTGGTGGATAACATCTGGCCGGGTTTAATTTTTTAAAATACAATTTCATGCATGTCTCTGGATCGAACCAGGCATTTTTCGTTCGTCATTCGAGAGGTCTATCAATTAAAGAAAAGGGATAACTGCTGCTACTTACATTCTAATAATTCATATTGATGTAACGATATGTACTTCTAAAGCATAAAGCAATGTTGAATATTTTCAAGTGGATGTTAATTAGTGATCATAAGAATACAGAATCACAGTTTTTTGTTAGTGTTTTTTTTACAAGCAGCAAAAGCTAAATATAATTTTTTGCGCCCATATCCACTTGTCTCAGCTGTACGAATGTGTACAGCTCTCTCTCTCTTTCTGTGTGTGGGTCTGCTCCTTATGCACGCACGGCCATATCTTTAAAACCACAAACTCCCGTCTGCATATACATACAACTTTGTGGGGGATTTGTTTTAATTTTGTGCAAAGCTACAAGGGAGCTATCTGTGCTAGCCGTCCCTAATTTAACAGTGTAAGGCTAGAAGTCATCACCACCCACCGCCAACTCTTAAGCTACTCTTTTAGTGACGAATAGTGTGATTGACTGAAAATTATAACACCCCTACGGCTGAAAGGGCGAGCATGTTTAGTGTGCGGAGGATTCGAACTCGCAACTTTTGGATTAAGAGTTGAACAACTTAACCACTTGGCCATGCCTAGCCTGTGCCTGTGTGGGGAGTAGTATGGGCTACGTAGATGCGGCCTTAGAGACCGAAAGTGAAAGTGACCAATGTACCAATTTTTGACAAACCGGACGACCAATTAATCTCAGACTGAAAAGGCCAGTTTTTTGTTTGTCATTATGTGTGATAAAAAGGAATTTTATAAAAGAAAATAATTTTTCCAATTTTCTCCTTACAGCAGAAAAAACTGTGTACAAAAACAAAGAGAGATTTACAGTAGATATATAAATTAGCATGTAAATAAAGAACCAGATCAGTTAAACTATTTTCGTAGAATTAGCTGAATTTTTAATTTAAGGGGTGGGACGTTCCAGCTTTTGTAATTCTTGGAACTACCGTTTCTATATTCTGAGGTAATAAATATAACGGCCATAATTATACATCAAACCTTCAATTATCATGGTTAAAATCTTCTGGACAGATAAGCGAAGCCGGTCTCAGACTACACATCTTACTGACTTTCCACATACCCTCCACTGCACGTGGTATTCGGTTTTCAATATCAAGCCAAAGTCACAAACGTGCCGAAGATGTATCGTGGAACTTTAGAGATATAAATGGAACTGTTGTGCTCCCAATGCATTCGACTATCTCTTCTCGTGAAATGAGCACTTGATCTCGAGATGTTGCTGGAAATCTTAGAGGCTTTAGATTTTTGTTTCTTATCATTTTAATGGAGTATGAACAATTTTACTGCAATGGCTTTTGTAGGTAATATAGTTATAATCAGTAAATTACGGATCAAGGACCTTGTTTTGAATTGATTTGAATGCATGTTTTGAGAGTCCGACAAGTGATAAACGTTCGATAGGTGAATTTTTCCACTTTCATCGAGAACAGTTGATGCAACCTTTCTCGAAACGATATGTTATTTGCTGCCTCTGTTGCGTTTAACAATATCACTACACGAACACTCTTCCTCAAAAAAAAACTGTTGTGATATTCATATCCAACAGAAATTTATCATTAGCGGAACTGCTCTGTCTAAAGGTCAGGAATAGACGATGAAAATAAAATAAGAAAAGATGCTAAACATGTCGCCCGTGACGCTAAGGCTAAAACCTGCAGCGAAACGCCATTTCTTTAGCCATTCGAAGAAAGTGTAGACAGTTTTTTTTAATGGCTCAGTTACAAAACAGTTACAAACTTATAAATTAGTCTTTTAATATTAATAAGCCTCAAAAATATTTTCAGCTTGGTTTCCTACGTACATATACGGGACTCTCTTTTCCATATAACATTTATATTTTGTAGGATACTTGTAGAAATCTTCAAACTATTTTATATTTAATGATAATATAGATGGCATATCGTTTTTCCACCATAATCGTATTATCCTTTAATATTATTATTTACTTTGTGCCGCCCCCCTAAAATCCGGTGTTTGATTCCTCCGGTGGACAGAGCAGATGGCCCCATTAAGATTTTGCTCCAAGAAAAACAAACTTTATTTTATATAGGTCAAAAGGATTAGCAACATTTTTAATAACAAAGCTTGGCTTGATGGTCATTTGATGATATAAAAAAAGGAAATGAAACGTGACTTACATTCGTAAGTTTTATATCGTGCATATTCTTATTTTAATCGGAACACACAAACACACTCGTACATTAGCAACAGCGACGAGAACTTGTATTTTCACCTATGTTAGAACGTATACTTTTAAGCGTATTAATGATATGCATATATAGCGCGTGGTCCCCACAGATTGAGAGATTGATGGATACAGTTATCCGCTATAGAAAATGTAATTGTTTTCCCGAGAGAACTGACTCTTCTGAACCGACATATCTATAAACTCTAACGCAAATCCATCTGGACAATAGGCGCGTGCAAATTGAGAAAAGTTCTGTACATAAGCTTCCTAATTTACATACACATACTACATCACTCTAAAGATCTGAAAGACAACAAAATCTATTTAACATACCGATCAATACTCCAAATCTAAAGCACTGAATTTATTTGAATATATTAACGGAAACAAAAGAGCACGCCATACACGTACACGACGTTCAGAAATACGCAGAAACTACGTATGCCCTCCCCCACACAAGTAACTAAAGCTATATCCGTACCTTTGTGTGTGTGTGTGCGCGTGTGTTCACGTAACTTGTTTTATTCTTCCCCTCAACCTTCAAAATTTAAAGGCTCTATTTTTTCACCTTTCTCTGCATACACAGATTCAAAGGCAATGACCATCTGGAACACCATAATCTATTTAACCAAGAACGTGTAACAGTTGGTAGGCAAACAGTCACTCGTATATAGTCCTACCTGTGGACAGAAACGGACATTGGTCGTAGATGTATAGTATATACATTAAAACACAAAGCTGGTTTCTGTTTCGGTCTCTTTAAAAGTTTATGATAAAACATTCCATACTTCTGAGTCTTACAGATAAGACCACACAAGAACCGTATTAACTGTTAGATACCGTACAGATAAGACCACACAAGAACCATATTAACCTTTCGATCAGTGTTTCATAACCTGGGTTCATTCGAACCCTATGACTTCAGTGAGTCAGTCTCAGGGGTTCGGTGAAGGTCAAGACACACACGCTGTGTGTGTGTCCATTCCGTTCACCCCACTCATATGATTCGTTACGTCATGCACCACTCGGCCATCATTGGCGGCGGCTGATCACTTAACATCACTTGGCCTTAAAATCTGTGATGCAGGGAACTTCGTGCGCTTAGCAGTCGACTTGTGACTGTAGTAATCATGCGTCATTTGTGATTTTTTTCCTAATCTTTCAATCCCTTCATACTAACTATGTCGAGCAAAAAAAAAGTGGTCAGACAAATACGTACAATATGGATTCACTTGTATAACGGAACATGATGGAAGTCAACGTCATCAATGCATGATTTGGAATGCCAAGTTGAGCAATTCTAATCGTGCACTGGCAAAACTAAGAGAACACTCCCTAAAGTTGCATAGAGATGGGAAATACAAGAACACAACGCTTGCTGAATTCAAGGTAAAGAGAGCAAGATTCGATGAAAAGGCTACTTTGCCTATTCTCGGCTTTGTACCCATCAACAAACCGATCCTCATAGCATCGTACGAAGTTGGGTACTTGATCGCAAAGCAGGGAAAACCACACACCATTGGTAAATCACTCGTCAAACCAACTGCGTTGAAGATGGCGAATATCATGCTGGGGAAAGCTGCTGAAAATAAGTTATCCCAAATTCCTCTTCCATATGACACCATCAGCAGCAGAATAGATGACATGAGCCATGACATCTTGGCTCAAGTAGTTGCAGATCTGATTTCAAGACCAGCAAAAATCAGCCTTCAACTCGACGAGACCACCGACGTTTCCAATCTAAGCCAGCTTGTTGTATTCGTGCGCTATGTGAAGAACGACGAGATAAAAGAAGATTTTTTAATTTGTAAGTCTCTTACAACAACAACTAAAGCAGCCAACGTGAAGACACTTGTGGATGACTTCTTCAGAGGCAACGATCTTTCGTCGGATATGGTTTCTGCAGTTTGTTCAGACGGAGCTCCAGTCATGCTGAGACGAAACTCTGGTTTTGGTGCGCTGGTGAAAGCCGATGCACCACACATCATTGTAACGCACTATGCTTTGCACAGGCATGCGTTGGCAACAAAAATCTTGCCTTCAAAACTGGCAGAAGTATTAAAAATTGTAGTGGAATGTGTGGACTTTGTGTGAAATAGTGCCCTGAAGCACCACATCTTCAAAGAGCTGTGTGATGAGATGGGCTCTGAATTCGAGGTACCTCTGTACCATTCTAACGTTCGGTGGTTATCCCGGGGAAAGGTGCTAAATCGTGTTTTTGCCATGAGTGTGGAATTAGCCCTGTTTTTTGCGAGAGCAGCAACATTGTCATGCAGATTGCTTCGAAAAATCTGAGTTCATTCTCATTTTGGCGTAAATGGCCGATATCTTCAATGCTCTCAATCAACAGATGCAGGGCGGTGGAGTCAACATCATCGAAGCAGAAGAAAACCTGAAGACTTTTCAAAAAAATCTACCGTTATGGAAACGACGAACAGAGAATGATAATTTCGCAAACTTTCCCCTGCTGGACGACTGTGCAAGTAAGATCGAAGATGTGTCTGAAATCGGAGACATTTCTGTACCTGGGGAACTGAAGCAAGCAACTGCCATGCACTAAGATGAGCTTGCAAAATCTCTCAACGGATACTTTCCCACCAGAGAGTCATATCCAGCATGGGTGTGACAGCCGTTCACGTTTAGTGTTGTGACAACAGATGCCAATGATGAATACCTGGACGAAATCATTGAACTTCAGCAGAGCCAGAACTTTTCAGAACAACAACGCTCTCAACGTTTTGGTGTAACCAAATCATAGTGTACCCTCTTATTGTTCAGAAAGCCCTTGAGATACTCATACCGTTTGTTACAACGTATCTTTGCGAGCAATCCTTTTCGTGGTAGACATAAAAATGAAGAAAATGAACAGACTTTGTTGCGAAAATGACATGAGTGACATTTGCCAAGGTGAAGCCGCGCATTTCTGAACTTGTCTCAGAAAGGCAACAGCAAAAGTCACATCAATTTGCAGTAAATATTCATTGAGTTATGTTTTTGTTTTTGTGTGAAATTCATGATTTGTTGGTTTTGTTCTTTGAATACAGTGATATTGTGTGCAACTAATGCATGGTTCATTTTGTGCACTAATAAAATATCTACTTATGTTTTGAATTTGAAAAAAATCATATTTTATTTTTCCAATTACAAAGGGTTTAGTGAATGCTAGTACGAAACTTTCGTGATTTAGTGTCTTCAACAAGGTTAAAAAACACTGCTTTAGATACTGTACAAACAAGACCACACAAGAACTGTATTAAATTTTGGATACTGTATAGATAAAGATCATACAAGACCCGTATTAAATTTAAAGACGCTGTTCAGATTTCTTTTTAACCGTTTGAGCTTTAAATATTTATAATTTCACTGACTATTTGATATTTATGTACACGAAGTTACTTCTTTGGATAACGTACTGCCAAATACTTATAATGTTTGTAAAAATAAAAAATAGTTTGAGCGTTTTGTTTGTTGAATTTCGTACAAAACTGGTCGAGGACTGTCTGAGTTAGCTGTGCATAACACGGAAGTGATAAAAGGCAGCTTGTCAAAATCACTCACCGCCACCTCTTTAGCTACTCTTTTACAAGGAATGGTGAGTTGACCGTCATATAACTGAAAAGAGCAAGCATGTTTGGTGACGGGATTTAAATATTGCGAGACGAATGTCCTATCTACCAGACCATGCCAGGCTCAATACAAGAAAGTGCCTTGATATTTACATTGAATATTTGAAAACCAACATTACTGTAACAGCAGATGACGTAAACCAACGCCCGATATTGCATGTGGTTACATGACACCTTTATCTTTCAAGATACAAGTTACTATAAATTCAACTTGTACCTGATATATTTCATTGAACAGTTTTCAAACTATAAATATATAAAGTACCATATCAATGAATAAGAATATCACGCACTAGTTTCATCTAATGAAACATAACGTTAGTTGCTCGAGTATTAAACTACACCTCTAATCAAAGGCTACGGCAAATATTGGCGAATTAAGCATAAGTAGAAAATCGATACTTCTTAATATGCATACCATACTCGTGAAACACAAAGACAGGCTTCACAAATCAATAAAGTTTAAGCCATATTTATGTACCGCTAGTACCTCTTTCCCCTTTCCTCTCCGCTTGTCAGATCGGAAATGGGTTGAGATGAGCACGAGCTCACGCGATCAGCACGGCAGGACATATAGTTCGAGCGGAATAACATCACACAATAAACACTGGAACTCAGGAGTCAATATTAAGAGTATTAAACTCGTAATGAAAGAAAAAAAATACGCGTGGATATACGAGTATATATATAGTTTAGATAAACACAAAGAAGTGACAATCATATAAGCCCCTGCACACAATAAAAAACTATTTCAACACTTGCCTTACGAACTTAGTACTTGTACATACGCATACTTATAGATTTGTTTTACATAAAAAGATATAAAAATGTAGGAGTGTAAGTTATTTCAAAATATTAATTACTTATTCAAGATTTATTGTGATAATTATTAGAAGTACTGTTTATACAAATAGTTTTCGTTTGGCTCAGTACACTGTGACCGTTCGGCGCATCTCCAACTAAACGGAATCACGTCTTTTGCTCGTTATAACGTTATGCAAATAACAGAGTGATTGTACCGTTTTCGCCAGCGCTTTTTGTCACAAGCTCTGAGATGCAAATTTACGTGTATGAACATACATACATGCCTATATACACATCTATTTCTTTCTCTATGTGTCTATACACACAGAATACACATAGACACTAGTGCATATATATGAAATTATCAAATGTTCTGTATGTTTTATCGCACATGCATAATGCAAAAATCTTCTAATGACTGAGTACGATAGTCTAACTTTTATGTAATGCATGCGATCTAAAATTTGTACATTAAGAGAAATCCACATAAATGTTTTAATGTTGTTATACACACCATTAGAATGCTGATATATTACTCTGGAATATCGTCACGAAATTATTTCGAGCTAGATATACTTCATACCCGTTCATTCAGCTTACTGAGCCTAAACTTTATTTTGCGTACAAATTACATATCGAATTCGGTACCGTTAACAATAAGAAGGCACATTTGTTGTATAACAAAACGAATAAAACGTGAACTGAATTTTAAGACTAAACGACCGTTCATATTAGTAGAAATATAGATTATTTCCTTTGTGTGTTTGTAAATTTAGCACAAAGCTATTCGAGAGCTATCTGTGCTAGCCGTCCCAAATTTAGCAGTGCAAGACTAGAGGGAAGGCAGCCAGCCATCACCATCCACCGCCAACTCTTGAGCTACACTTTGACCAACGAATAGTTAGATTGACCGTCACATTATAACGCCCCCATGGCTGAAAGGGCGAGCATGTTTGGCGCGACGGGAATTCGAACCCGCGACCCTCGGATTACAAGTCGAACGCCTTAACCCACTTGGCCATGCCGAGCCATTATTTCCTTTATAAGCAAGTGTATAGAATATTGAAATACAATTTCAACAATGTTAAGACTACATATATATTATAGGTATTCAGACTGCTGTATAATAATTTCTTTTAGTACTAATTGCTAATTCTATTTTAAACATGCATACAAATATCTGTATGTAAGTCATCACTTGACAGAAGTATGTCTGTGTGTCTGTCCGCTTACAACTGGGAAACTCGTGAGCCGATTGTCACCATATCCCCCACCAAGGGAGCAATAGATAGGATCAGTGTTTATAATTGTCCCCCACCATATCACCCCTCCTCTCAGGAACATACTTTTTCCTGTACTTTAAACGGGTACGTCAGCTACTATGAAAAACTCACCTTAACATTTCATACACCGAGTGCACAAAATTCTACAACAAAGTTTAAAATAGTTCTAACGCAGTGTCCGAGTATTCAGGTTTAAAGTTTATAATAATTTGATTAGCAGTATATGCACTGTCAGGCCAGCAATTTTAAGAAATCTATAAAGCAAAAAAAAAAATTAAAAATCACAATAAAACCTACGGTTTTAAAAAATCAGCAAAATATAAAGTTAGATTTACACCAAATGCAGGGTATGCAGCTTCAAATATCTTATCTATCCAGTAGCATAGTAGTATTTCTGAGGACTTACAGCACTGGAGTTTCAATACCAGTGGTGAGAAGAGTACAGATAGCCCATTCTGTAGCTTTGTACTTAATTCAAACAAACATCTTAAATATTATACATTTAAATTATGGCCTAGAGTTTTAACTTACTGCACAAAATTTTCAATCAAATATGGAGCCCTAAGAAATGTGTGGTAGACAGACAGCACTGTGACAAACAACCTGTTGTAGACAGACAGCACTGTGACAAACAACCTGTTGTAGACAGACAGCACTGTGACAAACAACCTGTTGTAGACAGACAGCACTGTGACAAACAACCTGTTGTAGACAGACAGCACTGTGACAAACAACCTGTTGCTTCTTTCATGGTGTTAGAAAAATACATCAAGAAGCCTTTACAGTAATGAATAAAAACTCTATAATTCTTTCTTCTTCAGGGGCAAATTATTGTTAAAAAAGGATAAAATATGTTTATGTTTTAAACAACTTGAGAATACGAAATTTTAAACGAACAAATGATCATTATATAACCTTTTTGAATCAGGCCTAGCTGCCAATTGCATGTAAACAATTCACGAACTATATATAAAAGTCAATTTCTTTACACTTTCACAAAGCTATGAAAACGGATCTCTTCAAATAAGAGATCCATCTTACACAACACTGGGCACAGTGGTGAAGTATGCCCAGTAACACCAAGGGCAGTAAGCCAAAAGAGGGTTTGACAAACTTGTAAATTGCCGACAAGTGGAGAAACATAACTTGTTTGAACTAAAGGGGGGGGTGCACAGTTTTGATAAGGTTGAAACATTTAGAAAAAGAAAAGAGTAGACTGAGTCCATACCCTGACCGCTTCAGTTAGTGGAAATATAATTACACTGCACAGAAAGTTTTTACTTCTTGAACAATGTTGGGTGCTCCTTATAGATCTTTTGACTGCTGATCACGAAAATCACATCCAAATTTGCCCATCACGTACCGTTTCATCGAAATCTTCAGTTTCACCAGGACATTGCTACAATGGAAAAACGATATCAAGTCAACTGGAATCCATCAATGCTTGCTGACTACTGTTGGAGACTGCAACGTGATGCACCGGACATTGAATACGAACGAAAATCAGGAGCAAAACACTTTTAATTATATTGAACTTAATAGCGTATTAGAAACATAAACGCAATCAAATACGTTATTGCCGGTAAACAGTTACCTGTCTTTTTCTTAGAGTTACTACGTGATAAAGCAAAACCCAAACTATATTTGTGCATACCTACCAGGTACCTGTCACAATCAGCAAAAACTTTTCAAAAAATTGTTGTGCAGTGTAATGATAGTTGTACCTTATGTACTTCGCTTTCACCAATGCTTAAATTCATCTGTCAGAAATTTGACATGTGTATAATTCAAAAATAAACAAGAAATGCAATTGTGAATTTCCAGCTAAGTCAATTATACCCATCAGCCAGAATCGTAAATACAGTTACAGGAAATTTAGTGTAGGGGGCCGAATTACCTTCTATACAGGAGAGTGGCATCATTTATTGTTATGCCACTGATAAGGCACCGATCTTCTGGAGTCGATTCAAACTTCTTATGCCGGTCGTCTAAAGACAAGCCTACATTCTCACATTGGATATCCAAAACCAAGTCTCGCGTAGACATGGAAACAAGCTCCTATAAAGAAGTCAACATTTTCAGACAGCTATGGATACCATACATTTAATGACAAGTAAAGTATCCTATGCAAACTTGGAAACCAAACTTTTAAAAACAAGCCAACTTTGACACACAACCCAGCATACTAGATTCTAAACACAAACATATTCTTAGCTAAACCTGGACACCGGACTTCTATAAATAAGCCAACATTCTCATCTAACCCTGCATACCACATTTTTCTGCCAATAGGCATACAGCTCAGAAGTCATGCCATTTTGTCTTATAGTAATAAAATGATAAAATGAGTTGTGAAATTAACTTATTAATAAGCAGAGATCACGTATTTCATACTAAATATAACGACTTAATATTAACAAAACTATAACTATGTTGGTTAAAACACCTGCCTGATATATAAGATGTTTTTCAAAAAGTACGTTTAAAGATTTATGTAATGCTTTTCGAACTTTGATTATTTTCGTTGTTTAATTTTGCGTAAATTTACTAGAGGACTATTTGCCCTAGCCAATCCTGATTTGAAAGTTACAGAAAATAGGAAAAACAACTATTTAACATTACCCACGGTCAACTCTTGGGATACTCTTTAACAACGAAAAGTGGAATTAACCGTCATATTATATCACCTCTACGGTTGAAAGAGCGAGCATGTTCAAAGAAACTATTCGAACTCGTGACCTGCAGATTGCGAATTGAGTATCATAACTGCCACGTCTTTTTAGAATCAATAAACAGTACATTTCTTCAAAGTCTTACGTTTTCAAACAGGTTTAATACAAACAACTCTACCTTCTCAGCCAAGGTTCATTTTGCTCAAAGCTTCACAAGGGATATCTGCGTTAGCCATTCCTAATTTTAAAGTTATATTCCAAAGGGAAGATCGTTAGTCAACACGTAGGCCATACCATTGTCAAACCAAAGAGTTGAATTTGACCATCATTCTTCTAATGGACCGGCGGCCTCAAAGAGCAGTTTTATTTTTGACATCAACGGGATGCAAACCAGGGATACATTCCAGCACGCTCACCACTGACAAGTGCTCGGCCTACAGAAAGTTCTAGTTCTAAAAATTTAAAAAGCATTTGTAGAAACTGAATTGGAGCTTAAAGCAACGTTTCACAAACAGCACTGGTTATGTAAGCTGTGATTTATTGGTACATTTAGAAGTGGGGTCGTCACGAGTTCCATTATCCCCAACCCCAAAAGATCAGTTAATATTAAAACTAGATGTTCAGTATCGATAGCCCATGTTTACTAATTAATTAGATATTCGGAAAATCATCATTTGAGGTATGTTGTTGTAAAGCAGAAGTATGGAAAGTCAAAGAACTTTCAGCTAATGATAAAAAAGCGTTCCACGTTAAAGACATGACTGAAATTCTGTCTATCCACACTTGAAAGCAACACGCGAAATCATCTGCATTTGGAGTATAGAAGCGGCACTCGCTTTACACATAAACTGAGGAGTCGCTGCCAGCTCGTGACCCTGCAAGACTACACCTGGTTACAAGATATTTAATAGTGGCCCGACAGTCATCCTAAGTAAATTAAGCAATTTCATTCAATAAAACAGTTCAACAATTTCGTAAAATCACTGTATCAGATTTATGTTTTTTGTAGTTTGTTTTGTTTTTTGCTCCTCCCTCTAGTGGTTCAGAAGTAAGTTTGAAAGCTCATAATGCTAAAAAGTGGATTTTGGTAATTGTGTTGAGCACAGCGCAGATAGCCAATGTGTAACTTTGCGCTTGACAACAAATAATTTTTATTGGTTTCTTAAATTTTACGCAAAGCTACACGAGGGCTATCTGTGTTTGTTGTCCCTAATTTTCAGTGTAAGACTAGAGGGAAGGCAGATAGTCTTCACCACCCACCGCCAACTATTGGACTACTCTTTAGGCAACGAATAGTGGGATTGGCCGTCAAATTATAACGCCCACAGCTGAAAGGGCGAGCATGTTTGTTGTAACGGGGATTCGAACCTGCGACCTTTGGATGACGAGCCGAGTGCCTTAAACAACTGGCCATGCTTGGCCATGCTATAAAAAACAGTATCTAAAAAGAGATATTTGTCTGTGGCTATCTTGATATGGGTTAGTTGGAATTAAGCACAAAGTTACACAATGAGCTACCTATGCTCAGCACACTACGGGTAACGAAACTCGATAGTTAGCGATGTGAGTCCGCAGACATGCCGCTGTGCTATTGAGAGGGCGTTGCTATGGGACTACGGCTGTATGTTTGGAACGTTGCTGATTGGAATACGTGTTTAAAACGATGTGAATTTTTAGTCAGTATGCTAACAGGATTATTTTAATTAATTTATACGTTACTTTAGTTCTGGTCCACTTAATTTGTTTAATTTTGATTAAATGGTTTTAATAATATGGAGGATAAGATATATTAAAACTATAAGACCGCAGTAGTCCCGTAATTATGTTTGTTTTGTTGTGCACAAACTGCACAAAGGGCTATCTGTGCTCTGCCCACCACAAGTATCGAAACCCGGTTTCTAGCAGTACAACTCCGCAGATATATGACTTTGCCACTAGGAAGCCGTAATTTGCTATCTGTAGATTTCGTTTCAAATGATATTTCTGCCTGTGAGCTTCAGTTATGACGTTGATGGCAACGGGGAAGGCGTATTTCTTCCTCGAACTTAGGACGTTTCGTTTTCATTCACGAGTCGTCTTCATGAAACTTGAAATTATTGAACGAGACTTAACATGTTTCGTTTAAATACCACATGCAAAAGACACGTGAGGATTTTATTGTCACCACGCAAGTAGAGTTCAAAACGAGAATCTGACAGGAGTTTTTAATATAATCCGAATGAAAAACTGGAACTTAAAACATCATTATTGAAGAACCGATAGACAAAAAATTTCCATCCTGCATATTATCAGTTCTATTTTTTTCATTGGTATTTAATATTAAATAAAATATTCTAGCTTCATATTTGTTTATAGCCCGTATTGGTTTTGTGAGTATTCCTACTTCTATCATTTGCACAGTTCACGTATGTTAAACAATTACTTGAAACATTTATCTTTCATATGACTAATCCTATCGGATTACTTATTCCTAAATGTATATGAATTATCATTTCAATCTGCATAAACAACATTTCATTTTAACATATCAGATGCAATAATACAGTAATTAAAGACAAGAGGTATTTTAAATTAAAATGAAGTTTATTTGACTCCAGTTACCGAACAAAAACTACTAATTATGGAATATCTTTATACATATCTTATTCACTGCTTTACAATACCTTTTAAACAAAAATCCAAAATGTAATAAGTTGAGTTATATTCCATTATATCTTTAGATTTAGTTTCATTAACATCTTTGAATAAAGCACTTAATACATACACACATATATATACATGTATTATTTTGCTTGATTTGTCATACTTCTTTATTATTCTAATTATTTATTGCAGTCGGGTATCAGCATTATTGATACAGATTTAGGACTCACCTGTATCTCTTAAGTTGGCCGAACATTATGAGACATTATTGGGATTATGGCCGAAAGTAATGATAGAAACAAAAGTATTTAAATGATTGATCAACATACTATAATCATTTTAAGTTTTTGTTTTATGACTATGCATGTACCTAGTTAGCCCTACTTATAAAACTGGTTACATCAACTATTAAATTAATTGTTAGTTCTAATCTGTAAGAGGAAACTTTTTCAATCAGAAATTATTGTTAATCAATTTTATTTGTAAGATTCTTCATATATATTATTTACACGTAAACAATTATCTGTCAAGAAACGTAAAACCAAATTACAGTTCCTTGTCTATTTTCTTACCTCACAAAACCCATATTATGCCAAAAATATATTCAAAAATGATCTTTTTACTGCATAAACATTAGCCTGAAATAAAGTTAATACTTTTGAGGCTGTTTACTAAAGCCTAGCATGGCCAAGTGGTTAATGAGATCTACTCATAATCCAAAAGTCGAGGGTTCGAATCCCAGTCACACCAAACATGTTCGCCCTTTCAGCAGCGGGGGCATTATTATGCTACTGTCAATCCCACTATTCGTTGGTAAAAGAGTAGCCCAAGAGTCTTACACTGCTAAATTAGGGACGGCTGGTGCAAATAGCCCTCGTGTAGCTTTGCGCGAAATTAAAAAGAAAACGAACAAACTGTTTAATAATATATGTATTATTTTACGAAATAAGAAGAAAAGAACCACACATATAAAGTTATTCTATCGCTTGAAAATATTGTCATATTACAAAGAACTATGGCAGTAATAAGTATCAAATATTATGATATGACATATAGCGTTATATATTACACTCAAAAGTGTTTATGAAGGGAACAATAAATAATCTTTCTTATTTTGCTAAATTCCAAAAATTATAAAATTAACTAAACTTATTTTCTCTCACAACTACAGTTATTTGTTACTTTATACAAAAGCTTTAATAAAGAAGATAAAAATTAAAAAGTTATATTTAACATCTACGAACATTTACAGGAAGAATAAGAATTCACTCATTAATTTATAACTGAATGTTAATTTAACATTTTGTACCAAGTGATGGATGTTTGCACTCTTAAAAAACAACGTGAGAATAATGTTTATGTCATGTCGGAATACGCGTCCCATCGTTTCATGAAAAGAACAATATAAATACAAAATGAACGTCTGCGCCGATATAAACGATAATAGAACAACGTTTACATGACGTTGTCAGAATATACGTCTTACCTTTGTACGAAAATTGCAATAGAAACACACAATTTTGTTTTAAAACACATTTTTCAAATGACCGATATGTTATAGATTGTGTACATAAAGCAACAGTTTAAGTATGAAGGTTTTTCTTCAAACTATAAATTTAATGTTTCTGATTTTGTTTGTTTTGAATTTTCACTCAAAGCTACACGAGAACTATCTGCACTAGCCATCCCTGATTTAGCAGTGCAAGACTAAAGAGAAGGCAGCTATTCATCACCACTCACCGCCAACTCTTGGGCTACTCTTTAACCAGCGAATAGTGGGATTATAACGCCCTCATGGATGAAAGATGGAGCATGTCTGATGTGACGTAGATTCGAACCCGCAACCCTCAGATTACGAGTCGAGCGCCCTTACTACCTGGCCATGCCGGCCCAATTAAATTCGTGTATGTTTTTATTGTAGCAAACTCGTATCGAGCTATCTGTTGGGTCCACTGAGGGATAATTCAACCCCTGATTTTAGCATTGTAAATCAGTAAATTAACCGTTGTCCCACCGGGGGACGAGGAATCAGAAAAACGGAAGTTTATTTAGATAAAATTAACTTACCTTAGCCTTTGTGTACAGATCTGACCGCACAATTCAGAAAAAAATTATATTTTTAATATAATAAAAATGACAAGTTTTCCGTAAACTACCAGAATTATTGAGTTAGGCACTAATTAGGTTTCTTCTGTTCTAAAAATAAATAAAACAATGTTTTTCTTACAAATAGTAGATAAAATAACAAGTCCTTAAAGTCAAAATTTTATTACCATAAAAGATGCACATATTTACATAACACGATGCCGGTGTGTAGCACAGAAGCCTGAAATTACTATAAGCTTATTAAATCTAGTACGATTGTTAGTATAAAAAATACTGCTAATAACTAACATCATGTTATATAAATATACAGTAGTGGCGTTTCATGTTAACGTTGACGCGTTTCGTTCAATACCAGATCTGTTGATCGTCTGATAACCCAATTCATTCAATACTAAATCAGATGTTAACTTCCTTTATGCTTTATTTCTGTGTTATTGTGTTTTTAAATGATAAATTCAAATTTAGAACACCGAGAGGATCAGACATTCAAAAGTTAATTATCACTTCGTGAAAAATCGCAGTTTTTTTGGTACAAGAAAGTTACTTAGAATATGTGCACAAAAGAAAGTGTTGCGGTAGAAAAACCGAAATTTATCGTTAGATGTGCCTATTTTTTAGGGATGAAGTAGGAAAACAATGACTTGAACTTCCATAAAGCCAATTAACCATTATGTAAAAATAAATAAATAAAACATCATTTCACTATATTTATAAAAAGATAACAGTAATACACGTACCTACAGGCCTTTGGAGACTTATATCATAAGGACTCTAAATATACTTCATTAATAATAATCTAAATATTTCCTAGTTTCAAATACAAATAATTTTACCCTACTACAACAATGATGCCAAAACCTGAAACCATACAACTTCGCTCTGGGACTTTAAATTTCGGACATTTCGCACATAAGTAACTGTGTGCACAAAACATTCATAAGCGAAACCTCGTAAATACAAAATTTATTATCCTAACCTCTATTCTGGTGCAGTGTCTTCAAACATGTATTTTTATTCACTTGTTTTTTTCTTTAAAGAAAACGTATATACATGTAAACAATTGAAGCTTATATAATAACGAGTCGGCAAAATCCAGATGGCGTTTCTCATTAAACAGCTTAAAATGTAGACAGCGTTAAGTCAGTTTAGGTATATTCTGCCCCATATTTTATGACTTATGACGTTAAAAATTGGATTTCGATACCTCTGTTGGACAGAGCACGTATATCCATCCTCTTGTTTAGCTTTGCGCTTAATTATCAACTGAACGATAAGTTTCAATAAGTTCATGTAGATTTCGCGTTAACTATACTGTTTCAACAAAGAATAGTTGTAATATTTTTGTTCAACAATGAATAGACTTTTAATGTTTACAACGAGCAGGCGGTGCAACGTGACAGTGCTTGTGGTCAGTCTTATACGAAGGCACGCTAACTCAACCTTTTATTTACGCGTGAAGCTGGAGACATAAAAACAGTAAAACAATGGTTTAAGATCATACATTAATTTTATATATCTGAACGCATAAAATGACTTAAAATTGTATTACTCGAGACATTCACCTTCTAATAAAATGTAATTTTTGCTGTACCGGGCGTATCTAACGTATGACCGTAAAAATACTAAAAGACACCGACATAAATTATTAGAATTACGAGAATAGCCACTGAAGACGATATACTGTGAAACATTTGACCTTTCCACATCTCAAATTAGTTTTTGTGAATTACATTAATACACTGAATGAGTTAGTTATTAAAAACTTCAAGTAACTATTCAGATTAGCTTACACTTGGTTACCATGTTACTTTTGAATAAGATTGTTATGTTTGCACGTTCATGTGTTTTGTTGGTTATTTATGACTAAGTAATTACTGTTGAATTCTGTATCGTTCACATTAGATTTAGGATTGTTTTCCTGCTTCAGACAAAACTGAAATATTATGGATGTATTTCTCTAATAACAACAAATTATAACATGTGGTTGGGTTTGTTTTGAATTTCGTGCAAAGCTACACGAGGGCTATCTGCACTAGCCGGCTCTAATTTAGCAGTGTAGGACTAGAGGGAAGGCAGCTAGTCATCACCACCCACGGACAACTCTTGAGCTATTCTTTTACCAAAGAATAGTGGAATTGACCGTCATATTATAACGCCCCCACGGCTAAAAGGGCGAGCATGTGACAGGGATTCGAACCCGCGACTCTCGGATTACGAGTCGAATGTATAATATGTGTGTGTGTATTTCTTGGATCGTCAGATTCGGTTTGGTTGTTGTTAAACACAAAGCTACAGAATGGGTTATCTAAACATATTAAAAAGAACACGATTATTTCAATCTAACAGAAAGATAAATTAAAAACGAAAAGTTACTTCAATACTATGTGCTACTATTTAACAATAAACCCTTGTTTGAAATCAATATTTAAAAAAAAAAAAACATTTCTTCTCTCCTCACGGTCTCTTATAACACGAGCATAGGACTCTCCGAAGTGGAATCCGAAACCACTGATGTTCTGTATTTCGGGCGTGAGCGAGGCGCGTGTTAAAATATCAAACAATCTCGTCATTTTAAGAAACAAGTGTCTAACTAACTATATTTAACAAAAGAATCTATAACATAATGTGAAGAAATATTAATACAAATACGCTGATAAATAATTCATGGAAAATTTGCAAGTACGCGCCGAAATTTCAAGAGGGCGGAGAGCCAAAAGGGGCTCAAACAGTAACTTAAAATCATAGGGTAATAAATGTGGGGACCTATTTACTGTTTATCAGGAGGGGCATATTTTGTTGTTATGCTACTGCTCTTAGACTGAGTCTATTAAAATAGGTATTCGCAATAAAAAATTAGTTCGAACTTCATAACGACAAAAAGTTTCGATTTTTTTGCTTTGTTATTCTTGGAGTTCTTCCCATTTCTCTAACCTTTTAAACATTTATTGCTCGTATTAATGTGTGTCAAATAAATAGAAATATCTAAAAGTATTCAGCAAGCTTCTGAGATTTTACTGCAACAAAGAATTATCCCTCACTCCTATTAATACTTTTTCAGGTTTCTACATCTGTCTATATCTTAACTGGGTCGATTTCCAAAATTTTCAAATGTTCCAATGATGTAGCTTGATTTACATGGTTGTTCAGATTAATATATACATCTAATAAGTTAAGTAGCAAACTTTAGTATAATACTAGATTTAATTCACTGAAGTCGTATTTATTTTTATTCCTATTTCATTAAATATTAATAAGAATTTAATAATTGTCCGCTTCAGGGGTTAAATTGGGATGGATGGTCTAGAACAGCATTCCGCATCTTGAGGATTGAAATCATGGACGTTCCTAGTCTTCTGATTGGAATGTGCAAAAAGAGTTCCATATATGCAAAAACGGCTCGTTTGGGTTGAGAAAATATTTTACGTAGAAGAGCTATATGTTTTTGCATATATATTTCTCTACAAGTGGGTTTTCTCGACATCACTAAAAAGAGTTCCACTCCTTTTAATACCACAATTTATAACCATTGTTGCGCTTTGTGTACAAAATGATAATAGGAGGACATTCAGAGGTAACGCTTATTAATTATGATACTGGGATGTTAAAGCAGTTTCTCCCATTATCATTTTTCCTCCATAGCAGTTTTTACTCTTTGATGACGAACGCTTTTACCAATACACTACATCCACTCTAATAGACCTTCAACTTAGTTCAAATAATAACCGACAGCTAGGAGATCTGATCCCGGCTTCATTGCTTGTTTGATGCCGTCAAGTTCCACAACGATTAACGCAACCAAATCGAGCACGTTGTTTCCGAATGTAGGCGGGTTTTAGTACCGCTCATGGAAAAAAACGTTTCTTTTATTTTGTTAATCTTAAAATTTAACATTTTGCAAACAATACAAGTGTTTATCGGCATATTTCAAATAAACGTTTACAATTTATAATTATATTTTGATGGACTATAGCAGTTTTCATACACTTTTAAGAAAATAATCGTGATTTTATAACTACGTCTAACTTTTTGTTTTAATCTGTTATAAAACAAATAACGCTTGGGAAAGACAAACTCACCTGAAATCCTAAAAGGTCAATTTTTTTCCAAAACTGTATCAGAGGCTGTAAATTCGCAGCCATCTTTACCCACGACGAATGACAACTAATTCTCTACGTGACAGCGAATCTTCTAATATAATCTCCAACCAGTATTTTCAACCAGCTGCACTAAAATGCCTGACGTCACTCTATTCTGAGGCGATTGTGCCCTGTTTTTGTTTGATTACTACCAGCGCCTTCCTAATATTCATACTAAGCGCTTTGTATCTGGTTGGCCGCCAGTAACATTCGTAGGCTTTGAACGCGCCGCGCGGGGAACCAATATGGCTGCCACATTGTGGAGCAGCAGTTCGTGTGTCATGAGTGATATTGCTGAGAAGCTGAAAAAGAACGTAGAGTATAACACCATAGGACTAGACTCGAAAAGTTATATTGCCGTAGATGATACTTTGTTATTTATATTAGATGTATCCGAACAGTGTATTATCAGCATAAATACCCGATTTACTGCTAAAGCCAATGATGATACCGATCATTGCAAAGCTCAGGTTAGGCTTAGCACATAAACTTGCTAGATGGTTGAAAACAGTTTTTATTAGTTACTTTTTAAGTGTTTAATTTATATAAGTTAATAATAATGCCATAGAAAATAATAAGTACTATTTAGTATCCCGCGCATACCATATAGTACTTTATTATTTTCTATGTAAAATTAACTTTGAACTTTAGTTTTCCAGAGTTGAAGTGATTCATTAAACATAAGAACAAGCCCATTTGGATTTGGATAGTTTACAATCAGTGATGTCGAGAAACCCACTTGTTGAGAATTTTATATGCAAAATATTTTCTCAACCCAAACGAGTCGTTTTTGCATATAAAAAATTGAATAGTTTACAGTTTTTAACGGAAACATGAACAACAAGCATGGGGCTTGTTGGTATGTAGAGGTTTTCTTATCTTTTAAACTGAAATTTTACAAAATTGGCGCCAGCCCTTATTATTTAAATATTTACAAAGCCTTCCTGTAAAATCTATTATTTATTGCTTCCATATAGTTTTTAAGGCAACCAGTTCCAAAGGTTAACCATCTTTTAAGAATGATGTAACTGTCAGGTGAAGATGATTCCTGCCTTGCCAAAGTGTATACTTGTGTTTGTTTATTCTACCATTCTCACCATTAAGTGTAGCCAGGTGGTTAAGACACTCAAGTTGTTTAATGAGGGTTACAAGTTTAAAGGTCACACCAAATATGCTCATCCTTTCAGCCATGGGGGTATAATAATAATTATAATGTAATGGTCAATCCTACTATTCATTGGTAAAAGTGTAGCCCAAGAGTTGGAGGTGGGTCGTAAGGACTAGCTGCCTTCTCTCTAGTCTTACACTGCTAAATTAGTGACAGATAGTTTTCCTGTAGCTCTGCATGAAATTAAAAACAAAGAGATAAATGCAGTTAAATATGAAAAAAGTATAATGATGCATTCACACTCAATTTCCTTACAAGTCTTAAATACATCAGTAAAATTCCCTCTATCATTTCTTTTATTAATAGAAACCAGATTTTATCCTGTTCTTTTATTACAACTTTTCCATCTTGGGTATGTTCCTTGTAGCACTGTTCTGAATTCTTTCCAAAAATTCAGTATACTTCTTAAGATTAGGAACCAAAGATCAAACACAATACTCCAAATGAGACATAATCATTGAGTGACATAATAAAATTATTATCTATTCAGTTATGCCATTTGCCCTATTATAGTAATAGCATATTGCTTGGACATCTCAACTAAACCCCATTTCTTCTATAACATTGTAAAGGTTATTCCTATTAAAGTTATATTGATAATTTAGGTTCTGATAACTTGTATGTCTTACTTTGCATTTACTACAATTAGAAGCCGTCTACCATTTATTTAGCCAAAGCTAGCCAAATGACTTAAATCCTTTTGCAATATTAATCTGCTAGGTACACTGACAAGTGGTATTAATTCTATTGCTTGGGCATATTATATAACTTGTCTGAACAGCTTTAAAAAATCAAGTAACTATTTATTATGTAAAGACATCAAACTTTAATGATTGGACTGTCAGAAACATTTTAACTCCTTCAGTCACCAGTATCTGATGTCAAATATACAAGGAAGCATCTCAATAGACTTTCTGTGATGCCTCAACCGTAAAACTGTTGGTTTTTGTTTTGTTTTGGCCTTACATATCTTCTCTTTTAAGTCTCATACTCTAATCATAACTCAAATGTATTGTGAACTGGGTGCCTGTGGCATTCTCTGCACAATTTCTCCTTTTTGTTCTATTCAGCATGACACTATGGTTCTTATATTTAAAAAAAGGGATAAAACTAAGTAGACTAATGAATAGAATCACCTGTCAAAAACTGACTAGTAGACTTGAAATACATTTTGAAATTTTAGGAGGGCAGATAAGCTTGAATTAAGAGTTTTTTTCACTATATATAATATTTTGTCCTCCTATTATTATGAATTGTTTATAGAAAGTTTGTTTTTGAATTTCGTACAAAGCTATATAAGGGCTATCTGCACTAGCCATCCCTAATTTAGCAGATTAAGTCAAGAGGCAAGTCAGCAAGTCATCACCACCCATTGCCAACTCTTGGGCTAGTGTTTTACCAATGAATAGTGGGATTGACCATCAAATTATAATGCCCCCACAGCTGAAAGGGAGAGCATGTTTGATGTGATGAAGATTCAAACTTGTGACCCTCAGATTATGAATCGAATATCTTAACGAGCCTGGCCTTATAAAAAGTAATCAATTTCATATTGTTACTTTCACTGGTTAGGTTTATGTTCTTTAATGTTCTCAGTCTGTACTATAGTGTCTTTGGTGTTGAATAAGCATCTTTAAGGATGGCATGGAAGCATGTGAATAACACAAGATGGCAGCACTATTGTTTATTTAAGTCACTTCTAAGGCTGGGTGAAATACTGCCTACATTATCTGATTGTTAAATATTTAAAATTATCACATTAATTTTGAGATTTGCATCAAAATATAGACAGTTTAATACCTTTTCATACATTTCACTGGGTATAGTAAAAAGTAACTAACTTTTCAGTTACTAGTATAATCAGAAACAGGAATTAAACCTGCTTTGTTTATTAGCAAGTTAAAATTAATCAAAACATACTAATTTAATGTAAATCAGACTATGTACAAGTTTTTCTAAATGAAGTCCACATTTGACATTCAATTTGCAATTCAAGTTTGCTCCCAAGTGGACTATAGGAAAGAAATTTGTTTAGAGTTTTCACTTAAGTTTTATTTTACTTGGTAAAGAAACAAAATTGGAAACATACATGGCATTATTATGATGAAAACGTCCCTTACAGATATAAAATTCATTTTGTGGTCAGCATTATAAAAAAAATATGATGTGCACTGTATTTGCTTTTGGCAACTAATCTATTATGTATTCTAACAAAGCTTAGATATATAAAAATTTCATTTTAAGAATTTTCTAGCAGTGTTTACCTCATTAGAAAAAATTCTACTTGGGATTTGTTTATGTAATGGTATTTATGTGAGAAAGTATGTGATTTATTTATTAGTGCTTAAAGTGTTAAATTATTAGATCTATACATGCTACAAGTTTAGTAGATTTATAAAATTTAATAATTTGTGAAAAGACACTCTGAAGAAGGTTATTTAGTGTTTTAAAAAATTAATTTCTCACTTTTGAATTCTTCAGATAAAAACCTGTTAGTGAAAACTATTTGATTCAAACCATATCAAGCTCAGAATTAATGTTTATTCCCATAATATGGATTTTTTTAAACATTTCCTAAAAAATTTACATAGTTTTAGCTTAAAACTATTGATTTTAAAAAACTGTTAAAATTTGCTAATATCAAAACTTAATTTCATTACTTCAATTTAGTTTTCTGGCAGTTGTATGAAATTAATATAATTATTAATGTTTATTTATTGGTCTTATAAAAGAAAATATTTTTGTAGCCTTAATTGTCAAGAAAAACCTATTTAAATTAGCAATTTCTGATTTACAATATACAAAAAGAAAATTTTAAGCAGGTTTTAAAGATGAGCACAGTTAGTATCAACCTGTGTATATGTTTCCTGGCAAATGATAATGTGTTAAATGATGTATTTTATTCCTGACAACTGATAATGAGTTAAACTGACGTATTTGCTTCGTGGTAACTGATAACTTGATATTATTGTTACAGACACTTATGTTAACTAATCCTCCTTGGTTTGATGTGGATGTGTTGACACTTAATGTCACAGTACAGCTTTTGGCTTTATGGGGTAGACGAGGAGTGGCAATTGCTGAACTTCCTCGACGATGGGGTAAAGGTGGAGTCTTTGAAGGTGGTAAGCCTAAAGTGACTTGCAGGTTAGTGTAGTACAAAATGAAGATAAGAAACATTTAGTTTTAATCCAAAATAAATGTCATTTTCTACTTAAAAAAATAATAATACAAAGGATATAATTTCAGGCTGTTTTCATCTAAAAACTATATTCTTCAAAAAAAGAAACAAAAGGCAAAATTTGAGACATATTGTTAACAAGTTTATTCCAGATAGTTTTGTATCATAGTCTTCAAAGGCGAAGTCCACGCTCACTAGTTGAAGTTTAACATCACTCAACGTCAATAACGAGTATGCCCCCCGTGAGCATCAATAACTGCTTGGCATCTCCTGCCCATGGAAGCAATGAGATGACGAATCACATCCTGTGGAATGGCTGTCCACTCAGCCTGCAAAGCTGCTGCAAGCTGAGATAGAGTCTGCGCTTGAGGTTGTCGCCGTCACAGACGTTGGTCAAACTCGTCCCAATGATATTCGATGGGGTTTAAATCTGGTGATCTGGAGGGCCAGGGAAGAACGTTGATGTTGTGGTGTCTCAAGAAGATGGTGAGTTAGGCTGTGTGAGGACGGGTGTTGTGATGTTTAAAAACGTTGACGCTCACCATGATGGGTTGCACATGGGGCCTAAGAATCTGGCCGACGGTTGCATATGGTCTGATCAGAAATCCTATGCAGCCCTGGTACAGTTGAGGCAATAGACGTTGCAGTGGTGGCCCTATTCCGAAGGTGACGTAATCAGATGTAGCAATCTTGTGCGGGCGTGGTCACACGAGGTCTGCCAGATCGTGGACGGTCACAAGTTGATCCATGTTGTTGGTGACGATTTCATAGCCTTGTGATGGTGCTTTGGTGGACATTCATAGCTCTGGCAACATCTGATCGAGATTTGCCTACTTCCAAGCAGCCAGTCAGTCTTAGCATAACTGTATTGCATGTCGGTGGCTTAACACTGAGCTAAAGAAATAGAGAACTTGTCACTTTTACAGGGATTTTACATATGTTGCACTTGCAGAACATGCAGATCTCACAAACAAATTTATTGGACACGCATGCATTTTGGGGGAAAATCCGATGTTTTCCTCTGTTTTCAAAGTGCACAACTTTTATTGTCATTTTGGTCTGACAATCAGTGCTTTAACATGTGTAACATCACATACTCTGAGCTTGTAATGTTATTACATACATTTCTCTTTAAAATAACGAAAGTATCCCTTTTGGGTTTCTTTTTTGAAGAGTATATTTTCATTATATGTGATTAAAGAATATTTCTTTTGAGTTTTATCATTTGATGTTTTGATTTTATTCCAGGAATCACCTTTGCCATTCCTACTATAGCTACAGTTACTCTATTTTTAATTGTACATTTTGAATTTATAGAAGTCATTGTTTATAATTTATCATATTTTTCAAATGTATATGTTCATGTAATCTGTATCAAAATATTGTATTCTGCTTTTAATAATTCTGATTTATTTTTTTTTGGTGAATGTTATCAATACCTTCCCTCTAGATAACTAAACCGTACAAGGCGTCACATGTCCATCAGATATGTGGTAAGATAATGTGATTAGCTTTCTTTACAGATGGTACAAAGTGATTTCTTGAGAATTAAATTTCTATGTGATGGAAATTTAGTGAGTTTTCTATCTTATGTAAGGTTTTTTATCCAAGTAATTCACTAGAGTATTTCTGCACAGACTTTTAGTTTGTAATAATGAATGTCACAAGTTCAGTAAAGTGTGCAATGTGATAATTTTATATATATATATAGTAGCAAAAGTAATGACAAGTTGTGACCATTGTTTCATGTCAAATTTTTTCTTCCCTTTTGTGCATATAGATGTTGGCATATTGCAGAACATTTCTTTGTGTGTAATAAAAGAACTGAGGTTGCTCATGTTGCCTGGCATCCAGGAAGTGAGAGTGGTACACACCTTGCTGTACTGAGTACAGATAACTATTTAAGGTACTGTTGTGATTTGGTTTAAGTTTACAAATCTTAACATCTTTGTGAATTGTTTTTGTTTTCAGATTTGAATGAATAATAATTGCAAAACTGCCAGTGAACTGAATTTTCAGTTACCAGATATTATAATAAGGAATTATCAAAGATTTATAAACTGCATATTTTTTAAGGTGTGAAATTAGAGTCATGGGTTCTGGAGTGCATTCCTTATAAGTATTTAATAACACTAAATAAAGGATAAAGATATTTAGCATTTTCTGTGTGGCAGGCAAGCATATTTTAGTTGAACTTAATCTAATATTTTTGGCCTGTCTTGTTTTCTCTAACTTTTCACCCATCATGAGAGGCAACTGATTGTCCAGTAAATAAGATAGGTCCTTTGCTCTAATATAGTAATTCAAAATTTTTTGTGTTTTTGCTAAAGTACAAAATTTTTAAGAATGTGGAATATTTTAAGATTATCTGATTTGTATAGTCTATTTTCTAGTGATTTTGTATTTCTTTGGAAGTAAATATAATTGTAGAAACCATTTCTTTGAAGTTAAATTTTTAAACATTTTAAAAAATATGCAGTGTTTAAAAGATATTAGATTATAGATATGAGCACAAATAATTTTAAATTTTGTAATTGTTTTAATTAAAAGTTTCAGCTTGCCCACAGAATAATTTTATTTTTAGAATATATGAAGCTACTGATCCACAAACTCCAATCCAAGCATACAATTTAGGTCCATACAAATCAAGCTATTATCTCATGTCATCCTCTCAAGCTTCTTTTTCAACATCCCTTGGGGAAACTGCAATTAGCTTTGACTTTGGACCAGCGTTAACAAACATTGAATCATCAGAGAACCTTTCACAAGAAAAAAAAATATGGCCTGCCTTCGTACTCAAAGGAAATGGAGATATCTACATGGTCAGCACAACTTTAAAAAATCCAAGGTAATTTATATAGTGCTCTCTTTTTTTTCATTTGTAACATTCTCCCCCTTTATTATTTTTCTCATAAACCTTTTAGCCACTCTTCAGACTACTGAACTCGTATTGTCATTTGGACAACCACATTTCTTCTATTTCTCTAAGACTGTAAAATCCTATATTTATTGCAATTTGATGTGTGGTTACTAAGTGCAGTAGTGCTTAGCATGTACAGATGGACCAAGAAAAGAATGGCTGCCACATTTAAACTTTTACTCTGTGATGCTTACTAGTAATGCTAAATTTGAGTAATAGCTTTATTTGATTACCTACTTATTATCATGTGTTTCACACCTTGTATAACAGTAATATTATTCTGTTCTACCACAAATTTTTTGTGGGGAAACAGTAAAAAGGAAAACTACTACTTAGCAATAAGTTCAGTGTATAGGCGTGTATTACTTCCATGTTTCATAAGTAACCGATTAATTTCTGGTTGCTAGTTGGCAGCACAAATTGATGACCATTTGTGACATTTCATTGCATAAACATATCTGCCAAAACAATTTCAGTTGGACTGGCATGGCCAGATGGTTAAGGTGCTCAACTTCTAATCTGAGGGTTGCAGGTTTGAATCCCCATCATACCAAACATGCTCACTCTTCCAGCTGTAGGGGTGTTAAAATGTGATGGTCAATCCCACTATTCATTGGTAAAAGAGTAGCCTAAGAGTTGGCAGTGGGTGATAACTAGTAGCCTTCCCTCTAGTCTTATTCTACTAAAGTAGGGACAGTTAGTGCAGATAACCCTCAAATAGCTTTGCACAAAATTCAGAAACAAATAAACAATTTCAGTTAAAACTAAAGAAAGCATAATCTAAATTAATATTCAAGGTATCAAGGAGATTAAGTATTTATTCAGTTGACAGATCTGTGGAAATGTATTGATGTCTGAGCTTAGATAAACCAGTTGATTATTTATCAAAACAATATATAATATAACAGTCTACTTTTCTTCAAGATTTTAGTTGGGCTAAATGAAATAACACCTGTGTATGTATGCAGGGTATCTGTATGATATCCTTCTTGTTAATTGATATGACCCTAGCATGTGGTGGAGTCAGTTGTATGCACATACAATGAGTTTGGGTGAAGTTGAAAAAATGTATTTTCTTTAAACATTCTTTTAATATTTGTCCCATACTCCAGGATACTTGAACCACTAAGGAAGAACCATTCCAGCTTCATTGACCCATAATATAATCCAACATCAGAGAAACCGATATGATACTAACAATATATATTATACTGAATTATAAAAAGAAAAGAAAAAATCACTTTTCAACCTATTTCAATTAAATTATTTAAAAAGGAGGGGAAACAAAAATCATTACATAAGTATTCATTAAGTAGTGAGTCATTCTTGCAGGCTTTTGCTTTTTATCCACTGTAATATTGTATAGAACTATTCAGTTTAAACATTTTGTGTCAAATCTAAGTTTATGGAACTGATATGAATTGAACATTTAGTTGCAGGTGAAAATTATTGTTGGAAAGATTGGGCTAGTTATGTAGTGTTTGTTTTGTTTTATTCATCTCTGCCTTGTTTTTGCACTTTTTGGTATAGCCATCCCTAGATCATAATAAATTTTTGCAAAATGCTTTCAGGTCTGTGTGTGTAAATTGATAAAATAGCTCAATAATTATCAATTACAGTTATTGTTAATAGATAATTTAGATCAGCAATATTAAACAGTTAAGAATTTATAATCATTTAATGTATTTTTTTCCATTCCTGGTTAGTCACCGATAGTCATAATGGATAAAACTGGTGGTAATAGCACCCAACACTTTCTTGGATGCTGTTTCCACATGCTTTATTTGTTTATGACTATAAAATCACTAATCAGGAATGGGGATAAATGCACACACCTACACATAAAAAAAACTGGAGTTTGTGATTAAGTTTACTATAATTAATTTCTAAAGGATTGTGGAGAAGTTGCTTTTTATCTGGAATTGTTTAGTGTTCAAATTAATGTGATGAATGATGTGTTAAGGTATAGCATAGATAAAAATGTCAGTAGTTTTTAAGGGGAATTTACATATTGTTATGAATTTCAACTTAAGGACAATGTTATGGCACTTTTTTATAGCAAAGTCACATCAGGCTATGTGCTGAGCCCTCTGAGGGCAATCGAACCCCTGATTTTAGCATTGTAAAACCGTAGACTTACCACTGTACTAGCAGGGCTTTGCAGTGTTATGGAACTTGAGTACTAGCTTATTTTTATTCTTAATGTGGTTGCATATTTTAACCATGAGATTTGACAAATACTGCTGCTTGGATATAAAAAGGAAAATAAGTACCAATATTCTTAATTATTAACAGATGAATGAGTGGTTTTAATTTGAAAAAAAAATCATACATGTTTGTAATATATTTATGTGTTTGAATATAACAATAAGTATATCTTGATTGTTTGTAATTCTTTCTTTCTGTTATCAGAGTAAGGAATAAAGTACAAGGACCATTAACTATGCACCCTCCAGCAGAGGATAACTATGGTGTTGATGCATGTTCTGTATTGTGTCTACCTTCTGTACCTCCTGTTTTGGTCATTGCTACTAGTTCCAACATTATATATCACAGTGTGATTTTACCTTCTGACAGTACGGCAAAGGATGATGAACAGGTGTGATACATGACATTGACAATAAACATTTTTATTTTGTGTAATTCATGCAGAGGTAAATATTCTTCAAAACTAAAATTACATACCTTTAATCAAGGACTATAAAATTCTTCCCGATTTTCCACAATATCTGACAATTCAACTTTGGTAGCAACAAAATACAAAAATCGATATAAAGTTTCTTTTTTCCTTCCCCTTCATGACTCAAAATTTTTCCAGATATCAAAAATTATTCCTATACCTATTCAACACTTATTTAGAAAGCATGTAGATTAAATATAAAATGCAATATCACTAGTTACTTTGTTTGTATGATTATTATACCAGTCTTAAAGTTTAATCTGCTTTTGCTGGGAAGTATCAGTAGTGGTACCTTAAAAACTAAATAAATCATCATGGTGTTTTGTTTGTTAAATTTATTGTTGGAACTCTGAACTCACAATCTGTAGATCACACAATTAAAACCTGTCACAAAACATGCTTGTGCCTTTTGGCTATCACAATATGATTACTAATTCCACTATCCACTGTTTAAGAGAACCTGACAGTTAGCAGCTGGTAGTATTGACTAGTTGCCTTTCTTCTGCTCTGTTTTTTTCAAAATTAAGGACAGCTTGGGTAGCAGATAGCCCTGAAGTAGCTTTCTGCAACATTCCAAAAACAAACATTCATATGATGTGAATGCCTTTCACCAGGTGGCAAACCATGACAGTAATTATGTTGGTTCGAACATATTAGTATTAGGCATATTATATTTTTGAAACTGTTAATCTCTCTTTAACGTATCAGCTGTTAGGCTATTTGCTCCTACAATGGTTAACTTCAGTAATTTTCTAATTTTTCTCAGATTGAACTTATCTTTCCCTTGGCATTACTTTTTACTCTCCTCTCACTCTGTGTTACCACTAGTCTGGTCATTTCTATTTATATTTTTCACTGAGGTGTTCTAGAAAACTTCACAGCCTTGGTATCAGTGACTTAAAAATACAACTTCCAATAATCATCTGTTTTTAACTCTTTTATTAAAGAAAATAAACAATCATGAAGTATTGTCTCAAACTTAATAATTGATGCTCCCTACGATAAACAATCTTTTGTATCTGAAGATTCTCACACACTAAACTTAGGGAATTTTAAGAATTTGTAGGTTGTATAAAAGCAGTATTCTAACCTTTTTATATTTATCATATCCATTACTCAATTAAGAAAATTTGAAATTTATATGAATATTTTTTGAGTTTTATATTATTACATTGGTTATTTTGTGGAGTTTTGTAATTATTGATACATTTTATATGATGGACTCTATGTTTAGTGATTTCCTCCTGTTTATTAGTCAGAGCTGTCATGGGCTTCCACAAATCAGAATAACTTGTACATAAATCCAGAGTTAGGCTTATATGTGTATGAAAGTGTTGAGCTTCCATTAACACTGGCAGATGCTGGTAGCCAAGAGGACTCTTCCTGTCCAATTCGCCTTCAGAAAGGTAAATGTTAAAAGTTGTTAAACTGTTTAGTTTTGTAGGACGTTTTTAACCCTTTGAATGCAATTTTGGGTGTCAGTTATCCACTACAAAACATAATTTAGAATTTGACATTTTATAGTAGTTTTGCAATATAAAAATCCACTAGTTGCACTGTCACTCTGTGATTTATGCACATACTGTACTGAGGCATGAAATTCAAGGATATGTGAGTATTCCAATTGTTGCACCATGAGAAAAAGCCTTTGTAACACAGAGGGGTAAATCTGCTTGTTGCGCAAACAACTGTAACGTTGGATAAATCTGATTATAGTGTTCTAAAGGTTTAAACAACATTATGTTTATTTTTGAGTAAGAATTGTTAGAGAAAAAGTTTATGGACTTGTCACTGTTTCAGAAAAGATAAGGTGATCTGTTTCTGTGTTTTTAATGCAAATAAGTGATAGCAGCTCTGATTTGAGCTGATGTTTCTGAAAGTCTTTTTTAAGTTCTGAATCTTATTGCTTTTAGAAGTACAGCCCCTTTTTCATTCCACATTGTGGGTAACATCACTACACAACATTATGTAAATGCTATATTTAAATGTTATTGTTACAACATGTACAAAACGCATTAACAAGAATGTGCATTGTAAAATTATAAAAGTATATTATTCAACTATGATACTCAGTTACAAAACTGTTATTTTCTCACTGCATTTTTGGAATGAATACTGGATGAAGTATATTGCACACCAGTAAAAACTTCATCAAAATATAATTGCATCAGCTACATGACACTTGCATGAGTGTTTGAACATACATCATCATGGAGTGCTGGCAGACAGCTCCATTGTTTTCCTAAAAAATGTATTTAAGTCAATGACAAATTTCCAAAGACTTCTTTGTTTTTAGCTTGCTACATTTAACTTGAAGACAGTTACATTTTGTTGTTATCATACTTGCTTCTTATTTCTATTTCATGTATGATTAACTGAAACAAGATTTGGTACAGTTATGTTTAATTTCAGACTGTTAACTTGCAAAACATCACTATTCTTTTTCACAAATACAAGTTATAGCTTATTTTTTCTTTGATTTTTCTTTCTTTTTTTCCTTCAGATCCTACAACATATACAAGATATCACTGTAGTCACAATGCTGGTGTTCACTCAGTTGCTTTACCACTAGTCTACCAGTTGGAGAGATTTGCAGAAAAAGGTAAAAACTCAATGTCTTGTCCACATGAATAATATAGCTCTTAACTTGCAGCCACAGTATGGTAGGTATTAAAATACCTGTGAAATGTATGTATCAATACTTCTAATTAGTGAAGAGAATGACTTAAGTAAATATATACTTGTACCTGAATGACAATTTTACTACTTATGCCCCCCAGTGGTTCAGTAGAAAATTTGATAATGAGGAACCCACTTTTTAAAAAATACGTTTAGAGACAGTTTGACTGGGTAACTAAGGAAACTTGATTATGGATAAATGACATTTCAACAGAATTATGTCATCTTCAACTACAAATAGTTAACAGAGATGTGAATTAGGCTCAGTTGTACATTTGTGGGCTAACACTGCTAAATACTGGCTTTCAGTAGTCATGGTGGGCACAGCACAGATATATTACCATGTAGCTTTGTGCACAACAATAAACAGCTTAAAATAACACTGTATGTGACAGTTACAGAACAAAAAAGCCCAAGATATTTTGTTGGAAGTTTTGTTATTGAACTAGTTTTATCGTGCGTTTCCTCTTCAGTTTCATTGTCACCTGTGAGACAGGAGAAAACCTATGTTCACAAACTTCTGGAAACTAGTCTAGTGTCACCACTTCTGACAGCATGTTCTGGTTGTGGCAGTTTTTCACTACCTGCTACACATGAAATTGTGTTAATGTATTATTGTGTCATTGATTTTCAGGTTTTTTTTATGTTTTATTTATTTCTTGCTAAATGTGATTTAGGTAATTATTGTGTTCTATTTTAATCCACAAGAGGACAGCACTAGTGTCGTGCCTCTCCTGCAGGAACAGGAGTGTATAGTGGAACACCTATTATGTACCCGACTCCTTTCTAGTAGCCCTTCAGCTCCTGTACTTGGATTAGCAGTTATGGCAAGCACCACTGGAGCATCACTGATCTGTCTGCTGTCTACTTGGGAATTTCTGGTCCTTCCTCTTGTGTAAGTATAAAGATCCAGAACCATTTTTTCAGATGATTTACAGTGTACACATTTTATTTCGAATTTAACTAAATGTAAATTAAGAAGATAGTGAGTTTCAGGTTTATAAACGGTGTATCAAACATTACTTATGAAGAATTTGTAATAGCACTGATGATGATATAAAATATTTGAATAAATACTAAAAAATAAGCATTGTTACATGCAGTTCATTTTCAACTGCTTACTTCAAGTAACCCTCAGTGTGGATTCGTGTATGTGGTGGGGGAACCTCCCAGGGAAGGTTCTTTTCTTTCAGTTTACCTCCTCTGGAATCTAAACATCCACCCACGTGTTCGCCGTGCGTGGCCACCTGTGAATGGGAGGAGAGGATCCTGGTGTTGAGGGGTCCAACCCAAACACACCACTGGCCTTGAATTCTTGTAGACGGGCAGCCTTGGGGTGACCCCTCTTGGGTCAATCAGCTGGTCCACTTAGACTAAAGTCAAACAAATACCATTGTTGGATGTTCTCAACACAGTTTGTGGACATTGTATCTGATGATGGTGTGTGGGTATAATGCTCGTGAAACCCTGGTGTTGGTGCAGTGTTCTTGTTTGGCATTGTAGTGCATTCCCTTGTAGGGCTCCATGATGGGTGGGGTCAGTGGGCACAGAAAATTCCCTTTCTTTATTATGGATACTTCAATTAAAAATCTTAATAAAATAGTGAAAAAACTGTCTGAGCAGCAATCTTCACCATTTGTACCACCTGTTGTACCTCATTTTTTTATATTGCATTCACTTTCAGACAAATCTTTAGGGCAAATGTCTCCTTTTCTCATTCAGAAGGGACTAGAGGGACTTGCTGGCTGTCCAAAGTCAGTAAAGAAGCTTCAGTCTGATGACATGTTGGTGGAAACATCTACATTTCAACACAGTGAACTTCTCTTGCATTCAATGGCAATTGGGGATATACCTATAGAGGTTACACCTCATGCTGCATTGAGTTTAGTGGGAATGCAGACAGATTTCTATATGCCTCCAAAAGAGTTGTTCTCCAAACAAATGAAAAGTCTTTTGACCTCCATGGTTAAAAAATTTGATGAATCAACTTCAACATCTATTTCTGTCCCTTGCATATATTCCAGAAAATCCCAAGATTCACTTCCTTTTGTTTTGAGTAGGGCATTGGATACATCTTCTTCTCCCACCCAAAGAAGCAAAATGATCATTTGTTCACGTATTCAGTCACTGGAATCCTCTTCCAATAACAAAGACCTGTCCAATCAACCCAGGGCAGGATCCATGGAGGTCGATAGACCTCTCTCGAATAAGGACAGTAAGGAAAAAAGCTGTGGTTGTGAACAGAAGGGTTCCACACCCAATTTGCCTTCACATAAATAAAAATGGCCACCCTGATACAATAGAACTGTCGAGGTTTACGTTCTAATCTGGATGACACCAAAACACTGATTGCTTCTTACCATCTTGTATGTCTTTCCTTACAGGAAACATTTCTGAAACCTGCCAATACAGTCACCTTTCGGCAGTTTTCTTTGTACAGAAATGGCAAGCTGTGTGATGGTCGAATGCATGGAGTGGCACTGTTGGTTGATCAGCATGTGCCTATCCTGTCTTTGCCACTTGATACACCCTTGGATGCAGTAGCCATCCGTGTTTCCTTCAGTCAAACCATCACTGTTTGTTCTCTCTACCTGTTTCCTGGAGAGACATATGATCAATCAGTCCTTGATGCTCTCATTGAATAGTTGCCATCTCCCTTTCTCATCCTGGGGGACTTTAATGGACATCATTCCCTCTGGAGAAGTGCTGATATTGATAGGAGGGGTCGCTGATCCCAACCTTTCTCTTTGCAATTCTAATTTTTCTAATTATTTCCATACACCTAGTTAGTTCTTTACTGCTACTGATCTCTCAATTTGCTCTCCTTCATTATTTTCCCATTTTTCACAGAAGGTTAACGATAATGCACGAGGCAGTAATCATTTTCCAATAATCTTGAGAGAGACTGGCCATGGTCGATACCACCAGACCCGCATGCCCCAGTGGAAGCTGGATCATGCTAACTGGCCCTGTTTCACTGCTCTTGCAGAACTTCATCCTGTCATCAATAGACAACTGAGTGGTAGCAGTAACTAACTGTATTATACAAGCAGCTGTGTATTCCTAAAACCTTGACACATTTTTCCCTGTATCCTTGTTTGTGATGGAATCCTGCCTGCCACATGGCATGAAAGGCCTGAACCTGGGGCTGGGATACTTTCTGTAGATATTCCACATTCTCAAACCTCATTGCTTTCCAGTGGGCTCATGCATATGCTCTGTGGGTAAGACATGAAAGCCAGAAGGAATCTTGGATTAAGTTCACAACTTGTATGTCTTCTACCACCAATTCCAAATATGGGACAAGATTCTAAAGGTCAGTGGGTGATAAAATTCGGTCCTCCTTTCAGACTCCTTTCTCTGATGGCCAGAAAGTAGCTGATACCTGGAGCATCGCCAATACTCTAGGTGAAAGCTTTCGTTGGGTATCTAGCACTTCGGCTTCTCCTTCCAACTTCTTTGCCATCAAAACTCTGGCAGAGCAATCACCTTTTTCCTTTCAAGCCGATTGTCTCTATAATTGTCCCATTACATGGGTGGAACTCAAACTGGCCCTTCATCAGTCTGGCAGTATGTTGATCAGGCCTAATGATGTACACTATAAAATGCTCTGCCATCCATCTCCTGCTTCTCCTACTGTTCTTCTGATTGTTTTTCACTGGATCTGGCAGGAGAATGTTTTTCCTAATGCCTTGTGCCAGAATATTGTCCTACCTTTCTCAAAGCCTGTGAATAATCCAAAGATTCCTTTAAACTACTGTCCAGTTGCTTTAACGAGCTGTCTTTGTAAGACCTTAGAAAGGATAGTAAATGCTCATCTTGTTTGGTTCCTCGAATCAAACAACTTCCTCTCGTCCACCCAGTGTGGTTCTGGCGACAGCACTCCACTATGGCCACCTGATTCGACTTGAAACGTCAATCAGAGAAGCCTTTCTCAAATGACAACATCTTGTGTCAATATTCTTTGACATTGAGAAGGCTTATAATACAACATTGTGGTATAGCATTTTGCAAAATCCTTATATATGTAGGTTATGTGGTCATTTGCTCATTTTTTAAGAAATTATTTCATGCACAGGAGATTCCAAGTTTGTGTGGGTTCCATTCTTTTCTACAGGAACTCAGGAGAGCCTCAGGGTTGTGTTCTGAGTGTCACACTTTTCAGTATAAAAATTAATGCCATCACTGAAGAACTTCCTCTTACTGTTGCAAACAAGCTCTGTGTTGACGACTTTCACATCTCATGTCAGTCATCAAACATGAGGTATATTGAGCAACAGTTACAAACTGCCCTCAATCGTTTACTGAAGTGGACCACAACAAACAGCTTTAACTTCTCTCTCTTTAAAACCGTTTCCATGCAATTTTGTTATCAATGGGGTATTCATCCTGATCCTGAACTCCATATTGGTAAAGTTGTGCTGCTTATGGTCTCTGAAACTAAGTTCTTGGGGCTTATCTTTGACTGTAAGCTGACCTTTATACCACACATCAAATGTACAAGAGCACTGAACATCCTCCATGTCCTCTCTTCCATCACTTGGAGAGTGGGTCGACGATTGATGCTAGATATATCGTGCTCTTATTCGATTGAAACTCAACTATGCCATACCATCTGCTGTAAAGATGCTAGATCCTATTTATCATCAAAGACTTTGGCTCTGCACTGGGGTTTTCTGCTCTTCCCCAGTTCACAGCTTATACATAAGAGTCTCGTGAACCTTTTTTGCACCTTTGCCACTTGCAACTGTCTACTACAGTCAAACATCGATATAAGGTGCTAGTTGGGGTCCAAAAAATTTGACTGAGTTGTATCTGATTGCGCCAATCATAAACTTCCTTGTCCACTGCTGGGTCTGCTTCTGTCTTGGGTTTCTTCCTCTGTAGTCTTGTCTTTCTGTCCATCTAGTTGCAGAATTCTCTCAGTTGATCTTCATCCTTTAGCCAACCTCGAAGTGTAGACTCTGGAACTCCTATTTCTTTCATAATCTTGGTCCTTGTTTCCCCGTTCCAGATTCGCTGCACAATCTGTATCTTCTCTTGTTCTGTGTGAGCTTTCCTCTTGGGGCCTCTCTTCTCCATGGGTATAAATACGCTGTATGTTTAAAAAATATGAAAATCGCAGTCTGTCGCCACCTATGGTCACTATCCCACATACACACGACAAAATTGATGCGGTCGACGAAATTCTGCCTACGAGCCGGTGTTACAAGACCTTTCAGTTATTCGGTGGTGTTAGAATAAAAGGGAATAGCTGACGTCACAGATTTCCCCTTCATCTGAAAGCTTCTGGGGAGCGAGCTGTTTTTTAGAAATACAGTATACATATGGCCTGAGCATCGACACTATTGCTTGCAGCACTTCATGCCACTGCCACTGGTGTATATGACTCATCCCTCGTCATTCATCGGTCGATCAAGGTTGACTTGTGGTTTTAATGAAAATAAAGTTTTGATACTTCTTGCCTACGCACTGAAAGCTATCCTATGACTGGCAGATTGTGTACTTTACTACAGTTGACAGCGCCAGGAATTATTACATGCAGACCAGGGTTTGATCATATTAACCAGTGGCCTGATCACAATATGCAGCGTAAAAACCATACAAAAAGATTGAAGTGGATTTGGTTTTTGATTTTTGATTACATTAAGCAGAGGTAATTTTAAGCAGCAGCCTCTGGAGAAACCCAAAAAAATTTTGGGCCTAAGACCCCATCGCGCCCAACTGATTATCGCGCATCATCGATGTGTCTTATATCGATGTTTACCTTATATGCTTCAAAACTTCGTTCCTTACCAAAGCATCCGATCTGGGGTTGTGTTTTCCTTCCTTGATGGGCCATGCGTTTTCAGAACAAACGATCTGCCATTGCTCCTTTCGGCCTTGCTATGCAGATGCAGTTGGATGAATAAGGTCTGTCCTTGAATAACATTGCTGTATCCACTGGTCAGCCCATCCCACCATGGCTTCTTACAGTCCCCATCTCATCATTTTCTTTTATCTGGAACTGATGCACCAATGTGTAATCTGTGTAACACTCAAGTCACAATAAGCCACATTTTACTTTCTTGTCATTGCCACAACTCTCAACAATGGTGCCATTTTAAACATATTCTGTCCCAAGGTTTATCCATGTCATTAGACATTGTTATTGGTGATGGTGACACTGTCCACCTTGGTAATATTTTTAGTTTTTTAAAGGCAATTGAAGTTTTTAATTTATACATTACACCTTTTTAATGTGACTTCCATTTAAAAATCACAGTTCATCTTGTTCGATTTGAAATTAGAAACAGGCCATAACATTAAGTAACTCGAAAGCACTACTGGAAAGACTAACTTCAGGTGACTAATGCTGCTGATTAAACTACCTGTTAGTCATCCTGGTGAGTCATTATTATAATTTTGCTACATGTCTTTTTAAACCTTTTTATTACTTTCCTTTTTGAAAATAGCTATAACATCAAATAACCAGGACTGGAAAGGACAACTTCAAGTGACTGACAGTCATTTTTTTCTTGTTATTATTCCTTGCGAGTTATGATAATTACAGTTATGCTACAGAAAGTCCTTTACAACTTTAATTACTGTAGTCTTTTTAACGTTGTAGACTAGATATAACCATTGGTTTTATACTATTTATGTATTTTTTTTATCTTTGTTTTGTTTTACCTCAATTTCCTTTTATAAATTTTACCAAATTTACTCTTAACTTTTTACCAGATGTTTGGCACAGATAGCTGCTTTGTGCTATAAAACTGTAAATCAATCAACCAACCAACTGCTTCAAGTATTTAGGCCACTGGTAAACCTCTGATGTAGGAATTAGTTAGATAAAACACACTAACTGCTTATAAAACTCGTGTATATTAATGCATTCAATGTTACAAAGTAGGATATGAACGTTTCATAGTTTTCTGATAGATTAACAATGGTTTTAGCATAAAATAGTATACATGAATTATTCATTCTGTATGTGATGATGTAATAATTTATTGAAATATTCTTCACAGTTGATGTTTGTATAAGCATGAACAACACTTAGAATAAAAATATTACCTAACTCACTACAAAGAAAAAGACTGTTTTCAAAAATAAAATTATTTACAAATTGTTGGAATTATTTCTGTTTTTTTGAGCATCAGTTGAGGAAGCAAAGGTACTTCTTGTTTCCTTGCATATGTGATTGGAATATCTAGTTGAAGTAAATTACCATTTTTGTTTTAGGTTTTCATATAAAAATTACACTTTCACTCTATTTTGAAATTATAATTTTAAATTTCAATCCAAATTTGCTTCACTAAATATTTATTGTTATATTTTTTATTGGATAATAATTATTTGGTATTATGCACAATTTAAACCTTATATCATAGGTCATCTCAGAGTATTGATTGCATTGGTAAAGTTGTTCTATCTTGTAAAAAAAACTAAAGAATGTGTATTTAAAGATATCAAGTTTATACAAAGTTATTCAGAATATTGTCTTTAGTCAAACTGTAACTTTAAGTCTGAAAACTATTATGAGTCTTTGTAAATCGATATAATTAAATTGACATTGTTTTATGATTTCAGTATTTGTGTTATATATTGTGATAGGTTAGACACTTTTTTTTGTAATTCATACTGTGTGGATATGATGTATGTACATGGAGCTTTACAGACAAGCTGCCAGATTTATCACATATTTGTGCACATCTTGAATAGACCCAAAGAATGCTATTCCCCATAATTTTCTAGCTTCCCTTTGGCTTATCTGTAAGTCTGAGGATTTATAGTAGTAAAAATTAGGTTTTGATACTTACTTTGGGCACAGGATAAATAGCTTACCATGTAGCTTTGTGCCAAACAGCAAACACTCATTTTCTTTGTTTCTGTCTTTTCAACATCAATGTTCACAAGCCATCCTGTTTTCATACTACTTATTTTGTGTGTTTGATTTTCATTCTTTGTTGTTCCAGTAAGAGGTGTCCTCGTTTCTTTTTGTAGCAGTTATACAAGCCATACACAGAACTGACCATACGCTGAAGTCTTCACATTAAGCTGAGCTGCTTCTGATTTTTATTAGCTCTGTTGAGGACAAGTTTTGACAGACTATACTTTGTTTGTTATACATTAGTTAATTTAACAGGTAATGTTCCTTTGTGTCTCTCACTGTATTTTTATTTTATGTTGATTCCTCTATCTTTTGAATTGTTTTCATTGAATCTATAGGAGATGATTTTGGTATATTTATACAGTCATATTTGTAGCTTCTATATTTTTCTCCTCTGTCTCTTGTGTTGTTTTTATCATATATCATATTAAATTAGAACTTATTATTAGTGTAATGTAAATGTTTTCTTCAATCCTGTGATTGTTGTCTGTTCTTTTCTAATGTCAAACTTGTTTTTAAAGGACTTCATACAATACCAATACTCCAACCCTGTTGTCTTCAGAGCTCGGAGAAACCATCTTTTCTCCAGTGCATCAGCTTCATGGGGAAGGATTCATGCAGCATATTTACCAGATGCTCCAAAGAACAACCTCTACTCCACTGCTGAAATATGCTCATATTTCTGATGTAACAGGGCCACCCCCTCAGCACTGTCTGGACGTATTGAGCCGTACCACACAACACCTCAGAGAAGATTACATCCAACGATTAGATGGAGTTCAAGTGATAATTGAACGCAGGTTAGATCATAACTTCTGTGCATCTCGGCTATATGGTGCAAAGAATTTCCTTTTTGATTCTGCTTTACTGCACGTTTTATGGCATTAATATTTTCCTTTTTTTGAGAAGTCTGCAGCAACGTTACAGCCTAACAAAGTATTTACAGTGTGTGAATTACTATATAAATTTTTTTACAAATCATTTTCAATAGTGAATCACCTTTTGAATTTTGATGTTTCATCGTATGAACATCCTAGAAATGATTATAGCATTCTTCTCTAGCTGTAAGTTACTATCGCAGCATTGCCTTGTTCAGTCATTAATACACTGTGAAAAATACATTAAGTTGTTCACATCTGCAGAAAACACCTGTGTTTTTAGAGCATTTGATCAAACTTTCATGAACTTTATAAACACTAGCTGCTGATTATTCATCTTGTAATATAACTCCTTAATTGTTACTTTTTCTTTCTTTCTTTCTCTCTCTCTCTCTCAAAATGATAATTCTTTGTCAAGGATGGAAATAGATTCTGATTTGCAGTCATGTTCAGTCATTATAGTCAACAAGTTTTTCAGATGATAAAACAAATCATATGTAGAAATGTTCCATTGACCCTTCTATAACAGTCAGAAATTGCTTCAAGTATATTACTATGCAGACAAAGCATGTTATTTTCTCTCCTCCCTTTTTATTTACTCAGCTATTCATACAACTATTTTTCTTTGGTTGATGAATCAATAAACCTGCACCTTATCTATCAAGTAATTATATTTTAACTTCCATATTGCAATTGCAAAATATATTTTATAAATGCATTTAAATTTTCTCATAAACCACTACCACATTGATAAAGAATGATGTAACACCATTGTTATTTTATATAATCATGTTATGACCTTATAACACTTAATTTGTTTGAGTAGAAGAAAAAGTTATTTAAAGGGAAAGTTATCTTCTGATATACATATTTATTGACTACAAATACAGAATACTCTGCTCAAGTTGGTTGTCAGACATTTATCTTAAAACTACAAAACTTGGTAGTACACTTGTTATTATGTGAAATGTACCATTCAAGAATTGCTAAACAATTTTTTTATCTATTGATTAACTTAAAACACCATCTGATGCTATTATTTAACACGTGTTCTACTCTGACATGTAATTACTGTCTGTGTCTAAGTTCTTAGTGTCAGTAGTCACTGTTCTTCACACTTATCACTTACTTGCATCAAATTAGTAATCCAGTAGTTATTTATACAGTACATCACAAAAAACTTTATCAGTGAACTTATCACATTTTAAATAAATGATCATATGAACAGCATTATGGACAGAGAACAAAAAATGCACTTTTAATTACATAGTTTATAAAATGAAAATATTCAACCTTGATATATATGTCTGAATGCACAACCTTCCTAGAAAGGATTGGGTCCATACAGTGTTTTGCATTGTTGTATTTGTTTTCATTAGGTCTATCTGAAAAGGAGCAAAGTACACAAATGTCATCTCATATCTAATTGTTTCCAGGTAGACTGTTCTTTTATAAATGAAAATCATGGATCAACCTCTTATAAAAAAAAATGTATTGAATATTCATCTTTTTCTAATATTGATAATAATACAAATTGCCAATTTTGCACCACAAGCTCCATCTTTAACCAGCATATCATTTTTACATCATACTGTAAAATGCTGCCCCATCAATTGTCCCCACCCCAAAGTATAAATGTTTAGTATGATTAATAATGCATAGTGTGAGAAAAGAAAATCATGATTAACTTGCAAACAAATTACCCTTTTTGATGTTTAATCAAGATTTGAGTAGTATTACCTACACATTTCACAAATTACAGCTATATATGATCTTTAAATGTGTTTACAGAAATCAGATAATTACATGAATCATTTTTATCTTCTAAAAATAAGCCTCATAAAGCAATTTTTAACTCTTACATATATTTAGTTACTTTTTATGTAAAACTGTTTTCAGCCAAGTGAACCCAAAAAGTGTACCAAGAAATATTTTTAACAAAATTAATTTTAATCGTTGTTGACTTTGTTTGTCACTAGCTCCAAATTTTATGTTATTACTGAACTGCTCAGCAATTTTGTCTCCAGTTGTAGTCACATGTACATTTTGTTTTTTTTGCTCTTTTAACAAATCATAATTTAGCCTCACCAGTACATATAAAATTCTTAATTTTATGCATCTGAAAATAAATTGTGTCAGGTCTGGTGCCTTTAATGAACTATTGTCATTTACATTTCTTTTTTTAATCAAGAATTATTTACATTTATGTGGGCCATTCATAAAGCTTGTTTAAACTGAATTTCTTTAGGGTTAGAGCACTTAAAAACCAAAAAGAACAACAGTTCATAGATATTCAACAGTGTTTAAAAGAAAAAGAGATGTTGTGCCACGAAGCTGAAAGACTAGCAGAAAAATACGATGATGCATACACACGGCAACAAGAACTGGTTCTACGGTAAGACATTTGAACTAAACAGTCAGAAAAAGTAAATATACATTACAACAAATTGTGCCAATGTACTTTGATTTTGGGGTAAATATATTAAAAATTTTTGTTATTTGAATAATGTTTTAAAATATAACTCCATTAAGTGTAGAGTTTCCTGTTTCTAATAATATTCTAAGCAAAAACTTGTGAAAAAAAATCACTTTATATAAACACTTTTTTACTTATTTTGGGAAATTAAAGGAATAGTTTTATTTTTAAAACATTTATTAAAAAAGTGATGGGTTGAGAAATTTATTCAATCCTTTTGGATAAGTTTGAAACCAGTCGTTTTCCCTGCCTGTGTGGCATGAACTACAAGAGTTTGTAAAGCTTGAGGTATATATTAATCTCTTATAAAATGATTGTGTAATTATTAGAATGGGTACATAAATTGTCTGTGCATGAAAATTTTTGCTATATATATGTGTTATTTGAAAACTTTGTCAACCTTGAGATTCTTCTAAATTTGAGATACTTTTTCACAAATGGTTGTAATATATAGTATTATAACAAATGTATTAATAATTAAGGTATAGGTGTAGCTTACTGGTTTCTCACAGTATTAGAAGAAAATACACCAACCAATAGCATAGCTAGTCCTAAGTGTTTATGTTGGCCCTGTTGGTTATGTGATGTAACTTTAAAACAATTTGCTTTATCTTGATTTTTTGTTTGCAAACATATGAATATATGGGCCCATGTGGATCTTACACTTCTATTAGCAACCGATGTAATAATTTATTCACAACTCTGGGAATTAAATTGATAACTAATGGTGTGACTTCACACATCTACCAACATCAGTTGAAAATACAAGTGTCATACCAAGTAGCCAGCAGACTTGTTTAACATTGCTGTGTATATTGGTTAACTAGATGCAGACCTGTGAATTGCTCATAATGAAGACTACTGCAAGTAACATTTGAGTGTTAAAGCAAAAAATGTATTAGTCTGTTGCTTGTGTGTCAGATTTAACACTTAAAGATATCAAAACATCAAATTTTTCCCAAGAAAATAAGCTGTACATGTATAATTATTGAGATATTAAATTTGTCTTTAAAAGTGTACCAAATGTCAAATTCGTTGTTTCTGTTATCGTTCACCTAGACATAATCAGTAAAATAGCCTTTTTAATGTCTGATTAAATGGCGTGTTGCTGCTATTAAAAGTTTATGGTTTTATAAAATCAGTTAACATTTCTGAATTTGTGTGGTTTCCAATTATTAGAAGATACTTATAAATATCAGGAAGTAAATTATTAACGCATCACTTTGATAGCTAAGTTTTATATTAATTCACTGGTAGCTTCTATGACAGCCAGAGTTTCAACTTTTCAGTTTTGTTGTTTTTATATAAATATTTCAAATATTAACATATCATAATTAAGACAAAAAAATTCATATTTGAAAGTATCTGAATATATAATTGTTTTTCAAGAGATATTCTGCTTTAAATTAGCAATTAAAAATCCCCTCCCCTCCAATAAAAAAATTCCCCATTGTCTTTTGCATAAAATTCCCAAGCAGATGTAATATGGCAAAACTATCAGTATTTGGTTATCCTCTAAATGAAACACTGTTACTTTTGTCCTTTCTATAAAATGAGTTGTAAATATGTACAATGTATTTTTGTAGAATTGAGCAATTGCTACAGCAGCTCCACAAACGACTTCCTGTCTTGTCAGATGCAGAACTTGATATGAAACAAGAACTCCTAGCTTGTGAAGAAAAACTGAAATGTTTCCGTAATTCCCTTGAGCACATTCACACCAAACAAAAGTATCAGGCTGACCAGATGATTGTCAGCAAACATAAAGCAGGCTCTGAGTTTATGGACAGAGGCTTTTCAGCAGATGTTGATCAGTTGCAACTTAAAAAACTAACCGAGGTGCTAAAACAGCAGTAAGTGACTTGCGAAATTTCCCAAAACCAGTTCTATCATTGTATTTACATCGATAGTCATAAAACCTAACACTTAAACAACATTTTTTATTATCATTACTATTTATTCTTTTTTCGTTTCATATTCCTAAAATATATATGTTAATATTATCCAAATATAAACTCTTGCTTCCTTATTTCTACTATTTTCTAAAGACATCTTTAAGAATATTATAATACTTCACCAATAAACATGGTTTTGGGGTAATTAACAAAAAAAGATTTATATAAAGAAATATATTTATATTACAGTATGAAATACATGTTGATGGTAACCATAAGCTTTTATGTGGATCACAGAAGTGGAAGAAAATATTTTGTTAAATATGAATTGTTTATGAACTTGAGCTCATATAAGCTAATGCTGTACTTTTTTGCAGCTATTTTTTTTTTCGTAAAGAAACTAAAGAATCCTTCTTTCTTCCTGAATGAATATGATTTTGTATAAATAGTTTATATACAATAGTTTTCTATAGCAGTTAGTGTTAACTGAAGGAGTCTAAATTATATTCATAATTCTAGTGACTACCACCTTGGAACTAGTCTGGATAACATGAAGCACAGTTATATTGTTTCCTTGAGAAGGATATTTCTTCCCATTGTGTGGCTTTGTGAAAATAATTCTGTGGTGTAGGGTCATATTTAGTACTTTAATTTATGCAGCTGTAAACAGCTCTAAGTTTGTATTATGATGTTTGTTAAATAATATATATATATATATATATATGCAAAGCCAACGTTTGAAATTGCTTAAAACAGCAGATATTATACAAAAAACATCACTATAAATAAAATCACTGTCTCATTAGACAGCAAATTTAAATCAGAATTAAATATTCACAAATTGACAGTCCAAAATGTGTCATTACAGTTAGGAAAATAATAAATCTGAGACATTATGTTTATAAAATGCAGACTTAAAAAATATACTTTTAGTGTCATGGTAGTTATTTGGTGTGTGTGTTACAAATGAATGATAATTTCATTTCATAAATTCCTATGTGACTGCTGAACTTTTTTTAACAAAGGACTTAAATTCTTCTACAAATTTTATAGACAGAACTGGTGTGTTTGAAAGTATGTATTTCCTACCTGCAGTTGTGATAATCTTAGGATAAGTATACCTTAAAATATTTGATATAGGAATGAGTAAATACAGGCAAACGAGTAATAAAAGTGTCCTCCCATGGTTTGCATAGTAGTCTGTTTGTAAGCATGTTTGACATTGTAAAATAATGACAACATTCTGATCTCATGTTTTATGAGGTATGATGTTGGCATACTGATAAATAAAGTCAACGTTATTCATAATGTTTTAAAATTGATGTATTTATTTATGGTAATTGTTATTTCCCATGTTATCTTAACATCATTTATGGTTCAAAATTATGTAAATTATTTGGTGTGTTAGCTTTGGTGGCATTTAATACAGACTGTAAACATAAAGTTTGGAGACGTCTTGAGTGAGTGGTGATGACATAAGTTTATCAAAACATTGTACATTTGTAATTAAGTTTATGTCACTATCCATTCAAGAGATCTCCAAACTTTACTTTCTGAAAAATTTCTCTTCGTTAAATCAAACTGCAGGATATACCATTAAAATTATTTGCAAAGGTCACAAATGTTTCTTTTATATTGTTCATTTTTCAAAACCTACCTGGCTTGAAGCATCTATTTAATATTCAATATTTCAGGGTTTGAAAGTGTTTTTTAATTAGTATATATTAGTATATAAAACTTGTTCATAGCTATACATTTTACTCATTAATTTTGGTTTCTTTACAGAGGGAATTCTATTGCTGATCTCATCATGAAAATTAAAAGCTTGAAAAAACAAGTTGGAGTGTAATTTTTAAAAATAGAAAATTATTAAATTTGTGTTAAAGTATTACATTGTTTTTATTAATTTTTTTCAGATAATTTGTGGTAGATGAAATGTGCTTATCTGTGAATTAAAAGTATTCAAATGTATAATGGTTTATAATTTCATTTTATTTCTGGGCTGTAATGAATTATTACATTTATACTTAATCAACTCATTATTAAAGGATATGGACCTGTTCTTTGCTCAGTACAATTAGTTTCACATTATTATTATTATGTGTTTTTAAACAAAAGTAGAGTTCGTGCAATAGTAAATACACACAGAGCACTTCAAAGAATACAAATCGACCAACTGCACATCATAAGCAACTAATCCTAACCAAGTAAAAATCAAGAATACAAACAGCAATTTCTAAAATGATATGATCCTGAAATGTAGCAGATTTTTACTAAATCATATAGTTTGGCAATGGTTAAGCAGTCAAATGTCGGCAAGAAATTGCCAGCTTACCTGCAGTGCTGCTATCCAGTTTTTGAATGGTCCAGAGATTCCAAACCAACAGAATGTGCTCTCTACACTGCATGCAGAATCACCAAAGTCAAATAGCTGCTAAAGTTGCAGGTCAGGTATTGGTGTATCCCACTATTATCAGAAGTTTGGGCTACTATTCCTGAATAATTAGATGGAAGCCAATCCTCACTCCAGATGATATCTTGCATTAGTAAACATTATGGATGCTGTCACTCTCCTTACCTTTTGAAACATTAGTTCTTTCAGCAGAGTCAGATTTGTACATTTATTGAGAACCTAACCTTGGTGAATGTCTTTTCAATAACTTTTGTGGAATCATCTGCAAACCATGACAAAATAAAGCATTATTTATTTTTTCGTGTACATAGGTGTGCAATTGGGGCAGCTGTTGCTATGCACATGAACAGTTACAGTTCTTTACCAAGATTTGAATGTAATTATTTAATTTCACTAACTATGTTGCACCTTCTACTGCATTGTTCAAACTTTATGAAGTATAATAGCCTCCAAGACTTAGAAATTTATGGTTGTAATATATATAAATGAGGCCCAGATTTCAAATCTTGTAAATACAAGTTATAACCTGATACTACCTTAAATATTGCAAAACAGCAGATTCAGTAAATAAATAGTGAGTGTTTTACCTTTTATTTCATCTATTTCTTTGATGAAATATATAACCCCATCTACCTCATTGATCCACAAATGAGGTACAATTCCATAGGCTCAGAATTCAAATCTTTTAAGTAGAATCTATAACCTGGTACTATCATAAATATTGCAAAAAGCAGGTTCATTAAGTAACTGATGATTATGTTTTACCTTTTTCATCATGTTTATTCCTTTGATGAAATGATATCCTTATTGATTTGGATACTTGTGTGATGATGGGCTGTGTATAAAAAAGACAAAATTGTTCCTGTAATTGTCATTAATAGACAGGCTTTTGTCCAAAATGTTGCCCATGAAATAAATTACCACCATAGTTTTTAAAGGTGATTTTTCACCAAAAGTTTAATTTTTGTTTTTGTTTTATCACATTCTCGTACATGTGTATAACAGATTTACAAAAACTGTGTCCAGTTAGAAGTGTTTTTGAATAAAGAATCCATTACTAAAGCCTAAAAGGTTAAACGTTATAATATACTATCGTATATTGATGAAAATTCTTTTCCAGATATGATGAAACTTCTATTGTTTCTGTGGACACTTTAGACAGTTGTTTGATTTAAAAACAACTTCCCTTCATTGATTAGAGGAAAAGCTGCCATTTAAATGTCATTCTTATGTATTTTTGGTGGAATATTACTAATAAAAAAAAAAAATGACAGGAAGAATCTGTAACTAACATTCAACTTTATTTCTCATTCGTTGTGATTTACTTCCACTTCATACATAAGTAGTAATGAATCTTTTTACAGTTTTAATATTTAACTTATTTGAGCTAGTTCACCTGAAAATACATCTTCAATACCCTATAAACAATTACAGACTTTATCCAGTTCAGTAAAAATGAATAAAATATACTGGATAGTTCTTAACCTACACTTGTTGAAGATATTTGTTTTGCATTTGGTTCTTGCCTGATCTTATAAATAAATCACGTGATGTTTACTTTCACTCTTTATGTTAGCATAATACTTGTTTTTAATAATGATGGGTGACCGTGAACCCAGACTGTGAATCAAAAAATTAGTGGTTTGTGACTCATTGCCATAAAAATATATCATGCATTTTGTAACCTTTGTTGCACTGTAAGAATGATAGGCAAATCATACTGTTTCACAAAACCAAGACTCAAGAAGGTTGAAACGTTGTTCACTCCTCTACTAGTGCTTTCTCTACCCATACCAGCTGTTTTTAAATATGATTCTCTACAAGTGGGTTTTTCTTGTCGTCACAGATTATACCTTCATTATTAGTTCAAAATTAGGAACTGCCACATGCAGATAGCCTTCATGTTGCTTTGTATGAAATTCTGAACCTTACAAATCTAGCTTGTTAGTTTACCAGCCATTGTGAATGATAGTAAAGCTAGGTCACACACAATAATAATAAATAGTTAAATGGTGTTGTGTTATTAGTTCTTACCTGTAGATCTGATTCATAAAGGACATAAATAAACTATGATAATACCAATTCACTTGCTTAATGTGCTCCTCACCCCAGAACTTTGCCATGGGAATGTTTGTAATGTGATGTTCAATTCCACTATCCAATGATAAAGTAGTAGTCCAACAGTTGGTGGTGGATGGTGATGATTAGCTGCCCTCTGGTTTTATGCTATTTGTGATTATTTTTTAACTTTGTTTTGTTTTACCTTAATTTACTTTTACCTTTTTTACTGGACGTTTGGAGACTAGCTGCTTTATGTCATAAAACACTAAATCAACTGACCAACCAACAAGAGAAGCTTTTCTCAAATGACATCATGTATTCTTTGACATTGAGAAGACTTATGAAAAAACATGGAGGTATGGGATTTTGCGAGACCTCCATATATATGAGAGAGAGAGAGATTATGTGGTCTTTGCCCATTTTTATTAAAAATATTTTTATGGAGAGGAGATCCCAAGTTCGTGTGGGTTCTACACTTTCCCGATCTTTTCTACGGGAGCTTGGAGTCCCTCAGGGCTGTGTTCTGAGTGTCACACTTTTCAGTATAAAAATTAATGCAATCACTGAACAACGTCCTCTCCCTATTGCAAACGGGCTCTATGTCGACGACTTTAACATCTCATGTCAGTTGTCAAACATGAGGTACATTGAGCAACAGTTACAAACTGCCCTCAATCGTTTACTGAAGTGAACCACAGCAAACAACTTAACTTCTCTCTCTCTCTACAACCGTTTGCATGCACTTTTGCTGCCAACACGGTATTCACTCTGATATTGAACTCCATATTGGTGAAGTTGTGGTTCCTGAAAGAAAGTCCATGTGGCTTCTCTTTGACTGCAAGCTGACCTTTATAACACACAGAAAGCAGCTACGGGTCAAATATACAAGAGCACTGAACATCCTTTATGTCCTCTCTTCCATCATTTGAGGATCGAATTGATGTTCTACACTAAAGATATATTGGGCTCTTATCTGATCGAAACTAGACTATGGGTCACTGGTCTATGGTGGCTCTGCTACGGCCTTGAAGATGCTAGACCCTGTTCATCATCAGAGACATCGGCTCTGCACGGGGGCTTTCTGCACTTCTACAATTCAGAGCCAATATACAGAGTATCATGAACCTCCTCTAAACCTCTGCCATTTGCAACTGTCTTTACTATATGCTTCAAAACTTCCATACCACAGCTTCCCAACTGGGCCATGCGTTTTCAAAACAAATGATCTGCCATTGCTCCTTTTGACCTTACTATCCAGATGCAGTTGGATGAATTAGGTCTGTTCTTGGATAACATTGCTGCATCTACTGGTCAGCCCATCCCACCATGGCTTCTTACACTCCACAATTTTGACATTTCTATAAGTCATCTGAGAAATGCAGACACTTCTGATTGAAAATACTGTCTGATATTTGCTAAACATCTTTTGAACCATCCTTTCATTCCTATTTATACAGATGGTTGAAAATCAGGTGACTGTGTGGGCTCTGCCATTGTTTGTTGTGATTCAATGGTTGCATGCAGAATCTCCTCTACAGCTTCTGTGTTCACTGCTGAACTGTGCGCAATTTCTCTTGTCCTGAATCACATAGAAGCTAAACAGTACTCAAATTGCACTGTTTATACAGACTCGCTTAGTTTTCTACTGGCCCTGGAATCGCGTCACGTTAGTTCTCACCCTGTTCTCGCCGATATTGAAAACTGACTGACCCATTCCTCTTTAACATCTACTTCTATCCAGTTTTTCTTGATACCAGGCTACATTGGTATTCACGGAAACGGACTCGCTGACAATGCAGCTGAGTCTGTCTGCTCTGGCACTGTCACTGCTGTGCCTGTTACATACATGGACTGTGGTCCTGTATTCAAGGCTTTGCTATGTGCCAGTTGGCAGTTAACTTCGAATGACAACGTGAAAAACAGCTTTTTCAAATAAAACCGCCTATTGGAGTTCAGGTCCTGTTTCAGTAAGTATCGGAAAGAGGAAGTTGTCCTAACTAGACTAAGTATTGGTCACAGTTTAACTCATTGTTTTCTTTTATCTGGAACTTATGCACAATGCGTTGTCTGTGTAACACTAAGGTCACAATAAACATTTCACTGTCTTGCCGTAGTTACGACGGCAACATTTTAAACATGTTTTGTACAAGGTGTGAAATGTTAGCTACAAGTACAGAAAATGTGATGTCAAATAAAAATAAATTGTGCTGGGATATGGAGAGCATATGCCAATCTATCTAAAACAGTTCTAGTAAGAAAGACGATATCTAACATAAGTCAACGGTGTTTTAATGTTGCATAAAACCTTGGAAAACTTTTAATAAGTGTTGGTTTAGCTCAATATAGCAGAATTGAAATCCCTTAAGGTGTTCACTAGTGCGAGTAGCAGTCAAATGTATGAGAAAGTACAGGTACACAGTCAAATATGAAAATATACTAAACAGTGAAAGATTAACATTCTTCCAACTGCCAAGATACAAGATGTTAGCATTTCTAAATATTAACACAAATAGTTACTATGGATACAGCTGCTGTTGAAACAGGACCTGAAAATCTTTCACTCTCGAGTTAAGAGGGATATGCTAGCAATACAATGAACTACTTATAATTACAACTCTTGTATAACCAAATAGTACCTAATACATGTATTTACGTTCATTAACTACTACTGAAGTTGGCTTCATGAAAACATATTTACCCTCACGGTTTACTATACATTTCTGAAATAGTTGATGAAAAATCAAAATTATGAGAGGATGATAAATAACATTCTTGTAGAAATTAAGTTGGAAATACAGCAGATATCAAAATGCCAACAGAATAAAGCAGATGGGTTATGCTGAGTAATAAAAGGGCCATTTAACAGATGCTCAAATCCTGAGCAGAACATCATGAAAAGAAGCTTCTCTACTGTCGTAATGAATGAGTTGGATAAATGATAAAATAAAAGGAATATGATCCTATTCATGAAGAAAAGAAGAGTCAAAGAAAAAGCTCTGCTTAGAGATTTGATAATAGGATGATAGGTCGAAATTAAAAATAATTACAATTATCAACCACTTTATAAAGTTGTGGTTTGCATGGGTGTTGAAATCTACATGTATTAAACCTAGCAGGGAAACATCAAAATAACGTGAATAGTTCAGATAAAATTATGGTAAAGAAACATTAATCTTGATAAAGTACAAAGGGCACTGTGTAAATAGAGACAAAAAAGGTTGAGTGTGAAGGCCATTGGTCACGTGAGACCAATTATGTCAAGAACGTAATATTATTAGATATGAAGATTATTTTTATAGCAAAGCCACAGAGGGCTGTCTGCTGAGCCCGAGGGGAATCGAACCCCTGATTTTAGCATTGTAAATCCCTAGACTTACCGCTGTACATGCGGGAGGCTAGAAATGAAGAAGAAAACCAATAATTAGTATTATTTGCCATTCTAAATTAAATAAAAAGAAAATAAACAGGTGGCAGTAGAAATAGTACTCAGGTAAAGTTTAATTCAAAAATAAAATTAATAATAAAACCCTGGTCTGTTTCCTAAATATAGGAATTGAGTACATTATATTAAATACTTGTTAGTCCCACCACATCCTTGCAGTCCATGTTGCCATATCCATTCATCCCCTATCTGATGACCATGCATCTTTACATTAACTCAGTAATAAAGCTTCCATTGTGAAAGGCTCTGTTGTAAAGCTGTCATTGTTAAAAGCACACCACCACTCTTTTGTGCTTTCCATTAACCATTTAACGTACAAGAATGATTGTTTTCCAGTTCCTATTTCAACTGCACAATCACAGGGAAATCCATAAGAGTGCATCCAAAAACTTGACTGGTATGTCTTATTGAATAGCATGAATAACTTATTCGTTATCCAGCTGATTAAGGAATATGACAGTTTAATAAATCTGTCAAAGGAGCAGCTTGTATTAATTTTCTCGATAGATTAGTTAACAATTGGTTAGATTGTGTTATGATTTTTTTCTTGAACAATAAAAGCACAGAGCATAAAATCTTTTCATTTATGAAGCTTTTAGATAGGGTCTTCTAAATGAATATCACAACTCAATCCAGAAAAGGCAAAACAACCTATTTAGAAGAAAACGTTCACACAAAAAAGTAAACAAGATGGCAGTGAAGACAAATAAACTTTAGAAAAACATTGTTCAGTGAAATGTATTTATTTAATAATTTGTAATACTAGAAATCACAAATAAAATGTCTTTTTTTTACGTTCTAAATTTACACACACTGGATAAGTTTTAACGGTTACGTTAGGTGTCATAGTGTCATGACTCAAAACACCTTAAAATTTTTGGACTTTATCTAGTTTAACAGCTCACATTCATAGAAAAATCCAAAGTTCTGTAGCCCTGAACAATTGAACTGGTCGAAATTATATCAATGTGTGGTCCAGCATAATCTGCTATATTGTCTTCATTCACTCCACCACTTCCTTCAACCAAAATAGTGGGATATTGTAGCTTCAATTGTTTGGCAATTTCATGAAGTAGCTGTAAAAAAAAGAAAGTTCTGTGTCTCCTGTACAAGTTCCAACAGCTATTCGTGCAATATTAAAATAAATTTCCCCAATTTTTATTTCACTTAAAAAATCTATAAATAAACTACTCTTAAGGAATTTTTTAATTATTGTACATGCGTGTCAACTTATACCTTTCATATATTTACAACCACAGCTTGCAACTGGATAGACAAACAATTAGGGTGAAGCGCCTTACTTTGTGATACAGAAACACAACCTTCAAACCTCAACTGAACGGCTACAAGGTCAAAGTGCGAGCATTTAATACATTACGTAGCCCCTATTCCAAAATGTGCACAGCTAAAAATATTTGAGAAAGGTCAAAAAATGTAAACACTCGAGAGACAAGCAATATTTGTTTTATAATTTTAAAAGATTATTAGGAAAATATTGTGCAATTGCCACATAATATAATTTTTATTAAATTTCTCAAATATTTTGTTTTTTTTGTTTTTTTTAGTACAATGCTACACAAGTTATCTGTTCTGTACTGATTGTAGAAAACGAGTTCAGAATTTTAACACCATAAATTTTTGCTGCTCCAAAGATGGGGCATGTTTTCAGTCGCGTATGTTGCCGTTTCATTTCTGAGTCACAAGGTAGCACCTACTAAACTTGACTGATAAACATTTTAAAGATCAATCTTACAACTCATTTTTAATTGTAATGTAGAGTCTTCATCGTGTTCCGTGCAATGAAACGTGTCTGTAATAATCCTAAGAAATACTGTGGCAGTTTTAACGTGAGATCGTATATAAACGTAAATTACAACTAATTTAATGTGGTTATGTCCAAGAAAAATAGCTCTAATTGGAATAAGGAATATCATTAATATATTTAAAAAGGCACTTACTGGAGGCTTACAGTTGTCCAACATCACAATATCACAGCCGGCTTCGGCAGCTTCTCTTGCCTCTTCTAAAGTTGCACATTCTACCTCTATCTTCAGAACAAAACCACTTAACTTGCGTACTCTCTCCACAGCCTGACATTTCACCATAATAAATTTATATACATATTAAAGCAGTATTTGGTGATGAACCTAATTTATTACTGGTGTTTGAGACAGCTTGAATGGTAACAAAGAAAATGTATCACAAGTAAAATCAATTACATTAAACCATAATTATAGCTTTGCATCACAGGTGGTGAAAACCATCATATACGCATTATTTCTTCAGATTTGCCGTGTAAAATTGATAATTCAGATACTGCATACTAAACACGAGCTTGATTATATAATTAACATGTAACAATTCATGAAGTATTAAAACAATTGCTTATTCAAGTAGTAGTGTTTGGATCTGACTGACATATACAAGCGCCTTTTTACTCGTGTTTATAAAACATTAAATAATGAAATATACTAATAATAGTATGTCGTATACGGAGCAAAAAACAATCACTTAAATTTTCGAAATATGTGTATACGTAACTAAATATTACAACTTCATGATGACGAGAAACTCACTTTATTTTAATTAAAATTTTAATACACATACAAGCACTCTTGATAATATACAAATAATAAATATGTTTAACATATCAGGTTATTTTAATTCATATGGGTATAAATACGCAATTTCACTTACCGCTTTAACACACCCGGCAATTTTTATGTGATTGTCTTTCAACATAATCTGTTGCGATAGGTCAAAACGATGATTAGATGCTCCACCAACCAAGACTGCATATTTTTCTGGTAATCGAAATCCTGGAGTTGTCTTACGTGTACAAGCTAAAAAGCCGTTCCATTTTTTGCTGTCTAGCAATTTCTTTTGGGCGTTGGTAATGGTAGCAATTCCACTACATCGAGCTAAGCAGTTCAGCATGGGACGCTCCGCTAAAAGTACGTTACGTGCATTCCCACTCACGGACGCAACTTTCAAGGAAGGTTCAAGAAAGTTACCTTCGTTGACAAACCATTCAACATTACAGTCTAATTGTTTAAATATTGCATTAGCAAATGGAATGCCCGCTATAATACCCGCACTCTTGCATAGTATTTCTGCTGTAATGGCGTGTTCGCTCACTACAGCACCTGCAAAGTCGAAACTGCTTGTATCTTCGTTCAGCCACTGACAAACAAGTTTCTTTAAATTTAGAGGATGAAGTATGTTCTCAGCCATTTTTGTCCACGTGGTACATTCGTTATTTGCGCGACTACTTACACTCGTCAGCAAATAATAACTGAACAGTGGTTAACTTTATTTGCTTTGCGAGGAATTCTAATAATCAAATTAATATAACTTAGTTTACAGTTTTTAGAATAATATGGAGGAGATACATTGAGATATATTTATTGCAGTTATCTGGGCGATAAGTTTAAATTACTCGATTATTTTAATGAATGCAAAAAAACAAAAAAAAATATTTGCGTATCTCACCTCAGTACATGATGAAGTCTCTGTATCCTCATTGGTCCGTTTGGTTGCAGTTTTTGTTACAGTTTGTTGAATTATAAAGAGCAAAAGGAAACGAATAAACCTGAACACGAGAGTGTTTTGACAAGAACATTTAGTCCCAATACGTTTAAAACTAAGTAATCCAATTTTACTTAAAAACTATTAGTGTTTTACAGCTAATTTTTTGGTTAAGAAATTGACAATGAGGTTCGGCTACCCTGTGATACTGGGGTTAACTTTAATTTCGTACACAAAGATAATGTATAATAATCAAATAATAAATGATAAAACTAAAGATAAATATCCCATTTTGTCATTTCTTTTCACACATTTGTTCTTATATCACAATAAAATGACTGTTTTAAAGAAGGACACGTATAACAGTATTTATCAAATCATATAAGTATATTCAGATCTGGGATTTGGAATATCCAAGCTGGAGATATCTCTTATATGTAATGGAAATGGAAAACAAAATAATATGGATCAACTTTGGAGGTTCATCCATCCAAAGGAAAAGACAACCTGCAATTATTCTTACCCCTTGTTGTGGTAAGCAAAGTGCAACTTCTTGTGACGGATGAAAATCTTTAAACACAATTGTCAGTGCCAGAAGTCTTTCACGTGCCATAGACAACGGTACACAACGTAATCAAGAAGGCTCTCCATATGAACAAGTAATTTGAATGGGCGTTGCTTTCACTGATGTATTTGTTCAACAGTCATTTACTTCAAGTACTTGGATAATAAAACAGGTATTCATATTGTTACATACCCAAGATACACTAGTTATGTCACTAGATGGCCATAGATTCCTGCGTGATAAGACAGTTGAAATGGACGCTAGAGATGTTGCTTTGATCTAATTTCAAAAACAAACAAACAATAATAATAAATAGGCTTAAGTATGAGTAACAAGCAAACAATGTAAAGCTTATTCCACGACGCCTTACTAGGCCACCTGTTGGCAACTTCCTGCTGTCAACAATTTTTACTTAAATTTATTTATTATATTTGACTTAGAGCTGAGAGTACTTTTTGTTTAGCATGTTATGAATATGAGGAGTTCTGGTTTATGACTCAGATAACACAAATTCATGTTCTGCACTTTAGGATCACTGTGGTAAACCTCGGATTAAGGCATGGACTTAGCAAGCTGAAGCCTAGGGACTTACACTAATTAGGGAGCCTCAAATTATGCCTATAAATGAATTGAACGTAGAGGTTCTGTTTCTATAAGTTGAAAAGCCTAGATCTAATAAAACCTTTTATCTGGCCTTGAGGAGGTGCTATAAAAGTAATGTTTAAATCTCATTATTCAGTGATACAAGAGTTGCTCAAAAGTTGGCGATTGTCTCTGATGATTAGCTTCTTTTATTTAGTATTTCAGTTTAAAATTATGGATAACTGTGCGCAGATAGCGCATTGCCGAGTTCTTTGCTAAAATTCCAAAACAAACAGTTACTTTAGCGATTGTGACACATACTGTAAACAGATGGGCACAGAAAGAAGTTCGTGGTCTGGTAATTCAATTTACCAAGTTAGAGAAAATTAGGTATTACTAGTTGTTTAATATTCTCCAAATAAGAAAGACTAATTGGAACGTATATAAAGGCCTTTAACATCCTTGATAAATTCGTGATGACGAAAAACCCATTTGAAGTAAAAATGTATTCTCAAGACAGCTGGTATGCGTTAACATGAAGATGAGCTAAGAAGGTCGAAACGTTGTTCTGTACACTATTTAAATTAAAGTTTTAATTCTCATACCAGCGATTTTGAGAATACCATGTAATTATTCATATAATGAAAAAAATATGTAAATAAATATAAACAGATTAAATCAATTGCGTTTACAATATATAAATGAAATATAATTCTGAATTTAGTAATTTTCAGGAGGCCCCTAATTGAACAACTGTCCTAATTCGTTTTTTCTTTCTTTCTGAAGCTACTGTTCTGATTTTCGCTTTAATCTATAGAAAAACTTGATGGGTGGCGTATCAGTTTTGCCTGGAGAATGGTGTTGGTGTTTTGTATTTCCCTTGCTGAAAGAACAAAGAAAAATCAAGTCAATCTTTTGGATTAATGTGTGCTGTTGTACGATAATCTACGTTTACAGGTGTAAAATAGTAAGGATTTCTCATTTCATTTTATATTTTTAATTAATTGTATTGCTTTTCTTTTCTTTTTTCTAGTGACAATGATTCTGCTTGTATACCGATTATATACTATGTTACAACATTTTTATTTTTTCTTGTTCCTTGGCAGAAAGTGTTATTTCCCAATTGCTTATGCCTAAAATAAATGTAAAAGACGTATTTTTTCTCTTCAAACTTTGCTTTTGTGACCTGGGAGCGTATAACGAAAGCGTGATGGAAGACTATTTGGGGAGCTGATACGTGAAAGTGATTTACATTACAGTTGTAAATCTTGAAAAACTACTCACTTTTAAACATTTTTGTATAACTTTAGTACAGATGCATGTAAATCTTGAGCCGTGTTGTTTTATTCAGACCTTATGTTAATGAAAATGTACAAATTTGCCCATTTTTACGTAGGAAATAGGTTAATTTCTAAATTTCATTATTCAGGTCACAAAAGCAAAGTTTGAATGGATTAATGGCCATTTTCTGTACTTTTACAATATAAGCAATTAATAAATAACATACTATCTAAGAACAAAATTTGTTACATAATGTTATCAGTATTAATTATTTGCCTACTAATATTATTATTAACAAGATATTGGTGATGCAGTGTATATTTAAAGATATAAAATTTAAAAATATAAGCATATGAATACCAACATATCGCTTAGGTATTGTGTAAAAGCTTGGATAACTACATGCAAGTGAAATGAAGCAGAGAAGACGTGGCCTGTGGGTCTTAGCACTATTTTATTTTTCAGTTTAAGTTATAGTTGTGTAATGGTCAGATATTGTCAATGTTAATTTTTCAGCTTTGTTGTTGCATGTATCATCTAAAATTTAATGCATTATCATGTAACTACTGCTGAGACTAGTAAATATTAGTTTCAATAACATAAACTAGTGTATGCATAAAATTAACATTTATTATTGACACTTTTTTTGTTCAATAATAATAATATTACATATGTATTATTATACTATTATACATATACTATTAGGATTATAACTGTTAAAAGTGGTTTTGTAACTATAAAGTATAAGCAAAAATTTTTATTTTAAATTTGGCTCAAAGACTTTTATTTGTATAACTTTGAATTCTGTTATATGTAATTAATATTTAAAGAACTGTAGTGGGAGTAAAATTATTACTGTTTTATTTCATTTATAAATTATGATGAGATTTCTAGTGATATGTTTTTCAAAATGATTATAATCTGTCTTGAAGTTTAATTTATTGTACTCAGTATGATGTTTAAAATGAAATATTCCCTTCCCAAACTGCTGTTGATATTTGGTGGTACTATTCAAAAGTTTGATTCATATGAAAGTAACGTATAAATTTATATACCCTGAAATAAGTAACAGCTTTAAAAGTGTTTGATGCATTTTCCAACAACATATCTTTGTAAGCAAACAATTTTACTGTATACAGCTACAAAGACCAAGTTTAGAAACAGGCTAAATATTGAAAATGATTTGTGCTTACGAGTAACAACTACAACTCTAAGTATTGAAGTACTTTGTGAACAAAAGCAAGTTTATTTGAGCCACTGATAAGTAAATAAATTTTACTGTACTGTACTTTTACTGATTTAAATTTTTCTTTAAATATTAATATTTTTAATAAATTTATGTTCTGAAAGCTTGAAGTAAACTTTATTTGGTGCAAGGGACTGATTGTTTCAATTTTTAGTGTATATTTCTATTAAGTCTCTAAAATGATTTTTTTTCTGCAGGTCTAAAGAATTTTGGAATCCTTGGCCTAGAGAGTACTGAGACATTTGGAAAGGGTTATGGATGTTTGTAAAGAACTTGTGAGGAAATGGACTGTTTGCAAGAACATGGAGCTTTCATCTGAGAATGACACTTGTCAGGTGAATGTACTCTTTTGATCACGTGCAGTGTTATGTGGATTTGGTATTACTGTTATTATGAGTTATTTATTTTTTATGGCTAGTACTTTGGTCTGCATTTCTTCATCTCAGTTTGTGGTAAAGAAATAATAAAGGAGGCTTGAAAATATGATTTTTCTTTATTCTGTTTATAAACAAATTGAGTGAGATTAAGAGCTCTCTTATAAGAAAATTCTTTCGTGTATTAAAAAAAAACAACCAAAACATGTGCATTCAAGCAAAGCTTTGTTTCACGTCTGAATCTGATGGTGATGTATCCTGGTTTGAATGTTTTTTTGTTTATGTGATCTTAAGAACTTGCATGGTTATTCAAAAGTGGATGTCTGTTGCTACTGCAACATTTGTGAGCATTTTGGAAAAGTATGAAATTAATGTTTAATGAAATGTTATTATAGCTGGAATTGTATAAGCCTGGGGATAATATAAATATAGTTTGTTCAAACAATTTCACTGAAAAAAAATCAACAAAATCTTACTTTTTGTGGAGTATGTTTATAAAATTTAGCAAATTCTATGCAATCTTTTATTCAGTGTACTAGTGTATATGGCTAACTTCAGTTCATTCTTAGCTTTGCCTCTTAAAACATCAAAAACTGATGAGATGGAAATGGGAGTAAGATGTTCTTCTATGGCATTTAAAAAATATATACCTTTTATTCATTAAGTCAAATAATTGTGTAACTTTTAATAGTTTTGGGTGACCTTTCATTGTAAAAGAAAGTTGAGCCTGAAAATAACAAAAACACAGTATTCTTTGGCACAGTGAAAAGTAAAATCTTAGTTATATACAAGGACAACATACCTGAAAAGTAATTGTGTAAATAAAATACAAGTTTAATTTAGATAAATCATTTTTTTAAAGAAATTAAACGTAATTTATCTAGGTTTTATGTAGTTACTGCCAAAGATTTCCAAATTTAGTTTGGTTATACAAACAAGCATAATTGTAATTCAGAACTTTTTTAAACAGAAAAAATTATTTTCCTTGTGAGGTTTAATGTGATAATTTTAAGTCTTAAAGTATCTCTAATTTCTTCAAAATTTTACAGCTTTCACTTAGCAAATAATTATATAAAAGGCTCTCCCAAGACTTCAATAATTGAATCATTTTGTTACTAATATTTTGTGTAGTTTTTCAAAGACAAATTTTATGAGCACTTTGGGGTTTTCTTTTCCAGGTGAACAGCTGTTGCTACTCAGTTATGAAAAGGTACTGGAGAATATTCATTTGAAATTAAGAGTGAGATTTCTTAAATTTTTAAGAAATGATGAAAATGTGGACAGGCGGACTGAAGAGCTATAAAGCTGGTGTTGAATGTTCACTTCTGATCTTTAGCTGCAAAAAACGTAATTAGAGAATGTGTTGAACAAGTAAATTCAGTGTAGCTAAAATATTTATTTTATTGAAAATTAATCTTATTTGTGTGCTTGCAGTTTCTCCAAAATCTCAATTTCTATCTTTGTATGTGTATAAATAATTTTTAATGAAGAATTATAATGCATGTTTTTTAATTTAAAGTTTATTTTGTTACTATCACAGTAATTAGCAAGATAAGGGTTTCAACGAATATTTTTATCCTTTGTTGTATTTGTGAAATACCACAGTAACGTTAATCAAACAATAGTTTTTGTGTCTAGCTTGTGGATTGCAAGAACCATAATTGTTTTATTTTAGAAATGAAAAAAACAAAATTGACCCCAAGGGGTTTTGAGTTCCAAAGTATCTATAACTTGGTTTAATAACTTCAGAATTTTACATCTACAAGTAATTCAGTGAAATGGAAATTAAAATGTGAGCTTGAGATATAAAAAACAACTTTAAATAATTTTTTTTAGCGAAAATCTCGTAAGTATTGCAACAGAAAAATAAGGCACTTTCATTGATAACTGCTTCTTCAAAGAAACACATTAATAAAATCAGTGATATATTGGTGTGTTGACAGTACAGTAAACTAAACTTTCAATAAATTTTTTTCTTTTACTCTCATCGATAGTAAATGTCACTAAGTATCAAGTATGGGTATACTGTGGAGCTATCAAACAATTCCATTAAAGGCTAATATCCTTCTGCACTTGATACTTGCCCAGAGGGTATGTATTTGTTTGAATAATTGGAGTGGTATTTGTTTTTGTTTGGTTTTTTACAGTTTGAAAAAGCTATAGTTAATTTCAATTTTGAGAAAAAGTTAAAAGGTACTAATTAATGTTTCACTTCACATTATAGTTATAAATTTCTTGCAAATATTTTAGAAATGATGACATTGTTGGTGGTCATATTGAAAGACTAAAGTTTAATGGTGGCTGTTTGATTTTGATCTTATACTGGCAAAAAAAGAAAATCTGTATCAATAAGGTAGAGGTGTAAGTTGTATTTTATCTAAAAATTAATTTTGTTATTTATTGGTTGTGAATCCTGCTGTGACCTGAAGGTTTCAGCCAGTAGTTTTCAAGCACCAGTTTCTGTTTCTATGTGTGTTAAAATGGCCCTCATAATCTGAGGGTTGTGAGTTTGATTCCCTGTTATGCCAAACATGCTCATCCTTTCAGCCGTGTGGCCATTATAATGTGAATGTCAATCCCACTATTCATTGGTAAAAGAGTAGCCCAAGAGTTAGCAGTAGGTGATGATGACCAGTTGCCTTCCCTCTAGTTTTACACTGCTAAATTAGGGATGGCTAGTGGAGATACCCCTCATGTAGCTTTGCTCAAAATTCAAAACAAAAACTTGTTAAAATTATTTTGAATGAAAAATTAATATATATTACTTGAGGTTTATATAGTTCATGGCAAATGTAGTGTAGGGTTATAAACCTTGCAGAATCAGAGTTGCTGTTAATTCCTTCTAATTACCCTGTATTCTGTACGTTAAAGATACCATTTTTATGTTAAATATCAATATTTCAACCCTAATTTGTTTAAAACAAGTTGTATCACATTATATTCAAGGGGATGTAGCATTAATTTTTCCCTGAAGTAAATTATATTATTTAGATGTCTTCGTGTTTTACAACATGCAGCAAATAATTAAATGAAATAGGCAGTAAAATGTCTTCTGAAAACATTGAAATAATGCAAATTGCTTTGTCACTAGTATTTTATATTGTATAGTTTTAACAAATGAGTATCTTAGGTGCAGTTTGGAGTCATCATTGTGTATTTCTTTTTCCATATTGGTCCAACTATAGCTGCTGAATTAGTTGAGAAGAAAATGAATGGTGAATATCTTATTCAGTTTAAGTTACACGTTTGTGATTTTTTAATAAATATTTTTGAAATGATAAAAGTGCTGACAGAGCTGTAAAGCTCAGTGTTGAATGTTTTTGCTTTTGATCAGTTACGCAAAAAAAAAAACCCTCTGTGAACCAGGTTTATCTAAATTCTTTGTTTCACTAAATTTCAGTCTTGTTGCATTATTTATTTCCAAGGTTTTGGGGTTTTTCCCTCTATCTTATGCTGTATTTTCAACATATATAATGTTAATCAAGGAAATTTCAAGCCAACTGTACAAAAAAACGATTTTTTTATTATTGTTCTTAATTAGTGACTTTTCCAAACAAACTATGTTAGTCTCCAGAAGGAGCTTGGATGATAATTTTTAAGATCTTTAAATGTCCTGAACTTTTAAAGATGATAGGCAGATAATAAGATGAAATAGGAAGCATAAAAAATGAAACAATGTGAATCATTTTATTCTTAATATATTGGGTAGTTTTAATAAATATTAGAGTACCTTGAGTGCAGTTTGGCATCAAGATTTTGTTGTTTTTTTTTTCCAGGTTGATACAATTATAGCTACTTAGTTGAGAAAAAGTGAGAAGAAAGTGAATGGTGAATATCTTATACGGTTCAAGTTATACGTTTGTGATTTTTTTAATAAATATTTTAGAAATGATGAAAAGGTGGACGGGCGGACTAAGAGCTGTATAGCTTAGTGTTGAATGTTCACTTCTGATCTTTTACTGAAAAAATTGACTCTGTGAACCTAGTAAATTCATGGTTTATCTAAATTCTCTGTTTCACTAAATTAAATTTTGTTGCATTACTCATTTCTAAGGTTTTTTTCCCTATGCTGTATTTTCAACATATATAATGTTAATCAAGGAAATTTCAAGCCAACTTTACAAACAAACGATTTTTTTATTATTGTTCTTAATTAGTGACTTTTCCAAACAAACTATGTTAGTCTCCAGAAGGAGCTTGGATAATAATTTTTAAGATCTTTAAATGTCCTGAACTTTTAAAGATGAAATAGGAAGCATAAAAAATGAAACAATGTGAATCATTTTATTCTTAATATATTGGGTAGTTTTAATAAATATTAGAGTACCTTGAGTGCAGTTTGGCATCAAGATTTTGTATTTTTTTTTCCAGGTTGATACAATTATAGCTACTTAGTTGAGAAAAAGTGAGAAGAAAGTGAATGGTGAATATCTTGTACGGTTCAAGTTATACGTTTGTGATTTTTTTTAATAAATATTTTAGAAATGATGAAAAGGTGGACGGGCGGACTAAGAGCTGTATAGCTTAGTGTTGAATGTTCACTTCTGATCTTTTACTGTAAAAATTGACTCTGTGAACCTAGTAAATTCATGGTTTATCTAAATTCTCTGTTTCACTAAATTAAATTTTGTTGCATTACTCATTTCTAAGGTTTTTATCCCTATGCTGTATTTTCAACATATATAATGTTAATCAAGGAAATTTCAAGCCAACTGTACAAACAAACGTTTTTTTTATTATTGTTCTTAATTAGTGACTTTTCCAAACAAACTATGTTAGTCTCCAGAAGGAGCTTGGATGATAATTTTTAAGATCTTTAAATGTCCTGAACTTTTAAAGATGAAATAGGAAGCATAAAAAATGAAACAATGTGAATCATTTTATTCTTAATATATTGGGTAGTTTTAATAAATATTAGAGTACCTTGAGTGCAGTTTGGCATCAAGATTTTGTATTTTTTTTTCCAGGTTGATACAATTATAGCTACTTAGTTGAGAAAAAGTGAGAAGAAAGTGAATGGTGAATATCTTGTACGGTTCAAGTTATACGTTTGTGATTTTTTTTAATAAATATTTTAGAAATGATGAAAAGGTGGACGGGCGGACTAAGAGCTGTATAGCTTAGTGTTGAATGTTCACTTCTGATCTTTTACTGTAAAAATTGACTCTGTGAACCTAGTAAATTCATGGTTTATCTAAATTCTCTGTTTCACTAAATTAAATTTTGTTGCATTACTCATTTCTAAGGTTTTTATCCCTATGCTGTATTTTCAACATATATAATGTTAATCAAGGAAATTTCAAGCCAACTGTACAAACAAACGTTTTTTTTATTATTGTTCTTAATTAGTGACTTTTCCAAACAAACTATGTTAGTCTCCAGAAGGAGCTTGGATGATAATTTTTAAGATCTTTAAATGTCCTGAACTTTTAAAGATGATAGGCAGATAATAAGATGAAATAGGAAGCATAAAAAATGAAACAATGTGAATCATTTTATTCTTAATATATTGGGTAGTTTTAATAAATATTAGAGTACCTTGAGTGCAGTTTGGCATCAAGATTTTGTATTTTTTTTTCCAGGTTGATACAATTATAGCTACTTAGTTGAGAAAAAGTGAGAAGAAAGTGAATGGTGAATATCTTGTACGGTTCAAGTTATACGTTTGTGATTTTTTTTAATAAATATTTTAGAAATGATGAAAAGGTGGACGGGCGGACTAAGAGCTGTATAGCTTAGTGTTGAATGTTCACTTCTGATCTTTTACTGTAAAAATTGACTCTGTGAACCTAGTAAATTCATGGTTTATCTAAATTCTCTGTTTCACTAAATTAAATTTTGTTGCATTACTCATTTCTAAGGTTTTTTTCCCTATGCTGTATTTTCAACATATATAATGTTAATCAAGGAAATTTCAAGCCAACTGTACAAACAAACGTTTTTTTTATTATTGTTCTTAATTAGTGACTTTTCCAAACAAACTATGTTAGTCTCCAGAAGGAGCTTGGATAATAATTTTTAAGATCTTTAAATGTCCTGAACTTTTAAAGATGAAATAGGAAGCATAAAAAATGAAACAATGTGAATCATTTTATTCTTAATATATTGGGTAGTTTTAATAAATATTAGAGTACCTTGAGTGCAGTTTGGCATCAAGATTTTGTATTTTTTTTCCAGGTTGATACAATTATAGCTACTTAGTTGAGAAAAGTGAGAAGAAAGTGAATGGTGAATATCTTGTACGGTTCAAGTTATACGTTTGTGATTTTTTTTAATAAATATTTTAGAAATGATGAAAAGGTGGACGGGCGGACTAAGAGCTGTATAGCTTAGTGTTGAATGTTCACTTCTGATCTTTTACTGTAAAAATTGACTCTGTGAACCTAGTAAATTCATGGTTTATCTAAATTCTCTGTTTCACTAAATTAAATTTTGTTGCATTACTCATTTCTAAGGTTTTTATCCCTATGCTGTATTTTCAACATATATAATGTTAATCAAGGAAATTTCAAGCCAACTGTACAAACAAACGTTTTTTTTATTATTGTTCTTAATTAGTGACTTTTCCAAACAAACTATGTTAGTCTCCAGAAGGAGCTTGGATGATAATTTTTAAGATCTTTAAATGTCCTGAACTTTTAAAGATGATAGGCAGATAATAAGATGAAATAGGAAGCATAAAAAATGAAACAATGTGAATCATTTTATTCTTAATATATTGGGTAGTTTTAATAAATATTAGAGTACCTTGAGTGCAGTTTGGCATCAAGATTTTGTATTTTTTTTTCCAGGTTGATACAATTATAGCTACTTAGTTGAGAAAAAGTGAGAAGAAAGTGAATGGTGAATATCTTATACGGTTCAAGTTATACGTTTGTGATTTTTTTAATAAATATTTTAGAAATGATGAAAAGGTGGACGGGCGGACTAAGAGCTGTATAGCTTAGTGTTGAATGTTCACTTCTGATCTTTTACTGTAAAAATTGACTCTGTGAACCTAGTAAATTCATGGTTTATCTAAATTCTCTGTTTCACTAAATTAAATTTTGTTGCATTACTCATTTCTAAGGTTTTTTTCCCTATGCTGTATTTTCAACATATATAATGTTAATCAAGGAAATTTCAAGCCAACTGTACAAACAAACGTTTTTTTTATTATTGTTCTTAATTAGTGACTTTTCCAAACAAACTATGTTAGTCTCCAGAAGGAGCTTGGATGATAATTTTTAAGATCTTTAAATGTCCTGAACTTTTAAAGATGAAATAGGAAGCATAAAAAATGAAACAATGTGAATCATTTTATTCTTAATATATTGGGTAGTTTTAATAAATATTAGAGTACCTTGAGTGCAGTTTGGCATCAAGATTTTGTATTTTTTTTCCAGGTTGATACAATTATAGCTACTTAGTTGAGAAAAGTGAGAAGAAAGTGAATGGTGAATATCTTGTACGGTTCAAGTTATACGTTTGTGATTTTTTTTAATAAATATTTTAGAAATGATGAAAAGGTGGACGGGCGGACTAAGAGCTGTATAGCTTAGTGTTGAATGTTCACTTCTGATCTTTTACTGTAAAAATTGACTCTGTGAACCTAGTAAATTCATGGTTTATCTAAATTCTCTGTTTCACTAAATTAAATTTTGTTGCATTACTCATTTCTAAGGTTTTTATCCCTATGCTGTATTTTCAACATATATAATGTTAATCAAGGAAATTTCAAGCCAACTGTACAAACAAACGTTTTTTTTATTATTGTTCTTAATTAGTGACTTTTCCAAACAAACTATGTTAGTCTCCAGAAGGAGCTTGGATGATAATTTTTAAGATCTTTAAATGTCCTGAACTTTTAAAGATGATAGGCAGATAATAAGATGAAATAGGAAGCATAAAAAATGAAACAATGTGAATCATTTTATTCTTAATATATTGGGTAGTTTTAATAAATATTAGAGTACCTTGAGTGCAGTTTGGCATCAAGATTTTGTATTTTTTTTTCCAGGTTGATACAATTATAGCTACTTAGTTGAGAAAAAGTGAGAAGAAAGTGAATGGTGAATATCTTGTACAGTTCAAGTTATACGTTTGTGATTTTTTTTAATAAATATTTTAGAAATGATGAAAAGGTGGACGGGCGGACTAAGAGCTGTATAGCTTAGTGTTGAATGTTCACTTCTGATCTTTTACTGTAAAAATTGACTCTGTGAACCTAGTAAATTCATGGTTTATCTAAATTCTCTGTTTCACTAAATTAAATTTTGTTGCATTACTCATTTCTAAGGTTTTTATCCCTATGCTGTATTTTCAACATATATAATGTTAATCAAGGAAATTTCAAGCCAACTGTACAAACAAACGTTTTTTTTATTATTGTTCTTAATTAGTGACTTTTCCAAACAAACTATGTTAGTCTCCAGAAGGAGCTTGGATGATAATTTTTAAGATCTTTAAATGTCCTGAACTTTTAAAGATGATAGGCAGATAATAAGATGAAATAGGAAGCATAAAAAATGAAACAATGTGAATCATTTTATTCTTAATATATTGGGTAGTTTTAATAAATATTAGAGTACCTTGAGTGCAGTTTGGCATCAAGATTTTGTATTTTTTTTTCCAGGTTGATACATTTATAGCTACTTAGTTGAGAAAAAGTGAGAAGAAAGTGAATGGTGAATATCTTATACGGTTCAAGTTATACGTTTGTGATTTTTTTTAATAAATATTTTAGAAATGATGAAAAGGTGGACGGGCGGACTAAGAGCTGTATAGCTTAGTGTTGAATGTTCACTTCTGATCTTTTACTGTAAAAATTGACTCTGTGAACCTAGTAAATTCATGGTTTATCTAAATTCTCTGTTTCACTAAATTAAATTTTGTTGCATTACTCATTTCTAAGGTTTTTTTCCCTATGCTGTATTTTCAACATATATAATGTTAATCAAGGAAATTTCAAGCCAACTGTACAAACAAACGTTTTTTTATTATTGTTCTTAATTAGTGACTTTTCCAAACAAACTATGTTAGTCTCCAGAAGGAGCTTGGATGATAATTTTTAAGATCTTTAAATGTCCTGAACTTTTAAAGATGATAGGCAGATAATAAGATGAAATAGGAAGCATAAAAAATGAAACAATGTGAATCATTTTATTCTTAATATATTGGGTAGTTTTAATAAATATTAGAGTACCTTGAGTGCAGTTTGGCATCAAGATTTTGTATTTTTTTTTTCCAGGTTGATACAATTATAGCTACTTAGTTGAGAAAAAGTGAGAAGAAAGTGAATGGTGAATATCTTATACGGTTCAAGTTATACGTTTGTGATTTTTTTTAATAAATATTTTAGAAATGATGAAAAGGTGGACGGGCGGACTAAGAGCTGTATAGCTTAGTGTTGAATGTTCACTTCTGATCTTTTACTGTAAAAATTGACTCTGTGAACCTAGTAAATTCATGGTTTATCTAAATTCTCTGTTTCACTAAATTAAATTTTGTTGCATTACTCATTTCTAAGGTTTTTTTCCCTATGCTGTATTTTCAACATATATAATGTTAATCAAGGAAATTTCAAGCCAACTGTACAAACAAACGTTTTTTTTATTATTGTTCTTAATTAGTGACTTTTCCAAACAAACTATGTTAGTCTCCAGAAGGAGCTTGAATGATAATTTTTAAGATCTTTAAATGTCCTGAACTTTTAAAGATGATAGGCAGATAATAAGATGAAATAGGAAGCATTAAAAATGAAACAATGTGAATCATTTTATTCTTAATATATTGGGTAGTTTTAATAAATATTAGAGTACCTTGAGTGCAGTTTGGCATCAAGATTTTGTATTTTTTTTTCCAGGTTGATACAATTATAGCTACTTAGTTGAGAAAAAGTGAATGGTGAATACCTTATTCGGTTCAAGTTATACGTTTGTGATTTCTTTAATAAATATTTTAGAAATAATGAAAGAGGAAGGCGGACTAAAGAGCAATAAAGGTTATTGTTGAATGTTTGCTTCTGATCTTTTACTGGGAAAAAAAAAAAGAAATTATGTATGTATGAACTAATGACATTCGTGTATTCTTGAGACAGCTGGTTGGGGAATTAAAACTTTAATTAAAATAAGGTGTAGAACAATGTTTTGACCTTCATTTCTTAGGGACAAGTATGTAAAGGGGTATGGGATTGTGGAAGACAATGCAGTTAGATGTTAGGTTATTAATTAGTATACGTATAAAGTTGTTACCTAAAATTGGTTTAAGTTGTATGAGTAGATCTTTGATTTTGCATTTGTTTCTCCACTTTAGAATCTTGGTGTTTTTCATGGTTATGTTGTGTTTGATTTCCACTATTCAGAAACGTGTGAAGGTGTTCTTTGTAGTCTCTGAATCTGGTTTCCATTTTCCTTATTTGTCTAATGTTAAAGTTGTGGTAGTTGTTACGTTGTATTTTATAAATAATGTTGGTGTTGTGTTTGTCAGTGTAATTTTTACATAATATAAACTTTCAGTTTTGTACCTGGTTTTTTAATAAATTTAGGGTTTACTGGAATGTTGTGTTTTGTTATTAGTTTTTACAAATGTTTTTTTTTCCCCTGATTTTGGTAATATATGGAATAAAGCAATGTAAGGTTTTGTAGTTTTTTGTTTCTTGGAATATTATTTTAAACTGTGTTGCTGATCTAGGTGTGTGTGTGTGTGTGTGTGTATAATTGTTTTCAACTGTTTTTGGAGGTAATTTATGAATATCAATACAGTTTTTTATTTCATCATTAATTTTATTGGTTGAACATAGCTTTGTAGCTGTGTTTATTTGGCGTCTTAATATGTTGAGTTTTTGTTTTCTTTCATGTGCTGAGTCCCAGGAAATGTATAGTCCAGTGTGGGTTTTTCTTTGGATTTATATTATAAATTGTGTATCAGTTCTTGTAATTGTGAGGTTAAAAATACTATTTGGTTAGTTTTCTCATGTTTACAGGTGAGCTTAATGTTGGGGTGTATGGAGGTTATGTAGTTAAAAAAAAAACTGCTAAGATTTGTGTTCTGTAAGTGTGAATCTAGTATATCTTTACCAGTGAAGGGTGAAAAGTTTTATCAGTAGTTGTACATGTATTTCACTGTTGTTTTACACTACAATATATATTCTTCTGATTAATCTAAACCTCAGAATAAAAAACAAACACATGGAGACAGCCTTTATAATTCAAGAATTTGTTAAATCTTCCTTTAAATTTTATTATATTAACTGCATCTGAAGGCATTCTGTTCCAAAGCTGTCTTAGGTAGAAATGATTTAAGCTGCCAGTTTTTATATTTGTATCCCCTAGTCTTATCATCCTCACCATTATGAAGAAAAGATGTATCAATATTATCAGTTCCCTTAGCAATCTAAGCACCTCAATCAGATCCTATTTAACTCTTGTCAAGAAGAAATGATGTCAGATTGTAGCATGATCTCATATTAAACTCTTCCCTAATAATTTGGTATTCTTTTCTAAAGTAAGATACAGAAAATTGGACAAAATACTCCAAATGGGGCTTAACCCATAACTTGTAGACTGAAATTTTAGTATGTTAATTAATACCCTAACGTCCAACTGCAACATCTATACCCATTTAGATTCTCATCCCTAAGACATACCCAGCAATGGTCAGTTGCAAACTCTTTGTTAATGTGAAGATTGAATTGTTGTTCTGTACCTTATTTTAATACCCATACCAGCTCTCTTGAAAATAAATTTTTACTTCAAGTGAGTTTCTCATAATTGTGAATGACATTCATGGTTTATCGAAATATTTTACTAAAAAAATTGTGTTTTGCCACAACTCCAAAGTTCAGTCTTGTTTTTAAGTGCCAATTTCTACCTTTGTACATGTATAAACTTTGTTTTGAATAATGAATTATGGTACATAATTCAATATTTCTGTAATGCTGCTGAAGGTGGTGTAGAATATAGGCAATTAAGATAAGGATTGCAAACAATTATTTTAAAATGTACATATCAACGAGTTTGGGCGATAAATTTTAAGCTGTTATGCTTATGCCTCAATGTATTAAAATTTCACTATTTATTGAGTGTACTTTATTGTTTCAATATACAGTTTTCTTCATAATAGTTTAATCTCTAATTTACACAGTCTTAATATGGACTGTATTTCATGTTAATGTTACTTAATATATTGAAAATATATATTTATCATATGCATCACACCTATTAAAACCAGTCCAATATTTATAAATGATTATTATTATTATTAGGTTACACGAGTGTTTGAACTTGTAAATTTTTCAATTCTTCATTGTCCATGTAATCTTGTGTCAATTCTTAAGCACTGTGTACAATTTATTTTACATGTATTAAACTTTATTCAAAATTTATTCTGAACAAAAGATTGTTCAAATTTAATTTTTTTTAACACCTGAGAATATGACACCATTTTATGGTATGTACTGCTATAATAAACTTAGGTGATTTTCAGTTTAATATAACCTTATGTCAGTTTTTGCAACAAAATGTTATGCTAACTGTAAAAACAACAGCAAATAAACAGTAGTTAGGGGACATAGCAACTTCTGTGTGTCCAGTAACACTATTCACAATTAAAATGGAACTGTTAATTGTGTTTTAATGCACATACACTAATACAAAGTATAGGGATATAGTATTCTCAAAATGCTTTAATTTAACAATTGTGAATCATGTTTCTCATAACTTACTGATACTTTGAGATCACAGGTTGGTTTATACAGTATTGTTGTTTTGTATTATTAATTACAAATGACGAATATTGCCTACTGTTTCTGTAGATATGAATGAATACATGTATATTTTTATTTGTATATGGTTGTTAGTCCCAATGAAATGGACAAGTTGGAGAGACAAGCATGTTCACAGCTCCAAGTTGACCACTTTCACGTGTGGCATCTAACTTCTGAGTCAAATATCAGACTAAAAAGCAATAACAAGCAAGTACATTATGTAGCTGGAAAAGCAATAAGTTTTCATATTGTGATAATGTTTTTACTCTTGCGGATTATTATAATCATCTGTAACTAAGATTTTTTTTTTTTTTTTCCTTTTCAGTCATTTTGGGGGGGGGTGAGCATTCTAATGATTGTAATGGAGCTGCATGAAGGGCTAAGAAATATTATAGTTCCATCCAGAGGTCCAAATTCATATTTTTTCATTGGATAACTTGAACTGTGTTATTTAGAAATCATTACTGTCACAGTCAAATTTCCTTCTGGTATCACACTAAGCATTTTCATTATGTGCTAAAAACATGTAGTTCCAAGAATATTTGATAAAACTAAAATAGAAACCCTTATGACCAGAGTGCTTTCTTATTCAGGGATAATCTGGGAATGCCCAGTACAATTGAACAAGTTTTATATATTCTATATAAAGATTGTCTAGTAATATCATAGAGGTTATCAGGCTTTCTGGGAATTATTTCTCTGTGTAGTGTTATAAGAGGCATTTGCAATGCTATGTATCCAATGGTAGTATTTTAACTTTGGAATTGATAAAATTTGTTTTTTAAGAACTGTGCTTAGATGTTTAAGTAAAGAAAAGCAAAGATAACATCTGGAGAGTAATTAAGAAAGATATAAAAATCAATTTTAAAAATAGGAAAAAAGAATTCACCTTTGATATTTCATAAAAAGGTAAAAAAAGTTATTTCTGGCCCAGATCACCAATTCCTGGATCTAGATTAATTCCGAAAGGTTGAACAATGTTTAGCGAGGCAATCCAGTGTGCTTCTTTTATTTTGCTGTCTGCTTTAGTTCTGAATCCTGTTTCGGTGCCAATGAGAGTAACATTGTTAATTGAATGATCATGTTGGTTAAAGTGTTAAGTGACAGGGATATCTTTTTTGGTGTTAATAGAGGGTTTGTGATTGTTAAAATGTTCTTTGAGAGTTGTTTGTGAATGTCCTATGTACAGATAATTGCATTTTTTACACTAAGATAAATGTTTGTTTCACAAGTAATTTCTTTGGATATTTTAAATTTTTGTTGACTGTGCATGTCGGTTTATATGAATTTTCAGTTTTGACAACAGGCTTTATTGCATGGATGACATCTATTTTGGGGTGGGGTGTAATTTATTTTTGTGAGAAGAAGGATATCCTTTAGAGTTCTGTTTTTCGGAAGGAAATGATGGGAACTTAAGGAAATATCTGTTTAAGATAACTGTCAAGCTGTAATAGATGAAAATATTTTTTCAGAATTCATGAAACATTTCTGAGTCCAAAATGGTAGGTAATAACAAGAGGAATTCCATTTGAAAGTTTACTATTACTCTAGGATGTTTTTCTGCCAAATGTTGTTAGCCTTCTCAATTAATTTATCATTCTTGATTTCTTTATACCCTCTCTGTAGCATAGTTTGTTTCAGATCTTTAGTGTGTTTTCTGTAATTTGTTTCATCTGAGCATATTTTCTTTATTCTGAGAGCTTGACTGGATAATGTAGTGTTTAATGAGAGGGGTAAAAATACTGTGGTCTGTCTGTAGGCTTTTTGTAGAAGTCTGTCTTTAAAATGCTGTTTTTAGAGAAACTGTTAATCAAGGAAGTTAATCTGTGTATGCAAATAATTGCAAATAAACATGATTGTTTTGTGAAAGGAATTTGCAAGTGTGATAAATTCTTTGAAGTGATTAAAGTTTGGGTGTCCAAATTAAAACTGTCGTCCATGTAACATTTCCATGTATGAGCTTTTACAGGGCTGAATTGTTAAAGCTGGTTTTCGATATGAACCATAAAAATATTGGCATGAGTGGAAGCTGTTTTGGTACCCTACTGTAAATTCAAAGGTGTTTAGAGTTAAAACTAGGCTGCCAAGGTTGATTATTGTTTGAGAGTCTGATTGGTTAGAGAAGTTTAATGCAGACTTTAAGAATTTATCGTCCTCCATCGTGCGGGATGTGAAGGGAAGAAACATCATGCAAAGATTATTTGGTGGTGACTGTAAGAAGATATTAATACTATGATGTTGAGAAAGTGGGTAGTATCCTTTATGTAAGAGGGGGAGAGTACAGGTAATCCTCTTTGTGTTCGTCAACAAAAGCAGACAGCTTTTCAGTTAGTCGTGTTTATATTAGAAATTATGGGTTGAACAAGATTGTTTGGTTTGTGTATTTTTGGAAAGAGATAAAATTTACCTGGAAAAGCTTGTCGGGGTATAAAATACTGAAAGGTTTCATTGTTGATTTTATTGTCTTTTAAGAGGTTTTTAAGTTTATTAGTTATGGTTTTAATGAACTGAGTTGTAAGATCATGCAAGTTTTTTGTAGAAATAAATGTACTCTACTTTCCTGTTAGCTGCTGTGATATTGTCATTTTTGTCAAGGATAACCATGACTACCATTTTCTGCTGACTTTACTGTGATATTGTTATTCGATTTAAGATTGTTTGAAGCATTTCTTTCATTTTGGTTGATGTTGTTAGGACATTGCTTGAAAGATTTTAAGTTCTGTATTATGTCATTTTCTATAACTTGGGTATAGCTTTCTTGAAGTGGTTTTCTGTTTGATGAAGGTGTCCATAAAGACTTTTCTTTAAAGTTAGGTGTATGTTGATCTTCAGTTCAGTAAGGTTTGTTGTAAAGAGAATTTGTGGAGTTTAGAAAAAAGTTCAGACTCGTTAATGTAGATACTAATTTGGGCAGAAGTTGAGGTGACTTCTGCTTCAGAGAGGGTTATGTTTGAGAGATTAACAACAATAGAGATTTTGTGATTGTTTGTTGTAATTTGTACATTTTTTGTGGTTGCTGTTATTTTCAACATATTTGTTAGTTTGAGAAGGCTTATGCATATTAGAGTACAGTGTTTTTAACTTTTTTTTAGTCTATTCAGTTGGAGATAAAGGGAATTTTGTGCTTTTTACTAGACTATTTAATGTTGCAGTAATTTCTTTGTGATAAAAAGGAATTCCGTTAGAAGCTATTTTTTATTTCTTTTGAGAAGGAATGTATTTGTTTTATTTGTGAAGTTTTCAGTTCTTTCTTTTCCTCCGAAGGATTGTATAAATGATAATAATGGGAAATTTCTATATCTAGAATGTTTTAGTGATATTCATGAGTTGTAAGGTGTTTTCAAGGATCTGTTGCCAGTTGTTGCAGAAGTTATTATGTGCTCCTATTGTTATGGGTGCTTTTAATGTGAGAGATTGGAATGTTTGTCTTTTTATGTTATGTGCTAGTGACTTGGCATATTGGTAGTGTTTTGTGTATTTCTCAGTTGAGTTTTTTTAAATTTCTAAAATAGTTATTTTCAACTATAACTGAGTGATTTGTTACTTGAATCATGCTAAATGTTGGCAGATATTGGTGTGAGGGAAGTAGGAGGAAGGTAATAATCAGTGATGTCGAAAGTAACTATCTTTCAGAGTGTTAAGTGTATTGCTGAATGTTTATGGTAACGGATGAAAGACTGCTATGTTCTGACAAAAGTAATTTTACAAGCGATTAATCTAGTGGTGAAAACTGGTGTAGAATATGTGGGGTTTGTTATACTGGTAGTGCTTTGGTGTGGTTTTGGAGATAAGGAGATGGAAGGTTCCTTGGGTAAACCAGACAAAACAACAGAAACATTAGAAAACCGAATGTTGTTAGTTTTGATTTGTGTTTAGTTCTCCAGCAGAACTTGAAGGATTGCTGTAAAACAGTTTTTGATTGTGAAGATTGAGTGATAAAGTGTTATTATGAGAATTGGTAGCTAAGATAGAAATAGATGTTGAATTTGCATAAGGAATAGCAGAAAGACTATTAGAAGTAAGAACAGAAGATGAGTGGGGTTACTTGGAAGAGAAAGTTAAGAGGAAAATGCTGCAGGAAATAGAATGCAGTAAAATCTGTAATCCAGAAAATGCATTGAGCAGAAATATTAAAATTTTGCAGCATTATCTAAAATTTCTCTTATAACAGGCCCTCTGTATGACAAAACCTGCTTAATGCTGACAGGAAACTGTTTAGAACCTGAGTAAGGCATAAAAAATGCTTTTGATAAAATATTAAGTTCTTAATTAATAATAAATTCTTAAATTTTGTTAAAATAAGTACTGCATAAATATAGTAATTTTTCTGCCATTATTATTTTTGCAGGTAAATTAGATTCATGATTTGTAGAAATGTATTTGTCTCTTAAGTGCAAAATTCTTCTCTTTAAATAATTTTCATGAAAAAACAAATTCCTATCTTTCCTAATTGTAAAATTTAGGGAAAACTTAATTCCCTCTTTTTCTAAAAAAGGTATTAAATACGTAATCTTTTAATGAATTTAGGGTTAGAGTATTTGATAAAGCTTTGGATAAATTATATTGGATAGTCAAATTATTTTTATTTTATAAAAGGATTACATTGGAATAAATATAACTCAAATTTATTTTTAAATATGTATTTATAAAATTGAGGGCATTTAATAACTTTTAAAAAATTAGGGTATTAATTCCTTGTTCCTAAAATTTATAATTTTAATAATAGGCTGCTGGTAAAAGTAGAAAAAAGGTATGAGTAGTTATATTTGGAATATATTTTATAGTTTGCCAATGGAGAATAAATTGAAAACTAAATTTCAAGGAAAAGTTTTATGCCATTTAAATGGTTTGTGAAGAAAAACATTTGAGAAGCTACTGCTCATTTCGTACATGTAAAGACACAGATTTACAACATTATTAAGGCAAAGGATAAAATAATGGAATATTTAATAAGCAACAAAACTTGTTTCGTCAAAAGAAAAAGGTACTAAGCACCATGAGCTAAATTTCATCGTGTTTGAATGGTTTTCAGCAGCAAGAGCAAAGAAATTCCCTATATCTTTTCCAATTCTGCAACAAAAAGCAAAGGAAACTGCAAAGATTCTTCATTTAGATGGCTATTGAAAGTTTTAGGAGACAAGGCATTACATTTAATGTTTTCTGTAGGGAAACAAATGATGTTGACAAAAATGCAGTAGAAAACTGGCACGAAAAGTCAAGAGAAATTATTCGTCATTACAACCCAAAGACTATTGCAAATACAGCCGAAACAGCTTTGTGTTTCAGAGCTATTTCCAATAAAATGTTTCAGATTAACAGGAGAAATGTGTTCCAGAGGTCACTATTTGAAAGAATGATTGACTAATTTTGGTTGCATTTGCTGATGGGAAAACTAAAGAAATTATAGCTTAATTGGTAAAAGTAAAATCTGCAGTTTCAAAAATTTAAGGAAGAATCAACTTCCTGTGCTATGGAAAGCAAATAATAAAGCAGGGAGGACAAGTGCTATATTTGAGGAATTTTTGAACAAGTTAAAAGAATGGGACAAGAAAATTGGAACAGGAATATTTTACTTTTCCTAGATAACTTGTTACCCAGAAGTTAAACTTTCAAATGAAGAGTTTATGAGAAACTTTCAGTATTTTAGAACATTATGTTCAACTTTCAAATGCTTTAGTCTTTCTTCCTCTATGTCGAACATCAGTTTTACAGCCACCAGCTAATGGAATTATAGTGTAAAATTGAAAGGCAGAAAATTGATGCTTTAACATGTTATTACATGGACGACTTTAAGAGAGCATCCAAAATAACCATGCAAATTGACGTGTTAAATGCAATTGTATGTTTAAGTCATTCAGTCAAATGTGCACTAAATTTATTTCTAAACTGTGGATATATTCTTGATAATGGTGGAGATATGGGGAACTATTTTTGTTACAACATTTCTAGTGAAAACCAAAATCTGAGATTTATGCAGATGATCTTGTGAACACTGAAAGTTTTATGACAAGAATATTTTAACTGAAACTTGCATAATTAAAATCTATAATAGAATTGCAAGATAAGTGTGAGACATTCAGAAGATGAACCAAATGCACAAGATAGTGAGGAAATAGAAATCCCCACTTCATTGCAAGTGTTAAGTTATATTAATGCTCAAGTTGTATGTAAAAAGGGGGGGATGAACTTCCTGAAAAGGGTGTAGAATGGGTATTTTATTAACCACATGAGAGAGCCCATTAACAAAACAGTTGAAATTGCATACTTTCTTCAAATAAAGTTAAGATTTTGTGTACTTCGATGTGTGTGTGTGTTTTAATAAATGTAGCATAAACAGTGGAATAACTTCATTCACAAATATCTTACTTCCCTCATTTGAAGCACGTATAATTTTCTGCTCAAAAGTTAATTAAGGAAATGCATGTTCACTATATCTTAGCTGGAATTTTACTCAGTCTTGTGTGATTCTGCCTTATCCTGGCTGTAATATGTTTGAAGCAAAGGTGAGAATACCAGACAAGTTGAGGTGAAGTACACGGAAATTAGTGAGTGGCATCAAGTTTGTGTGGTTAATGAAGGCAAGCTGGGATTTAAGAGTGCATACCTGTTTGGTTAATTTATTAAAATTTTGTGGTTTTGAGTGTTGAAACCAGTGAAAGTATGTGTTCACACGTTTATATATTACCCTAGAACTAGCCAGTTTAATATGTGGTCTGAGGCTGAAGATATGTTTAATTTCTGAGGGGCAGTTTTACTGGAGTGTTTAAGGTCATTGGTACCGAAGTGAATAAAAAAAATCAGACAGATTTGGAAAGAGAACTTGTCATAGCTATGGCATCATTGATTTTTAGCTTTGGTAATGGATTTTGATAAGATGTGATGTCCATTAATAAAGACTTAAGTGTTTGTCCATGTCCTTTAGCATTGAATCACCTAAAATTCATTAGAAAATATAAGAGTATACTTATCTTAATTGGGTTCATGTTCCGTACATGGCAGTATATTTATGCTAAAAACCTAGAGTTCTGAGAATTCTTCATAAAACTGACAAACCCTTTAACCCAAGTGCTTTTGAAAGGTGGATTTCACTTCTTTAGGGGCACTCTGGGACTGCCCTGTATAATTGTACAAGTTTATATATAAAGATTTAAGCTGGTAATGTTATGGAAGTTATTGAACTTTGGGAATTATTTCTCTGTGTAGTGTTATAAGAGTCATTTGCAATGCTGTATAGCCAATGGTGATAATGTATATGAAAAGATGGTGGTATTATAACCTTGGAATGGATAAAATTTAAGAACTGTGCTTAGATGTTTTAGTATAAAAAAGTAAAGATAACAGCTGGAGAGTAATTGAGAAAGATATAAAAATCAATTTTAAAAATTGGAAAAAAGAATTCACGTTTGATATTTCGTGAAAAGGTGAAGAATAATTATATGTCTGACCCCATGCAGCAATCCCGTGTGCTTTTATTTTGCTGTATGCTTTAGTTTTGTAGCCTGTTTCAATGCTAAGGAGAGTAACATTGTTAATGGACTGTTCATGTTCGTTGTGGTGTTGAGTGAAAGCAATCGTTTTTGGTGTAAATATACACAATCTGGAAAGGATATAAATATTATTTTCACACATCTTTCTGTTGTATTCTAATAAACACAACATGAAAGGATTTGAATTCAGTGGATCTGTGTATATAGTGAACCAGCACTCATTGTCAGTGGCAAGATCTTGATCAGCTACAACTTCAATTTTATTTTTTTGGTATTATTCCCATTCCCTGAAACATTTAACTTGGAGTTACCAAACAGCTATTTTAATCATCTTTTAAACCCATATACTAGTCAGACATTCACCACAGTACAATAGCATAAGTTTCAGAGAATTGGTGTTACTAACACTGCCAGAAGGCTTATTGTAATACTGTTTTACCTTTAAGAAATCTACTAAGATTGTTATACTAGTATCTGGCTCTGCACTTTTGAGAGCTTGTACCTAATCTCAGTTTCCAATCCTGATGTGATACTCTGCTTCTAGTTCAGGATCAAGTTTATTTCAGCATGTGATATCGACTCAAGATGAACTACCTTAATTTCTGTATGTATGTCAATATAACAGCAAATCCATATCTACATAATTTCTCTTGAACCATGGTCATAGTATGTTTGATAATTATTCTGGCTTGTACAAAGCAAACACCATTCAACATGTTCTGAAGAATGGAAAAATACAAATTCTCAATCACAGGTAATCTTGACTGTGGAATGAAACTGTTTACAAATTGTATAGTTCTTACCATCCTAGAGAGCAGAGGTGTTAAGACACTGTCACTAAAAAGTTTCAAATGCACCAGTGTGGCTCAGAAGAAGAACAAGGGCTACCCATGATAACTTAAAAGCCCTTGGATAAATTGTTTTCATGTGTCAAAATAAATTTGATGTAATGAAGTCAATGTTAAATTTACAGCATTTCTTCACGTCAACCTAGTTCTTTAGTATGACATCTGTGGTTCTTTCTAGGGTCCATGCCCTTAGATTCTTGTATGTAATAAGTTTACATTGGAACCTGGCTTAGAGAAGTGGAAGCACTCATGTTAATACCAGGGACTGGATATTTATTGAGTTTATAATTTTTTGAACTAAACTGTGCACTCAAATGACTAACTTTATAACCACCACTAACATTTATATACAACTTAATTTACAAAGTATATTATCATAGAATTTCATAAGCTTTATTAAAAAACTTGTACACAAACAAAATCCATTAAAGTATTTTTTCTAAATATTTTGCCAGTGTCCATCCAGGAAAGGTATTTAATGCTAAAAATACTTCATTTACATAATTTCTAGAACATAAGAGGGGTGCTATTATCTGTAACAAAAGCTGTAAAACAAATCAAATATATTCTAACATACACTTACCTGACAAGTTTTAGTCCTTTTTATCTTTCCCCAAATGCTTTAATATGTTTTTATCTGTATCTGAACTGAAATGTGTTTAACTGCCATCAGAAGTAACTGAGGTGAAATAGTAAGGAATCAGGCCCACTCACATCAAGTTCTTACCGTGTTTTGTGTATATTATGAAATGCACTGTCAAAAATGTGTTTTTGTCACTACAATGTGGGCTACTTTTACTGCTATCCATATAAAAGAAATCTAAAACTAAAAGTAGATTTTTTTTAACTTTTAGGAAACCAGAAACATCACTTAACTATATTGCATTTTAACTACTGTAATTTAATTAGGTATCTAAACAAGTTAAAATGTTTCAAAAGACTTTCTATTAGTACTTAGCACAGCAAATTCAGGCTTCTCAGTGAATTACTGTATACTCATTAAAACTAAATGAAAATAAACCACCCTGTACTTTACAGTATGTTCTTTCTATTTGTTATAAACATGACTAACTTTACAACCATAGACATTTTGTAAGAGATGAGGTGGGTTAAACCTTTAATGGCATCTTGGTAAAGCCACTACATCTTATGACAGAGGTTTGAGAATTTAAAACTTGTATAATAGAATTTCAATTATAAAGCCAGTTTTTGATGTAAAGTTTAAAACTGGTATAACTGTTAAGAGGTGATGTTTCTAACCATCCTATGGATTATCTTAAATGGCATAGGCTATATTTGCAAGACTTAAATTGAAAAGTTCTGAATGGGCTGTGCAATGCAACAGTCTCACCACACATACTTTCAAGCTCTGTGCTCAATGATGATTGACCCTTATTCAACATATCCATGCTGATTGGAAGAATATTTATGGCAGCTAATTTGGGGCCATTGTGGTACATGTGAAGATGAATATACTGTGTATCATTTGAAAAAAACCTAGTCATTAATAGATGATTTATCTAATATTAATAAAATAGATTCAAATAAATTTATATTGTTCTGTTCAAGAATGTTGGAGACATTAAATATTAGTGAAGTGATTATAACAAATATTTTAAAGAGACATCAATTATGGATGAGATATGAAAAGTGATCACATGTAGGATGACTAATAATACCGGGGGTATATGATATTTAAGGAAATAAGTATGGGTGTAAGTGTTCCTTGGTGAGGGTTTAATGTAAAGTTCTTGTATTAGACAAGCTTTAATTTTCTATTTGTGAATATGGTTGTACTTTCGTTACACTGTGTTTGAGGTAAAATATTAAAAAAAACATGGGAGTTTGTGTTCATTGAATATAGTATCCACTTACTGGCTTGTTTCTACAGTATAGAAATTGAAGCAGTTGCTTGGATTGACAATGTAGTGCCTAGTTTTTGAATGAACTGAGCATGCAATGGAAATTTGTTTTTGTTTTTTGTAAGGTTGAAATAATATGATTAAATAATAATTTGCGTTTTATATTGCACAATACTAAGAATCACCCACTTCATGCTAATACAATTTTCACAAATGGGTATAAAACTTAAGCATGAAAAGGTATTAACTGTTAATAAATAACTAATGCATGTGTTAATTTTTCATGCATACACAAAAACTACTTAACTAAATAACTGAGTTGCAACTGAGGTGATGAGCATAATAAAACTGATATTTACAATAACTGACAAGATTACAGTAACAAGTTAAATTAGAAATTATTCATTTCACTATTCACTCATGCTTCCTTTATAAAACAAAGTGAAAATAAAAAATACTTTAAGTTAAACATTTGCTTGCTCATTTGACCCTGAAGTTCAAAAGTGTAGTTATCTGAATTTGTAAGAAAAGCTACAAATAAAACAACCTAATGCCTACTAACTTGTTTTGACTTCTAACAAGAAACAAATCTAGATTTGTTGGTCAGTACTGTCCTTTTTCTAAACCTAATTCCAATTTAAGAAGAATAAAATAGAGGTACAAGCCAGATTTAAAAATAAATTTTAATGCTTTGGTTTGCAAGGTATGTAAATGTAGAAATATATCACTCCAAAGTTATTTTTAATTACATGCAAATAGAGTTTAAATGTTCACTGTAAAAGGTCAAATTTAAGACTACATGAATGAAAAAGAGTGGGTGAAAGATATACCTTGGAATGGATCTTTTGTAATTAAGTTTACTAGGTTTCCTTAAGTGATGTTTATTCATGTGTAAAAAAAAGAAAAAATTGTGCAACATTGAATTTCTTAAATGGAGTAGAAAACCTTAATTCAAAGCATGATGTCTAGTGGTAACATGAAGTTTGATTTAGTAAATATCCAAGTTAGAAAAAAATCTACATCATCAGCTATCTTATTAATCTTCAATTGATTTTAAAAACTGCTATATATTTTACAAAAGAGCTGCATTTAACTTTGTGACACACAAAGGAGTTTTATTTATGCAGCAGTTAGTATAATACAATATTGTCCTCAAGTAAACCAGTTATGAGAAATGCCAGGTGTGTAAACTGAATTGTTTGAAAAGACAATGTTGCCAACAATAATCCTATTGGAAGAAGTATTAATTTACAAAACTATACAGAATTAAATCACTATAAATTCTGTTTGTTACTAATTTCTTAGCAATAGCAGTGTGTAAAATTAATCATAAACAATAAAACACATTAATATTAATACTTAAATGATATGCACTGGTAGTAATGTGCAGAATGGAATGACTGTTTATTTATATTTACTTAACTGCTTTGGAAGTTCTGTCACAATTCATCCTTTTTTTTGAATGACTCCAAAATATTAAGTCTTCCTTGCATTTCTTCTTTTTTTGCATCAGTAATCTTTCCATTTTTTATATTTTTCACGCGTTCAGCCTCACTAGCAACAAATCCATTTCCTCTTTCAAGAATTTTTTTCATCATTTTCACATACACATCCCCATATTTTCTTTCATCTTCTTTATCTAAAGCTGCTTTTAAATCTGTAGCTTCTTTGAGAATCATTTCCCGTTTTTCTTTTTCGTCTGTTAATGTAAATCTTTCTGCTAGCTCATCAAACTGTGGTAAACACTTATTAAGCACCAATCGAACATCTGAGAAAAAAAGAAAAACTTGCTGATTACTGTCTTTGTGTCCAAGGTGATATTCCCATTATTTAATTCGAACACTTTTAGTTGTACATTTTTGGATAAAAACATTCACTTCACTAGTCATGATATTAAAGAAACATGTAGGTTCAAGAATAAGATATGAAATAAAAACCCTGCAACCTGAGCAATTTGGAAAGATGGACTTTTCTCCTTCAGACATACTGGGAGCTGCCACTACCAGTTTATTTTCATGATTTCAGTCAAATTATTTCACATGCAAAAACGGCTCGTTTGGGTTCAGAAAATATTTTAAACAGAAGAGCAAACAACGTTTCGACCTTCTTCGGTCATCGTCAGGTTCACGAGCCGTTTTTGCATATAAAATTCTCAACAAGTGGGTTTCTCGACATCACTGAAATTATTTCACAGCTGTTTAGTTTGTTTTATAAATATTTAATATTAAGTTGGCATTTTCATTATTAATGCCTCAAATAAAAAGCAATAAGTAAACTTATGCTTAAATTATTTAAAAGTTATGCAAATTGATTTAAAAGATTATTCTGAAAAGTACATTCTGTTGATAATGATGGTAATTAAAAGATTTTAAATTTTATTTGTAATTTTAAAATCCCTTCATGTTGATATGATCATAAGCATAGCCACAATAATTACCCCACCAAAACTTACTGGAATGTTGTCGAATAAAAGCTTTTATGTCATCTGCTTTAAAATCTCCTGTGTAAGTTATAGGATCTGGCAACTTCTCCACAAAAAGTTTTAATACAGGAAAATCATCCTTTTTAACACTGAAACGTTCACCAATATCTGAATTTTCTTTATCCCCATAATCTGCCAACAAAAAAAAAAAAAGTTTTCTACATAACTGATATTGACAAATGCAAATAAAATTAATTAACTTTAACAAAAGTGAAGAAAACAGTTGCACATTTCAAAAATATTTTACAATGGTGGCTTCACCAGTAAAGGCCAATATTAGATACAAAGTGAACTTGTACAAATGTGCATGTTTGTGCAATTAATATTTTCTGAACAAATTAAAGTTTGGTATCTAAGTTTTGTGATAGAAAATTAGTTTTTTCCTTATTTTAAGCTTTTTGAATTTTGTTTCCATGAAACATCATTAACCTATATACATACCATAGTATCTTTACAAGTTAATTAGTACAGACCTTCTGGGTGTATTTTTCAATCTTGTCCTTACTGCTGCACATTTTGCTTTACAAATCTTGTGAAAATATACATACACACATTATTCAGGAGATATTCCATCAACAGAAGGATTTTGTTTCAACTATTTTAATAATAGCATTTCTGGTTCAGCCATAAAGGAACACAACTGAAATTAAAATCACATTTACTGTAATAAAATATAAGACAATCTAAATCCTGATTTTGTTATACAGATTGTCAGGTGTTTAGTTAGTTTTTTTTCTTAAGGAAGTATTGATTACATGTCTATAGTTTTTAACTGAGGTGGAAAGTTTGTATTTGCTAATTGATTGAAAACGTCATTAATCAGTTACAATTGTTTAAACTTTTTTTCACACACTGTTCCTTAAGCCATGGTACAGAAGCAAAAGAGGCAACTACTGCTGCTAGCCAGCAGTTTAAGATTAGCAACTTGGGGTTCATTGGTTGGTTGACTTAGTGATTTATGGCACAAAGCAGCTGGGCTACATGCACCAAACATCCAGTAAAAATGAAATAAATGTAGTAAAATTCATAAAGGGAAAAAAACAAATAGCATAAAACCAATGTTTACATCTAGTCTACAACATTAAAGGAAAAAACTACAGTAATTAAAGTTGTAAAGGTCTTTCTGTAGCATAACTGTAATAATAACTCACCAAGAAGACTAACAGGCAAGTACAAAAACCACTGTTAGCCACCTGAATTTGGCCTTTCCAGTCCTAGTTGAGTTATTCAATGTTACGGCCAGTTTCTAATTTCAAATCGTACTAGATGGACTAATTCTTAAAAGGGAATCACAATAAAAAAGGTATTTATAAACTAAACCTAAATTGCCTTTACTAAACTAAAAACATTACCAAGGTGGACAGTGTCACCATCGCTAATAACACTAATGTTATGGACAAGCTTTGAGACAGAATACGTTTAAAATAATGCCCTCATTGAGAGTCGTAACAAGGACAAGTAAAATATGGCTTATTGTAATGAGTGTTACACACTGATACATCAGTTCCAGATAAAAGAAAATTATGAGATAAAAATCTGTGACCAGTGCATAGTTTAGTTAGAACAACTTCCTCTTTCTGATCCTTACAGTATCAAGATGGCCAAAATGCAATACAAGGTTTTATTTTCTTTTTGGAAAAGCTTGGTTTTGCATTGCTCCCTCCAAGTCAACTGCCAGCTGGCACGAGCCGAGCCTTGAGTACAGGACCATAGTCCATGTATTGGACAGGCACAACAATGCTAGTGCTAGAGCAGAGAGACTTAGTTCCAGTGTCAGTGAGCTCATTCCCACAAATACTAACCAGTATCTAGAAAAACTGGATAGAAGTAAATGTTGAAAAGAAATGAGCCAGTCAGTTTTGGATATTGGCAATAACAGGGTGAGAAGCAATTCCAGGGCCAAGAGAGAACTAAACGAGTCAGCATAAACTGTGCAGTTTGAGTACTTCTTAGCTTCTATGTGATCCAGGGCAAGAGAAATGGAGTACAGTTCAGCAGTGAATACAGAAGCTGTATAGGGGATTCTGCATACAACCACCTAACCACAACAAACCATGGCAGAGCCTACACAGTTACCTGATTTCAAACTATCCACAAATAGAAATGGAAAGATGTTCATCAAATAACAGACAGTATTTCCAATCAGGAGTGTCTGCTTTTCTCAGATGACTTAAAAATAGGTCACAATTGGAGACTAAGAAGCCATGGTGGGATGGGATGGCCAGTGAATACAGCAATGTTATCCAAGGACAGACCCAATTTATTCACATACACCTGGATACGAAGGCCAAAAGGAGCAATGGCAGACTGTCTGTTCTGCAAAAGCATGGCCCCCCGAGAAAGTAAAACACAACCCCAGGTGGGATACTTTGGTAAGGAATAAAGTTTTGAAGCATGTAGTAAAGAGAGTTGCAAACAGCAGAGGTGCAAAGAAGGTTTGTGAGACTATGTATAAATTCTGAGCTGGGGAAATCCAGAGCTAAAGTCCTTGATAATGAATAGGGTCCAGCATCTTTAAGGCTAATGCCATTTCAGTAAACAATTGAGGGCAGTCTGCAGTGGCCACTCAATATACCGAGTTAAATCACTGACATGGCTTGTATTATACAATCAGTTACTGCTGCCACATAGTTCTCTACTGATGGCAGGATCAAGTTCTACAAGAGCAGTGAAAGAGGGCCAGTTTGTATGACCCAGATTCCAGCTGGGCACGTGGGTCAAGTGGCATCGAACACGGCCAGTCTCTCTCACGATTATAGGAAAATTATCACTGCCTCATGGATTATTGTCAACCCTCCATGAAAAATGGGAGAATAATGAAGGGGAGTAAATTGAGAGATCAATAGCTGTAAAGAACTAACTAGGTGTATGAAAATAAGTAGAAGAACCAATATTGAAAAGAGAATGGTTGTGATTAGAGAGCATACGCTCTACAGAGCGACCCCTCCTACCAATATCAGCACTTCCCCAGAGGGGATGGTGTCCATTAAAGTTCCCCAGGATGAAAAAGGGAGACAGCAACTGTTCAATGAAAGCATCGAGGTCTGATTGATCATTGGTCTTTCCAGACATGAAGAGGGAACAAACAGTGATGGCTATGGCCTCCAAGGGTGTGTTGAGTGGCAAAAACAGGGTGGGCACATGCTGATCAACCAACAGTGCCATCCCCTCCATGCACTCGTCCATCACACAACCTGTCATTTCTGTATGAAGAAAACTGCCAAAAGGGGTCTGCACTGGCAAGTTTTAGAAATGTTTCCTGTAAGGAAAGACATACAGGATGGTAGGAAGCAATCAGTGTTCTGATGTCATCCAGATTAGAACGTAAACTTCAACAGTTCCATTGTGTCAAGGTGGCAATTTTTATTTACATGTAGGCAAATTAGGTGGAGAACCCTTCTGTTTACAATCACTTCTTTTTCCTTACTGTCTTTATTCAAGGTAGGTCTATTGACTTTCATGAATCTTGTCCTGGGTTGATTGGGCATGTCTTACAATTTTGGGAGTAATGGGAATGAAATCTTAAACCCTTGAGTTATGGCTTACATCTTTAAATGGGTACAAAGGACACCAATTGTCAATATCTTCAGTCCTTAAACAGATTTCTTTTCACAAACTTAGATCTTAATATATTCCACAGTTAAGAAAAAGTATCAAAATTTTACAAATTAACAGTTCATAGATACATCAATAACATAGCTTTACCAAACTATTGAGTTAACCTGTCATAGCTAAGCATATCTGTTCAAACAGACCAAGTACTTCAGCAATAAAAAAAAGAAATATAAATGAAGCAAGCTCTCTCAATTCAAACATCATTTTTTTAACATTTTTATTAAAGGTTTACAATAAAACAAATGTTTTTTAAAATAAAAATTTCATATTTCTCAACACAAGTATTCCAAAGAAAATATTCTGTTATGTTTACCTATAATAAAACTGAATAGGATAACTAGAAAATATCATAATTTAATATATTATAAAAAAGCTCAAAACACTTGAATGGAGATTTGCTTTTCAACAAATCTCAGAAAACATTTTCATATATATTGTGGTAAAGTTTTTTTGAACTAAAATGTATACAATATTGATAATTTTGCCACTTTTTCTACAATCTCCAATAAAGACTGAAAAATTGATCTAATAAAGAATTTGCAGATCAGTATAAACCACATTATGAATAGTTAATACAAAATTTAAAGAGGCATTACCTTATATACTCCACACAAGTCTATAAATTATCACATCATGGAGATTTAAAAATATATATCTTTTAATCTCTGAATTGTCCTTAAATTATCTTTCCATTGTTTTCTGTTTTTCTTCTCTATTAGTTTTCCCTATTTTAAGTGGGATGATTCAACATACTTCAGAAAGTTCATCTTCATATGGCATAGCAGATTAAAACAAATAAAAAACTTAACAGATAACATAGACGATGCTATTGTTTGACAAGCCTGGATTTTGTCATATACTAAATACAAATTAAAAGGTATATGCAATATCTCTACTTGCAGTAATTTATAATATTACATGTAATTGATTAAATGCACATTTCAGTTATTTATAAGACAAAAATATATTAAAATTTGTTACTTAGTAGCAAGTATGGTCAGAATGATACTAAAAACTTCAGGTTAACAATTCTGCTTCAGTATGTAATCCTGTTAAACAGTCTAAACTGAAAAGGTGTTCTTGAGTTACAGGGTTAAACATACCACTAATGACCTATGGCAGAGCAGTAACATGTTATTCATGAATGAGATTTAATTGTTGCCTGTGGATCTGTAGCAACTACTAGAAATCATTATATAATGTTGTTAAAATTTCATGCTGACCAATTACAAAAGTTTTATAATGACAATTTTATTTTAAAGTAAGCCTGTGCTTGCTTACTTGTCAATTGAGCCAAGGAACTGCCACATTAATTTCAGCATTAAAACACTATCAATAAATGCTAAATCATTACCTTGAATTCCAACCTCAGCAATGAGCAAGTCAGAAGAGAAACGAGCTGCCTCTACTACTTTGGCAAATTCATCTTCTTTTTCACCATAAGGATACGTTACATCAAACTTTACTAAAGTTGCCTTATATTTGGCAATGACCTACAGGACAAAATATTTACAATAACATACGTTATAAATATTGGACATCCACTACGTACTGAAATTTAATTGCTTAGTAGCATAATAAGTTAATTTCATTCCAACTTTTTTGGTACACAATATTATCAGAAATTATTATTATTATTATTATAAAATACTCGCTATTAAATATTAGAAGTGGAAGTAGTTACCAGACATACAAAAAAAAAGGAAAGGGTAATTACACATATAAAAAAGCACCTCCCTTCTTAAATATGCATGCAGTGCTGAATGAATGTTCAAAGACATAAATAAATAAATACCCTATATGTTATAACTCGGCATGCCGTATCAAATCCTTTTCAATTATGCAGTTAGTTGCTAAAACTAAAAATTCACAGTTACAGCTCTGCGACTATAAATAGTTGATTAATATTAATATTAATACTAGTAGTACAGAAGCAGTAGTATCCGAAATATCTTCGACTTTTATTTATTGAACATTAAATAACAAATTAAATTACGTTAATTTGTCTTTTCTCACCTTGTCAAATGTCCAAGAATCTAAAGATACTGCACCTTTCAGTGCTGTCGAAGAAGTAAAGATCTGTGTAACGGTTATAACAAATAAAAATACTTTCAGTTTTAAAGCCATTTCAAAACACTAATGTAAGCAACAATATTACTTTCCCAACACAACACCTTCCCAATCCTAACTAACTTTAAGCTCTATCCAACCTGCTCAATATCGTAAAACGTTTCAAGCCATGGTTGGCCATTTGATACCAGTCAATTGCTGACGTTTACACACTGCATTGGACACTCAAAGAACCCTGCACCAGAAAATTGTTACGTTTTGCGCTCTTATTGGTTACGGCGTGAAGTTTGTTGTATCTTTGTTTTTTTAGCAAACCGAAGTTCCATCAATTTATTATGTGAATCTATTTGTTATTTGTTATTTTGAATTAAGCACAAAGCTACACAATGGGCTATCTGTGCTCTGCCCACCACGGGTATCGAAACCCGGATTTTAGCGTGTAAGTCCGCAGACATACCGCTGAGCCACTGGGGGGCAAATTATGTGAATCAAAAATACAATTTTGATGGGCTATTTAATTTAATGTTTAAAACTTTTCAATATATTTTACAAAGAACAGTTAAAAAGCGACTGCATGAGAAAACTACATGAAATGGACAAACATAATGTAATTTGCTGATATCATGAAAAAGCTTTAACATGTTTTAATTTATGTTTCAAGTTACTGTTTGAATAATAGTACTACATGAAATAGCTCTACCAATATACAACACTGAAAAAAAGTTTTTTAAGCTGTATAATCAGCAGCTTATAGCATAAAAACACAACCTAGATCTGACATACAAAATTTTAATATTTCCTCAAACTCTAACCCTGTGGATTTTAAGCATTAAATAATTTTGTGAAGGGTTAAGTGCAAATACTCATGAATGTTTAATGCTGATGTTTATACTCTAGAATTTCTACACCTATTTCGTACATGCCCAAAGGGCATAGGGGTTAGGGGGTAATTTGATTCCCTCCTTCGGAGAAAACCATACGTTCTCGGGGGGAGGTTAAAGAAAAAGAGAAAAGAAGATATAAAATGAACAGGGAAGAAATATTGATTAGAAAGAGAGAGAGAGAAATCACCTTACGTTTGTTTGTTTTTTGATGAATTTCGCACAAAGCTACTCGAGGGTTATCTGTGCTAGCAGTGTAAGACTAGAGGGAAGGCAGCTAGTCATCAGCACCCAGCGCCAACTCTTGGGCTACTCTTTTACCAACGAATAGTGAGACTGACCATAACTTTATAACACCTTTACGGTTGAAAGGGCGAGCATGTTTGGCGCGGCAGGGATGCAAACCCGCAACCCTCAGATTACGAGTCGCACGCCTTAACACGCTTGGCCATGCTGGGCCTTAAATCATCTTTAAAATATCAAGATTAAGATTTGCCTTTTGCTGTTTCTTCACCCATTTCCTTATCGTCCGAGCGCGAGCATGTCAGTAAACAATTGAATTGTGGATCACGCGTGTGTGTATGTCTTAGAACGGCTGAAGATGATCTAGGAATGCCGAAACGTTGTTCTCTCCTTAACAGTAAAAATATTAATACCCATACCAACCGTTCTGAGATACATGCACATTTTTATTTCAAGTGGGTTTCTCGTTATCAAGAATTACTTTACCATGTGTGAAGTAATTTCATGTAGCAAAGCCACATCGGACTATCTGCTGCGTCCACTGAGGCGCCCCCCCCACTTGTACAGCGGTATGTCTCTGGATTTACAACACAAAAATCAGGGGTTCGATTGCCATCGGTGGGCTTAGCAGATAGCTCTTTGTGGCTTTGCTATAAGAAAACACACACACACACCACTGAAGGGAATCAAGACCCTGTTTTATAGCTGTAAATTTTGTTGTTTTTTTCTTGAAATTTCGCACAAAGCTACTCGAGGGCTATCTGTGCTAGCCGTCCCTAATTTAGCAGTGTAAGACTAGAGGGAAGGCAGCTAGTCATCACCACCCACCGCCAACTCTTGGGCTACTCTTTTACCAACGAATAGTGGGATTGACCGTCACACCAACGGGAGACATGACCATGTAATTCTGTTCCAATTTTTTATGCTTTTCTAATAAATATTTATAAGATAAAAATATAAAAACAGAATACATATTTTTGTTTTTTATAATTGATATTTATCTTGTGATAAAGTTTTTAGAAGAAAAATATTCTTTTTAATCTTTGTATCTATTTTTTTCTTAATTGTATTATTTCATTTTTATATTTATCTAAAATGTATTTATATTTTATGAACAAGTTAATAACATTTAAAACATTAATTTTGGCATTCCTTTGCGTATTTTAACCTGGTCGAGTCATGAGAGAGGTCAAGGAGGTCATCTGAATAATGAATATATAGAATAAGTTTTTTTGTAAGATTACACTAGTCATTTTTATCTTATTGATCTTTTTCTTCCATTTTTGAACTGATCAGTTTTACCTTTTTCTGTTCTAGGTCCCTTTCATAATAAGTACAAAGATGCTGAGAAAAAGACACACAAGTGATCATCACTAAGTCAAATGATTAGAATCTGAAAACATTATGGACAATGACTCTAGAAACAGACATATTTAGAGCTGCCGCAATTATATGGTGACGCCCGGTAGCAGTTTAAAGTTCTCTGAAATCGTATAAGAATCGAAAAAGAAGACATTAAAGTTTTTGTTCTGTTCCAGCTACATCATCACTCGCGATGGAAATCAAAATTAATGAACAGTCATGAGAAGTACAAACTGTTTTAAACTCTCAAAAAATCACTTTGACTGACCCAGTTTTTACAAAAGTCGCAAACACTGTTTCAAAAGAGACATACGATTTTCTTGAAAAAAAACTCTTTTTCAAGAAGTGAAACCTTTCGTTGTAAATTTTGATTCGTCCTATGATGATTCAGAAGATGATCAAAATGAAACTATTCGGAAAGGGCAGTCGGCAAAAATCAATAGTTTTGAATTTGCTGCTCCACAACTTTCCGAATTCCTGTCTTGGTTTATCTATGAGATTCATCGATCATTTCAAGCTGAGTAGTATAAAGACTAATAAAAAGATTGCAAAGAAAAAATACAAGTCATCAAAATTCAATGACAGCACGAATCCGTTCAAAGCAACAAAAATTCGTTAGAGCTCTGCACCAGTTCAAACCCAAAACAAAGGTAAAATGAGCACAATTGAACAGACTTGACCACAGGTAGAGGCTGTTTAGTTTCAATCTCTGACTTGGAATTCATCCTCACGCTCCTACTCTTGGAAAAAAATTTAAGTGAAACTTCATCTTTGTCAACTTACCTTCAATCAGAAAAAATGGGTGTCTTTTTGGCGAGAAAATATACTGATGCTACAATCATAGAGACAAACGAAAATTTTTCGAAGCTATGGGACGAAGCACGAAATCTGATGAAAAAAATAGTTTAGGATAAACAATATATCGGTTTCAAGGAACTGACCATTCCTTGCCTCCGAATAACAACAGAACGTGCCTGAGAAGCTGAATGCAAATCTAAATCTGTTGCAGCAGATTTTGATAGTTCAACCTCTCATACGAGAGACGCTATCTATTTCCTTCTGCTCAAGCTTTTAGAGAGAAAATTCAATTTCGTTTGATGAAAATTATCAAAATATTCTTTACAATCTCTCTTCTGTCACAATGCAATCAGAAAAAGAAGATGCTACAGATGATGTATCATTACTTTGTGACTTTTATAGACTAAATGAGAATCAGTTATCTTCAGAGATAAAGATTGTGGTTGGTCTTCTCGATCAAGAAAAACAAAAACGGCATTTGTATTAGGGATATAATTTGTCTAAATGGATAAATAAGAATGGCATTTCTCAACTGCTTCCAATTTATTTTCAGTTGGCGCAAATATTCAGCACCATCGCAGTTACATCCTGTTTTGCTGAAAGATCATTCTCTGCTTTATGTCGAATCAAAATATACGTTCTACCATTGAATTAGAAAGACTGTCTTATGCCAACATTTGGAATATTGAAAAGGAAATAACAAATTCTGTGATGGAGAACAAAATAAAAGAGATGATCAATGTGTTTGCTTATATTTGTTTTGTTTTGAATTTCATGCAAAGCTACACGAGGACTATCTGCGCTAGCAATCCCTAATTTTTCAGTGTAAGACTCGAGGGAAGGCAGCTAGTCATCACCACCCACCGCTAACTCTTGAGCTACTCTTTTACCAACGAACATTGGGATTTACCGTTACATTATAACGCCCCCACGGCTGATAGGTCGAGCATGTTTAGTGTGACAGGGATTCAAACCTGCACCCTTAGATTACAAGTCGAGTGCCCTATACCCTTGTCCATGCTGGACCGCTTTTTCTTATCAAAAGTACCTATTGCTTACTTGAATTTTTTTGGTGTTATGTTATTTGCTTTAAAAAAGTAAAAACATTAGCTCCAATGAAAAATTTATGTTTATGCTTTTTTATTCTTAATAACAAAGATGTGATATTACTTTTTCGCAGGTGTCATGATACCAATCCCCCTGGGCCCGGCATGGCCAAGCGTGTTAGGCGTGCGACTCGTAATCTGAGGGTCGCGGGTTCGAATCCCTGTCACGCCAAACATGCTCACTCTTTCAGCCATGGAGGCGTTATAATGTTACGGTCAATCCCACTATTCGTTGGTAAAAGAGTAGTCCAAGAGTTGGCGGAGGGTGGTGATGACTAGCTGCCTTCCTTCTAGTCTTACACTGCTAAATTAGGGACGGCTAGCACAGATAGTTCTCGAGTAGCTTTGTGCGAAATTTAAAAACAAAAAACACAAAAGAAACTAATACCCCAGTTGGAAATGCTGCCCTGCGGGCCTGATTTCGTACAATTAGGCAATATAAGTGTAGAATTTGAATGTTTTATGAACTGTTAGGCCATACGAAAATACTGGTGTCCAAATTGTCATTCTATATATATATATATACGAATAGAGCCCAAAATAGTGTGTAAACATATACTGGCTTATTTCTTTGTACATTTTATTAAAAGTTTATTATTTACTTGGATATATGTGTGTGTGAGAGAGGGAGAGGTTTCAATGTTATTTGTGCCAAGAAATGAGTCTTCACCAAAAGTTTCTTAGTCAAAATTACCATGATGCATATTCGATTTTAATATAGAATTAACAACAGCAATTATGCTGAGTATATGTAGTACAATTTTTTTTTATATTAACGTTTTGTTCTGAACGACTGTAGTGTATCAGAACCTTTAGCTTTTAATTGTTTTTAAATGCACTTGATAACATCGTGCAATTTTGTACTGCTTTATTCGTTAAATGTAACCTCAAACTCTAAACTCAACGAACATTGTGCTTTAACCTTTCCTAATTTTGAAGTGATATACAAAAGAAAAATCAGTTAATTAACACCATCGTCGATCGCCAATTCTTAGGCTTCTGTTTTCCAACTAAATAGTGGAACTTGACATGGACATCACAGTTAGACAAATCAGTACCCTTAACCAGTTGGCGGTGGGTGATGATGACTAGTTGTTTTTCCTCTGGTCTTACACTATTAAATTAGGGACGGCTAGCAGAGATAGCTCTCGTGCAGCTTTGCGCGAAATTCAAAACAAACCAAACTGTATCAAAATGCGTTATTGCATTTATAAAACATTAAATTACATCGCGCATCTAATAACAATGTTGGCATTGTTTACTCTAATAATTTCTTATTTATTACTTAGAATAGCTTCACGAATAGTCTTGGCACTAATCGTTTGATTTTGAGAATGAAGGTGAGATTAATATAACTAAGTTGTCATTGTCGAGGCCTGGCATGGCCGAGGGCATTAAGGCGTGCACTCGTAATCCGAGGGTCGCGGGTTCGCGCCCGCATCGCGCTAAACATGCTCGCCCTCCCAGCCGTGGGGGTGTATAATGTGACGGTCAATCCCACTATTCGTTGGTAAAAGAGTAGCCCAAGAGTTGACGGTGGGTGGTGATGACTAGCTGCCTTCCCTCTAGTCTTACACTACTAAATTAGGGACGGCTAGTACAGATAGCCCTCGAGTAGCTTTGTGCGAAATTCCAAAACAAACAAACAAACAAAAGTCATTGTCGATAGGAAGGGAATGAATTTCAAACTATGTAACTCTTTAGCGAAATTTAAAGTCGCATTTGAAATTCAAAGTGCTCCAGAGATAATTAAAATTTCATCGCTTGATTCTGAAAGGAAGGACTCCAATCCCTATAAACGACGCCAATCCATCTTTACTTGTATTTCCTTCTCTTGGCACACTGATTTTCATCACACTCACCTCTTTCCGTTTTATCTATCTCCAGGTCGTCATTAATTTATACAGTCAATTAACAGTCGGGTATGTTTCTTATTAAATAGTTTTTCAATACAAATAAAACAATATGCTATTTGCATTATCATACAAATTTTATATGATTTTGTGACTTTTTAATATAGGTTAATCACTCTTCATAAGAAAACAAGATTATACTAAAGTAACAAAAATAAATTGCACAGAAACCAGTGATGTTTTATTCAATTTCGACGAACTACTTGCTTTATTTTTAGATTTTTACTTCACTACAACTCCAATAGCCCCTCGCTAGTACAGCGTTAAGTAATGGATTTACAACGCTCAAATCAGGTGTTTGATCAGGGCTCGGTGGGCTCAGCAGATAGCCCGATGTGGCTTTGCTATAAGAAAAAAACACAAAACAAACACACCGAACCACAACAGAGTTCCAGTCTCAGAGGTGTCAGTAACAATCGAAAAGGAGGATCAACGTTTTATCACCATTGAAAGAGATGTACTTTATCATGAAGTCTTTTGAATACTTCACCGGTCATCAAAACGATAACGAACTTAATACCATTAGAAGGAAGAGCCTTAAAAGTAAAAACATCATCAGCATTCTTCCGGCTGACAAAGACAATATTTTTAGTATTCCACGACCCACACGTCTATCTATTGTAATAAACTACAAAACACAATATAGAATGATAAATAATGAAATTAAAATGAGATCTGACATCTTGAATAGAGAAACGAGCATATAAAGGCATAAAAATACTTCACAGATTCATAAAACTATGCACTGAAGATTATAAAAGATAAAGAATAATAGGAAGTACCACACCTGTATGATTGTCCAACAGTTTATAAATTTGAAATACCTCTATGGCCCATTGTTAACGCCATATAATATCTATATCTTAACATAGCTGTATTTGTGGTACCAACTCTTTCTCTCTCTCAAACTAAAATAAAAAAGTAGAGTGTTAAACACCGAAACATTTGTAGAAGTATGGAAACAAACATCATCTTAGCCAGTTTTGACAACAAGATATGTTTTCAGATACATTAATTAATAAAGTTATTCATTTCTTCGTCGGAAGTTAGAAGTGGACACCCAACTGATTTATTGTACCTAACTATTCCCTGAAACTGTTTTGGAGCTTGTAACATTCTACACAAATGAGATTTATTTCCAGGTAAATGATTAATTTTATAAACACAATAGAGAGATGCAGGAGGCAAGGTTTATTTGACCAAGCAAAACAAGGAAATGTGTGCAATACGTAGACACGTTACGGCTTGGGATCAGGCCTCACCTTAAAGTTCTTAGATCCTGGGTTAAATTCTATACCTTTTCTTTCTGTTTCTCAGAGTAATTTTCCTAATTTGAGTGCATGTTTACTGTGATAGACAGAAAAGTAGGGAAACCCCTCTTCCTACACCACTAAAATAAAGGTTTGGCAAGGGATCAACTCTCTCTCATATACTGAGAGATATATTCATGGACCCGTTAAAAATGAAAGATTGAACACTGTAACAAAATATCCCAAACTATGTAAAATGCACGTTGAAGACATTTTTACTATCTGGCCTCGTGGTGCTTAAGCAATTGAACACTTTTTAATCTAAATTAGTTCAAGACACTCCACCTTAAAATTAATTAAGTAATTTGAACATTTCCCTTCATAGACAATGTCGTTCACCGTCATGGCCGTCATCTATTAATGTCTAAAGAAAATCAACTAACAACAACAGGTGTCCCAGAAACGAATCAAACCACTCTTATTCAAAAAACAATATATTATATTTCTTCAGTTGAGTACACAAATATTGCAATGAAAAGACAGTATCATACCTGAAAACTACCTTTCAAAACAATGGATATCCAAGTGGTGTTCAGATACACTGATATCCGACAGATACATTTAAAAGCATCCACAAAATATAGATGTAGGAAATGTCCTGCAGAGAATGGTTTTGAGCTGCGACACGAAAAAGAAACACACAAACGTAAGTGAACAAATACGCAAAATCTATATTCACAATTATTATGTATCTTGTTTATTTACAGCACTATTTGGCCTCCTTTTTTACAGTCTGATTGCCTAGCTGCTGGGATTGAAAGGTGTCTTTGAAAATGTCTGTACTGGAGAATAACTAAAAACAAACAAAAAACAAATTTACTGCCGAAATTCAAACAAAGGTACGTGTTTGAATGGAATCGTGAATCTAGTTGTTCCGCCATTTTTCTCACGAAAACAATTATTAACCTTTTGTTTACTTTTAATTGTTAACTTCAAAAGCTTGTGAACTTTTGATTTGTGGTTTAATTTAGTGATTTAACTGTCGCAGTTCATCAGAAAATCCACAACCAATAATAAAATAAGTTGTTTTAAATTAAGCACAAAGCTAGTCAATGGGCTATCTGTGCTCTAATAACCACGGGTATCAAACCCGATTTTTAGCGTTGTGAGTCCGCAGACATACCGCTGAGCCAGTGGTGGGCGAATGAAATAAGAGAACGTCTAGTGGTTAGCGAGCTTAACTACTCTGCTATTATTGGAAAGATATCACATCAGCAGACTTTACTGTGTGTTTGTGTGTTTTTTTCTTATAGCAAAGCCACATTGGACTATCTGCTCAGCCCACCGAGTGGAATCGAACCCCTGATTTTAGCGTTGTAAATCCGGAGATATACCGTTGTACTAGCGGGGGGCACAGCAGACTTTACTAATTTATTAAATGATGACTCAGTTAATACGATTAACGTAAGCAATAAAAATGAAATGTTTAAATATTAATTCCCGAAATTTTTCACTAGATAAAAGGTCCAGTTTGATCATGATAACATTTTTCTCTCACTTCCTAAATCTCCTTACTGTGCAATTAATTATTTACTATTAAAATTAAACAACAATACTACACTTCAGTTCAGTGAATAAATATGCCCCGAAATTGCTTCAGATGATTAGGGCGCTTTATTTGCAAATTGCTGGTTCAATTCCTTATCCCACCAAACATGTTCATTCTTTCAGCTGTGGAGGCGTTATAATGTGACAATCAGTCCCATTATTCGTTGTAAAAAAAGATTAACCAAAAAGTAGGGGTGATAACTAGTTGTTTTCCCTTTAATCTTTTACTGCTAATTACAGATGGTTATCGAAAATAGCCCTAGTGTAGCATTGCTCGAAATTTAAAGCAATAGTTGCGGGAAGAGGCATCTTTTGTAATTTCGTCACTGCTTCAGTCATCAACCTTTCTCAAAATATTTATCTTCAAAGTATAATTGACATTTTGGTATTTTAATTTGTTTCCATTAAAAAAAAAAATCTATATAAAAAGGTTATGAAGTGTTTTCACAACTTTGTAAATGTTCATCAGTGTTATTTACAGTAGACCTATTAATCTTATGAATCATACAACTCACTACTCAACTTTTGACATTATATGTGACACAATTGTAGAGCATTTGATTAAAATTATCCTGCAATTTTTTTCAAACAAGACTATTCGAAAGCGCTCGAGTTTGCGGTTTTGTTTGAAAGCACTAAAACTTTTGTATGTGACCTGTGCGTTAACTTCTTAACCAGAATTAAAAAAAAATAGCTGTTTACAACAACGTTGTGTCCAAAATGTATTTTGTTTTTTTAATTTCGAGCAAAGCAGTGTATGACTAGAGGGAATGCAGCTACTCGTCATTACCTTACGCCAATTCTTGGGCTACTCTTTTACCAATGATTAGTGGGAATGATAGTACTTTATAACGCTCCCACGGCTGAAAGGATGAGCGCTTTAGTGTGAATTCGAACCTGCGATCTTCATATTACAAGTCCTGTACCTGAATCACCTGTTTATGCCGGGCACAAATGTAAAAATATACATACAATTCATTGGCGACACATGCATTTACATTATGTATCCATGTGTTTCAATTCTCAAACCTTTCATTTCATTACAGAGAACTGTTTGTTTAGGATAAAAATATATTAAAAATTCAGCAACAATTTAATGTTATGTATGTGAACATTTTTCTCCTTAAATAAATGGAATAGTAATTGCGACAAAAAAATTCTTACTACGGAAAATATGATGCATTTCTACCTTTTATGCAAGTGATTAGGTGCAAATCTATCACCAGTAATTATACTGCGAACATTTACGGTTTTGATATTCATTTTAGTACTCGGTATTATCCTTTCAGTACAAGTACATGATCATAGTTCCTCTAATAGTATTAGTAAGTAATCAATGTGGATTGTAGATATCTTTTTACTTTGCGCAACTACCCTAACCAATCAAAACTCACGTTAGTCACGCGTTTTCAAGATGGCAGCATGTTCTGATCAAGATGCAGAGGAGAAAGTTTCAGACGAAAATTGTATTTCTCAGTCACAGTTTGATTTTTTTTCGCCTATAAAAGGTTCTGTAAGAAATGTCAGTCCCACATGTTTGATATCTAAAAATCAAGATCATGATAAGGTGTGTATGTATAATTGTTAGTTTGGAGGAAATAGCATTAGGTAGGGTTAGAGTAAAACTCAGAATTTGGGCTACTTGTATATATTTTTTGAGCTTGTATTCATAAACATAGTTCTAAATGCCCTAACTTGTGTGTAATAATATTACTGAATTCTAAACATTGTATCATTTCTGTATGTTTTATTTCACGATTTATTTATTTTATTTTTAGGGAATAGTCTCAACGTACTCATTGTCTCAATACTATTGTATTATTATTAGTGTTACTACTACTACTTGTAAAGTTAAAACAAAGAAATTTATCCTTGTATTAGTTGGAAAGAAATTGGTTAAAATGTAAATGCGACTGCAATTGTTAATTGCTAGTTATTGAAATAAAGCACTAATTGTAAAGTAGTAAAAAATTGTTAAAATATTTAAATAAGTTGAGTGAAAAAGGGTTATGCTGATGTCATCTTTGTAGTATTTGTGTTATTAATAGTGTTAGCATATCACAAAGTAAATAATTTATTACTGTTGACAAATTCCATTTTTAACGTTAGTTTATATAGTTTGTTGACTAGCTTCCTTCAGTTTTTGTGGCATAACAGTAAGTTAAGGAGTTGTAATGCTGCAAACTGGATTTAAGTACCTATGGAAAGTACAGCACAGGTAGCCCATTGTGTATCTTTGTGCTTCATAACAAAGGAATAAATAATTGATGCAGTGTTAGAATAGTTTATTTATGAAAAAAAAAACACTTCAAACATGTATTTGCCATTGCTTGGCATTATGCTCACTATTACAGAGTATTAGGTCTTTCTAGGTGACATAACCAAATGTAACTTGAATGCCCTCTAGAGATGTAGACAAATATCATATGTTTTTGGTGATTTTTTATTTAACTGTGAAGTATTATTCAGATGCTTATTAAATGGAAGTCTATTTTTAACAGATACAGCATAATTTGAAATGGTGACCTTGTATATGTGAAATGCTAAGATTACACATTTTTTCAAATATTTTCATAATGTAAAACTTTGCAAAATAAAAATTGGGGTAAATAAACGTATAAAGATATATGAATTGTTGTAACATGATAAGAATTAAAGTAACTAGTATAAACTTTTTGAGCTACAACAAAATGTGTTGATTAAGATGTGTATGTAAGCATTTTATCTTTTGCAAGTATAAAGTTTAATGTTGAAATTTGATATATTGTAGTGTTATGTAACTTGTAATTAAAGATGTACATTTTAATTAGTAATTGAAATCTATAGAATATAACATACATTACTGAAGTATAAGTTATATTATGAAAAAAAATTAGATAATACTTGTTTATGATGAAATAATTGAGAGTTGTGTTTATTTAAGTACTGAAATGCTGTGATTGATATGTAAAACCTAATAATAGAGATAATATCTAGTATATATCAACACTGTAAATGTATTGAAAATACTAAAAATAGTATAATCATATTGAATGTAAAAGCTTTTTAATTGTTCATTTACTTATATTATCAATGTGTACACATTTGTGTTAAAAATTAAAGCAGTTAATATGGAAGTGGTTTTAAAAAAAGTTGTTTGTATAACTCTGTGCACTTTTAGAAAAAATTAGAGTAAAACAGTTTAGTTTTCTAAACTTGAGGTGTTAAAACTGAACAAGTTAAATGAGGTAGAGTAATGTGAAATTCATTATTTCACATGTCAGACTTATTTTTATTCTTCACAGGAACATTACTTTGAACTCTTAATTTATCAAAACATTATTCTGACACTGGAAATTCATTGGAATGTCTTGAGTATATGTACTTTTGTAACAAGTGATTTTCTGTGCACAACAGAATTTCAAGTTTTAGTAAAAGTTTGCCACACTTTTTGGTGCATATTGTAAATTTTGAATCACAGTGAACATTCTTCCTCCAATATAGTCAGTTCAATTGACTAACCCTTTGTATGTTCTCTTAAAAGTATGTATTTATTTTTTAAGAAGTAATTTTAAAGAAAGAAATGTCATTTAAGTGAAAGCTATTCAAATAACTGAGAAAAATATACCAAATACTAAGTTATATTATTTCTTTTGAGACTTCTTTCAAGCACTGTTTCCATTAAGGAAGGATCTGATTAAACTGAAAATGAAGTAGTTTATGAGGAACAGCCTAAAGGTGTAAATACTGTTAAAAGGTTCTTACAATGTAATTTAGTTTCTCATTGATTTCTTATAATTTAAAGTTTTAAGTTTTGTTATGAGACACTTTTTTGAAAATCTTTTAGAAATATTTCCTTCTGAACAAGCCTAAAATTTTTTTCAGAATTGATCAGAAAGATCTATTTTATACAACCAATCAGTTTCAATTTGATTAATTTTTAGTAACATATTTCTTTTTATACTTTTTGACAGTTGAATATAATTCAGAAAGTAGTTCAAGTTTTAAATCACTGACCAACTGATTTTGTCATCAGATCAGTCTCTTTTCTTACTCATAATGCCATCAGACCTTTGAAATATAATGATAATTACACTCATTTGCAATAATAAGTAGATCCTGTTTGCCATTTCTATCATCCTAAATTTCAGTCTGTATGTAATTTTCATTCAATATTCATTAGTTCATAATAAAAATGTAAAAAACATGAACAAGTTATGATATTCAAACATCAGCATTGCAATTACATTTTTTTCTTCATATGTTTTCCTGTCTTTTTATTCAAGGCTTATGAAGTAAAAACCTTAATTTTTAAATGCGTGAAAGTTTTTGAAAAACAAATAAGCCCCCCAGCAAGTCATCTACTAGCATTTACATGTGTTTCCAGAAGAATGATTTTGAACAATTGTGACAAAGGGTTTAAGTATGGTTTGTGTCTAAGAATAAACTTAATGTTGTAGCTGTTGGTGTCAAATGGTCAAATGAGAGTGGATGTAGGTTGATAAAGTGCAAAAATGTGAAAAATTTGGTAGAAGAAAATCTTAGTCTTGACATTAATAAATACAGATGTTTTAAGGTTTGGGGGAAAAATTAAAGTGAAATATGCTCCATTTATGATCATGTTATTTTCCAAAACTATTATGTTTTTGTTTTATGTGGACACTGCATTTTTTCTTCATGCCTACTTAAATTTTATTTGGAAGGTCTTCGACTTGCATGTGCTTAGTGCTATTTTTAGCTCCTGTTGCATCAGTAACTATTTCTAGTTGATCTGTAATGTACATTGTGTCATATTTAACAAATAAGGATTTGAGTAATCAGGATATTTTGATATCCTTCCTAACCCTAATTAATATTAACTGATGTTATTCAATAGCAGAATATTTCTGTAGTATTTAAATACATTAACATGAAACCTGATTCAGTAAAGGAAAATGATGGCTAAAGAAATTATAAAAATAATTCCCAAGTCTGTGGTTTGTTTTTAATTCTATGCTTGTTGAATTCTACTGTTATTTATCAGAGCTCTTGATAGTAGTTTCCAACAAATCTAGAACTTATTTCTCATGCCACTTTATTGATTTTATTTGTAGTTATTTTCATAGCTGAAGTTCATTAATGGTAGTTTAGAGCACACACTGTGATATTAAAGGGTGGGACAAGAGTTTGTATTAATAAAATCAGTGAAAGAGAAGGAACATTTGGATAGTTATAATCTCAGTGGATGATGTTTTATAAGCAAAGGCAAACATATGACTTAGACAGAAAAATTCTAAAGAAATCTGTACTTAATGTTGTTCATAGGTGAAACTTCTTGAAGCTATAGAGAAATGTAAGTAGGAACATTTTTTCCATTTATCTTTACAAATTGAGTAAATGCTAGGCAAAATGACAAAATAAAATTGCTAAAATACATTTAGGATTACTATAATTTTCTTAAATTTTGAAATTTATTGAGGCATTCACATGAAACATGAAAGGTCTTAGTGAATAATGGGTTAATGGTTTAATTTTATGTGGATAAGCTGTCAAATGAAATGTTTCTAAGATATTCCTTTTCCCTTAAAAATAATTAGTGGTTATGTTAAAATAAATTAGACTGGAAGATAGTGATTCCATCATTGTTGTCAGTGGGTCTTAAAAAATTGTATCATTAGATCCTAGTTTGATCTCAGAGAGAGAGAATGTTGTATAAATACATATTTTCAACATCATTCCTAGTTACATAACAAGAATAGATATAATTTTTCTACAGTGTTTATTGTTATTCTGATTATTTGTTTTTGTTTCTGAATTTGTGTTTGAATAGCCATTTTCTGAATATTGTAAGTACAATTATATATTCACATATTTTGAAATGTTAGGTTATCATAAGTTTTCCTACAGTGTATCCTACCCCCCATTTTTTTAACCAGTTAAATTATGTAACATTCAGTTATACAGAATCTTGTACAGTGATATGTCTTTATTGAATAAATTATACAGCTTTGTTTGAGTAAGAAACATTTTAGAGTTTGATTGCAAAACTCGTTAAATAAATATTGTAGTTTTATGATAAGATGATTTGTGATGATGATAAAATTTTGATGAGAAGCAGCATTTTATTTGTTACTTTCAACAGTATATGTTAAAGTTTCTTAGTATGAAATGTTTATGCATTAGCATTCTGAAGGATGCTGTTTTATGACCAATGTACACACAGAGTTATAACCATTTGTTAATGGAGAGTGTAACTGCATTTTATTTCAAAAGTAGCAGGTTTGGACAACACTCTTTCTTCTGGAAACTGTACAAGATCAACTCTGTAAGTCAAGTACATATTACAAGTTGCATTAACTTTGATCCTTAATCTTATTTGAAAAAGCCACTTCGAGTTTGATTTCAGCAGAAACAAAAGTCATGCTGGTAAGTATTAAAAAACAAGGATGATAAAATAGTGATATGTAGAAGATGCACATACTTCTTGCAAGATCAGATGTACAGTTTTTAATTTTTCAAATTATATTTATTTTTCATTACCATCATCAAACACATCTGTAAATGAAAGCCCAGTTATTTGTGATTCATGATTGAGTGAGCAAATACTGTACAAAGTTTATGTATTCTGACAGAAAATTTCTTTACACAAAACAGTCTTATTTCAGACAATTAGCTTGTAATTATTTTGGTAGTAGACCTGAAATTGTACATTTTGTGAACTCTGTATTTTGAAATTTGCCAGAAAAACTTGTTTATTGAAAACAATGGTCATTAAAGTGAAACATTTTTTTATGTGAACATATTTTGAACATTGTTTAAGTGCAGCATAATTAATTACTTTTAAATGTAAATCTTTAAATTGAGTATGAATTAATATTTATAATATTAGCAAAATGCAGTAATGAATATAAAGTAAGCTTTAAAAATATTTTAGAGAACTTATTTCAAAAGTTGTTCCTTAAAATAAAAAAGCTTAATGTATATAAGCTTCAGGTTTAATGGGTATAAAAGCCTAAAATATTTCTGTAATTGTATATTTTTTTTTTCAGAAATTGAATAAAGAAACAGATGCTGCTTTAGCTGAATTGCCAGAGGATGAGTTGCAAAAGCTGTTAGAAGAAGCAGTAACTTTTAATAGGCCTAGTAGCGAGGACAGTTACCTACTGCAAAAGTTAAAAGAAGAACATGCAGAACTGTGTAAAGATGTTAACCAGCATTCTTCTCTTAAACCGGATGTGTCAGGTGGGACTCAAAACAGACAGCCACAAAGTGGACTTAGTGGGACAGCTTCTAAAACTAGGGGTGTTTGTATGAACGAGTTCCTTTCATGTAACTCTTGTGTCTGGAGTACTGTTTCCAGAGTGGGTGATGTTGTTGGTCGAAAAAGATCTGGTTTCTCAGGACGAAGCAGAGAAGACTATAATGTGAAAGGTATTGTTACAACGGCATCAAAACAGCATAAATCTCAATCTTCACTAGATTTAACTGCTGCCAGGTCTGATCCATTTGACATGATGCGGTCATCAGGGAAAGGGAAGGGAGGTAAAGGTCTAAGAGGAGAACGTGCCAAGTCTCTCTCAGACTCTCCGTCAGAAGTTCAATTTCTGAAAGACAGCAGTCTTCATGTTACTAGGACAAGTGATTTACCATTAAAATATATATCATCTAGTGTAGACACCACAGCTGATAAGAGCTATTCATTAAGAAAAACTGACAGTTCTGCAGTTACAAATAAAAGGTCTGTGCATATTCCTTCCAATCAAAGTGATCTTTCTAGTCTTGTACTTGATGGTTTGTCCAATCATCTTGATAGTACCCATTTGACGATCAGAAATAAAACCTGTGATTATTCTTTATTAGTTGACAACCAAGAAAAAATAGAAAAAGTGTCAGATTTTGTTACTTGTGTTAATCCTTCAGACTTTAGGGAGGAAGATCTTAGAAACATGAACAGTTGTCCAGAAGAATTTGAAATGAAGGAAATTAGGAAAAGTAAGAGTATGGAGGAACAAATAAGTGAAAAATCCCATTTTCTCAAAGCATTTCCTCTGTCTTCTGATAGTTGCTACAGTAGACGTAAAAGTGATGGTGATGACATTTGTCCTGGTGAGGTGGAAGTTGATGACAACACAGCAATGCCCCGTAAGGTGAGGAATTGTTTTGAATGTCAATTTCCTGTATCACTATGTTTAAGGTATTGCAAAATAATGGGGAGAGATTTACATAAATAATTTTGAAGCCTTAGTTAAATAAGTTATTCTATTTTAGAAATATTTTTCAGAAATTACGTGTAACATTTGTTATAGCGTAAGATCCCAATAATGACTCTTTTTATTCTGTGTTAATTTGTGTGTTGAGGATCGTGTTTTATGGAGCAAATGTTATAATAATCTTATTCTGCCAGATAATACAGGGTGTTCAGAAAGTCACTGTGCACTTATATATGCATATAATTACAAAACTGCACAGTGACTTTCCGAACACCCTGTTTAAATACTTTAATACTTTTTATGCTCTTTTACTATACAAAAAATGCACAAATTAATAACAATTTCTATGAATATTAATGTTTATGTGAAAGTTATAAGACTACATTAAACAAAATTATCAAATTACTGGTATTTAATTATATGAGCACAACTTATCATTATACTCTTACCAAATTTAACAAATGTGTATAGTGTAAAACTATGAAGCTTTTTCAACTTTATGGATATTAGCTTATATTGTGACATTAAATCCATATTAAGTATTTGGGTGAAAGTAAATGTCTGACAATATTTATGCTCCAAGGTTATAGACCATAGAAGCTGTCATTCTAGCTCTACACTCAAAGTTTAATTTCTATACTTGATAAATAAAAAATGAGTTTTATGTAAAGATTTATTAACCTTTAAATGGCAGCCATCATTAATTGATGCTGATACCTAGAACATTCCTGCTGTTTAAGGGTTAATATTAAGGTATGTTTGTCACGTTCTTACATCAATATCAAGAAGTACTACTCATTGTCAGAATTTGCCCTGACAAAAAAAAATTAACTTCTTTTTGCATTCATTGAGTGTGTTGTTTTGCTTCACAAGCTGTTAACAGTGAAAAATTCAAGACATTTTGAATGATTGTCCTTTGGAACACCATTAAACATACTTTAGTTCTGCTTAAAAAACATTGTTTATTCATGAGTAAAATGGAATCAATCACAGTAATGATACACACACACAATTCAAACCTTGTATTGCATATGTGATCAACATCAATACATAATTAAGGTCAACACTGTTACATTGTTCATACTGTTGAGTATTTGCTCAAGCTTCATAAAAAAACTTGAACTTACATATCTGTAAAGTGCCTATTGACATTGATAGAAATCATCTATTCTGTTTTGACAATTTAAATAATTACCACAAGCAATCCAGCTCATGTAACATGGTTGGATATGGTAGCATGGTCACTACCGGAACCCCCTCAGAAATATTACAGTGAAAGTAATGCAATAACTTGCTAAATGCTGTGTAGTAAGTGTTTAGAAAAGTTGCTTCTCCGAGCATTACTCAAATGTGGGTGTAGTATTTGTCAAACACAGAAAAAGAGGCTTTGTGTGAAAAAGCCTACAAAAAATTGGTGTTTTGATCATTTAAATTTTTATGCATATTGCTTCTATTCTTATCATACAGCTGTTGTAGGATTCTTCCAGAGCTTTTGTTAGAAATTGCCAGAACATGAAGAGGTTTCCCAAACATTAACAAGTACATTGGAAGGCAAGCTGCAAATTGAGCCTTGCAGTGCAGAATGTGCAGCTGGAGGTAGTGCTTCTAGAAATTTTTGTGCTAGTCTAGATTTGTGGTATGAGGCACATGGATTAGAAATAAAAAGCATTTTGTGTGTATGTGTGTTTTCGGAAGTTAGAGCCACTTAATACAAACATGAAAACAACACAGTAATTATTACTTTGTTCATATTTTCCCATTGCTTGCATTCCATTGCATTTCCCTGGTTCAGGGCACTAAAATTATTATGCAAGGCACTATATACAGCTTTGAAGTTTAAAATAATTTGATGTTTTCAATGACAACCTCATTCACTGATTATTATAAGTAGAAAAATGTTTATTGAGAAGTTCAATAGTTTATTGTCATGTCTAGCAAATACTCACGAAGAATTGTGTTCAAGTTGCCATTTTGAGTATTTACTTCTAGTAGCATTTCAAAGAAATGTTACAGGTATACTATTAATGTTGCAGTTTTTAAAAATATTTAGATTGTGACTTTCATTATGAAGTAATATTTTTAATCATTCCATGATTTTCTGAACCCTTAACAAAAGTAACTTCTCCTAAGCATTAGTTTCATATTCTACTTTTCATAATTAACAGTTCAATGAAGTATTCAGGTTGTTTAATAAATAAAAAGGGAAAATTGTATTTTGTCTTTTTTATTCTTTGAAATGAAAATTATCTAGTGCATAAAAAGTAATGTTAATACATTTGCATTTTCAAATATCTACTTTGTTAAATAGCGATTCTCCAAAATGTTGTAAATTCTGTCTCTAAGAGTAAAAAGTGAGAAGAGATGTAGACCAAAACTGTCCTTGCTTTCCTCTGTGTGAAAGCCTTGAATGATCAGTTCTTTGTAAGTTTTAAATTTTTTGTGACCTATTTTATAAAAAATTTTTATCAAAATTTTAAAAATATTTAACATTTTATAATTTGAACATCTTTTTGCTATGCTGTTTCAAAAATGCACAGTTACTTTGGTTTTACAAAAAAAATAGTGTTAATAATCTATTTGTATAGAAACATAAGAATTAAAGGAAGTTAATGTTATATCAAGATGACATTGTGGATTCATATTTTCAAGTTTCTTGATTATGTATTTTATAGCTATTAGATTACAATGCAGAGTTTGTGGAAAAAAATACTGACAAAAAAGCTCGACCTGAAGCTAGTTATCAGAGGCCTCAGTTTGGAGGGAACATCATGAATTTCGGAATATCTTCATGTTCTGTACTAGATGGTATGATTTAAATTTTTTTTAAATGAATACCATTTATCTTGGTTATTTATAATAATAAATGCAGTTTTTTTATTTAGTAATTTTTTGCTACTTATTTTGTCATGAAACTAATGTATGTTTTGCTAACGCTTAGTAAAGTTTGTGGGAGTACTTTATCAGTTCTTTATTATGACAGGACATGTATGTTCTTCATTGCATTATAGAAATGTTTGTTTGTGCTTCCAATTTTATTGTTTGAAATTAATGCAGTTTGTTCAGCTGTGAAACTGCTTTAAGCAGTACAGTTTCCCAGTTGGACAAAACTTGCTGAATTATGATGGCTACATCATTAGTAGAAACTCTTTAGTTAATGATAGTACTTCTTGATATGTAACCAACAAGTTCACAACATTAATCTTCTTCTTTGCCTATTGTTCCATGTTTTTGTATTATTAGTATTATTTTACCAATATGTTTGTCAGTTAGGCTAATTATTGCAAAATAGAAAGATAATAAAGTCTTCCAATCTGATTGATTATCTTGACCAATTGCCAATAAAGTAAAAGCAATAACATTTAAGACTTTTTTATTACAAAGTTCTTGGGATGATATGCCAGAGACTCAATTTTGGTACTACACTCTGTGTTAGTTCATTGTTTGGATAGGTTGTGAAAGAGCCCATAACATCAAATCAATTGGAAATTTGGAATACTTTCCAACAGAGGGATTGTCAGTTGTCACTATATACTTACAAAGTAATTAATCTATTGGACATGTATAGAACATTCTATTTTAACATTTGAATATTATGAATATGGATAGCTTCAAATAGTTAACTTAGTTGGTTCTCAACAAACATGATTGCTGATTGGTTGGTTGGATTTCTTCTGAATGATAAAACTATAGGCTGTTACCTAAGTCTTGATTGGAATAACAAGTGCTTTCTATTCATTGCACCAGTTATTTTGTTTAATAAGCCCTGGACTTTGGATATGGCTGAGGTAAGCAGTACTAAAACTGTTTCGTTAAGCAGTTAGCTCTTGATTAAAAGTAAATAGTTATGTACAATGCTGTGCAAAAGTGGTAGGACAGGAGAATAATTTATCATTCTATTCATTTTATGTGGCTAATTCTTTCATGCTATTAAAGAATGTAAATTTCAACACTACAGTAATGCTTTGCTGATCCATATTGACAGTTGAATGAGAATACTTATTTATAATTCCCATACAGTTGTACCAAGGACATGTCAAGGGTTCTGCTTGAATGAATATATTGATCAAATTGAAGGGGTAAAGTATGTGTTATGATATCCCATGCGGTATCTAAATTATGTAAAAAAAGGTTAGCAAGGAGCTGGCTTCTGATACCAGTGTATACTGAGTTTGCTGGAAGGTGGAAAACTTTAAATTAGTTTTTTTATGTGAGTTTTTCAAAATTTATTACTTGTTGTATAAAGTGCTTGTCAAGTGTGTAACTTCTGGCTAACTTGAAAATATGTTTTCTCAGTCAAACAAGACTGACAAGGTCATTGTTGAAATGTACAAAGGTTTCCAAAAATATAAATAATTCCAGCAGAAGCATTGTGTTGGGCCAAACATTTCCCAGTGTAATTGTAAAAATGTTTTTAATCTGTTTATAATTTTACAAAGATGTACAGAGTAAATTGTAATTAGAATTTCTGTTGCCACAGCATTAAAAAAATCTAGGATAACTGTTAAGAAACTGTGATAAATGTTTGAAAAATAAAAAAAAAATGAGGTGAAAAATTTAGGGTATTATTTGTTCACAAAGAATGCTTTGTAAAGTACAAAAATGTTTAAACTAGTGCTTTTGTTTGGAATTAAAATCTGTAACAAATTTTTTGAAATTTAGTACATTGCTATTCAAAACATTTTGTGGAGTCATTCTAATTTAGGGTATGTTATATATTCAACTCTTAAGTGTGGGGCCCCCCAGTGGCTCAGCGGTATGTCTGCGGACTTACACGCTAAAATCCGGGTTTCGATACCCGTGGTGGGCAGAGCACAGATAGCCCATTGTGTAGCTTTGTGCTTAATTCAAAACAACAAATATTATATTGTTTGATTTGGATCCTAGATTTGAATTAAGGAAAAAAAACACTGATTGCAATTTTTTACAACTTCCAAAATAATGTTAAAACTTAATAACAAAGTAGCTAGTGTATTGAATTTTAACATGAAAATAATATATTTTGTATCTATTAAATTTAGGTGTAATCTTATTTTTTCTATTCTCTAAGTTTATAAATTTTTGCAATACCACTTTTATATTGAGGTTTTTTTGCAGTGGACTTGTATGTTTGTTGATTAGGAACTAAGCTTTACTCAGTTATGGATACATAGCATATTTTATGAAGTATTGAATTATTTCAGGTTTTTTTTAATGTGGTAACAGACATGCATTTATTATTACAATGACATTAAAAAAGAACCACTGTATGATACAATCACACAGTTCTGTAAAAAATTTAAATTTTTGAGAAAATAGAAAATAAAGATTAAATGTGCTTTGTTTTCATTTTGACATTGGACAGATGCTTAAATGTATATACAGAGAGACATAAATAACTTCATACATGTTATTAATCTTGTATTAGTCTCGATGTGACAGCCTGGGAAAACATTTGGTATTGATAATTATAACCTTGAATTGTGTACAAGACATCATTATTTTTATATGCAAAAATGGCTCATTTGGGTTGAGAAAATATTTTACATAGAAGAGCGAACAACGTTTCGACCTTCTTCGGTCATCATCAGGTTCACAAAGAAAGAGGTAACTGACCAGAAGCTGACCACATGTTTGGAAGGGGATGTGTAACTGAGTGTCGCAATGAAGAGGGCGGTGTTAGATGTTTGAATATATAATTTTATCTATAATATTAAAATAGGTACAATGGCATTCCTTTATATTGGTTTATTTTGGGTTTAAGTTGTTGGATAAGTAAAGCTTCTTTAATTTTGCATTTGTTTATGTTTGTTTCCTTATTTAGTATTTGAGTGTTTTCTATGGTTATGTTGTGTCTATTTGACTTGCAGTGTTCAAAAACGTGTGAAGGTGACTTTTTATTTTCTTTGAATCTGGTTTCCATTTTTCTACTTGTTTCTCCAATATAGAAGTCGTGGCCGTTATCACATTGTATTTTATAAATAATGTTGGTGTGGTGTTTGTCAGTGTAGTTCTCACATAGTATATTAACTTAAAATTAGTGTTTTGGTATATTTAGTAAAATTGGTATATATTTTCTAACATTGAATTTTCCTCATTGCAGTTTATTTTGAGAAATACAAAATTTATTGCATTTTGAACTTTAATATTTGTACTGATATAATTAGTTTCCATCCATTTGCTATTGACTTGTTCTTATAAATAATAGTGGTATCTGTGCCAAGTAGTTTTGTAATTGAACCATCTACTTTGCATGGGAGATAAAAGAATACATAGATGTATTTGTAACTTCAAGATTACTTTATAATCATTGTATACATACATAGGTTACAACATTATCTTGTTAAGAAAGGGGGTGTTTTTCTTTTGTTAACATCACACTCAGAAGTAACTAATCAATAAGCAAAGCCATTATCATTTGTTTTAAGGAAAAGAAAATACTTTGCAAAATGGGAGTTAATTATGGATTTCAATTAAAGGTGACAACTTGTATTTTTTTTTTCAAATATAGTTTCAATCTTTTATATACATTTCAGTAATTGAACTGCTGGAGAAGTGGTTCCCAATCAGGGATGTGAGATAACATTTGTTTTGGCCACCTTCACCTTTATTCTTAAATAAATAATTACTGTGAGGGGTGCGAGAACATATTAAAATTTTTTAGGGGTGTTGGGCATAAAAAAGGTTGGGAACCACTGTGCTGGAGAGTAGATGTAGTTATTGTTTACATGTGACAAATTTTCATAATTATAGATGTTGTGATGAAGTGGAATTGAAGTTTATCAGACTAGGCTTCTGAAAGAATAAGCAACAGCAATTTTGATATTTCATTTTATATCTGGCAGTACAGTGGTAACTCGGTTCTCAAATGACTTCCTTCTTGAACAATTTGATTTTCAAACTTGTTGTTTGAGAAAAAAGATGTTTTGGTTGTCAAACATAAACTCGGTTCCTGAACCAAGCTGTCATGCCCTGAATCCCCAAAATAACCCAACTGATGACCTGAATGGCCTTTCAACCATTTTTGGCCGATGCCAAGCTTGTCCATTACATTTTACCCACACCTGTTGCTCAGTCCACACCCTTGCTAAAATCTGTTGTGAACGTTCTCTTTCCTTCTTTTTTTTGTTTATCTAAATATTCTGATTAAATAAGCCATCATGGGGTCAAAGAAGGATAATGAAAGCAGCAAACCAAAAAGAAAAGTTGTTAGAGCTACAATAGAGGTGAACAAAGATCTCATAGCAAAGTATGATAGTGGTGTTCACATGTCTGACCTTGCTGCACAGTTTGGTATGGCGAAGTCTACAGTCTGCCCCATACTGAAAAATAAAGCAGTCATCAAAGGAGTTGATATTGCAAAAGGAGTGACAGTGCTTATGAAACAAATATCACAAACAATGGAAGAAGTAGAAAAACTGTTGTTGATTTGGGTAAACGAAAAACAGTTAGCTGGTGATAGCATTTCTGAGTTCATCATTTGTGAGAAAGCAAAGCAGTTGCATGCTGACCTCCTGAAAAACACCTCTGGAACGAGTGTTGATACATGTGATGCCTTTAAGACTCGTAGAGGGTGGTTTGAAAAATTTAGGAAGTGGCATACATAGTGTGGTGAGACATTGGGAGGGTGCCAGGCAGAAACAAACCTGATTAGACAAGCTTTTAGTGAGAAGTAGGTTTAGTGAGTCTTAAGAAGGTTGTAGCAGTGCAAAGAGACAGAAAAGAGAAAGAACCCCAAAAGGAGAGTTACCTGGTGTTTTAATGGAATGTGACTCTCCTTCTAAACAATAATAACCCTCCTACTCTCCATGTTCCTTACCACCTTTCACTTGTACCATCACCTTTCCTCAGCACAGGTAAAGTGCAGTTAAATTTTCAATTATTGTGTTTATAGTTTTGTGGTTGACTTTATGCTTGTAAGTATTATTATACAGGAATAAATGAACAATATTTTTACTTAAAATGCTTAATCTTGTGTAATTTTTGGAGGTCTGTAAGAGATTAATTTAATTTACAGTACTTCAAGAACTGAGGTACCACTGTATATATATTTTACACTTGTGCATTTTCTAACTGAAAATCTGTTTGTGTGTTCTTGATAAAGTTTAACAGTCAACACGTTACAAGATTCCTGTACCAGAAACATCTAGTAACTTTCTTTTTTAAAGTAGCTACATTCTTTAACAGTGATTGCTAGTTATTTGTAATTAACCATTAGTATAAAGTAACAGATTTTAAGGGAATACCTGTATAAGTATACATATTGCCTTCACTGAATATTTGAATAGTAGTTTTTTATGAAATGTTTTTGAATATTTTGGGGTCATACAGGCTTTTTGCCATTTTCCTTTGATTATGTACAGAATGTTTTCAAATTATTCTTATTATTTAAATACACCACACATATGGGTAAACCAAAATTATTGAAGAATTACTTTCACAGATTGTGGCTTTGCTGCATGTTAATTTTGTATGCGAGTGATTTTAACTTTTTCATTATCATACACATTAATCATTACATCTAGAGCATTGCCATTGACAATATAAATATTATATCACCAGGAACAAAGGAATTTTCCACTTCAGTCTTTCCAGTGTTTGATAACACTGCACAACAATTTTTTTGAAAAAGTTTTGCTTCCTGAAAAGTTTTTGCTCATTCTGACCTGGTGGTACAGATACAAATGCACAAATATAGTTTTGGTTTTGCTTCATCACATAGGAACTCTGAGAAATAGACAGTTAACTGTTTACTGGCAATGACATATTTAATTGCATTTATGTTTCTGATACGCTATTAAGTTCAATGTAATTAAAAGTGTTTTGCTCCTGATTTTCATTTGTATTCAATGTTCAGTGCATCACATTGCAGTGTCCAACAGTAGTCAGCAAGCATTGATGGATTCCAGTTGCTCTGATATCATTTTTCCATTGTAGCAATGTCCTGTTGAAACATTTCGTTATGTTCGTCACTGACACCACCAAGATTTGTGGGGAATAAGTCCAAGTGTGAGTGGAGGAAATGAATCTTGAGTGACATGTTGCACTTCATTGTTTTGTATGCTTTGAGAAGTTTGTACACCAGCTGTATGTAATGTGGGGCTCTGTAATTGCTAAGAAAATTGTCAACATCTTTGAAGACTTTCTTCCAGGCAATCTTTCCCAGCCCAACTAACAGATCTTCAAACTGTTTGTCACTCATAACATGTCTGATCTGAGGGCCACTAAAAATGCCTTCTTTATTCATTGCTTTCATGAAATTCTTTACAAGTCCCAGTTTTATGGGAAGAAGAGGTAAAAAAATCTTTGCCAGGTTGACAAGAAGTTCATGCGCCACATTTTTCTGTCCTGGAACTAACATTTTACGGAGTGGCCAGTTCTGTATAGAATAATGTGACTCTTTGGCACGACTGCTCCATTCACAGATGGAACAACAGTACTTTGTGTAGCCAAGCTGCAGTCCCAATAACAGAGCGACGACTTTCAGATCTCCACAGATATTCCAGTTGTACTTGCTGTACTGGATGTGCTACAGCAGCATTTCTATGTTCTCATAGGTTTCTTTCATGTTTGCTGCATAGCCAACAAGTATTAAAGGGTGAACATTGTCATTGTGTAACAGAACAGCTTTGAGGCTTAACATTGATGAATCAATAGAGAGACGCCACTCTTGCGGGTCATGGTCACAACTCAAAGCAGAGAACAATCCTTCAACGTCAACACAGAAACAGAGACTGTCAACTTGTGCAAAGAATTTGGTTATATCATCTTAGTGGCTTCAAAAAACAGAAATTTTCGTACCTGGTGACAACAAACACCATTCCTGCAGTCTTGAACCCAGCAATTTGGCTTTTGCTTTTGAAAAACCCAAATCTCTGACCAGATTGTTTAATTTTTACTGTTATGAGATGTGAATTGCCTGAGGAGCATGGCTCAAAATCCAGATCAATGTCACTGCTAGTTCCCTGCATTGCAGCTTTTTCATCTGGTTCGTCTAAGGTCCATTCCTCTGGTGGTTTTGGAATTGGAAAACTGTCATCATGTGGTATGGGTCTCATTGCTAAAGGCAGATTAGGGTATTCAATTGACTATTTGTTTTTGGCAGAGAAACCAGACACAATAGTCAAACAGAAGTAACAGTCCATCACATGTTTTTTTGTTTTTTTTTCTTGCCACATCATCTGACAGCAAATGGCATTGTCTTTCAAGTGCCTCTGAGCCAAGCTCTCAGACAGATAGCACATGCTGCACAACAAATGTGAGGTGCCCATTCCTGGTCTTGATCACCAATTTTATAACCGAAGTACAGATGATATGCTTTCTTCATAAGAGCAGTCATTGAGCATCTCTGATGAACAAATGTATACTTGCCACAAATATAGCAGAATGTATCGAGGTTGTTACGACATTGACAAGACATATTGACCAACACCAATTGTCTGGTAAAATATCTATAACATCTAACTTGCTTGTTATAGTGGTACTGAGACAATGCTATATTCTAAAACAATACGTACACACTATAAGGTCTATATTAATCATATGAGCTGCATCTGTGTATGCAAACCACTTTGACAGTGTCAAGCTGGCTCCAGCCTGTCTGGGTTGCATACTTTCACAGAACAGCTTCTGACCTGGCCCGATTTCATGCCTGGACATGCCCAGACTGCACAAAAGGTTGTTCATTGGTCTATTACAGAAACGAAAATTGTTCACAAAAATATGAAAAAATATGGCAAAATTGAAGATTTCAATGAAAAGGTACGTGATGGGCAAATTTGGATGTAATTTTCATGATCAGCAGCCAAATATCTATAAGGAAAACTCAACAGTGTTCAAGAAGCAAAAACTTTGTTGTGCAGTGTAATGTTAAGTTTCAGATACATAACCAAACATTAAAACAAATTCAGAAATGTTGAAATATTAATAAGTATTGCATGAAATACATTATTATGCTGAGCAATTAAATCAATTTAACAAGTACCTATGAACAGGGATTAATGTCATGTAAATTAACTGATTGATTGAAAGTATAATTAAATCAATTAAAATTATTTTCTTGTTGTTCCTGTTTTTGATTATTCCGACATCCAGTTTATCAAAAATTACAGCTATATTGATTGCCATAAAGAGTCAGCTACTCAAAGTTAGGGTTTTTGATTATTCTAACTACCATATCTTTTAAGCAAAATATTGCCACCAATTATACTTGCCCACTATCAGATTCTTCTTTTAGATGTTACAAAAGTGGACTTCCTTATCAAGCTGGAGAGAGATATTTTGTTATCAGTGCAGTACCTTGTCTATCCGAGTATATTTTTCAGTATTTAAGTCTATTTCAATCCACCTTTCTGGCTTCAAGTCATAGAAAGAGCTGTGAAGCTTTTAGCAGTCTCCATTCCCTAATGTGTGATGATTTTCTCTTTTTTTGGGGGGGGGAGTGGGAATTGGGATCCCTCATGCCTCTTGTTCCTTTAGGACTAGCATACATGAAGTCTCTTCAGTTCTCAGTCAATGGATCATGCATTCTGATCCTTCATATCATCCTGTTTCATTACTTGGGAACAATGCTATCGAATGTGAATGATGGTTGAATTGGAATAATACTATTGGGTTACACATTCCATTACCTTGTTCTGAGATGTAGATGTTCACAGATGCATTTCTTCATAGATAGGAAGCTTGTTTCCAAGGTCAGGAGTTCCCAGGGTACTTGAATGGAAGATGAATCTTCTTTCCATAACAGTGTTCTTGAACTTCTTGCACCACACCAGGCAGTGGTTTAAGGTATTTCCCTTTTGACAGGAAAAGATTGTTATGATGTATTTCAAAAATTCCACTATGATATCTCAGATTTCTTGTCAAGGAAACAAACATTCTTGAGACCTCTTTTTTTCATAACTTGGATCTCTTCTGCTGGGCTCATTCAAAAATTCCACTATGATATCTCAGATTTCTTGTCAAGGAAACAAACATTCTTGAGACCTCTTTTTTTCATAACTTGTATCTCTTCTGCTGGGCTCATTCCCATTGTACAAGTTTTTTTACATAGTGTCTTGGAGTGATGAATTTAATCATAGATCACTTGTCTTCACCCAATCAAATTTTTCTGGCATAATGGATGCTCATTGGAGTTACTTTAAGCTTGGGTCTCCAAACAATCAATTTTTTAGCTCTTAATTGGAATTCTCAACTGCAGTTGTTTTGGTCTCCAATACCCTGTCCTTAAACATTGGCAGTAGATGTATTCAGTCAGGACTGGAAAAATTTACATCTATGTCCATCTTCTCTGACTTGGCTACTGCCCTGAATTCTGACTGTTTTGTTCCACTTCTGATTGGGTTTTCTTGGTTGTACCATATTTGCCAGTTCAAATGTTGTTCTCCTTCTTCAGTATCTGCAGGAATGGCATCCTCTATTGAGACAACCTTGATCAGATGTTCTCCACCCAATATTCAGAAACCCAATTTTCACGCTTTAAAGTTATGAGGATTTAACTTTTTAGATTTCTCTGTATTTAACTAAATTTCTCCACAGGCAAATCATGGCCATTTATCAGTGGAAGTGGAATATTTATTGTCAGTGGTTGTATCAAAAGGAATTTAAACACTATTTGAAAGTATCTGTCATATCACATTTTGTGATGAGGGTGTTTTTGAGACAGTGGCTCTATATAAAATATCCTTATTCACTACTTTCAGGTATTCCAAACATTGGAAGGTTTTGAATCCCCACTTCTGTCAGATTTACTAATATCCTTTCATATTTTGTGGACTAAGTGATTTTTTTGTTACTGAATTGGGATTTGGTAGTTGTTTTATACTTGTTCATCCTTTTGAGCCCTTAGCTTCATATTCTTTGTTTCACCTTTCTTTTAAGTTATGTGCAATTCATGTGCATCGAATTTTCTATCATTCCACATTTGTCTTGCTTTACTCTGATAAATCTCTTCTCCCAAGATTCTGGAGGTAAAGATTATTCTCATTAATTCATTTTCTTGCCATTTTTCACCTTTTATAACCCTTGCAATCCTGATCATTTGTTATGTCCTGTCATGGCTCTCAAGTGTTATGAGGCTCCTTTTAACTTATTACGAGGTACTTGGAACAAGTTAATCTGTGGAATCCTTTTATTTCCTGTTACTTATCTCCCATTACCATAACAAGGTATCTTTGCAAATTGATCACAATAGGCTCTGTTGAAATGGGGTGTTCTTTAAAAACAGCTAGGCACCTACTGAATGGTATTATCTTTTATTATGGACAGCCACTCGTGGACTGTTGTAAGTAAAGCTAAAGCAGATCTTGCTTTTTTGGAATTTTAGTTCACCTGTTGCATAGTTTCCAAAGTACTATTCCTGAAGATAATGTATATTACTCCCAGACTCTACTTGTGGAGCTTGGGAGTTCTTACCACCCTGGGTTTCCAATCAGTGGGATGGGAAACAAACTTTTCCATAATGTTCAAGTGTGCTCCTCCACTCTTGAAGAAGAGGCAAAGTTAGGGGTTCTCTAACATGGGTTTTTGGATTATTATTTTTTTTGCAAATGTCAGTAGGATAGGTACCAGCCTGTGCAGGAGCCTACTCATAATACTAGCTCAGATTTGGTATGAATATATGGGTTTGAGGGGAGCACTTGTTCTTTAATCCATGCCAATTTTGTTTATTTTTCATCATAGAAGATCCCCTATCTTTTTATAATTTCAAATGCAAAGTGGTCCTGTCCTCAGTCCTTGATTGAACACAGGTTTCACGTGCTCTCCATAATTCCAGAAGCAAATGGAATATTTCTTGTCCACTTATTTGGGGAATGAGGGTGAGTGTTCATATTCCAGACTGAATGAGTTCTGTTCCTTTGGTTGAGCATTGTATACAGAATCCCTTTATTCTCAAACTGAGTCTAAAGCCTTTTGGATTCTTTCAGATTTAGAATAAAGTGTGTCCACTTAGGTGTTGTTTACTTTCTCTGTGTGATTCCAGTGGTGGAAAATACATCACTTTGTGACTATAGATGGGATCCAATCAAAAGTGTGCGTGCATGTGTGCGTAACATTGCAGTCAAATAGGCCCAGCCACAAATGTTGTTGAACCTTGGCTATCTGGTTAGGGCTAGCCTATATTTTTCTGTTGCTCATATTCTATTCTACCTTTGATATTGGAATTAAGTTCCAGATGAAAAACATACCCATTTTGGATGTGGAACAATTCCACACTTTTGTACCATTTTTATCTCGGAATACTTCCATTTTATACAGATGCTTGCTCTCTGTATGAATCGTGCCTGCACTGGCTCTTCCACCTTCTAGATGTGGATCCTAGCTATATTAGAGATAAGTATTATTGGAATTGCATTTTCATTTTCAGGAAAAAGTTAATGTCTGACATGTACACAAATACTCAAGAATGGATGCCTTTGAATCTTGCACGAAGTTGTATACACAAATCTGCATATACCTTTTATTCACGAACCATCAGTCACATGCACACAATCCAAACATATTTAGAATAATGCATCTGTATTATTACATGATTTGTCTAAAGTAGGAACCCAGTAATGTTTGGATGAAAATGTTTGAGAACCAAGGATTGAATACAAAGCATAATAAAAAAATTACCAAAAACTCTGAACTGTTGTGTGTGTGAAAATCCCTATGATACCAAAATTGCATTTGCCATTTCAAACAAATTTGAGCTGTCATTGGCATTCTGTTGATTGGAGAAAATTTTTTTAAATTTCACACCCATAGTTATATTGCTTACGAACCTTTTACCCCTCGGTGTGGATTCCTGTACATGTGAGTGAACATCCCAGGGAAGGTTCTGTTCTTTGAGGTTACCTCTTCTGGGATCTAAACATCCACCTATGTGTTTGCCATGCATGGTGACCTGTGAAGGGGAGGAGAGGATCCTGGTGGTTGAGGGGTCCAACTTTAACACACCACTTTGGCCTTGAATTCCTGTAGATGGGTACCCTTTGGGTGGCCCCCTCCTTGGTTCAATTGGCTAGTCCACTCGGGCTAGGATCAACCAAGTACCAGTGTTGGATGTTTTCAACAGGTGTTGTAGACATTGCATCTGATGCTGGTGTTTGGGTATAGTGCTCACGAAACCCTAGTGTTGATGCAGTGTCCTTGCATGACATTGTTGTGGTCCCCTCGTAGAGCTCCGTGGTGGGTGGGGTCAGTGGGTACCGAAAATTTCCTTTTTCATATGGATCCTCCAACTAAAAATTTAAATGAAATATTGAAAAAGTAGTCAGTAGGTAAACGACCACGTTTTGAAGACTGAGCAGCAGTCTTCAGCATCTGTAACACCTGTACCACATTTTCTTATATTACATTCTCTTTCAGAAAAATCTTTAGGGCAAATGTCTCCTATTTTTATTTTGAAGGGACTAGAGGGACTTGCTGGTTCTCCAAAGTCAGTAAAGAAGCTTTGATCTGGAGACATATTGGTTGAAACATCCACACCCCAACACAGTAAACTACTCTTGAATTCAAAGGCAATTGGGGATGTACCTGTTGAGCTTACCCCTCATGCTACCTTGAATTCATCACAAAGAGTTATTGTTGAGAGGGATTTGAAGAACATCCCTGAGTCAGAGATTCTCACTGGTCTCTCCAGTGAGGTGCATCTCCACTCGCAAAGATGGAGTTACACTGCTGACAGATATCCTCGTTTTGACATTTACATCACCACGTACATCAAGGCAGGTTATCTAATTTGCAGGGTACAGCCATACATTTCAAACCCTCTTTGATGTTTCCAATGTCAGAGGTTCAGCCACTTGAGATGTCCTGTCATGGTTCCCTAACACGTCCTTGTTGTGGTGGCAAGGACCATGAAGCCTGTGATTGTCACACGGACCCACATTGTGTCAACTTCAATGGTTCCCACCCTTTCTACTTTTGTTCTTGCCCAGAATGGTTGGAGGAAAAAAGAGGTACAGCGTTTGAAAATGACTCGTAACATTAGTTATCCCGAGGCTCGGAAATTGCTGTCCGCTACTCCATCTCGGATATATGCTGCTGCACTTCATTCCACAACTACAGTGGGAGAGCAGACAGATATCTCTGTGCCTCCAAGAATATTGTTTTCAAAACAAATGAAAAGCCTTTTGACTTCCATGGTTAAAAAGATTGAATCTACTTCTACAACCATCTCTGTTCCTCCCGTATATTCCAACAAATCTTAAGATCCACATCATTTGGTTTCAAATACAGGCATTTCTTCTGATACATCTTTTTCTTCCACCCCAAGATGCAAAACAATCATTGTTTGTGTTCTCAGTCACTGGAATCCATTTCCAACAACAAAGACCTGCCCAATCAATCCAGGGCAGGATACATTGAGGTTGATGGACCTCCTCCAACTGAGGACAGTAAGGAAAAAAGACGTGGTCATAAACAGAAGGGTTCTCCATCCACTTCATCTACTCATCATTAAAAATGGCCACTTTGATACAATGGAACTGTCGAGGTTTACGTTCTAATCTGGATGATATTGAAACACTAATTGCTTTCTACCATCCTGTATGTCTTTCCTTACAAGAAACATATCTAAAACCTACTGATACAGTCACCATTCGGCAGTTTTCTCTGTACAGAAATGACAGGCTGTGTGATGGACATGTACCTGGAGGAGTGGCACTATTGGTTGATCAGCATGTGCCCACTGTGTCTTTGTCACTCAATACACCCTTGGAGGCCGTGGCAATCCATGTTTCCTTGGGTTATACCATCACTTTGTTTTTTCTTTCTGTCACCTGGAGAGACATGATAAATCAAACATTGATGCTCTCATTCAACAGTTGCCGTCTCGCTTTCTGCTTCTGGAGGACTTAAATGGACATTATCCCCTCTAGGGAAGTGTTGGTATTGGTAGGAGGGATTGCTGTGTAGAGCATATGCTTTCTGATCACAATCTTTCTCTTTTCAATACTGGTTCTTCCACTTATTTTTACTTACCTAGTCAGTCCTTTACCACTGTTGATTTTTCAGTTTGCTCTCCTGTATTATTCTCCCATTTTTCATGGAGGGATGACAGTAATTTATTAGGCAGTTATCATTTTCCTATACTTTTGAGATAAACTGGCCATGGTCGATGTCACTCTACCTGCATGCCCCAGTGGAAGCTGGATCAGGCAGACTGGTCCACTTTCTCTGCTCTTGCAGCACTTGATCCTGCCATTGTGAATAAGCCATCAACAGACTACTGTGTGGCAGCTGTAACTGACTGTATTTTTCAAGCAGCTGCTCAGTGTATTCCTAAAACCTTGACACATTTTCCATCATATTCTCGTCCGTAGTTGAATCCTGTTTGCCATTTGGCATGATTCTTTCTGTAGATATTCCACATTTTTGAACCACATCACTTTCCAATGGGCCCGTGCACATGCTAGGTGGGTAAGACATTAAAGGCAGAAGGAATCTTGGATTAAGTTCACACCAGCATTTCTTCTACGGCCAGTACCAAGGTCATATGGGACAGGATTTGAAAGACCAGTTAGCACTACATTTCTGTTCCCCTCTCCATCTTACTCTTTGATGGCCAACAAGTAGCTGATGTCCAGAGCATTGCTGATACTCTAGGTAAAAGCTTTTGCTGGGTATCTTGCACTTCTTCTTGTTCCTCCATCTTCTTGGCCATCAAGACTAGGGCAGAGCTTTCACCTTTTTCCTTTTGAACTGACTGTCTCTTTGATTATAATCATCCCTTTACACTGGTGGGACTGAAAATGGCCCACCATCGGTCTGGCAGTATATCTGTTGAACCTGATGATGTACCCTATGACATGTTATGCTATCTCTCTCCTGTTTCTCTTGATATTCTTATTGTTTTTAACTGGCAGTACATCTGTTGAACCTCATAATGTAAACTATGACATGTTGTGCTATCTCTTTCCTGCTCCTCTTGATATTCTTCTTATTGTTTTTAACTGGATTTGGTAGGTAAATGTTTTTCTTGATGCCTGGTGCAAGGCTGTTATCTTATTTTTCTCTAAACCTGGGAAAGATCCCAAGATTCCTTCAAATTACCATCCAATTGCTTTGATGAGCTGTCTCTGTAAGACCGTAGATAGGATGGTTAATGCTTGTTTTGTTTGGTTCCTGGAATCAAACAATCTCCTCTCGCCCACCTAGTGTTGGTCCAATGACAGCACCTCACCACGGACCACCTAATTTGATTTGAAACTTCAATCAGAGAAGCCTTTCTCAAACTCCAACATCCTGTTTCAATATCCTTTCACATTGAGAAGGCTTATGACACAACATGGACATATGGCATATGTATGTGGGTTACATGGCCATTTACCCATATTTATTTTAAAAAATTTTAATTGACCGGAGATTCCAAGTTTGTGTGGGTTTATCATTCTCCCATTCTTTTGTACAAGAACTTGGGTTCTCTCTCACTCTTGCAAATGGGCTCTATGTCGACGACTTTCACATCTTGTATCAGTCGTCGAACATGAGAATATTGAGCAGCCACTACAAACTGACCTCAATCGTGTACTGAAGTGGACTACTGTGAACAGCCTTAATTTTTCTCTCTCTAAAATCGTTTGCATGCACTTTTACCACTAACAGGGTATTCACTCTGATCCTAAACTCCGTATCGGTGAAGTTTCACTGCCAATAGTCCTTGAGACCAAGTTCATGGGGCTTATCTTTGATCGTAAGCTGACCTTTATACCACACTTAAAGCAGCTATGTGTCAAATGTATAAGAGCACTGAACATCCTCTGTGTCCTCTTTACCACCAGTTGGGGAGTGGATCGATGTTCTTTGTTAAAGATATATTGTGCTCTTATTTGTTCAAAACTCGACTATGGATCAATAGTCTCTGGCTCTGCCAGACCCTCGGCCTTAAAGATGCTAGACCCCATTCATCATCAAGAACTTTGACTCTGCCCCTTCCCAGTTCAGAGCATATACATAGAGTCTCATGAACCTTTTTTGCACCTTTACCATTTGCAACTGTCTTTACTATATTCTTCAAAACTTCGTTCCTTACCAAAGCATCCCACCTGGGTTTGTGTTTTCCTTCCTTGGTGCACCATCCTTTTTGAGAACAGATGATCTGCCATTGCTCCTTTCGGCCTTTGCATCCAGGTGCAGTTGGTTGATTTGGGTCTGTCCTTGGATAACATTGCAGTATTCACTGGTCAGCCTATCCCACCATAGCTTGTTACAGTCCCCAAATTTGATCTTTTTATTAAGTCATCTGAGAAGAGCAGATAATCCTGATTGGAAGTACTGTCTTTTATTTGCTGAACATTTTTCAAAAAATCTTTCCATTTCAATATATACGGATGGTTCCAAATCAGGTGGCTGTGGGTTCTGCCATGCTTTGATGGTTGTGTGCAGAATCCCCTCTATAGCTTTTGTGTTCACTGCTGAACATTATGCCATTTTTCTTGCCCTGAAGCTTAGCAGTACTCCGACTGCATTATTATAATTTATAATAAAATAATTTATTATTTATTAATTATTTATAATTAATATTGGCTCTGTAATCACTTCACGATGGTTCACACCCTGTTCTTGCTGATATTGGAAACCGAATGGCCCATTTCTCAGTGACATCTACTTCTATCTAGTTTTTCTGGATATTGGGCCACGTTGGTATTTGGGAGAACGAGCTTGCAGACACAGCAGGTAAATCTATCTGCTCTGGCACTATCACTGCAGTGCCTATTCCATTCATGGACTCTGTGGTCCTGTATTCAAGTCTTGGCTCCGTGCCAGCTGACAGTCAACTTGGAGTGAGCAACGCAAAAACAAGCTGTTCCAAATAAAATTCTGTATTGGACTTGCTTCTGTAAGGATCAGAAAGAGTAAGTTGTTTTAACTAGACTATGCATTTGTCACAGTTTTTTAACTCATTGGTTTCTTCTGTCTGGGACTAATGTACCAGTGTGTTGTCTGTGGGACATTTGGGTCACAATAAGCCACATTTTACTTTCTTGACGTCCTTACAGCGCTCAACGAAGGCACCATTTTAAACATGTTCTGTCCCAAGGTTTGTCCATAACATTAGATAGTGTTATTGGTGACAGTGACACTGTCCACCTTGATAAAGTTTTCAGTTTTTAAAAGGCCATTAATATTTTTAATGTCATTTAAGTGTTTTATATTTATTCATTAAACCTTTTTTATTGTGGTTCCCTTTTTAGAATCATAATCTCTCTAGTTTGAATTGAAATTAGAAAATGGCTGTAGCATTAAATAACTCAACCAGGACTGGAAAGGCCAACTTCAGGTGACTCATGCAGCTGTTTGAACTATCTGTTAGTTATCATGGCAAGTTATCATTACAATTTTGCTGCATGTCTTTTGAAACTTTATTACTTTTTGATAATGGCGTAGCTGCTTTGTGCCATAAAACACTAAATCAACCAACCAACCAACGAACCTTTTAATTTTATAATTGTGCAGTCAGTTGTCTTAAGTACAAGGTGAATATTGTTCTTGTGATTCAGAAATCTTGCAAAATTTGATTTTAGTCGGTAGTTTGACTTGTAAACTGAGTCTACATACATTCTTCTGCCATTTACCTTGATTTCAGATTTATTTTTAAGTATAATGCCAAGTTTTAAATCCATTGACATAACCAGTTAAAGCAAAGGTTATGAATTTATCAGTGGACTGCTCTGTAGAATAGGTCATTATATTTTATAACACAAGTTTATTAATTCAGAAGATTACTATTCATTATAATTGATTTGCTTGGTCTAGAATTATTCACCATGTGTACATTCTAGGGATATATGATCTTTATTTTGTGGATGAACTAGCTGGCAAAATTAGCTACATTGTATAACGTTGTGTATTTATTTATCCTGTCATGTTTGTGATATACTTTATGAAGTTGTTAGAGTGAATTTTATTTGTGAAAGCACCATTTTTGCTACTGTCATTGGCATAAAAGTTTACATTGCTTTATTATATTGGCTTTTGTTAAAAGTGTATTTAATATCAATGAAGGTTGCACTTTTAGCTAGTGTTTTACTTGTTTCTTGTATAATTTATGTTCACTGGTGTATCAGTGTTGGAGGGTTATTGGTAAAGGTCACATAAGCATATCATTTTTCTGCAATTTATGTTTGTATTTCATTATGTTATATGATTTAAGCCCTTCTGTTGAACTAAACACAAATTAAGCATTTAATGTTGTGGAAAACCTAGTTTCTATCAGTCCATTTCTTAACCAAGTATGAATGAAGTGAGGACTTAAACTTAACCTATTAACTTGTAACTGAATGTTAGTTATTAATTTCATGTAATTATAGACTTTTCAGATATTTCTAGTTACCCAGAATCCTACATTACTGTAAGTCAGTTTTAGGTTCATTTACAGAAGTTGTATCATTATACAGACAAAATTGTCATAGAATAAAGTGGTATGATACACAGTTTGTAACTATTAAAAAGTACCTAAAAAGAAGCACCTCTACCAATATTTATTCAGATATATTTATCATTTAATACAGTTGTTCCAAAAGTATGGTCTGCCAACCACTGGTGGCCAGGTAGTCAGTGGACTGGTCCAAAATGCAAGTCACATCAAAATCATTTGTATTCTTTCCATTAGTTTTGAGATTTTTGTTGTTGTTGTGGCAAACAAAAAAACTGGTAGGTGATTCACAGCGTCTTTGCTTATTTAAAGTGGTCCATTTGAGAACCATTGATTCAACAGAACTGAGTGATTATGTGTATTGGTTGCATATTGTTGTTGAAATTCTTTAGTCTCTCATAATACAGATACTCTGCATTTGACATTTCCTGTTATTTGCTGTTTCATAAATATGATGTGATATCTGAATTCTTTAATTTTTTTTATTACAGAAGGACTCTATTTAAGTAGTTCGTTAGGAAACAAAGTTGATGATAAAATTCAGAAGAAGAAAAAGAAGGGAATGTTGCTTGGAGGATCAGGTATTGTGAAATGTACTCAGTTGCATGTTTAAAGCTTGTTGGAATGTTCTCGTGTGCTTATTAAAAAGCAGGTATATCATGATTCTTCAGTTTTTAATTTCAAACTTGTGAAATACGTAGAATGACTTAAACCTGAAGAAAGTGTATATATTATTAACTGTTGTAAGTGTGCTACAACCTAGGAGGATTTTCATAGTAATAGAAACATAACTACATGTGGTCAGGGTTTCTGTTGTGTTTGAAATAAAGGTTACAAATTGTTTAATGAACAGAGCAACTAGATTGCAGCTTCAATGTATGCTTTTTAAAACTAATATATATATATATATAGAATAATTGGGCTTGTTATAAGAAGAATATGTATAAACTTACCATTAGTGAATATGTATTTGTCATTCCTTGGTGTTGTTTATTATAAACAATTTTGAATATCTTTTAACTAAAGCAGGTGTATTTGTTGTCTTATGTCTTTTTTTAAGTGCTGTTTAAGGTATCAGTTCCACTTACGTAAGTCTACACTTCTGCATATGCTTGTATATTTGAGTAAACATTTTCTTGTAATATGAATTTAACCCTTTTTTTTTTTCTGATAAAGATAAGTTGTTGACATCAGTGTTACAAAATGCACAATTATTTATATAAGATTAAGAGCGAAGAGTATAAGCTGAAAATTTTACATGTTTTTAGAGAACATTATCATCTTCTGTTTCAAACTAATTTTTACATTCAACTAATAAGCTGTAACTGCTTTATTCCTGTAAATTACAGGATTAATATCAATTTAGTGTAATAACCACATTACAATGGGCTCGGCATAATATACCCAAGTTATGTTGATGAGGTATGTGTACCTTCCCAAATTTTGATAGACTTTTAGTAAAGATTTAACAATTTTTACAGCCACAAATCAGATTTTTTAATGAATTCTTACTAAAACTTTGTTGTAAAAATATCAAGTCTGTTTCATCACTACTTCAAGTGCAAATAATTTTTGTTTTACAATTTAAAAACTAGTCTGTCTGAAAAATCCTGAATATTATTTGTGTAATCTGTAAAGCCTCCTAAAAACATTTCAAACATTTGTTTTCAGGAAAACTTTGTATTTTATCTATTATTTTCTCGACCTTAAGTATATTGGGTCTATCAATTTTACTAACCTTCTAATACTATAAAAATAAATAAACTTCCTTTTTTATTCTAGAATGACCATAGATTATATCATGAAAACAAATGTTTAGTCTAAATAGCTTAAATTTCATAACATAATACATTTTTATGCATATTTATTTATTTTTATTATACTGACTTTCCAGTTGTGTCTGACTGACATTACAGAATTTACCTTGACACAATGCACATTCACTTATATTACTGTATCCAATGGTACAAACTGATCTTAAGTCTTTACAAAGAGACAGGGGGCCCGGCATGGCCAAGTGTGTAAAGGCATTTGACTTGTAATCTGAGGGTTGGGGGTTCTAATTCTGCTCGCACCAAACATGCTTGCCCTTTCAGCCATGGGGGCATTATAATGTGATGGTCAATCCCACTATTCGTTGGTAAAAGAGTAGCCCAAGGGTTGGCAGTAGGTGGTGATGACTAGCTGCCTTCCCTCTAGTCTTACACTGCTAAATTAGGGACAGCTAGCGCAGATAGCCCTCGAGAACCTTTTTGTGAAATTCAAAAAACAAACAAAGAGATATGTCTGGCTGTGCTTTAGTGGACTAGTATTTTGTAAAATGCAGTCACATTTCAATTATTATACATTATATATCTATATACATTATTGCTATTTAGAAATAGGTTATTAAACCTATTTTTCTTAAAACATAGAATAGTAACTGAATAAATATAAGAAACTATTAAATCTTCTAATTATGACGCAACAACTTTGGATTTGTTTGCTGCTTGCCAGAAGTTGCTAAGTTTTTTTGAATTCTGCACGTGGATGATGTGAAAGAAAATAGAAAATATATGAATTTTTTGAATAAGCAAGCATTCAGATATCTTATTTTCTCATTTACTGCAAAAAAATATTTGAAGTAGTTAGAACTTGTTGATAAATTTGTATATTGGTTCTCTATATAATTTGATCCCTTATTTGTCTGTAGAGGTATTATAATTTTTAAAACATATGTTTATATAAATAATTTGGATGTATTTTCAAAACTAAAAATGTAAAAATATTCATAAAATCTATGTGTTTAACGATCTTAATCAGATTGCGTATTTGAAATGAACTATAAAGCTACACTGAAGAATGATCAAGCCACAGAAAAGTAAACCCACACTGCTTAATTATATAATTCATAAAAGAAAAATAGAAGCCTATTTGTAGCCTTTTCTGCACTTGGAAAAGTTTTGTATCCTTAGAATAATATTTGTCAGCTTTTAAATATTTTTTTTGTATAGCTTGTCTTCAGAAACTTTATACAAAGAAGTTTTTTTTTTTTAATGCATTACTAATGCTGCTTGTACTAATGTAATGAAAACAAGGAAAACTGACATCAAAGGTGTAGCATCCTCATTGTGGATTCCTGTATGTGGTGAGGGGACCCCCCAGGAAGGGTTCTGTTCTTTCAGCTTACATCCTCTGGGATCTAAACTTTCACCTACATGTTTGCTGTTGGTGGTGACTCGTGAAGGGGGGGAGAGGATCCTGGTGGTTGAGGGGTCCAACCCTAACAAACTACTTTGGCTTTGAATTCCTGTAGATGGGCAGCCTTGGAGTGGCCCCACTTGGGTCAGTCATTAAGTTTATTTAGGCTAGGGTCAACCAAGTACCAGTGTTGGATGTTCTCAACAGGTTTTGTGGACATTGTATCTGATGTTAGTGTTTAGGTATATTGCTCACAAAGCCGGGGCATTGCTGCAATGTCCTTATTTGGCATTTTACTACATCCCCTTGTAAGGCCTCATGGTGGGTGGGGTCAATGGACATCAAAATATTCCTTTTTTTTATTGTGGATCCTCAAAATAATGAGTAAAATAGTGAATAAACAATCCTAATCACATCTTGAAAACTTTGAGCATCAATCTTCAACATCTGTAACTCCTGTTGTATCTCATTTTCTTATAGTACTTTCTCTTTCAGAGAAACCTTTAGGGCAGATGTCTCATTTTTTCATTCAAAAGGGAATAGAAGGACTTGCTGGCTCTCCAAAGTCAGTAAAGAAGCTTTGCTTTGGTGCCATATTGAAGGGAACATCCACTTTTCAACACAGTGAACTCCTCTTGCATTCAAAGCCTAATAAGGATATACCTATTGAGGTTACACCTCATGTTACTTTGAATTCATCATGAGGAGTTATTGTTGAGAGGGATTTGAAGAATATCCTTGAGTCATAGATTTTTTATTTTTTCTCCACCAAAGGAGTTTCTGCAGTGATGCCAACCAATGTCCTCATTCTGACATTTATATCACTGTTTCTACTTGCCATCATCAAAGCAGGTTATCTTAATTGCAAAGTATGGCCACACATTCCAAACTCTCTCAGATGTTTCTAGTGTCAGTGGTTCAGTTATTTGGAAATATCCTGTCGTGGTTTTTTGACGTGTGCTTGTTGCAGTGGTAAGAACCATGATGCCTATGAGTGTCAAATGGACCCTCATTGCATTAATTAAAATGGCTGTCACCCATCCTATTTTTATTCTTGCCCTAAATGGTTGGAAGGAAAAGAAGTGCAGCATTTGAAAATGATTTAAAATGTTACTTACACTGAGGCTTGGAAATTGCTGTCCACCACTTTATCTCGGACGTCTGTTGCTGCACTTCGTTCCACTACTACAATGGAAGTGCAGACGGATCTCACTGTGTCTCCAAAAAAAATCATTCTCAAACCAAATGAAATGTCTTTTGAACTCCATGGTTAAAGAAGTGGATGAATCAACTTTAACTCTCATTTCTGTCCTAAACACAATTCCAGCAAACCCTAAGATCCACATCATTTGGTTCTAGGTATGGGCATTTCCTCGGGTACATCTTCTCTTACCCCAAGATGCAAAATGATCATTCTTGCTAGAATCCTTTTCCAACAACAAAGAACTGCCCAATTGACCTACGACAGAATCTATGGAAGTTGACAGACCTCCCTCGAATAAAGACAATAAAGAAAAAAGATGTGGTTGTAAACAGAAGGGTTCTCCACCTAATTTGCCTGTGCATAAACAAAAACGGCCACCTTCATACAATGGAACTGTCAAGGTTTATGTTTTAATGCAGATGACATCAAAGCACTGATTACTTCTTACCATCCTGAATGTCTTTCCTCACTGAGCATGTGTAATCTGATCACAACCTTTCTCCTTCAGTTAGTGGTTCTTATACTTATTTTTAACACTCCTACGAAAAAAATATTTACATCCACTAAAGCGATACCCTTAGTGGATGTTTTAAAAACATTTTTTAAATATTATTTTGCAAATGTCTGAAAAGTCAAAATATTATTGCTCCTTAAAATATAAAGGGATAGGGTCAGTTAATAGCAATTTCATTTAAATACAAAATTATAAGCCTAATATTAATAACCTTTCAAGTTGCTCTGGGGCCTATTAGGCCCCAATTTTCATAGGAGTGTTAAGCACCTAGTCTGTTCTTTTCTGCTATTGATCTCTCAATTTGCTCCTCTTCATTATTTTCCCACTTTTAATGGAGGGTTAACAATAATCCATGAGGCAGTGATCATTTTCCTGTAATTTTGAGAGATCTGGCCATGGTCAATACTACCTGATCCATGTGCCCTGGTGGAAGCTGGATCCAGCAAACTGTCTCTTTCACTGCTCTTGCAGAACTTGATCCTGCCATCATCTGTAAGCCATCAATAGATGACTGAGTAGCAGCAGTAATTGACTGTATTATACAAGCAACTGCTCAATGTATTCCTGAAACCTCGATACATTTTCCACGGTATCCTTGTCCGTGCTGGAATCCTGCCTGCAGAGGGCATGGAAGGGTCAAAAATGGGCCTGAGATACTTTCCATAGATATTCCACACTCTCAAACTGCATAACTTTTTAGCAGGCCTATGCACGTGCTTGCTAGGTAAGACATCAAAGCTAGAAGTTCACAATTAGGATATCTTCTACCACCAGTTCCAAAGTCGTATAGGACAAGATTAGAAAGGTCAGTGGGCAATATAATTCTGTTCCTCTTTAGATCTTGCTCTCTGATAACCAGGAATTAGCTGATACCCTAAGCATCGCTGATACTTTAGGTAAAAGCTTTTGATGGGTACTTAGCACTTCTGCTTCATCCTCCACCTTCCTAGCCATCAAGACTTGAGCAGAATGATCACCTCTTTCCTTTTGAGCTTATTGCTTCTATGACTACAATCATCCTTTTACAGTGGTGGAACTGAAAATGGTCCATCAGTCTGACAGTACATCTGTTGGACCTTATGATGTACACTATGACATGTTGTGCTATCTCTCTCCTGCCTCTGTTGATATTTTTCTGGTTGTTTTTCACTTGTTCTGGCAGGAGAATGTTTTTCCTGATAACTGGGGACAGACTATTATCCTGTCATTCTCTAAGCCTGGGAAGGATCCCAAGATTCCTTCAAACTACCGTCCAGTTACTTTGAGTTGTTCCTGCAAGACCATAGAGAGAGTGGTTAATGCTCATCTTTTTTGATTCCTTGAATCAAACAAACTCCTCTCACCCAACAACAGTGCTCCACCATGAACCACATGGTTCGACTTGAAACGTCAATCAGAGAAGCCTTTGTCAAATCACAACATCTTGTATCCATATTATTTTTCATTGAGAAGGCTTATGATACAACATGGAGGTATGGCATTTTGTGAGACCTCTATATATGTGGGTTACGTAGCCATTTGCCCATTTTCACTATAAAGATTAATATCATTGTTGAACTCCTTCTTACTGTTGCAAATGTCAACGACTTTTGTCACTAATGGGGTATTCACATTGATCCTGAACTTCATAATGGTGAAGCTGTGCTACTTGTGGTCCCTGAGACGAAGTTTTTGGGGCTTATCTTTGACTGTAAGCTGACCTTTATACCACACGTCAAGCAGCTACGGGTCAAATGTACAAGAGCACTGAAGATTCTCCATGTCCTCTCTTTCAACATTTAGGGAGCAGAGTGATGTTCTGTGCTAAAGACGTATTTTGCTATTATTATTTGATCAAAACTAAACTATGGATCACTGGTCTGTAGCTCTGCAAGGACTTCAGCCTTAAAGATGCTAAACTTCGTTCATCATCAAGGGCTTCAGCTCTACACTGGGGCTTTCTGCACTTCCTCAGTTCAGAGCTTATACAGTCTCATTTACATTCTTTGAACCTCTGCCATTTGCAACTACATTTATTATATGCTTAAACGTCATTACTCACCAAAGCATTCCATCTGAGATTATGTTTTCCTTTCTCGGTGGGCTGTACTTTCTCAGAACACAGGATCTGCTGTTACTCATTTTGGCCTATGTATCCAGACATAAGTAGATGAATTTGGTCTGTCCTTGGATAACATTGCTGTATCTACTGATCAGTTCATCCCACCATGGCTTTTTACAGTCCATAAATGTGACCTATCTTTAATTCATCTGAGAAAAGAATACACTCCTGATTGGAAATACTGTATTATTTGCTGAAAATTTTTCAAACTATCCTTCCATTCCCATTTATACAGATGTTTTGAAATCAGGTGACTGTGTGGGATCTGCCATGGTTTGTTGTGGTTTGGTGATTGTGTGCAGAAACCCTTCTATAGCTTCAATGTTCACTGCTGAACTGTATGCCATTTCTCTTTTCATAGATCACATAGAAGCTAAGCAGTACTCAATTTGCACTATTTGTACTAATTCACTTAGTTCTCTGCTGACCCTGTAAATGCTTCATGTTCTCTATGATATTTGAAACCAACTGGTCCATTTCTCTTTAACATCTACTTTTATCTTATTTTTATGGATATGAGGGGAATGAGCTCACTGACACTGCAACTGAATCTGTCTGCTTTGGCACTATCACTGCTGTGTTTGTTTCATAGATGGACTATAGTCCTGTATTCAAAGCTAAGCTCCATGCTAGTTGGCAGCTGACTTGTAGTGAGAAACATGAAAACAAGCTTTTCCAAATAAAACCCCCTTGGTGTGGATTCCTGTTCATGTTTTAGGGGACCTCTCAGGGAAGGTTCTGTTCTGTCTGGATATCTTCTCTGGGATCTAAACATCCACCCATGTGTTTTCTGTGTGTGGCGACCCGTGAAGGGAAGGAGAGGATCCTGGTGGTTGAAGGGTCCAACTCTAACACACCACTTTGACCTTGAATTCCTGAAGACAGGTGGCCCTCCTTGGGTCAATCGGCTGGTCCACTTGGGCTAGAGTCAACCAAGTACTAGTGTTGCAAGTTCTCAACAAGTGTTGTGGACATTATGCCTTATGTTGGTGTTTGGCTATACTGCTCAAGAAACTCTGGTGTTGTTGCATTACTTTGTAGTGCATCCCCTTGTAGGGCTCCATGGTGGGTGGGGTCAGTGGGTACCGAGATTTTTCCTTTTTCCTATGGATCTTCCTTCAAAAAATTTAAATAAAATTGTGAAAAAACAGTCAATGTTTTGAAGACTGAACAGCAATCTTCAACATCTGTAACTCACATACCTCATTTTCTTATATTACATTCTCTTTCAGAAAAACCTTTAGGGCAATTGTCTCCCTTTTTTATTCAGAAGGGAGAAGAGGGACTTGCTGGCTCTCCAAAGTCAAGTAAAGAACTTTGATCTGGAGACATATTGATTGAAACATCCACATCCCAACACAGTGAACTCTTGAATTCAAAGACAATTGGGAACATACCTATTGAAGTTACACCTCATTCTACTTTTAATTCATCACAAGGAGTTATTGTTGAGAGGGATTAAGAACGTCCCTGAGTCAGATATTCTCACTGGTCTCTCCACTCAAGGAGTTTCTGCAGTAAGGCACATCTCCACTCGCAAAGATGTAGTTACACTGCCAACAAATACCCTTGTTTTGACATTTACTTCATCACGTGCACCTGCCACCATCAAGGCAGGTTATCTCATATGCAGGGTTCGGCCATACTTTCCAAACCCTCTCTGATGTTTCCAATGTTGGAGATTCGGCCACTCAAAGACATCACGTCGTGGTTCCCTGACATGTGCTTGTTGTGGGAGCAAGGACCACGATGCCTATGAATGTGACATGGACTCGCATTGCATCAACTGCAATGGTTCTCACCTCTCTTTTTGTTCTTGCCCAAAATGATTAGAGGAAAAAGAGGTGCAGTGTTTGAAAATGATACATAACATTAGTTTTCCTGAGGCTTGGAAATTGCCGACCACCACGATCTCGGACATATGCTGCTGCACTTCATTTCACAACTACAGTGGGAGAGCAGACAGATCTCTCTGTGTCTCCAAGAGAATCATTTTCAAAACAAATGAAAAGCCTTTTGACCTCCTTTGTTGAAAAAGTTGATGAATCATCTTCCACACCCATCTCTGTTCCTCCCATACGTTCCAACAAACCTTAAGATCCATGTCCTTTAGTTTCAAATACAGACATTTCTTCTGATACATCTTCTTCTCTCCCACCCCAAGAGGCAAAACAATCATTCGTTTACGTTCTTAGTCACTGGAATCCCCATCCAATAACAAAGACCTATCCACTAGACCTGTGTCTTTGTCACTCAACACACCCTTGGAGGCCGTTGCCATCTGTGTTTCCTTGGGTCATACCATCACTGTTTGTTCTCTGTACCTGTCCCCTGTAGAGACGTATGATAAATCAGACATTAATGCTCTCATTGAACAGTTGCCACCTCCATTTCTAATCCTGGGGGATTTTAATGGACATCATCTCCTCTGGGAAAGTGCTGTTATTGATGAGAGGGGTCAATCTGTAGAGCATATACTCTCTGATCACAATCTTTTTCTTTCCAGTGCTGGTTCTTCCACTTATTTTCATGCACATAGTCAGTCCTTTACTGCTATTGATCTCTCAGTTTGCTTCCATTCATTATTCTCCCGTTTTTCATGGAGGGTTGACAATAATCCACTTGGCAGTGATAATTTTCCTATCCTTTTGAGAGAGACTGGCTGTGGTTGATGCCACCCTACCCGTGTGCCCTATTGGAAGCTGGATCAGGCAGACTGGTCAACTTTCACTGCTCTTGCAGAACTTGATCCTGCCATCGTAAATCAGCCATCAATAGACAACTGTGTGGCAGTGGTAACTGGCTGTATTATACAAGCAGCTGCTAGGTGTATTCCTAAAACCTCGACATGTTTTCCACAATATCCTTGTCCATGGTTGTAGCCCCCAAAGGTGACCTTTCTTTTAGTCATCTAAAAAAGGCAGATACTCCAGATTGGAAGTACCGTCTTTTATTTAATGAACATCTTTCAAACAATCATTCCATTCCCATTTATTCAGATGGTTCCAAATCAGGTAATTCAGTGGGCTCTGCTATGGTTTGCTGCAGTTTGGTAGTTGCACGCAGAATCCCCTCTACAGCTTCTGTGTTCACTGCTGAACTGTATGCTATATCTCTTGCCCTGGATCATATTGAAGCTGAGCAGTACTCCAACTGCACTATTTATACTGGCACTGGAATTGCTACACATTGGCTCACATCCTGTTTTCGCTGATATTTAAAACCGACTGGCTCATTTCTCATTAACAGCTATTTCTATCCAGTTTTTCTGGATACCAGGCCATGTTGGTACTTGCGGGAATGAGCTTGCAGACACGGCAGCTAAATCTGTCTGCTTCGTCACCATCACCCCTGTGCTTATTCTGTACATGGACTGTGGTCTTGTCTTCAAGGCTCGGCTCCGTGCCAGCAAGCAGTCCATTTGGAGTGAGCAACACGATAACAAGCTTTTTCAAATCAAACCCTGTATTAGACTTTGGCCATCTAGCTTCTGTAAAGTTCAGAAGAAGGAAGTTGTTCTAACTAGACTACGCATTGGTGACAGTTTTTTAACTCATCGTTTTCTTTTATCTGGAACTGATGCACCAATGTGTAGTTTGTGTGACACTCAAATCACTATCAGCCATGTTTTACTTTCTTGCCATTGTTACAATTCTCAATGATGGCAATATTTTAAACATATTTTTTCCCATAGTCTATCTATAACATTGGACAGTGTTATTGGTGATGGTGACACTATCCACCTTGATAACGTTTTTAATTTTTTAATGGCCATTAATCATTTTAATCTCATTTAAGTGTCGCATATTTATTTATTACACCTTTTTAATTGTGGTTCCTTTTTTACAGTTTTATTTTCTCTCATTCAATTTGACATTGGAAAATGGCCAGAACATTAAATAACTTCGACACCAGGACTGGAAAGGCCAACTTCAGGTGACCAACGCTGCTGTATTGAACTACTCATTAGTCATTCTGGCGAGTTGTTGTTACACTTTTGCTGCATGTCATTTCACACTTTTACTATATTTTTAGTACTGGCCATAATGACACATAACCCGGAACCAGGACTGGAAAGATCAACTTCAGCTGACTGACGGTGGTTCTTATACTTACCTGTTAGTCTTCCTGGTGGGTTATGATCATTACCATTCTGTTACAGGTAGTCCTTTACAACTTTGTAGACTGGATGTCAACATTGGTTTTAATTGCTGTTTTGTTTTTACCTTCATTTATTTTTCAAATTTTACTCCATTTACTTGACTTTTATCTTTTTACTGGATATTTGGATACTCATTATTACGATTTTGCTAAGTGTCTTTCAAAACTTCTATTCTTTTACAATTTGATAATGGCTGCTATGACACATAACCTGGAATCAGGACTGGAAAGGCCAACTTCAGGTGACTGACGGTGGTTCTTGAACTTACCTGTTAGTCTTCCTGGGAGGTTATGATCTTTATCATTTTGCTAGAGTAAGTACTTTACAACTTATTTTACTCTGCTTTCTCTCTTAACGTTGTAGACTAGGTGTCAACATTGGTTTTATACTTTTTTGTTTTACCTTCATTTCCTTTTATGTATTTTACTACATTTACTTCATTTTTACCTTTTTACCTGATATTTGGTGCAGATAGCTTAGCTGCTTTGTGCCATAAAACATTAAATCAGTCAATCAACCAAATAAAACCCTTTGTTGGACTATGGCCATCTTGCTTCTGTAAGAATCGGAAAGAGGAAGTTGTTCTAATTTAAACTATGCATCATTTTCTTTTATTTGGGACTGATGCACCAATTTGTTTTCATGTAACACTTGGGTCACAATAAGCCATGTTTTACTGTCTTGCCATTGTTATCACTTTCAGCAACAGCACTATTTTGGATGTGTTCTTTCACAAGGTTTATCTGTAACGTTAAACATAGTTATTGGCAATGATGACATTGTCCACCTTGGAAATGTTTTGTTTTTTAAAGGGCATTAATCATTTTAATGCTATTTAAGTTTTGTATAATTTATACATTATACCTTTTTTAATTTGATTCCCTTTTAAGAATCAAAGTACATGTGGTTTGATTTGAAATTAGAAAATGGCTATAACATCAAATAACTCGAAAACCAGGATTGGAAATGCTAACGTCAGGTGACAAGCACTGCAGTTTGAACTATCTGTTTGTTATTCTGCAGAGTTTTATTTAAAATTTTGCAACAAGTCTTTGAAAACTTGTATTACTTTCTGGAAATGGCCATAATTTCAAATAATTCGACCAGGACTAGAAAGGACAACTTAGGTGATTAATGGTGGTTTTTGTACTTACCTGTTAGTCTTCCTGGCGAGTTATGATGATTATGATTATGTTAAAGAAAGTCATTTACAACTTTTGTTGCTGTAGTTTTTCTCTTACTGCTGTAGACGAGATATAAAAATTGGATTTAGTGCTATTTATGCTTTTAATTCAAAAATTAAACTTTGTTTTTTTATCTTAATTTCCTTTTATGAATTTTAGTAACTTTAACTTTTAGTAGATGTTTGGTGCAGATAGCCAAGTTGCTTTGCACCATACAACACCAAACCACCCAACCAACAGAAAAAAGACTGGAGATATTCTTGATAGTTTTATAAATAGCAGCAGAAACCTGAATTCAAACACTTGCATAATTCTTTATCTGAAATTATGATCTGTTGCATACTTAAACTTTTCAATGCTTGTTGCAAAATGTGGACTACAAAGTCAGCTTTGTGGAAATAAACTATATTTTTTTTGTTAATTCTTTCAACAATAACAGAAAATTGTTTTTATATTAACTTAACATTGGTGCTTAAGTGAGAGATGGGTAGATTTGATAAATGTTTTTTTTTGTTCAGTTTTATTGTAGTTAATAGTAGAGGCAGAACAAAGTCTTAAATCTTCACATATCTGTATACACCCACTTTGGTGCTCAAAAGTGAAAGTTTGTGGATGTAAAATGTGGGTGTCAGTATCTGTGGTGGACACAGCACAGATGGCCCATTGCATAGCTTTGTGCCTGACAATAAGCATTGTATAACTGTTTTTTTATCAAAAGATTATCCTTTTAGAATATTGAAATACAACACCTTTTTTATTCTTTTTTTTTGTAGAAGAAAACAGAATTCTGCCAAATTTAGATATCAATGGAAATAACAGGTCAGAAACAAGTGAAATATTTTCTCCTGAAGCACATCTTTTGAAAAATGATAGAGTAAACCGAAAAAGTAAGCGATCTCGAGGAAACCTGGACAACCAGAATGTCATGCTTGCTAAGGATATTGCTGGACACAGATGGGAAGAAAACATTGACTCGTTGCTGGCATACATCAACTCTTCTGACAAGAAAGGAAAGGGAACAACAAATGGGAACAATGCTCTTGGACATGTGGCTTCTTTTACAAAACCACCAATTAGTCAAGAATTAGAAAAAAAAAGGGAAAAGGTGTCTTCAAAAGAGAACAAGAATGTACAGAACTGTAAAAATATAAGTAACAATAAAAAAAATAGCAAATTCAATAATATGTGTGTTCTTTCTGGAGGTGAAGAAGATGAAATGTCATTAAATAGTGATAAACATGTTCAAGAAGAGAATAGTCAAAGTGAGATATCAAAGAAATGCAATTCTTTTGGTAATCCATTTAATAATTGTATTTTAGGAAAAATACCAAAAGCCAAAAGCTTAGATAGTTCTTCATGTGTTGTAGTGAACTGTTTTGAGCCTGTAGGCAAGCAAGAAACAATAAATACCATTGTTAGTAAATCTGATTTTACAGAATATAGCAGTTCCTCTGAACCACCATTTTCCCAAAGTGGAACTTCTGTATTTTATAAGGATTTTTATTCAACTACAGAAGTGGATCATGAATCCATGGAAGAAACAGAGTTCAGAGTCGTAGTGAAGAAGAGACATAAAAAACGACATTTACCCAAAAAATCGTTGGATAGTTTCCGTAGACACAGTCATGCTGGCGGAGCAGTTCATTGTTATCAAAATAAGTCTGCACAAAAAACTTCTTGCAATGAGCTCATGTTATTGAACCTACCTCTTTCACATCGTAGTCAGAGAGGAAGGCAGTCAACCAGTAGCGTTCCGCCTTCAGAACACTCGTCAGCAGAGAACTCAGATCTTGATAGTGTCCACTCTCTGCCTGTGTGTAATTCTGCACCACCTCCAACATCAATTCATCCTCATACTACACCTTCTTCATCTTCATCAACTCCCCACACTTCCTATGCAGATATTACTCGTATGTCAATGATCTCTTCTGGAGTAAAACTGAAGCCTTCCAATAACCCAATGAACATCAAGTCAAATTTTGGTCTGGAATTTGGTATGGAGTGTAATCTTGTAGAAGGTGATTCTTATTCAAACACAGATAGACAGTCAGATGTCATTACAGAAGAAATGTTTGAGACTTCTATGGGTGATGGTATTAACAATAGGAAACACTTGTGTAATACCTGTACATATGAACATGTGCCCATAATCAACAAAACAGACCTAATTATAGATATTAACTTGTTAGAAGTAGAGAGGAATCCTTACTCCACTATTCCTGTTACTACTGCACTGTCTTTTTCAGTCAGCTCTACCAAAAACAGTGAAGTTATTGTGTCCAGTCGTGTTGTATGCAGTGAACAGAACAATAGTACATGTCTCATCAAAAACCTGGAATCTCAAGAATTATCAAAAATAAAAGAATATTCACAAACTCCTGCAGAGCAGCAGACCCAAAATAGATTTAAACGTCCACCTGTTATTATTATGGATAATTGTATTCCTGAGGAATGTGTGTGTGATTTAACCTTTGGTTTTGAAATCAATGAACAGTTGCTTCGTATGAGCCTTGGGGAGGACTATGCCAAAGTGATGACCAGCCTTGGCTCTGAGTTACATATGTCTTCAGACATATACTCAGCAATACCTAGTAGTGATAGTTCCACAATTTCAACATCTCCCACCACTAATACTGGGTTTTCCGGAAATATCAAATCTAGTTACTTTGACAAATTTGTCACACTTTCAGGCCATTACATACAGTGGCGAGAACCCACAGTAAATATTGACACTTTTAATTACAGTCAGATTGTCCAGTTTTTTGGTTGGAGTAAGTATTTGTTAAATCAACTTCTGAAATGTTGTTAATAGGGTTTTAATTTTTATATTTTAAATTAAATATGGTAAGCAATGAATTTTATTTAAAAACTTATTCTTGAGTGATGTACTGTTTTTTAAAAATCTTTATAGAATATGAAGTTTTTGGTTTTTGTAGAGGTATAATCAGGAAGGCAAATTTGATCAAATATGTGCCTAAATTTGAGTATTAAGTAGATATGGGTGCCATTTCTTTTTATTTATATGAAATATATGTAAGTGATTATTCTATTCCACAAATGTTTAGTGAACTTTATAAATGTGCATTGGATGTAATGTGACAGAATTATTTCACAAGTTATATGTATGTTAAAATGCAAGTGGACAGTTTTTGTACTTACTGCCTGAAGTATTATTGAAATGTTTACCATGTTTTACATGAAGTTCATCTGTAGTTTAGGCATGAAAAATCTTAATAATTTGGCAGAACTGAAAACCTTCAATGCTCAAATTAAATAGGATTTTTAGTTTAAAAAGTGGTATAAGAGTTTACTTGTTAACTCCTATAGGTAGAATATAGAAGCTGTTTATTAATTATAATCTATAACTTGATCTTTCAACTGAAGGATACATTTCATTTATAAACTTTAATTTTGAAGTCTGAAAGTTTGTTAATATTTATATTTTTTCTGCCATTTGAAAATACTGTAAAAATAATCATAAAGTGTTTAACTAAATTACACAGTTTAAATTTACTTTCAAAAAGTTTCTGTTAACAACTAAGAGGTACAACTGTGTGTAACGACCACATGCTTTATCAAAGCTTTTGTTTGTGAAATCTCAACCTGTTTCATTGGTAAGCAGTTGTAGGTAAATGTAAGGGGTGTGTATCCTTATCATAGTAGTAAGTTTCATGTATATCTAAATACAAAAGTTTTACCAAGTTTGACAGTCTTGTATGTAATTTATTACTTATTTTACTAACTGTTTAATTTAAGTACTTTACAATGCTTTTTCAAATTCTGAGGTTTGATCAACTGAATGGCAGTAAGCAAGAAAAGCAAAGTTAAAAAGAAATTTATCTGTCTATTGTATTGCTAATTTGTTGTATTATTTTACAGATGATGTATTTGATAAATGAAGATGTTGCACTAAATATACATCTTTCTTTGTTGAATCATTAAATTTTAGCAGAAATACTTAAATTCTGATTTGTTTTCTCTACAAGACAGTTTTTACTGACAGTGTCAGGAACTTTTTAGTAGAGTATATAGTGAGTTAAATAGATGTATTAAGCTGAGGATTCTTCTACAGCAGGTGGCTATGACTTTGTTATAATTTTTGATGATAAAAAGAACAGTATGCACTGCACTTGTTTTTAAAATGTTAAGTTTGTATACAAAAATTCTTCATATTCTGAAGATCATAGTTGTATCTTAAACACCATACACTTCTCTTCTTCTTGTCAAAAGTCAACTCAAGCTAATTCAGTTGAAAAGCCAAACTATTTTTTCTCTTTTTTATTGCTATTGTTTCCCTGTATCCATTGATTGCTGCAGTTGTATCCTGAACTTTCAGTAATCGTCTGGTATTTGTACCCCCTATAATTGTTTGCCTTTTGTTATTAGATGCTTTAGAAAACCCTTTGACAAGACAGTTTATTTTCCTTATCTCTTTTAAAATTGTTACTCTCACTCTAAAATACAGATCATTAAGACTTTCACTCCCACAGTGGTTAACTTTCATTTCATTTTTCTGATCAGTCTTCCCTTTCACATAACTATTTTTTTCTGTCCCCTTTCTACTCTTCTGGTTGCCATTCATTGTCTATGACTTATGCCTTCTTTAAATCTCTATTCTCAATGTCAGTTACAATGTTTGATAGCCTCAACATCAATGAATTACAAACACAAAATAAATAAACTAATAATGCTATTTTCATTAAACAATCTTTTTTTATCTGTTATAAGCCTTGTAAAATTTTGTGAAGATACATCAATTATTATAGTATTGGATGATGTATTGATATAGTTGTGTTGTGGCTTTATGATACAATACTTTGTTTTGTTAACCTTTAGGAGGTACATGAATATTTGAATAGCTTGCAATTGTTCATTTGAAGACTTCCATAAATGACAAATATGGAAATTTTGTCGTATTATTTATGTGCTGTTGAACAATATTCACAATCAAGATTGATCAAAACTGTTTAGGGCTCTTTACGTTTACTTTTACGTTAAAGGACAAAATCAAAAAGTTTATATTTCTTGTTCTTTATTCGCAAGTGAAGCTTTACAACTAACACATTTTCCTGTCTTTAGAATGGTATTTGTTAACATAAAAGTATATTTTTATATATTTATTTTTCTTGTTTTTAAGATGTCTTTTGAAGGCTTTTGTTATGATTATTTTTTAAAACTTCTTATCCTCTGTTGTGGAAGTTGATTTACATCATTGTGGCTGACTCTAATATATTTGTGTAATGATTTATGATTTTTAAAGAAGTTTCTTTTTCTATTGTTTATATATATATGTGTGTGTGTGTGTGTGTGTGTGTGTGTGTGTGCATGTGTCATCAACAATGGTGGACATTTTTTTGAAAGCCAGAATGGTTCAGGACAATAAAATCTTGGTCAAAGGAGAAGAGTAGAGGTTTTAAGTTTATAATTTGGTTTGCCAATGTATATAATATGAGCTTATAATGAGTTGAATGTCCTGAAAATTATAAAGTGGCAGAATGAAAACCTAAAATAGATAACTTGTGGTGCATGAGTGTAACATGACACAAAAAATTAAAATTGAGAATTTATTTAAATATTTCCTTTTAAAGTTAAGTCCTTAAAAGAGAGTTAATGTAAAAAAATTGAAATTAAATTATATTTTGATGTGGCAAGATTATTGATGTACTTTAACAGTTTTTGAATTAACTTTTGTATGTAACTTTGAGAGGTATTAATGGAGAGTTAATTGAATAAACAGTTTTTTTTATTTTAAAATACTTTAAATCTAAAGAATTGAATAAGTTAGTATCACAACTTTAAATTGCTAAATTTTTGTGAATAATTTGAAGTAAGACACAAAAATTACATTTTTGTGTTCTTAAGGTTACAGATATTATACTTGTAATACTTAGGCGTACACTGTAATTCATTGCATGAGGACTTCAGTAAAAAAACATTTGGTGGTAAAATTTATTCTTGTATTGTGTTACATGATGCATTTAATTATTCACTATTTTCAAAATATTTCAACTTTGAAAATTTAAGAATATTAATCATCAGCATTTGTGCAGGTAAAATATTTCAAACAATATCCAGATTTATTAAATGATAATCTAGGTATGTATAACAAACTGAAATTTAAGTATGTTATTCAACTGTTAAACCTAAATGTATATTGTGTACCTTTGATTGTTGAATGTCATAATTTGCTTATTAAATTTATTATGGGTGTAAGATTTTGTCTGAAAGGTACTGTATCTGGTTTTGTTGCCAGAATTATGATACAAATATTTTTTTCAAGTAGGGTCAGATGTGCATTTGTAACTTTTGTGGGACTAAAAAAAAGCTTTTGTTGTATGTTTTTTATTATTTAACCCACTTTATAGGGACAAGAAACATTATTATTAGCTTATGTCAGTAAATTGGCTTTGGATTTGAATATTATTTTTTCTGTATGCTAAATGTGTAATACGGTGGTTCCCAAACTTTTTTTATGCCCTGCACCCTGAAAAAATGTTAATATGTTCTCGCACCCCTCACAATTATTATTTATTTAAGAATAAAGGTGAAGGTGATCGAAACAAATATTAACTCACACTCCCTGGAACGTTATCTTGTACCCCTGGTTGGGAACCACTGATCTAATGTTTCACATTGCATGGCCTCTTGTCTTATTGGTCAGTTGATTTTGTATTATGCCTACCATACAACATCTGTAGTGATTAACAAATCAGAAACTCAAATTTTATATATAGACTAGCTGGAGTATAAAATAAGTATTTCAGATTTTTTTTGATTTGGTGAGATATTAATATATTTGGAAAACCTAACAGTGTGGCCTTTCAAGCAGTACATTTTTTTTTTTTTAACCTTTTTGTCTACTTGCACCTACTTCCCTCAAATACATGTTTATAACCAGTAGAAAGAGCATATTCTAAACAACATATAACTGACAATTATTTTAATTTGCTTGAAGGGGAAAGTTGGAATTTCACTGGAAAAGTGTAAGTCACTGCTCTGAACAGAAATGAGAATTTGTTTAACACACAAATATAGCTTAATTAGAAAGTCATACAGTTACAGTGCTTTTGTATGTTCCATTGTGGTAATATGACAATTTTTTGGTTTTACTAAAATGCCTTTGTGAAGTATATAAAAATTTTGTCTTCCCCCTTTACTTGAGTGAATAAGAAAGGCTTATCAAGTACAACATGTGAGTGCACATCAAGTTCCTAACATCATAAGTACTAGAAATCGTTTTTCTGTACACCTGTTACTTTTTATTACATTTTCAAGAAAGATATATGCAAATGAAGTATTTATGAGTAAGTAATATATAAATATATACAAGTTTATAAGCACTTGCATACTTTGTACGTATATACTGCTAAATTTTAAACACTTTGGTATATCCAACCAAATACCTAACAAATTTATTTTACTTTTATTACTTCAAGCAATTCTCCTTTTCTCCACTGCATTGTAAACAAGCAGAAAAGTTCTTCAACACTGTTTTTGGAGCCATAATTACCATGAAATTCATGTTGAATATATACATGTATAAACAATTGGTATGGGTAGAGAAAGCTATATGAAGAGGAGTGAACAACGTTTCAACCTTCTTCAGTCATCGTGTGTGAATTTGATGATGACCAAAAAAGGTCGACATGTTGTTCGCTAATCTACATAGAGCTTTCTCTACCTATACCAGCCATTTTTACATATTTTTCTCTATGTGTGGGTTTTCTCATCATCACTAAATGTATGTTAATCTTTGCTTGTTTGGTTAAAGTAAAATAAACAGGAAATAGATGTGAAAAAGTGAGAAGTATAAACTCGAGAGAAGTACTTTGGAACTTCATGACAAAAATAAACTGGAAGGAACAGTGTGACTTTAGTTTTTTTATGGTGATTATGAATTTTGTTAAAATAACCAAATATGTATAGAATTAGGTTCGAGAAAATAATGCATACAGAATAAAGTTTTAGTGAGAAAGAAGTTCTGCTATTTGTTTATGAGGTTTTAAAAATTATCCAAATAACATTTAATATTATTCAGATAAAGAAAAATATTTTAAATCACTTTGTACTCAGAGCAGTCAACACTCTGACTCCATATACAGAAGTTAAAGTATGGAAACTGGGCATTTTTATGGTCAATTGGTCAGTGTAATCCACCGAGGCAGTAGCAAAAGGGTTAAATTGTTATGTGATTGTAACATCCAAACTATATTGTATAACTTTATAGACAGCTACACTGAAGCTAAAAGCTAATGTTGTTAATTACCAAATGCATAATCACCTGTACATAAAAGTTAATATAATTTAGTACAATTTGCTTTTTCACCAAAAGAGCCCCCTAGTGGCTCAGCGGTATGTCTGCAGACTTGCACGCTAAAATCTGGGTTACGATACCCGTGGTGGGCAGAGCACAGATAGCCCATTGTGTAGCTTTGTGCTTAATTACGAACAGCAATTCATCAAAAGAACAACAAATACACTAAATTCAGTATATGTGGAGTATTGTGTAACTTCAGCATATGCTTGTCTTTCTAATTCATTATCAATTTAAATGTGTGCTTAAATGTTTAATATAAATATTTATTAGGTTTAAAGAATCTTAATGTATGTTTGTCTCATTTCTTGCAGAGAGAGAGAGAGGCTCCTCAGTGGCACAGCATTATGTCTCTGGATTTGCATTGCTAGAAATCTAGAAATCAGGTTTTCAATACCTGTAGTGGGCAGAGCACAGATAGCCCATGTGTAGTTTTATGCTTAATTTTACACAAACAGTTTTGCAGAAAATAATCCCCCATCTATAATTTAGAAATTGCTAAAAGCAGTTTTAAAGCTTGATCCAAAATTTAATTGTTTTGAAGGTATACAACACTGTTACTTTTTGCAAAGCTAAAACAAATTTCTCTGAACAAACATAACACTTTTGTAAGTAACTTCATTGATCTTTAAATTCAGAGTTTATGTGACATTGCTCAAATACTGTGTATATTTTTGGTAATAGGAGTGTACCTAAGAATAAAGAGGTACTTTTGAGTAATATTATTCTGTCCAAATTTCTTTTGCCATTTTTTAAAAATTTTCTCTCATACTAGTAAAAGTTTTTCAAAATTTGAACCTTTCATAGTAAATAAAAAAATGAGTGAATTAGCATATAGGTGATTTCAAATTGTTTTATTATCCAACTACCGTATTTTCTGGTTAATAAGCCGAGGCCAATTTTCAGCTCTGAAAATGAAGGTTTTTGCTTATTACCGCCCAATAAGCCGAGGCCATTTTTAAGAAGTGGCGAGTTTCTTCAAAATGATTTCTTAGTCTCGTTTCAGTGTCAGCGTGCATGTTGTGTGTGATCATTGGCGTTCTGTAGTAAAGCAGAACGTGTCGTATTGAGACAGAGATGGAATCAATATGTCATTCGTTATTGGCTCCACTCACTGTAATTAGGTAACCAATGAAATTCCAGAATTTTTACTTAGTAATTAAAATTACTAACCCAGGGTATAAATACCAGGGGCACGTCATCCTAGCAAACTGGTGAAATCTAGATCTCTGCTCGTTTGGGATATGTTTAAGTCCCACCTGTGTGAAAACGTTAAAGCCGCGATCAAAAGATGCAAAACCGATATTGCAGTTATTCCCGGTGGGCTGACATCTGTGATACAGCCCTTAGATGTGTGTTTAAATAAACCTTTTAAAGACAGGCTCCGTCAATGCTGGAATGAGTGGATGGTTTCTGGCAATCAAAGTTTTACTGCTGCCGGAAATATGCACGCTGCATCACTCGCTACCATCTGTGAGTGGGTTGTGAAATCGTGGGACGATATTAGTGTTGAAACTGTAGAGAAGTCATTTAAAAAATGCAGCATCTCAAATGCAATGGATGGAACAAAAGATGATATGTTGTGGTTGGTTGACGACGAGGAAGACAACATTCCACTCACTTAGCTAATAACACCAGAGAATGACCCGTACGAAGACCAGGTCTCTGCTGAGGATTGGAATCTATTATTTGGTGCTTCTGACGATGAAGATGATGAATTTGATGGATTTTAATAAATTTCTGAGATTCAAGTGTGTATTTTTTTATGAATTTTGTTATTTCTATGAATACATGTCATTTGTAATGTATTGACCTTTTTCTATTAATAAATAAAGTTTATTCAACTGAAATAACTCTGCCGTAACTGTGAGATCAAAGGTATGATTTTGGGGCCGATTTTGGTCTTCAGTATTTTTTGGTCCAAAGCTGGCCCAAAAATCAGGTCCAAAATTTAGAGCCAGAAATTCGGTTTATTAGGCGGAAAATACGGTACTTACTGAATTGCACACCTTAGGATGTTTTTCAAAATTTGAGTACCAGAATGACAAATCTTAACCTTTTCTGTAATACTATAATACCTTTTGAGTTCTGATTTGGATAAAATTGAATTTGAAAAGAAAGAAATGGAAGTTAGAAACTATATACAATGAAAACCTTTACATGAGTTATTAAACTGTTTTACCTGGACATGTACAATTCACTTGTCTTAACTTCTTTTTTCTGTATCAGTGATTTTAGCAGAGAAACAAAAGTTATTGGAGAAAAGCAAATTTTGTTTTTTCTGTTATCTTTAAATGTTATTAGCATCATGACTTTTCTTACAAAAAAATGTAAAATTTAAATTTCTTAATGCTTCACCACATTAAAGGTTTTGAAGCTTTACTGATTTTACCATTCTGTTGGATGTTGGAGGTTTGCTTGTTTTTTCTGACCTTGCTTTCTTTATGTTGGATGGAATATGTTTTTGTAGTCAATGTTAGAAAAGCTAATTGTTGAAACACACATCATTGAACTGTTTTAAACTAAAATGCCTTAAGTTGTGTGGTGTTTGTCTGGTCACTGTATGTGTATATAAAATATGCTTTAAAATATTTTTTTGCAAGAATGAGGAGAAAAAGAAGCTTCTCTTTCTTTTGATGGTTTACAGCATTTTAGTAGTTAGTCTGTTAATTTGATAATATATCTGAAGTTTGTATACTTATTACAGGTTTGAAGCCTGATCTGTAACTTGATCATCACTTTCCCATGATTCTTAGCAGTTTGGGAGAGTGTACTTCCTCATAAAATCAAAATGTATACTTTACTCACACACACACACAGTCACGCTAAGTTAGGTGAAAAAAAATTGTATGCTATTGATTTAGCATAAAAATTTGTAAATGATGAATTGTAAATCAATACAAACTTTCAATTGTGAGAACTATGAGTGCTACTTCTGTGTAAGAGTAAAATGGTTTGTTATTAGCAGTGAAGATGGCATAGAGTTTCAGATAAATGTTTTTGTTTTTTTTAATTCTACAAACTGTTTGACTTGCACCTTTTTTGAGGGTCTATGAATGTCACAGGACTCAAAACTGATCTTAAATAACAGAACCTGAAAAGCATATAAAACCACATCGTTATAAAAATGATGCATGTCAAAATGAAATATCTTTGCTATTACATTGACTGTATGGCTATTTAAATTGAGATAAAACTTAAAAGTAAACACTTAAATCTGTAAATAGTGTTCATACACCTGCCTGACATTTCCTTTCAAGTGTCTGACAATGTTAAAAATTAAGTCTGGACATTTAGCCATGTTATGGTAATTGCAGGTGTGTGGCTTGTACAATCTGTGATACATGTGCTAACCCATAGTTGAAGACACATTTGGATTATTTTTCCCTCAAAATAGCAGTCATGTTTCTGTCATAATGTGTTCAGGTATCTTTTTATTGATTACTACATAACTAGAATATGAATTTGTGTAATATACATGTGTACTGTTGTTAATTGCAATTACAAACAGGCAGTTTTGAGGCATGTTTATCATTGCTCTGTTGAGGATGATTGATAAATCTTTTGATGAATGTGCAATATTGATTTGTTTGTTGACTATGTTCCTTAAGAATTTTTCTTGTGATTATTGGTATATGAATTTATATATATATTAGTGAAAATGAATGCATTTTAATGAAGTTAAATAAGCAAAATCACAAGGAAGGACTGCATTAAAAACAGCAAATCCAAACCTCTAACTAATTATATTTGTTATAATTTAAAAAACAAGCTGAAATAAAAATAATTTAAACAAAAAAATGCTGTACTTATTGAAAAGATCCCCGAGTACAAGCTATGACATGGAATTATGAAATGTAACCTAGGTTTTGAAGGTGACTGTGGAAGTAGAACCCACATTGCAGTGGGGATACACTGTCTATCAGTCTTAATCTCCATTTGCCAGTCTCTCATAAAACAGAGTTGCAAAAGATATAGAAATAAAATAGGAAGGCAAGATGTAGGTACTCGTACCCACATCTGCATCACCCTTCACTGTCTGCAAACAGTTATGTGGAGGTGACTGCTTTTTAAAGCAAAGAAGAAAAACTTATTAAAATAAGAATAAGAAACTTAGGAGGTAAATAAGTTGGAAACTTGCATCTTGATGTTAGCATTCCAATGCCCAGTGTGGTGGAAAGGCATTAATCGTGATAGCACAGTAGATGAATGATGTACCATTCCATCCAATTATCTAAATAAACTAGTATTGCTCCCAACCATTACCCATGAAAGAGAAATGAGGTAGTGTGTGTTTTGATGGCAAGTACTTGTTCATAATTGATTGCTTGTTTTTTGTGATGAGAACTTGTTACTTCATTATTTGTAAATGGTGTAACTAACCCACTTTCCTTCCATTAGATATCTAACACTGACTGTGATCCACATACCTGTTTGTATATATTAAAAAAAATTTTTTAGCAGTGTTTTAACATTAATTTACAATAATACATTAATTAATTTTGTAAAATAACAGCACAGTTGTTAAAATCATCCCACTTATAATAAACAGTTATAAGGACTTGATTTTTGCTCTTTCCAGCTGTGTTTAAATAAAGCAAAAAGGAATTAGAAAATTAAGTCATCATAAATAAAACCATTTTGAGTTTGTATGGGAAAAAAAGGGTAAAGTTTAAGCAATTCTATATATGCACAATAATTATTTGAATGATCAAAAATAAGCCCAAATTAAAAATTAAATTAAAGAGTATGATGCATTACTATTAAACAAGTGTAAGCTATGTATTAGGAATAAAAATATTTTCTTTAATCAAAATTTTTTAGGTTGATATTGTTATCAATTGTTTAAATTTCATTTATATAATGTGCCATTACATCAGAAACTGAAGTACTTTCAATTTGTAATTCTGCCAATTTATAGTGTTAATACAATTATATCTAGATTACTTGCACTAATTAATACATCTGTAAGGTAAAGTAAAAAGAAATGTCTAGGTTTATGTAATTTTTAATGAACCAATTCTCAAAAATAAAGTTAAAAATTGGGAGAAAAAAGTAAAATAGCTCCCATTGAAGAAACATAAATTTTATAAATGCAGAAACTTAATATATCTTTCTTGTTTGTGGAACTAAATTTTCTTTTTCCAGTTCTTTAAAAGGATAACAGAACTGTTCTATTAATGAATTCATAACACTTCAAACCCAATGTAACTGTGGTATACAGTGTGGTAAAATCAAATGTTTGAATGTTTTTTTTTCACTTATTCACTTATATAAGTATTCTAAAATGGATTATTTTTTATAATCCAGAACATATATTTATTATTATTAATATTTACATTTTTAAATTTATTAAATTAAGTAATTTATTTAATAAAATGGTTGGTTGTTTAATATTTATTTTATTGAACTAGAAATAAATCTAAATTTAATCAGATATTTATGGAGTTTAGGAATAGAAACATAAAAGGTACATCTGCAAAATAATTTGGTTTAGAATAATTATAAGTTTAAATGTTTGTGTATTACTGATTTCATGTATCAAAATGATTCATAAAATGTTTTACAAATACAGCCAAAATTACAGTTACCGTCATCAGTGGAAACTGTAGCTTTTTTATTATTATTATTCTTGAATCTTAATTTTTATATGATGGAATGATAAATTTATATAGTATTTTTCCAATTTTATACAGGATAATTTAAAATTTATTTTTTTACATAATAAAACTTCTGTTCCAAAAGTCATCTAGGTAGATAAGATCTAATATAATTAAACATGTTAAAATGGATTAATCAGTGTTGTTTTCAATAGATTTTAGAATATTTTGCTTATTAAGTTTTATGGCAATTCTGTATTTAGATTCTTTTTAAAGTTTCACATAATACTAATAATAGTTTATCTTTTACAATTTCCAAGTTCAGTTGATAAAAAAGCTAAATAAACTATTTTCAAACTTGCAAGATAAATTATTAACTTCACCTACATATAAATTAGTTGAAAAAACTTGTTAAAAACAGATTGGATCAGATCACAATTGTACCATGAAGTGTTAGATCTTTAGTGCCTTTTTGACTTGTTTGATTTCTCTTGTAAAATAAACTTACTTTTGCATGTTCTTTTTTCAGGCTGGGATAAAGTCCTGAAGGACTACGAACGAGGTAAGTGGTTTGTAGATTATTTGTTTTGCTTGATATATTTCTAATTAAATTACTATTTTTGAGCTTTGCCACAATTGTAAGAAACAAGTTGGGTGCATTTTACAGTAAATACTAAAAATATGAAAAATACCAGATGGCAGAAAGTTTACACTTACTAAATGTGTGATAGAAAATTCTGTACTTTATGCATTTTAGATATATTTAGTTAATATTAGTAAAGTAGTGTGCATCAACATTTTATTCAGTAAAGTGAATTAAAATTACAAGGCTATATATAAAAATATTTAATAGGAAAAAAGTGTTTTAAAGTTAAATGTGATTGCTTTTTTCATTCCAGGTTTGAAGAAACTGGTAGACATGATCCATTTTGTTACACAAGGCTAAGTTGAAATAATGTTTTGGGAATTTTTATGCAGTGAAAGTACTAAAATTAGCACAACACTAGTTGTCCATTGTGTCACTTTGTGCTTAAGTTAACTGACCAGTAGCTTGTTACTGGCATGAAATAAATATTTCAGTGAAGGTGTCGTTTGGGCTAAGGGTGGATCTTTGTTGTTGAACAAGAAATGCTAATCCATTGTGGATTTTTTTTTGCTATAACTTTGCAATAATTTTTACTAGCTGTGATATGACCATATGACAATACTTTTATTGTGATCTACATATCCTGATAACTTTGATATATAATTTAACATGGAGATTCATCAACCTATCACAGCCCTGACAGCAAAGTAAAACAAACATGGTTCCTTTGAGATTCATGATAACGAGAAACTCACTTGAAGATGACCTGACAAGGTCAAAACGTTTCCTCCAATTTATTTTAATAAAAGTTTTTAATATCCATACCAGCCATCATGAGATACATTTTTACATTTGACATCACTTCTTCCAGGGGAATACAGCAACCTTACAGACACATATTGATACCCATTTCACATGTGTTATAGTAATACCCATACCCTTCTGTTTTCAATGCTAAAGGAAGAAGATTCACTTTTTTTTGTGTAAAACAACTTAAGCTATTGTTACATCTTGTAACATGATAAAATCCTGAAATCGATCGCAGCTGTAGTTCCATTCTATAAACACTTTGTGGGAACTGTTTAATAAAAAAAATTTAATAATCTGTATAAAAATCCAATAAAGACCACTAAAATTTTAACTCATTGACTTGTAAATGACCATGTAAGGTACGGTTCACCTTCAAGAGCTGGTAAACAGCTTGTGAGAACTCTGCACTCATTTAGAGCAGTTGCAGTCAATGGGTTAAATGTACTTATAATAAAATAATATAAATATTTAAATTGTGGAGTGTTTTCAAATGTTCTAGTCAGTAAGTCTAGTTTTGATCAGACCATTTTTCATTGCAGTTTAATGTAAAATGTAAATTAATATTTTTCAGTTTTATTCACTTTATACTTTTGGTCAGGTACTTCTGAGAACTCCTTCCCAAATGCAAGCAAGGTGAAATTCTACACAGAATTGGCCAGAAGAGGTTTAGAAACAGAATCATGCCCTGCAAACAAGTAGAGAAAAATTGACATTGAAAATGAAATTTATTTAAATTAAATTTTGTTTCTAATATGTTTGTAAAAAAAACTCTTGAGTATAATGTGTCATCAGTGTCTGGGCTTTGAACATTTGATGTCACATTACTGTTTTGTTACTTAGTCATGAAAGTATAAAATCTAAAGTGCTCTTTATGGAGAACACCTTTTGATGACAGACATCTTTATTCAGCCTGGTGCAGATTCACAGATTCTCCCTCTGTCATTCCTTGAAGGCATATTCAATCTCTATTGCTACCAGCATCTATAGTGTGTGTTGAGAAATTACAATAGTAAAATATTGATTTCAGTGAGTGATCTGTCCGAGACATAAATTATCAGGTGGAGAGTTTGATGTGGCTGTTAACTCATATTAGTAAATGCAGTCTACAGTTGAGGTTGGACCGTGAAGAACAGCGTGTTGGCTGTCATTGTACTTATTTTTGTGCCCAGCATCATTGAACTAATTGGAGTGGAGATTGTACAAGCTGCATTTGGTTAAATTTTTATGTGATGTTACTTGGAATAAAGACTGCTAATATATTAGAACAGAGTATGTTAGAAACTACAGTTCACAACATTGATTGTTGTATGATGCATTTGTATGTGTGTGGTGTGAGAATAACAAATAAATTAATGAAAATATAGGTATATGATAAAATATATATATTAATGTGTAGTGCTCATTGGACAAGGAACTGAACTGTCATATTACACGAGATCCGAGGTAATTGGCAATTGGTCACACAGATTGCATACATACAGGAATACATTTTCACTCTTGCAACAGGTGTTCAAGTTACTGAAGGGCATCTAAAGGTTTGACCTATGCTAGAACATAGTTTGCATCTTATATGTCTGCATAGTCTCCTACGACATTCTGGTGATCACATCTAACCTACTTTCACCAAGTAAAGAAACAACTTCCAAAAAAAATGTATTTGTTGCAGTCAGGTTCCATGTTCATTTCCCAGAATAACAAATCCAACTTGTTGCTCAGTTTTCCTAGTTGGTTTATGTATATCTGAGATTAAGACTTCCTTCAACGCTCACAAGAACTTTTTCATTTGGTGGCTGGTTATTTATTTTTAGTTTTTATTCTGGTTTATTTAAGGTTGTGTGCAAGTTTTTTTAAAAAGGAAACATATTCTCATCTTCTCACCTTATAGTGGAATACAATTTTTAGATCAAAAGCTTATCAGAGAAGGTCTTAGGAAAAGAAAAACAAGTGTTTGCCTTTTAAATAGTTTTAGAAAAATCTGTGTTAACAGAGCAAGAAATGTCTTTTATTATCAGTCCATTTTAAGAGTTTGGTTGTTTTCTTTTTTTTTTTTACAAAAAGTATTGTCAGTTAATCTTGAATATCATTTCAGCAATCAGTTGTCAACAGCTGGAAACAAGATTTGTTGAGGATAAAAGATACATGGACTTTCTGTGACACTTGCTGATATGGCCTGTTGTTTCACAAGCTTTACTATTAATCTTGACCAGACGGGCAAGACACTATGCCTAGTTTATGCTGTATATGTATTTTATAACTATGTATTCCATTGTAAGCCATACACATTTCACAGGTGTGAGTTGTGGTTGTGATCTACATAGGAGAATTATTGTGACAAAGATGCTGACTTGTCTCTGCAATATCATAATGACACAAATATTTTACCATGAGAGTGTAATTTGTTTAATATTAGTATTAATTGATTCTGTAATCTGTTTCTTATAATACTGGGGTAATTTTATTAGTAGTAGTACTTCTATTTTGTTCTTAAGTAATATCTTATTCCTTTCATAGTTTTCTTTCTTAAAATTTGATTTGCAAATATGTTTCAAAAGTAGCTTAAAGTTATTAGTTTAAATGAATTATTTATACGACTGTGAAAATGTGATGACTGTGATTTCTCAGTTTTTGTTTTGTGAAAATAGCTTTATTAATTTGTTTTAATGACTTGGACTGAAAAAGAAAAGATACATGAAGAAATTTAGTAACTACTCTTTCAGGATGTTAAATTTATTTAGTGTTAGTTTTTACATTTAGTAAAAAAGTTCCTTCTGTCCCCCATTTTTGTACTTTATTTTTAGGAATATAAAGAAATTGTGTACCTTGTCGGATTTTTTGCCTTTAAGTAATTATAGGAATATTAAGTATTAAATAGACTATTTAAATTGCACTACAGTCATGTCATTAAAATTTCATCTTGTTAGGATAAAGTCGTAAAACATGTTAGAATAGTCTATAATATTTGTTATGACTAATTTATTCAACGAATAAATGAAATTGTTATTGATGCTTCACCCAGTTATTATAGAAATGTTTTAAATACCTCAATATTTGAGTTAGGTGTGTATTATTTGTTAAATTAACTAATAGCTATGTGAAATACATTTCAGTTATTAAATTGACTTCTTTAATATTTGATATTGTTTAGATTTTGTGAATTTTCCTTGTTTAGAATTTTAAGTAACTAAACTGTTATTACAGTGAGAAATGTTGTGTTTACTCAAGTTTTGAAAGTTTCCATATTTTCTTAACCATGCAATAATTACATTTTAACATGTTTGTTTAAGGTAAAGAATTTGATCATTTCATTTAAAAAACTCGTACATTCAGATATCGATATATTATTATCGTTGTTTTAAAGCCAGTATTTATCTATGAGCATTTTAGTAATTATCCATATAAATTTTGGTTTCTGCAAAAAAATAAGTCAGAATTAATTTATTTTAATTTTCAGTTTCTGTGTTTCAGAAATTATACGTACAGTTGACTCGAATGATTACACTAACCATTTACAGTATTGTAAAAAATATTGTTCAAAACTTATTTCAAAAGGTTGGTTAACAAATTAACTCACACTTCACTGTAATTCAAACATATGAAAAAAATACTTCATTCCAAGCATGTTCAAAATTATGTTTACTTGAATTTTAGTTGTTACATTTAATATACATATATACTATATACAGATCAGGATGAAAGGTGTTAAAGAAATTGGAGTCAAGAAAATTAATTACATTTTGTCTTGACTTCTGCACACTCTCTGTATATTTTTTTCATTGCTGTTTTTTTAAATATCAAAATGATTTGCTTTTTATATCAGATGGATTGATATAAATTATTCACCATGTTTTAATGTATTTGAAATCCGTCATAGTGAGTAATCTATAATTCTTCAAAATAAGCACAGGTAGTTGTTAACCAAAGTACAAGTGCTTCTAATTCAAAATTAAGGTTTATATTATTTGAAAATTTTTCAGTTGGAATCACCTTGAAATTTACGTGTATTCAAACAAAATTCCTTGAATTTGAAGTTTGTGCACAATATCAAATATTATGGAAAAGTTTCTACTTTTTCCTCTCTATCATGGAAACTTTTATTAGTTTGATTACATCAATTACCCTTTACAAATGTATACATAATTGTGTTTTGTTATCAGCATAATCCTACTCAGCCCATTTTTAAACCTTTAAAAGTTTTTGCTTTTTTAAATATATTCAGAATAATGTGTACAAATTTTGAAAAAGAACCATCAGGTTTAATCAAATTAAGACGTACAAGATGTGGTAATTATAAGGATATCCAAATGTTAGTAAACTTTATGTGCAATATTAGGAATAAAAAAACCAAACCCCCACTACTTTTACCAACATTTTAACCCTTTTTAATTAAACAATAAAGTGGATCTACCACGAAACTGTACTTTAAAAAGAAAGATAAAATTAATTTGATACTTTCTATTGAAACCATTATTACAGAAATTCCTTTTGATGCAAATAACGTAGTGAAAGTAAGTTCACTAGGCAAGTTGTTTATATTCAATCATATATTTAAAATAGTGAACCCTGAATAATATATGTATGTGTACTCTATATATATTTTTTAACATTGTCAAGTTAAAGATTTGAATTCAAATAATGCACAAAACTCTTGCCACAGTAGTTTAGCTGTCATATCAACTCCAGAAGTTTGACATGAGAGACAAAATATATTGTTATACAAAGTCAGGAATGGAAGTCTGTTGAACTTCTCTAGTGCTCCTTTATTCACCAACACCTGATACAAAGATCTTCAGTTTGTGTGTTGAACTATTATGGAGCACTTCAAAATATTTGTCATAATTCCTGAATTCATCAGTACTTTTCCCAGCCTTGCATATTTCAGTTTAACCATATAGTTATTAATTTAGTTGATCTTTTTAATCTGGCCTGCTGTTTCTGAGAAACTATCTGCTAACTCTGTTTATTTCGTATTCAACACAAAATATTTTTGTTTTAAAGTGAGACATATGATAAACCTGATGTATTTATTATATATGTATGTTCACATTTGTGTGTGGCTTACAAAGGATAACCTGTTGTAAAGCATGTTGCCTATTGCAAGAGTGCTACTGCATAAAAATTTTGAAAAATAAAAAAGTCCATAATAATAGGTTTCTTGGTCATTTTAGGCTAAGGTATACATGAGAGTGAACTTGGGGAACACACTTAATGTTAGTATATATCTACCTTGGAAGTTGCACAAAAGAAATTACATAAAACTTTGTTTACAATATGCTCTATACAAAAAGTTTTTGCATAGTTAATACAATTCATTTTATTCTTGAAACTTGTATTCAGTACAGACTTACCTTTTCAAATGTTCTCTGTTTACAAATCATCACAAGCTATGTGCATGAGTGGAGGTCAAAGTGCTATTCATCAAGGTATGTATTTGAAGATGCAGTTCAAGAAATAGTAACTGTTTCATGTAGTGTGACTAGGATATGTCTTGGTTAAGATCTAAAAATATCAGTGGATTAGCAATATCTGCAAACTACAGTTTTGTTAATAATGAACCAGTATTTCCTTTTAAATCACGCTTATGTTGCTGTTATAAATTTAAAAAAAATTAATGGTCAGTAAATTACTTAAGCCTGCAGATGATATCAGGGTTTTAGATGTTGTTAGCTGTGACTTATGATAATGCATGTTGGTTATAATGTGGATGGGAATAACTTTAATAGTGTCAAGAAATAAAAGGATCTTTGTTTAATAGTTGATCTGTTTCTTAAGCCATCCAAGTTCTGTGCAGTTGCTGGTGGTAGTGCAAATGGGATTTTGGGTTTTATCTGTAGTAATATTGAATACAAGTCTAAAGGAGTTATTTCTTTGTAGGCCACATTTGAAGCCTTGGGCTCCTTACCTTAAGCAGAGCATTGCATTGTTCTAAAGGGTTCATGAGGGTTACTAGAATGGTGCCTGGGATGGAGGGTTGTCATAATAATTTTCTTTGGAAAAAGACGAGTTAGAGTTTTTAAGATTGTAAAGGAAATTGATTGTATTGATGCATAATTTTTTTCATTCTTAACAATGAGGCATCTTCAGCTAAGACAGTTTTAACTTTCTCAGTGTGGTTGGCCTGCAGAATAGGTTGTCTTTGTATGTTGTGAACTTAAGTGATTACAAGAATGATAAGGTCTGGCTTTAACATTTTTTTCAGTTAATTTACTGTTTTAGCTTAGAGAATGAGACAGCTAAGATGAATAAATAGGTCTCATGTTGTCGCAAAACTTTGAGTCTGAATCAAGGCTTAAGTTATAGAGAAGAATATATCGCCATGTTTATGCCAAGGATATAAGTAGTTATTTTAGAAGAATTCATTGTTAGGAAAGGTTAGAAAATTAATTTTTACACTTTCACTTCTCCATGGTATTTTTTAATTTTCCTCACTAAATCTGTAGTTTCAGCTGTTAAATATACAAAAGAAAGTTTTGGAGAAGGTCAGATTCAGTGTTATCATTGGCAGGACTGAGATAAGAAGTAACTTGAATATCATCTCCTAATCATTTATTGTCTTAGATGTGATAAATTCAGTTCAAGTAATTTTCTTGTTAAAAAAACAATCACAGATCAACCATGAAATAAAAGTTATATTAAAAATGTGAAGCTAACCACTAAAGAAATGAGATTTCAGCATGTTTTATTCACCCTAATGTACGTTAAGATACATTTCTTATAATGTAGTGAAAATATGCTAAACTCATTTAACATCGTTTTGGGAATATGGTTTATCTCCCAGGAGTTTTCAAATAAGAAACTAGTTATCACCAGCTGGGATGGGATTGTGAGAGTGAATTTTTAGTTTCCTTGGAAATTGATTACAAATAAGAGGCAAGCAAATCACTCTTCTACATAAACAAAATTATAAAGATTTAAATACTTTTTTTTTTTAATTTAGTATTTGCAAACACATTACTATTTGAATAAGTTTATGAAACTTTAAGAAAGAATCCTTGATTTCTGTTTATGGATCTCTTTATTCTTAAAAAAAACACACTGCATTATATTGGTCATGATAACTTCTTGTTCAAGTAATTAGTTGTTGTTTTTTATTATTATTGAAAACAGATGGGGCAGCAGCATCTCACAAAGGATGGTACAATACAATCAGTAGTGGGAATATTCAAAAATAGTAATTTTAGTGTAATGTTATTAATACATCACACAGTAACAGAAAGAGAAAACTTTTATAAACAATACGGGTAAAAAAGTAAATTTTTGCCCTCAAAAGAACACAAAAAGAAACAGGCAACAGCTGGTAAAGTGTCTTTATACACAATATAAACTGACTGATTTTGCTACATGTTATGTTTTTAAAACTTTTTTCACAAAAGATGATCTAGGAATAGTTTTATTATACGATTGAAAACAATTATACAAAAGTTGTAAATGGAGCAAGGAGCAACGTGGGTTGTTTGGTAATTGAATTTTAAGCAAACTCTAGGGCTATCTGTGATAGAATTAACAAAAGACAGCTCAATGGTTTACAAGTGAATAGTACCCTAACCACAAAACCTTTTGATAAATTACTTCACGGTACAGTGAAATCTCAAGCTGGAAGTCCTCAATTTCAAATGTACATTTTTTGTATTTAAAACAGCAAAAATGAATTACAAGCTGTGTTTGTAGTTTTCCCTTTGTCTTGTTTCTTCCTAAATAACTATCATCACTGGAAATATTTGAAATAATACATTGTGTTAAATATATAAACTCCTTCCAAAAATAATAGTAGTAAGAAGCTTTAAATTTTTATTAGGCCTAAGGCCTATATATATATATTGGAAAGATTTTTATGATCTTAAAGCTGGCTACGAATAATCTAATATAAACACACAGATGCATCAAGTACATAATCATCTTTTCTTATTTAATTATTAAGCAATCTTAAGAATAATTGTTCTTTACCTGTAAACAGTTTTGTTTTGTATAATATTAAAAAAATGGAACATCAGTCAGTTTTCTTTTAGCATCATGGAAACCATAGGATGAAAATATTTTCATATTTCATTAACTTTCTAAGGAAATCTATTTAATATTTTTATCTCATGATAATAAAAGTTTATTTGTGCCCCACCAAGCTCAGTGATAGTAGAGTTGTATATACATCATCTGTAAATGCTTTGAGCATTCGATTTATGTCTGTGTGATGTTGCTTTCAAATGACTAAGCATTTCTTTAAAAGCAGTAATAATTAATTACTGATGAAAGAGACATAATATAATAGTAATGTAATTTTGGAAACTCTTATCCTATAATACTGTGTCTTAAGTACAAAGCAATTGAGCTGGAGAACAAGTTTTTATTATACAGTCGCTTTTAATTTCATAAATCCTGACATTTTGGGAAATAAGGTGAAGTGGCTAAGATTAATTGATTAACATGATTGGAGTTAATCATTTAACACAAGACATACTAATGCAGCTTAAATTTCTAACCATTATAAGATTGTATTTTAGAAATGTGCCATTTTGAATAAAATAACTAGAATTATGCATCATATACAAGAAAACTAATTCTTTAACACCATACCTCTAACAAGATTGTACATGTCCAACAACTAATCTTAAAGAACTTCGTACATCTACTGGCTGAACATATAATGTTAAAGAAATTATTCCTGCAGAACTAGATAAAAACATTATTACACACATTTAACTAGAAGTACATGAAACTCTAAATATATGATATGCTTTTAAATTTCATTTTTCACCAGGACCAATGGATAGAAGTAAGAATAAGGAATATTGAAAGGAGATGATAACTCTAATTTGTGGCTAATGAAGTTTATTGCCATATTATGTAATGTCAGCATTCTTAAGGACAGTTAGTTTCATTCCTTTTAATAAAAAAAAACATGCTTAACAGTCATCTACACATCGTTAACAAACAATGAAATATGACTTAAAAAACAAAAACAATGATTATCACATTGGTTAAAGTTTAAGAAAAAACAAAAAATATCACTAATTCCTTTTCCAATGCAATAGAAATAAACAACGGGTATAGGAGTAACAGAAGATGATTAAATTAACAAGGAACCACACAAAATATTCACTGAAAAATACACAGAGTTGTTGCAATGAGCTGTGAATCATTATTAATCTTGACATGACCACGACCACATTTAGTAAGCATACGAAAGGTTTGACAAATCCTCTTGCAGAAACAAATACTTATACAAACTCGACTGTTTAAATATGTTCATTTTTATTGTGAAAATTTTCTATTTAGAAGTAATAACAAGGAAGTGTCAGTTTCATTATTTAACTACTGGTGTTAGGGTTGATAAAACAAATTGCCAAATGACAAAAAGAACCAACTAGAGAGCAAACATGCTTTTATGCAAATGAAAATAATTATTAAGCAGAAATAAAACTTTTTGAAAGTACACAAAGAATCAACATTCCTACCTCAGAATCGTTGTAGTTTTGTCTCAGTATATTTTTGTAAAATATTACTTTAAATGCCATTTGCCAGCTAAGTTCAATTATTCTTTTCCAAGAACAAACTTAAGGTAAGATCAAATGAAAATTCAAGCTTCAACCTTTCTCAAAAGAAGTAATGGTAGTAGAAATATAACAAATTAAACTAAGGTTACATTTACAAAAACGATACAAGTACGGCTTCTTTCCTAAGACTTTATGCAACTTCACCAAATTCTTTTAAATTGGACCTACTCTATTAGTCTTTATACATTGTTTTTGTTGTGTAAACTTTGAAATTCTAAGTATAACAACATATTGGAGAAAAATCTAATTATTTGTGCCATTGATCCCAAAATTCCCATTATAAACTTTTAACAAAAAATGACTTGTTGTATGATGATAAATTGGATCAAATCTTTTGTTATTGATTATGGTTTAGATTTCAAAATAACTACAAGGATTTTTTTAGTAGAAATATTATTTTGGAACTTTTTTTTTTTAACATTTGCAGAATCCATGTAGTTGTATTACATAAAAACCCTTAAATTATTGACTATTTTTGGATTTAGCTAAATAATTTACAGCTTAGTTATACTTGCCAATTTTTGTTGATTCTATAACCTGTTTTCTTCCTCAGATATATATATAAAACGTTTAAACCAAACCAATTTTCTTCATAAAATAGTCTGAAAATTTTCAGGTTCATTAATGCTACACAAAATTTGTGGTCTATATTACCAAATACACAAAAAAAGAACTAGAATATTTACATTATTACTTTTTTGAACATTCATAATAAAATCTTAATTACACCTGCTACGCAAATATTTTAGAAGCAAAACGTTCTTTCAAAAAGTTACTTTTTTTACTTCAGGAACTCAAAAATATTTCCTAAAATGATTAATCACGAGAAAACAGTAAGGAAGAATAAACAAACAATTGATTTTGCATTGAACAGCCAAAGGTCTGCTAATGATGACAATTTAAAATAAAGCAAGAAAAAACATTTTGAACGTTCAAGACATTTAAAGTCACATAAAATATATTTAATATGCGAGAAACACATCTAATTAACTTTGACTAAAAATAACAGGAAGACTTGGTTACACAAAATGACATGTGGATGTTTTTGCTACAAGAGAAGCTCATTTCTGTGGAATAGTAGAATTGCAATCCCTAGGCACATCGTATATGACGTTTCTACCAACTTGTGCATTAAAAAAAGTTGTCTACTTCTATAGTTCATGAACCTAACAATGTTTTCCTCACTTTTTGTTTTTATGATGCAGCTCAAGAGTGATTGCAATTTCACTAACAGAATACCAATAATTTGTGATGTACCACAAAATATACTTTGAACTCTTTTTATTAATTCTTTTATGCTAATTATAGTACCAGTCATTCATAAATTTCTAGTTTTATTTGAAAATGTAACTGGCATTTCTTTGCTAGATTTAAATAAATATTTACAATGCATGAAGCTAAGAACTTTACAGCTTACTATGTTGGTGATTTTCGCTCTTCTATGTAAAATATTTTCTCAACCCAAACGAGCCGTTTTTGCATATAAAATATGTTGGTGATTTGATACAAAAAAGTAAGTACTTGTACAAATTTCGCTTCAAAAGAATTATGAATTTAAATCTTTTCTCTGCAAATCACTTATTATTCAGTGTCATATTAAAAAATCCTAGAGAAGGCTTATGACAATTATATAGGGTGGTCGCTAGAAAAGCGGAAAATTTGAGGGTCAGATGAGATCATGAATAAAATGTGTGCTTACTCATTTCTATTTTGATTTCTTTACATCATGAATAAAATGCATTTTGAGCATCTATGAGTGTAATATAACATATGCCTTTAAAAAACTTTGTAAAAGTTATTCTTTGTAAAATTAAATAGCTGTTTGACAAATTTTCTGCTTTTCTAGCGACCACCCTGTACTATAAAAATATTAAAAATGAAAAGACTGATGATCAGTACTGGTAGGACAGGCTTGGTTAAGCAGACCCCACACAAAATTTTCATTTTCTCCTATTTAATCTAATAACTTTCAGAGCAACACAAACTATACTTTCACACAATTTGGATTCAGTAGATTTATATTACAATTTTCAAAAATTATACTGCATTGATTACCTTATTTAAGTTTCCTGGAGACAAGAACTGACTGGCTATGGGTAGGCTACCAAAAATACAAGGAAAGAGGTCCAACAAATGTTCAACTCAAAACTGAAGTGGAATTACATCATATTATATTTTTCTTTCACATGCTACATAAAATGTTTAGAAAATGACTTGGTTATAATAACAGTAATTCAGAATTTAAGGCTTTTTGGCTGTCTGAAAGAAAAAAATCTAACACTGCCCCACTAAAAAAGTAAAAAAAAAAACAAGTATAAAATATGGACAAAAATGCACCATCAAAATATGAGAAAACATTTATATTTATCATATCACATAAGACCAACTCAAAAAACCGTGGATTGGTTGTAATAGTGAATTTTATGAATATTTAAAACAAGACTGATTTAAGTACATTTTAAAAATTAAATAAACTTTTCATAATAAATTTGCAGGGATCCAATTATTTGGGTTTTCTTTTTTAATTTCTTTCTTTCATAGAGTAATTCCATGAACACTTTCATACTAATGAGATTTGCAGCTTTACCAGTTTGCTACATTAAAGTGTATTATTACTGAAAAAAATTTGTTAATGTGCTTGTTCATAGAGAAAGTTACTCTGACACTTTGCTACTAATGAAACTTGCTGTTTTAAGTTTTTTTCTTCAATCTTTTTTGCATCAAAATGTGATATGAAAGAACAAACTTGATGTACAGCTCTGTTTAGGTCATTATTCCTACCAGATTGTTAAATGCATGCTGATAAAAGGTAAAATAAGTTGACCTAAAAATGCACATTTAAGTTAAAATTGCACATAGCATAATTATTTATGTATATATAGACTAGGCACAGCATGTTAGCCATTGTACAAGGTTTATATGTATATACATGTTCTTAATATTCCATTATATTTAACTCAGCTAATGTTAATTGGCTCACACAGTTACTGTAAGTGTGAGTTACAGCTGAGCTGGTATATGTTGCAAAAAAATTTCCCCTTTCAACAGCTCTTTGATGAAAGTAAACATTTACAATAAAATACGTTAGAATAATAATTTCAATAGGATGACCAAATGAAAACATACTTGCAAGCCATTTTGAATATCATCATCTGTTGTTTTAAGTCTTTCTGTGGACTTATTTTTACTGTGCTACATGCTTCACAGTTGTTTTGTGCCACATTTGTCAAGTAGTTCAAGATTTGTCTTGGGAATGGTGGATATGGCATTGGAAACAATAGTATAATAATAATTAGATAAAGATTTTATGTACATTGTTTGTTAAATATTTTATTACATTTCAATTTCACTATTTACTTCTTTATGAATGTGAAGTACTGTTCAACTGTGTAAAAAAAAAGAGAGAGAGAAAAAGGTAAGATAATTTCACATCATTGTAGAAGGTATTGCCATCACAGTAAAACTCGTGTTTGATTCAATGCATAAAATCAGTGGTATTTGTGGTAGCATAACGATTTTTTACGTGTATGGCGAAATAAAAATTCACAATTCCAACTTAACCAAATTTTCATTTTCTCTAACCTTTATAACAAAGCTAAAGTCAAACATTTAACATATTTTCAAAAAGTTTTCCTACAAATCCTAAGTAAAAGACTAGCAAAACATTTTCTTTATATTTAGGCAAATCACTGTGGAACCTCATAGCTAAATCCTGGGTACTTGAAGAAAATGTATGTACCCTGGGGGAATCATTAACTCCTGGTTAAGTGGATTTATTTAGGTAGCCCGTGTGACGTTACATGCCAAAATATCCACCTAATGTTGACACAAGGATGATCACCAGTATTACCAGACAGATCATAATCATGATTTGTTTCTAAAGAGAAATAAAACAGATAACAAGAAAAATAGTTAGATAAAAATGAATATTGCTAAAACTCAATAATATTAGTACTACCATCAATGATAAAAGTCACTCTTTAAAGTAAATCTCCGTATAAGGTAGAATGTAACGAGCCATAAGTAAAACTAAAACAATGAAACGTGTATACATATACAGGCACATATATATAGTGCTGAAAATAATTATGAAAACAGTAAATAACAGGTATAGAATATAAATGTCATCTTACTGCTTCCCTTGTATTGTATGAAAATTGAGAATACAGTAGTATAGAAACATGTTGCTAGCTTAAAGTGTGATTTGCTGTCATTCAACCAATAGGACAGTACCACACTAGCATAATGATAAAATAATGTGAAGAATGTACTTGTGGTTCTCTCATGATAGAAATACCACATGGAAAAAAAACAAAACAGAAACTAAATTTTTGGAGGACACATTTACAAATAAATCCTCATTAAAATTGCTTGGCAGCAGTCAGTGGGAGGGAACAGCATTATCAATGTGAACATATAAGATGTACAGTGAATCAAGATGGGGAACTAGTACAAGTTTGGGTTACGTCTCAGACAGTGGCATTAAAGATATATACACAGTAGATGACACCTCATGAAGCAGGAATTACTCTTCCAAAAAGCTAGTAGTCTGAAGCATGCAACAAATATGGTAAGATAATACTTGTACAAAGTCCTAATATAAATATTAAATCTGTATGGATTTATATGGAAACTGAGAGGGTCAAACAACTTAAATGAATTCCGGGGAGAAACACATATTTTGAACAATATTTCAAAATCATACATTGATAGCTTAAAAATGAATTGTTGTGTATTGTTTAAAGTAAATAAAATACCACACTTGCAACTTACTTCACTGTTGTATTTTCTACAATAATTGCCATTATTCATTGTTTGTGATTAATGTAATGACATTACTTTTGCACTTCCATAATTATTTGTAGTACAATGTATTTATATATATATCTTTGTACTTTTTCCAACGTCTTCAATTTCCATACCATTTGTTAATCAAATTGCTATGTACATGAGGTGTGAAAAGTAAACTTGATTAAAAACTGAAATAATTAAAATATCAAAATACACAATGCCTTGTGTACGAGTCAAACAGTTCATTATAAACTAAACAAAACACAACTATTTAAGCTTCCCAAAAGATTATTTTTGATATAAGTGATTGTTCAACTACAGTTGTGTATAAAAGGTAAAATGAACAAGTTAATCATAGGAAAATAATATTTTATGCCATTATATGTTTGACATAGCTGTTTCAGGTTATGACCTCACGATGTTTTATATCTTGGCACTTTAATGATTAATTATTAGAATAACTAATGAAATTATTTGAACACCACTGGACTTTTACACTTTTTTCTAAACTATTTATGCATCAAATTGCTAATGGTTCCATGACTGCAGTGGTTATAGAAACAAAGTTAAAGAAAAATACAAAAGACATTACAACTAACCTATTATTCTTGGGACTTTCTGTGCATTTTACTTGCAAATTGAGTGACTTCATCCATTTTTTTGGCTTTTTATTTGAAGGACTATCAGAGAAGAAGATGTGAATATGAAGTAACAAGTGTACTTCACCAGTGGTGAATGCAGTGTAGATACATCACTTTTATAAAGATTAATTTGGAAATGTAGCTGATAGTGATAACAAGTCATGCTGTAGATATCTAAGGTGTGCAAATAAGAAGAAATGAATTTGGAGAATTGCATCCCTCTATTTCTTATCTGTCATCAAAAACTTGCATGTAAAACTTCCTTATATAATGGTTTTGCAACATTATCAACCTGTGACAGTTAATGAATATGATGCATCATTGAGGAGTGTAGGTCTTTGCTGGAACAGCAGATATCCATCTGCAAATTAGGCAACATATTGTAAATCAATGAGATAGCTCCAGCATTGATAATACTAACAAAACTTTTCCTCATGTGATCTGTTTACAGTTTGTCTGGACAGTTCAACATTGTAAAACCTTCTTCCAGAGCCATATCAGTCTATGCCAGTTTAGATTTTAGATATGATTTTCAAATAAAGATATGCAACATGCACTTGCTGTTGTTTTATGTAGGTGCCTCCTTTCCTAATTTTTTTTATTCTTCTTCACAAAATTTCTGCTCAAATTTCTGGTTTTTAGGTATTTTTAATTTAGTTAAACATCCCTAATATTCTCTTTTTTTTTTTCTAACTAACTAAATGCTAATGTGTAGGTTAAGAAACAAATGTACAAGATGTAGTAGCAAGCTGTTTGGAATATAGATGAGTATTCTTAATATAAATAATTAATATATACTACCTTACTGTTAAATGGTAAATGACAGAAACCAATAGGTCTAATGTCATGGATAGACTGTTGTGTGCAAAACATCAGTACTGAGTTCTAATATTCTACAAAAGGTTTACTGGGCAGCAACATACAAAAGATTGAAATGAAACTTAAAATTTTATTTTTACAAGCCTCTGATCTGAAATTTGTACTCATTCAATTACCAGAAATGTTAAAATCATTTACAGCACAGTGTAACTTTTATCATCAACATTAGGTACATTACTAACCAAAATTGGTGAGGTTAAGAAACTACAAGAGAAATCAGTGTTTCTAAAAGGAAAATAAGAATTTGCAGAGGTATAAAGATTTGAAGACGAATAAGCAGATCTATCTATTCTGGATGAGTTTAAGCCAACATCACAGAAAAAAGAAACTAAAAAATATTGTTGTCTCAAATATACTTGTTCCTTACACATTTGTGTAATTCTTATGTCAATTAATCATACAGTTACAAAAATCTGTAAATTCCATAAGTAAAAGAAAAGAATAACCTTCCTTATGTTACATTTATAATTCAATCATAAATACAAGATAAAATAAAATAAAGATTAGTATTACTAAAGACAAAAAAAAAAGAAAGAAATACCAACAAAGAAATACTTCTAGTTCTTAAACTGGCCACATGGTATTTTCACATTAAACTGGTTTCCTCAAACAGTATTTCATTTTTAATAACAAGAGGATTGGCAGGATAAATCACAAAGTAATAATGCATTTAAATAGGCTGAATTTAAGCAAAAAATTAAACAGACTGGACACAATGTATGAAATAAAATGAAACAAAATCTTTATTAAATCAAAAACAAAAACACCGTGTGTGAATGGATTCATGAACTAACTGGTTCTCTTCTCTCAAAATAACTTCCCCTCAATCAACTCATTTAAAGAACAAGAATGTTTACTCAAATTTTTTTCAGAATATTTAAATCTAATGTTTATTACCTAAACAGAAATATTGGATTTACCCATCATGATTACAGCACTACCCAAATGACTGGTTATTCTCATTCAGATATGGGAGATTATAGCATTGAGATACCATCTAACCTACCACTTACCGGAAAATACTGGCTATAAACTGCAACATCTGGCTATCCTTGAAGAATATACAACCATTTCATCCTCTCATGGGCAGAACAGATATTAAAATAAAGGCAACTCAAATTAAATGAATTTAATAATTTTGTGGACCATTTGTCATCCAAAGAAAGCATAGACTTTAAAACATTTTTGAGGAATTTTAGAATAACACAAAAAGGTTGAAAATGAATGGTATGCCTGTATAGAATACCTGCATTTTATTCATTTCAATATTTATGGAAAACTACATTACAGCTATCTGTACTAACTATCCCAAGTTTTAACTCTCAAATGGCTTGATGCATCAATTTGATACTTAAGGTCTATAGTTAGCTTTTCTGCATTACAAAACAAAAAAAATAAAATAAAAAAAAACAATTTTGTATGAAATACATTGAAACTTCAGAACATTGTGCCAATTATGTAGCTTCTGCAAATAAAACTTATCCTTATATGTTACAGTTGTTTCAATTCACAGCTTTGAAAATTCAAAAATATTTCATTGTGATATATTTTTATTAAGGAAAAATTAAAAATGCTAACTTTTGTACGATTTTAATTACTGATGTTGTACCTTTTTATATTCTTATAAAACTTTTCTGTAAATATTTTATTTTATAAGACTATAAATTTTATTTTTGAGTTGAAAAACACTGCTCAACCAGTTTCACTGAAATAAAACAAAGCTTTTTAACATTCCAAAATTATAAGTAAACAGACTTGTTTTTAAACTATTAATCAGAAAGTTTGATTTAATATGCATAATGTTTTATACATATACTTCATTTCCTTAACCAATAAGATCTAATGTATATCTGGCATAATAAATAAACAGCCTTGTCAGCAAAATGAAGCTTAATACAGTAAAGCTAAGCATAAAAAAGTTAAATAAGCCTATTCTATTCTATTCCATGAAAAACATTTCACATCACACTACATTACTTAAATAAGTAACAAAATGACAAAAAAGTTTTAAAGGTAAATAAATCAGGACTGTAACTGATGAATGTTATTTACAAACATCTTTTCTTCTAATAACGATCAGCAAGTTGGACTTTTAACAGTTTTATCTCTATGCAAATCTGTTGAACTGGAATCCATATTGGTTTACATAGTTCAAATAAAACTGTAAACAGAACTAATTTGCTTATATCAAAAGCCAATAAGTTCTTAAAGAAGAGATATACACATTTACACCATACCATGACAACTTCGGATGAGAAAGTGATTGGACTCAATTGATAATGAAGCATGTGTCAAGTATATAACCATAATTCATATGCTTCAAGAATTGAGAAAATATGCATATCACAAAAAGTAACATCTGTAACACAAATATATTCAACAAGAAATATTGTGCATGCTTGACCAATAAAGAAAAAAGTTGGTCAAGTATAAATCAAAGATATATTTTACTTTCTACTTAAGATAGATGTTAACACTGTCTATAAATTTAGCTAGCATAGCCATGAGTGTATATGTAGGCTTCATTTGAGACTGAACACAAGCTCTATATCTATAGACTGATGTCACCATAGCAGAGAGAAAGTTACATGAAAAGTTTATATTATCTTGGAGACAACTTCCAAAAAATGGATTAGTCAGATATCTGATGTTGGTCATCAAGATGAGAAGAGATACAAGTAAATAGTTTGCCAATTTACCATGTTCAACTATAACCAATTATTGAAGAACTTTTGTTTTTGGTTCTGAGAATAGTTTGTAAAAATTATCCAATTAATCATTAGATCTACTTGTTGGTTAGATATGTACTCTATTTGGAAAAATCATAAGAATATTAAAAAAAACTGATAAAAGAAAGCCTATTTTTGGCTCGAAAGTTAGTCTCTCCTTGATGCTAAAGACATTCTGCTGATACCAAAGATCATGAAGACTTTAGTTCTTGTAAAGGCTCAGAATACTGCTTCACTTTTAATGCAAGTTACAATTGCTCTTTCTCCAAAATCAAATAATATACTAAGATTGAGTGTATCACAATTAATAATGAGTTATGTCTGAACAGATCTTTCTCAGTATATTAAATGGTAATTGCTGGTAGTATTGAGTAGTTTAATGGATATTACAGAAAGAATTATCAAAAAACAGTTCCCAATGAAAGTGGATGTATTCCAAGATACTTTCAGTAATTTCAATGTAGTCAAGTTATCTTAATATATTGTAGTAAAGTGTTGTATTTTTAATCTCAGTCTCTAAGTTGATTCTTTAACTTGGAACAGTATACCTGGATTTAATATAAATCTGTTGTAACTGGATGTAAAGTTCATGAGCCAATACAACTACCTGTTACAACTGATGCAATCTTCCACAATTTTTGAAGTAACTAATAACAAGTTGGTTAGAGTAAAGAGGGGAGCAGAAGTCAATCAGTTTAAGTATTATAAGTAGACACAAATTGTTATTAAACAGATACAACTACTACCAGTGCTGATACTACTACAGAAGAGGTTGTACACCCTAGAGTTGTTGTAAATTTCGAATATGTGAAAAAACAACTCACACAAGTGCATGCAGTACTACGCACTTAATGAGTGCCATACTGTTGTATCACAGTCAGATCAACAAGGATGTCAAGGGTTTTATAGATGCTTTAAATGGAACTGTTAGAATGTCAGGATGGATTAATGCTAAAAAATCTCAGATATTTTGAGACTGAGAATATGAGAGACAAAGCATAATATTAAGGCTTATAATGAACTGCATGACACAGATTTTGAATACCTAGCATGAAAGTGAGAAACACCAAATACAATTTTGATACAGCAAGTATACAGTCAGAGTATATAGGCATAAACAAACAAATTACATAGAGCTTATAGATGTCCAAATAAAATGATGATACAGGATAACTTAAATTCAAAGAGCACAGTGTTTTGTACTGCAGCCACAAAAGGTTAAATGAAGCAAATACACCTGCTGCAACATTACTGGATCTGACTGAAGTAGCTGCTCTAGAAGAGCTACAAAGAAAATAAATATACAAGCCCAATATTTTGCAGTAATTGTAGTAAGCAGTGACAGAACTAATAAAGCAAACTAGAAAAACAAGCAAAATAAGTCCAATGGCTTCCAGTGTTTTCACTGTGGCAAAGTCGATCATATAGATAAGAGCTCTTTTCAGAAACAAAATGAGCAGATAGCATGCTTTAATTGTGGTTTGAGATTGCAAATGTCCATTGAACACAGAAAACAGAAAAGCTCAAAAAGCTGGGGCATTCAAAAGGAAGTTCTTTAGAAATAACATTACCCCTACATTCACTATAGGAATACAAAAATTTAAGATCCACTAAGATTACAGAGAAAAGTAGGGTAGTTTTGGCAATATGGAATAAAAAATTGAGTGTCCATAGAAGAAATAAGAGGGTATAGAATGCCAGTTGTTGGTTGACACAGGTGCTCAACCTTTATTCTTAAGCATATAATAAGTGGATAGAAATCCAAAATTACTGAATAATGCTTGGAAACAAGTTTCTAAAAGCCTCTTAGCTTCTATAACATGGTATTGTATTAAGATGCTAGGAAAGTATAGTGTTCAAATGAAAATGTAAACAGATGCTATTATGGGGCAGGATATCTCTTGCTAAAGGTAAGCTTCAAATACAAATGGAGATCTCAAGTTTTGAAGGGTTCATACCTTCAGACATATGTGAAAAAGTTGTAACAAATTATATCTTTCCACTGATTAAAACTAACAGTCAGATACCTAATGGTGGCACTAATGAGACTAAGGATCAAAAGTGAACATACAAAATTACTGATCCCCTTAAGCATAGCAATACATACAAAGTCAGCATGGTATGAATATCAAATGTTCAAAGAGAAATCCAGTGAGAAAGAATAAACAGAAAAGTCCTAAGACTATCAATGTTAGTTGTAACAAAACAAAAAATAAAGTGTAAGTAGAATGTAGCATAATAAAATAGAAAATATAACTATAAAACAGGGTTATAGTAAATTCAAACCCTTCAATGACTCTACATTTATGCACAAAATAAGCAATAGGGACTCCCAACAGAAGAGTTTGTTTGAGAGAAAAAATATCTGTAGCAAATCAATTCATTGTTGAAACTAAAGTAGGTTACTTTAAAAGTAATAAAGTACTAATTGTTTACACAAGTTCTTGTATTAGTAAAGTGTCAAAGATGCATAGAGAGACAGTGCAATAAAAGTGCTTAATACAAATAATAATAAAAAAAAGTAATACCACCTAATCATTTAGTGGTAGGTAAGACTAGTAGTGGAAAAATTTAGGTGTAGTAAGACAGCAAAATGTAGGAAATACTAAGAGACAGACACAACAAAGTAAGGTAGACTGGGATTTTACCTTAGGAAAGTTAGAAAAGAAATTTAAGCACAGTCTGATAGCATTACTAGAAGAGTAAAAACCCACAGCATTTTTGTTTAATTTTAATGCATTTTGTTTTGTCTCAGAAGTTTATGGTTTTCTAAATATCTGTATGGAAAAAATGATGCAGTATCTATACAAATAAGTTCAAAAATAAGAGTTGAATAATAGTACGTGTATAGCACAGAGACCCTAGAGTGCCAAAGAAGCAAAAAATAAATTAAAAGGATGTGTTAAGTAGATGTTTGAACAAGGAATAATAAAGGACAATATGGTCCATATGCATCCCCAGTTGTTTTAGTAATGGGAAATTATGGTTTTGTATGGATTTTAGGAAGATAAATAGTGTCACAGTCAGACATTTATCTATTACTTAATATTAAAAAAAAAAGTTGCTAGATAGGTGAGGTAAGAGGAGGTGCTTTTCATCTATAGATTTACAATGTGGATATTAACAGGCAGTAAGAGAAGAGGATAAAGGTAAAACTGCTTTTGTGTTATTTTTAGACAAATATCAATTTAATAGCATGCCCCTTCAACATTTCAAGGACTAATGGATGTTGTATTATCAGCATTACAAGATTTAGAATAATTTTGTTACAGTTTACTGATGATGTCATTGTGCTTACTGCAAGTTGTGAAGAACACTTGGACAAGTGTTTTTTATTTTAAGGGTATTAACAGATCTTGGCATGAAAACTGATTAATTGCACTGTCTATGACACAGAAATAAAATATTAAATATCAGATCTATTAACCCCAGAGATTACTGCTGCCCATTAGGGCACCTTCATTTACACAACAGAAAAATCAAGATATTTTTCATGACATGAAATAGTATAGGCTTGAGAATATCAGATTTAAAAAAAATAATGTATTATAATGCTAACACAATAAATTAAGAAAATATACAGTAGGCTTAAAATGTGCAATTGTATGTTCAACTTAAAAACTCTTTCTTAGTGAAACAGGCCTAAACTTTCTCTTCATGCATGCTTTACATACAGAGCTTGTTTGTTTTATTGTTAAGCACATACATGGTCTGCTTACCATAAGGAATTAATTTTGTAGTGAAGCAATATCAGCCCATAAACTTTACTACTGAGCAACCACATAGCTACATTCAAAGAATACATTCAGTTGTTTTTCTTTTTGAGAGCTAGATAATTATAGTGACAAGATAAAATAATAAACATAAAGCATCTTATTTACATTATAACAGCTTAAAGCAAGTCATTTACTGCAACTGTTTAACTCTTCTTGGTTAATTATTTTTTATAAATGTAATAGATGTAGATCACTATCAGCATAAATTTTATTTTATGAACAGAAAAACAATATCTTTGGTTTATCTTATGTTTCTGCAATAAGAAAATTTCAATATTTCTTAGTATCAATGACTAAAGTTTTATACAAAGGCTGCATAAAATTTAATTTTTTTTAAATTTAATTACATCTTTAATATAATTTTATGAGATTAAGTTGTTTTTTTTCAACCATACATCAAAACATCAAAATGTAATTATCCTTACATTTTTAGAAATACATTATTCACACAATAATCAATTTGTGCTTCAAAGTATAAACTATAATAATGATTCTTTACATAAATAATACAAATCTCATGCTTCATTAGTCATATAAAAAGTATATGCCTTTTTGAAAATAAAGGCCCTTGCCTTCATCTAAAAATGAATAAAAACAGCACATGATAGAATATATTTCTTTTTATGGATTTACATGAAACTTGTGTGTACATATTTAATTTAGTTAGAAATCAAATAACTGATTTCACAGAATAAGACCATAAACACTTGTAACAAAATACACTTTATAATCTTGCAATATATAATAATGATTCATTCTGTTCCTTGTTTATATATGCTATCAATGATATACAAGTGATAAACTGAAGAATAATAATTTCTGAATGCATCAATAAAACTTAATTTACAAAAAATGTAGCATGTGTTTTCAAAAGCATATGAGATTGAAATTTCCACAAAATTAATGTGTACTTTCATTTATTACATTCTTGTCACAAAAACTTGAACGTGTTTACATGCTGTAATATATGCTTGCATGCACACAAATGATCAGATTGTAATACATAACTATTCAAGTAACAAAACAAAAACAACTGTTTACTCCACACGTTCAAGCATGTTGTTAAATATTTAATTAAAAGAAACTAAAAACATGATTTAATAATTCAATGATTAAAATTTAACAATTTTTTTATAACTTACAAGACGTTATTAGTTCTAAAAAACAGCTCAAACCAAATTCACTTATCCTATCAAATTAAACTTACTTGTCTTAATCTGGTTATAGAGACCTTGTACATTCAATAAATACACTAATATTACAATTATAAAATAAAATGACAAATAGTTATGGACAGTGTTAATGAACCTATGGCAAACAGTCACAAGAAACATTTTTCACTGGAATCAACAAAGTGATTGTTTGAATCCATACCAACTGCTTTTCAAAGTGCTATATACATAATTTTACGACAAAAAAGATAGGTGAAATTGATATTTGAAAACAAATCCTGATTTGAATACACAAGTGGCTATAAACAGTGTATTATACAACTCCCCAGCAAAAAGTCAGAAAAAGCATATTTCACTCGAATCAAAGAGTTTTGTTTTTAGTTGTATCAATTGTTTTTTTCTATCATAATTTATGATAAAAAGTGAAATTGAAGTGTGAAAAGAAATCCTCATTTCTGAATACCTGTAATTAAAGAAGTTAATGAGAATAATCTGTGGCCTGTTTGAGTTTTTTGTATGAAAATAAAAATAACTGACAAGGATTATAAAAGTAATATTGGAAATAAGGTGTTTTGCATTACTTTTACAAAACAACTGAAATCTCATGCATCCATATAAATGGTAAATCAGTTGCTCAACAAATACATGTTATTTATGTACTTATAACACATCGCCTTTCTTAACTAACATAAAATAAGAATAACTGAGCTACCAACAATGTTTTATATTGACAGCTAAGATTAGCCAAGCTTAGTGTTTTGGGAACAAAACTGTTGTAGATTGTATTTAAGCTACTACTGAATGACAAAAATGACAAAACAGTATTGGGTTAGAATAGTGTTCTAGCTGTTTACTATAAAGCTTATTTTTCATTATTAACTTCATTTTGGTATTTGGTAAAGTGTGAAATACAATCAAAAACAGGCTTTAAATGTAAAACATTGTATTTAAGTTTGAGACTATATTGGCTCATGATTTTTGAAGAAAAAATACTGTATAGATTACTCAATTTTTAAAATTTAGACGTGAAGCTATAAATAAATGAACTCCAGTTATTTTGAAAAATTTCCAATCATGTTGACTGACCCACTCACTAAAGTCTGGCTTTGAGTAGATTAATAAAACTACTAAACCATACATCTTCTTTAAAAACAAAACAAATACTTTTTAAATTTTTCTGGAACATGTAACAAACAGAGTTGGTGCTCAAGTAACAAACTCACTCCTTAACCTGAATTTTATTTTCACCCATGATTTGTGAAGTATTATGCTGGAACTAGCATATTGTGACTGGTATTAAAGAAAAACACAAGAGACTAAACACCACACATACATGACCATAATTCTTTTTAACTTACTTCAGTTCCATGAATTTTTATGTTTAAAGTTCATGAAAATATACCATAAAACATTTGCTTTTCTTTATGATAAAAGATCAGAGAAGATGGATAGCCAGTGTCAATTTTTGTCAATTAAAGCAGAAACCCAGTGGTGGATTTAAACTGTTATCATAGTATTTCACATACAGTAGTGCACCTCCAGGAGAATATTCAACATCATTTAAATCTCTAGTTCATTCAACAATTCCCATGAGTTTTCATACAAACAATATATATACATACACCAGAAAATCCCTTGTACAAAGCCTTTCCATGTTAAAACAAATACCGGTATAATGCTTTGGTCAAAGGTCACTTTGGATTGCAGTCTCCTCCAATTCAACATAAAAACTGTATCAGATAATACCAGTAGAGCCAAGAATAATTAAAGTTAGAACTCCAACCACAACTAGTACCAGGATAATGATAATGATTTGTTTCTAAGAAAACAAAACAAAAATATGAATAAATAAATAAACAAAATTCAATTAATACCAACTTAAAAAAATGAGCAAAATTTAATGAACTTACAAGATAAACTCACTTAACTGAAATTAATGTCAAGCTTTACATTTATTTATTTTCTTTTAGATCTAAAAACACAACAAAAAATTAACAAAGTTTGACTTTTTTGGTTGACAGCCTGAGATTCCAAATACTTTTACAAATGTGATATTACAAACAAAAACTTTTTTAAAAAACTGTTTTAAAAAATGTTTTTTCACCTGAGAAGCAGAAGTTTCCAGAATAATAATAAAAAAAGTCAGAATGATACATGAAAAAAGATGAATTTACACACACAAATATTAAACCTGAAATTAAGAAAGAAAAATTATTGTTACAAACTACAGGCATTTGGCTTTTAGCCACAATTAAAAGGAAACAAACTTCTAACACACACACACACACACACACACACATTTATTATGATCAAATAATAAGTAGCATATACAAAGTCTTATGACAGAAATAAATATAACATATATTCTTCCTTACCCTTCTTGCTTTACTTTGATATACCAGTGCCTTCTTTGTATCCTGCTTAGCAGCTTCTATGTAATCCTTTGCATGTTCCACTTGATATTCAATTCTATCAATCATTTCCCCCTTAAGGAATAAAAAAATCAGGTACAACATGAAAGAACCAACATCTTTTCAGAATTCATAACTAGAAGTAATAGTTTATACAAAGAAAAACACATTCATAAATTCAATAGCATCTCACAGAAAAGTTTCTCATCTACAAAAAGCATTTTTTTTATTTTTGTAAAAGGTTGACATGACCAGTTACAACATACCAGATATGTACATTGCAACTTAAATATTGTCATATACTGTGCTAAGATAAGACTTTGTTGACACTAAATAAAAATAACTCTGAACTTCGTTACTGTTAAGAGGGAGCATGTAAATTTTTTGAGCAAAGTTATTCTTTTTCATCATAATAAAAAGATTAAGAGAAGGGTATTAAAATACAAGTTAATTTTTTTTAAATATTAAAATATGTTAAAAAATACATAAATGAAGACTTATCAACAAAATATTTTTAGTATTAAATATACACCAATCACCATTATTAAAACTGAGTATATCCTGAAAATCACTTCCAAACAAATGTAACGTACTTCCACTGGAATAAATACATAACAACGGTAAATGAATTGTGTGGGGCACATTCTTCTCAATTATTTGCAATTATACAAACAAAATTCCAATGACGCACTGTAAAAACTCTTCAGAAAAAAACAGGATCATATACTTACTTTTTAATTATTGGAAAATGCCTGCTTTTATAAAACCTTTCATCTGACACAATGTGAAGAACATGAAAGTCACAGTACAATAATATTTGACATTCTTTTAAAATGCTTGCTTTAATAAAACTAATGCAAAAAAGATACTAGTGGATATAAAGCAGAATATAAAACCATTCACAAACATTCTCAACAACTATCAGCAGAAGTACTTACATTTTCTCTTTGATGTATTGATACAAAAACATCTTTCTAAAATATTCTTAATGTGAAGTATCATTATTTAAAAATTGTAGCTATTTAGAAAATTCAGAATTACGTAAAACAGACTGGAACACCCCATCCAACATCAGTGCCTCCAATTCTAAGCTGTGCGGATTCTTAAACCCAACTAACTGGCTTGGATAAGAAAACATTTTGCTTATTTTCAAATCTACAAGTGGAAAATTTTATTCTGAGAATTATAGGTAGTGCAGTATCAAAGCCTGAAGTTTAATAATACAGTTTAATATATTTAATTAAATCACATTTTCTTTGTAACTTTGTGTTTTTATTTCTTTTTCACTAACCCATACTTATGTAACTGGTAATTTTGAAATGTAAAATTTCTCAAACATGGTATCATCATTAATAGAATTGTATCCATTACGTGACAAATGGAGGAATTTTAACATTCCACAAAATAGTTTTCTACATATACAGTCAATACTGGTTGTATGGTTAGGAGTTTCAGAGCACAAAGCAGCTTGGCTATCTGCACCAAACATCTGGTAAAAAGTTGGCCTTTCCAGTCCAATTACAAGTTATATGACATTATGGCCATTTTCTAATTTCAAATAAAATGAGATGGACTTTGATTTTTAAAAGTGAATCACATTAAAAAAGGTCTGATGTGTAAATTAAAAAACTTAAACGGCATTAAAAAGACTAATGGTCTTTAAAAAACTAACGTTTCCAAGGTGAAAGTTGTGTCATCATCACCAGTAACACGGTCTAACATTATGGATAAACCTTGGGACAGAACATGTTTAAAATGGTGCCATAATGATGGAAAGACAGTAAAATGTGGCTTATTGTGACCTGAATGTTACACAGACTACAATTAGTGCATCAATTCAAGATAAAAGAAAATGATGAGTTAAAAAACTGTGACCAATGCGTAGTCTAGTTAGAACAACTTCCTCTTTTTGGTCCTTATAGAAGCAAGATGGCCAAAGTTCAATGCAAGGTTTAATTTGGAAAGGCTTGTTTTCAAGCTGCGATTTCCGAGTCGACTGCTAACTGGTACAGAACTGAGCCTTAAATAGAGGACCACAGTCTACAAATGGAACAGGCACAGCAGTTATAGTGCCAGAGCAGACAGATTTAGCTGCAATGTCGGAGAGCCAGTTCCTGCAAATACCAACATGGTCTGGTATCCAGAAAAACTGAATAGAAGTAGACCACTCAGTTTTGAATATTGGCAAGAACAGGGTGTGAACTAACATGAAGTGATTCCAGGGCCAGTAGAGAACTAAACAAGTCAGTATAAATAGTGTAGTTTGATAAATGCTTAGCTTCTATGTGATCCAGAACAAAACAAATGGCATACAGTTCAGCACTGAACAAAGAAGCCATAGAGGGGATTCTGCATGCAACCATCAAACCACAAAAGACCATAGCAGAGCCCACATAGTCACATGATTTTGAACCATCTGTATAAACAGGAATGGAAGGATGGTTTGAAAGATGTTCTGTGAATAACAAACAGCATTTCCAATTGGGAGTGACTGCTTTTTTCAGATGACTTAAAGACAGCTCACGTCTGGGGACTGTTAGAAGCAATGTTAACCACGGACAGACACAATTCATCCAACTGTGCTTGGATATGGAGGCCAAAACGAGCAATGGCAGATCATCTGTTCTCCAAATGTATGGCCACCAAGGAAGGAATACACAAACACAGGTTGAATGCTTTGGTAAGGAGCAAAGTTTTGAAGCATATTGTAAAGACAGTTACAAACAGCAGAGGTGCAAAGAAGGTTCATAAGACTCTCTGTATAAGCTCTGAACTGAGAAAGTGTAGAAAGCCCCAGTGCAGAGCCAAGGTCCTTGATGATGAATGGGGTTTAGCATCTTTAAGGCCAAGGCCCCAGCAAAGCCACAGTCAAGTACTGATCAAATAAGAGCATGCTATATCTTTAACAAAGAACATCAATCTGCTCCTAAAGTGGTAGAAGAGAGGACACGAAGGATGTTCAGTGCTCTTGTACATTTGACATAGCTGCTGTGGTATAAAGGTCAGCTTACGATCAAACATAAGCCCCATGAACTTTGTCTCAGGGACCACAGGCAGCACAACTTCACTGATACAGATTTCAGGATCAGGGTGAATACTCATTGGCAGCAAAAGTGCATGCAAATGATTTTAGAAAGAGAGAAGTAAAAGTTGTTTGCCGTGATCCCCTTCAGTAAACAATTGAGGACAGTTTGTAGCTGCCACTCAATACACCTCATGTTTGATAACTGACACGAGATGTGAAGTTCATTGATATAGAGCCCGTTTGCAACAGTGAGAGGAAGTTTTTCAGTGACAGCATTAATTTTTATACTGAAAAGTGTGACACTCAGAACACAGCCCTGAGGGACTCCAAGTTCGTCGAGAAAAAAATGGGAAAGTGTCAAACCCACATGAACTCAGAATCTCCTGTCCATTAAACAATTTTTAATAAAAATGGACAAATGGCTAAGTAACCCATATATATAGGTCTTGCAAAATGCCACACCTCCATGTTCTATCATAAGCTTTCTCAATGTCAAAGAATATGGATACAAGATATTGTCTCTGATGTTTCAAGTCAAATTAGGTGGTCTACGGTGGAGCTCTGTCATTGAAACTCACAATGGGTGGGCAAGAGGAGGTTGTTTGATTCTAGGAACCAAACAAAATGAACATTAACCATCCTTTCTAAAGTCTCACAGAAACAGCTCGTCAAAGATTTTGCATAGTAATTTGAAGAAATCTGAGATTCTTCCCATGCTTGGAGAAAGGCAGAACAATAGCCTGGTGCCAGGCATCAGGAAAAACATTCTCCTGCCAGGTCTGATTAAAAACAACAAGTAGGATAGCCAGAGAAGCAAAAGATAGATGGTGCAGCATCTCATAGTGTATATCATCAGCTTCAGCCAGTGTACTGCCAGACCAATGAAGGGCATGTTTGAGTTACACCAGTGTAAAGGTACAATTACAGTCATAGAGACAATCAGCTTGAAAGGAAAGAGCAAGATCAAGAGGGGAACAGAGTGATATTGACCCGTTACTGGTGCCACACAGTTTCCTGCAAGAGCAGTAAAAGATGGCCAGTTTGTCTGATCCAGCTTCCAATGGGGCATGTGGGTTGGGTGGTATCAACCATGGCTAGTCTCTCTCAAGATTATAGGAAAATGATCACTGCCTCGTGGATTATTGTCAACCCTCCATGAAAAATGGGAAAACAGTAAAGAGGAGAAAATTGAGGGGTCAATAGCAGTAAAGGACTGGCTAGGCACATTGAAATAAACAGAAGAGCCAGCATTGAAAAAAGAAAGGTTGTGATCAGAGAGCATACACTAGATATGAAGGTTAAAAGACTTTTCATTTGGTTTGAGAATGATGCTTTAGGAGGCACAGAGAGATCTGTCTGCACTCCCACTGTAGAAGTGGAATGAAGTGCAAAAGCATGTGCCCAAAATGAGGTGAAGGACAGCAATTTTAGAGCCTCAGGATAGGTAATGTTATTACTTGTTTTCAAATGCTGCATCTCTTTTTCTGCCAACCATTTAGAGCAAGAACAAAAGTTGGATGGGTGAGAGCCATTGTAATTGATGCAATGAGTGTCCATTTCACATTCACAGGCATTGTGGTCCTTGCCACTAGACAAAGCACACATCAAGGAACCATGATATGACATCTTCGACTGACCGCACCGCTGACACTGGAAACATCCGAGAGGGTTTGGAATGCATGGTCATGCCCTGCAATTAAGATAACCTGCCTTGATGGTGGCAGGTAGATGTGGTAATGTAAATGTCAGAATGAGGACATTGGTTGCCATCTTAATTCCATCTTTGCCTCACTGCAGAAACTCCATGAGTGGAGAAACCAGCAAGAAACTCTGATGTTCTTCAAATTCCTCTCAACAATAACTCCTCATGATGAATTCAAAGTAGAATGAGGTGTAACCTCAGTAAGTATACCCAATCATCTTTTAATGCAAGAGAAATTCACTGTGTTGAGAAGTGGATGTTTCCAACAATGTCACCAGACTGAAGCTTCTTTACTGACTTTGGAGAGCCAGCACGTCCATCCAGAATGAAAAGGGGAACATTTTCCCTAACGTTTTGTCTAGAAGAGAATGTAGTATAAGAAAATGTGGTACAACAGGTGTTACAGATGTTGAAGATTGCTACTCAGAATCATCAAGACGTAGTCATTTACCTATGGACTGTTTTTTCACAATTTCATTTAAATTTTTATTTGGAGGATCCATAATAAAAATGAATATTTCAATGCCTAGTGACCCCATCCACCAAGGAGCCCTACAATGTGAAGCACTACAATGGCAAACAAGACTACAGCAACACCAGGGTTTCATGAGAACGACACCCAAACACCAGCATCAGATACAATGTCTGCAAAACCTGTTGAGAACATCCAACACTGATACTTGGTTGACCCTAGTCCAAGTAAATCTGCTGACTGATCAAAGGAGGGTACCCCAAGGCTGCATGTCGACAGGAATTCAAGGCCAAAGTGGTGCATTAGGGTTGAACCTCCTCAACCACTAGGATCCTCTCCTCCCCTACATGGGTCACCATGCACAGCAAACACATGGGTGGATGTTTAGATCCCAGAGGAAGTAAACTAAAAGAACAAAACCTTCCCTGAGAGGTCCCCTCATCATGTACAGGAATCCACACCAAGAGGCAGTCAATATTTCTTTTATGAAGGCTATAATCATACATGTAAGCCATAAAATGACTGGCTCATACAAAACATCAATTAAAAAAAAATTATGTTCTGTAACTTACTGCACTTGAATTTTGATTTGTATTTTAAGCTGTTCTATAAAAAATTGGTAATAAGGAATCTGTGGTAAACCCTTTGTGAATACAGGCCCAAATCTCCATTTCATTTATACAACAAACAGCTATAAATTCACATCAACTGTCACTATTGACCAGATAGGATAGTAGTTTTATTTATTTTAATTCTGGACAATGGTAGTACTAGTAGGTGATGTATGTAGTCAATTTCACTTGTAAAAGAACAATATACACTGCTGGCCAAAATCTTAAGGCCAGTGAACATAAAGAAAAAATATGGATTTTGCATTGTTAGACTCAACCACTTATTTGAGTAGAGCTTCAAAACATGAAAATAAGAAAAGGGAAAATAAAAAGAAAAAACTTTTTAGCATTTAATAGGGAAAATGTGAACACTATGAAATTAGCCTAAATACTAGCTGGTCAAAAGTTTAAGACCATACTGAAATGAAGCATTAATCGGTAAACGCGTAATGGAATTTAGTCATTTGTGTTCAAGCATTAGCGTTGTCAACACCTCTCACTGACATCTCCTGTGTTACACATTAGGTAAAAACATGGCAAAAGCTAAAAAGTTGACAAAGTTTGAATGTGACAGAATTGTCAAGCTGCAAAAGCAAGGTCTCTCTCAATGTGCTATTGCTAGTGAGACTGAGCATAGTAAAACTGCTGTTGCAAATTTCTTAAAAGACCCTGAGGAACACGGAATGAGAATTTCAAGTGATTGTCCCAAGAAAATTTTGCAGGCATTGAGCAGGAGGATTCGACAGGTTGCCCGATGAGACACCATCCGATCATCAAACCAAATTATGGCCCTTACAGATGCACAATACAGCTCAAGAACAATAAGACGGCATCTACGAGAGAAAGGCTTTAAAAACTATAAACATCTTCAAATGCCATGCCTCCTTCCACACCATGAAACAGCTTGGTTAAACTTTGCTGAGAAGCACCAAACATGGACGAAGATTTTGTTCTCTGATGAGAAAAAATTTAACCTGGATCATCCAGATGGCTTCCAACATTACTAGCATGAAAAGAATATCCCACTGGAGACATTTTCTACACAACACAGTGGAAGAGGTTCCATCATGATCTGTGGTGCTTTTTTCTTCCATGAAACAATGGAGCTTCAGGTTACACAAGGGTGTCAAACAGCAGCTGGCATGTTGGAGAGAGCATCCTTATTGACTGACGACCTTGCTTGTGTGGAAATGACTGGATCTTTCAGCAGGACAACACTGTAATCAACAATGTTTGCAGGACAAAGGACTTTTTCATGGCAAATAACATGATTCTTTTAGACCATCCAGTGTGTTTGCCCAAACTGATCCTCATTGAAAATATTTCGGGGCAGATGGCAAGGGAAGCCTGTAGAAATGGACATCAATTCCAACAGTGCATGATCTTCATGATGTCATCTTCACCACTTGGAATAACATTCCAGCTAGCCTTCTTTAAACACTTATATCAACCATGCTAAAGTGAATTTTTGAAGTTATTTGCAATGACAGCCATGCAATTCACTACCGAGACCTATTGTTAAGCATTTCCTACCCTCTTTAGTACTTCTTTTAAATATGGTCTTAAACTTTTGACCAACTAGTATTTAGACTAATTTCATAGTGTTCGCCTTTTCTCTATTAAATGCTAAAAAAGTTTTTATTTGTATTTTCTCTTTTCAAATAAGTGGTTGAGTCTAATAACAATGCAAAATGCATATTTTTTCTTTATGGTCATTGGCTTTAATATTATGGCCAGCAGTGTATATGTAACTTTTTTAGTGAAATTAAATAATTACATTTAAATGAAGTTAAAGGAGTAAAAAAAAATCATGAGGAAGGATTGCATTAAAAACACCAAATCCTAACCTCTGATTAGTTATATTATTACCATAAACAAATCACATTAAAAATTAAAAATGCTCTGCATTTTTTGAAAAAGATACTAGAGTAGAAGCTACAATGTAGGATTATGAAATGTATCCTAAGTTTTCAAGATGACTGAAAAAGTAGGTCCCACATTACAGTAGGGATACACCTTCTGTCAGTGTTAACCACAAATATGCTAGTCTCACATAAGAAGATTAGAAATTAGGAGAGCGAGATGTTGGTGCTTAAGCTCACAATTTCCCACATCTATATCACCCTTCACTGCCTACAGACAGTTGTGGGAAGGTGACTGCTCTCCAAAGTTAAAATAAGAAAAAGATAAGCATAAAAAGATGAAAAATAAAATGAAAAAGAAATTAAGATACTACTATTTGGGGGTAAGTAAGATGAAACTTACCTCTTGAAGTTAGCATTCCTGCCCCCAATATGGTAGACACATTAATTAGCATGATATTGAACCATATTGGTATATTAAGGTTACTCTGACTGTTGTGCTTTTATATGTGGCTCAAGGTGTACATCTGCATAAATAATTTACCTTGTGAAGGTGAAAATAGTTGATTTGTTGATACTTTTCATATACATATTATTACTAGTAATTTAGGTATCATAAAAGATAAAATATTACATGAAATAATCAATAAAGGAGCAAAATACAGAATAGCAACAAAATGTAATAAAAATAAAATTCTAAAATCTCTTGAAAAAATATTCATGAATATAATTTAAAACTTAATTATATTACAGCTTATCCACCTGGACAGTTTTTAAGATTGAAAATTATATACACTTAAAAAATAAAAATAAAATTTTCTCACAAATTTTAAAAAATACCACACACATTTATCATTTAATCAGAAAATATGTTGTAGTTGTGATATTGCTATTCCTATCAATAGTTCTACTGATAAAGCTAATTGTAACACTGGTATAATTTGCAAAAGATTCTATGCATTAATTATGATAAAATAAATTAATGAATTTAATTTTAAACTTGTCAACCAATTCAAAGATAGAGTAATTAATAATTTCATTATAGTTTATCATAAATTTTCTTCTAAACATAATTTTTTTGTAGATTTGCCATTTCTTTATGCTATTCCAGAATTACATAAATATCCAATTAAATTTTGATTTATTTCCAATTCAATAAAAACAATTATCAAACAACCTGCTACATCATTAAATAAATTACTCAATATTTTACTTGATAACAAAGAAAATGTTAGTATTAACAATAAAAGACATACATTTTGGATAATAAAAAATAAACCTATTTTAGATGTCTAACAAAGTATGAGTATGTAAATAGTTTTCAAAGATTTGATTTTACAACATTATATACCAATATACCATTAAAAGATGTAATTTTTGTTTTAAATTCATTAATTGAACAAAATTGTTAACCTTTTATATAACTGGGAAAAAGAAAATATAGATTTAGAAATTAAAGTAACTGATAAAAAGGATATCAATATAAATATTTGTGACAAAAGAAAATATTTTGACTCCAATTTATGGTTTTTCTCTCCTTAAATAGAAATGTTCTATATTCATCTGTTATAAACATTATAACTTCACAGTTATTCAGATATTCTAAAATTTGTAATAAATTACAATATTTCCATAATAATGTCGATATACAGATAAAAATGGATTTTATTGAGAAATTTTAGATGAAATTAAATTATTGTTATAAATACAAAAATATATTAAATAATTACAAAGAAAGTAAACTCAGAAAAATTTTACTAAAAATTACTAATAATTATTTTTTTGTTAAAAATAAGGGCATTTAAGAACTCCTCACTACGTTATGCAAATGTACATGAAACAAAGGATGTAAGCAAGAAAGAACAACTGGCAGTTGTTGTTAAAGTGCATGCATAATGGAAGTAAGCATGAGAAATTTACATATTTTGCTCACATTGAAAAAGATGAATGCTACATCTTTAGCAGCTTACACTTGTGACAGACTTTATGACTGCATTACAGACATCACCAGTTGTGCCACATTGTGTTGCAATGAGGCATTAGTAACAAGCAGCCAGCTTAATGGTAATAAAAAATTAGTATGCAAGAGCCTTTCTTCCCAAAGCAATTTAAATTCATTACTATAATCACAGGCTCAACCTCACAAACATAAAACTGCTTAAAAGTATTTTATAATTCCTATTATTTCTTTTTGTTATCTGAATAACACTATTTTGAAATAATTCTAAAATGAATCCAAGTAAGATTGATACAAGCATCAAGTAACAGAACTGGCAAATAATGGATGGAGATGATAGGTTGTGATCACATCCTTTGCCTTATGTGAAGCTGCAATGCACTTTAACCATAAGATGATCAACACACCTTGTTTGTGGAAGCACTGGCAATTCTTATCACAAAAACTCTCAGAAAATCTAAAACTGAGTTTACTGGAACACATTTATAAGAATTTTTAGAAAACAGCATACATGTTTAAATGGATTCATTGATCTTCTTCTGGTGAGCATTAGACTTCATCTTCTTTATATATTTACTATACAGTACACCAAAATATTACCTTCCTCCATTATTGAGGTGTGCCCCCTTCCTCCTCACGTTTGCTATGCTCTACAATCAGCACTGTACAAATGTGTGTGTATATATTGGGAGTCACTTGTTCCTTATTAAAACAATTCTTTTATACAAATGCACTGATGTCTTGCTGCAAATGTATGCTATGATTACACTGGCAACGTTTAGCACCTATAACTCGTTTTCATTGATAGTAAATTCTTGATAAAGTAGCAATGTAGTGCTTGTGCAGATAAATGTACCACCAAAGAATTACATTACACCTCTTCATAAAAGAGAAATATTTAAACAGTGAAATTTTTAAATGTGAAATCAAAGAACGAAAGACTGAAGTTTTCAATATTTTTCATTGAAGTCGTAAAACTTACACACTGGTGTTAAGAACAGAAAATGGCTACTAAATCACCTCAATTGGAAAAAAACAAACAAACACCTTGAAAGTGATGGTTCTGATTATGAATAAAAAAAAGCTACATCCATTGGAAGATTCCTTTAAAAGCTTTTAAAGGTACGTGATCAGTAATGCCTCCATCACTCTTTTGTAATTTATGATGTGCAGTGCATAATAATGATATACAGGCTTAACAATGTTTTCTGCCCAATTTTATAAACACAGGAAACAAAAATTTTTTTCACTTAGTTCATCTTTATGCAATATTGGCATAAACATGTGCTCCAGAAAACTGCTGAGCTGTTTTAGTTACAATTACCTTTGTTGATCTTGAGCAAATGGAATCTACTTTTCACCTGGAGATGCTGCAATTTTCCCAATGTGTAAAAATAAGTTAGACAACAATGCTCTTCTACTTGGTTCAAGACATGAATTAAAGGAAAGTTTTCTCAAGATATAATATCATGTTTTTACTCTGTATCGTACATAAAGATCATGTTTCACATGTCTAGTCTAATTACTTCTTAGCTTGAAACTCAGACAGTTGGCCAAATTAATATTTGCTTCACACTTTTTCCTGATTGATCCTCATGTTATAAAGCAGACCTATTTGAAACTTGTGCAAAATCAGTTGTCCTTCAAAATATATATGTAACATCGTAATTAAGCACAAAGATACAGAGTGAGCCATCTGTATTCTGTCCATGGATAAAAAAAGTTTCTAAAGTTGCAAGTCTGCAAGCACACTGTTATGCCAACAGAGAGTGACCTTGAAAATATCATTTAATCATGGCCATCAAACTGAGTATGATCAAAGACAGAGGAAATTGTCCAAAAACAGACAAAAGATTTTAAGTTGAATTTATTCAACTTAAATCTGAGTTACTAAGCCTGGTAATTACAAGCAGTACCACAAGTGAAGATGGTTATTTTTAAAGCATTTGAGAGAAGATTGAAAAGAAATTCTTACCTGACTTTCAACCAACATTGCCATGTCCATAAACATATCATGAAGCTCTCGAATGCTATTTTCTAACTTGATTATGTCATTGTGACGAGCTTCAATGTCTGCCAACGTTTGCTTGGCTTGCTGCGTTTCCATAATAATCTTAAAGGAAACAAAAATAAACAAACACATTTTCAGATAAGATGAATTTTTATATTAAAGGGGAGGTACAGAAATATACCATGTCTGACAATCCCTCTCTTGTATAATTTTTGTTAATATTAATTACTACATTAACAGAGTAGGCAATTATTTTCTATTCATTAACTATTTCTTAAAAACAAAATGTAATAAAACAAATTGTACATCTACTTCTGATTCTGTCTGACAAACTTTCCTTCATCATATTTCATATCAAGCTAAAATTTACAATTCATTGATGGGGAATATACGTGTAAATTGGAGAAAGTATAAGTAAAAGAAACTAATCATACAAATAATGGTATACCAAACATAAGAAACCTACTCTTTATGTCTGATTTACTGTTTTTTGTCCACAGGAATTAAAAAAGAACAAATGTGAAAGTTGACTAATGTTTAAAAACCAATGTCTCATGATTAATAAGTATGAGAAAATTGATACAACTAAGATGGTCAGTTACATACAACACACTAAATATTACAATGTTAAAATATTAACAGTTCTTTTAAAGATATTTAACATTATAGATATTGTATTAATGAAGAGTGGCTTTTAATTCTTGGTCTGAGAAAAAAATTATAATTTTTAAAATATTTTTTTTGTCATTAATAATCCATATACAAATCTATTTTAGATGCAACCTGTTTATCGACTTATGAAAATGTATTTAAAAATTGAAAAAACAAATTAAGCCTGCAGCTAAATTAAATCATAAAGAATATGCAAGCTTTTTATGTGTTTTGTACCAAAAGTTGGTGTAATTACAAACAAAAATCTTGTACGATAATAAGTTAATTTGTTTTGAATTTCATGCAGAAGGGCTATCTGCACTAGCCATCCCTAATTTTGCAGTGTAAGACTAGAGGGAAGTCAGCTAGTCATCACCACCCAAAACCAACTCTTGGGCTACTCTTTTACTAACAAATAGCAAGATTGACCACACATTATGACACCCCCATGGCTAAAGGAGACAAGCATATTTGGTATGACGAGAATTCGAACCTATGACCCTCAGATTACGAGTCGAGTGCTTTAACCACATAGCCATGCTGGGCCCATATGATAATAAAATTGTATAAAATGTAAATAAAACTTAAAACATGTGTCACTGTAATTAATTCTTCTTAATGTTTCAAGCCTAAAGCTCTTTTTTTAAAATAAATTACCATTCAAAGTAAAAAACACTAACACTTCTCATGTTAAGGTTTACAAACCCAATATGAGAACAGTTCTACACAGTAATTAACTTGTATGCAACATTACAGTATGAAACTGATCCAGTCAAACGTTTCAAGTTATAAATACACAAAATAATAAACAAATTTGTTATGAACACTTTAATAGAAGTTCCACAATAAATTTCTCTTTGTCTAAGCATACATAAGCCTGTTAAAAATCTTGAAGTTCATGAACAAGTTACCCCTTGTGTAAAAATAGCAGGGTTTCCACTCTCCAGCATTTCTTCTAATTCATCATTTGTTGTTACTTTACCTGCTATAAAAAAAGAAAAATGATCTTCCTTCAGAAAACAGTTCCTCTACTTACCACAAAATATATTAATTTGTCACTCAACACTGACTAATACCACTTTTCATTTTGCTTGCTTGAACAGAGCCAACAAAACTGTGGAATGGAGTTAAATCTGTTCCATTTATAAGGGTGAACATGTCAAATACTATAAGTGGGGAAGATAAAGCAATATTTAAATCAAATAATTCATAACAAATACCAAATAGATTATTTCACAGTATTTAGCCCAGAATGTAGTACATTGTTATTTTGCAAATAAGAATACAACCTTTGCTAAAGATATTTCTCTGATATGTCAGGATCATCCCCAACAAAATCAATACATTCTAGTATTTCTGAACATTTTATTTTTAACAAGTAGAGGGAACACTTATGATAACAACTAAGTCTGCAGCAATTGATAAATAAAATGATCAAGCATGGTTTTTCCTAATGCATTTTTAAACAAACCACAGAAAATTTATATACAGTAAACTCTCATTGTTTCGAAGTCGCTAAAACCGAATATATCACTTGTATCGAAGTTGTTGACTGGTCCGGCCAACTGTCCACATAAATATATAGTAACAAAAGCCCCTTGAACTGAACTGCATGTATCGAAGTGTCGGCTTGTAACGATGTATAATTATAGTCCCTAGGGTGTGAAAAGCATCAATATTACATCCTTTGTATCGAACCAGGTAAGAAGATATTTATTTGTCTCTTCCTCCCTAAATTAATTGTCACCGCTGCCGGCTGCCGACCACTCGCTACGCCGCTAGCAAGTGCAATTAATCAGTCTCCGCACAACAATATGTGGTGCCACCATTAAAATCTTACACTTGAGAAATAGCGGACTGCAGATGGGGTAGTAGATTAGCCTAGCAATGTTTTTACAACAATTATGGTTAATAACACTTTAAACCCCTGCCCACCCCAACTCACCCACCCTCCCACCAAAAATTAGCTTAGATATAAAATTTTCAGATTATGGCTTGAGTAGATTATGCCTGGGCAGCCTGCATGCTGTGGCCTATAAAAGGCTAATCACAGTCAAATTAAACAGATCATTAATCACTGATCATGGCGAAGTGCAAGCTTGTATCAATAGAAACTAAAATTGCAGCAATAGAAGAAGTTGAAAAAAAAAGTTAAAATAAAAACAGAAATGGCAAAAGAATTTGATGTGCCTCTGAACACTTTGTCAACATGGTTGAAAAATAAAGAGGCCATATTGTCTTCTCGAGACAACTTTTGTCCTAACAGAAAACGCATGCGAACTGCAAAACATTCTGACCTAGAAGCGGCATTGCTTCTGTGGTTCAAAAATGCTAGATCAGAGAATGTTCCTATCTCTGGGCCTGTTATGGAAGCAAAGGCAAAAACATTTGCTGATCAAATGGGAATCACAGACTTTTGCATGAGTGATGGGTGGTTAACCCGATTCAAAAAAAGACACAACATTCAATTTCGTACGATCTGTGGTGAGTCTGGTAGTGTAGAACCAGAGCAAACAAACCAATGGACATCAACAACACTGCCACGCCTGCTAGAAAACTATAGCCCAAGGAATGTCAGCAACACAGATGAGTCTGGCTTATTCTTTAAACTTTTGCCAGACAAGTCTCTTGTTATCAAAGGAGACTCCTGTCACGGCGAAGGAGCGGCTGTCTGTTTTGGTATGCACCAATATGGACGTCACCGAGAATCTTCCTTTACTTGTCATAGGTGAGTGTCAAAAGCAGGTAAAAATATTTTCCTGTGTTTTCTATAGAAGTTGTTATTTTATGATTTTCTTCAGATTATTGACATGTAAATGTTTCATTTTTATATTCAAGACATTAACCATGTACATTTTCTTTCTTTTTTTTCAGGAAAGGCAGCAAAACCTCATTGCTTCAAAGACGTCAAAACCCTGCCAACACCATACAAAGCCAACAAGCGAGCTTGGATGACATCAGATATATTCACCGAGTGGCTGAGAGAACTTGACCGAAAAGAAAGGTCCTCATGATAATTGACAACTGCCCCACCCACTCCAACCCCACTGGACTTAAGGCCATCAAGCTGGTGTTCCTGCCTCCCAATACCACAAGCAAGACACAGCCCATGAACCAAGGCATCATCGCCAATCTAAAACATCATTACCGCACCCTACTGCTACAGCATCTTATTGATTCAATAGAGAATAAAAGTGTTTTCACTGTGACTGTGCTTGAAGCCAAGCGACTGCTACGCTCTGCCTGGTCACTGGTGAAGCAATCAACCATAGCCAAATGATTCAGAACTTGTGGCTTCTCCTCTCCAGAGCCAGCAGAAAACAGTGAGGACCCTGAGGATGACATACCATTGGCCCAGCTCTTAACACGGTTGAATGACACTGGGTTTACGGTGGATGGCACAGCAGAGGACTACAAGACTGCTTATAATGATCTGATCAATCCCGTGGCCCCGAGTGGTAGTGATATCGTGGCCATGGTGCAAAATAAACAGACACCAGAAAATGACAGTGAAAGTGAAGATGACGACAATGAGGAACACCTCATCCCAACACATTCTGCAGCTCGTGAGATGTGCCTGCAACTTCAGAGATATCTTGAACACCAGGCTAACGCAGGAAAGTTTATCTCTCAATTAAACATGATGGAGCATTTTGTGACCAAGTGCCAGAGGGACAGCAGTTTGCAAAAAAAAGAATTGTGCAATATTTCAAGTGACTTCAGTTAGATGTTCTTGCTGGTGTTTGTATCCTGTACATTATAATTACATGTCTATATTATGAATGTTTTTTTTTTACAAGTGCTGTTAATTGTCCTTTTGAATTTCATTAAATGTGTTTTAAATGTTTACACACGTTAGACTTCTGAGTCTTTAATCCAATTACCGGTACTGCAACAGCCGTCAGTTATAGGGCCTACCATTACCAGACTTGGCTAGTGAATGAAAAAAAAATCCTTTTTAACAAACTTCTTTTGTAACGAACAATTCTCTTTGGTCCCTATGACTTCGTTACAACGAGAGTTTACTGTAATTAAAAGAGTAAAGTGCTTCAGAGAAAGTTTTTAAACTTCATTAAACTATGAAAAAATTAAATTAGGAGTAGGGAAGTATAGACTATGTCACCATATGAATAATGGAAAGGTGAGCGTGGAATTATACTATGCATTCAATAGTACTTGGGAATGAGTCCATTTCCCATCACAGGTTCTATATTTGAATTTCTCTACTTGTTTACAGGTGCTTAAGAGTGCCAATGCTATCACTCTGTTGAGCTTTAACACTTGCCACCAATAACTTGTATTTTGAAAGTGTCACCAAATTTGACGTTTCTTACTGGATAAGTCAATCAGTCTGTCATTTTTGGATCACCCCATTAAACTCAAAATGTCTTTTTGTACATGATACCTCTGTAAGATATACATTGTGGAATAGGTTTAACCGAATTATATTCAACCTCACAGCTACTGTGATACCCTGAACAACCATCAGATTTGTTCAGAACTCAATGTATCTAACCTGTTACTCAAGAAGTCTGGGCAGGTCACTTAACTGTATTAATTACTTTAAGACAATGCACTGCCTTCATATCTTATAAGTTTTGTGCACTGAAATACAGAATATCACATTAAAAAATGTTTCACATGGGAACCACAAGTTTCCCCTCTGGCAACAATAAAAATAAATTAATGAAACATCTTCCCTTTTGGAACAGAGTCTAAATTTAAGCATTTTTCATGTATTTCACAAACAGTCCTATCTGGACTGCATATATTTTGTTTTCAATAACTATTATAATTTAAGACTTTAGAAATTGATATCACAATAAAGTCATTATGTAGGTATTGTATTTTTGGTTATTAAGTGCAAAGCTACATAGCATCATGATCCCCATGTGTATCAAAACATTATTTTTAGCACTAGAAGTCCCTCAGACTTGCTGTTGAGTAATTACTGTAAATTCACAAACATACAATTATGTTCAACTTACACCTCTATGTATAATAATCAGCAGTTAATCTTTGACAAGAAATTATCTCAATAATTTTAAGCATTAGTTTTACTGTTGTAAGTACATCAAAATAAATTAAACATATAACCTTATATCTACTCATTACTATTAAGAATACAAGAAAACATAATATGCAAGCACATAAAATGTACAAAATGCTACTACAATGAACTATGTGAAAAAGTATAAATTTATTAAAAGATTATAAAAAATACATTAATACTTCATTTGGCATGAGAAACAAAGAAAAAATGGAACACTTCAAAATTACCACTGAACTCTTCAATTGCAATCTGCAATTAAAATCAAATCTTATTTCATAATACATAAAGCCTTATATTAGTAGGATTTCTACCTTTCTTTACACATCAACACTTTAGCAGGATACATCATTTAAGTATTCTAAATAAATCATGAGAAAGTCTATGCATATCACATCATTATTCATACTGACCACTGAATCATAAATCTGATACACTATTTATATTCATTTAATTTTTAGTTGCTTTTATATTCTGCTAGCTTGAGATAAAAATATTGTCAATACCATTTTTAAGACCCATTTTCAAAACATTATTAGTTTTATGATGAAAAAGACAAATTTCCAAGAATTTTAAAACAAAACAAACCCCAGCTCATCTTTGGAAATTCACATATTAAAGTGAGTGAAAATATTTCTTTACATTTTCTATATTTTAGTAACTGCACCACTTCTTCACTTACTGATTTCCAACTGTCTTTGAATTCGACTTTTACACCTTTCTCTGTAATCAGTCTGAGTTTTATTGTAATCTGTCATTACCTCCACAAATCTCTGAGACAGCATTGAGTGCTGGAAAAAGTTATATGAATAATTATATAAAGATATTTTTTGATAATTATACAATGTGGACATTCTTGAATGTCTGCAAGCTTGTAAGTACGAGACTAGTAACTGCCAGCAAATGTTGCTAAATTAAAAAAAAACAAAAAACAACTTCTGTAGCAACACCAAATGCATCAATTTCTAAGGTCATTGAGCATAATACGTGTACTATTTCAATCAGTGATGTCGAGAAACCCACTTGTTGAGAATTTTATATGTAAAAACGTGTACTATTTATTTTCATATAATTTTATAATAATAAAAATAAAAGACTAATAATCAAAAAGATATTTCAATGATTTCACATTTTATTATCAAAATTTGAGAACAGCAAAACACTTGTTTAATAGTCCTTAGATAATTAAAAATATGTTCCAAGAACCTAAAGAAGAATGTAAAAAATATGTTACAGCATGTCAACCACCACACAGCATTTGTCATATACAGTGCTGAAAAGGTCTGTATTACAATATCAAGACTCAACAGGCCAGCTAGTCTAGGTGTTTTATATATAATCAGTTTATGTGTATAACTGTTATGATGTAAATCAAATTACACAAGTGAATTGCAATTATTATCAATTTTAAGTTATTTACAAATCAGATTATTAGAAGATGATAATAATAAAACACTATTTTCTTATAATACTGTTTTTTACTATAATCATTTTATTTGAATTTTATTCATGTTATTGATATTGTGAACTAGCAAACCAACAAGTACTATTTAGTTCACAGAATGGGTCATGAAACTACTGCAAGGTTAGTTAGCCTTGATAAAATAAATCCAGCTGACCACAATTTTGTCAAAGAATTAACAAAAAGCTTTGTAACTTCCGACTTCCAGCTGTTAAATTTACAAATATGCCTTCAATTTTTTTGAAATTACTGGTGAAATAGATGCAATTCTAGTACATTACTATACAGTTACCTATTTTTGAGCTCAGCTAGCACTATAAGCATGCACATAAAAGCATTAGTATCAGAAATCAGCATTTTCCTGCAAAGCTATGAGTGTAGAGTGCATTTTGCTGCAACAGACCATGAGCCTTTGAGTTCACAGTGTGAACATGCCCAGCTCTAGCTCACACTTAGGCTAATGCTAGTTGAGAAATTTAAAAAGATTTGTGTGAAATCTTGCTTGAAGAATAACATACAAACATAATATTGTTCTATCATTGGGAGGATTTTTTTGAATTATTTAGTGAAAATAATAAAGTTCACTCCATATGATAATAAAAAAATTATCTGTGATGGCAAGAAAACTCACTTGTGGAGAAAATTACACAACTAAAAACAGTGCTTTCTCTAGTCATACAAGCCCTATTCACATATACAATAAGAAATTAATATATTTCTTCAGTAGCATTTATTACAGCCATGCTCATTTGCAAACCAAATTTCATAAATAAACCTTTAAGTCTAAACTCTGCAACTAAATGCAGGCCTCATTCAAATATAACATCTCTACATAAACTGCAACAGCTCTGACAGATACAAATTTAGTTAAACCTACAAATATAAACTATCTTTTGATCTGGATGTACACGCATTTATACATCTTAAAATGTCATCAGGTCACTTACCTGTGTTTTTCTAATGCGGAAGTCTGCTGACACCATGCTGGTTTGTTCCAACTGTTCTATATTCTGTTCCATTACTAAAGGAATAAATTTACACAAAGTTATGTAAAATATACGTACTTTGTTGGAAGCAAGTTAAAGATAACCACAAGCAAATGAATGATTAAATTGTGAATGAAAAGAAAAATTCACTGTAACAAAACATATTTTAATAAATTTCATAGCCAGGATAGCCAATGAACTTGCTGCACTTTATTATTATTATGGCTATTTGAGTGCTTATTTTGAAAACTTGAAGCTGATTAGTACAAGGAATGCATATCACATCCAAAACTACAAACTGAGATGAAAAGCCAAACATGTTAAACAAAAGGAGATGTGAGCCATAACAGTATTGTAAAGCTGTATTGCAGAAAAAGACAACTGTACATTTCATAAAAAAATCATCTATTAATGGCCATAATTTCACCTGTAAAAGAATCATCACCTCCTCAATTCTGTAATTATGAAGTTTCACCAAACACCTAAAGTTTCAAATATCAATTATGTAGACCTTTGTCTATACACCATGTTGAAATTTGACAATACATGTGCAGTTGTTATATTCAACTCAATTAGCATCCTTATCTAACCACAAAAAAAGTAATATTATCTCTAAGTATCTTTCTAAAAGTTATCTTAAAACTATAAACCATCTCCAGCAATGATGACACTGTGAGCATTCATCCTTCTTTTGAAAGGTTGAAATAGTCATCTATGTTTTTGAACTTGTTGGAAGAATTCTCAACATTGAATTTGTGAACAAAATTTCAGAACATTAAACACCATAACTTTTCAAGATTAAAATAAGAACACATTCAAACATACTTATTGCATGTGCATTGTCTTTAAAATATAAAAATGTAGCATTTTTTATTTGCATAAAATGACATAAACAACACTCAAAAAATTTAGTTTTAAAAATTATTTTGATGACGCTGCTGCATTACACGAAGATTACGATTTTAAAGTTTTGTAACACAAGTTTTTATTAAATTTCAACAGCACCTATGCACAACAACTCACCATAAGAATCATCCTTAGTAGGCCTTAAATACCTGTTTTTTGCTTATTTCATTTTCTCTTTTTCTTCTTTACATTCATATGCACCAAATAGATAGAGATCCATACTCTGAGTTATATTGTTCTACTTGAAGAATGTGTCAAAATTCAATAAAAATATATGGGGTTGTGATACTTTAAGCTACAATCTAAAACAAAGAACTGTCAAATTCCAACTGGAAAAATTGTTTACTCACAAAATTTTCAATATTAAACAAAAACAGAAACCAGTTTAAAGCAAAATAGGAATGCTTAGTTAAATTCCCCACCCAGAAAAACCACAAAACTTTTCCCTAACCTTTTAATTTGGTTCGTACTTTGTTTGCAGATTTCTTGATATCAGCCATTAGGTCTTCCAGCTCTTGCTTCACTTCTAGAAAGAACAAATTAAACAAATACTATTTTAATACTTATTTTCAGTCAAGTTTGATTCTATCCTAAATTTTACAGAAGTTATCAGTGCATATAAAACAAAATTGAATCACATTGTTTAAAAACATAGGTGAAAATTTACTTTATAATTTAAACTCATAAAAAATATACTTACTGCAGTAGTCTTGGTTTAAGATAAACAATGACTACGTTATTAACAAACACACACACAACTTTTAGAAAGCATAAGCCTTTCAAAAGAATAATTCCATGTCAAATCATCCAGGGGGATGGCAAGTGACCTCCACAGAATGCCTTGAAAAAAATTCACATGTGCTCATCTACCCATATAATTAAAAATTGCCCAAGATTAGATCAATATCTCTAATAGTTTCTGATTTACATTCCTGTAAAATTCAGTTACTTTGTTTTTATTTTTGGCAAATTCATTTTTGGGCAACTTTGGCTGCTTTAAGCTGAAATTTGCTACACCGACTGAATTAATCTCACAGAATTCAAAAATGGTCTCAAACCACCTTTACCTCTCAAGATTTGCATAGTGAGGCAGGAATATCACCTGAAAACTCAAAATTGTAAAAAACATTGGTTTATGTAATAAGCCATAGTTCTAAGATGTAATACAATACAAAGTTGAATTTTGTTTTTGTATTTCCTATAATATATCAGTTGATAACTCAGCAATTATTGTAATTAAAAGTCTGTTACATCTCCTGTAAAAAAATTTAGCTGCATGCAACTTATGATTTAGCTTAAAATAGCCCTACTTCAGGCCACAGTTTGATCATGTCAACAGTTATTCAGCCTTTTCTGATTTTTACCATATATTCTTACATCTCTGAATATGATCTAAAAAAAAATCGGGATAGTGTTCAACCTACTTTTTGAGTTATAATTTTTTAAAGTATCCTCTAACCATACGTTTTTTATTTTAAAAAACATTCAGTTCAAGTGTGTTACTGTGTGCAAATATACCCACACAATTGTGAAAAATACCTGACAGAATTCAGAATTTTATGAATCCCACTGAAATATTCTAACCAGCCTTTCATAATGTTAAATAATGAAGTTGTAGGAAACAAGAAAGACTTAATTCATTTCTGAAAAAGTTTATTGGCATAACTAGTTAGATCACGTGGCAATTCAAATATATTGTGAGTGCATTACAGTTATGCAGATATGGCTAAGTTTAAGATTCTTAATATAATAATTATAGAGGTAAATCAGACACAAAATGCAGAGTGCTTTTAACAGGGAATAACTGAGAATGATTATAGTTACACCACACTGCAATAATCATGACAACAAAATGTTTCAAAAACTGCTTTGGCAATAAATTAGCCTTAACAACATCAAATAAATATTTCTTTGTTCAGATAGTTTGAATAAATTTCTGAAATTCGAGTTTGATTACACAGAGATCACTTTGACTTAGAACAAAGTGGCGAGCACTACTGCCTTACATGGTAGGTGCACTTATCAGACAAAGAATATGTTGGAAAGGAATCCAGCTATCATTTTTACGTGACCTTGCAGGCCATGAGAACAGTTCATTTCTTGATTTCTTCATAAATGACACCAACACATTGGAACACATCTTTTATGTTTCCCACATACTATCCATGATCATATATGCATGCCACATATTTCCCTGGCTGATAATTGTCATTGCTATTATTAGACCCTATTTGAGCTGCTGTAGCATCACTTTCACCGCTACTACCAACAGTCACACCTGTGTACACATCATCATCTGATAGCCTTCTCATGTACGATTTGTTGGTAGAGTGGGGAATAAAGCTATGATGTGACCTAATACCTGCCACAGTTTTGCATTTTTCATAGTGCTCAAGTAGATCAAACTTTACACAGTTCTGCAGGACTAATTCCTGATTGACAAGAAGGAACTGAATGTCCTGAATGTGGTCCTTTGCCCAATGCTACGTATCAGACACACTTAAAATTTGATCATTTATTATTTTTTCACAACCTTGATTTTTTTTTGAAGATCATGTTCACAGATGCAAGAATAAATGATAAAGGCTGATATTAGAATACTGCAATGGAATTCATAAATTATTTCAAAATTGTGTGGATATATTTGCATATTGAAGTTTTTTTGGTTCTTTTTCAAGTAAACAACATATGGTCAGAGGATACTTTAAAAAATTACAACTCAAAAAGTAGGTTGAACACCATCATGATATTTTTGTAGATCTTATTATAAAATGTAAGAATATATGGTAAAAATCTGAAAAGGCTGACATGGTCAAACTGTGGCCTGAAGTAGGGCTAATTTTAGCTAAATAATAAAAAGTTGCATGCAGCTAATTTTTTTTTTACAGGAGATCTAATACACTTTTAATTTGAACAATTGCTGATATATCAACTGATATGTTATAGGAAACTTGAAAACAAAATTCATCTTTGTATCATATCAAGTCTTAGAGCTATGGCTTATTAAATAAACCAGTTTTTTTTTTACGATTTTGAGTTTTCAGGTGATTTTACTGCCTCACTATGCAAATCTTAAGAGAGATAAACTTGGTTTGAGACCATATTTGAATTCTGTGAGATTAATTCAGTCAGTGTAGCAAATTTCAGCCTTCTACCACCATTGCCCTTGCAGCTTTAAGCAGCCAAAGTTACCCAAAAATGAATTTGCCAAAAATAACTAAATATTAATTCAATTTTACAGGGCTGTAAATCAGAAACTATTAGAGATATTAATCTAATCTTTGGTAATTCTTCATTATATGGGTAGATGAGCACATGTGAAGTTTTTCAAGGCATTCTGATGGGGTCACCTGGAAAATTTTCAAAAATCTGGATGATTTGACATGGAATGACCCTATGGTTCAGGATAGTTTTCTTTCCTAAAAATACAGGCTCTGAAGAACTGAACTGTGTAGAAAGGAATTCATGTAAATTGTGATAAAAATCCACTGTACAAGTTCTTAAACTGAATTTTTCAATCTGGTGTCAACACGGCAGCTATTTCAACAAGTATTATTCTCATATATTACATTAAATTAAGTCAGAAAGCTTTGTTTACTGTATATTCATACAAAAAACTACAAATACAACTCAAGGTTTCTCATTAACAGTTTATTATAAGAATGGCATTAGTGGGGTCATTAACTAAAATGAAATATGTGAAGATACATTATTTTAAATACCTAAGAATTGACTAAAAGGGAAAATAATTATTACATGATACTGTAAAAGGCTTAACATCAGCACTATAAAACCTTTCTACTTAAATCAAACCAAATGAATTATTTTCACATCTTAAACCATTTACAACTAAATTCAATATGCTACAATATTTACAATATCATGAGAGTTGATCATTGTTAACCTTACAATGAAAACAGAGCACTTAAAAAAATACTTCAATTCCATATTTTTGTGTTTCATGACTTTTTTGTTCCCTTGGTTATAAATGAAAGGACACAGTATGTTTTGAAATAACCTGCTAAATTTGACCTCATTGAATAAAAGGAATAACAAAAAATTACTCACTTTCATCAGTTTGTGGTGCTGAAAGAATAGAACTATGTTTTTTCTTGACTTCTTCTACATTGGCTTGAATCTTTTCAACATTTTCTCTGATTTCTTCAACCTTGATTATGAAAATGTATAATGAAAAATAAATGTGGTCTTAATACTTCCACTTAATAAAACTACAATATTTCATTACATTTATAAACATCTACGAAACTTCTTGAAAACTAAAATACAATGACAATTTGATCACTGTAAAAATACTAACTTCCTTATGCCTAACAAGCATTTTCTATATTTTTATCAAGTTTTCTTGATCTATTATATAAACTATTGTTTCTTTTTGTCAATAACAACAGTAATAATTTTGTTGCACATTATAGGAGAGTTAGTAATACAAAGAGTGATTTCAGGCTATTGCAATGGAAAAGTTTTATTACCTTTTTCTAAAATGATTTTGTAAGATAACATTTACTGATTATTCAGTTGTATAAATAAATACACATATATTTTAAGCTTTTAAAAACTTCTTTGTTGTGATGAAATAATAATAATTAATTATTCAGCAGCATAAATACACAAGTTTAACCTACAGTCAATGCCACAAAATTAACAGCTAATGTAACTCGTGCAAATAAAAATCTCTCTTTTGAGTGAAATGAATGTTTTTAAACTTTCTTAAATAAATTTTTTAGAAATTGTTGGTTGTAAAGTCATACAAGTTAGCACGTTTTACAAATTCAAAGAGTTAAAAAAACAAAATCTCTATTAAAGTTTTTATGTATGAAGGGATCACACTTTAAAGACGAGTATTAAAAAAGTTAGTGTTTCTGCACACCTGATTGTCTTTTCAATAAAAATAAAATTTCTAATTTGTTTCACATCTGCTTTAACACTGTTAAAATATGGATTCATATAAAGTAACTTTCTAAAATGCTCATCAAATACTGCATTTCACATAAAATAGAAAAAATTATGGAAAATGGCTCAAAAAGTAACATTTCAATCTTGACACTTTTAATCCATTTTTTGCAAATGGAATGAAATTTGAATGTGTAATAATTCGAAAATAAAAAACTATTTTCTGTTAAGTTCTACACAGGGTTATTTTGGTTAAATACAAAATAACACTGGTTAAAACTTACAAAACAACTAACAACTTCTTCCTCAAATAAACTAAGTGCTAATTTGTACTAACTCTTAAGAGTACTGTACAACATTCAGTTTTTTAACACACAACACATAGTTTCACTCATAAGACAAAAAAGTGTAAATTTATAGGAATTTACTTTTATAAACTGTATTAATTCAGTTTAAAATAAAACAACTAGTACAAAAACACAACAGGATTGCAAGTTATGATTTTCATTTGCATCAAAACAAATATTTTAGTTAAGCACATGTTGCTCTTTGCTCACTACAAACAGGCTCACCTCCTGAAAGAACTCTTCCATATGCTTCATTCCAGTGCTTTCTTCCAAAGAGACAACCACATCTTCATCTCCTTGGGCCTATCAAATAATAGAAAATTCCCTTTGAAAAACTTTCATACACCCTGAAATAAATTTCTGATGAGGCACTGCAAAGAATACTGAAGTTTATACAAAGTATTATTTGTTGAAGCTTGAGTTTACTACAGAACAAAAATACATAGCTTTATAGTTCTGAGTTTTCAAGCACAGACTCAATTTTGAAATCAAACTTCATGCCCAAAAAGTTACTTTCAAGTTTCATACTGTGCTCATCATGAACAATCTTAAACCAGTTATTCTAATACATATTAGAAGATGCATACAAAACAAACAGTGATACTAGAAACTTAACACTAACATTTCTTCATTACATTTTAAGATACATATTACTTACTTCAGACCACTTGATAACATTATGTATTCTATGATTTATAAAGTTAATTAAGTTTAATATGCACATGTATTTCCGTACATACATATTACTACAATGTTACTGGAACTTGAAAAACAGTCTGATACTCTTTATCAACTGAACAGATATTCTTATTCCTTCTAGGTTTTCATTTTGGGAATATCTCCTTAATTTAACAGTAACAATTTGTAATGCTGTTTTTTTTGTTTTTTTTGGTAGAAATAAAACTAAAATCAATATTATACTTCACATATTTGTGTTTATCTCTATAACAACTGGGTTTATTGAAAAATACATAAAGCATATCAAAAACCAGGATTTCTACCCCACCTCAGAAGTTTGTGATAATTTACTCACCATTCTGCCTGACAGTAAACTAGTGGATGAGCATAAATTGTTATCTGGTTCAAAGAATATTATACTTCAGATACACAAGGAATAATTTCTATCAGTTTTTAATTATGTGTTAGAGTAAATAATTAATAACCATATGCCAGATGGAGAAGTAGTATATAAGAAAATATTAAGAATGGTGGTTCACAAGTGTAGGATCCAAGTTCAGAAATTTTACTGAAATTCAAGCAATTTTTGTTTTATTTGTACATTTTTGTATGTATGTATATAAATACTGCTCAACAAAAGAATGTATGTAAAAATGTAGGTCAGTTTAAAATCTTACAAGCTTTAGATATTGCTCAACAAAAGTATGTAAAAATTAAAAACTTTTTAGATTAAGTCACAATTTAAAATCTTACAAGCTAAAGCAGGGTAACTTGATCATTCTCTTTACTTTATCTGTGGGGTGAAGTAGATATATTTTCTCATTGTAATGTATTGCTTTTTATGAAGCACAAACCACACAAACCATTTCTACAGGATGTTCAACGATAAAACAATAAAATTAAAAGAAAACAGATGTGTAAAGGTTAAAGTTAAAATTATGTAAACAACTGAGTTGACGATTTGATGACAAATTACACATTCAATAAACAAAAAAGCTGTTACTCATTTTCTTAATTTTTAAATATTCATTTCACTGTGCATTGAAGAATTCATTATAGTTCATGTCAGAATAAAGAATATAAGAGATAAAAGATTTAACAAAACAAAAGTATTAATTTAAAAAATTTTAAAGCTCATGCAAAGGATGTTGTTTTAAATTAAGCACAAAGCTACATAATGGGCTATCTTTGCTCTACCCACCGTGGGTATCGAAACCTGGTTTTTAGCGTTGTAAGTCTGTAGACATACTGCTGAGCCACTGAGAGGCTCATACAAAGGAACTACAAGACTAAGAGGAAAATTCATATTTTTATATTTAAACTTGAAAATCACCTTTCACTAAGATTAACTCAATAAAAATTTTGTAAGTTAAGACAAACCTTTAGTAAAAGTTCTTTACTGAAGAAAATTGACTTTTTGTTATACAACTTATGTTTTTTACTAGATTGCATGTTTTACTACAAGATCATGTCTAAATAACAACAAAAAGTAGCTGAAAGATATTAATGAAGTTTTAATTTACAAGAAGCATTTTTATTAACAATTAAATCTTCTTTCCATGCAACTTTTACACTGACAAACAAATATTTTTTAAATTATATTTCTTAAGCAACTTAATAAAGTGAAATTCTGATGAGCCTAAAAAAACTGTCTCTTGTATGTTAAGCACTTGCAAGTTTCATGATAAAAATTGATAAGCTAGTATTATGACAATAATGCTTTCTTTAAAGCAATTTACTTTTTCAATAAAATCTCTTATAGGTGTTTACCTATATCTGTTTGTCCATTAACTAACTACTCCCAGGTTGTTGAGCCAATCTCAAACAAACTTTATGGGATGATAGTTTGGAATAAAAGCCAGGTTAATGACAGTTTTCAATCCCTTCCACACCCTTATTGCTGTTATTGAGCATTAATTATCTTTGATGTTAATTAATGTTAACTACATTTATAGATGGTGGTATGTTCTTTCAAAAAAATTAAATTTTCTACAACAAAAAGTGTGAGAGGAGACCACACAAACATCTTGCATATCTCACAGAGTATGCCATCACTATCTATGGAGGAATGCAGTAAACAAAATGGCCATCATTATCATAGTACTACATAAACTCAGCTGAAGTTTCTACTCCAACAGCCACTATAAGGTGGATAGAAAAAGCTATTTGAGTTATATGAACTTCCTGCTTTGACCCGTGATCTTTGAACTATAGCCCATAAGACACTCCTGCAGCTAGTTACCATCAAGTAATCAAGTCAAAAAAACTGTAGAAGGATATTAGAAAGTAGGTGTTGAAAGCAACCCTACTTTGGATGCTACTTCTTCCTGACCATTGCATGGTCTATTACACATTTTTAAGTACATACATACTGAGTTCTTAAAGCCTGTATTAAAATTTTTTATAAGATAATAACAAATAATGTAATATGTTATAAATATATTATGTGAAAGTTAGAATTTGTGTGTTATTTATCACATCATCCATGCCACATTTTTTTAGTTCATAATACAGACAAAAGATGGGTACTTCAGCTTGTTACAATTCACACCCCAACAAGTGACATTTTATTTAACCTATTATCCACCAAACCTTCTGATAATGAATCTTCACAAACTGTTAAAAACAGTTCTAATCACTAAAATAATTAATCTAAACTTTGTTATTAACATGAAACAAACTTCACAAAAATAAAGATACAAGTTTGTTCACTGTCCAACAGAAATTAGCAGTGATCTACATAACCTATATAACATATCAATTTGTAGATTAGTTTAGTAGGCTTCATTCATTTAATTTGTTTCTTTTTCTTTCAACTTGTAAGTATTACCATGAAAAATTCTAAAGATATGTTACAAAATCACTCAATCTCAAAATTACACAAAATTGTCTACAAATATGTAAACTTATATTCTTGACAGATTACAGTTAAAAGTTTTATAATTAATCACATAAGTTCGATAAATACTGAAGATGCAAACCATTCATTGTAAACTATCTTTAAGTAAAAGTTATATAAACTTCCCAATAATGATATGGCTTCTCTTATTAGTTTCAAAACCTTAAGACAGTATTATTATCAGACTTGCCAAATATTTCCTACTGCAAAATATATTTTGATATTTCATTCCAAATACACTCTTTAAAGATTACCAAATAAAATTCATCATGTAGATTTCTCAATACATTTTTCTGAAATTCTGATACCATACTCGCAATATCCTGTTTGGTTTGAAAAATTAAACAAATATAAAACATATAAAAGAATGCCTTGTGATAATTTTGGGCATAAAAACATTCACATACATTTTCCATATTTTATGATGTTAGACAAATATTTTCATAACTTTCTCACTGTTTCAGTAAGACAATATAACACGTTTTAGATCAACATGGGACCTACTAGTCCATCTTGGCTGTTCCATCTTCTAAACTAAATTAAAATAATTAAAAAATAATATTTTAAAGCCAAGCTTTATCATTAACATATTTAACAAGTTTTTCTTAAAATGCACTTAAATTTACTGCTTCCACAACATGTGAAGTTAACCCATTCCAAAAGCCAACCACCTTTCTAAAAAAAATGAAATTGATTTTGATAACACATATGATTATGTTGCATCTATTGCAATTAAAACTTATATTCCCCCCTCAGTATGTATTTCTCACTTTCATGGTATACTTGCAGAATGGACAAGTTAGTTTCTATTTTTTAATATTCAATTTCCACATAAAAATCACATAATTAAACATTCATATTAAAATACTGTTTTGATAAATCCATTGAACATAATCTTCAATGGTATTACTGTACTTTGGTATATTTCCCCATCCATCAGTTTATTTTACACATGAATGATTATATTTTCAGTGTGATCATAATTTTTATACATTTTCTTTCATGCTTTTATGCCACTTCTGTTAACTATGAGGTTAGTGACATCTCCTGAAGTAACAAACACAAAAAAGAAGAGGGAGAAATTAACAATTCAGAACATTCAGTTATTTATAGCACTTAAGACATCACATCTGTCACACTTAAATACACATTCTTTAACTTAACAAGGTTAAAAGTTTGCTGAACAGGATCATACACTCTTGATATAAACTTGCACATTTATACACGTTCTAGGAATTACACTCACTATAATTACTAGTAAACACCATTCAAAAACACTTAGACAAGTTTGGTGTTATCACAGATAGCAAACATGGATTTAGAAATGGAAGGTAATGTCTTAATATGCTTTCTTTGATATGGAGAAGGTAATGCAGTGGATTTGGTAATACTTGGGCTTTCAAAATCATTTTGATAAATGACTTGTTAAAAGTACTGCATCTGTTGAGAAAGAAGATAAACTAGTTAAATAATTCAAGAGTTTTTTGGTGAGGGAAGACAAAAAACTGTTATTAAGAGACTGAATTCACTGTAGATTAATATTACAAGTGGAATGTTTCAGTGTTCTGTGCTGGGTTATTTACAATTTTTCATTTTTATCAGTGATTCTGATTATGGAATAACCAGTAAACTGGTTAAATTTGTAGATATTAAGTTATTACAGATTTCAAATAATACTATAATCCCACAATTTTGCAAAGAAATTTTAACCTTTTCACAATAAGCTCAGTATAAATATATAGGAGTTCATCTACATATCTGCAGACATTAAGTAGCTGTACTATAATTTTTGATACAGCATGTGTATCTCCATAAGATTTGGTAAACTTTTAGTACAGATTACAACTTTTTTTGTACACCAAAAATCTAATTCCTTAATGAAACATTTTTCCTAAATATTTGTTCGTGAAAATATCAAGTCTGTTTCATTACTAGTCTGAGCACAAAAAGATTTCATGTTATGAATAAAAAAAACTGTTCTTCACTCCCAAAATATCAAATATTATTTGCATTATCTCTAAAACTTCCTAAATACATTTCAAATGTTAGTTTTCAGTAAGAATATAACTTATGCTGTTTTCTACACTCCAACCATGTGAGTTTGTCACTTGACCAACCTTGTAACCATCATAAAAAATTAGGAAATATAAATTATGATTTTTTTGTGTGATAAAATACTACATATTTTACTGTTTGATTCAGTACATAAGCCATATATCAACAAAATAAAAAGATATGAGGTTCTTATTTTATATTCTAGTTTGTCAAAACTAGTAATTCGAGTTTCTAATTTGTATAAAACTATGGACTTAGTATTTTGATATCAAAAACATAATTTCAAACAGTGCTGCATTGTGGCTCACTAAAATCTATATTTGCATGTGTTATTTTAATATCTACTTTTAAATTAAGAAATTAACTCACATATAAAGTTTGAATTATCATACAAAATTGACTTCAAATCTAATTGACACAAGTTCATAAAATAGTAGTTCAACACAATTTTAATGCAAGTCAACAAATGAGATGACATGGCCTTTTACTCATGACCCATCACAAAAGGGTTAAGTAATGCTTTGTAGATACCTTATTAACTTAAGAGTACAAGTATATAAAACTAACTATTCTTATAGCATCATGAGGAACAAGGTGAATGAGAGGAAATACAACTGAGATTTTTAAGTCTGTCAGAGGCTTGGAATCCATAAATTCAGATAAGTTTTAATAAAACATTCTGTAAACAGCAACACTATAAAACAGGAGTTTAAAATGTGAAAAACTCAGACCACTTCAGACATTGTTACTTTTTTAATAGGGTGATTCACCTTTGGACTGATGTCTTTAGACATGGTAGAAGCTGCATTGCTCAAGATTAAAAGATTGGATTATATTTTAGTGATCACGGTCGGGTACAGAAAAAAAGGAGTTTCAAGTAATATTACAGTAGGAAATGGGATAGAGAAAGAAAATAAAAATTTCATCACAAAATCTTACTTTTACCATTCAAACATCTTTTAATAATTGAATTTTTGTTTCTTTTAATAAAGCCATTCATAACTTTTAAAGATTCTTGTTAGAAAAATAAATATCTCAGAGCATAGATTGGTGACAATGTCAAAAGCTATATAGTATTTTATTACTAATTTGTTTGGGATTTTTCAAAATAAATTACTAAATACTAAACAAGTAGCATGCACATACCAAAGTATAATAAAAAAAACAACAGAATACAAACTGTACTTTTAGTGTAATATTTTTTAGTGAAACAGGCATGTTTGAAGCCCACATATGTAAAAGAAAATTCATCAAAATACACTTGAGAAATACAGCACCACAAGAGTAAGGCATATACTAGATGTAATGCCACAGAGTCCCAGAAAGTGTTCTCTTTTGAGAGTGAATAAAAGCAAAATTGAGAGTAGCAAATTTTTATTTCTTTAGTTCCAGTGTCATTGCCAGTATTGTAGCCTACACAGTGCATAATCTTCTCATGATTCATGGCATGTACACATTTCACTGATGTCACAACAGTATAAATTGCAACATCTTTTGTGTGAGGTCATTTTAGTGTATAGTGACTGACTGAGATAACAGTCAGTTATACAATTATGTATACAATTATACATAATACTGTATAATTATGCAATTGATTAAAATAGGTAACCTCTCAAAATAGCCTTTGGCCCCCTTTTGGGAAAATAACACAGTTTTCAGTGCTAATGTAATGAATATATAAATTACATTATACAATGACCTCTAATCTTAAACAATGAAGTAAAATGTCTCGATTACTTTATTTTTGTATGTGCTTTATAGTTAATAAAGTTTATCCAGGATATTGATAGAATAAAGGCCTCTGGTTTCACTTGACAATATTCAAAGGACAAAAGGTTAAGATATGGAAATTACAGGACATACCCAGTTATGACAGTTTATTTTTCTAATAGGTGATCAGCTTACTGAATGAACTACCATGGAAGGTAGTGAAAAATAAAGTGTAGGTTTATGTCTACACCTTTCTTTAAGAGTGGGTATACATATATAACTTTAAGGATCAAGATGTCATTGGTTGCCCATGTGCTATCTTAAGAAATCATTTCTTGCAATAACATTACACTGTACAGAAAAATGATATCAGGACCTCATGTGTTGATCAAGAAAGACTCACAAAAAGCATTTAATCTTCAGAATGGAATGCCTTCAGATGCAGTTAACATAAGGAAATTTAAAGGAAGACTTGATACATTCTTGAATAATAAAGGCTGTCTCCAAGTATTTTATTTTTATTCTAAGGCTTAGTTTAGGGGATGGGATGACATAGATAGACCAACATGTTACTTGTTGTCCTTATATTACCTGTGTAAGTTTAGATTAATCAGAAGAATTTACATCTTAGGGTAAAATAATAGTACATTTGATAGTTTTAAATATATGTTCAACTACTGATAAAACTTTCCTGCAGTTCTTTATAAAGTAACTTTATATTTTTTAAAATGCAAAAACATCAAGACAAGACCATACAAAAGCTGTAAAATTTGTTTCTCTTGGAATTACAAATCTTGTAATTAATAATCATGTAAATTAGTGTATTATATTTCTGCAGTATAATGCATTTTTCAGATTCATAACAATGGTTAAAGGATAAAATATTTTAAATATAACTTTTCAAAGCCAGAAAAAAAACCGAGACATTTTATTATAAATTTTGAAAACAATTACAACTTAGTTACAATGCATACATTAAATTCAATCATATTACTTCAACCTGAGACAAGAATTCCAAGCTCAATGAGAACAAAAAGTTGAATAATCAGGGATGTCGGGCACCTGACGATGACCAAAGAAGGTCAAAACGTTGTATGCTCCTCTTCGTAAAATATTTTCTCAACCCAAATGAATTGTTTTTGCATATATAAAAAGTTGAATACATATTTACATTAAGGAAACAAGTTTCTAAACATCCAAATAAAATTGGTAAAAATGGCATAACAAGTCTTCCCTCCAAATACATTTGTCTTCTGTAAAAATTAAAATTATTGAAATCAGGATGTTGACTTTGCCTGATTTCTTGCAGTTTGAGAATTACTATGTATAATATTAATACTGCTAATACACTCATATTGTGTGAATAATGACACTACTAATGAGTCAGATTGGGCTTCAACTTTTAATACTCTTTAAATATATTACAAATAAAACTGATCTTTGCATTATCACTAGTTAAACAGATAAAATTTTTAGCACTGCAGTAGCCCATAAACAATACTGTTCATATTAGTAACTCATTAGTACTAATACTATATAACCGTTGACCTAAATTAGCTTTGCTGTAGGCTAAGAGTGGCAGCAAATACTGAGATACTGATCAACACAGTTTAGAAATCAAAGTAAAGGTTAGACACAGGAGTATTATATCATTACTTATTATTAAAATTATAATTTAGAAATACTAAAAGCATTCATGGTGGCTTACCGCTTTGAGGGCAGCAAGACGGTCCTTCGGCATTGTAATATAAATAAAGATGTTACACTGAAACAAACAGTCATTTAAAGTTCATAGCACTTTTCCATTAAAACTGGAAATGTGAGGGAAAACACTAATTTTACGAATAAAGTCAGACTACACATTTTAAGGCGGTGGTTGCGCGAACAATCGATTTTCTGTCAAGATTTCGTGAAGATACTACATAAAATGACATATAGATGGCATTTTGTTGAGTTATTTTACCAAAATAACAAAATAAATGTAAAAGTTATTATAAAAGTTTGGCCAGTTTAATGCTTTATTACATATTATACTAGTTTTGTATTAAATAGTTTAAAAAATAATAATTGATTTTGAAAATGTTTTTCAATTTTACGGTATATTTTGAATAACAAAGTTTCCTTGTTGGAAATTTGTTATAACTTCCACTTTATTCTGTACATACATTTGCAAAAATTCCAAGAAGTGAGAGCCGTATTAACGTATTACATTTCCTTGTTTTTCTATATTAAAAATTAGTAAAGATTGGCAATGAATGGTTTTGACTAATTGCCGTTTCTTTAATCTATCACCCCTAATTTAAGGACGGGTAGCGCAGGTAGTCCTTGTGTAGCCTTGCATGAAACTATACAAAAAAAAAAAAAACGGTGAACAATTACTTAAGATAAAAACTGCCTGTTACCAGCGCTTCCCTTTCAAAGTGTTTTGTCAATCTTTTTAGCTAAACAACTGGGCTAATTATTATGTTTATAATGTACCCGCAGCTTAAATTTAAAGTATATTCCGTCTGCGTCACAGCCCTAATTACACGTAATTTGACCCACAACCCGACATGTTAACAATTAGGCCACTTTTAGCCCAACTGTTTGTTTGATGTTAACAAAGTTACACATTCGGTTATCTCTGCTCTGCCCACCAGTGGTATCGAAACCCAGTTTCTTGCATTGCAAGTTAACCCCTAATGCATTTTGTTTTTAACGGAACAAAGCGTAGCGTATCAAAGTACATAAGGTGAGCCAAAGAAAGAAAGAAACAAAAGAAACTCCGACAATACAACAATAGAAGTAAATTAAAACGACACAAAAACTTCCTGCAACTTAATTTGAATTTTATATCATATTCTGAATTCTAGAAGCTTCTATTTCCTAATTTCACAGCATACTGCCAAAACAAAAAGGTTGAAATTTTCTGCATAGCGTTTAATTAATGTTATATGGTTTAATTTAATCAGATTGTAGTAACTTGAAAATATTGCATGTAGGCAACGAACTTCGTTATTAATGTACTGGATGTATATAAATAGCAGTTGTTTTTATAAACAAGTAACATCAATGAACGAGTTACAAGTTTTAAAATCATTCATGTAAAATTACAACTTTGTGCATTCGCCATCAGCTTCAAATTCTTTGCCATCACAATTAATAAATCGTATGGTCACACATTTAACCATGTATGAATATTTCTTCCAGAAACAGGTTTTTGCATTGTTTAACCTACAATGCTTTATCAAGAAATGGATTTGAAAATAACATAAAACACATACAAGTCAAAATTCTAATCCAGGAATACTTGCTGGTGATGACAAAATAAACACAAAAATTATCGTTTTTGTGCAATACTAGTAAAATAATAACTTTCTTTACATATATTACTACTGGCGTTTGTTATTGACCACATAGATACACAAACAGTTACTGGTGCTCTGCCCACTATGGATATCAACACTGTTTTCAGCTGTACAAGTCTGCAGACAAAATGCTTTGATATTGGGTGCATATTATTACTATAATTAATTTTTAAAAAAGGTGTTCATAAAACATTTCTTTAATTTTCCATAGGAAATTTAATCAACATTTACAGTCATAATGGTGAGTATTCAGCTTGTAATATTCTACAGGCAGATATTGTTGTTGTTGTTTTGAATTAAGCACAAAGCTACACAATGGGCTATCTGTGCTCTGCCCACCACGGGTATCGAAACCCGGATTTTAGCATGTAAGTCTGCAGACATACCGCTGAGCCACTGGGGGGCTACAGGCAGATACATCACCTATGGTTTACTACTCACTGGAGCACTTTTTATTGTGTGTGTGATTTTACATAATGTGACTGATATGTACCTTATTAATTATGTTATTGTAGCATAAACATGAGAACAGCATTTTAACTGGTAAAAAAATTGGATTTTTCAGAAACAGAAATAAAACATTTATTTTTAAGTTTTATTTGTGTAATCATGCAAAACTTGACTAATTTTGTTTACATATGTGTAATTGCAGGTATAACCAACAAAACCAACACCATCATTTTCTTAATATGATATTTTCATGTGTTGCTAGAACACTACTTTTTTGACCCTATAATTTTTGACCCTGAAACAACTTTAAACATTCTGCTACATTACTTATTGATCAGTAAATCAATGTGAGAAATCTTCTGAAAAACATTTTTTCTTATAATCAATTTTTCACAATGAATCTTAATGGTTTGGAAATTTCTCTCTAGTTACCTCCTAGTAAATTCTTTTATTGTCCTTTTTTTTTTCCACATTAAGTTATGAACAAGTTTCTGTGGTGAACTAATTAATTTCTCTCAAAAGTAATTGGGAAGGTTTTGCAGGATAACTTGAGGTTTGAAAGAAAATGTTTTGCAGTAGTAAATAAGAATTCTTGGACTTTTGACAGAATTTAACAAAGAAACGAAACTGGATGTAAAGAATATCACATAAAGCAATCTTTTAAACACAATATGAAATAACAGTAGATTACTTTTACCATTTTCATGAAAGAACTGCAACTCAACAGTGGTTTTATTTCTTCAATGTATCCTATTAATATTTTATAAATTTCATTATTCTTCTGATAAACAAATAATCACGTTTTTTTAACTTATGCATTAGTTATTATAATTTTTTGTACAGATTTCTCATGAAACAAGATATGACTGGTGTTAAGAATAAAATTCATTAATTATTAAAAATTAAAATACGAAGTTACTCCAAGTTTTGATGGCATTAACTACAAGACAGAATTTGGCTTTTGAGAATTTTCATGTGCATTTTTTTTTGAGACAATGGAAAAGAACATCAAACACCAAACTAATTCTTATGTAACTTTTATAACATGGGATCTACACACCCTTACATAGAAAAACTGTGCTCGTTTCATGTGAGAAAACAAAAAAAAAAATGGGTAAATAATTTTGACATTTGAGAGAATTGTGTATTAGTAAAATTAATTTTTGTCAAGAAATTAATCTGCACATTACCACATTCACTTCAGTTAGGATGTATATTTCTAGTGCTCTCATCCACTCACACTGCAACTGGGACAAATGTTTCCCATTGCTCATGCTATTTATGCCTAAGCCTTCCTATGGTGGGTCCAGGTTCATTATCTTGACTATCATAACAAGATGGAGAGCTAACATTCTCCTGCCTCATTGCCTCTTTATCACAATATATTTGACCACAATTTGACTTATTTTCACTATCTTCTAACTTTATCCAAGTCAAGCATATCAAGTGTACTAACATAATTAGGGTTACAACTCATTTGGAGTTGTCATGTGGAGCAGTTCTGAATGACAATGGAAAATGTGTGTCCCATTTACAATGTGAGAACTGAAAAATATATCATATCTTTATGTATAAAATGCACTTATTTAAAAAAAAAAGGGGGGGGTCTCACAATCCCCATGCATCTTATACACCAAAAGGTAAAAACTTTATACCTCTCTTGACATACTGTACCTTTTACAGCAAGGACTAGAAACTAGCAAGATCAAACTTTACACTTCCCTGGTCTTGTTTTCTTTCTCTCATAGGCTAAAGAAAATGGGTTATTATAGGAAACGACGGTAGAACAGTATTCCATAAGGGGGACCTTTCTTTAACTTAAATTAAACATTGTACTAACAATACTAGAGTTGTATCCATAAAGAACACAATAAAAAAAAGTATGAAACTTTTTTCTTCCTTATAGTGTGGAAACTGTAATAAAGGTATTTAAAAAATGTGATGTGAGCTAAAAAGATGATATTGTTTGAAGACAAGTGATAGTAAACGTTCAAAACTTATTTTCAGTGAATTCAGTGATGAAAAAGAAGATTTTGAAAGTTTTCATAATGAATGAACAATGTTTTGATGTAAATGTATGAAACAACCATATTTTATTTTATTATGGACACTACTTCTGAAGTATTCTAAAGAATAATAAAAGATTATGCTGATGTTGAACAAATAAATAAATGATAACTGTGAAAAATATTTTTTCCCCTGAAGATAACCTTGAAAATAGGGATACATCTTATATAACAAAAAATATGGTACATCCCAGCAGCAGTGAAATGGGTATAGAAATGTGAACCTAAAAAACGTTTTCTACTGAAATTCATCAAAAAATTAATTGACACCCGTTTCAGATCTGACATTTGTATCCATTATATTAAGAACAAAGATGCATTTTTGTCCAAAATATACAGAACTGTTTCGAGTATCCATATTAGCTGTACTTTTAATATAGTTTATACATACAATCTGAATTCTCTCTTATACATGACTATCCTTGGTAAAACACAGTATACAATATGTATTTTCTTCACTTATCACAAAAAGTTGTTAAAAATAATCACCAATAAATGGTTTACTAGCTTCAAATTATATTTCTGCACGAATATAAAATGTTTGTTAAAGTAGTTAACCTAAGGTTCACTTTAACTCCAAAATCTATCTCAGATAATTTTTCAAATTAATTGAAAAATAATTTAAGCCATTGTAGGTTTTCTTATATGGTTTATTATATATATTTTTTATGAAATGCAATTGATGCAGCTAAATGGCAAATAAGACAAATCACCTTGTATGCTTTTAATTTTTACAAAAATTTAATAATCCATTGAAAACACAGAACTCATAACATGACAGATTAATTTAAATTTAACGTTAAGAATTAAACATATTTTCCAAACCAATAGTTATCATAATTACTTATCCAGTTTTGACAACCTTGCATCTTGTTTTTAACAACATATTCAAAACTAAATGGATTTGCATTATCTCTCTGAATTCTTTGTTCTTCTTCCAGTAGTTCATCAAGTATTTTCTGGCTGACAGGCATAGCATCAAAAGGAAGCTTGTTCACAATCTGCAGAATTAATTTAAAACAGAAACCCATGTGATGAAGATAAAAACAGTAAAGTTAAAACTTAAAAAATTCTGCATTGTACAGCTAAGTAAAACATTTATAGAAACTTCTTAAGATAATTAGAATTATTTATTACTATGTACAGCTTATACATTATGAATGCTTACTGCAAGTGAAACATTTTAAAATATTATGTGTAAAATTATATTACATATTAACTAATTAATGGGTATTTTATTAGGTTATTGATTTATGTTGTTTCAACTTAAAACCTATGCTGGAGCTCAAATACCATTATACCACAAAATGACTTATCTGGACATGATTTCAGCCAGTTTAATATAATCTATGTTTTGTTGTTTTGTTTTTTTTATTGTTATGAAAATGTGAAAAAAAATCATTTTTATATTATATTCACATAAAAAAACAAGCCCTGATTGTAAGGTAATAATAAAAACTTTGAGCATTAAATTTCAAAACCCATTTTCAATGTTATTTATCTTTTATAAAAACAACATTTAAAAAGCAATGAAAACTTTGTCTTTAAGTCCATAATAGATTTTAATGTCAGTACACAATAACTTAAGACTTTAATAATAGATTTTAACACAAGTAATTTAAGTTCATAAGAGATCTCTAACATACTATTTACTATTATAGAAACAACTTCTGGTGAATTTATTATTTATGACATATTTCTTTTTTTTGTAATGTTGCCTACTTTTAATCATTTCCTTGCCAATTTACATATATGCCTCAACACTTGTCCTTGTCCATGCTATAGTAATAAAAATATCTGTTTATATGGATAATTTTGTTGGAAACTTGAAAAATTTACCTCTTTCAAAACTGGTTCAATTTCTTCAAACTCTATATGTCCACCAATTTCTACTACCACACGACCAGCTTTGACAGGTGTGACATAGTGATCTATAGCTCCCTTCCCTCCTCCCATTCTTTTTCCCTGTCCCTAAAAATGTACGTTAGTGAAAAAATAAAATGTATAAAGAGACATTTATAGTGTTTTGTAAAATGTTTCAACAGTAACTACCTGAATAAACTCTGCAACACTTACACCAAATTATTTTACTCCTTAGAAGTGGAGTCTCAATAACTGTAAGAGTATTTTCAGGTAAAATTGATTTCTGCATAACTGTCAGAATTAAATAAGTGTGCTTAATAACAGTAGGGTTGATTAGCAAATGTGGAGGAAATTTGAAGCTGAAAAAGTGACTGAGATTTAATGTTGGGTGAAAAATAAAAAACTGGAGAAGTTTAAGAAAATTAATATAATCTACATATAAATAATAATATAAAAAAAGATGTGCAAAGTGCATAGTGGTGCAAATGAGAGGAAACTTGTTCATGTAGAAATACTGAGTGGATCCTCAGTTTCCTTCTCTCAAGATCAACACCTAGTGAGCTATTCATGAAAGACAGATAGAAATATCAAATGCTTCAGGTTTTGTATTACAATATCCTCTTAAACAGTATAGAAACAATCTGCTAGAGATAACATAACTTCAACAGTTTTCTCTACCACATGTTTATGTTAAAACTGCACAGAAATTAAACAAATTAAACAATTTGAATATTTCTGTGTTACTAAGAGCAGGTAGAAAGCATATGATGTTTCCTGCATATCACATAAACACAGAATTTATAAAATTTCATTAATTTTTACCTTGATAAGCCTAAATTGGTATTTAATTTCTATTTCCAGGATTTTCCTTTAAAAAAACCCAACATAAAATCTATTTTTCATTCATTTTTGTCGTACATTTTTTGTTTGTATTCTCAGGTTTTTGAACTATGAATTTAAATCCAACTAGTCAATAGAAAAAAAATATATGATAAAAGATTTAAAATGCAATTTTGCCAGACAAACCAGCCTTAAATAATAGATCTGATGAAAAAATTAAAAATGTTTATTTAAGTTCTGTTTTTCACTCCCAAACTACATTTATAATTGGGTTTTTTTAGTAACATATTCCTGCAATCCTTCATGTTTATTTTTTTAAAATTTCACTTTTTCCTTACCTTGAAAGACAAGTAAAGTAACTGTGCAATGTAAACTATATAGTAATTAACTGTATCTTTAAATACTTACCTTAAGAATGCAAGGATGTTACTTGTCAAATAAAAATAGCTCAGAACTCACTATGGCTTAAGAAGAGAAAGATGGACCTGATCAATAAATAATCTATTAATTGTCATTTCATTATTTTTTTTTAATTTTACTTTTTCCTTACCTTGAAAGACAAGTAAAGCAACTGTGCAATGTAAACTATATAGTAATTAACTGTATCTTTAAATACTTACCTTAAGAATGCAAGGATGTTACTTGTCAAATAAAAATAGCTCAGAACTCACTATGGCTTAAGAAGAGAGAGAGAGATGGACCTGATTAATAAATAATCTATAAATTGTAATTTCGGCTTCTGAATATCAAATATAGGTCTGAAACCAATGACAACTCATTTTACTGGAATAATTTCAGGTCTAGCAACAGACAGTGACCATTTCACATATATTACCTGAAACTGGATATAAGAAGTTAAACTTTGTCAAATTATGGGCACAAACTTACAAATACATACTGAATTTTTTTTTCACCAATCCATCTAAATCACAAATCATAAGGGTATGATGAAAGCTAACCATTCTGTCCAGGTCAACATTTTCTAAGTATTAATTAATAACATTCCACCTAACTAAATTTTTAAGCCTCTTACTATGCAAGGGTGATTTATCATTATTTCTCAAAACTAGGAATATTACCATCACTTCCTCAACCAAATACAAGTGCTCATTTATGTCATACTCTTTCACAGATATGCTAGATATCATAGAAATCCTGCAACTTTTTATTTTGATACCTGCCACACAAGCCAGCCCACCATCTTGACATGGATTTAAAAAAAAATCATTCCAAAAAGGTTGGTATTAGTTGAATTACACCTTAAGCTAGGTACTGAAAGATGCTGGGTTGGCTCATGTTGCAGGTATTAAGTAAACCCTGACCAGTAATCAACAAATATTTGTGGTAAATGTTTTATTTTATACAGTTGAAAAACATAAATACGATGACTGTACTTAACTCTGTGAAGGAGTGTGTTTGGGCATTTTGTGTAGAAAACAAACAAATATGAAAAAATGATTATACAAGTCATACGTGGAAATTTATTAAACAAGTGATGCTCCATCACAGATTTTATGAAAGAATAACAAAAGAAGTTATCTTTTAAACAATGGTGGAATGCACAACTGCAGCTAGCTTAAGATATTTCTTATTTCTGTTAGCTGGCATGATCAAGATGACAGCAAAAAACATATTTAAGATCTACAATTTGTAATTTTTTTGCAGTTTAAGTAGTACATTAATAGCTGATATGGCACTTTGTCAAAAGTGATTTTAATGTTACTTTGACATATGGATTTACTATTTTAATAAGCATTTCTGAACAAAATTTGATAAATAAGAGATAACAAGGAGCGAGATATGAAAGTGTCTTTTTTAACCTTTTATTTGTCATCTTTAGATTTTAACAAAATTATTCCTCTGACTGACCAACCCAACCTCTTATATAAATTGAGGGTAATACTTTCAAAGCAAAAATCATGGTGAAAAAAAACAACAAAAACTTGTACTTAAAGTTGTTGAATGTTAATACTTTATGTTTGATTAAAAATTGTAGTGAACAAGGAGCGAGATATGAAAGTGTCTTTTTTAACCTTTTATTTGTCATCTTTAGATTTTAACAAAATTATTCCTCTGACTGACCAACCCAACCTCTTATATAAATTGAGGGTAATACTTTCAAAGCAAAAATCATGGTGAAAAAAAACAACAAAAACTTGTACTTAAAGTTGTTGAATGTTAATACTTTATGTTTGATTAAAAATTGTAGTGAACAAGGAGCGAGATATGAAAGTGTCTTTTTTAACCTTTTATTTGTCATCTTTAGATTTTAACAAAATTATTCCTCTGACTGACCAACCAAACCTCTTATATAAATTGAGGGTAATACTTTCAAAGCAAAAATCATGGTGAAAAAAACAAAACAAAAACTTGTACTTAAAGTTGTTGAATGTTAATACTTTATGTTTGATTAAAAATTGTAGTGAACAAGGAGCGAGATATGAAAGTGTCTTTTTTAACCTTTTATTTGTCATCTTTAGATTTTAACAAAATTATTCCTCTGACTGACCAACCAAACCTCTTATATAAATTGAGGGTAATACTTTCAAAGCAAAAATCATGGTGAAAAAAACAAAACAAAAACTTGTACTTAAAGTTGTTGAATGTTAATACTTTATGTTTGATTAAAAATTGTAGTGAACAAGGAGCGAGATATGAAAGTGTCTTTTTTAACCTTTTATTTGTCATCTTTAGATTTTAACAAAATTATTCCTCTGACTGACCAACCAAACCTCTTATATAAATTGAGGGTAATACTTTCAAAGCAAAAATCATGGTGAAAAAAAACAACAACAACTTGTACTAAAAGTTGTTGAATGTTAATACTTTATGTTTGATTAAAAATTGTAGTGAACAATTTTTTCTATATTATTTATTGAAACTTAAGATGTCAACTTGAATATTCACAGGCAAAATATTTAAGAAAATACAATAAAATATTAAAGTCCATTTACTTTTCTTGTTATTGGTTTCCATGGTGAATCAATGCGCCAAACAGCAAATGTTCGCTTTGAATCCATTTTCCTGTTGATTGTAAGTCTCATTGACTCAATATGATTCCACCGCAAGTTGCCTCCTGACAAAGCCTGGTAAATAAAATCACAAATTTTAGAAACATAACTTTTAACATGTTTTAATAAACATAAATAGCAATGTACTTACAAGTTCTTTTTCAGTATACCAAACCAAACAAAACCATTTTGAAGTTGTCTCACCTGTTTCTAGATTGCTTTAAAACAGAAACCTTTCAGTGGCTTTAAAAACTGACTAAATGTTTATATTACAAGCATATCATGTTTCACACTACAAATACATGACTGTTATTTCCTGCATAACATAGGAGGTCTTCTGATAAATTTAACAACTTTATAGAAATTTTTTTACAATATCTTATTAACTTACTGTTTTGCAAATACTATATTCCTGGCCAAATCACTATTAAGTTATATTTGTTTCGAAATTTTAATATGATAATGTAAATTTAGCAAACTTTTATTTAGCGAAATATTTTGCTAAATACCATATTTAGACCTGTGAGAATTTTATAACAAAGCACAATACTTGACTTATGTGACTGAATAAAGACAAATCTCAAATTGTAATATGAGACAATATAGTGTAATACATATATATGCATGTCACTTTCTAGATACACTAGATAATACCACCTAAGTAACATGCAATTACAGTAATTACCTCAAATTATATTTTAAATAACTTGAAAACTGCAGATTTTTAACAATTTGATAAACATACTATATGTATGTAAAGTAGGTCTCTAAATTGCCTTGTAGTTTTGGTAATGGTTTCTGTTCTTTCTACCAGGAAAATCTACATATGTTGTAAAAGAGTTACATAACTCTTGTGAAGTGTCATTAAAGAAATAAAACTAGTATGTTAAATATAGTGGTATACAGTTTGAATTACTGTAATTAATCAGGGTGCAGGAATATCTACATTGTTGGTGTAGGATAGCTTCATACAGGTTAAGCTATCTTGCAAAGTTGATCACATAAATTAATTAATCCACAAGTTATCTAGTCTGGCACTTTATAGCTGTCAAACTTATTCTAGCTATTTTCTTAAATGTACAATGCAAACAAATGTTTAAAGTTGGGAAATGGGAACATAAACATACCTGCTATTTCTTTGTTGAATAATATTACAATATCTTCTTTGGGTCTTGTGCATAAATTCATATTTTTACCCTTTCATTTATTGTTTAATTTTAATGTTTTATTTTCATTTTATGTTCTTTAATTACTTATGTCACAGGCACCAACAGTTGCCTGTAAGCAATAAAATTAACACTGGCAGAGACAATTTAGCCTCTACCAAAATATTATTTGTATTCACTAACCTTATGAATGCCAGGTGTTCAAAACAAAGAACAGAGCAAATTAAAAAAAATTTAAGCTTTTAATGTATTAATTTTAAAAGACAAATAATACATAATTAACTAATATGTCCAAGTAAAACCTAAATGCAATTTAAATGTCTGTCAAACTAATGTTTATAGACTGATAAAAAACAGCCAAGCCCAAGAACACTGATTTTAGTAATGGGCTTTAATGTGCTTGACTTCTTTTATAAATCATATATATCGCCTAACTTTCCTGACTTTCTTAAAACAAATGGAATCAAATCTACTCTTTTTATTGTTATAAGCATACAATTTAAAAATATCACTTTGCAACATAGCATTTACTTTGCAAATGGGTGTGACTTATCTTGAACGAAAGATTTTTTCCAATGGTTTCCTCTGGGACAAGTTCATGAAATGTATTTTAATTACTGATTAAGAACCTATATACAGTGTACTTTGAACATCTAAATTACACAAACAGTTACTTCTATACCAGCTTTTAAAGTTAAAATTTGTAACAGTCAGGATGTCATGTGACAACAAAGCTGCAGTTTTAATTATTGTTTTAGAGGTTTATTTTGAAATAAATGAATAAAAATATAAATAATATAAAACTTTGAATAATAATTCAATTAAAATACATTTATAGTAAAGTGGTTTAATTACATTTCTAAATATAATGTAGTAATATTCACACAAATGTAAACAGAGGAAACTCTAAAATGGAGTTGTTCAGATAGGGTTAAGAGGAGAATTAGTGATTTCATGAAAAGTAAAGAATTGCTTCATTATTCTTGCTTTTTCTTCCCAAAGGTGAATGTGCAAGAAGAACCTTGAAGAATTAAATAGTCCCGTTTGTCCAAAATTTTTACTATAACTTTTATTATAAAATTTCTCTAAGAATTCTGTATACTTTGTAAAAGAAGGGTAAAATATAACTATTACAAATTAATCATTAAAGAATATCAATTCTTTTTTTTAAACCATTTATAAATTTTCTTAGATTAAGGTTTTAGTCTTTAACATACTTAATTAACTTTTAATACCTTATTAATCACAAACATCTTCATTTTTATTTAATATATTAAATTGTTTTTAAAGGTTTCCCTGAACAGTTAGGTTTCTTTTCTTTCTTTTTTTTTTGTCCCACCATAAATGTGGTTTTATATGTAAAAATCTGTATGTTCTGTGATACTTAGCAACTCATGAACATACTTACAATGATACCATATTGTTTATATATCAACTGATTATGAACAAGTTCTGGCCCTCGAATATCAATAAGCCTTTTGGTCATTTTTGGAGGTTTAATATTACTTGGTATAATTGGAATTCTGTCTAATTGAGGAAGTTTCCTTTTCTCTGGCAGTTCAATATCTGTCATAAACAAAAAGAAAAATTACAAATATATTTTTAAAAATATTATTAAAATACTATCTTATTAAACATTTTAGTGCTGCTAATGTTTGAGATCTGGCTGCATCATTTTGTCACACCTATTGTATAGTTTTTAAATTGCAATGCAGTAACAAACTATGTGATAATAGTTTAAAACTTCAGAATTAGTTTTTCCATTATGTAATTTATATAAATAAAATATTTTATGCTTATAAATAATATGTACAAATTTATAAATAAAGAAACACAGTTTCACTGTGTTTACAATAAAAATAACTTTTTCCCATGTTAGAACTATAAGCAAGACAAATTATTTTTTGATTGTTTATCAGGCTTCATCTAATACATAAAATAATATTTACACTTATTTTATGTTAATTAAGATAGTTTTTACAAATGTTTTGGTGATTTTATTTGCTAACTAAAGCAATTATTTAGACCAAAATGAAAAAAAAAAAAAATCTAGCACAGTGGCCTTGTTGACAAAACAAAACTTGGTAGTGTCAAGTGCAAAATGATTTAACTAACTGTGCTTTATTCCCCCCTCCCCAAATTTCCTATCAAACTAAAGTATAGTCACTCAATTGAAGTATGAAATAAAGAAGCAAGCTTTTGTAAATTAAAAAAAAATCAGGAATGTTATTGTAGTGCCTTTTCTTCTAGCAACATACCACCCTGCTAATATTTTACTACATTGCTCCAATATCTAAACAAATTACCATTGAACTGAAAACATTACTGCTTTTAAAATTCAACCACAAAATAGAGATAGAGAGAAAATGAACTTTCTGGAAGTGTTTAAATCAGTACTTATGACTTCTTGAAGTTGAGATACAGACAATTACATCACATCACAACAAATGAAGTTCAGAAACAGCGACTGACTAAAATTACAAGAATAAATTAGTGCTATTTTGTTCAAAACTATCATGACTTTTCTCATAAGGGTTACAGGAGCCATATGATGATGAGAAAAAATTCAGGCAGATTTCCAACACTAATGGTTTTGTTGGGAGCTTGCTGAAGTAAATCTAAAATTGAAATAAAGAAAAAAAAAATGTACAAATTAAATGCTTTTTTCAATGATTTTCTAGAATTTTCCAATGAAAATACTTAACCAAATTGCAGAATATCTAACACAAATTTACTAAATAGTGTCTAATTTTGGCTCAAAAATTAATATAATCCAAATTCATTCTTCTATCATTTTCATAGTTTGAAAAGTTTCCAAAATTTTGTTGCAAGACCAGGTTTTGAAAAAACTTTAAAATGTGTCCTTTTACATTAGAATTTGTTTTTGTTGTTGTTGCTGTTGATAAGAAAATTCCATTTTATATACCTAGTGAGTTCCAGTAATATTTCATAAAGGACATAACAAAAACTAACAATGGTTTACCAGAGACCTAGAACCTGAATTTTGTGAATGTCAAGCTTGGCAACAAAGTTTTTAAAAAATATTTGTAATTGAGATATGATTAATATAAGAAGTTTTTAATAAACAACAAGTTCTTTTATTCTTTTGGTCTTGTCTGAATGCAATAAACATAACAATAAAACAAAAAAATAATTAATGGAATACTTTGCCATCACCCACCATACTCTCAATACTTGACTAAACTTACCTCATGACTTATCAGAGAAAAAGTTCAACTTTCAAACATATACAAAACAAAAACCATTTTCGGGAATGAAAATAACATCTAAAGAATCTACAAATAAAATTACTACACCTATTATTTGTTCATCCCTCCAGAAGCTCAAAACAGTCATTTTCTGACAACACTAAAAATTAATGTTAATACCACTTTTATTTACTCCACACTAGTGTAAATAGTTTAATACCTGTTTTAATCAATGATGTTTAAACAATGACTGTAGCTATTTCAATAGCTTTGCTTCTTTAATAACTGTTCAGACATTAACTGTGACATTAAAAAAGGGTTAGAATGAAAGGCTGCAGTAATAAAACCACTAAAGGAGAAGGAAAAAATCAAGATAAACAAAATATGGATCATTTTATTTTTAAGGAATGATAGTTATTAGTAAATATAAATTATTCTTTGGAATAGGCAAATAAATTCTATAAAAATTGACAAGTATATAGGTTACAGGCAAAGATCCTCAGAACTACATTGAAATAAAACATTGAACTTCCAAACAAGAATTGTCTTTGAAACTTACACTAAATAAATATAATAACTTGTCAACTATCAAATACTTTTGATTTACAAATCAGTGAAATAAAGTTAGAAATATTATTTGTACATAGATTTTGAAATGTGATATGTAGATATACACTCAACATTTGAAAGGTTGTTTGCATTTAAGATTAGGTTAATACTGCATTTCCCAAAGTGTAAAGCACACAGCCCAGGATTGGGAAAGTATGAGCAATTAGAGTCAATAATGCAAAGTTATTTTTCTATACTGAAAATACATTTTTGAAAGATATTTACTTCTGCTCACATAATAACTTTTTCATTCAGTATTTCTCTATAAAGACTGTTTTTTTCATGCCACAAGCCTTGAAACTCCCACCTACTCTATGATTAATGTGGTTCACTTTGTCTACACACAATTCATTGTACAGCAACCCTCCACCAATAAGAGTGCAATACACCCTCCTAACACACATGATTTAGTCTATTTGTTTCTACATAACCATCACTTTGAAATCCAGCAGAAATTAAACACCAGTTTTAAATGGAAAGGAGGGGTGGAAAGTGAGACAGTAGACAAGTACCCATTAGAAATATATTTTCAGTGCAGGAAAATATCAACTTCTGATATGGTACTACAATAGCTAGAATCCAACATTCCATAATGACGAGAAAACCCACTTTTAGAGAAAATTATACATTTAAAAACGGCTGGTATGGATAGAGAAAGCACTAGTAGAGGAGCAAACATAACATACCAGTTGTATATATAAATATATATGAATATATAAGAATCCAACATTGAAAAGGTGGAAGAACTAATGAAGGGGATTTAGATGAGAACCCTTCAAAAGCATCGAAAGAACATTCATGGAGTGTGAAACCCCACAGGAAAAAGAGGAATATATATGAAAAACGCCACCTCATTTATACAAAATATACTTTTTGCTCAGTTAGGTAGTAGGTGTTACACAGACTGGTGGAAAGTTGGAGAATCACATTAAATGAATGACAATAAAACTCATTGATTTGGACCCCAGATCCAAATGAAGTTATTAGAATCATTGTCCAGGTTAAGAATGAAAGTAGGGTCCCAAGCCAGAGATTGAATGATGTAGAAACCTAAAAACAATATGTCTAATAGTGTAGAATGGCTATAAAAGACTGTATTTGGCAGGTTAACTCCAATCCAAAATTAGTCAGCACTGGATATACATAGTCTGATCCACAGTATGAAGAGTGTCCACATAGTTCACCTGAAGTCTACTGAACAGGATACATGTACATCCATAACCAACACTAGTCATACACAAATATGGCATCCAAATGACAGTAGGAAAGGGACTGTGAATGTGAAGATTCACTTCAAGTCCAACTGGACCAGTTCCACTTTGCAGTACATCCACCTCAAAAAGTGAACCTCCCTGAGACAAAGCATCAGATGGGCAATATTCATCCTGCATATCTTCATCCAATGGATGACAGGTTGACACCTATAAAAGTTGCAGAGCTAAGATGAATTGAATCAGGTTGATGCAATATCAACCTTGGAGACCCTCTGCATAGAGGTGGAGCATATGAAGCAAAAACCTGTTACAAAGATAGAATGAGGAATCACAATCAAAATGTGTGAAGATTGATGGTGATTTGCGAGGCTCTAATCCTAAACCACTCACTGGGAATTGAATTCCAGTTCATGATAGAACTACAAAGGGAAATTTCAAAGTAGTGCATCTTTTTGAATTTTTCATATATACTACAGTGGTATATAGAAAACATCATTCTTCGGTTAGACCACATGAGTGATTACATGGTTGTGCAACAAAAACCATCAGGTCCCACTGCACAAAGCTAAAGTGCACAATTGGAGAATTTACACCATCTACATCAACAGAATACCACCACACTAGTCTCTACTGAACAAAAGTGAATACATTCAAGAGGTTACCTCTATGGTCTAACATTAAAGCAGCTAAGAACTGGAAAGTGACAAGAATTCATGTATTCCACTGGAACAAATAGGAAGAGGAACATGGTTGATAATGCAGAGTAATACTGACACTAAATACTGTATAATGGGCAACCATGTAAACACTATTTTGAAAAGCAAACTGTCCCTAATTTATTTAATGGAAGGAACATCAGGGATGAGCAAAATCCCATCCTGCTTTACCCATGAAAGTATGCAAGTTAGTATGGCCTGGAATGAACACGTGGATGTAGCAAACAAGAAAAAAACAACTTGCAATCTTGTGAAACACCCCACTGTCACAGTGTGCATTAATGATCAAGGATATATATTCAGATTGATGAGATAAGCCTTCATCCAAAGACAATTTTGATGGGACTTCCCACACAACCTTTGCCATGCTACTTTACACAGAATCATCCTTTAAGGCCCAACCAATGAGTTGGAGCATCAGGAGTAGCTAGAAGTAACCCATGCAACATCATCCTCTGGACAGAATCACATGTGTCACCAGCAGAATGCCCCAAGTAACCATAATCTACAGTTAAATCAAAAAAAGGACTGAACATCAACAAACCCCAGGACCAACCACACAGAGGTGGAGTATTTGAGTCACTAGGCAATAAAAAATATACCTTGGTTCGATTTATGGAGGGCTGTGCAGTGCAAATCGTTGGAATTAGTAGATAAGTAGCATAAAACTTAACAGACAATGCTCACAACTGAGGGAAATCCCTGAGCTAAAAGGGGACAAAGGAAAAGTAAGATATAAAACAGGATACCTTACAAAGTCAAGTCAAACTGACATTTAAGAATGGCAACAGGTAAAAGGCAGCGAGTAAAAAACAGCCACCCAAAGAAGGCAGTGAGAGATGAATGTATGAGATATCCTTCACACACCAGGCTCAATAATTTATTCCAACAAACAAAGGAAAGAAGTAAATGACAGGGAAAAATGTACTAGTCTAATAAGCTGGTGAACCCGACCTGTAAAGGTGGAAGGAAAAAAGTCACATAAAAAAAATAGGTTTCAAGGAATGAAAAGGCAGGATTTGGAACCATGAAAGGAAGCTGTGTAGGCAATATAACAATGAAGAATATGGATGGGGCACAGCAGTTCATGCTGATCAGGCCAAAAATAAAAAAGAGAAATAGTAGAAAGAGAAATTGATAAATATAAAGAATATCTGTCATAAACAGCCAAAGTTTAAGGCAGGAAAATTCAATTTGGATAAAAGAACACATGTAGTATGGAACAGAGTATGTGGAATTCTGATGGCAAATATATCAGACTGACAATTCCCACAGACTACAGGGAGCCTGAATACTAATGAGATTAGAAGGTTAGCTTATTTAAAGATCAATCTCCTACTGAAAATATTTAAAAAATCCTCAGCTCAGACCCTCTAACCTAAAACCTATGAGAAGACACTCAAAGTGCAAGGAATAAAAGCTGAAGTCATGATCTGAAATTCTGAATTCATGATTGACTGTGAACAAGTCAAAAATTAAAAGAATAAATGGTAAATTTCTTGGTAAAATACTACACTAAACAAACTATAGAAAATGAATAAAATTGGTAAAGCACTATCTTCCAAAAAGAAATGAAATTACCATGTGAAGTAAACCTAATTTAATGACAAGGAATGGTTAAGTAGTATCAAACAGAGTGAGTTATATGTCAGGAGCACTGCTACTGGTGTAGCGTTGTCTCATGATGACTTGAATGCAAAGAAATAGTGAATCATGTTAATCATATAGTAGGTTAGAGTTTGAAGGATTGTAGCATGTAGAAAAAATTGCATATAGAGAACTACAGTGAATGAGAAAAGCATTTGTATAGTACCAGAATTTAGCATTTTAATATATTTTTAGAAATGAAAATAAGCAACTATTAAAACACATGTAGTATTTAAACATGTATACGTGTGTTGTATTGAATCATTTCACTGACTCTTTCACTCATTTAAAAAAGAAGGGCACAAGAAATAATACTTATTAAAAGGGGGTATGACATGAATGACAAAAGGTTGAGAAACATTAAATTAATATATGTTGTTGTTGTTGTTGTTTTTAATTAAGCACAAAACCACACAATGGGCTATCTGTGCTCTGCCCACCACGGGTATCGAAACCCGGATTTTAGCGTGCAAGTCCGCAGACATATCGCTAAGCCACTGGGGGGCAAATTAATATAATAACCACTAATAACAATTTAGCATCATAAGATAAATCATGTCAAAGAATATATAAAATAATCACTGTTTAGATATCTCTATTTTCACTTACAAATACTAATTTAATTTGTGTTGATTTAAATTCATTTACTACATCTGCATAATTCTAAAAGTATAGTCCTGTAAGAAGTATAAATAGATAAACATACAAGTAAATATTCAGTAAATGTACACTAAAAAGTTTGAAAGCTTACGTTTAAAGGATGGTGGAATTGACCACAGTTTCATACTTGCCACCTGAGTGATTAAGTGTTGACATTTGGCTACATAAAGAGAAATAGTCTAGTAACATACAGATATCTCAATGAAAAACTTTTTCACATCTATTTTTTTTTATTGTATTATGGCATTGTTGTAAAAGATCACAATTTTTTTATGGAAACTGTGAAAATACTTGTAAAAATGTAGATTTGTATTGTAAAACTAACATGTACATTTTTGTTCCAAATACTGGTAAAATTTAATACCAGAAAATAATAAAACCATTGTAATAATATAATGAATGAACAAAAAATTATTTGAAATTTTAACATGCCTAAGTTACATATGGATTGAAAGTCAACCATGTTTAAAGAATGAAACATTATTTTCAATGGAGTTTAGTCTCTGACCAGACTAAATGTAAGAGTCAAGAGTTGTAGGGAACTATGCTGAGACAGTTGTTCTTCCTAATTTAATTTAGTAATAACGATTGAGGAATAGTGAGAAGTTGGTTTCACTAATGATATAAAATCATAAGTCTGGCTGATTATAGCCAGATTATAATATCAAACCTGCATGTGAGGCTGAATAGAAACAATAGTTTCCAATCACCACCAGTTGTTTCTTAAGCTACTTCAGGCTTCTTAGGTATAAAACACAAATTACTGCCTTGTTATATAGTTATACTGTGACAAAGTCACAAATATGGTCCAATTTTATGAACTCGCCTTAATTGGTTAATTGAATAAATATGTAGCAGTCTTTGAAAGATGGCAGTTAATTGTGCAAACCCTAAGGTTATACAAATGGGTTATCACAAGTTAACAAATATAATTCAGATAAAAATACTCTTGATTATGCAAATGAATAAAAGAACCTCTGGTTATTGGTTGATAAAATTCTTAAGCCTTCAAATCACATGATACAGCTATCACTTTTGGGTTCTACACAATTAAAAGTTCATTATGAATCTGAAGAGGCCAAAAATATGTCACTCAAGCCATTAAGTTAGTGGTTCTGTTCTTAGAAGTGAAGTTAAAATTTTAGAATATAATTATAGAAATAATATTGATTACAATTCAAGAGGAAATTAGTAAATAATTCTATACAAGTTACACTTCACTCAAGAATAGAATTAATAATTTCCTGAAAAGGATGAGTTTATCTGTTTGACATATGGTTTACTGTAATAAAAATAATAATAATCACTTTTAAAATATATTAAGATCTCTTCTTTATGACATGAGGCTTGCTTATTAGGCTTTTATGAAATTTATTTGTAATTACATGTATAAAGCCTTGTTGCAACGTAGTCTAAAATTTGTTTCATCTGTTTATTCAAATTCAGAATCATTTGCTTAAATCTAAAAAATATCTAAATCTGCCAAGGAATTGGTGGGTAAAATCAAAAAAAGGAAAACATCAACTGTGGACTGAACTAAAATCCTTAAAACAAAATAGTATACAGACAGTCTCAATGTCAGCTACAGTAAAACAACAGTTTAACAATTTTTATTTTAATCATCACATTTTTCATTAGACATATCTTTGATGATACAGTCAGAATAGTACAATTTAAAGTCAAAAATAACAAGTGCTCTTATCAAAGTACTATACAGACAAGTAATTCAAACATAGCTTCAACATCAATTTCTAAACTAGATACTTTCTTCAGAAATGACAAGATACATAAAAAATTGGAAATTAAAATAATATGGGAATTGTAAAAAAACATAAGGAAACAAGGCTGGAGATATTGTAGACATTATTTACTTAAACTAAAAAACTCCTATTTTGGCTCCATGTAGTAACCTAGAATTACATTAAATCAATAAGTGAAATATGAAGCTGCAGTTAAAGATTGCCAGAGAAATTTGTTTGAGAATATCATGAGGATTTATAGTTCCTGTGTAACTAAATTACATACATATAATGCATTGTAATTGGCAATTATATGCCTGGACTTAGACACAACCGCCACTAAGCACAAAAAAAACATTTACAAGAATCCTTTTCAAATAACACACATTACATAAGCCTTTAAGTCTTTTAAAGTGATTAATGTGTGTTGTAATACTTAATATTATGCAAAGAGACTTTTTTACTTCTTCACTTTATATGTAATATAGGGATTGGTTTCCTAAAGAAAATGATTATGTAGTGTACAAATTATTGAATATCTGCATGTAACAGTCATCTAGTGTTCATCCATTATTAGCTGGTAATTTCCATTTCACCCTGTACTTATAATGTTCACAGAAATACCAGGTATTTGTGAAAAATGCTAACATCATGGGGTAATGATTATAACTTTATTTACACTGAAATTGTTTTTTTTAGCTAATCATATGTAAGTAAAATACAGAAGAAACAAACCAACCTCTTAATACTCCTGCAACCTTCATAGTAATTTATTCAGTATTGTAAACAGGTATGGGTGCAATATACGAAAAAATATGTTTGAGCTGGTTTGAGCATATTTGTTTTTCTTTGTGCATCTTTATACATACACACACACACACAGCCTTAGAAGTCAATAGTAAAGGATTTAAATACTGTTTGAACTGAATCTTCACCATTTATGGTAGTTGTTACCCAAGTATTATTTGAGGGTTTGGTAAAATTCCTTGTGATCCCCATTATGAACCACAACCATGGTTCATGATTATCTAACTCATTTGTGCTAGTAAGCACCCCATTCTCAAATGTGAATAATCATTTAGAACCAGAAAAGATAACTTCATTCCCACAGTACCAAATTTTTTTGTGATTCAATGAAAATCAATAAAAAAAGAAATAAACAATTCTACTTTAACTTTCAAAATCTATTTTAAAAGATTCCAGGAATTGCAGCAATCTCAGTTAACTGAGAATGGCATCACAATTCTCATAACATATGAACTGAAACATTATGTTAATCACCTTATAGTTGAAACATGAACTACTATGAAATGGAGGTGAAAACTTTCTACAATGTAGATCAACAATACCTCAACAAGGATATGATCTGAATAGATGTATATACTGATCAGGAAATTTTACAATTACTGTATGAGGGAAGTGGTTGTAAAAAGAGAGGGTGTGAGAGTTGGTTGGTTGATTTGATATTTTATGACACAAAGCAGCTAGATTATCTGTGCCAAACAACTGGTAAAAAGATAAAATTAAAGTAAAATTTGTGAAATTCACAAAAGGAAATCAAAGTAAAACAGTCAAAGTGTAACTTTTGATTTAAAAACATAAATAGCATCAAATCTAACTTTTAAATCTAGTCTACAGCAGTAAGAGAAAAACTATAGTAATACAAATTATAAAAGACTTTTTGTAGCACAACTGTAATTATCATAACTTACCAGGAAGACTAACAGGTCAGTACAAAAATCACCATCAGTTATCTGAAGTTGGCCTTTCCAGTCCTGGTTCTGAGTTATTTGACATTATGACCATTTTCACAAAGTGCTAAAAGTTTTAAAAGACTTCTTAGAAAATTTTAATAATAACTCAACAGGATGACTAATGGGTAGTTCAAACAGCAGCATTAGTCACCTGAAGTTTGCCTTTCCAGTCCTGGTTTTGAGTTATTTGACATTATGGCCATTTTCTAATTTCAAATTGGACTACATGGACCATGATTCTTAAAAGGGAATCACACCAAAATAAGTCTAATGTATAAGTTAAAAAACTTAAATGACATTAAAAAGACTAATGGCCTTTAAAAACAAAAAAACATTTCCAACGTGAATAGTGTCATCATCACCAATAAAATTGTCTAATGATATGGATAAACCTTGGGACAGAACATGTTTAAAATGATGCCATTGTCGAGAGTCGTAACAATGGCAAGAAAGTAAAATGTAGCTTATTGTGAGTTGAGTGTTACACAGACTACACATTGGTGCATTAGTTCCAGATAAAAGAAAATGACGAGTTAAAAAACTGTAACCAATGCATAGTTTGGTTAGAACAACTTCCTCTTTCTGATCCTTATGGAGGCAAAACAGCCAAAGTCCAACATAGGGTTCTATTTGGAAAAGCTTGTTTTCATGTTGCTCACTTCAAGTCGACTGTTAGATGGCAAAAAGCCAAGCCTTGAATACAGGACCATAGTCCATGTATGGGACAAGCACAGTGGTGATAGTGCCAGAGCAGATAGACATAGCTGCAGTGTTAGCGAGCTTTTTCCTGCAAATACCAACATGATCCAGTATAAAAAAAACTGGACGTTAAAGAGAAATAAGCCAGTTGGTTTTGAATATTGGCGAGAACAGGGTGTGAACTAACATGAAACGATTCCATGCCTAGCAGAGAACTAAGCAAGTCAGTATAAATAGTGTAATTGGAGTACTGCTTAGCTTCTATGTGATCCAGGACAAAAGAAATGGTATACAGTTCAGCTGTAAACATAGAAGCTGTAGAGGGGATTCTGTGCACAACCACTGAACCACAAAAAACCATGGAAGAGCCCACACAATCACCTGATTTTAACCATCTGTATAAATAAGAATGAAAAGATGGTTCAAAAGATATTCAGCAAATAACAGACAGTATTTCCAATAAGGAGTGTCTGCTTTTCTCTGATGACTTGAAGATAAGTCACAACTGAGGCCTCTAAGAAGCCATAATGGGATGGGCTGACCAGTGGATATAGTACTGTTATCCAAGGACAGACCCAATTCATCCAACTGCACCTATATACAAAGGCCAAAAGAAGCAATGGCAGATCGTCTCTTCTGAAAAATATTGCCCACTGAGGAAGGAAAACACAACCCCAGGTGGGATGATCTGGTAAGAAATGCAGTTTTGAACCATACACTTTGCAAACAGTGGAGGTGCAAAGAAGGTTCATGAGAGTATGTGTCAGCTCTCAACTGGGAAAGTGCAGAGCTGAAGTTCCTGATGATGAATGGGGTCCAGCATTTTTAAAGGCAGAAATCCTGGCAGAGCCATAGACCTGTAATCCATAGTTCAATTTGGCTTGAATAAGAGCATGATATATGTTTAGCACAGAACATTGATCCGCTCTCCAAGTGGTGAAAGGAAGTACATGGAGGATGTTCAATGCTTTTGTACATTTGACCCGTAGCTGCTTGATGTGTGGCATAAAGGTAACCTTATGGTTAAAAACAAGCCCCAAGAACTTTGTCTCAGGGACTACAGACAGTACAACTTCACTAATATAGAATTCAAAATCAGTGTGAATACCTTGTTGGCAGCAAAAGTGCATGCAAACAGTTTTAGAGAGAGAGAAGTTAAAGCTGTTTGCTGTGGACCACTTCAGCCTGTAGCTGCTGCTCAATATACCTCATGTTTGATGATTGACATGAGATGTGAAAATTGTTGACATAAAGACCGTATGCAACAGTAAGAGGGAGTTGTTCAGTGATGGCATTAATCTTTATTCTGAAAAGTGTGACACTCAAAACACCCTGAGGCCCTGAGGGCCTCCAAGTTCTTGTAAAAGTGTGGAACTCACACAAACTTGAAATCTCCTGTTCATTAAAAAATCTTAAATTAAAATGGACAAATGGCCAAGTAACATATATATGGAGGTCTTGCAAAATGCCATACCTCCATGTTGTATCATAAGCCTTTTCAATGTCAAAGAATATTGATACAAGATGTTGTTGTTTGAGAAAGACTTCTCTGATTGACGTTTCAAGTTGAATCAGGTAGTCCATGGTGGAGCGCTGTCGTCAGAACCCACACTGGGTGGGTAAGTGAGAGAGAGAAAAAAACCTGTGCTACTATTAATCCATGATGATGAGAAAGCCCACTTGTAGAGAAAAAATATATACATAAAAACAGCTGGTAGGTGTTGAGAAAGTGTTTTATGTAGAGGAGCAAACAACATTTCAACAAAAGTAAATATATCCCACAAATTAAAAAATCACAAAATCATATACTACTGCATACCATATATTCCTGACATCAGCAGAAAAATAACCAGCATTTGGCAAAAATTAGTAACAAAATGTGATATTCCAGTTAATACCAAAGTTATTCAAAAACCAGGCACAAAACTATGGTCTACACTACGCAAAAATACACCAATAAACACCACACCAAAATTATTTATAAAATACAATGTGATAACTGCCATGACTTCTACATTGGAAAAACAAGTAGAAAAAAGCTCAAAATAAACCAATACAAAGGAACACCTTTATACCTATATTAATAAATATAATCAAACATCTAAACATGCTCTCTACATTTCTAAACTCAATTACACAACCCCCTTCAAACATGTGGTTAGCTATTGGTTAGTTACCTCTTTCTTTCTTTACAAACCAGACAATGACCCAAGAAGGTCGCTCCTCTACACAAAAAATTTTCTCAACCCATGCCAGCCATTTTTACATACATACTGTGCTGTTATTAGATTTTATGTTAACCACTGTAACTGCTGAGGTTTTTATTTCACTGAACTAGCTAAGACTGTGAAAACAAATTATGGAATATTTGAAAAGTGTGATATGTTTACAGTAATGACAATTCACAGAAGAATAAAAGTTATCTGTTTTGTATTTTCATTCTTTATGGTATCATAAGATTAAAGAAAAAAATGAAGTTTTTGATTAGATATGATTCAAGTGGATAAGTGAATTCCTTGAAGACATTTGTGGAAGTCTCACAGTCCAGCAAAGATGTTTGGGTCTGGACAATTACAAAAAGAACTAAAAGCCAGTTCACCAAAAATACACAGCTAAAATACACTAGAACAGATGATGACTCTGACTTTCTTACTGTCAAGATCTGATAAAAAAAAAAAAAATGGGCAAGATGTAGGGCACAGAAACTCTTGAAAATATATACTTATCACAAAATACAAGAAATTTCATATGTTTATTGTTGGAAGTTGTTTTAAATATCCTGTGAATCTGTTGATGAGAATACACTTTTTATATGTACTTACTGAATTACTTTTACAGACACACCGACACACAATTCAAAACAGAAATCCACTGAAAAATCACCCATACTGGACTATACATTCCTTGGGACTCAGCACATGAAACAAAACAAAAACTCAACATACTAAGAAACCAGATAAACACAGCCATAAAACTATGCTCACCAGATAAAATTAACGATGAATTAGACAAAATATAACAATACTTCATCAACAAGTTTCCTCCACAAACCGTAGAAAACATTATACGCACACACCTAGACAGAAAGCAAAATCAACCAACAAAAGTAAATATATCTCACGAATCAAAAAATCACGAAACCATATACTGCTGTATACCATATATTCCTGACATCAGCAAACAAATAACCAACATTTGGCAAAAACTAGTAACAAAATATAACATTCCAGTTAACACTAAATTTATTCAAAAACCAGGCACAAAACTAAGGTCTATACTATGTAAAGAACTACACTGACAAACACCACACCAACATTATTTATAAAATACAATGTGATAAGTGCCACAACTTCTATGCTGGAGAAACAAGTAGAAAAATGGAAACCAGATTCAAAGAACATAAAAAGTCACCTTCACACGTTTTCGAACACTACAAGTCAAATGGACACAACATAACCATAGAAAACACTAAAATACTAAATAAAGAAACAAACATAAACAAACGAAAAATTAAAGAAGCCTTACTTATACAACAACTTAAACCCAAAATAAACCAATATAAAGGAACGCCATTATACCTATATTAATATTATAGATTATTATATATTCAAACATCTAACCGCGCCCTCTACATTGCGACACTCAGTTATACAACCCCTTCCAAACATGTGGTCAGCTTCCGGTCAGTTACCTCTTTCTTTGTGAACCTGATGATGACCGAAGAAGGTCGAAACGTTGTTCGCTCTTCTATTTAAAATATTTTCTCAACCCAAACGAGCCGTTTTTGCATATAAAAAAAAAGGTGAAGTATCTTGGAAAACAATCACAATAACTGTAAAGTGCATGAAAGTTTTTGATTCTTCAAACATATTTGAGCCCTAGCTAAGCTAGAGTGATTCAGGAATCCAAGTTAAAACACTATATTGAGACAGAATAAAAAGTGTCACATTAGACACACTGAGACAAGGGGTTTTAACCATGATTTTCAGTTTTAAAAGTATTTGTACCAAAATGGTAAATGGAAGTAAGTTGAAGCTAAGATCTGAAAACAGTGAGTGAGACATTCATTTTTGTTTTTTCTTAAACCTAAGTTTTAAGCACAAAATGCATAAAACAAAAATATCAAATTTATCATCCTCTATTTCCAATGGTTAAAGAATTTTTTACCTATGATCAGTGATTATATCAGTTAATGTCATGTAAATCATTCAATTCTCAAAATGAGTATTTCTGATAATCACTGTTTTTGATTATTCCAAAAATCAAATAATTGAAATTTGTATACTTATTTAAAAAATCAATTAAACAAAATTCTGATGATATTAGCTATCACAAAAATAAACATCTAATCAAAATTAGGGTTTCTAATTATTATTATTATTTCAACTATCCAAGTGATATAAATATTGCTACAGTTTGACTGATGTTAAGCACAAAGGCATAATGAACTGTGTTCTGTCTAATTCTAGCTTTAAAAGTTGTTTACTTCAAATTTGTTTAGACTTGGTGATTCAGGAGTATGGACTTTGTGTTTAATTTCCAGTGTCACTAAATTTACTTCCCTTGTCTTTGGTCTTCACAATGGTAAAGCTATTAAGAATATCTGCCTCTGTGACAAATTTTGAACTGTTAACTGGAGAGAAGAGAACCATGCAGTAACACCCATTGCCAGTCTTTTTTCTTTTCCACTTGTACATACCATGATTTTAGAAACACTGTACTAATTGATTATTAAAACATAATCAATTAATTGTGTCACTGATTAATCAATTATCAAATACTACTAAATATGCAGTTCTGCTATACATTGTACAAAATATTCCCTCCAAATTCCAGAACTTTAATATAACCAATTATGCACAAATAATCTATATGAAAAGCTGACCCATGTATGTTAATTAGTTATAAACAATCAAACTGTAATCTTAAACAACCTATTACACAGCATCAAGCTACATTTTAACACATTATGTAAAATCAATCTATTATAAAAAATCAAAAAATTTCATTGATGAGGGACCAAAAGCCATTTGAAGGGATCATCTGTTTTAACCACTTGCAATAGTGTTGTCTGTCAGTCAGAAGACACTAAAATGATGTCACATACAGGAATGTTAATGTTGCAACTTGAGCTGTTGTGATATGAGTAAAATATGCATGTCATGAAGCAAAAGGAAAACTATGCACTATGAAGGCTGCAATGTATGAACTTAAAAAGCAAGAAATAGAAATATTTGTTTCTTTTGGTTTTGGTTTTATTTACTCTGTAAACAAAAAATTTCCAGGGACCATGCAAAGTTACATTTAATATCTTAGCTCATTATGCAAAATTAATAACTTTTTCAGTACCAATCAATTAGGCAAAGTTCAAAGGAGTCATCCAAGTTGGGCAAAAAAAGTAAATCTTAAAAGCAAGTTTCTATTCACCCCTTTCTTGCATTACTCAAAGCATGCAATGAAAAGTAAATTTGAGAACTCATACAATATTCAATGACATTGTACTACAGGTACATCAATCAGCATGCATAAATCCTGCATATCATACAGTATTACTAAAATAAATTGTATGAATTTTGATATACTAACCACTTTAAAACAAAAAGAGGAGAAACCCTCTTTTCAAAAACAGCATACACAAGTTTCACTCATAATGATTAATAGATATAATTTGATATAGATGTAGAAAAATGTCAATAACAAAATATACTGTTATAATTGTTAGAGTTTATGCAAAAATATAATACATTTATGTGGTGAGAAACTTGTATCAATAGTAGAAAAAAAGTTATAAATGAATGATGTGATAAGTATGCTATATATAAATTATGGAACAGTCAACCATATATTTTGTAAATAAATGTGTAATGGCTGATACAGCATTTTTATTTACAATTCTAAATTTAACTTAACAGTAATGTTAACAAGCTTGTAGTAAGATAAAGTATTACTTTTAAAACAATCTAATTTACCAGAAACATTAAAATACTTTATGTATTTTAGGATATGAAACTACAGCAAATCAAGCTGCCAAGTATTATGATGCAAGTATCACCACATTGATCAAGGAATGAAGGGAATTGATTATAATTATTAAATGTTTATAATTTTATTAACTTTAAATGACACTTACATATTAACCTTAAATGCTTGAGTCTTTTATTTTGGCTTTGATGAGATTAAACAGACTACAAATGGAGCATGTGGGAAATATATAGCAAATTAATATAGTTTTTTTATATAATAATAATAAATGTTGTAACTTTCAAAAACAATGAACTGTTTGTAACCTCAGGAAATTTAATACATTTTGGTCTGCTATACATACATCACTTAATATTGTATAAAATATTCCGTTGTTTTCAAAACATTAGACTATTTAAGGTTACTATATCTCATATCCCTAATATCTAATTTTATGAAAATAATTGCTGATACTTCTTATTGCTAATTTGTGATCCCTGAAGCTTGTTCTTAATCTATTGAAAGCACAGTGAAGCATGACTATAAACTACAAATACAATCCAAAGTTAAAATAAATATAGAGCAGTCGTTGCTATGCAAGTTAATTGACAGAGATAAACTACACAATAATCCCAATCACTTTTCATTGTGTTTATAAATCGCTGTTTGTTACTTCAAAAGGATATTATTTGTCTAAAGTGCTTCCTTACTTACGAATCAATATAAAATGATGATTATAAATTACCTGTCGTAAGTATTCCTTGCCGAGAGAGTCTTGGCATCGAAACCATAGACGATAACATTAGACCTGATTTGAACATTGTAGACATGTGATTCATATTTATACTAACCCAGCCCGTCCTGTTATTAGTGAGCTCAAGAAATAAACAAAATAAAGCGAAATATTAATGTTTTCCCTTCAAACAATCAACATATGCACTTACAACATAGATTTTACCAAAACCTTGATACAACCCCCTACATCATTAATTAATGTAACTTATATAATTATATAATGTATATCATTCATGCTGTGCCGTCTAGTGTAAGTCATTGAAGTTATAAAGTAAAAGAAAAAAAGAAACCAATTTATTTAATTTTTTGCGATAAATTTAAAAACAAAGTGAAAATATATAGCCTAAAAAAAACCGAACATGCTCGCCCTCCCAGCCGTGGAGGGCTTTATAATGTGACAGTCAATCCCACTATTCATTGGTAAAAGAGAAGTCCAAGAGTTGACGATGAGTGATGACGACTAGCTGCCTTCCCTCTAGTCTTACACTATTAAATTAGGGACGGCTCGGTGCAGTGGGCTAACAACCTACTCACTTAAAAACCTGTTGAAGAATCCGCAAGTGATTGCGGCCCTATGTTCCTTGATGGAATCGAGTGGTGAATGATGATAAATAAACACGAATGTGATTCAAGAACAACGGCATCTGTTAGTGACCGTTGCTGATAGTGGTTTCCTAATCACCTATATAATTAAAAGAGTAACGTGTGTGCGTCTGTACGGACAACATTATGTGCATTAGAAATGTTTTAAACTTCTTTAAACCATGCAAAAATTGTTTTATGAAGAGAGAAATAGTTATTACGTCACAATGTGCGTAAGGAGTGGGTGGATGAAGATAATATTATGCATTGCAAAGAAAAAGGTATTTGTGGAAAGGATCTACCATCCCTTTAAGCCTCAACTCAAGTAGTATCGTTTATGTGTTAAGGTTTTGTGTGTGAATTACTTTATTTGTTTAAAAACGCTCAGAGAACTAGTACCGTTTTTATATTGAGTTTTAATACTTGCCTCCAACATCAAATTTTTCTCACAAGAGAGTTAAAAACAGAAGACTGTTTGAAGTAGTGTTTGTAAGTTATTGACTTCGAGGTTACAAAAATGTCTAGAGAGTCTCAGTGAGATATATAAATAATGGTGATTATAAAAGAAACCGTGAAGAGAGACAAAAGTAAATCAGAGTGAAAAAGAGTTTTGGTCATAAAAAATGTAAAATTAACCGTGGTAGGGAAGAATAGCCAATCGATACATTAAACTTAGATTAACAGTTTTCTGACATTTTAGGATAATAATTTGTCTTGTCAAAAGGTGTTCTAAATCAAATAAACTTGTTTATGTAGACCTTGACAAAAAAACAAAACAAAACTGTATAATACAACTATAACATAGACAATTTATTTTTTGTTTGTATATGTTTTTAATGTGTATATTTTTTTAAAAGTAAATGGTGATGTTTGTTTACCGTCATATTTACGGTCAACGAGGTAAGATATATTTAGTTTACCACTTCTCAAAAAACATGCATTTTTGACATATTGTTAGCATTGCTATAAACTGTCTCTAGGTGGACCCGGCTTGGCCAAGCGCGTTAAGGCATGCGCTCGTAATCTGAGAGTCGCGGGTTCGCATTCGAGTCGCGCTAAACATGCTCGCCCTCCCAGCCGTGGGGGCGTTATAATGTGACGGTCAATACCACTTTTCGTAGGTAAAAGAGTAGCCCAAGAGTTGGCAGTGGGTGGTGATGACTAGCTGCCTTCCCTCTAATCTTGCACAGCTAAATTAGGGGCGGCTAGCACAGATAGCGCTCGAGTAGCTTTGGGCGAAATTCAAAAACAAACAAACAAACAAGTCTCTAGGTGCGGGCTTTCCATCTGCTTTCCTAAATTGTTTTTTTAAATTGGACTACTTCTGATATTCTTTGATGCGAAAGAACTATTTGTGCAATATCACATCTTGTAACATCGCCCTCAGTACTAAGTCTTTTGCGTTCACACAGCCAAATTTAGTTTTGATATTCATGGTGATAAAGAACAAATAGCCCATATTGTAGCTTTTCACTTAACAAAATACAAACCATGCTCAATCCATATTTAACTCGAATACGGCTCACAACAATACAGAGAAAAGGGTTGAATATTGATATTTAAAATAACGCAACCGTGATAGCAGTATAAAATTGTTAATTGTCTTGTGAGTTTTCTTCTTTCACGCTTGTATTTACAGAATCAACGAGTGCCTAATATGTTCACCTTTCAACTGTAGGACTTTATGACCAGGGAGTGAATGCCAATTTTCGAGAAGCTCGAGAACTGGCGATGAGCTTGAGTAGCTGCCTTCTCTCGATTAACTTTGCGTGAAATAAACTAATACTGGAAAACAATCGAATCTACCAGTGTAGTTTAAGTTGATCTCTTGTCCTTGACCTGTGATTGTTGCTATAAGGTATATAACTATCCTAGCGGCACTATTTATAAGTTACGTTGTCCTTATCGAGCACAAAACTATAATTAATAAACACTTAGTTATTTCCCTTTTCTAGATACGTGTAAAGGGATGTGTGTCGTCGTTTGGACTTGAAAAGTGTAAAATTAGGTGTAAGTGTGTTTGTAATAAGAATATATATCTATTGGGATGGTAACTATTGTGAAATTTGCTTTTAGTGAAACAACATAAATTGTAGCACTACAAGATAATTCATTTTAGTATGTTTTTACTATGCCTAAGTATCAAAGTTTCATGTACTGTGGTGAAAAACTTGAGTAAAACTAGACCTTTGAACTCAAGAGATAGAGGCACTGTTCACTGCAAAAAAATGTATTTCATTCAAGAGAAGTTAAGAGGGGGAAAGTTATGATAACTTTTCACACTATAAAAGTATTGCTTATCACTAACAGACAGTCACATGTATCAAGATAATGTTGCCACATTTAGTCTTGTTTTGATTTGTGAGTTTATGAACAGGTGTAATACAACTTACCAGTTATAAATGGTCTTATTTTTACTTGTGTCAGTGACTGAATAAGGTGAGGGAATGTTTTACATATATTTTCCATTTGTGTTGTAGAAATGACAGCTGTGAAAAATCTTGATAATAAAATTCCTGGTCAAGACAAGATTTATCCTTAAGCTTTAATAAAGCTTAGCATAGAGGAGGAGAGAAATTTGCCCTTAAATACTGTAGAAATTCCTCTAAAACTTTGATGATTGCCAGTAACACCTTCAAAAAAAGAGCACAAGACAGTTTGTTATAAAGTTGCGTGATAAACTAATATGGCACTGTTTTGACTGCTTCTATAATTGGAGGAATGAAAATTAGTAATAGTCATAAACTCCAAAATAAATGTAGTAGGGGTTTGAGTCATGTTGTAATGAGCTGAAACAAAATTTTCCAAACAAATTCACACAATTTATTAAACTTTAACAATGGCATAAGTTGAAAATAAAACTTTCAAACAATAGGAATGCAAATTTTATCATCTGCAAAAAATGTGAACAATGAGTAATATGTGCTACTAGGACTTGATACTGATGTTACCAACCCTTAAATGGAGGCCATCAATTGATGTTTCTACCTGCAACATTCTCACTGTTTAAGGGTTAAATTGTGATAATATAAATATCAGTGTTATTAATTTCAAAAAATGAAAGAATTGAAGAAAAAGAACAAGGAGGAGGAAGACCTAATACCAAAAACACAATATTCCAAAAAATGCAGATTAAAATCAGTCTTGACCAACACTCAGCAATAATTTGCTTTAACTGTGTATCATGAACTTTCATTTTATGTAAAGGAAGGATTTTTTATTTAATGGTTAGAGAATGAGACTACATTTCATGTGTCTAGTTAATTTGCATTATCTTCTGCAATGTTATCTATATGACACTAGTAAGAGAAACTTGTGCCAATTTCATGAAACATTCTCAAATTTAAAATGCTCTATCAAGAAGGTAAATTAGCACTTTAATATAACTAAGTATTTATAGTTTTAACAAAATGATAGAAGAAATAATAAGTGATTGGTAAACAAAGACATAACAGAATAAATGTGTAATTTTCTGTTTCACAATGTGTACAGGATTATAAGAGGTTTGGGTAAGTCTTCCAGTGAGTGGCTTGAATGATAGAATGAAAAGGTTGGAAAGAAATTTAAATATTAGCAATAAAACTTGGGAGATGAAATGTAGGTTTGTTCAACAGAATTTGCTTTTGATTAGTTACAAACATATGGAATAGCTTGATTGATGCTTTGTTTGATTTAACACAAGAATTATGTACTATCATGATTTTTTAAAGTATTTTGTCTGATATATGCATTACTGATATCACTACACAATGATACAGCAGAATTACTTTCATAAATTTCTATAAAATTAATCACATCCAAATTAAAAAAAAGAAAACATGAGACTATCACTTATAAACACACTTTTGAAAAATTATAACAAGAGTGAGACTTAAAAATGTAATGGTGTGCAATGTTTTCATCACTGTATATTTTGCCAATTTATATTAAAGTACGAGTCTTTAATTTTTGAGCTTTATTTCTTGGTGAACTGAGTGGTCTTCTATAAACTTGATTTTTCATGCTTAAATTGTAGCATTAGAAACTTATTTTTCACAACCTATACATTTTTAGTTATTGATTATTAACATTTTGTTTTTTTCCAAATATAAAGTTTTTCTTACATTGATAATAGGAAATACTAATTTTGATTGATAAGTCATGATTAAACTGAGCAACCTTGAATTTATTAAGAATAGAAGTGAAACATCATAATGGCAATATTTCAATTTCTCAGGGCATTTGAATATTAGATAACAGTAATATTTATTCTAGATATGTAATTTTTGTGTACCTTTCAAACCTATTTTACTGGTTTTTAGCAAATATTTCGAACCAAATGGTTATTTTGCACTTTATTCTTGTGCAAAAATTACTTGCCACTTTTATTTATGGTACATAATTTGAAATAATTATTGAAACAACTTTTTGGTAATTTATATTTTTAAATCCCATGGTGAGGTTATTGCATTTGTCTAACAGTTTTCTATTCCTGTGATTTTGAATATCGCCAACTTTCTAGTACCTCTAATGTTTCTTTACTCTTTTATTTTATTCCTATTCTGACTGTTAAGTTCCAACTTTTCCTTTTTCAACATTATACAATAAAAACTGGGCTTCAGTTCTTGTAATGGGTTGAGTACGAGAACCCATATCTGCTAAAGCCCGATAGCCCCATGACGCAATTTTTTTTAAGCAGTTAAAATTGATTTTGGGAGAAAAATACCCCTGGATATTTCTTTAAAAGTTCTAATTTCTCATGAATGGTAGAAAATGTTTATTATCAGTTCCCAAATGTTATTTTCTTGTCAGCATGTACAGTGTTAGATGCAAAGCCCTAATATTTATGAATTAGAATTGAATTTGGGTATTTAGCTCTTCTAAGGGAATGCACATTCCAGATTCTTATTCCATAGTGCTGTGACATTGAAGGTTATATCTCTTATTTATTAAATGTGTGGAAAGCTTACAATCAGTTAAATGAATATAACACCACACCTTTCTCAAGATGTAATCCTTTAAACATTTCATTTGAATCTGCATTCATGTATTATGAACCAATAGATTTGTTGTTCATTGAGTTTTGATTTATACTATAAAAACCAAAATTCTCTTAACTTTGGGCCTTTGGAATACTCCTTTATAGATGACTCATTGTGTAGCTTTATGCTTAACAACAATCAAATAGAAACTCAAGTAAAAATTTACATCTTTTATATTATTCAAGTTCGTAAAAAAATATATTTTGTCATAGTTCATGTATGACTCAGATTTTGAATGTTTTTCTATGTCTTGCTTTGTTTGATATTTTAAGTTTTGTTTACTTTATGTTATGTGTGGCGTATTGGATGTAGCAAGAGTTATTTTCTTAAGATGCTGAGTAACAGTTTCATTTCAAGAAGTTATTTGGTTTAATGTTCACATCAATAATCAGTAACAATAATAAACTTCTAAAATTACAGTTTCTCTTTCTGCTTAAGTTTTGTCAATTTACAATGAAAACTAGATTTACATTTATGTAGAGGTGAGTAATTTGAGAAATTTGATAACCAATTGATAGGGACATCAATCAGTTACATTCAACTAACCGGTTTTTCCATCATGGTACTTCTCTCTTCTCAAAATATTAGCTATTCTTGTTTGTTGCTGCTCTCTTTGTGCAAACTTTTTATCATATATGCAACAAACCTCCCTTCTCCTATTGGAATCAAATGGTTCTAATGTGTGTCTTATAAATCATCGTGCATCACTGCACGACAAGTAGAAACATAGTGCACTAAGGATGCGTGTGACTTCTCTATGTGTGTCTGCCAAATCATCACTTATATTTTGGCAGTGATTACACTCAGATGTCCTTCCTTTTTTGTTTTGATTAATGCTTTAGATTAACTTAGTTACTGAAGTGGATTCAATTTAATAACCTTAAAAATTTGAAAGTAGTCAGGTGCACTTATAGTATAAGAAAGGTTAGTTGTGAACTTAATTCAAGATTCCTTCTGGCTTTGACGTCTTACCTAACTAGCATGTGCACAAGCCTGTTGGAAAGCGACATGGTTTGAAAGTGTGGGATATCTACAAAAAGTATCTCAGGCCCATTTTTGAGCCTTCCGTGCTAAGTGGCAAGCAGGATTTCACCACGGACGAGGATATTGTGGAAAACGTCGAGGTTTTAGGAATACACTGAGCAGCTGCTTGTATTATACAAACAGTTACTGCTGCCACACAGTCGTCTATTGATGGCTGATTTACGATAGCAGGATCAAGTTCTGTGAGAGCAGTGAAAGTGAACCAATCTGCCTGATCCACCTTCCACCAAGACACGCGGGTAGGGTGGCATCAACCACGGCAAGTCTCTCTCAAAAGGATATGAAAATGATCACTGTCAACCCTCCATGAAAAATGGGAGAATAATGAAGAGGAGCAAACTGAGAGATCAATAGCAGTAAAGGACTGACTAGGTGCATGAAAGTAAGTGGAAGAACCAGTAATGAAATGAGAAAGATTGTGATCAGAGAGTATCCGATCTACAGATCGACCCCTCTCATCAATAACAGCACTTCCACAGAGGGTATGATGTTCATTAAAATCCCCCAGGATTAGAAACAGAGATGGCAACTGTTCAACAAGAGCATCAAGGTCTGATTGATCATGTCTCTCCAGGTGACAGGTAGAGAGAACAAACAGTGATGGTATGACCCAAGGAAACACAGATGGCTACGGCCTCCAAGAGTGTGTTGAGTGACAAAGACAGGGAGGGCACATGCTGATCAATCAATAGTGCCACCCCTACATGCACTCGTCCATCACACAGCCTGTCATTTCTGTACAGAGAAAACTGCTGAATGGAGACTGTATCAGGAGGTATGAGAAATGTTTCTTGTAAGGAAAGACAAACTAGGTGGTAGGAAGGAATCAGTGTTTTGATATCATCCAGATTAGAACGTAAATCTCGCCAGTTTTAAGAATTGGTAGGTAAAGTGGCTGGAAAACCATTCTGTTTATGACCACGTCTTTTTTACTTACTGTCCTTAGTCAGAGGAGGTCTATCAACCTCCATGGATCCTGCCTTGGGTCGATGGGTAGGTCTTTGTAATTGGAAGGGGATTCCAGTGACTGAGGATGGGAACGAATGATTGTTTTGCCTCTTGGGGTGGGAGAGAAAAAGATGTATCAGAAGAGATGCCTGTATTTGAAACTGAAGGACGTGGATCTTGTTGGAACATATGGGAGGAACAAAGATGGGTGTGGAAGTTGATTCATTAACTTTTTTAACCACGGAGGTCAAAAGGCTTCCAATTTGTTTTGAAAATGATTCTCTTGGAGGCACAGAGAAAACTGCCTCCATGTGAAGGTATACTAGAGTATACCTGTCTGCACTCCCACTGTAGTTGTGGAATGAAGTGCAGCAGCATATGTCCAAGATGGAGTGGTGGGCAGCAATTTCCGAGCCTTTGGATAACTAATGTTATATATCATTTTCAAACACTGCACCTCTTCTTCCTCCAACCATTTTGGGCAAGAATGAAAGTAAGAGGGGTGAGAACCATTGCAGTTGGCACAATGTGGGTCCATGTCACATTCATATGCATTGTGGTCCTTGCCCCCACAACGAGCACATATCAAGGATCCATGACATGATGTCTTTGAGTGGCCGATTCTCTGAGATTGGAAACAACGGAAAGGGTTTGGAATGTATGGCCGAACCCTGCAAATGAAATAACCTGCCTTAATGGTGGCAGGTGCACGTGATGAAGTAAATGTCAAAACGAGGGTATTTGTTGGCAGTGTAACTCCATCTTTGCGAGTGGAGATGCGCCTCACTGCAGAAACTCCTTATGTGGAGAGACCAGCGAGAATCTCTGACTCGAGGACGTTCTTCAAATCCCTCTCAATAATAACTCCTCATGATGAATTCAAAGTAGCATGAGATGTAACCTCAATACGTATATCCCTAATTGCCTTTGAATTCAAGAGGAGTTCACTGTGTTGGGATGTGGATGTTTCAACCAATATGTCTCCAGATCAAAGCTTCTTTACTGACTTTGGTGAGCCAACAAGTCCCTCTAGTCCCTTCTGAATAAAAAAAGGGGACAATTGCCCTAAAGGTTTTTCTGAAAGAGAATGTAATACAAGAAAATGAGGTATGTGAGTTACAGATGTTGAAGATTAATGTTCAGAGTCTTCAAAACATTGACTGTTTTTTCCCAATTTTATTTAAATTTTTTAAAGAAGGATCCATAGGAAAAAGGAAAATTCTCGGTACCCACTGACCCCACCCACCATGGAGCCCTACAAGGGGATGCACTGCAAAGTTATCCAAGGACAATGCAGCAATGCCAGGGTTTCATGAGCACTATACTCAAACACCAGCATCAGGCACAATATCCACAACACCTGTTGAGAACTTCCAACACTGGTACTTGGTTGACTCTAGCCCAAGTGGACCAGCCGACTGACCCAAGGGCCGCCCGTCTACAGGAATTCGAGGCCAAAGTGGTGTGTTAGGGTTGGACCCCTCAACCACCAGATCCTCTCCTCCTCTTCACAGGTCGCCACACATGGCAAACAACTGGGTGGATGTTTAGATCCCAGAGAAGATAACCAGACAGAACAGAACCTTCCCTGGGAGGTCCACTCACCACGAACAGGAATCCACACCGAGGGGGTGTGTTTAGGAGTAGATGTTTCTATCAGTGCATCACCAAAGCAAACCAAGTCCCTCTAGTCCCTTCTGAATAAAAAAGGGAGACATTTGCCTTAAAGGTTTGTCTGAAAGAAAATGTAGTATAAGAAAATGATGTAGAGTTCTTACAGATGTTAAAGACTTCTGCTCAGAATCTTGAAGTCTTCATCATTTACCTATGGACTGTTTTTTCACTCTTTTATTTAACTTTCTATTTGAAAGATTTATAACAAAGAAAGAATATTTTGGTGCCCACTGACTCCACCCACCATGGAATCCTATGAGGGGATGCACTGCAATGCCAAACAAGGACACTGCAGCAGTGTCAGGGTTTTGTCAGCACTATACCCAAACACCAGCATCAGACAGAATGTCCACAACACTGGATATGGTTGACCCCAGCCCAAGTGAACCAGGTGACACTGAGAGAATGAGCATTGAAGACATCCTTATTGGTCATCCACAGACCTGGAAAAAATACACACTAAAGAGTGAGTTATGACTCCATAGTGAAACATGGAAAGTGGTTTGGTTTAAATTTTGTGCAAAGCTACATGAGGGCTATCTGCAGTAACTGTTCCTAATTTAGCAGTGTAAGATTGGGGGGAAAGCAGCTAGTCATCACCACTGACCATCAATGCTTGGGCTACTCTTTTACCAATGTATAGTGGTATTGACCGTCACATTATAATGCTCTCATGACTAAAAGAGGGAGCATGTTTGATGTGATGGGAATTTGAACCCGCAACCCTCAGTTTATAAGTCAAGTGCCTTAACCACCTAGCCATGACAGACCATGAGAAGTGAACAAAATGACTGAGGTGAGAGAGTGATAATAGAACTCCATTCCATGGGTTTCTGGGGAACAACAATTAGATAGGAGTAAAACCACAGTGAATGATGTGGTACAAGCTCAATAGTCTGTTGTGTGAAATGGTCCTGAACTGTCTCTAATAAAGAATGGTATATTGTGGGATCCTGATTCTAAGGGAAGTAAACAGGTACCTGGAACAAGGAACGTGGGGTGAGAAATAGAATTTCAAATTCCTCTGACAAAACCTGAAGAACCCAAATGTTGGTAGTGAAATGTCACCACCAATGAAAGACAGATGCAAGTCAAGCTTATAATGGGTCTGAACTCACAAGGCACTCATTGGAACTACTGGTGCCATATCACGCATCATTAAGGAAAACTTAGACGTGATACCAGAAGAAAATGGGACAAGTAAGGGCTGGGTACAAGAAGGATGAGAAACCTGCATCAGCACCACACTTGGCTCCAACAAAGATAAACAACATTTTCAAAGTCAGTGCCAAAGACAACAAGTGAGCCAATGTGCAAGTAAGAAGGAAAAGGATGTCCCCTGAAAATATATCAGTGTCTGTGAAGAGCCTCAGACTGAAGATGGATTGTGGAAAAATACCACAAAAGAGTTATGAGGGTAGTACAAAGCTAGGAACATTGGTGAAATTAACAGAAAATTAGGATCTGCCCAGACAAGTAAAAACCAATCCCAACAATTATTGGTCAAAATATGGAGAGTCAGACCTTCAAGATGCTGGGGTATACTCCTCAGCAGCCCAAGGGTGATGAGTCATACTAACATCATCACCAAACTGAAAGGTAAATTGTTAGCATGAACCCAAATGTTGTGGGATAGGGGAAAAAATACAAAAAGGATTGGAAATTATAGTCGTGCAGTAATAAAAGATGTAGGCCATAAGATTTCAGAACAAGAGACAAAACATCACATGCCTGTGTAAAAAAACAACTGTGGAATGGCCAAACAGAATCCTCAAAAATGGCATAAGGAAGGCACAGCAAATTCAGGAGGATGATACAGGCAATCAAGTCCTTATCAGCCACACCAGATTTCACATCTTCAGTAGAAACTGGATAATGTCTTGATATAAAGGTTCAGTCATATAACATTGAATTTCCTTAAAAATAAATACAGACAAATCTCCCAATGGGTCCCACCACCTGAAGCCTTAGGTAAAGTTCCTCAATCATGAGACACTCGCAGTCATGACATTAATTTCAGAATTCACATTGTAGAAGTCAAGGAAAGCATTTAAAGTAAAAGTAAATGCAATCAGAATATTAGCACCAGACTATTATTTTACCTTTCTCTAAGCCAGGGAAAAATCCCAAGATTCCTTCAAACTACCATCCAATTTCTTTGATGAGCTGTCTCTGTAAGACCTTAGAAAGGATGGTTAATGCTTGTCTTGTTTGGTTCTTGAATCAAACAACCTCCTCTCGCCCACCCAGTGTGGGTTCCGACGACAGCACTCCACCACAGACCACCTAATTCGTCTTGAAACATCTGTCTGAGAAGCCTTTCTCAAACGCCAACATCTTGTATCAGTATTCTTTGACATTGAGAAGGCGTACGACACAACATGGAAGAATGGTGTTTTTCAAGACTTCCATACATATGGGTTACATGGCCACTTTCCCATGTTTATTAAAAAATTTTTAATGGACAGGAGATTCCAAGTTGGTGTGGATTCGACACTTTCCCGTTCTTTTATGCAGGAACTTGGAGTCCCTCAAGACTGTGTTTTGAGTGTCACACTTTTCAGTATAAAGAGAAATGTTATCACTGAACAACTCCCTCTCACTATTGTGAATGGGCTGCATGTTGATGACTTTCACATCTCGTGTCAGTCGTCAAGAATGAGATACATTGAGCGGCAACTACAAACTGCCCTCAGTCGTGTATTGAAGTGGACTATGGCAAACAGCTTTAGTTTCTATCTCTCTAAAATCATATGCATGCACTTTTGCCATCAACGGGGTATTCACCCTGATCCTGAACTTCGTATTCGTGAAGTTTTGCTGCCAGCGGTCCTGGAGACCAAGTTCTTGGGGCTTATCTTTGATCGTAGGCTGACCTTTATACCACACATCAAGTAGCTATGAGTCAAATGTACAAAATCACTGAACATCCTCCATGCTTTCTCTTCTACAACTTGGGGAGCAGATTGATGTTCAATGTTAAAGGTATATCATGCTCTTATTCGATCAAAACTCGACTATGGATCAATAGTTTATGGCTCTGCCAGACCCTTAGCCTTAAAGATGCTGGGCCCCATTCATCACCAAGGACTTTGACTCTGCAGTGGGGCTTTCTATACCTTTCCAGTTCAAAGCTTATACATTGAATCTCATGAACCTTCTCTGCACCTTCGCTGTTTGCAACTATCTTAACAATATACTTTGAAACTTCATTCCTTAACAAAGCATCCCACCTGAGGATGTGTTTTCCTTCCTCGGTGGGCAGTACTTTTTTGGAACAGACAATTTGTCATTGCTTCGTTTGGCCTTCGCCTCTGGGTGCAATTGGATAAATTGGGTCTGTCCTTGGATAACATTGCAGATTTCACAGGTCAGCCCATCCCATCATGGCTTATTACAGCCCAAATGTGACCTTTCTTTCAGTCATCTAAAAAAGGCAGATACTCCAGATTGGAAGTACCGTCTTTTATTTAATGAACATCTTTCGAACAATCATTCAATTCCCATTTATACAGATGGTTCCAAATCAGGTAATTCAGTGGGCTCTGCTGTGGTTCAGTAGTTGCATGCAGTATCCCCTCTACAGCTTCTTTGTTTACTGCTGAACTGTATGCCATATCTCTTGCCCAGGATCATATTGCAGCTGAGCAGTACTCCAACTGCACTATTTATACTGATTTGGTTAGTTCTATACTAGCCCTGGAATCGCTACACGGCTCACATCCTGTTCACGCTGATATTCAAAACCAACTGACCCATTTCTCATTGACCGCTACTTCTATACAGTTTTTCTGGATAACAGGCCATGTCGGTGTTTGCGGGAACGAGCTATACTAAAGACATACCGTGTTTTTATTTGATGAAAACTAGATTATGGGTCTCTGGTCTGTGTCTTTGGCAGGACCTTAGCCTTGAAGATGCTAAACCCCATTCATCATCAGGGCTTTCTGCACTTCCCCAGTCCAGAGCTTGTACATAGTCTCATGAACCTCCTCTATACCTCTGCTGTTTGCAACTGCCTTTACTGTATGCTTTGAAACTTTGATTTTTATGACAGCATCTTGCCTTGGGATGTGTTTTCCTTCCTCAGTGTGACATGCTTTTTCAGAACAGATGATCTGCCATTGCTCCTTTTAGCATTCGTATCCAGGCACAGTTGGATGAATTGGGTCTGTTATTGGATAACATTGCTGTATCTACTAATCAGCCCATCTTACCTTGGCTTATTTTAAGTGTGACCTTTCTTTCGGTCATCTGAGAAAAGTAGATACTCCTAATTGGAAGTTTGGTCTTTTATTTACTGAACATCTTTCAAACCATCCATCCATTCCCATTTTTATGGATGGTTTGAAATCAGGTAACTCTGTGGGCTCTGCCATTATTTGTTGTGATTTGGTTGTTGCACATAGAATCCCCTCTGCAATTTCTGTGTTCACTACCAAACTGTATGCCAATTCTCTTGGCCTGGATCACATAGAATCTAAGCAGTACTCAAATTGTGGTATTTATATTGACTTGCACAGTTCTCTACTGGCCCTGGAATCACTTCATGTTAATTCTCACACTATTCTCACTGATATTCAAAACTAACTGGCCCATTTCTCTTTAACATCTACTTCTATCTAGTTCTCTTGTATACGAGGCCACATTGATATGTGCAAGAATGAGCTTGCCAGCACAGCAGCCATGTCTGTTTATTCTGGTGCTATCATTGCTGTACCTGTTTCATACATGAACTGTGGTTTTGTTTTCAAGGCTTAGCTCTGTGCCAGTTGGTAGTCGACTTGAAGTAAGCAACATGAAAACAAGCTTTTCCAGATAAAACCCTCTATTTGGCCATCTTGTTTCCATAAGGATCAGAAAGAGGAAGTTGTCCTAACAAAACTACACATTAGTCACAGTTTTCTAACTCACTGTTTTTTTTTTTATATATATATGACTAATGCACCAATGTGTGGTTTGTGTGACACTCAGGTTACAATAGTTCACATTTTACTGTCATGCCATTGTTATGACTCTTAAAGAGAAATGGTGTACCAATTTTGCATCCTTCCCGTTGATATGGCTTGAGCTTCTTGTATTTTCTGTTGAGTGGTGACAACTTTTTCTCTTCATCTTTTATCTCTTGGTGCTGTATTTCAGTTTTACTTGGAGGACTGGCAACTTTTGGCCCATTCAGAACAAGAGTCAGCCAGTCACATTTCTCAGCTTCTTTTCAAAGCTGATCTGTTGGACTGGTTCATCAAATTGGAAAGTCCATTCTACCCGATACCTTGTGCATTTATGCGTCTTTTTCAACACTCATCTTGGTTGGGTCCAACCTTCTCTCTAACTCCATTCTATGAAATTGTCAGTTTATCATGCACTGCCTGTTCCCTCACTTTCTGTTTGTGAAGTTTTATCACTTTGAGATATGTGGTTTTGTATGACTTCACTATTTTTCCTTGACCATGCACACATGCACTTCCACCAATGGATTCTGCACAATCAGCAAAACTTTCATCAGTATTCCTATAATGTTCCTATTACCATTCCTCCTTTTCTTGTAGATGATCTCCTTTAGTGGTAAGACAAGACCATCACATTGGTAGGTGTACTAGTTTCTCCTCCTCCTTGTCCAAAGTTACAACTCTTTATGGATGCAGCCCTTTAGGACTGGGATATGTGGGTCAATCACCAGAGGGTTTGGTTTGTTAGTCTGTTGAAAAATAGCCTTTACATATCAACATCCAAGAGCTCCTTGCCATTCATCAGGCTTCAGATCACCTTCTTCTCACTGTCAAACATTGTCTTGTGATGATCTGTTCTGACAATTTGATTGTGGTGACTTATATCACTAACCAAGGAGGCACTTGGTCCAGATCCCTCTGTTTTCATACACTGGATCATTTTATACTGGGTCCATGTGCAACACATTCATTTAATTGTGTATCACATCCCAGGTAACTTCCACCTTGTGGTGGATTGTCTTTCTTTCCCCAACACAGTTTACCTTTTGAAATGGTCTCTTCATCCACTTGTTTTTGGATGGTTTTGCAATCTGTTGGTTTTTTTTTCTCTCACCTGTGCAATCACAACAGCTCTCAGTCACCAGTTTCCCCTTTTTTAGTCTGCACTACCTCATCCTTAAGCTTCAGCTGTAGATGCTTCAACCAGGATTGGTCTCTCAAATTCCAATATGTTTATCCTTCTATCCTGTTGTTCCTGTGAGTGATTCCCTTTGTTCGTGCCATTCCATGATGGGTCCTTTTGATCATTCCCTACTGGCTGGCTTAGCCATGATTTCCTTGTTTATTCCAACTATAATTATTTCCTCCTATACCACTTCTCTTTTTACCTGATCTCCTTCATCAACCACAGTTTGCACTTTTGCACTTCAGTTCCTATGTCTTCATGCTTGGTTTATGTCCATTCCTTGGTTAAGGAGATCTAATTTTTCCTGTTGTGTAACTTTTTATTTAGCTCTTTTAATTTGTACTTCCTCTATGGAATTGTATCAGCAAAAATGGATGGTCTTTTACATATGGTCTCAAGCTCAGATATTTCATACTGCTTATCTTACTGTTATTAATGTCTCTGAATTTCTCACATAACTTTTCAACCAGAGGTCTTGCATTTCCTTAATTTTGGGTTATTGGGCACCTTGATCCCATTTGTTTCATTTTCCCTATTATTGCAGGTTTTTTCTCTCACCCATATTAATCTATTTTTCCAGATTTTTCTACATCCTTGGATGATGTGCTCTTCCGGATTGGGGTATTAATGTAGTCCACCATTCCTTTACCTCTGTTCAAACACATTTCCTCATGTTCTTTGTTTCACATATCCCTTAAGTCATATTTCTTTTTCCTTTTGGCCTATGGGCATAGCCATTCACTTATTGCCATTGCCTTTACACACACACACACACTATATCATCTTATTTGCCTTCTTCTTTATCTGGATTGTTCCTTCTTACCTAAAATATCGGTGGTTTGCGAGAGTAACTCTTCTTTTTTGCTGGTTTTTCTTCCCTTTATTTCTCATCTCTACCCTTATCCCAATCTGAATAAACTTCTTTGTCCAGTATGTGCCCTTCCTTGTTATATTTCCTACACGTCTTCTTTCTGTAGTTCTTGTCTCTCTATATCTTGACGGTCATTTTCATCCAAAGAGATCTTACCCCTTTCACTGTCACCAGTTGGATTCATCATTTCATCCAGTTTGCTTATTCCCACTTGTCCCTTTCCCACCATATCTTGTTTCACATTATCTCTCATCAAATCCAGTATTTTACATGATAGGGTGGGTCCATATACCCAAGTATAGGATTTCCCATTATTTATATCATATTGTAGTTTCAACTTCTTCAGGTTTTTGCCTTCTACCTGTAGCTGTATTTCAGACTTCCATGCAACTCTAAGAATGAGTAAGTCTTTATTAATGCTTTCTTTTCTTTTTATAAGGGCCCATTCTTTGTCTTCAATACATGGGTCCTGCTATGTGGCAAGTGATGCCTGATCATGTATTCTTTAACAATAAATCTGTAATCTGTACTGTATGCTTTGTTGACTAATGCTTTCCTTCCTACGTCAGCCTTTGCAATGGGGTATTTTACAAAATTGCTTGTAGGTGAATAATCTCTCAATTGCATACAGTAGGTTTCCTTTGGATACTGGATGTCAAATTCTAAGATCATGAGCTCAGAAATAATACTGTATAAAATCCAGAAATTTTAGTGGTTCTCAAATCCCTGATTTTTGAGTTTCAGGTGAAGACTCTATGATCTTCATTCTTCTGTTACATGGATGTCAGTACCCAGTGAGAGGTTTTGATTGTAGTTGATATACCAAGTACGTTCCAGTATGTCATAGCCATTCTACACCATAGGTAACATCCTTGTTTACCCATTTTTCTTTTGTGGCATTTATTATGATCACTTTCTTACCACATTTTCTATTGTTTGGATGTGCTCCTCTCAATTTCCACCCTGAATTCTTACACATTATGCAAATGGACAAAGAGTATACCTAGATCAGAAGTAGTTTGGTTCCCCATTTTAATTCTTTGGTTTTGACTCTCTCATCTATGAAGGTATCCTTTCGACTCTTTTGTAAAGGGGGGTATGTCTGTTGTTTCCTTGCACTGGTCCCTCTTCTAATTAATGTGAGATTCTAGCTAATCTTTTGAGTAGAATGGAGTACCATGTAGAAAGTTTTAATTTTCCTGTAATTTTCCCTCTTTTCACACTTTCCACCGTTCTTCCTCACTCATTTCCTGTGCTTCCATCATCTGCTAAACATCAAAGTGATAGTTCTATAGGGATGCATAGAGGAGGTCACGTGAGTATCATAAGTGTAGTATGGATAAGTGATGCATGATGATTTTCACAAGAATCACGTTGGAATCATTTGATTTCAGTAAATTGGGTATGGAAGGCTTGTGACATGCATAGTTAAAAGAAATAATTTTGCAGTTTGAGATCTACCTAATTTATTGGACGTTTTTTGCCAACTAACATAATTTCAATTTGCAAGACAAATGTATGTCCAGAATGGATTACATTGGGAATTTATTTTGATAATTTCAGAAACAAATACGTTATTTGTTGATAAAAATAAAATGGAGAAGAAAATATGTAAAATAAGCAAGACTTCAAAAAAAATGAAGTCATGTAATGTGATTCTATGGGTGTGTGATTTGCAATTCAAGGGTTTTAGATTTGAATCAATGTTTCATTGAACATGCTTGCCTTTTCAATTGTGGGAATATTATAATGTGATGGTCAATTCCACTTTTCATTGGTAAAAGAGTTGCCCAAGAGTTGGTGGTGGATGGTGATGACTAGCTGCCTTTTTTCTAGTCTTTCACTGCTAAAACAAGGAAGGTTGGTGCAGATAACCCTTGTGTACCTTTATGCAAAACTCAGACTAAACCAGTCTAATGTAAATTTTTAAATAACATAAACAGATGATAGTTCAATAATGTTGGTGAGAATGACATACTGTATAAAATTTAAGAATCCCTTTCCAATGTTTTTCATTTAAAACCCTTGCAATGTTTATGTTAAGCTACATGTATAATGTAATCTTTTATAAATATATAAGTAACAGTTTACCATTCTTCTAAAATATTATCATAAAATGATGGGCTTTACCTAATTTCAAAATTGTAAATATATACATATACATGTAGCTTGAAGACAGAAAATTGAAAATAATAATTTTAAAACTTTATTTTAAAATCAATATTCTTTATCCTTTGTTTTAATTTAAACAGTTTACCATTCTTCTAAAAAAATTATCATAAAATGATGGGCTTTACCTAATTTCAGAATTGTAAATATATATATATATATACATGTAGCTTGAAAACAGAAAATTGAAAATAATAATTTTAAAACATTATTTTAAAATAAATATTCTTTATCCTTTGTTTGTTTTAATTAATTTGAATTAAGTTTTGTATTTTCCAAATAGATACCAAATGTGTTTCTGAAAATGACTTTTCACTTGGTTTTGCAGTATAGATAATATTTATAGTTGGACAGTTTCTCCATATGTATATATAAATAATGTTGCCATATTATTTTGATATGTAGATATAAAATATGTTTGCAAGTTTGAATAATAGAAGAATATTTATATTTTGATTAAAATTCATTGGTTATGTTGTATTCATAATGAAAGTAATTCAAAAAAACTGATTGACTGTTATAGCTGTTATTAGTAAGGTTTTTTTTTAGGATTGTCATAGCTAGTTTTATTTGTATAACGGGTTGAAAACCTATACATAAACTTTCTTATTAAAATTTTCTTACACTAAAGATCACTATAAAACATATTCATGTTTTTTGTTAATACACAAGTTCATATTTTTTATAATGTAATCAATTTAGGAAAGTGAATTACCATGGCAGAGAAAGTAAACATAAATTGTATTGAAGAATGTTTGGAGAAGTATATACCTGGAGGAGAACTAGCAACTGTGAAACGTATCTTGTATGGCAAAGAACTTCAGTAAGTTGATAGAACATTCATGTGTATAAATAATATTGACTCAATTTACAGTTTTATAGTGAATTAAAACAAATCTAATCGTAGACAGCTTCTTTACTTTATTTGTTGTTCTAATTTAAACATACAAGTAGATCTGTAACAAAGGGTTGGTTTAAACCTTCAAAGGTTTAAGACACATTACCAAATCATGGTTTGAACATTTATCATACAAATTTACATTATTTACTGATGAAGCATTATCAGTAAATTATGTACATTTGTATGATCAAGGGTTAAAAATGAGTTGTACATAACAGTAGTCATGCTTGTACTAAAATCATTATTTAGCTGTCACTGTTCCAAGCATGTTAACACTTATAATTATTGTAAGATGAAATTGTTGATTAATTGAGCATACTTTCGCAATGGGACATGGTTCAAAGGCCATGTCATCGTGTTTGTTGACTTTTATTCAGTCTTTTATTGAACTAGTCTTTTATGAATTTATGTCAGTAAGTTTGGAATCAAATTGTAGATTATAATTCAAATTTGGGTATTATATGTAAGGTAACTTCTTAATTTAAAAGTAAATATCAAAAGAACACATTTAGATATAGATTTTAGTGACTTACATGTGTTGAATGCAGTGCTGTTTAAAATTAAATGTTTGTGATGACAAAATACTAAGTTGCACTTTTCTGTTACTTCAAGTTTGGTAACTTTTGTACAAAACATTTATTACATTTTAATGATAGATTTCAGCCACTCAACCTTCCCTCTTGTGCTTCATAATTCTACTTGAATACACAGGAGTTTCCACATATAATGCTTTAGTGCTGTGTGTGTATGTTTTTTTCCATTACAATAAATTTGACTGATTAATGGACATTACATAAATCAAAAGAATGAATTTTCCATTTAAGTGACATTTAATGAGATATTCCTTTTCAAAAATCTTTGAATGATTTATGTCAACTAGAGAATAAATGACATCTGACAAGCCTTTGAATATTTAGAACTGTCTTCAAGGTTGTGACTAGCAAACAAACATTATAACACAGTCCTGCATATGAGCAATGTTTGTATGCAGTGTTAAAGTTTCAGCTTATAAAAATATAAAATAATCATAATGAAGTTAATATATAGTATTATTTTCAACTATATCTTAGCCATAAAGTTTCATGATGAATAACATAATATTTTTTTGAGTTAGCATTTCTTTTAAATCATTGTTTATGTCAAAAATATTACTTTTTTTGCTTTCTTCTCCACTTTTTTCATTTTTCTCTCTGTGGGCTCAGCAGATAGCCTGGTGTGGCTTTGCTATAAGAGAAACACACAAACACATTTTTCACCTTTCAGATCAAGTGTGCAGCTCAGCATTTAGCATACCAGAATTTGGAACTGAGGTTCTTGTTCTTTTAATAAACAAAAATGCTAATTTACACTTCAGCATTGTGGGTGTCTTACAAGAGTACTGGTCAAATTATACTATTCAGTCTGGCAGGAACCAGTGGTGGATGGTGTTTACTAGTTGATATCCTCAAAGTTTTATGGTTAGTGCAATATTCCTCATATAGCTTTGTGCAAAGTCAAACAGTTAGATCCTCCCTTCATTGTTATGTACGTTTGTAATTTTGTGATGTGACAAAAAAAAACCCTTTTTTTTTTGTTCAGTACTTAAAATTTTTTATCATTAATGTAAAATTTTAATTTCTGCACTGGTGTTAAAAGCATTCTTTTATCTGACTGTCTTTGTAGAAATTTAGATCTTCCTAAATCAGCTTTGAAACTTGCACTAGACAATGACTTTGAAATACAAGGTTACGTTATACCAGCTATTCCTGAAGAAATGAGACCACCACGTGTAGTCCGCATTGGAGTTATTCAGAACCAGATTGTATTGCCAACATCTGCTCCTATTGTTTCACAAAGGAATGCCTTGCACTGTCGTATTGAGCAGATGGTTGATGCAGCTTCCATATGTGGTGTCAATGTCATTTGTTTTCAAGAAGCATGGAGTAGGTATTCTCTTTACATGTATTAAATAAACTATGACTCAAAACATTTTAGTAAGAATAATAGATTAGGCTATTATACCTTGCTGAGTGACCAAGGAAACTTTTTCATATGAGTCATTTGCTGTACCTTTTAAAGCTTTTATTCATATTTGATCTTTATGGTTCTGAGAATGTATTTTTTCCTTGTATATGATTACTAATCAGTATTCAATATGTTTTTAATGTGTACTGTATTTGGAATGCATGTAAATAATTGTTTTTAAAGCTAAGAATATTATCTGTAAAGGTAATTTCTATAGTTGATGTATGTATTTAATTTGAAATAAAATATTAATATTTTTGCTAATTATTTCTATTAATTATTGAACTTCAAATGAGTGACTTCAGAAAAATTTGAGGTTAACTTGAATGATATTAAATTATTTAACTAAACTTGCATAAATAAAGAATTTTTGGCCAAATAAGTGTGTGTGTGGTTTTATTCAGGGATTGGTCATTGCAGTGAAGAACTACTTAAAACTGTTTAGTAACTCAAAAATTGCTTTGTATTTGTCTAATATGTTTTATTTTCGATGTGACTATTTCAAATCGGGTAGTCATATATCTGAAAGACTTTTCTTGTTAAGTCTGAACTTATACTGTCAAAGAAATATGAATCAAAATTTTTGAATATCCTTTATGTGTTGCTGAGCATGTGTCACTCACTCATAATCTTCCACTCTCTTATGTTTTACATACATTATTGTGCAAGTTTCAGGGATCTTACATAAGTTTTACTTTCCTGTCATAAGTTAGATTTTTTTGTTGACAGTTATTCTCTTTATGTTATACACGTAATTAAATTTTTCCTTATTATGCTCTGTGCCTATAACCTGATAGAATCTTTCTCACTGAGAATTGGGCTGAAAGAGTGGGTAACCACTGTTATTTTTTTACTATTGTGTTACCTGCAGTATCTGACCCTGATTCAAATTCTGTGAATTTTTTTTTTTCTGTCAGCACTATTTGCTGCAATATTGTAAGAAAGTCATATTTTTAAGATGGTGAGCATCATTTGCGTACATCTAATGCCCCATCCATATTAGTGAATTGGCTGGTGCAACAGATCTGTGTTATTTATTGGGATGTTCTTGGCTTGAATTTCATGTTACATCTCCTCATACTCATCACTTGACATTGTCATTGCCTCTTAGTCTTGGTACCCTTTTTAGGTCATTTTGCAGGTTGGGAACTTTCCAAATCCAAATGCTTTTCTGCAATTTACCTTTAAGGTTATTTTACTTTTTTTCTAGATTCCATTTGTTACTGTGTTATTCTTCAGGTTTGGGGCACTATGTAACAGTTGAGTATTTTGTGAATAATGTGTGTTCACATGAAAAGAACTGCATTAAATGCGGTCTCTTTTTCTGTATGGATGATCTTTATTTATATGAATTTGTATAGTCAACTCTCTTGCATGTTACTTACCATATGTTTTTGTACAAGATACATTTCTGAAAGTAGACAGAGATTATCATCTGGTGGCCAATGACTGGATGGGTAACTTTTCTCTGTATGATTTTATGTGGCATTACAGATATTAGAAACGAGATTTCTATTTTAACTTGTTTCAGCTTGAGTGAGGATGGGGATTATCTACTATATTTTTACTTTTATTTTTAATGTTTCCATTGCAGTTTCCTCTTGTAATTAATGAAGCCCATCTTTGGGAATGCTTGGATCTTTCTTTAATTCTCCATGGCATCAACTATTTTGGTCAGTTGTGTAATACATTGGCCTGTTTTGATGTAAATGAAGAGGTTCCTGGTATATAGCTAATACTGTGTGACTGAACTGCTCCATCAAGAATTTTCCACTGCAGGACCTAGGCATTGTAGTCATCCTTGTTGTGTATGCTGTCACCTGTGTCACATTTTAGCATAATAAGTACAACACACAATTACTGTTCTAAAAACTGATCATTTTAACAGAATTAAAGGGCTTCATGGGAGGAGAGGTACCCTGCTAGAAGAATGCCTTCTATCTGAGTGTTTAAGCCCATCTTTTTTATAATACTTATCTGCTTCACTCATTTTCATTTTCAACCAGTTCTTCAAATTATTTGTTTTGGTTCTGTATTCTAATTTAACTCTGTTTGGCTATGTAGTTTTTGTAATCTAAAAAAGCTCTAACTTGTTTTATCATTTATTGTTTCATTTTGTGTTTACTGGTTCCTGTTTTCGTGCAGTTTGTATATTCTGACTTTTAGTATTTCAGAGGTAAGTCTACCTGATATGTTTTATACATTTAGAATTAAAGTGAATTTCAAACAATTACATACCTCTTAAATATCTTCCCTCCCACCACCTTACAACCAAATTTTTAACTTTCATTAAAATCTAAATTGTAATGGGAAAGCAGAACCTATGTAAGATCCCTTGAAGCTTGCACAGTAAGTCATGTAGAAGGTATGGAAGTGAAAAATTATGTGTAAGTGGCATGCACTATGCAATGCAAAAAGATCAAAAGTTTTGCTGACAGTACAAATGCAAACTAAAAAAGGAAAGGCTTTCATCATTTTAGAGGCAAGTACCTGTTTGAAGTTTGTTTTAATTCTAAAAATGCTAAAGTTTATTAATTTTATATTTTATTTTGAGTTGCTGAGTTCTACACAAGAATATTAGTTTTGGATTTTTTACTACAACTGGTTTTCAACTGCTATTTTAAAGAAGGTTGTAGTGTTATTCTAACTTCAGAATTAAGTCTAACAGATATATTTTGAATATTGCAAAAATTTATAAAACCTTAACTTCTTTCAGACATTCTGCTGATAAAAAATGTTCAGAATGTTGAAGTAAAATTTGTATTTCAGGTCTAATAAAAAAGTTTGCAGAAAATAAATATGATATAAGGATGGCAATGCTAGAAAAAGTACAGAAACAACGTAGGGACAAACCATACAAAACATTGGTATGTAAGTAGCCAAACCTTTCTAAAAATAACTTTCACACACAACTAAACACTAAATTCCTGTCAGTTGCATGAATTTAGGTTTGATATAAAAAAGAAAGCATTTAAATTGAATAGTGCTATGCAGTCTTACAGTGGCTAATAACCATAAACGTGTAAGATTGATTCAGTATTTACTGGCTACTTATGTAGTGGTGTTTATATGATTTTGTGCATTTATTCTCACATTATTTCTGTACTTTTTGGTGTTATAATCCCTACATTATAGTTAATTTTTGTTTTTATTACTTGTGTGTGTGTGTATTCAAACTTCTAAGGGTGTTGAAATGTAATTATTTGTTTTGTGTTTTAAATAGATTTTTAATGCTCATATCTCCTGTCTCTAATGTGTGTGTATGTGTATGTATATATACAAATATAAACAAATTTGATATGATCTTAGTTTGTATCATACATCACTTTTTTGCTATAATATTAAAGTATACATCATTGTATTTGCTCCTTATGGGTATAGGATTGATATTCAAAAACAGCATTGAAAAGGTATGAAATTGTTGAAATATATTTTAAAATGCCTATTATTGTTCTTGTAATTAATTTTTTTCAGCAATGCCTTTTGCCTTCTGCACACGGGAGAAGATGCCCTGGTGTGAGTTTGCTGAATCAGCTGAAAATGGACCAACTACATGTTTTTGTCAGGAGGTAAAAATTATCCAAAAATCAAATTATAATATTTGGAGCTAACCTAGGTCATTTATGCCATCCGTCACTAAATTTAGGCTCATGAACAAAACTGTTTTAAACCTATTTAGGATACCTTATAACTAAAGTTAGCTACACAGAAAATAATTATTTCATGAATATTTTTTCTCTTTACAAATTTGGTGAATCTGATATGTTTGATTAGTAAAGCTTATGTATACTTAAATATCACACTTGGATGGGCACACCCTACCTTAAAGTCTAAATTATCATTGAATTAAAAATATATGTATACATAAGAACAAAACTTCAGATCAAAGTGATAAAGTTAAACTTGATAATATGTTGCCACAAAAAAAAAGGTGTTCGTGAACAGCTTTTGCCACAATTACATTTCTGACTTCTGCATATGGCATTACAAAGGATCATAGGATGTAGTCCCCTGCTGTATTAGTGGTATCATCTTATGTCTACTGATGTACCAGTGTAATTTTTGTTTTGTTTTTATATATTAATGTTGTTAAGTATTATAAGATACTAGGATAACATTGCTGTGTTGTGTTTCTATACCTTCAGTACCTATGTATTTTTGTATTGATGCTAAAGGTCAGTTTATTATTTTGTTTTTCAATAATAATATTATAATGTATCAAATTCATCAGGTTTTCTTGTGGTTTAATAGTAAACTTGAGGGCTAGCACTGAAATTAATGGTCCAATGCTTACAGTTGGCTCAGCAAAGATAGCCTATTGTGCAACTTTCCAAATTTATTGCATTGTTAAATAATTATTTATGTTACTGTCTAATATCGTTTGTTTGCTTCATAAACTTCAAAATCTTTTTACATCAAACAAATAAGCTATTTACTTTTATAACATTATAAATTTTTAGAAATACAAGTTAGCCTCCAAATCCTTAAATTGGATCTTGTAATCACCCTTATTTGATATATACCTTTGTGGATGATTTAACTGAATATATGTAAAAAGTAATAATCAATAAAAATGTTTGAAAATGATTGAATCTCTAATTTTAAAGATAATCATATTTTTATGTATTGTTTTGAAGTTCTAAAATTATCTATAATTTTGTTGTTTGGTTTAGCTGGCCAAAAAGTACAACATGGTAATTGTCTCTCCAATTCTGGAACGAGATGAAACAAAGGGTGATGTTCTTTGGAATACAGCCGTTGTAATTTCTAACACAGGTCAAGTTCTTGGAAAGACAAGAAAAAATCATATTCCACGAGTTGGAGACTTCAATGAGGTAAGTCAAAACTACAAGGAAACATATCTGAGGACAAAGAAGAGAAAATTAAAAAAACGTGGCATTTTGTTATTAAAATAAAAGACTGTTCCAGTGTTTAAAATTCCACTTGGAAATGTAATTATAATTTGGCACTTTTTTTTTCTGAAACTGTTATAAAATTGTTATTTTAGCATTATATGATGTTTTTACAAGTTAATTTCATCAATAAAAAATTAAATATTTGAAACGTTTTATTTCTTTCATACTTGTTAGTGTCTGAAGTAAAAATATTGTTTATCTAGGTTTTAAACAAATTGCTAGTTTTGAAGTTTATATTTATTTCTCTCAATCAACATTTTTGGTTAACTTGATGTTTATGCTTCTGTTCCTTGGTTTGTTCAGTTGTTAACATACTAGATCATCTCTCTTATAGTATTGTTCAGAGAATATTTTACAGCTAGTGGTTATCAGGAAGATGAGTCTGGAATCTAAATTACTACAGATGAAAACTAATTATATTTTTAAAAAATGTTACATCATAAAAACAAAGTTATTAGAGCTTTGCAGTTTTGTCAATAATTTGATATATGTTTTGTTTATATGATTTGCAGCAGTTGATTCATTGTGTAAATGAGCAAAATAAGGTGTCCCTAAAGATATATGTTGATAGATATATGAAGTGTAACTTTGTGATCAATAATAAATGAAAGAAAGTATATTTATTTTTGATATACATATACACACAAAGAAACTAGATATTGTTTAGAAAGTTCATAAAATGATATGAGAATTTCACTGTAGAAATGTAAGAGATTGATGGGTGCTCTTAATAGCCCATGGCCATTGTAGGATTAAGCATAAAAGTTAGATACCAACTGTCAAAGAGAAAAATTGAATTGTTTTAAAAAATAACCAATTTCAGATTCTATAGTTTTAATGTATCTGTATCAGAAATACTTTATTTTGTACTTAAGGAAACTTGAAATATTAATTATTACTCATGCATGAATATTTAGTTAAGCAGATACAATTGATTTATTATAATAAACGCCAAAATGTTACTCAGTTTGAGCCTGCAATGATCTAACTGTAAGCATATATGAATTGAACTGTGATCAGAGGGATTCATGATGTGGGTTAAATTGTAAGAAAATTGTGACCTGCACTTTGTCACTGTGGATGCACTATAACAGTGATTAAATCTCATTATATTGTGAAACAGCTGCCTTCCCTCCTCCTGTCTGTTATTAGGTATGGCTGTGCATAGATAGCCTTTTCTGTATATTTGTGCAATAATCCAAAAACAGACAAATTACTGACTTTGCATTTCTAAAATAATTCAAAATGTTATTAGAAGAGAAGGATGTGTCTTATACATATCTTTTTCACTTTCACAATCTTTCAGTCAACCTACTACATGGAGAGCACACTTGGTCATCCAGTCTTCAACACACAATGGGGTGAGTATTTTGTTCTTACACTGTAAAAAATTTAGTATAATATTGGGAGCAGATTTATTTTTCAACAAAATGTTTTTTATATAATTAAAGATGATCTTTTCTAGCTATAGTGATAAAATTAGAAATGAAACAATAGCAAATGCAGATAACAACATAACAGTTCTAATATTTATGATGTATTTTTACAAATTTTGAACACATAGAGAAATTTACAGATAAGTGTTTTGTTATGTATTATGTTCAAGATAAAGGTATGTCTTGGGTGAGAAATTTAATTTAAAATTGCTTTACCCCCAATTAAAAAATGTAATCTCACCTCTGAATCTGCTGTAGTCAAAACATATGAAATGCTTTGGTATATACTTACCCTAATTCTGAACACAAAATTTTAAATTGTTTTATTTCATCATATCTGCTTTATCATTTAAATGAAATTAAATAGGAATGAAGTAGTTGCATTTTATAAGTATTTACCATTAAAAATTTCTGTTTTTTCAAATCAGTGAATATTATTTAAAAAAATGTATGTGAAAATGCAAATTTTTGATACAGTACTTACCTCTCTTACAAGATTAGCTATTATCATTCAGTGCTGTCCTTTGTATGCAGTTTTTTTCTTTACACATGCCACAAGCCTTCCATTCACCCCTCCCTGGGACCAGCATGGTCAAGTGGTTAGAGCACTAGACTTTGTAATCTGAGGGTCATGGGTTCAAATTTCCATCACACCAAACATGCTTGCCCTTTCAGTTGTGGGACCATTATAATGTTATTGTTGATCACACTATTCATTGGTAAAACAATAGCCAAGTAATTCGCAGTGGGTGATGATGACTAGCTGCCTTCTATTTAGTTTATACGACTAAATTATGGATGGCTAGCATAGATATACTTCGTATAGCTTTGCACAAAATTCAAAACAAACAGGCAGTCCACTTCCCCTCACCTCTTGAAACATGTCTCTCTCTTGCAAATCATTATACATCACCTCTTAATCAAAAGAAGCATGGCATTTTCCTTTGATGCATGTGGCTCCCTATACACTCTTCTCCTACTTCTTGTTTTCAGCATTTAGTTCAAACACGCTTTTTTATTTCTTTATTGCTGCATGTTTGACAATGTTCTCCTTCCATAGTGGTTAATTTTCAACTTAATTTGATTTATTGAATTTGTTCGTCATTATATTCATTTTTATCAGTTTATTTAAGCTGATTTTTTTCATTTCCATGCTCATGGACTGTGATTTCATTATTTTATAGATGGCCAACTTCTCTTGGCTCCTTACAGACTGGAATTGAACACTTATTTGGAAGCTACTTTCTATGGAGGCCCAGATGGTCTGGTTGGTAAAAATGCAAAATTCCTTCATCTGACCCACCCACTACCTTGTCCATTTGTGGGTCTTTTTCACCTTGGATATGTATCGAACTCTGCTTTCTTCTTCATGACTTAGTTTAATGGCATTTTAATTCACCTTGACATCACTAGTCCCCTATGGTCATACCCACTTATGATCTCTTCAGAGGGCATTTCACAAACTATAACACCTTGATCTGGATCCTCTTTCCACCCTCATTTTCCTTTCTTTTTCCCTGTGAAATTATCTGCATTGGTGTGCTACTTCTTTCCCCATGTACAAATCTGTATCTTTCCTTTGATGATTTTCTTTATGCACAGGGAGTGTGGGTCAATCACAATAAAGTTTTGAGCAAAGAGTCTATGGAATTTGGTACTTTTCATATCATTGTTCTTGAACTTCTACCCACATGTTAGGCATTCCCTCATTTCCTTGTTCTTGCCTTGCCATTGTCTATTGCTGATTCCTATGGCCAATTTTACAGTGGTGGAATGTATTACCCAGCAGTGGGGCAACCAATTCAAAGATCTCTGTTTTGGTCATGGGATCTCTTCTACAGGAGTCACACATGTCACATTTGCATTATTACATGTTCTGTGCAGCACACTTTCCATCTGATTGTGGATCATCTTTTGTGTCCTGACTGAATACATCCAACTGAGTGGGCATTAAATCTTATTTTCTAGGTTCTTTGCCATCAGTGGTGGGTCTCCCCATGTGGATGCCTTTGCTACAAACCTACATACTAAGTTCTCTCTCTTTTTGTTGCTTGTACCTTATCCAATGGTTCTGGCAGTTGATACCTGCAGCCTGGATTGGCAGCAAATATATCTTTGTGTCTCATTCATCCAATTACTTCATTGGTTGATTTCTTGTTTACTGTATTCCTTGTCATTTCCTCATTATCCAGATCAGCTTTAGTTTCCAAGGTCACATCAACTGCTTCTTTCCTTTCCCCCTGTCCCTCTTCTGATTCTTTTTCCCTTATTTGTCAACCTCGATCACATGTTATACATCCCAATTTTTACATTTTGTTTTCACACCTTGGCAATACAATTCAGCTTCACATGTCAAATCCCCTCCTTGATAGCTAACTCCATCTGTGGTGGTGTAGATGATGCAAGTGACAGGTTTTCCACAGTTGGTATACTGACAGTGGGTTTTCACTGACCATCTTATGCTGGATTGTGTGGCAGAAATTCTCACCTGACTATTTGTTCTCTTTGCTTTCCAGATATCAAATGATCTTTATAGCATACCTTTCATTTTTCTGAAACTATAGTGTTTCTAATTCCCCTTTTCTTGTGCTCGTGCTTTCCCTTTACATACATCACCTTCACTGGGGTTTTACCCTTGCAGATTAGGTCATTCATGTGATGAATCATTCCCTTACTTATCCACAATGACGAGAAAACCCACTTGTAGAGAAAAATATATGTAAAAACAGCTGGTATTGGTTGGGATTTTTTTTTTTAATGTAGAGGAGCAAACAATGTTTCAACCTTCTTCAGTCATTGTCAGGTTCAGACGATGACCGAAGAAGGTCAAAACGTTATTCACTCCTCCGCATAAAAATTTTTATCAACCCATACTAGCCATTTTTACATATATATCATTCCCTTACTTAATCCATGATGATGAGAAAACCCACTTGTAGAGAAAATTATATATTTAAAAATGGCTGGTATGAGTAGAGAAGGCAAAAATAGAGGAGCGAATAACTTTTCAACCTTCTTTGGTCATCTTCAGGTTCACAAAGAAAGAAATGATTACTGACCAGTTGCTGGCCACATGTTTGAAGGCGGTTGTGTAATTCAGTGTAGAAATGTAGAGGGTGTGCTTAGATGTTGGATATATTTATTAATATAGGTATAAAGGTTTTCCTTTTGTATTTGTTTATTTTGGGTTTGAGTTGTTGTATTAGTAAGGCTTCTTCAATTTCACATTTGTTTCTTTATTTAGTATTTGGGTGTTTTCTATGATTATGTTGTGAAGGTGACTTTTTGTGTTCTTTGAATCTGGTTTCCATTTTTTGACTTGTTTCTCCAGTATAGAAGTCGTGGCAGTTATCACATTGTATTTTATAAATAATGTTGGTGTTGTGTTTGTCATTGTACTTTTTACATACTATAGAGCTTAGTTTTGAGCTTGGGTTTTGAATAATTTAAATATTAACTAGGACGTCATATTTTGTTGCTAGTTTTTGCCCAATGTTGGTTATTTTTCTGTTGATGTTGGGAATATATGGTATGCAGTAGTATATGCTTTCACAATTTTTTAATTTGTGGGATATATTTACTTTTGTTAGTTGATTTTTATTTTTGTCTAGGTGTGTACGTATAATGTTTTCTACAGTTTGTAGAGGAAAGTTATTGATGTTGATGAAGTATTGTTTTATTTTGTCTAATTTGTTGGTAATTTTATCTGGTGAACATAGTTTTATGGCTGTGTTTATTTGGTTTCTTGGTATGTTGAGTTTTTGTTTTGTTTCATGTGCTGAGTCCCAGGGAATGTATAGTCCAGTATGGTTGATTTTTTGGTGGATTCCTGTTTTAAATTGTGTATCTGTTCTTGTAATTTTGAGGTTAAGAAATGATATTTGATTGCTTTCTTCCTGTTCACATGTGAAGTTAATGTTGGGATGTATAGAATTAATGTGATTGAAAAAATTAAGTGTGTTCTGTTGATCTGAATCTTGCAACATTTACATATCTGTACCAGTATAGTGCTGTGTTAATTGCTTGTGTTTTAATCTGTGTCATAAAAATATTGGCTAGAACTGGTGATACTAAATTGCCTATGCTTAGGCTGTTTGTTTGTATATAGTTATGGTTATTGAACAACCAGCTCATTCATCAAGGACACCTTTAATTTTAAATCTAACCTTAATCAACTTAATCATAAAGTTTTAATAGTCAGTTTCAATGTCATATCCCTCTTTACAGAAGTCCCAACCACTGAAGCCTGCAAGATAGCCTTTAAACTCTATATCTGAGACCCTAACCCATCAATAGACATTCCCAGCAACCAATTAGCAACCCTCATAAAATTCACCACGATGATGACAAACTTCATGTTCAACAACCACAACTGTGTACAAACAAATGTCCTAAGAAACCCAGTATCACAATATGATTGTGGGATTCACATCTACAGAATACACACTTAATTTTTTCAATTACATTAAATCTATACATCCCAACATGTGAACAGGAAGGAAGCAATCAAATATCATTTTTAACCTCAAAATTACAAGAACAGATACACAATTTAAAACAGGAATCCACCAAAAAATCAACCATACTGGACTATACATTCCCTGGGACTCAGCACATGAAACAAAACAAAAACTCAACATACCAAGAAACCGAATAAATACAGCCATAAAACTATGCTCACAAGGTAAAATTAAAGATGAATTAGACAAAATAAAACAATGCTTCATCAACATCAACAAGTTTCCTCCACAAACTGTAGAAAACATTATATGTACACACCTAGACAAAAATAAAAATCAACTAACAAAAGTAAATATATCCCACAAATTAAAAATTGTGAAAGCATATACAGCTGCATACCATGTGTTCCCAACATCAGCAGAAAAATAACCAATATTTAGCAAAAACTAGCAACAAAATATGACATCCCAGTTAATACCAAAGTTATTCAAAAACCTGGCCCAAAACTAAGGTCTATACTATGTAAAAATACAGTGACAAACACAACATCAACATTATTTATAAAATACAATGTGATAACTGCCATGACTTCTATATTATACAAACAAGTAGAAAAATGGAAACCAGATTCAAAGAACACAAAAAGTCACCTTCACAACATAACCATAGAAAACACCCAAATAGTAAATAAAAAAAGAAACATAAAATTACAGAATCTTTACTTATACAACAACTCAAGCTCAAAATATACCAATACAAAGGAACACCTATATACCTATATTAATGAATACATCCATCATCTAAACATCCCCTCTACATTCCTACACTCAATTATACAACCGCCTTCAAACATGTGGTCAGCTACTGGTCATTAACCCTTTCTTTTATGTGAACATGACAATGATCAAAGGAGGTCAAAATGTTGTTCACTCCTCTATTTTTGCTTTCTCTATCCATACCAGCCATTTTTAAATATATAATGTTCTTACTTACTTTTCCTCCATTTGAAGCATTTCTTAGTGTTCACAACAAATGGAGTTGAGCCATTTCCTTATCAGATGATGTCGCCTCATGACACTATTTACATAACCACTGGAGTAGTGCTGTTACTTTTTCAGATGGTGTGGCCACCTTATAATCTTTACACAACCACTGAAGTTTACTATCTTCTTAAGGGTGGATGTGGCCTCCTTGTACCTATTCCAAACTCGATAGAGTTGAGCCATCACCTTCCCAGTTGATGTAGCCTTCCAGTACTGTTTACTCAAACATAGGAGTTTAGCTCTCACCTTATGGGATGATATGGTCTGCCATTTCCTTTTATACAAATAATGGAATTGATCCATTTCGTTACTGGATGATGTAACCTCCTGATATCCAATGCATATACATTAGAATTGAGCCATTGTAATTATAGTTTGCTCCTTTGATTGGGAGCCCTCATCCTATCTTTGTGTGGAAGTCAGTTCCCAGTATTGGGGTTTCAGATTCAAGTAAATCAATCACTAAAAGACCTCACATGAATTTAAGTTGTCCACTTTTTTTCCTTAGGTTGTTCTGTCTGTGTTTTGGTTTACAACAGTGGTGTGTGGGATTGTTCTGATTCTGTGATTAATTCTCTCATTCCTTTTTTGTGGGGATATTATTGCCTTTGGATTGTGATAGCTCTTGTTATGGTTGGGGATGAGAATGATATCATTGATGATCCTTGTGACATATCCAGAAATTGGTATAGGTTTCAATCCCTGATTTTTGGTTTAAGGTGAAAATGATGCAATACTTCTCCCACCTTTGTGTGGATATCAGTATCCTATGAGAATGGATTTTGGATGTTATTGTCTAACTGAGTATTGAAAGTCTGCTGCTCTCTAGTCACTCTAAACCTAAATATTTCTACCCTTGTGTGTTTCACACACTACACATGGGTGAAGAGTATACCTAGCTCAGGAGTTGTGCAATTCCCCTTTTCTGATCTATTTCTTTCATTGTCAGAGGTATCCTTCAAATACTTTCAGGTGTACTTCTGTTGCACCTTCACACTGGTCTCTCTTCCTTCTCAGGTGAGTACCATATCAAAAAATATAATATTCCTATACTGAAAGTGTGTTTCTGATAGGTACCTACCTCTAGTTATACTTCCCACCCCTCCCTAAATTGGTAAAAAGGCTACCGTCTGGGGACATTTTATTGGAAACATTTTCTTCACAACATTTCAAACTCCTCTTGAAATCAAAGACCATTGGAGATATACCCAGGACTGGAAAGGCCAACTTCAAGTGACTGACAACAAGTTTGAACTTATACTTCAGTCTTCCTGGCAGGTGTTAATTTTACTTATTTTGTGTATTTGTATCTTAATTTCCATGTACCACGATAGTATACTACATCTTGTTTGGCATAGATAGCTTGGTAGCTTTGTGTTAATAAACATGAAATACCTACCGCCACCCTTCCTCTTCACATTTTTCTGTTGCTGACATTCTTTGCTAAACTTCAAAGTGATATTTTGGTAGAAGAGTATAGAGGGAGCCACGTATCATGAGTATGCCATGCTCCGATTGGTTAAGAGGTGATGCATCATAATTTGCATGAGAGACCTATTGAGCATAAAAAAAAAGTTTGCATATAGAAGGAAGCACTGAATGAGAAAAGCTAATCTTGTGATAGGAGGTAAGTTCCTGTAAGAAAACTATAACTTTCAAGATTCCCTCTCTGCTGTATGGTTTTATTCACTTTATATTGTTATGATTACAATGCATAATCAATAGCATCATGTTCTTATGAAGTATACTGTGGTTAATCATACTTTATTATAATAATATTCTGTGTTTTATGTTGCACTTAAAAGTACTTTGTTGTAGATAATACTCATTGTGAATGACCATGATTACATGATATTGGTTGATATTTCAACTTTCTTGTTAACCAGTTTCTGTTAATATGGTAAAGCCAGTGTTGAACGATACATGTTGACCAAATGTCCACAGATTTCCACAATTTAGGTGGACCAAAAACTGAAAAGTCTATTTAAGTTGCTTCATAAAGTTCTGATATGTAGTTGAATGGGATTGCTATGGTTGCAGTTCCTTTGGTAAGCTCGCTTAGGAAAATAAACATTGACTTTGAGATGTGACTGAATTTCTGTATATATTTGACTTGTGGACTTTTGTTAGCTACAAATTTATTGTACCAGGAGATGTGTTTGTGTTTGATTCATTTGGTTCAAAGGGTTCTTTTTTAAATTATTGTAATTTTTTCTCTGTAGGTGAAGTTTTTGATTTAAGAATCCATTGTTTTTAATTTATTTACTCTACCATGCAAGTTTTTTTTCAAGTTTTTTGTTTATTTGTTTTGTTTTTGGCTGTACATTGTTTAACAAGTTCACTATGAATACTTTTTTGTAAGGATCTGACATGCATCTTTAACCAAAAGTCAGTCTGTGGTAGAATTTTATTGTTGAATTCTTTCAAATTCACTGTGGACTAAATGTATGGTTTAAAATGTGTTACAAGTTTTCATCAAAAGATGAAATTTGTTTGATGGATGTTTTGTTTACATCCACAATTGTGAAAATGTTTAAAAAGGTCTCAGTAAGAGGACTATTTATATTAACAATAATCAATATGGAGTTTAATTTTCTTTGATTTTCAATGTCTAAGGCGTATACATAAGTCACATAAGAATAACTTATATTACATGCTGATATTTAAATACTTCAATTTGTGATTCTTATTTTCTGTAGAAGTACTGATAAATACTATATTTGTACAGTTTGTTGAAAAGGTAGTAAATATGCAAACACACATTCACAGAAACACTTTCAGTTTCATGTCTATATCATCTTTTTTATTATCTTCATCTAAACCATGCTTTTCTTGATTTCCTTTTATTTTTTTTGAAATACAGATTTTTGGTTAAATATATTTACATGAAATTTCTATGAAATTCTTTAAAAGAAATTTTTGTAGCTTCAGTTCTTTTTTAAATAAGTATTCCTTTAAGTTACTGTAAATTATTCTCATTTCTCCCAGTCTTTTAACCTTTACTCAAATTCTTATTTCAGTCTCATATTATTTAAGTACATTGTTTTTCATAAACTTTCAAATTATAGTTTTAGAAACAATCTTACTTTTTACTGAAATTTTTACATAACTTTTACATACGTCATTTCTCTTATGCACAATACTCTTTCTATCCATTAACATCCTTTCTACATTTTCTTTATTTTGCCCAGTATTTTATCATTTTAATTTGTTGTTAATTTTGTTTTAATCTTTCACATTAGTGTTTTACTGAAACCTTTGAAGCATGCATTGACTCAAAGTATTAACTCTAAAATACTATTTTGAATTGACTCAGTATCCTAAGATAATACAATAACAGATAAGAAAATTATTGAAAAACTTGTAAAATTGGTAAACTGTGTTGACATAAAATATAATACTTTATATATTCTCTAATCTTAGAGGAACTGTAACAAGCATTTTTGTGTGAAGTTCAACATGTCACTGCTTTGTCCACTCTTATGAAAATTCAGAAAATCATAATTGTTAATCAGATTTTGAACTTTTAATGTTTTGTTCTTTAAAAAGAATTAACTATGTTAAAGTCATTTCCCGAATTGCATTAACATTTTGTTTTGTAATATTGGTACATGTAATGGGAAAATTTTCATGTTGTGTTGTGTGCTTTTTCAAACTTTTCTTTTAAGTGCTGTATTTGGTTTTTTCAATACCTCAAATAAATTTGAATTAGTAACACTTCATTTTATTACTATACATGCAAGCAGTACATCTCTTGTGATGTTTGTTAGGATTGCTAATTTGAAATATGAATTACCAGGCAATGTTATTTTATTTCACTGTTTGTAATTAATGCATATCTTGTTTTTTAATCAATATGTAGACTTTAATCTAAAGAACTTAAAAATAAATAATATCTTCTATAAACCTTAGCATATGATTTTATAGCAAGTTAAGAAAAATGTAAACTTATAAAGTGACATTTTTCATCATCCAAACAGTATTATTTCTTCTTGCTCTTCTTTTTTTCACTTCATAGAAATGATCAATATATTAGACAGTGGATGTGCTGCAATAACAGTAATTATGTTTGTTTAAATAGGCAAGATAGCTGTTAACATCTGTTATGGTCGTCACCATCCACAGAACTGGATGATGTATGGTATAAATGGAGCCGAGATAGTTTTCAATCCTTCTGCTACTGTTGGAACACTCAGGTAAAAAGTAATTAGTTTTTGAAGGTTTTGTTGGATTTCGTTTATAGAAGTCTATTAAAATTACATTAAGAGAAACAGAATTGTTGTGGTATCACCAAATGTATGCCATATATGGTTATTCTTTTATTCTTCAAATGTAAATAAATAGTATTGCATAGCAGTTACAACATTCTTTTATCTCTAGGTTACAAGTCACAGCTACATCATATAGAGTACCAGAAACTGGCTAGACAAAAGAGCATTTTAAGATAGACTTTATAAAGACAAATACAATAATACCATTTCATAAATAAACAGTTTTTAGTTTGTTGACTTAGAAAATGTAGTAGAATGTTTGTATATCAGTTTAAAGCAAAGAAATAATGTTGGACAAGTATGACCTTGTGAGTAAGTGCCTTCAAATAATGAATCAATTGAGTGTTATTGGGCTTTTTAACACCTAAACTCTTTTTCATTAAAGGTTGAACATCATATTTTAGTAATTGTCAGTAGGTTCATTATCACACATATGTTGAAAAATGTGAGATTGATTTTTTGTACACAATAATATTTGAAGCCAAAATAAAAGTATTGTAGCTATAATGTAGCTGTATTCACTAGTAATATCTGTAGGTTAAAGTTAGAGTAGCTAAAATAAAGATAATGTAATAAACAATATTTTATGAAGAATGCACATGAACAGCTTGGAGTAGCTTGTGGGTAAATGTAATATGACAGCATAACATGAGTTGCACATTCGCAAAGTGATTTATAACTTATAATGGCATGAAATACCATAACAACTTTTGATTGCTCTTTTTTTTCTGGTTAGACTTGGTTCAAAGGGCAATCAAAAGAACGTTAAAACGATAATATTAAATTATAAACAGATGTATGATGTTATGAATGTAAATGTATTTAGGATAAACAAATGTAGTTTCATGCTACATTTGAAAAAAGGAGGAGGATAATTTAGATCTATTTTCTTTCTTTTTTGGTGGTTACAAGGTCAGTCAGATTGACCAACTTTACATAGAGTTAGGGTAGAGAAAATAATTGATATATGTAAAGTTTTACTGAAAACAAAAGTTTAAAATGTATTTAGAATATTTTAGAGATTACAAAAATGAAATTTTGAGATGAATAAAAGTATTTTTAATCTTAACATGAAAATCACTTTGTATATGGACTATTTAGAACCAATACATGATATATTCAATTACAAATCTTGTTTTAGTTTTAGAAATACTTCACTAAAAATACAATTTTTTGTACGTGAAAGGCTTATATGTTTACTGAAAGACTGCCAAATTTCATTAAGAAATTCACACTGTCTTAAAAGTTAGTTGTATCAAATCTATAAAAATGTAACACGGTCAGATTGACTGAACCCATGTGGAAAGAGTTAACTATAGCATTACAGTTTAAATGATGATATTTGTCAAATTTACTATGTGAGAGTAAATGCCATCATGATACAATCACCTGTATTTTAGGTAATGGATCTTTATCAGCTGCAGTGTCTTCTTGCATGTACACACATGGTTCACTGTTATGTTTTCTGTCATGAATTAGACTTAATATATCCTATCTATTTTTTAGTGAACCACTTTGGGGTATAGAGGCTAGAAATGCTGCTATAGCCAACAGCTACTTCACCTGTGCTATAAATAGAGTTGGCACTGTAAGTTGTAACCATATATTTTCTGTTTTTTTCATTTTGACTAAACATTGTCATTTATTAAAATTCCCATTATTCATAATCCCTGAGAACTTTAATAAACAAACAAAATTGAATATATTTATACTCTTATGTTTTAACTCTTGTGTATATTACATCTTCATCTATTAAAAGCTTCAGAACCCTAAAGTTGCACTTGTGTATGTAAATGTGAATTTTTCCTGGGGTACCAAACAGTACGAATATTTATAATTTTCAACTTTTTCCATTCCATTGGGCATCTTTCAGATATTGGGTGCACCTGTACATTAAATTTCAAAAATTAAGAAATCATAAAATTCTGATTATATTATAACTAATTTTAACTCTGTTTGAGAATTGATATTTTGTCCTTTTATTACATTTTTATTTTAATTTGCAAAAAAAAACTGAAAAAAATTTTATACTTGCTAAGAGTATCATTTCGTGAGAATGTAATTATCGATATTGTGTTTCTCATGTGATTTTCCTTTTGCCTCAGTGGTTATATTGGTAAAGTATTTCTTTCTCTCCCTGAACAACTACTGTGAAACTCAGCTTTAAAAATAGCTACAGGAAAAATGTAAATACCATTGGATAGAGCAGGTTATAAACTATGTAAATCAGTGTAGACTGAATAAAGTTGTACAAGAAGTAAGTTATGATTTTGTTGGAAAATAATTAGACAAAACTCCCACAATGTAGAATAATGGAATCTAATGTGAAGTTCAGAAAACTCCAGAACATACCTCAGACCTGGAACTTTTGTATTGATTCTTTAGATGTTTGCTACCTTCTGAAAATGTTTTCATGTTGAATTATATTTGTTTGAAAGCTGTGGAAATTTTCCTCTTTGACAAGACATCAAGTAAATGCAGTTGAGTGTAGTAGGCTGTGTCAGACATTTCCAACTCAGATTCTTATTTGTTAAAATTTGTTAATTAATTTACTGTATTTGAACAATACACATAAATAAAATATCTTATTATTTATTTATTTATTTTTTAAATGTATTAAGTGTAAATTAATGTTGACTGAAAATATTGTTGATCTGATGCCAGTTTGAAAGGTCAGGTCCCAGGTTGTCTATAAATGTTTAATTTTTGTACTGTCATGTTGTAAGATTTATTATTGGATATAATAATTGCAATCAGTAAAAATAAATTAACAAAAGAAATATAACAAAGAATATGATTAATAGTCAAGGTGAAACTGACTGGATATATAAAATGGAACTTTCTTATTAACAATGAAAATATATTCTAAGATACATCTCTTAACACAATTTTGGAAAATGTGACACAGTAAATACTAAAAACTAAAAATGCTGAAGTTGAAATGATGTGTTGTTAGATTATTTTATGTTTCATACTATTAAGAAATTCCACTGTGGTAAAGTAAAAGGGATATTAGTGACATCTCTTTGATCCATAAAGATTAAACAGCTGAAACAGTAATTTTTTAAATAAGTTTTGCAAGTAAAACTTTATGCATTTATAATGGGTGCTAGACATAAGACTGAACTTTTTTTTTCAAAACTTCTAATAGCATGTAAAGTTAGTTTTACAGTTTAAGTAAATAGCAGTAAGTTTACTTAAGTTTTATGTACTTAATGAGGTAATATTCTCGTTATTTGTCATTTTTAATCATTGTAGTTAGGAATCTAATAATGATTGATGTATATATAGATATATGTGTGTGGGTGTTGTGATTGTATAAAAAAGACAGTTGTTCAAATAAAACTGAGCTGGCTCAAGTATTTTTATTAATTTTTTAACTATTAACTTGCATGATATATTATTATTGCTATAATTACAAAAGGACTAGTCTTAAAATTAATGATATTTAGTATTTATATATTGACAAGTGAAAACTTCACAAGGATTTTAGTAATGTTGTTTACTTCTAGGTATTTGTGAGATTAATAAATAGGTTTTGAATCATCCTTAAAATGGTGAAAATAGTTGTTCCTGTTAGAATTTCCATATACTAGTGACTAAAGATTGCCATCTCTCTCTCTCTCTTTTACAGCTAAAACTAAAAATGAGCCTAGATTAAGAATGTAGTGCTTTAGTAGGCCTAATACTAATGTTTTGTGAGAATATTTTTACAATTATACATCATATAAAAGATGACACAAAATGTGAAAGAAGAAATAAAGGAACATATTTCAGTATTAATTTACAATATTCAAATCTTTCATATCATCAATTCAGACAGTGGTATTAAATCAAGATTTATTTAAATGTTAATGCTCATCTTTATTCATGAAAAATAAAGCAAAATTAATTCATGATTTAAAAGTACTTAGAAACTAGAGAATGCTCTGAGATTTCTTTGAGTTCAGTTTGGATTATACTATTTTATGTTATTTTCTTTGTTTGAGGTATTATATTTTAGAAGCATAGAGAAATAGTAGTATACATGGAGTAGTGAAAACTACATTAAAAAGAGAATTAAGTGAATACTATCATATCTATATGAGGTCTCTAAATCTTTCTTGTTTAAAATGTAAAGAAGAATATAAAAATTAAAGCCAATTATTTCACACGTATATATAAGTATACTGTAGTGTGCTGGTGAAAACTCAAGAATTATGTCAATAGTAAAATAAAGTTAACCTAGAAATATCATAAATTATGTGTTAGTGAGATTTTTTTCCATCTAATTTTGAAGTTTTGGTATGGTCTTAATATGTGTGATGAAAAAATGTGATTCCAAATTTTTAAAAAAAACTAACATTATTATATTTGAAGTTTGTGTCGTATGTGTTTTTAATACAGTCATGTAGGATTTTTGCACTTACAGGTTACATTTGGTTATTCTTTGATGCTTTGCTCATTTACCAAAATGAAAATTTTAAGGAGTGTTGTGGGACAAATTATGTCAAGTGCATTAACTAGATTGATTACACACATTAGTCATATCAATATATAAATCATAGTAATATTAAAGCATTAGTGTCTTTTGAAGTAACATCTGAAAAAAATTCATAGAGTATTCACAGGAACATATTTTTCTATTTTGTAGCTTAGTTGCTTAGGTAACTGTGGTTATAATCATCTTCACTGTGAAATTGACCATTGGCAAAATACTATATTAACTTAAGTAGCATTCCTGAGGTAATATGAAAAGCTATTTAAAAGAGAAAAGAAGTTATATTGAATATTTTTCTTTTACTTGTCTGTTGTATATTTACAGTTTCACTTCTTTACAGGAACACTTTCCTAACGAATTTACCTCTGGTGATGGAAAACCAGGTAAGCTATTAAAAGTAAGAGAAATAACCTTAAATTGTACAATTTAAAAATAATGAATTTTAATTGTTTTTAATTAAATATAACAAGACTTAATAGCAACAAAAACCTCAAAAGCAAATATTTATATAGGCAAAATGCATGTATATGAGTCATTTGAAATGGATTTCATTAGTACTTTTTTGTTATTGTTGTATAGTAAAGTTTAATATTAGAATAAGCAGCTTTTCATTGTAATTGTAAATAGTTTTATTGGATTAAAAGTTTTATCAATAGCTAAAGCACTGAGAATTATTATTTCTACATGTATGTGGTAGTAAATTATAAAAGTTTATAAATAGTTAAAAGGTACATGCACATAAGTTCTGGGATAGAAAAAGTGTAATAATAAAGTGTACAAATTATAATATGGTAGTAAGATACTTAAGGGATGTAAGAAGTTTTTACACAATTTTCTTTTATTTGTTATTTTCAGGTCTGCCTTTTCATTGACATAGGTCTTGACATGTTTTTTATGGTACATAAGTGTTATTTTACTGCAGATAAAGTGTTAAAACAGAGCTGTTATCATTGATGAAATGAGATAGTTTCCATATTGTGTATAATTGCACTTGCATGAATTAATATATTTTGGTTTTTGAATGTAAAGGCTTATGTTCTAGAAATATTAAAATTTCTTATGCTGTTAGGCAGAATTTTCATATTGTGCTGCTTTAAACTTTTTGGGAACACATTTTCACTTTTTTTTCCAATACGGTTTTAATTAGAACTTAGTATTAGTTGCTTCTTAGTGTAAGTGTAAAATTCAGTTGGAACTCCTGTATATTCCCTTCTAAGTAAGCAAGACTTCTAGAGTGTATGTACTTCATTTTTCTATTATATTCTGAAACTTTGCATTGTTTCTGTTTACTTTTCACTGAGTTGGTGAACTTTGTTATTACAAATTGTAACATAAAACACACACTGCATGTTCATTTTGAGCTTACTGGTAATGTTAACCTTTCGTATAGTGAATGTTAATTGATAGAGATCTGTACAGTTGAGCTTAGGATTAATTCCTAGCTTATGTGAACTAGGCTGTGAAATTTCTACTGTATTTTAATGCTTGCTATGAATGCAGTGGGTCATGATTTAGTGTTAAAACTTGATGCTAGTATTACTAAAGATTCAAAAATTACTGGAGTTGTAAATCTGTTTATAAGCAAAATAATAATCACATTGTTTAGTTTAGCAACGTTTTATACTAAGTTTGATATTCCATCTCTCAGTCTTCCTCATATACCAACTTTCACTCACTTTTCCATAAAATATTTTTTCATCTTTTTGTCCAAGAATAGATTACTTGGAAACATCTAGGATGAGATACTGTAGCAGTAGTACAACATTGTCACCTCTAGTTGCTTGGGTTCAAAAATAGGTTTTACAACATTTATTGTGGTAGACTGTTTATTGATGGGTTTGATACAGAAGTTCAACGTTTAACATGTTTCAAGTTCTTGTAAAAACAAAAACTGTATTTGTTGAGATGCATAGAGTATATGTTTAATTTTGTTTTACATGCATGAGAATGATTAACAGCTCTAAGCACTGAACCATTTGGAAACATATTTTACAGCACAACTAGAGAAGAACAGTACATAAAAATTACATATGTTCAGTACAGACTTGCTGAGCAACAGTTAGTTAAGGAGATAAAATTGCAGTCTTACAAATTGTGGTGTTTTCCTTGTAAATAGTGTTGGTTTGCTGCATATTTTTGAACATGTACAAAATTACTTGGAATACATAGCTTTATGGTTATCATTTGCTCTCAGTTAATTACTGGTCTAGGTATTTAAGGTTTTGTAATATAACCATACAATTAATGTAAAAATTAGGTAAAAGGTTGTGTGTGTACATATGTATAAAATACTGTTTCATTTAATGTTATAATAAATATAATTTACATTGATTTATCCAAATTATGAAAAAATACTGTAATATCTTTTGCTCTGTTTTTTCAGTCAAGTTAAATTGCTACTTAATTCCAGTTGTAGTATGTGTTTCTTAACAAGAGAGAATCCTCAATAGCTGAAGCACTTGGAATTATTTTAGGCAGTATTAGAGTAAATTATTCTACAAGACTTTTTTTTTTCCTTTTTATTAGCAATATTTTTGTACACTAGAAATACCAAGTATGGCATATACCCAAATTGATTTTATTACTCATTAGGGTTTCTACCAGCCTATCCTCAAATTGAAATTGATTTAGGCAGGATTACAAGAATTTAATCTCTGAGAACTTAACTTTGGTCAAATACATCAATTGAAAGGGTTTGACCTTGTGAGTCTAAAACTCCAATTAGATCTCAAATCAATGAAGAGATGATGAAAATATGAACTAACTGTATGTGCCTGAAAAACTGAATAGTCATTCTAATAGCTACTCTGCTGCATCCCAAAACGCTAAGCCATTCTAAGATCGCTAGGCCATTGCCAAAAAACTGTTAAGATTGAATTATTTTAGTGGCAATCAGTCTATCATTTTTTTTCTTTTTTGTAAATTTTATCTTGTTTTTTTACAGTTATAAATAGAACAAGCTTTATGGTTTGGTGAGGGTGGAGACTTTAAAATATAAGATACTTGGGTAAATAAATTACAAGTATTAGTACAACTATTTAAACAGTTACAAATTAACACTGACATTTATTTGAAAAAGGGGGAACCAATTTGTAATGTTATTCAGAAAATAATATGATTATTGTAATTTATTTTGGTTTAACAATGAAACTGACTTCATAAAAAAATTAATTTTTTTCTTGAGCCAGAATGTTGGAAGCTTTAAAAAGTAGTTACATAATTAGAATGTATTGAATACATGAGATATCTGATAGAAAAAATAGTTAGCTATACCTTAGTAAGTTCTATCTTCTCATATCTACTGATTTTTAAATATCTGAGTGTTTAATGCATAAAATTTGTGTTTTCTTTTGTAAAGCTCACAAGGACTTTGGACATTTCTATGGTAAGTTGCCTGTTTTTAAATGAAAGTATGTTTTTTAATTAGTTTTGTAAAAGATCTGATTTCTTTATTTCTATTTTCAGATCATGGAAACACTCAGTTTTTTGGTAACCAGTAACAAGTCTCTCAATGCAAGTTAAATAATGAAGTATTCTAAGAAAGAGTTGTATTTTCTGGGAAAGTGGAAAAAAAAAATATGAAAGAAATAGAGCAATTTGTAACTAATGCTAAAGTATAGTAGGCAATCAGTAACTGTAATTATGCTTTGCAGAAAGACACTGTTTTTCTATTGTTTTTTCTTCTTTCAGGAACTTTTCATTCTACTGACATTCCTTTATTTCTTGTGACAGATTGATTCGAAACTTGGTAGTTATTTCTTGGCTCAATATAAACAGACATTTTAATTATTTTTTTAGACTTTTTAAAGATTTTATAGGGTTAAAAGTTAACCATAGAAATATATATTTTGAGCTCCCATGTAGTTATAGTTACAATAATCAAGATGAAAATGGGCACAAATATAAATTTTCTTGTATGGAAGCACCAGACATTCAAAAAAGTATAATTTGGGGGTATTTAGTTAATTACTTGGCCGTATTTTGACTAATGTACAAATATATTTTTAAGGTTCCAAATTGGAATTATTGACAGTTTTGAAATGTTTATCTTTTGTTTAATTTTTCAGCAAGGAAAACACAATTTAGAGTTTTAATGGACTATTGATATGTATGTCAACAAACATACACAAGATTTGGTAAAAAGATGCCAAGCAGCAATATAGACAGTTTTTTACAATTTTTCTGATGTAAAAATTGGTCATATTTGAATCGTGTAGTGGATGCATGTTTCATTTACCCGTGAATGTTGGCTTCTTTAATTTTAAGCTGCATTATTCCACAAAATTTGGTTACTGTTATCATCAGTCACTATCAATTGGTACTGTTGTTCAAACAAAGCAATATTTTGACATTTTAAACTATCTGTGTAGCATTGCTAATAATTTACTTAAAATCAAATTAGTACTAAGATACTTTCTGTATAAATACTCATAACCTACATTTGAAAATAAGCAACAAGGATTAAAGTACCTGATTTTCATGTACTTCTACTTAGATGTGATTGATGTGTGAAGTAACACATTCCATGCAAAAAGTGCTAGAATGATAAAAATCTTTTAGATATCTTAGTTGAAATAATGAACTGTAACTGATAGAGAATATTTACATACACTACTTTCAGAAAAAGAGTTTTTAGATCACATCTTGCAATTTGGATTGAGTAAAACCGACACAACATCAATACTTTGAAATTTTGTTATCACTAACTAAATAGATATTTACAACCCAACTTACTTAGATAATGTAGGGCATCTTTGTGTAGAATGTTTGGGAAAGTAAAAGGAAAGCTGCCTCATTCGTTGCAACAAATGTATACTTTGTTTCTGATATATTTGCCAGGGCATCTTAATATAAAATGTTTGAAAAATTAAAAAGGAAAGTTTTCTTAAACCTTGTAACAAAAGTATACAGTCTTAGTTTTTGTTGGTTTTGCTAGAGTTGCCTCAAAATGATAGTAATATTTATAAGCTCCTGTATAATTAATGGCTCAATATTTTTTGTTTCTTTTCTATATTATTATTATGTATTTATATCCTTTAATAAAAGCAGTAGTGGAATGATGGGGGTGCATTAGACTGTTGCATATTTTTAATTGATGTATGTTTCCAAATATTATTATGTTCAACAATTCATAGGCTCAAGTTATATAGCTGCTCCGGATGGAAGCAGAACTCCTGTAAGTACTTCCTCTTTTGTTATGTTGCATTTATTTTTCCAATAATAGCTAATTATTTCACATTAACTTCAGGAAATGCTAAAGTAATGATATCTTAAGATTAATGCTGTATTGATTAAGTTTATTATGCTAGGATAAGAATATATTGGAAATAATTTAAAGTATGCTTATAATTCATGATATCTTGGTGTAAATAGTTAAGAGAAAATCAGGTTTAAAAAGTAGGAATCACTATTGAGATGGTTGTTTGGAAACTACTTTTCCCTGCTATATATAAAATAGATTTAGATAGCATCTATATATTGTGGAGTGAAGTATTTAAATTTAAAAATTAGAGAAAAAGTACAACTTAAAATGTATTACAGTGCATTATGTACACAAAACATTTGTGTAATTCACCAACTTGAAAATTTGTTGTTTTTCTTTACACTTTTGGGCCAAACCCGTAAATGAGCCATTTTTCTTTTTTTTTTAAAGTTCTAGTACAGCTGAAGATGGTTTTCTTAAACAAAATTGAATTATTAATTTATGCTTGTAATGTTGGTTTGACTAAATCTGTACCTTTTTTCATTCCTGAAAAATAAATAGTAATTAACAATTTTTTAATTTTAAAATTCTTTTTCCAAAAAATCCTTAGTTCAATTGCAGAAAATTTAAATTGTATATTAAACTTTTTAATTATGTTAAAAAGTTAAGATATAAAACAAGTTGAAAGGAAACATTTCTCTAAAATGTATTCATAACCATCAACCCATTTTGGTGTCTGCTTGGAGTTATTACTGTGGAAACCCATACCTTTCTTAAATTATGCATGGGATTGTGTGAATGCTTATATTTTGATGTTTAATTGCTTCTATATAAAGTTCTTTGGTATTAATAATTGCAGTAAAGTTTCAAACAAAGAAAGAAGAGAATAATTACAGGAAATAAAATAATATTTATTAAATTCCAATAACAGATATGCCAATTGTAAAAGTGTTTACAAATGCTTGCTGCTGACCTTTAAACTTCTTTGATGTAGCAATATTTTCACACATTCATTCACACCATCAGTACCAAATGATGTTACTTTAACTGATTGGATCCCATGACCAGATTTATTTGACTTAACATTTTTAGCATTTGGTGAGACAAGCAGATTTACTCCATGGTGACACAAAAACTTTTCCTCGTAGTGTGACAAGTGGGAGACTTGCACATGCTTGAGTTTCCTTCCTTTGTGCCACATATGTATATGTTACCAAGCAAAATTTCAACTATGTTTCTTCCAGATTGAACATGGCAATTGCCCCACCAACTGTTAATTGTTTCTAAGTCCTTTGTCTTTTTGCAGGGAGTCACCATTTTGGAAGAAGGAAGCTGTAACATTGATACAATAACTCATTTGTAATAGCACAATAGTGTGTCACTGAAAGAAATTGAAAAAGCTTGCAATTTATGATAGTGATATAACAGTACTTTATTTCACAAAAAGTACAACAACTTGGACATTCCATTGAATCTGTGGTGAACAGAAATATTGTGACAAGCTTTCTTAACTAATAAAAACTATAGACACTATGGGCAATTCATAGTACTTGAAAAATATGTGTGAACTTAACACAGTCATCCTAAGCATTTACTTCTTTATTTTATGTTGTCTTGCAGTCAACCTGTTTCAACATGGGACTGAGATAAGGTTATTGTTCCTTTCAGTGTCTGCCTGTAATAAAGATTGTTATATTGCTTAGCCAAGAAGAGTAAAAACAATTTTCTTTCCACCACGAAAGAAACAGTTTTAAACTCTTTCTTTTTTAAACAGACAGAATTAGGAAGAAAATAGTTACTTACAAATTGTCAGAAAAAAATTTTTTAATTGTAATAGAGGGTTTTATGGACTAATGATCAAACTGTTTTTAATTTGTTACTTTTTAAAATAGGGTTTATCACGCAACAGAGATGGACTTTTGGTGGTTGAATTAGACCTGAATATGTGTCGCCAAGTCAGGGACAAATGGGGCTTTAGAGTAAGTGCTTTATTTTTAGTGCAGTATGATAGATTTTTTTCATATTATTATGTTATTTTGAGTAAATTGTTGTAAATGAAAATTAATACCATAAAAATGTTTTCAGGGAATTAAGTACAAAATATACAAAATGTGAAATTTAATGGCATTTTGCTACTCTTTGAGTTAGCAAAGATTATTAAGTTGTTGGCATATTGCAAAATAAATAAGTAAAGTAACTGAAGCTTTCATACAAATGAAAATGTGTGTTTTTTATTATAAAATTTATTGCTTTAAACAAACTTGAACATTAAGAAATTAAATTGGGAAATTGTAGCTTAGTACAACTTTAAATAACTAGTTGCAGTTATATGTATGAAGTAGTATGACATGTGGTTTAAAAAATAAAATCAACTTATTGAAATTTTAGTCCTCAACAATGGCTTTATTCTTCAGTTAGTTGTTCTCATACATGTATATATATGTATTTAATTTATCAAGTTAGCATAATAAATCACCTCAGGGACAGAAGAAAAAGGCTAATACAAAGCAGTGAAATCAGACACAGACTTTTACCATTACAACAATTGTAACTGATTTTACCATTAGTACAGTGGCAGTGGTGGAACCAGAACACATCAAATGGATGTTGCAAACTGTATTGGAGGAGCCACTGTCACTGTATACAAAAACATATAAATAGCATATTAACTCCAAAGCCTATCATTGTTTTATTCAGGTAGACTCGCTTATTCTATATGTAAATGTACTAACTGGCATGAAAAGTTTAGCACTTTTATGCACTTTGGAAATTGTGTGCTTAACTGCTTGGCCACAGTTTTAATATTATAGTTCCTAAACTTTCTATTCCACAATGACTTCTGCTACTGGTACCTTACAGCACCAGACCAAGGTTGCAGTTCAAAACTTTTGCAGTAGCTGGACAAATACTGTTTTTAACAAGCTCTGTGACATTGCTTGTATAATTTGTTTGATGTGAAATGGTTGGTTGCTTGGATATCAGATATTTTGCTGGAAAAATCCTGTATAAACATGACTCAAGTTATTGAAACCTGTATGCTGCATTTTGATAAACAATAATAAACCTTTATTATAAAGCAATATAAGATGTTTGAAATGTATTAAAACAATTTTTATACTAGCATTAAATTAAACATTTTGTTTCACAGTAACTGTAAGTACTTGTGTAAATTAATGATTTACTCTACATGTTGAAAGAGTATAGTTAGTAACATGCGAGGGTAATATAATGACATAATGATCTAGTAAGAAATAAATTTTATGTAAATTTTTCCTGTATAGTTTCTCAGTGTTAATACTATTAAGAATTAACTTTTCACATTTAAATATTCATGCATGTATATTAATTTAAATTTTTATTCTCCATTTACACATTCTCTGCTAGTACAGTGGCAAGTCTATAGATTTACAACACTAAAATCAGAGGTTTGATTCCCCTCAGTGGACTCAGCACATAGCCCAAGGTGGATTTGCTAAATGAAAACACACATACCATTTACACATTTTTTTAATTTTGTATTTAAATTAGCCTCATATTTTTTAATGTGTTTTTTTGTTTTTTAGATGACTCAACGCTTAGAACTTTATGCTGAAAGTTTGAATCAAGCTGTCCAACTAGATTTCAGACCACAAGTTGTCAATGAAAATGGACCGAAACAAGTAAAAAAACTTGACTGTCAATTAGTTTCTCTTGTTTGAAAAAACTGCAGTTCTGAAATCCAACAAAACTTTATTTAGTATGTATTTGCATAAGAAATTAGACATTATATTTGTTCAAGTGTTTCTTCTTTTTATCTCAAGCATTAGTTTGCAGAAGTTCTTAGCTGATATCTTTCTTATATGTAATTGATTGAAATAGTTCAAATATTCATGTCTTATTAAAATAAGATGAAATTAATGTTTATACACTTTATATATATGTATATCCATGAGTTGGACTGACATTTTAATTTAAATGTCAAAGAAAAAATTTAGTTTTTGCTTCTACTGATATATGTCAGTGGTTAGTATGCTGGACTATGAATCAGAGATTCCATGGTTTGTGCACTGTTATTATTGTAGAAAGGGATCATACTTGGCATTATGAGGCCAAAGGTGTATTATAAACATAGTCCATGAATTGACAATGGGTGGTGATCACTAATTATCTTCTCTGTAATGTATAACTTCAAATTTATGGATTGCTAGTTCAGATACTCCTGGATTGGTTTTGCATGAAACTTATCAACAACAAAATCACTTTTTCTGGTGCTCAGTGTTTAGCTATGGTAGCTGCTCTATGAATGGTTCAGAGTTTGTTTTTTTAAATACAGTATTTTAGCTCATAGTACCATCATTCTTTGACTGGTTTGGGATCTAATTACAGTTTTGTACTCAAGAGTTCAAACTCTTTCGATTGGTATATTTGACCACATTCAAGGTCTCATATATTAACTTTTTCTAATCCTAACTGAAAGAATTTCAGTTTTAGGGTAGGCTGGTAGAAATCCTAATGAGTAGTAAAATCGATATGGGTATACAAAGGCCCAATACTTAGTGTTGCTGGTACACAAAAGTATAGCGAATAAAAAGGGGGGTAAGTGTCTCATAGATTAATTTACTCTAATCCTGCCTTAAAGAATTTCAAGTGCCACAGTTATTGAGGATTCTATTTTCTTCAGTTTCCATATTTTTGTGTGTGTGTTTGTGTTAATTCATTTACTACTTAATAAGTAAGAAAATGTTTCAAGATGGTAATATTGTTCATTGTTGTTGTCATGAGTTTATCTCCTGGTTAACTGATCTTCTATGCAGTATTACTGTTATCAGCAAATGCCTTTTTTTTATGAACATCATAATTTGTAGTTTGTATTGAGAGTTTGATTTTATTTGGTAGGTGTGAGGTATTACCATGGCACTTACTTGGTTTTTTACTACTTTTTCCTTAATACCAGAATTTGTGACAGCGATTGTATGTTATGAAATCCTTTGGTTTATTTTCTGATAATTCTGTTATCTGTGACTGGTTTTACAATTCAATGTGTAATTAAATAGCCAGTAATGAATAAGTTTATTTTTTCAAAAGGTATTAAAATTGTTCTCTTGATAATTCATAAATAAATTACATTATACAAGAAAATAAGCTTGGTTACACTTCGAGAGAATATTTTAAAAATTTACTCATATTATATATTTGTATTCTGCAGAATTTGACAAAATGAAGTTATTGTGTGGTGAAATATGTACTAGTTTAGGAAGATGGAACCTTTTTACTGTTGTTTTATGTAAAACATAGAGACTGAAAATGAATGTTTTTGCAGTTTTTTAACCTGATTTAAGTTTTCACTTATTGCTCAATGCTCATTAATAAATTTAATTTTAGGTATGTTTTGCACATAATGTTTCTCATTTCAAAAACTTTTTACTAGTAAGCTAAAATTAAGAATACTTTTATATAACTCAAGCCAACTCATAACATTTTAAGTTTTTTACTTGATTTAGACTAATAATTTTTGGTTGCAATTAAGGTATGAACTCAAAATATTAACAATACATTTGTGTTTAAAAATCTAGCATACTATATGTTATGTATTGTTAATGTTGCTGTTCTCTTTTGGTTTTGTATGTTTTATTAAATAGTATCACAGATATAAACACGGAAGTAATGGTAAAGGGTTAGTGCAAATTTATACCTAAAGAAAGGCTTTCATGTAAAACAGTTACAGAAACATAGAGTGAACTTATTAATGTAATGTAATGTTTTTAATTATCTGTTTTTCCTTTTTAATGTTCTTCCCTCATCATTTTCAAATATTTTAATCGATCCCATAATTTTATGGACTATTAATCATTATTGACTGGGTAAATATTGTTTGTGTAACATTCTTTATATATAAAGCTGGGTGGGATGTAGTTTGTATGAATAGATGTGTTTAATGAGAATTCAACTTCTTATGAGTCTGTTCACAAATTTTGAATTGTTGTAGGATTGCAATATACAAATTAGTTGATATGAAGTAACTTTTGTAATGATTTTATTGTTTAAGGTTTTGTATGAATGTCTAAAAAAATTTGTAGCAACTTTAAAACTGTTGGTAAAATAAATCAATTGTATTTTACACCATAGATGAATTCTGTCCATTAGTTAATGTTCAAGAACGACAAAATAAAGTTAGTATTTTTTTATTATTGTATATCAGTGAAATGAATGAAGAAGAATACAAAGAAAATTACTACTACATAAAAGTCAACAGCATCAAAACATTGAACATTACTCATTTTTAGAAACGTTACGAATATTAGAATAGAACTTTTTTTAATAATTTTTTTCCCCATGATAAATACAATAAAAACTATCCCTTTAACATATATGATTGCTATAATACATCAAAATTAAAACAATCTTAAAAGCTATATCTTAATTATATAAAATAACTCTTGATTTGGATGTAGTTTATGTTTAGTTTTGAGATACCATTATCTTATTTTGATATGAAGCAATCATTTGTTTTTATATTGATTTTGCTGTTTAATGGTTTACAAAGTAAATAATTTTTTAAAATGTTTTTAATAAGTTTTTCAAAAAAAAAAGTGTATTGGTATACCATGTTGTTTAGTTTGATCTCTGCCCACAGCCTTGAAATGGCTTAAGTCAGTATTTGTGTTAAAAAACAGATGGATATTTTTCATTTCTTGAAAGTTGTTTTTTGTATATGAAAACGTACTTAATGATAGATGCCACAAACATACTTTTAAAAAATTATAAATTATCAAAGCATGCTAAGATTTTGGTGTAATGTATTTTAATTAATTCTAGTATTCAGTCTAGCAATACTTCTTAACTATATTTGTGGGCATATATGTCCAATTAATTTAAAGGTCTACTAGTTTCCATAGGATTATTAAATTTGCATTTCAAAACTTAAGTCATTTCATTTTTGGTTCAGAAAGCCAAGTGAATTTGTATCTGAAAAAAATATTCAGATGGCTGCTTTTTCCATGGTCAGTAGTTCAGTTAGGGACATTTATATTAGAATCCTATGGATCTCTGATTTTGTGAGTTAAGGTGCCCTTACAATTCATGTACACTTACAAAGTGCTATTTCAACTATCATGAACCATGTTAGTATTTTCTGATAGGGATTGCAGGGAATTACACAAAACCCTAATAAAATATCTGGGAAAAAACACTGTAAACAGTAAAAATTAAGTTCAAACAATACTTAAAAACCTGTTAAGGATTTATATATATAAAAAAAAACCACAAAAGCATGTGTGTTAGACGTGGGAAAGGAAAATCACTGAAAACTTCTCATTTGCAATTGTTATTCTCTTCCTAGTCTACAACTAAAAATGCTTTGTATACTGTACCCAAAATTTCAGTAGAATATTAAATAAGGTACTGCGAAGGTCATAGGAGTATTGAAAAGTTGACTTGTTTTTTCCATATTTTGCATAAGCTTAAAAAAAATTGATTCTCGTATAAACGAGGTTATCGTTATCTTTGGAAGTTAACTTTCTCACAAACATATGGTACTCCTTTTAAAAACTTAAGTATAAGGTGAAACAGAAATTATGAGCCAATAAAGGACGAACTGTAACGTAGATACACAATGCTTTAAACACGGTACAATTGGTGTTTCTAGGAAGCCAAACCATATATTATATATGAAGTGAAGGAGTAAGAAACGTCTGTACACATATTACACTTTATAATACACTTTCGTAAAATAAGCCCTTAAAATACGGGAAGGTTTATTTAAAGCAATGTTTTAAACGTATGATTTTATCAGAAAAGACTTCTGCTGGTAAAATTTTAAACGTGCTGAGTGGGAGTTGATCTTAATATAGATATATTTACTCATTACCAAGCAGTATATAGAAAAAAAGTAGTTATACAGAAACTTCAAGTGCTCACTATATTCTCAAACGAATCTCCATCTGTAGCTTAACATTTTTACATTTTGAACTAATGTGATCAAATAGTCAATAGCTATAGTAAATCGTCACCCGTATCACCAAGCTGTTTTTATTATCAATACAGTGTATAAAGTCAGTTATCGTATAAAGTAATATTTTGAGCATAAAAAACCCAGGAAACAAGATAATTCGAGGGTCGCAGGTTCACGCCCGCGTCGCCCCAAACATGCTCGCCCTCCCAGCCGTGGGAAAGTTATAATGTGACGGTCAATCCCACTTTTCGTTGATAAAAAGAGTAGCCCAAGAGTTGGCGGTGGGTGGTGATGACTAGCTGCCTTCCCTCTAGTCTTACACTGCTAAATTAGGGACGGCTAGCACAGATAGCCATCGAGTAGCTTTGTGCGAAATTTCAAAACAAACAAACAAACGAAACAAGATAAATAAAAACTTTCGAAATTAGGGGCCATTAGCGCCAGTGGCTCTTGAGTAGATTTACGTAAAAATCGACAGGACAATAAAAATTGAATCTTGTGTGTATACGCTATTTACAAAAAACAAATTACCAAATAAAACCAATTTTATTAAATTGGTATTTTAACTAAATATTTATGATTTATCAGGAGCAGTATAAATATTCTAGAGTAATTTACAAGTGGCTCTTAAGAGGTATAAAAGACGAAAACGTAAAAATACTTAAAGGCAATGCGGATGTGTTTTTCGCATAACAAAGCCACAAAGGGCTATCTAAGTAGCCCACCGACGGGAATCGAACCGCTGATTTTAGCGTTGTAAATCCGAAAACATACCGTTGTACTAGCGGGGGGCTCAAAGGTAATGCAACGAATAATACTATGGCTTCAAATAGATGGGCTAATATATTCTAGTGATTAGCGTGCCTGGACTGCAAATCCCAGAATAGATAATGAAAATGGTTGTTAAATTAGATAACTTAAAACTGTGAGAAAACAACATTAAAAACTCGTTTTGACTTAGCAGCGTATTACAACACTATTCTTGCTTCTGTATCTCTCTTCTGCAGAAATGTCTAAATACTTTATTAGCAATTACAACTTTTACAGTGAGAAAAAAATTAAAAAACAAACAAACGGGCACTACATTTCAAAAATTGGTGCGATAATTCTCAAGTACATCGCTTTTGACTGTAAGTACACATAAAAAGAATCTAGAAATAAAAACTGTTATCTATTTGCGTGTGTACTTGAGTATTCTCCCTTTAGTGCTGCTCCCCACTAGTACAGCGGTATGTCTCCGGATTTACAACGCTGAAATCAGGGGTTAGATTCCCCTCGGTGGGCTGAGCAGATAGCCCTTTGTGGCTTTGCTATACGAAAAATCACACACACCTTCGGTGCCACATTCAGTTTTTCTCTGCTTAACTTACTCTGGAATGTTCTTATATCGTTAATTACTTATATCTTTTCTGTTGGATGTGAGTTTACCCAAATATCACATTTGAACTTTGGTCTGCAGTTCGGCCTTATAAAATAATAAACTAATAATCGTCCTATTAATAATTACAGAGGCGAAAGCCAAGATTATACAACAACGATTGACAAAAAAAATTATGACACATCTTGTTACTGTCATATTTGTTTAAATAATATGAGTTTTAACATATATAACATGAAATATGTTAGTTTGATGCATAAGATCACCATCGCTATCACACCTGAAATTTAAATTATCGTAAGAATTAAGTGCAACAAAAAGAGTATTCAACTTCAATTATAAATTGATTTGTTTGAAATTAAGCACAAATTTACTCAATGGGCCAGCTGTGCTCTGCCTGTCACGGGTATCGAAACCTACTTTCTAGCGGTGTGAATGCGCAGAGATACCCTTGGTGAATGGAGCACAGATAGTACATTGAACAGCTTCATGCTTAATTACAAACCGGTAGATCTAATATGTGAAAAAATAATTAACAAAGTATTCAACGTTTCATACTTTTAGGGTTGGACTAGTTAGGACACAAGACTGTGAATTGAAGGACCAATAGTTCACGTCTTGTTGTTGAAAAATAATAATAAATTATATTACACACTTACAGTTTGTTATAAGAATGTTGATAAAATCCCAGCAATCGATTAGAGTCACCCAAAAGTTGTCAATGGAAGCTATTGACTAGCTATATTATCTTTAGCTTATTAGTACAAAAGTAAGGATGGTTAGCTCGGATAACCTTCATGTTGCTTTTTACGAATATGCAAAACAAAATCAGCTGACTCTTTCAGTTCATGAACAAGTATTTCTATCAGGTAGTAATTCGTTAAAGCAATTAATTTAAAATATATTACTAATTATAGCTTGTAGAAAATACAAGTTATGACATTATTTCTGATAATTGATAGATACCAGTTTTAAAAACGCAATGTGACATAAACTCGCTGTATACGATAAATTTAGAACTAAAACAAAGGATATTTTATACTGTTTCAAAATTACAGAGAAACTACAAGATACAATGAGATAGAAATTCAGTGAAAATCAAACACGAGAATTTTAAATTGCACATTGTATAGTAGCAAAGGCCCCAGAAAGAAAGAAAGTGTTGTAATAACTTTTTAGTGTTTTATAAACATCACGCACTGCTAAATGAAAATAAAACAAATTAATAACATACAAATGAAAATAAAATTTTGGTATTTTAGATTGAAACAATATCTTATAAAACACATGGGCTTAACGACCAAGTTAGAGCTTCTCAAAATTTGGGCACATAGTAACTTGTATTGTCAAGAATATTTTCCCACTGAAGCAAAAATAAAAATGCTTCTGAATTATAAACATCGTGCTTTTGATTATTCGATATTAAGAACAATATAATAAATCTCTAAATTTGCCTGTTTTTAGAAAGGTTCCAGCTCTTGTGACCATGTTATAACGTATAATGCTAATACATTTATACACTGCTACTTCACTTCCATCCACTCTCACCGAATTTGCACAAAATACAGAGCTCAATCCTGATAAAGATAGTGGATATAGCTATCCCTAATTTAGAGTCTTATAATATTCAGGACAATCAGTCAGTAGCATCTGCCATCAATGTAGCTATCCTTAACCAAATAGTGAGAGTAGCTGTCATAGTTATAGTACCCTCACGGCAAAAAGTACAGAGTATTTTCATTATACAAATCTTGTGTGATGGCAAAACAAGTTTGAAACTTCATCCTTTCATAATATCAAATAATGCATTTTTTATTCGGGTATTTTATTTATTTATTTGACATTCTGGTAAATAGCATATAGAAAGATCCTAAATTTGTACTAATGCTTAGAAAAAAAGTTTCACACTCCGAAAGTCACTCTGTGGAGTCTTATAGTTGCTTAAACTTATTGCTGTTTCAATGAACTCCTGGAATGTTGGTTGTACTCAGGTTAAAAGGTGGTACAGGTGATATAAAGTTGTAATTTGTCGCAGTTTTCTTTTTGCTTAATGCTGAAGTATCTTATTCTCCTTGTTACATTCTTTATCTGGTATAGATGTCTTTCTCTACAAATTTTCAATCCGACCCTTTATAGCAAAGCTCCAACTCGTCTTTTTTGTCAAGTACAATGATTTAATTTTTGTTTACGCAGTCACGTAAACCTTTTTAGTTTGCTCTTTATGTTTATATATATATTTGAAGTTAGCACAAAGCAACACAATGGGTTATCTGTGCTCTGCACACCAACGGTATTGAAACCCGGATTCTAGAACTGTAAGTTCGCAGCTATTTATGTTCATTTTGTTCTTTGTGAAACATTTTCTCAATGTGCTCTCACCTCACGTAACTCAAATTGGAAATCAATAGACTTAATGTTTTAATAAGTCTTTTAGTTATCTCATTTTGTCTTAGATAACATCTTTTTAGTCTGAACATATGTGTTACAAACAATTAATTTACTGTTTAGAGTTTTGTTTGTTTGTTTTCGAATTTCGCGCAGAGCTACACATGGGCTATCTGCGCTAGCTGTCCTTAATTTAGCAATGGGAAGGCAGCTAGTCATCACCACCCATCGCCAACTTTTTTACCAACGAATTGGGGAATTGAACGTTACATTTTAACGCCCCTACGGCTGAAAGAGGAGCATGTTGGTGTCACGGGGATCGAACCCGCGACCCATGGATTACGAGTCGAGTCCCTTAACCGTCTGGCCATACCGGGCGTTTTTGAATGTTCATTTTTGAAAAGTTTATATCACAATATGGCATTTACCCTCTTTTAAATTAATATTCACGAAGAAAATTTTATTCAACCAAGTAAGATATTTTTTATAAAAATAATTTACTTATATTATAGTACACATGATCATTTCTACATTATTTTAGTACATACAACTATAAAAGTTGGTAACCGTCCGCAGGTTTTATTTTCGGTGTTTGTGTTTAAAACGATACCATGAACTATTTGGTCTGTGCTTGCTTTTCACGGGTATCGAAAAATGATTTTTAAAGTGTAACCCAGCAAACTTGCTGATATGCAACTACGTGATTTGTCTTGAGATGCTATTCATTTCATATTTGTCTTTTTACATAGTACGAAGCAAAATGATAAACATCTATGATAGGAAGAAGACATAACGCATGCGCAATGCTAGTGTAGTTTGAGTGGGTTGATGTAAGTTGTTGGTGCGAGTTGTAGAAAGTTTGACTAACATAGCATTTTTAATTATATTTGGGTAGGAAGATAGTGTGTGCACATTTTTATAGTATTTTATATTTCAGCTTTAATTGTCAGTTCAGTTCATCCTTATTGTGATTCATACTCCTAGTTTTGAATAAACAGATAAATAACGTTTCATAATTATTTAGATATTTTTCCAAGGTAAGCTTTATTGTTATTTTTTAATTAAAAAAGTAATAATAATAAGGTTACGACCGGGTGAATGACTTACTTCTCTATCAGTAATATGAATCGTGATTATTTTTCGTGTCATGCTGACAGTTTTTGATAGGACAATTAATGGTGCAGTATGAAAATGTAATAATCTGGCGAGAAGCGACAGGGCTTGGGATGAGTTATTTTTCTCGTAATTTGATTTTGAAAGACATCGACGTATGTATATACTTAACTTAAATCCTACACGTATCTTACGCTTAAATTTAAAATAAAAATATATATACCTCTTAGCAATAAAGCCGGCACCGCCCAGTTTCGCTTATTACACCCATAAATATATTTATGTCTTATCTTTAATGTTATTGTTAGGTAACTGAGAAAGTAAGGCTTAGGCATAAGTACCACCTGAGGTCATTTATCAATATTATTATTAATATTAGTTACTGAATTAGCTAAATTTTGACTAGCTTGGCATGAATAACCGGGCATATATCATCCCTGGCAATTAGATTTGAAAGATTTTGTTTTTGAAGAAACAAACCAAACATGCCTTTTTGAATTTTTAAAAGTGTTGAAAAGTTTGAGAGTGCCTTTTCCCTGACAGTTTTGGATTACTTTTAATTTAATTACTATAACAAATCTAGTTTTATCTTAATTCTGAAAATGCGTAACTTTAGGCATAGTTGATACCAAGAACTTTAAAAAATGTTATCAACTGACTGTGAATGGATATATCAACCCCACAGTGTAACACATTTGAAAATTTATGTTTACAAATTCAGAAGACTTGAGATAGGTATGACATTCTTACTACTGGTGTGATTATTCTCAGGTATGCAATCTGTAACTTGTAATGAAATAATACTTAACAAGTTAGCTCAGAATGATGTTATTGAATAGAAACTACTTTACCATTGTGAGAAAACATAACTTTGTAATACATTATTACAAGTTTTGTATTGTACTATCCTTAAGCATAGCATGTGTAATTTATTTACACATAATTTGATGTTTTTTTTGAGAGGGTACTATGTATTTTGAAATGGAGTTATGAAGCTATTCAATAGTAAATTTCAAACATTAAAAGTTTAACATAAATTAGCTTTTATAGTGTTAGAAATTTAGCTTTTTAAATGATTTGTTGGTTGGAGGACAAGACTTCTATTCAAGTTAGCCTATATAAGTATGTATTGAATTTTTGTTATTTTGCCCTGCAAACTTTTGTTAACTATAGTGGAGATAAACAGCTTCAGTTAAATATAGTAATATTAATGATTAATCTGTTTTTACTGAATAATGTGGAAGACATTTAAATAGAGCAACACTATATCACTTAAGTAAGGTCATTTAATCTTATTAAGTTGAGGTATAAGAAAAGTGGAATGAGGTAATTTGGTCCATTTAAGTTACCATTATCTTCCAAAACATCAAACCAATGCCAAACTAAATTCAGTCATTAATATGTGTATAAGCTGTCTGATAAAATTCTAAAAACACTTCTAGTTAACAACACACACCACATCATTACCTAAAATGTTAAACATTAATTTAATTGATCAAAACATGTATTGGATCTAGGCTTCAAATATTACACATATTTCACATACTTACACTCCATCACTTAAAGTAAACAGTTTTAAAAAAATTGTCTCTCTCTTAACAACTGTATTGCTTTTTTGTTGTTTTACCATTATAATGCACAGAATCTTGAAATTGAGATATCGGAAACAGAACTACAGTTTGTGTAGTTGTTAATAATCTAATTGAACATTTAAGTAAATATGTTGAAGCACTAATTTATGAATGAAACTTTTTCTGTTATAATATTTGTAAGTGTACTGTACTGGGTGGATTATACAAATAGTCACACTGAAGTGACACCATACTTTAAAAAAGAATCACACTAATTAACCATGGTATTCACTGTCAATCTTCCAGACTTTTCTATTTTCATGATATACCTAAAACATTACAAAATTCAATGTTTAATGTGCAACACATCTTAAACAAAATGTTTATGAAGTAGCATTTTTTCAAGGTACTGAAAAGCTCTATGTACCATGCTAGAAAGCCTAAATTTTAATCTTTTCAACTTTTAAAATTAAACATTCCTGAATCAGCCAGAAGGTTTCAGAGAAGTGTCTCTATAAATGAAACATTGAAAAATGCTGAAAGGTGTGTATAAAATTTATTGATTGGTGATTACAATACATATGATAATTCAGAATGTTTACCACTATAATTGCATTACAGTTATGAGTTCAGTACATACTTCTTGTATCTGTATGAATGTATAAATAAAACTTGGGACAGCAGACCACTATAACAGAAATGCATTATTTTATCGCACTCTCATATACGTACATACACATAAGACACAATATTTTATTTAACTTCAGTGTTATATAAAGCATATTTTTAGTTCAAAGAAAATGTGTCCTCACAGGTTGAAAAAATCAACTAAATATATCCAAGCATTCGATTATTAACTTATCTAATATAAATATACTGTAGTCTTGCAGGACTGTGATGATAAAATAATGCATTCAACAAACTCTACACTTGACACAGTGTGAATTTTGTTTGTTTATAATATAATTCAAAAGCCATCAAAGAAAATACCATCTGATGATGTTTGATAGCCTTGTATAAATTATATTATTTTAAAACTATGTTACAGCTTTAAACCTTTTTTTTTAGTTATAATATAAACTGTAGATGTTATTTTCAGGAATTTTTACAAGTGGAGGCTAGACAGGCTGTTCAAATACATTTGGATATATTTATTACTATTTTCTTTTTTGTTAATATATAGTTGTGTTGATGCTAAAAATATTTGACTACTTTATACATGTAGAAAGCATTTTAAGTACATATGTGTAATTTTTTGTTTTGTATTGCATGGATAGCTTCAAATAGGTGCACATGTAAAGATATAATTTAATATAATTAAATTGTAACTTCTGTTCCAGATGTCACTCAGAATAGTGAGACAAAGCAAGTTTCGTCACGTATTTGGTCAGCCACTTAAAAGGGAGCAATGCTATGACAACATTAGAATAACTAAAAATTCATGGGACTCAAATTTTTGTGCGGTCAATCCAAAGTTTCTTGCAATTATTACAGAAATAGCTGGAGGTGGAGCTTTTCTTGTTCTTCCACTCCAGAAGGTTAGTTAAAATGAAATTTTGACCATAAAATGCCTGTATTTACCTCTCTTGTCTCTTCTGTAATGTTTTTTTGCCTAAAACTTGGTAAATTTTAGAATTCTTGTAAGGATAAAATTGTAATGCTTATGAATGTTGTACAAGATCCAGTTTTAAAACTATATTAAAGTACAGATTTAAAGCATTCTGAAAAAAAATATATTCTTTATCGTAAGAGACTGTTCTTTTAGTATATTTTTGTGTTTGCTAATCATTTAGGTCATAGTTGTTATTATACCATATTGCTGAGTTAGGAGAGAGTATTGGGGGGGTTATTCTCTACTTTTGTGTACTGTTAAGCAATACAAAGTTGTGTATTATACAAGGTAACTGAAATGGTAATAAATTAACATTTGTATTTTTGAAGACCTAAAATTGATAGTGTCACTTTAAACCATCAAGAAACATAAACAAATTAGACTTGTAAATATTTATCTTTAACTAAAATATAATTATATGTAACAGTTTATAAAAGTTTTTTTTTTAATAACAATATTGCTGTAGTAGGTACAATATTACCACTAAATTGTGGTTAACTGTGCAAAATGTTATTTCTTTTTATACACGTATTTTTTATTAGAAGGGAAGTTAAAAAAAATTTTAAACAGTTTTGCAATTTCACTGCTAATTTTTAAAGTGTCTCTACAAATATTGAAGTCAGCACATGGATATTTCTATTTAGTTCACTACTTTGACATCCAAGTATTCTGAGTATTACAATACAAGTTTTATATACAATGTTTAAAAAAAAAAGAATATCAATGAAAATGATAGTTTTCAAACCTTTAATTATTAATTAACATGGGTATATTATGTACCAGCAATTTTCATTCAGTCACATTTTTTGTTCATATGTGATACAATGTTTTATAGTATTTAAGCAAAAACTAATCACTTCCTATTTTTTCATCAGTTAAAGATGTGACTTAAAATAATGAGGAGAGACTTGCATAAATTGTGTTGAATGTGTTGGTTGGTAATAGGAGGGTAAAGAATCAGAAAAATTGTTTAACATAGATATGTGAATGTATAGTACCGGTTAATTAAAATCTTCAGGTCTTATTTTATCTACTTCCTGTTGGGTAAGGCAAGAGAAAAAGGGAAGTGTCATATCATTCTTTCCTGGTTAAGTATTTTGAAGGTTTTTGGCTATGTGTTATTATAATACATTTTCTTTCTAATACAATTTTGAATTTACTGGTTGTTTAATGTGGAAGAATATTGGTTGGAAAAATTTTGTCCTGTTATTAAAATGTTTGAATGTCAACACTAGAATTCAAGTGATAATTCTGTGAAGTTGCTTAAATATTGTGTTTACAGTTAAAATGTAAATCTGTGTATAAGATACAATTTGTACACTAATATGAAATAAAATATGGCATTTCTAACTTAAAATACTTTTTTTACCATGATTACAGACTCTTGCTATAAATTTACTTAATAGTTTATTCAATTTTGTTCCAATAAATTTAACAAACCTGATTATTCTGTGAATTTGTACTGTAGATGCGTGTTATCTTGGAAAAAAGTACAGTATGAAATGTTAGTCTTTTTGTTTCATGTTTCAGTATTTACTGTATGTACCTAACAATATTTCATTTATACCTTTTATTGATTTCATCATGAGCATAGTTATAAAGTTATCACTGATGTCCAGAGAGAGTCATAAATGACTACTTACCTTCATAGTTTTCAGTTCAAAGTACTTCTGGTTTATGCATTTTTAAATGTACTGGTATTCTATACAGTATTCTTCAAAATTTATGTGAAACACAAGAGATTATTGTAATTTTGGGCTTACTAAGGATAATATTTATTTCATGTTTGGGCAAAGATGATACAAATGTAGTTCCTGAATATTTTTAGATAATTTTGAGTGAATAAACATCTTTTGCAGCTATATAATTTATTTTTACTCTAGTGATATATTAGAATACATGTATAATAACAAGTAAAAAAGAAAAAAGTGCCATAAAATGTCCACATTTGTTTCTCTGTAAAATGTAAATGAAAATAATCTCATATTATTAAAAGTTTTCACAATTTCTAACACAAAAAGTGGTATTGGTACTTTTACATAGTGTATATAGAATATTAAAAACATCTTTTTGTAGATTACAACATTTTAACATGAATGAAATATACCTTCTTTCTCTCAGAAATAAATTTTATACTTCTTAATGTGTATAACATTTTTCATCACATGTAAACACTGAAAACATATGTTAAAGAAAGAGCTGATGAAAAGCCTGAAAGGATTGTTCCTGCTAAGAAATATCTTGTGTAAAACTATCCAATACTCTGGTTTTTTTTATAGCATGAGATAGATGGAAACTGACATGTAATATTTTACACCAATCTTGTACATTCTGAATGATACTTTATAAGAAAAAAATATCTACTGTTTATGTATGAAATTAGATTTATTAAATTAATAATTAATACTAATTTCATCTGGTGTAGTTTCACCCAAGATAAGAAAACAAAGTATTATTATGCATGTTATCTTGGAAAAAAAGTACAGTATGAAATGTTAGTCTTTTTGTTTCATGTTTCAGTATTTACTGTATGTTCCTAACAATATTTCATTTATACCTTTTTATTGATTTCATCATGAGCATAGTTATAAAGTTATCACTGATAACTTATATATGGTAACATAAATTTTATTTAAAAGCAGTAGCAATTTTGAATATTAAAAGGAATATGTTAAAGTTGAATTTTCTATTTATAGACTGGCCGTATTGATATCAGCTACCCTCAAGTAGCAGGCCACAAAGGACCTGTAATGGACATTGCTTGGTGTCCTCATAATGATAATGTTATTGCTAGTAGTTCAGATGATACTGTGGTTCGTGTTTGGCAAATTCCAGAAGGTGGCCTTGTACGCCCTCTTGTGGATCCAGTTGTGGAGTTGGCTGGACATCAGAAGAAAGTTGGACTGGTTCAGTGGCATCCATCTGCTAATAATGTTTTGCTGAGTGCTGGTACATAAAATTGTTTTTGGTCATGTAAATTGGTAGGAAAGATATTTCTTATTTAGAACAATGTCAGTGTTTAAAAGAGTGGTTAGTAGTTGAATGTACAAGGTTTAGGTTATGTCAACATAAATAATTTATTTTAAAAAATTCACAAAATATTTGAAGTTTGTCTGTAAAAAAAAACTAAGTGACATATTGTTTTGTTAATAAAACAAAACTATAACAGTTGTCTTGCAAATCAAATTGCACAATTATATTTATAAAATGTCATAAAGTATCATTGCAGTTATGATCACATTAAGTCAGATCTTAAAAATAAACTTCCATGTAATTTTGAAATAAGAGAATTTGAAAGTTTTAATCTGTTCTTAAGTAAAATTGATGAATGAAAAACCACATTATTATAGTTTTAAGTCTAAGATTCTTTGCATTGAAAAGTGACGACATCAACACAAGAATGCTGAAACAACCAACCATAAATTATGATCTACTGGTCTAATGAAAAAATCTTAGATGAGATGAGGCTGCATTGAATAATTTACTTTTTATCTCCCTGCACCTAATAACAGCTGATGAATTATCCAAGCACCTTTCAGTTCCTTTTAGAAAGTTTCTGGAATGATAGACCAAGAGGAAGAGCTGTTTTAATGGTATTTGAGTTGATTTGTATTTATGGCTTCTAAGGTTCTAAAGATACTGATTGAGTCTAGTTTTCACTTTGGATGAATATGAATATTTGGTTTGATTTTGTGCTTAAAATAGTAATTTGTTCTTTATTTCCTTTCTGCAAGATGTATTCATTTGATTTAGCTTATAATGTTCAAAAGACAGGTTAGACAAAAAATGAATTTCATCTGTTCATTTGTTTTATAAAACACACAGTCCAATACTTCATATTTCATTTGAGAGAGATCTGATATCTACACTGAATTTCAACAGTTGAAACAAACTTCACATGTCATAGAGAGTTTCTACTTTATCAATTTTTTAATGATTTAGTTCTTCAAGAAAAAGAACACATTTATTATATATGTAGAAATAGACTGCTTAACAAAGGGAATTAGTTGGTGATTTTGCATACAACTGTGAAATAGTTCATTTTTGAAGCATTACGTTATTTCAAGAGAAAATATTAGAGAGTTTTTAAACATTACAAAATGTAGAATAGTAATAACAGTCTTGCAAATTTTCATCTAAAATATTTCAAGAGGAAGCTAACTTTTTCTCTCTCACTTTTTGCATAATTGTTGATGTTATTTCTTGTATATTCTGTTCTTAAAATAAGTGTTCCAGTATTTTAAGTTCTGGTTTGATAATGCATTTAATGTGACTAAAATAAAAATGTGATAGACAAAAGTCTGATTTAGAGATTTGTTTAGTCACTTCTTTCTTTTCATTTGGCTTTAAGAGCCTATCCTAGAACTTTTAATAAAAATATGTTATAAAAATATGCTGAGCTTCACTATCTGATTGGAAAAAATTAAGAGTTGTCCGTATTCTGTTTACCAACCAGTGAATTGAAAGACAAGTTTGGACATTCAAGACATGAGATCTTTATAGATTAAAGCAACATTTCCCAAACTGTGCGCCACAGGATATATCAAATTTTCAAGGGAAATGCAGCAATATTGATATCTGTTGGACACTGCATTCTAACATTAGATTGTGCTAAATTTCTAAGGATGACATTCTCAAATGTTTGAGATGTGTTTTTGTTTACTTATACTTTTGGCTACACCAGTAATTTCTCTCACTTTCTAGTTTCTCAGATTTTGTATATAAATACCTCTTGACTCTCCAGGTTTGTTAGTAATTGAAATAACTGAAGGATATTGTGATTAAGTTCTGCGAGGTCTGACAAAGTTCATTGAATTATTTTGTTGATTTTTAGGCCTTGTGCATAAAAATGGAAAGATTTTTGAATATTAATAAGAAGTATGGGAGTGAAGAAAAGGATGGGAAACCACAGACCAGTGGAAAAGTTGTGAAGAAATGGAATATCAAAAATATGACTATAATGATTTAGATTTTAGTTTTACTTTGGTAGATGTCAATCATGAAGGGTGTCTGCAGTATGTATTACATCTAAAAGTTTTGGCTCCAGAGGGTTCGCTTCCAAGTAAACTAAAATGCCACTTAGAGACCAATTATCCTAACATGGCTAGTAAATCTTATGATTATTTTACCAGAAAGTTAAAATAATTGATAGAACAAAAAGAAACAAACATTAATACTAAGCAGTGCTTTGCTAGTATCCTACAAGCAGAGATGCCAACTATTTCAAATGACTGAGCGTAATGATTACAGACAGAGTGCTTATCATTTGCGGCTACTAGGCCTGACCAATGTCTCGCAGGTGACTGTGTTTTGTTGTATTTAATAAATAAGTTTTTAAAAATTCTTTTGAAATTTTCTTTCATTTAGTTCAGAGTAACAAACATGCTGGTAAAACAAGATTGAACATGCACAAACTGTAAGCAGAAAAAGCCTTTGTGTAAGGACTAGTTTATTTTATAAGTCCAAAAGCTTGAAAATATTCTCTCCTCTTGAAGTTTCTTTCCATTCCACCATTGTGAAAAGACAATAAACAATTTTTCCAAGCAAAGAGTCAAGATATCGTACAATCACTGGATACAGTTTTGAGTCACATCCATGGCTGTGGATCCATCTGTGGCTAAACTGCACACATTGTTAGTAAATATGCTTGAAATCATTTTGTCATCTTCACAATGCAACATTTATACAATGGCTGTAGTTTTGGTTGTAGCTGATCCATATTTTTTTGCTATCAGAGTTTGGGAACATTTTTCTGAATAGATGTCTTGCATGATTGACTACAGCTAGGGGTAAATTATGAGCAATGATGAATTGCGTGAACATCACTTCTGCATTTATGGTTTTATATAATGAATTCTTACTCATAAATGTCATTATCTGCATCGTTTTTGTCTTTGCCTCAGCCTTTTGTTGGTGAAATGCTGTTTTGTATGTCTGGAACAATTGTTTATCCTGCCATGCGCCACAGAAAAATCAGTGTGACAAACTGTACAAAATGCATGACTGTCACTGACTTTTGATGCAGTGACAGGATATTTTGCACTATACTCTTTCCTAAATTTTTGATTCACAGTTTTAGTCCTTTTAGATTTGCCAGAAACAAGACAATCTGGTGAACAAGACCTCTTTTTTTCCATCTTGTGAACAATTGCATTGGTGTTTCTATGCCACTTAGAAAATGAGAAATACCTATCTACACGAGTGCTGATTGGCTGACAAACACTGATGACATAACTATGGATTCCCCCACATACCCAGTATGAAGACGCACTGCACTAAAACTATTGGTAGAAGTCGGAGATAAAAATATTTTTTATTTTTATTTCAAGCACAAACATGATTATCGCAAGTAGCCATTTGGACTGTCTTTTATTTATTATCAAAATTTATTTGTATCTCACTAGAAATTTTCTTTTCACTCCTTTTAAGCCCTGGAGAAACAATTTATCACTTTATTGTATAGGCCTATATAATATATAATAATTTGGGAGTTGCAACAAGTCGTAATATTTGTCTGTATCAGTGTATAATTGTAATGATTATGCTCAAATTGTAATGGTTGGCATATCTGTACAAGGTGGCATTTGGAGTTGCAAAATGTAAGAAGCTTCACACCTTCACAAAAGAACTGATTTTATTGGCTGCAGTGGATATGGTGAACATTTTGGTTGGTGAATCTGCAGGAAAACTGCTTTCAAAGGTGCCTTTTACCAACAATACCTACTAGTCTTGGAATCCAACACATGGCTGAAGACCTCCACAATCAGCTAATTGAAAAAATGAAAGCGAAGGAATTCAGGTTACAGCTAGATGAAGTGAAGGATAGCAACAAGGATGCTCATTTGATTTGCTACATATGGTTCTTGATGGTGACAGAATTGTGGAAAACCTCTTTTGTAAAAACATCACTGCAGGTACAGAGGCTTAAGACTTGTTTTCAGATTCTTGACACTTTTATGTGTAAAAACGAGGGCTTCCCTGTGGGTTATGCAGTGTTTCCACAGTGCATCAAGAACTTTACTTTGTATGAGTGCCTGCAATCCTCCATAACAGCCGGATATAGAGTGACAACCATCAGTACAGATGCCAATGCACTTAATGCACTGTGGAAACACTGCATAACCCACAGGGAAGCCCTTGCATCAAAGCACCTGATTCTTCCACTGAACCTAGTTCTGGAAAGTGTTTAAAAGTGGTGAACTTTATAAAAACTTGGCCACAGAAGGTGAGGGTTTTAAAAAACTGTGTGAAGGTATTGGATCTAAGTACGCATCTTTGTTGTACTACTGAAGGTTGCAGTGACTCTCTCTCTTGAGAATGTACTGCCCTGTGTGTTTGGATTATGACAGGAACTCTTATTTTGAAGAAGAACAAGAATGTGCTAAAAATTTTGTGGACACTTATTTTTTGTCTAAATTAGCATATCTGTGCAATCTCTTCAAAACAGTGTGTTGAATCTCTCTCAGTAGGAAAGCAGCACAAACATTTTGAAACTTGCATAGAAGGTTTCAGCCTTAATTGAAAAGTTACTACTATGGGGAAGAAAAATGAATGAAGATGGTAGCAAAGACTTTACCACTGTTGCAGCAGTTTGTTACAACCAGTGAAGTTGATTTGACCCGTGAACCGAAATTTGTTTTTAAGGAGTATTTAACACAGCTTAATGATTGGTTTGAAAATTACTTTCCTGAAGATATGGAGAAGTGTGCATGGCACCAAGACCCATTGAAGACTAAGGCTTCATCTGAATTTACCTCTGCAGAAGAGGATAATCTTATTGAGCTATCTTGTGACAAGACTTTAAAAACAAAATTTAGCAGCATGGAACTAACTGAGTTTTGGATATCAGTAAAAGGTGAATATCTGCTGCCAAGTGTTAATGCTCAGTGAATCCTAATTCTTTTTGCAATCTCATATCTCTGTGAAACTGGGTTTTTGGAGGTTGGTGTGATAAAAATGAAGTACTGTGCAAAATTTGATGTGGAACAGGAAATGAGGATGGCAGTGTCCAATCTGATTCCAAGATTTGAGAATGTGTGCAGTTCCCAACAGGTGCACACATTGCATCAGTAATTGTGGTTATTAAAAATGAAACAGAAATAATATTTTTACTTTCAGTTTACGTACATTATTCTTTCAAACAGTTGTTAGGACATAAATACTTAAGTTGTTTGAACCTAACTATTTAATAAATGGAACTGTTAGGTTTTTCTTTTTGCTTAGGGGCACCATGAAAAAATTTATGAAACACTAATGGTGCCATGAACCAAGAAAGTTTGGGATACTCTGAATTAAAGCATCTACTTAACAATAGTTATGAATTTCAAGTTAATATGGTTTTATTTTAATATCTTTAGAGTGTTAGTAAAGTATCCCTATATTTCTACATATGGCCAGGTGTTTAGGGTGCATAACTTGAAATATGAGGGCTGTGAGATTAAATTCCCATCACACGAAACATGCTTGACCCTTTCAACTGTGGGGGTATTACAGTGTTTGGTTAATCCCCTGTTTGTTGGTGAAAGAGTAGCATAAGAGCTGGCAGTGGGTGGTGATGACTAGTTACCTTCTCTTTGATCTTAATACTTTTATATTAAGGATGGCTAGTGCAAATAGTCCTCATATATTTTTTCTTCCCTATAAAAGTTTTGAGCATAGTCTTTTTGTAGTCTTATCCAATTGCTGTAGCTTACTAACTAATTTGATTTGTGAAAACCTTCTGTCATTTTTATGAGGTAATTGGAAGATTTTTTCTGGCAGTATTTTGCATCTTTGAATTAATTATTTAAAATTGATAAAATAGCTTCTTTGGCTCCACTTAGTACCAACTAAAACAATTATACTTTGATATTCAAACATTTTTCTATATTGTCTTTTGCATTATTTAGTTTGTGTTTTTTTTTTTTCCTAGAATTTTCAGATCTCTTTATTACATCTAACTTGTAAATACATTAATTTTAAACCCCGAGTAGATTTTTGACTGTTTCAGAGAATGTAACTGTTTTCCATTTCTAGATAACAGCAACATTATCTAGGAACAATATTTCTTACAATATCTTTATTCAAAGCACTTTACAAATCTGATGATTCTTGTGGTTTAACTTAGAGTGTTTTCCATAAATCTGTTTATCTGCTAATGGTACGAATAGATAAGTTCTTATAGGATTGGATATTAAGTCTCTCATTTAGAAGCATCAAAACCGATCTGTACTGGTGTGCTGTTGAGTGATGTTTTCATGTTATGTATGATAACATTTTGATTTTTTTATTACTTTTTAGCATTTGTGGTCTTGTTTTACATCCTTTTGGAAATGGTTTTTCCAGCCTTTATCATAAGGTATTTTTAATACAACATAAATAATCAAAATTTTAAAAAATGTACTTCTCTGTGGCTTAAATTCTTTTTTGTACATTTATGCATTTGTTCTTAAAAAGAAACTGCTGTGCCATTTGACAGCGGGCATTTCATGGTTATATAGAAGATACGTAGATTTTTTAAGATTTATTCAATCAGTATTTTGAATAACTAGAAATATAAATTTTCTTTTTTTAAAATCAAGTTTTCTTTCTTTTAAACTGCAGTTTATGGTTTTAATATTATTCATACCTTGGGATATTGTTTTGGGGTATTTCTCTTGATATATCATGTTGGTATCAGTAACTTGAAGGATAAATTATAAACTATTTTTTTATATACAAGTTCATGTTATGTTTTTATAAGATAATACATTTTGGAGCATTTCTATGTAATATTTCAGAATTTCTTTTTTTACAATGATTAAGTTTTATTTTCTTCAGTCACAATGTTATTAATATTGTAATAGTTCTGAAGTAGAATAATATTCATTCCTGTCAAATTAAAAATGAGATACTTCTATTTATTTTGCTTAGTAAATGATCACTAGGAAAATTTAAATGTTAGAAATGAAACTAAAAGTATTTTACCTTTGTACAGAGATGGAAAAAGGTAAATTTGCTTTTCAATGAACCTTTTGATTACTGCAGTGGGTAGACCAGTCTAACCATAGTTTGTGTATCACTTTTTACTGATAAGAATACATTTTTGGTCACTACTTTGTAATAGTTAATGTCAAATTATTACATTTTATTCCTTAACTCCTGAAAACAATCAAGATAAATGTGCGTAAATTATATTTAGCTAATGCTTCTTTTTGATTTGTTGATAATAGGAGTTTCAGTATGTTCTTTTTCCATATTTGTTTTAAACATGTTTGAAGATTTTGCTCTGTTGTGCTTTTGGTTTATTTTTTAAACTATTAACTGTATTTTGCTGAAATCAAAAGTCAAAAAGATACATATGGAATGTTTAAATTAAATATTTTGTTGTAGGTGCTGACTGTAAAATAATGATCTGGAATGTTGGAACAGGAGAGCTTCTTTCTGAGGTTATACACCCTGATTTAATCTTTGATTGCTGTTGGAGTTGGAATGGAAGTCGATTGGCAACAACATGCAAGGATAAAAAGATTAGAGTATATGACCCTCGATCAGGTGAAATGCTACAGGTTGGTATGTCTATAAAAAGAATGCAACAAAAGCTACTTATGTCTATTGTCTTTTGAAATTTCATTATTTTTAAAGAAATTCAACATATAGATGAAAATATTTGATCAGTTGAAGTATTTGGAAATAAAATTTGTTTGAAGAAAGTAGTAAGAAAAGTTATATGAATATATTCACAGGTTGATGTAGGAATTATTTTCAAACCATAAATAAATATTCAGCAGTTTGTTGATAGCTAAGAACAGAATTTCTGTTCTAAAGTTAGATATTGTGAGTGGATTATGCCAAGTTTTAAAATGTTTAAAAACACATTAAGATCATGCAATTACAACAAAAAAGAAACAGAATCCTCTGTTTAACTATGTTGAGACATGTAGAATGCCAGAAGACAACCAACTCTTAGTCTGACATAATAGCATCTAATTTGATTAAGAGAATACTTCAGATCAAGGAGTCTATCTATTAAACTACTTCAAGCAAGCCTAAATGTGAATCGAAAGGTTTTGTCAATAATGCTGTAAATGTGAGTCATTATCATCTAAATATGAAATTATAATTCCTTCAGAATACAATGGATGCTAGTGTGATTACAGTTGTAAGCTCAGTGTCATTCCGTATGCATATATAATAATTCAAGTAGCATCATTGAATGATTATGTGGAGCTCTTGTGTCTTGTAGAATGAAATATGTTTATTATGAAATAATTTAACAGAGCCCTAGTTTCTTCCTTTTTCAAAATTAGTTCATAGATGTTAGAGTAATGATGAGAACTGTACTGCCATTCATAGGTTAGGTTATAAAAAATATACTGTCACTTTAGTTTAATTATTAACTTGTCACTTAATTGTATATATACTAATTGTTATCTAGCTATAAATAAGTATTTGATAATTAGTCCCATGTGATCATGGAGGCTACTAAGTCAGGAAAGCAGTTGGTATCTGATCACTGCAACCTTGCCATTAGTACTTAGCAAAAATATGTTCATTACATTTCTCTTTCAACTTTTTACTTATTTGGGTCTGTAACTCCAAGGACTAGAAGAGTGTTTAATTTTATGTTATAAATTGAAGATTTTATCAGACATCAGATTATTCTCTGGTATGAAATTGAGTATTTCAATGAACATCCATTTAGATTGTAAAAAAATAATAGAATAAAATGCTGAACCCTTAGCAACAATTTCAATGGACTTTGGAAATCATACAGTGCCAGCTTATTATTATTTGGTAAATTTTACTCCGTGATATGTCTTTACTTAATGTTAATTACATTATATTTTTTGTTACATTGTATATTGACTAACATATATATTTAAAGAGAATATTAATACTGATAGTTCAATAAATTAAAACAAAATTAAAGGGAAGAACTACATTAAAAATGACAAATCTAAACCTCTTACTAATTAAATTAGTTTGTTATAACAAAAAACAAACTGAAACAAAAAGAAAAGATAAAAATGCTGCACCAATTAAAAGGATCCCAGGGTACAGCTATAATGTAGGATATAAAATGTACCCTAGGTTTTGAAGGTGACTGCAGAAGTGTAAGATCCACATTGCAGTGGGAATACATCATCTATCAGTCTTAATTTCCGCTTGCCAGTCGCACATAAAGAAATAAAATAAAGAAAAAGCAATAAAAATAATAGATATAGAAATGGAAATTAGGAGGAAGATATGTGGACACTCAAGCCCCCAACATGGTTTGGAGTTATACTAGTTAATTTAGAAAACTGGTTGGGACCCTTTATACTGGTATAATTCATTTACTAGGCTATCAGTCAATGTCTTTCTACCATAATGCAGGCTGGAATGCTAACGTCAAGAGGCAAGTGTATTTAACTTACTTACCCACAAATGGTAGTACATTTTTATTTTTGTGTGTTTTTTCATTTAATTTTTTTTTCTTTACTTTGGAGAGCATTCACCTTACCCACAACTGTCTGTAAGCAGTGAAGGGTAATATAAATGTGAGGCATTGTTGGCTTGAGTATCCACATCACATTCTCTTACTATCCATTTCTAATTTTGTATCTATTGCTATTCTTTATTTCTTATGTGAGACTGGCAAATGGAGTTTAAGACTGATAGATGGTGTATCCCAACCTTTGTGTAGGTCCAACTTCAGTTTCCTCCAAAACCTAGGGTACATGTAGCTTGATACAATGTTTTTTGTTTAATTTGTTTTTGTTTTGGCTTGTTTAGATAACAATAATATAGTATTCATGCTTACATTCTCTGTTGTTACAATCTTAGGAAGCACTGGGTCATGAAGGTGCCAAACCACAGCGTGTTGTTTATCTCAGAAGTGGTATGATACTTACCACAGGGTTTTCCAGAATGAGTGAACGTCAGTACTCTCTTAGGAAAGAGGTGAGAGTTGAAGGGGTTTATTGGTAGAAACAAATTATTTGAAATTGTATACAAATATATCAACTACTAAACAATGATAGGGTTAAAATTTAATAAAATTCAGTTTAAAAATAGTTTTATAGGTAAATTAATTATTAAAAGAATGCAAATAATAGTTGAACTTGTACTGGTTCTGTGGTATATTTATGGTCTTTATGTTAAAATCTTGGGCTCATTTTCCTGCCATGGACAGAGTGCAGATAATCCACTGTGTAGCTTTGCACAGCATTCTGCTATAAGATAATTTGTAACATGAAAAACCTTCATCCTGTTAAAAAGACAATAAGTATGATTTCACAGTATTTATGTGATTACACATAACTTTATTAATTTTAAAAACTCAACACAACTGTACACGTATATAAGCTTGTGGAGAAAGTAGGAATCAATACTTTCTGCATATGCAAGTAAGAATATTCTAGCATTACCTTGTTGTATGATTGTACAGTAATGTGGTTAGCCAAGATGAATGATCTTTGCATGCTTGTTATAATACTTAAGGTCAGTAATTATTTATGCATAAAAACTTGTGTATTTTCAACTTAGTTCAAAACTGTGTTAAAAGTATAGATCAAGGCTAGGCTAATTATAGCTGTTTCATAGGACTTTTGTATTATAGTAGATATTTATGATATATCATGCACAGAATTTGCTTGTATTGCATTCTTTAGATAACCCAGCATAAAGTGTTAAAATTCTTTTTCTCATAAAATCCCATAAATAAATCTGTTTTCTCACCTGAGTATGTGAATAAAGTGTGAGCTATGATTACATTTATTTGGTAACTTATTAATGAAATTACAGCTGTGAAATCTCTTTAATACTATTTTATTTATAGCTAATGTAAAATGTTAAGGCTTGTTTGGCATCTGGAAATGTACTTTTCAGGCTAAGGTGCTGTAGTTATTTATCTTAAAGTGAGCTGAAAGAACCTTGAAGGGTTAACCTGTTTTAATCACTCAAACCACTATACAGTAGTGTGTGGTATACCAGTCAGTCAGTTGGCACTAAAATGATTTCATATAAGGGAAGCTTAACATTGCAATTTTTACTGTTGTGATATCAGTAAAACATACACATACCATGAATCACAAGAAGAATTATGCACTTTGCAAGCTACAGGACACATTTGAACTTCAAAAACACAAAATAAAAGTGTGTGTCACTGTAAATTTTGTTTTTATTTACTTTTGAAATAAAGCACTTTATACAACCTGCAAAAATATGTATGGTATTGATTTTATTCTTAGGATGTAAGTCTCATTTCCAAACAACAATATTACTTAGGATGTTAAATTTTAAATTTTTGTTGCTATTATTAATTTAAACTTTAGATTTAACTTTTAGTTAAAGATTAAGTACTAAAAATATCTCTTACTATCAGCTGGTGTCTGTTGCTCAAAATGCCTTGTTGCTTTGCCTATAAACATTTGACAGATTTGCTTGACTGAAACCCTGTTGATGCCCAACATAATAAATTGGCTTTAAATTTGTGCTTCTTCATATATATCCTTAAATAAACTGATTTATAACAGCCAATAAGCCTTTAAAGAATGGCACTACACACTTCTAAATTCCATAAAAAGTACAAATTCTGGCAATTTATTTTATAGTTGACACTGTAATATTAACTTGTACTCTTCAGTTTAATGAAATTTTAATGGTACAGAATAGTTGCTTTAGTTAAAAGTTTGCAAATATGCAATTAGTGATTCACTGTAGGAAGCAAATTGTTGCTAATAATCCATATTTTAATAGTATATCTTTTAATTTCTTATATTTAATATGCAATATTTTTAAAAAACCCTAATTTCCCCTAGTGTGAGAAATTACATTTTTTTCTTTGAGCATCCTCTCTTTGTATTACGAAATTTAACAGAAGTTACCCCGTCGGTGTGGATTCCTGTTCATGGTGAGGGGACCTCCCAGGGAAGGTTCTGTTCTGTCTGGTTACCTTCTCTTGGATCTAAACATCCACCCATGTGTTTGCCATGCGTGGCGACCCGTGAAGGGGGGGAGAGGATTCTGGTGGTTGAGGGGTCCAACCCTAACACACCACTTTGGCCTCGAATTCCTGTAGACGGGCAGCTTTTGGGTGGCCCCCCTTGGGTCAATCGGCTGGTCCACTTGGGCTAGAGCCAACCAAGTACCAGTGTTGGAAGTTCTCAACGGGTGTTGTGGACATTGTGCCTGATGCTTGTGTTTGGGTATAGTGCTCACGAAACCCTGGCGTTGCTGCATTGTCCTTGCGTGACTTTGTAGTGCGTCCCCTTGTAGGACTCCATGGTGGGTGGGGTCAGTGGGTACCGAAACTTTTCCTCTTTCCTATGGATCCTCCAAAAAATTTAAATAAAATTGTAAAAAAACAGTCAATGGGTAAGCGACCACATCTTGAATACTCAGAACAGCAATCTTCAACATCAGTAACACACGTACCTCATTTTCTTATATTGCATTCTCTTTCAGAAAAACCTTTAAAGCAAATGTTCCCTTTTTTTATTCAAAAGGGACTAGAGGGACTTGCTGGCTCTCCAAAGTCAGTGAAGAAGCTTCGATCTGGTGACATATTGATTGAAACATCCACATCCCAACACAGTGAACTCCTCTTGAATTCAAAGGCAATTGGGGATATACCTATTGAGGTTACACCCCATGCTACTTTTAATTCTTCACGAGGAGTTATTGTTGAAAGGGATTTGAAGAATGTTCCCGAGTCAGAGATTCTTGCTGGTCTCTCCACTCAAGGAGTTTCTGCAGTGAGGCGCATCTCCACTCGGAAAGATGGGGTTACACTGCCAACAAATACCCTCGTTTTAACATTTACTTCACCACGTGCACCTGCCACCATCAAGGCAGGTTATCTCATTTGCAGGGTTCGACCATACATTCCAAACCCTCTTCGATGTTTTTAATGTCAAAGATTCGGCCACTCAAAGACTTCTCGTCGTGGTTCCCTGACATGTGCTTGTTGTGGAGGCAAGGACCATGATGCCTATGACTATGACATGAACCCGCATTGTGTAAACTGCAATGGTTCTCACCCATCTTACGTTCATTCTTGCCCAAAATGGTTGGAAGAAAAAGAGGTGCAGCGTTTGAAAACAACTCATAACATTAGTTATCCTGAGGCTCGGAAATTGCTGTCCACAACTCCATCTCGGACATATGCTGCTGCACTCCATTCCACAACTACAGTGGGAGTGCAGACAGATCTCTCTGTGCCTCCAAGAGAATCGTTTTCAAAACAAATGAAAAGCCTTTTGACCTCTGTGGTTAAAAAAGTTGATGAATCGACATCTACTCCTATCTCTGTTCCTCCCATACCTTCCAATAAACCTCAAGATCCATGTCCTTCAGTTTCAAATACAGGCATTTCTTCTAATACATCATTTTCTCCAATTACAAGAGACAAAACAATTATTCGTTTGCATCCTCAGTCACTGGATTCCTCTTCCAATAACAAAAACCTGCCCACTTGACCCAGAGCAGGATCAATAGAGGTTGATAGACCTCCTCCGATTAAAGATAGTAAAGAAAAAAGACGTGGTCATAAACCGAAGGGTTCTCCAGCTACTTCATCTACTCGTTCTTAAAAATGGCCAACTTGATACAATGGAACTGTCGAGGTTTACGTTCTAATCTGGATGATATCAAAACGCTGATTGCTTCCTACCATCCTGTTTGTCTTTCTTTACAAGAAACATTTCTCAAATCTGCTGATACAGTCTCCATTCGGCAGTTTTCTTTGTACAGAAATGACAAGTTGTGTGATGGTCGAGTACATGGAGGGGTGGCACTGTTGGTTGATCAACATGTGCCCACCCTGTCTTTGTCACTCAACACACCCTTGGAGGCCGTAGCCATCCGTGTTTCCTTGGGTCATACCATCACAATTTGTTCTCTGTACCTGTCCCCTGGAGAGACATACGATCAATCAGAACTTGATGCTCTCGTTGAACAGTTGCCATCTCCATTTCTAATCCTGGGGGATTTTAATGGACACCATCCCCTGTGGAAGTGCTATTATTGATGGGAGGGGTCGATCTGTAGATCGGATACTCTCTGATCACAATCTTTCTCTTTTCAATACTGATTCTTCCACTTACTTTCATGCTCCTAGTCAGTCCTTTACCGCTATTGATCTCTCAGTTTGCTCCTCTTCATTATTCTCCCATTTTTCATGGAGGGTTGACAGTAATCCACAAGGCAGTGATCATTTTCCGATCGTTTTGAGAGAGACTGGCAGTGGTCGATGCCCCGGTGGAAGCTGGATCTGCTCCACTTTCACTGCTCTCGCAGAACTTGATCTTGCCATCGTAAATCATCCATCAATAGACGGCTGTGTAATAGCGGTAACTGACTGTATTATACATGCAGCTGCTCAGTGTATTCCTAAAACCTCGACACGTTTTCCTTGTCCATGGTGGAATCCTGCTTGCCACTTAGCACGGAAGGCTCAAAAACGGGCCTGGGATACTTTTCGTAGATATCCCACACTTTCAAACCGGGTTGCTTTCCAACGGGCCCGTGCACATGCTAGGTGGGTAAGACGTCAAAGCCAGAAGGAATCTTGGATTAAGTTCACAACCAGCATATCTTTTACCACCAGTTCCAAGATCATATGCGACAGGATTTGAAAGGTTAATGGGCACTACAATTCTGTCCCCCTCTCAATCTTACTCTCTGGTCAGGAGGTGACTGATGTCTGGAACACTCTAGGTGAAAGCTTTTGCCGGGTATCTAGCACTTCTGCTTGTTCCTCTACCTTCCTGGCCATCAAGACTCGGGCAGAGCGATCACCTCTTTCCTTTCAAACTGACTGTTTCTTTGACTATAATTGTCCCTTTACCCTGGTGGAACTAAAAATGGCCCTTCATCGGTCTGCCAGTACATCTGTTGGATCTGATGATATTCATTATGACATGCTGCACCATCTATCTCCTGCTTATCTTGATGTCCTTCTGATTGTCTTCAACCGGATTTGGCAGGAGAATGCTTTTCCTGATGCCTGGTGCAAGGCTATTATTTTACCTTTCTCTAAACCAGCGAAAGATCGGAAGATTCCTTCAAACTATCGTCCATTTGCTTTGACGAGCTGTCTCTGTAAGACCTGAGAAAGGATGGTTAATGCTCGTCTTGTTTGGTTCCTTGAATCAAACAACATCTTCTCGCCCACCCAGTGTGGGTTCCGTTGACAGCACTCTACCACAAACTACCTAATTTGTCTTGAAACATCTATCAGAGAAGCCTTTCTCAACTGCCAACATCTTGTATCAATATTCTTTGACATAGAGAAGGCTTACGACACAACATAGAGGTATGGCATTTTGCGAGACCTCCATACATATGGGTTACGTGGTCATCTACCCATGTTTAATGGACAGGAGATTCCAAGTTCATGTGGGTTCGACACTTTCATGTTCTTTTGTAGAGGAACTTGGAGTCCCTCAAGGCTGTGTATTGAGTGTCACACTTTTCAATATAAAGATAAATGCCATCACTAAACAATTCCCTCTCACTGTTGCAAATGGGCTGTATGTCAACGACTTTCACATCTCAAGTCAGTCTTCAAACACGAGATATATTGAGCGGCAACTATAAACTGCCCTCAATCGTGTACAGAAGTGGACTCTGGCAAATGGCTTTAATTTCTCTCTTTCCAAAACTGTATGCATGCACTTTTGCTGTCGACGATGGTATTCACCCTGATCCTGAACTTCATATCCGTGAAGTTTTGCTGCCAGTGGTCCCGGAGACAAAGTTCTTAGGGCTTATCTTTGATCGTAAACTGTCCTTTAAACCACACTTATAGCAGCTTCGGGTCAAATGCACCAGAACACTGAACATCCTCCGTGTCCTCTCTTCTACCAGTTGGGGGGCAGATCGCTGTTCAATGTTGAAGATGTATCGTGCTCTTATTAATCGACTATGGATCAATGGTCCATATGGCTCTGCCAGACCCTCAGCCTTAAAGATGCTGGATCCCATTCATCACCAAGGACTTCGACTCTGCACTGGGGCTTTCAGTACCTCTTCAGTTCAAAGCATATACATTGAATCTCATGAACCTTCTCTACACCTTTGCCGTTTGCAACTATCTTTACAATATACTTCGAAACTTCGTTCCTTACCAAAGCATCCCACCTGGGAATGTGTTTTCCTTCCTCGGTGGGCAGTACTTTTTCAGAACAGATGATCTGTCATTGCTCTGTTTGGCCTTTGCATCTTGGCGCAATTGGATTAATTGGGTCTGTCCTTGGATAACATTGCCGATTCCACAGGTCGGCCTATCCCACCATGGCTTATTACAGCCCCCAAATGTGACCTTTCTTTCAGTCACCTAAAAGAGGCAGATACTCCAGATTGGAAGTACCTTTTATTCAATGAGCATCTTTCAAACAATCATTCATTTCTCATTTATACAGATGGTTCCAAATCAGGAAATTCAGTGGGCTCTGCTATGGGTCAGTAGTTGCACGCAGAATCCCCTCTACAGCTTCTGTGTTCACTGCTGAACTGTATGCCATATCTCTTGTCCTTGATCATATTGCAGTTGAGCAGTACTCCAACTGCACTATTTATACTGATTTGCTTAGTTCTATACTTGCCTTGGAATCGCTACACATCAGCTCACATCCTATTCTCACTGAAATTCGAAACCGACTGGCCCATTTCTCATTAGCAGCTACTTCAATCCAGTTTTTCTGGATAACAGGCCATGTTGGTATTTGCTGGAACGAGCTTGCAGACATGGCAGTTAAATATGTCTGCTTCAGCACTGTCACCCCTATGCCTATTCCGTACATGGATTATGGTGTTGTCTTCAAGGCTCGGCTCCGTGCCAGCTGGCAGTCCACTTGGAGTGAGCAACGCATCAAGAGACTTTTTCAAATCAAACCCAAAATTGGAGTTTGGCCATCCAGCTTCCATAAAGTTCGGAAGGAGGAAGTTGTTCTCACTAGGCTACGCATTGATCACAGTTTTTTAACTCATCATTTTCTTTTATCTGGAACTGATGCACCAATGTGTAGTTTGTGGAACACTCAAATCACTATCAGCCACGTTTTACTTTCCTGCCATCGTTACAATTCTCAACGACAGCAATATTTTAAACATATTTTTTCCCAGGGTCAGTCTGTAACATTGGACAGAGTTATTGGTGATGGTGACTCTGTCCACCTTGATAACGTTTTTAATTTTTTAATGGCCATTATTCTTTTTCATCTCATTTAAGTGTCGCATATTTATTTATTACACCTTTTTAATTGTGGTTCCTTTTTTACAGTTTTATTTTCTCTCATTCAATTTGACATTGGACAATGGCCAGAACAATAAATAACTCGACACCAGGACTGGAAAGGCCAACTTCAGGTGACTAACGCTACTGTTTGAAATATCCGTTTGAACTACTCGTTAGTCGTCCTGGCGAGTTGTTATTATACTTTTGCTGCATATCGTTTCACACATTTACTTCTTTACTTTTAGTACTGGCCATTTTGACTCATAACCCGGAACCAGGACTGGAAAGATCAACTTCAGCTGACTGACGGTGGTTTTTATTATTACCTGTTAGTCTTCCTGGTGGGTTATGATCATTACCATTCTGCTACAGGTAGTTTTTTACATCTTTGTTGACTGGATGTCAACATTGGTTTTTGTGCCATTTTCTGTTTTAATTGCCGTTTTACTTTTATCTTCAATTACTTTTCCAAATTTTACTCTATTTACTTGACTTTTATCTTTTTACTGAACATTTGGCTACTCATTATTACGATTTTGTCGAGTGTCTTTTAAAACTTTTATTTTTTTTACATTTTGATAATAGCTGCTATGACACATAACCCGGAACCAGGACTGGAAAGGCCAACTTCAGGTGATTGACAGAGGTTCTTGAACTTTCCTGTTACTCTTCCTGGCAGGTTATGATCATTACCATTTTACTAGAGTAAATAGTTTATAACTTTGAAGACTGGATGTCACCATTGGTTTTTACACCATTTTCTGTTTTAATTGCTGTTTTGTTTTTACCTTCATTCACTTTTACAAATTTTACTCCATTTACTTGACTTTTCTCTTTTTCTGGACATTTGGCTACTCATTGTTGTGATTTTGAAATGTGTCTTTTAAAACTTCTATTCTTTTACATTTTGATACCGGTTGCTATGGCACATAACCCGGAACCAGGACTGGAAAGACCAACTTCAGGTGACTGACAGTGGGTCTTGAACTTTCCTGTTAGTCTTCCTGGCAGGTTATGATCATTACCTTTTTGCTAGAGTAAATACCTTACAACTTCTTATACTCTGCCTTCTATCTTAACGTAGACTAGGTGTCAACATTGGTTTTCCACTTTTTTGTTTTACCTTCATTTCCATTTATGTCTTTTACTGGATTTATTTATTTATTTTTTTATTTTACTTTTTTACCATATTTTACTTAACGTAGACTAGGTGTCAACATTGGTTTTCTACTTTTTTGTTTTACCTTCATTTCCATTTATGTCTTTTACTGGATTTATTTATTTTATTTTTTTATTTTACTTTTTTACCGGATGTCTTGCGCAGATAGCCTCGTCGCTTTGTGCCATAAAACACTAAATCAATCAATCAAACAAAAGTTACTATAATGTTGTCATCACTCAAACAAAGCACATAATTTTCCCAGCTTTTAATCATGTTTTGTTACAAAGCCATCATTGTCATGTCCTTTCTCTCGGGATTAGGTAATAATGTTATAGATTTAACGTTATATGATTTGTGCCCAATGGAAGTCCAAGGTTTTCATCTATCAAAAGAAGTATTATGTTTTATGTACAAATAACTTACAGTTTCTCTTTTATTAAAAACTGTTTTCATGATGTATTTAAAGATATCAACTAGCTTGGATGAATTTGTAATGGCTCTTGTTGTGTAATAAGAAAACTGGAAAAAAGTTAGGTTGATCATATGACATGTTAGCTTTTTGCATGTTTTTACTCTGTGTTCTTTGGTGTATTATTTAACAAAATAAAAAATTTAGTGCACTACTACCAATAATATATGTAAAAAAAAAGGGGGGGAGAGGTTAAGTGGTATCAATAGTTGACAGCAAACAACAAAAAAGGCCCAAGTAAGTACTTTATTCATGTTGTTTTTCCGTTCTTTATTTACTATTTGTAAAAGTAACTAAAACGTAAGAATAAGAAACTCTTTAGGGTATAATATGTAAAGTAAATAATAATAAATTTGAGTTTGTGGGTGTTTGATGGGCTATACTTTGTGTATGGCTGTTTTAAAGTGAAAACATTAGTATAAAAAAAAAACAATTACTCAAACACACTATTTGCTATATCCAGTGTCAAGAAGGGTTAATAGATATAGTGGTTGAGATGTTATTTATATTATCAAATGTATGAACAACCAGATTGAAGACTGCTCTTTTTTCTTTTTTTTTAATATAGGACACAACCTACTAACACTAATCTTAGTAATTTAAAGTTTAATAAGTAACTGTAGCAACCCAGTTTAAATATAAAGTGTGAATTTATAGTGCAAGTTGGCTTTTACAGGAGTATACCACTAGTATGAATATTAAGGTACAATTCCACTGTTTACGTTTGAGTTCATTTACTTGAATAAATGGAAATCTTTAACGTTTGTTATGTTGGCAGACTTGTGTATTTTTATATCATTGCATATTATATTATATGTACAAGTTTAGAAGCTGACTTTTGTAAAATGTTGTCCATGATGCATGTTTTTTGTTTATAGTGATTCTGTTTTAATAATAAAATTTATACTAACTGCTTGTTTCAGAATGATTTGAACAGTCCTCTTTGTTTGGAAGAAATGGATGTAAGCAATGGGGTGATGGTGCCATTTTATGACCCAGATGTCAATCTACTCTTCCTTTGTGCTAAAGTGGGTGGAAACATTTTCTCTTTTTATATGGTGTTTTAGGATTAGAAGCTATACAATTTCAAAAATTTAAAAATGACTCAATTTATCCCTTACTGTTTATAAAGAATTGTATCAAAAAAATATTTGTTAGAAATTGTTTAATTTACTTTTTAATCTGTAACTGATATTTGGTGTATTGTAAGTATTAAAATGATTGCTGAGAAATTTTAATATAAATCATTATGCATTAATAATTTTTGGGTTTTGATTCAAGGGAGACAGCAACATTCGTTATTTTGAGATCACAGAGGTCTCTCCCTTTGTTCACTACATCAACACCTACCAGTCCAATATTCCACAACGAGGCATGTGCATGATGCCAAAACGTGGCTGTGACATAAGTCGATGTGAGATTGCTAAGTAAGAACCCTTTGTGTTAATATAGTTTGGAAATTTGCAATTGAACATCACAGAAGTTATAATAATTTTACCAACTCTGAATCATATGTAGGTGGGATGAAATTTTAAAATCGTCTAACATAGGGGCAGGTAGTGATTTTCTTATTTCTTTTAAATAATACACTATTATTGTAATACAAGTAGCACTAACGTGAAGAGTAATGAGTGTAAAAAGATTTTGAAATTCAAAGAAATGTTTCTATATGTAGATTGTTTTTATCAAGATTTTTTAATTTATTAGTATTCAAGTTTCACATATTTTTCACACAAGTTTAATACTCGTATGTTGGTAACGTGAAATAATAGATTTTTGTAAAAATTGTGAGCTTCCTCAACTGTTTAGATAATTTTCAAATTTTATATTTTCTTTGAGCCATGTATAATTGTTTTATGTTGTTGTAGATTTATTCGACTGCACTCAAATGGCTTCTGTGAAGTCCTGTCTTTTACTGTGCCAAGAAAGGTTTGTTTGCTTTAAAGTGAAATTGTAAAACTAAAAAAATAAAAATAAAGGTGAATGGCATTGCAAGCAAAGAAACTTTAACTTTAATTACATTACTGAAATTGTATAAAAAGATTTTCATTGTATGTTGTTATGTTTTTTATGTATGTAGACTGAATGCAACAGAAAAACACAGATAACAGCTTATATAGTTTATTACAATAAACTATTAAATATGTAACAGATATAACATAAATTATATAATAACAATGACAGATATTCAGTTAAAATTAATTACAATAGAAAATGGTACTGGCCTGTGTCGAATATAATGATCTAGAATGAAAGTCCAAAAGTCCAGATCAGAAATCCAAAATTTCAGTCTAGGGTATGAATTTGGACCCACAAAGAAATTCCGAAGTTTGCTCCGGTCTCCCCTAAACAGTCTTGTACGTGTTGACTTTCAGTATAACCACTAATTCGAATGAATCGTAAAGATTGACGAAATAAAATCACAGCTTCTGTAGATCTAGCTTCAGTCACAAATCCAAGTTGAATAAACACACAGCAAACGTTGAAAATTTCTCAAACGGAGACAATATCTCTTGAATTGAAAGTAAAAAACGAATAACTGACTCCTCTTTCTCTTATCGCCGTCTGTTTATATACTAGTAGGCCTACTCTTCTCGAACAATCGCGTAACTTTCCAGCATTCCAGAGTAATCTAGATTCATCTCGTACAGACACCAGGCCATTACAAATGATCGATCTATCTAATCCAAGAAATTTCTACATGAATAATAACGTATATACATAACACTTTATACATAACACAGAGTAATCTCGATTAGTCTCGTACAGACACCAGGCCAATACAAATGATCAATTTAGCTAGTTCTAAAAATTTCTACATGAATAACAACGTATATACATAACATAGGTTATGGAAGAACAATGTGATATTTTCATTATTCATATATGTATTAAACTACTTTGCTAATCAATATTGTTGCTTTGCTAAGAGATTCTTTGTAACAATCTATTTGTTTTTAGATGTATATCGATTCTAAATTTAACATAATTATCAATATAATATTAAACAAGTATCAGAAAAAATAAACAACCAGAAATTTCTTTGTTTCACACTAAAGTTTCAATTGTGAATTTTTGTAAATAGATGTTACATGTATTTTATATATTTATAAATACTAAATGTATATTTATAATATTACCTGAAGAATATTCTAATATTTTAATAATATGGTAAGTAAAATATAATTTTAAGTCTAATATCCACACATACCATGTTCTTTGATAATTATTTTAATTTTGTGAGGCAAACACCTTAGTTTTGGGCTGTTTTGGCCTAAAGCTGAAGAAATTAATATTAACTGATTAAAAGTAAAAATGAGAAACCATAATGGCTAAATTTCAATAACTTAGGCAGTTGGAATAATTTAAGAAGTAATAATTGGAAACCCCAATTTTGATTAATTGATTATTAACATGAGTTGTGACTAATCAATTCAGCTGAAAAAACTTTAAATCATCGACATAATAATTGCAATGGTGTGATTACTTGGAGTGTTGAAACAATTTGAAAAGTTAATTTTGATTAGTTGATAATTTTGTTACCAATCAAATTTATCAGTACTTATAAATTAATTGACCACCTCTAACCAGGTGCACATAATTGTGTTTTCTAAAGATAGCATGATCAAAATGCTGATATACATCTTTGTTTACAGTCGGAGCAGTTCCAAGATGATTTGTATCCACTAACAGCAGCTGATGTACCAGCCATTTCTGCTGAGGAGTGGGCCGAAGGGAAGGATGCCGACCCAGTTCTTGTAAGTTGTGTTAAAGTATGAAGTCATAAATAAAGATTTTAGTTAACCCCTTACATTTGGGATTGACTTTATTTTAAAAGTCACGACTTTTTATTTTATTACATTCAAAATGTGATTAAACCACTTTATTTGCAATATATGCCCATAAACTTTGCATTAAAATATGGTTAATGGTTTAAATTTGTATATTATTAAATTTTTACTTCACAACTTTATTAAGAAATATTTAAAATTCTCATTTTCTCTATTTTTCTGTGTCATTCTATTGGTTTGACCTCTAATTCATCCATAAAGTACTTTTATAACATCAAATCTTAGCTGCCACAATTTTCAATCAATTATAAACACAAACAATATATAATTACCAGCATGAACTTAAAATTTAAACTTCCTGCATTCTTGATTTGCTGAGATATCAATGAATTTGTCAAAACTCATTAGAGAAGTCCTTCCCACTTGATTCAACTTTTGACACCGTTTATTTCAAACTTTATCTGTTTTGTGGACATTTATAATGAAGGGAAAGAGCATATTTTTATTTATATAAAACTTATGAGTCCTTGTTTAGTTTTTCCACCATATATTGTTAGTCTTTTTTTTTTGTTTGCTGTGATCGTATTTTGCTGCTATGAATGCTAAAGGAAGTTTTATAATCTATTTGTGGCTGACTAAGAAAGCTGGATATGTTACAGTAGTTTCAAGATATTCTGTACTACTGACTAATACAGGGTGGTCGCTAGAAAAGCGGAAAATTTGTCAAACAGCTATTTATTTTTACAAAGAATAACTTTTACAAAGTTTTTTAAAGGCATATGTTATATTACACTCATAGATGCTCAAAATGTCGTCCGTGATATTAAAATCATGCATTTTATTCATGATGTAAAGAAATCAAAATAGAAATGAGTAAGCAAGCATTTTATTCATGATCTCATCTGACCCTCAAATTTTCCGCTTTTCTAGCGACCACTTTTTATATTTATTTTTAGCAGTATAAGATGCATGTTTAAAAGCTTAATGTGTTATTTGTTTGGATACCCACATCTGTTAGACCAAATAAGGTTTACACAAGACATCTTCAAGTGTATATGAGCTTGAGCATGCAGTAAGAACTACAAATTCTTTTCATTTTAACAAATTGATTAAACTATGAAAATTAAAAACTTACAAATTTCACCTAACAAAATTTCAATCAAATAAAATACCTAAAAGTCACAAGCTGAATATATGTGTGACATGATGACTTGCAATGATATGCTATTTACATTAGCTTTAAGAAAAATAACTATTGTGGTTCCATTGCAATTTGTTGCTTTGACATGATTTACTTGCAATGATATGCTATTTACATTAGCTCTAAGAAAAATAACTATTGTGGTTCCATTGCAATTTGTTGCTTTTACTTAAATTACCACTTTAGTTGAGTGGGAGCTTAGCAGTAAAGTTACAAGGAAACAGATGTAAAAGGGTCAACAGATGAAGCTGACAGTATAAGAAATCTGGAACTGTCTACAGTAGTCACTGTAGATAAAAAAGTTGTATTATTAATTTTATTTAATATTTTAAACTCTTAATTTATTGTTAGGGCATAAAAAAACAAGAGAGAAAATATAAAGTTTTACCAAAGAAAATATTTTTAATATTCATGTAGGAAGTTCTAGAGGTTATGTAAATAGATGGTTCCTTCACTAGATGTATATTTTAACACATTATATACAAAATGTTTCTAAAACACTTACTCACAGATAGATAATAATTAATTGCTAAATTTTATAATTTGAATTTTGTATTTAAAGAAGAATTGTTGTGTATACAAAAATAGTTGACTTTTTACTTGTTTTTATTTTATCTTGTAAAACATTTTATAGTATTAAAAATCATTTTTGAAGCATACTGTTAGCTTATTTTATTTTTTTAATATATTTTGAAGTAAGCATTGTTCGAGTATTATGAAAAGAAATTGGCTGCTAGAGGTTTCAGTTTATACATTTATAGGTATCACTGAAAGAAGGTTATGTTCCTAGCCAAAAACAAGAATTGAAAGTAACAAAAAAAACAAATGTTTTGGATAAACTGTCCTCTAAAAAAGCAGAACCAAGTCCAGAACAAGCCCTTCCTAAACCTGTAAGTAATACACAGTGAAGATTTTTGAACTTTGAATTACTTATTTTAGAGTATTTTTTTATCAGTTTAACTACTGTTAAATAAATACTAATGTTTGAATAATCATGAACAGTTTATTTTCAAGTACAAAAGTCACTCACTATAAAACTATTCATAAAAATCTGAAGCTGCTTGGTTTTTTACTTGGCTGTTTCATTTTGTTATTTTATCTCGTTCTTGTATGAAAACATTGTGAGACTGGCTTTAAATTAGTGTATCAGTGGGATGTCAGCTTTCTACTTTGTTTATTGGGTAAATCACAGCAGCCATTAGTATTAGTAATTTTAGGTTTAGTGTAAGAACACTTGATTTATAATAGGAAACATTTTTTACTTTTTGTGGCTTTGGGTGTTGAATTGGTATCTGATGTTATAAAATATTAATTTTTTAATGCAACAAGAAAATTCATTGCTGTATTCATTATATAAATTGTTGAATTGAGATTTTTGTTTTCAAGATGTATTCATGTGAGTGATTTTTTTTTATTATTATCTGTAATGTATATTGTAACTTATAGCATCTGATGAAAAACAGATTACTCATGGTAGGTGATTTACCATTATGAATTTACAGTATGTTCATATAAAAAAAGAGAACTCTATACAAAGGAAACGTTTCATTAAAACTAGTCTTTTAATGCAGTTATTTATCAAAATGTTTTCATCATTGTTATTTAACATTATATAATTCTTCAGTGGTAAATAAGCAAACTAATTATCTTAATCTACACACAGTAGTTTAACCAAACCATTATGGCATTTTAAGTTTGTCAGTTTCTGTAATTTCTTTTGGGTTTTTATACACGTATGTAAACTAATTTTTTCATTTTAATCAAATTTTTTGTTCATTTTTTTTTAAAAATTAGGACAAAAAGATTGAAGAATTGATGGAGGAAATAAAAAATCTAAAATGTACTGTAAGTGACCATGAGCAACGCATCAAGGAGTTGGAAAATAAGATTGAGGCAACATGTAATGCTTTCTCAAAACATACCCAAGTTTTAAATAACCATGGTGAAGGAGATCATTTAGTTGATGAAGTGTAAACCCATTGAATTCACATTTTAATATTATAACTGTAATTACACAATATTTCCTGTGTCACAGAACACAGTTGCAAGAAAGCATCTTTAATTTCATTGTGTTTTGTGTGAACGGGGAAAGTGACAAACAGTTAAGTTTGTACATAACGTTAAAATTCTATATTTGAACCCTGTCATATAATTTTATTATAGCATTTTTTTAAAAGGCAATTATAAGCTGTAAGTAATATAAAAGTTCTTCATGCAATCTGCCTGGTTTTGAGGAAAGAAAATAATGAGATAGTGACATTGACAAGTTGTTCTGGGAACCTGGTACTGTAAGTGTCAATAAGAATATGTAAGTTTGCAATGCCATCTGGAATATGCTAATTATATATACTGATATATAATTACTTCGCATGGATACTTTACGCATGATTTGTGTTCAGATGTACTGGTATGATGAAAATGTAAAGTATGTTGTTTTCTCTGAAGTTTTGACACAGTGAATTCCACTACTATGTGGATATTAATTTCATTTTTATTAATACTACTAATGTAAAGGCTTTTTATGCTCAGAAAGGTGCCAAGTTTTCGAAGTTGTTTCATGGTTTTAATTAAAAATATTACGTATATATATAAAGATTACTAAATATGCACCATGCTATAACTTTATTATGTTTTTATTATAATTTTTTTTTTTTAAATTGTGCAGGATACATTATTCTACGTTTCATAATTGGTTATAATTCTATAACTTCTATCATCTTTTGGAGCATACATTTAGTTTCATTGCATTGTTTCTTACCTGAGACATAGATTTGTCATAAAACCTTCCTTTGTTTTTCAGAACAGGTAAAAACATTCAGTATTTCTATGTGAAGCAGTTTATGTAGATTTGTATAATCTGTCAGTAGTGGCTGATTTTTTGTGTAACCTCTTTTTGTGTATGTGTTGAACAAATACACCTAAAACTTTTGTTGATTCTCTTTCCATGTCAAATCAGATAAATTTGTTATGCAGCCCTTTATATGAGTTCATCCATTTCAATTTGTTCATACACTTTTTCCTTGTGATTTGGCAAATATAAACTTGTTCTAAGAATATTTTACTTTTGTTCAATTTCACAAACCTGATAGACACCATGAACAATTATATGAATATCGTGTGCAGGACAGACTGCTAGTTTTCCTAATGTTCGAGTTAATCTTCACAAGTTTACAAGGAAAACCTATAGAACAGATATCTTAAGTGAAATAGGTTTTATCCATAATTTTTGTTGTAACTTTAATACATGTATGCTAATGAATTAATGTGTTTTAATGTCATACAAATTGAGTTTATTGTTCTCTGGTGTATTACAAATTGTTTTTCCAATGAATATAAATTTTTAGTAGCCATTTTGTTTACCTAGCTTTTATATATATATTCATCATCATTTGTAGTTAATATGAAATATAGACTAGATAAAAGAAATTGCATCTTTTAGTTTTAAGATAAACTATTTTTCTCTTTTTTTATTAAGATGTATTTGCACCTTGTTTGACTTTTATTTATTTTTTTATTATCTCTGCTTTGATTGACTAGAAATCATAACTACTTTAGTTTTGATAAGGTTTATGAGAGGTTGGAAAATATCTCTACACCCCTAATCTTTTACTGGCAAAATGATTGATTCAAAATTTTTGGAAAATATCTTTTGTAATACTTTCAAGACTTTGTGTGGAGTTTTATTTTTGTTACACATAGTTGTTAAATTAGTATAACATTCCAGTTAGAGAAGATGGTTGTCAGAACATAGGTATTTTAGTAGATGTGTATATATACAAGTATCAACATTCCTGTTAAATTTTAGTAGTATCACGAAAACATAATTCAAGCAGTCAGTGTGTAATCAATGTTGAGAATTAAATGAAAATAAATGGAGTTAAAGACATTAGCAAAAAAAAATTCAGGTAAGAAAATGCAGCACAAGAGTGAAATATTAGCCTAAAAGTTTTTTTTAGTTAAAATAATTTGACATAGTAACATAAAATTAAAAAGTTGTTTTATAAATTAAGGAAAGTGCTTTTCATTCAAATAAAACATGACCTGAAAGTTTTCATATTCCATAACTTTAAGTACATTGTTGGTGTTTTTTATTCAATTTGTGTCCAGTTTTGTGCTTTTTTCCCATTTTTTGATGATGATATATTTTTGATCAGTCATAATATTGCTTGAAAATAAGTGTTATAACTGTATGTTGCTCATACAGTTTGCTGTTTGTTGTACAAAACAATTGTTTTATAACAATATTTTAGAGTTATAAACATTTTGAAAAAGGAACTTTATTTGATATATATATTTTCATTAACAATGTGGTCATATTTTTTTATATAAATATAAAATTTTAACTGTAGAAAAATGTTATATTACAAATTCTTTTTACAGCAGTACAGATATCTAATTTAGGATTAAGCTGAAATAAGAATTTAGATTAGTTTACTATTTGTGTAATTATCAGAATATTGGTAGTTAAAAAGTAATTATCCTCTTTTTCTTCTTATATGCTATTTACCTATCTAGTTATTCTAGAATTTATGAAGCAATTTATGGTGCATACTTCTAAGAAATTTATAACCTACGTAAAAGTATTACAAGAGAATATGTGCAGAACTATATTACAATTTGATTATCAGAAGGCAAGAATGTTGATGTTACAAGTTTTTACAGAAACAGCTGTTAGGTCACGTGCCACAATAAGTAAAGAATATTGAGCAAAACAGTTTCTTTTTAAACTTATGAAAACAAAGTTTTTACACAGGGCAGGCTATTATTTTCAGTTTGTAACAATAATTAGTTGATCTGAGAGGATTCTTTTTTCTAAATTCAAGTAGAAAAATCCAGGAAATTGTTAGAAAGAAGAAATTATCAGCCAATAACATGCTAAGCTTTTCTGTTTATATAAGATTTTTTTTTTCACTACCACCAGACTAAAGTGCACTTTGTTCGTTGCAATCTGCACAAAATTATTTGCTGTTCAGTACAACTATGATAATTCAACTTTAAATAATGCATCAATCTTTTTCATTCATCCAGATGTAATTAACATACTGTTGGAGCTTTAAGAATTTTGTAATCTCTTTTACCAATTTTTTAGCATATTTTCTGATGTTTGAGAAAATAATTCAAACGTAAGTGAAGTGGCTTTTTTATTAATTTTTAGTAAGAGTTATATAATGTTTATGCATTCCTACTGACTGACTTTACCAAAGTCTAGTAGTGGGAGTTTGAATTATGTGTCCTATCTATGCAAAATGAAAGTTTCTTGTTTTTGTTAAAACTGTCGTGATTTTTAATATTCATACATATATTTTTGTTTTCATATTAACATTAACAAGTTTCTAACTACGTATACAAAAACGTTTTCACATATAATGAAAAAAATATAGATGTTAGTATTGATTATGTTGGTCAGATATTTAAAACTGTAAATACTAACAGTATACTGTATTTTCCTTTTTCTATATAAATTCTTACAAATTATACTGTTTCATTTTGCTGTGATACATTTAAAATGTTTCGAGTTATGTGGGTCAGTTATAAACCATGCAAACTAGGAAAAATATGAAATGTAAATCTTGAAACTGTAACAGTTTGTTCCTTTAAAAGTTCTTGAGTGTTATAGCAGGACTAAGCCCAAGAAAGTTTGTTTTAAAGTTTATTATTGATGGTTTACTCATCTCATACTCTACACCAGATGTCATTGGCTGTCTAATGAAATAAATGTCGTCAGTAACAGTTGATGTTTCAGAAAGTATGTTTAGTTCTGTAGGAGAAGTAATTTTTAGTAAAATGTTTCTTTTAAAATACCAAAGTCATGATCACTGTTCAAAATTAAAGTTACTATAATTTATTTTAAGATTTACTGTAGTTAAACTAATAAGGAATACCTGTTAACGAAGCCAAAATTTTAATGATGAACACTGATAGATAAGATTCCTGTTCCTTCTTTTTTTTGTCATTAAATCTCCAATGACTTCATTAGATGCTAATTACATATCCTGCTTTTTAAAAGATAACTGACTTGTTTAACTCATTATTTATATATAAATGTAACCTATCTAAGAAGCATTTTCATTTCTTATAATGGATAAAAATCCTAACGAAAAAAACAGTAGCCAGTATATATCAGTAGACCATAATTTTGTTTTGAGTTTATTCTCTGATAAATTATACTGTTTCAATTTACAATTTTAACACTAAGTAAGATTAGTTTATAGAACAGGTAAGACGTTTAGATTACTGGGTTCAATCATTACCCGAATACACAGTTTTTTATCACGGAAAAGGTTTTACTATTTGAATTAACACTCAGATTTCAATAATGTAATTAAATTCTAGAACTTCCATGGTTTTAAAAAATATCTTTGTATTTTGATTAGTAATACATAAATAATCTATTAAATTCACATGATTTGATATTTGCATGAATAACTTACTATAATCAGTTCTTGGATTTTATTCATCTGTCGGAATTTGAATGTTGACTTGCATACTAAATATATTTTACACTAATAACTTGTGTACTTGATAATGATCACAACAGTTATTGAAACGTTATACCCATTTCAGAAACATATATTACTTAATGTAATAGCTATAAAATGTAATAACTGTTGGTGGACAGTTTTCCATTACTAAACAAAAATTATGGTTATTGAGCCAGCCAACTCTGGGTGGTGAATGCTAACACACAAACATAATGAATCATTTTCACAGTAAGTTACTCGTAAGTAACTAGCAATCCACCATAGCATATAATATTTGCAGTCATTAAAATGTTTAGATGAATTTTCAAACTATACTACATTGAAATATTTTTGAAAACTAATCAATCACCAAATAAAAATGAGGTAAAGGATGAAACCTGCATGGTTATTACTTTACTGTGTTTTATTGTAAAATAAATATTATTTGAACTTCTTCATGCAATATATAATATTGTATGTGTGAATTAATGATGAAATGAAAAATATGTAAAAATTCAGTCAGTTTTCAATAAATATGGCTATTTTCTATCTTAATCTTTACCAGTTTTCATCAAATCAATGAAATATTCCTTTGAAAAGGAGAAAATATATTATTTTAAGCCCACAGAGGCAAAGTGTTAAGTATGATGCTTAAAATTGGGTTGTGATGCATTTAGTGGACTGGATGCAGATAGCCCATTTTGTGAAGCTTTGCAATTTGCAACAAACAAAGATATACATTTAATATTTGAATAGACACTGAAAAAGAAGACATTAAATGTTAGACAAGAAACTGATTTTTAGTTGAGGTTTCATTACTAGTTTACTTACAGCCTCATGTATATATATATGTGGGTGTGTGGAAAACAAAGTTTGATAAATTTAATTTAAATCCTGAACTGTTATAAATTATCGACCTACAAGTTTGTGAAGGAACGGTAATTTACATTTCTGATAAGAACACTAAATGTTTAAAATATGTCAAATGTAAACAAATCCATTTAACCCATTAACTGCTGATAATCCATATGGAGATATGGTCTGCCTCTGGAAGTTGGATGCAACTGTGCTGCTTGCAAAACTTCTGTGCAAGCACGTTTACAGGAGCTGTAATCAATGGTTTAAAATTAGAAATTCAAGAATGAAGGTAATGTTAGTTGTCAGTAATATTCAGTAGGTTGTAGATACATACATTGAAATTTCGCGTTCTAAATATTATATTACCATAAAAAAATGGAGGATTTGTAAAGAAACTTCAAACTGAGGAAAACTTGCTAAGTTTGAGAATACTTGTTTGTTTTGGAAATTCGCACAAAGCTACTCGAGGGCTATCTGTGCTAGCCGTCCCTAATTTTGCAGTGTAAGACTAGAGGGAAGGCAGCTAGTCATCACCACCCACCGCCAACTCTTGGGCTACTCTTGACCGTCACAAGGGAGGGTGAGCATGTTTAGCGCGACGCGGACGCGAACCCGCGACCCTCGGATTACGAGTGCACGCCTTAACGCGATCGGCCATGCCAGGCCATTGAGAATACTGAGAAAGAATGCTTGTGAGAGATAAAATTTAAAAGCTGAAAAGAAAATTGTCCGGAATAATTTTATATGAAAAAAACCGTTATACATAACCGCAAGCCAGGTATTAGCACGAAGATACAAGACCCCATAACTATTTCTTTGAATATTTGTATATAAGATGATGAAAGGTCATCAAAACTCTACATATTTAAAAAAACAACAACAAATCATACATACAATTGAGCATTGATCCAAAGTTCAGACCAAACTAGAAAGTGTTCCTGTATTAAAGAGTAAAAATACATTTATTGCACCTCTGAAAATGAAGTAAAAAGAACTTAAACCAATACATTTTCAGGACACAAGCCATATTAAAGCTTTAAAGTTAATGCATTGAACGTTATAATTTTTGTTGCTTCTGCAGTTTTAATTATACAGAAACTACAGCTTGGTTGATGATATGTACGTTTGTATTTTATACAGTAGCTTTTTTTCTTCATAAATTACATTTTGATTATTTGTGAGACGCGGAATACACATTTTGATATTACATTGTTATTTACTTTAAATATATTGGCCCGGCATGACCAAGCGCGTTAAGGCGTGCAACTCGTAATCCGCGGGTTCGCATCCCCGTTGCGCCAAACATGCTCGCCTTTTCAGCCGTGGGGGGTTATAATGTGATGGTCAATCCCACTATTGGTTGGTAAAAGAGTAGTTCAAGAGTTGGCGGTGGGTGGTGATGACTAGCTGTCTTCCCTCTAGTCTTACACTACTAAATTAGGGACGGCTAGCACAGATAGCCCTCGAGTAGCTTTGTGCGAAATTCAAAAACAAAACATTTAAACAAAATTTTCACACCCAAAAGTGCAAAGCCAAAAATGTTTGGTTTGTGAAATTTGACAAGAACCCCCTTCTCACAATTATTTATGCGCAAAAAAACAGCGATAACTTTAATAGAAAAGAATGATAGCGTTAGTATACTGAGTTACATTAAGGTAGTGTTTTATATAAATGGTGCTGTTATTCCTATCATTAAGAGTTTGCTAAATGTATGAACGGACCTTCTGATTTTCTTCAACAGATTTTAGTACAAACGTTTCATTCGTATTTAAGGAAATAAGGAAAAGAGCTAAATGCAACAGAATTATATATGTATGTACAGCTATTAAAGCTTTTGCTACGTTTACTGTGTTTAACTTTAGATTATTATGTTGTATTCTATGGAATGTCCCACTGTGGGTCAACAGTAATTTTACAGAATTATAATGCTAAAATCTGGAGATTCGATTTCCCGCGGTGAACCAATGTTGCATTATTGTGAAAAAGTATCAAAACCTTTGTAGAATTTCATCGTGATACAAGTTTAAACAATCCTTTTTTATTTGGTTGGTGTCTTCTGTCTTGAAATGTTTAAGTTGGATTAAATATACTCTTCAAAGAAAGAAATGCAAAAGGCAAAATTTGAGACAAATTGTTAAGTTTATTCCAGGTAGTTCTGTATGACATGTGTGAAACTTTGCACATTCACTGCTGGACATCCAAAGTCTGCAAAGGCGAAGTCCACGCTCACTAGTTGAAGTTTAACGTCAATAACGAGAATGCCCCCGTGAGCATCAATAACTGCTTGGCATCTCCTGCTCATGGAAGCGATAAGATGACGAATCACATAATGTGGAATGGCTGTCCACTCAGCCTGCAAGCTGAGGTAGAGTCTGCAGTTGAGGTTGTCGCAGACGTCGGTCCAACTCGTCCCAAAGATGTTCGATGGGGGTTTAAATCTGGTGATCTGGAGGGCCAGGGAAGAACGTTGATGTCGTGGCGTCTCAAGAAGACAGTGGTGAGTCGGGCTGTGTGAGGACGGCCTTTTTTATGTTGAAAAACGTCGTTGACGTTCACCATGATGGGTTGCACATGGGGCCTAACAATCTCGTCGATGGTTGCGTATGGTCTGATCAGAAATCCTACGCAGCCCTGGTACGGTTGAGGCAGTAGACGTCTCAGTGGTGGTCTTATCCCGAAGGTGACGTAACCGGATGTAGCGATCTTGTGTGGGCGTGGTCACACCATATCTGCCAGATCGTGAACGGTCACGAGTTGATCCATGTTGTTGGTGACGATTCCATAGCCTTGTGATGGTGTTTGGGTGGACATTCACACCTCTGGCAACATCTGATCGAGATTCGCCTGCTACCAAACGACCAATGGCGTTGTTGCGTTGTCCTTCAGTCAGTCTTGGCGTAACTGTATTGCGTGTCGGTGGCTTAACACTGATCTATGTAAAACCGAGAACCCGTCACTTTTATAGGGATTTTGCACATGTTGCACTTGCAGAACATGCAGATATCTCAAACAAATTTATTGGACACGAATGCGTTTTGGCGAAAAATCCGATGTTTTCCTCCGTTTTCAAAGTGCACAACTTTTATTGTCATTGTGGTCTGACAGTCAGTGCTTTAACACGTGTAACATCACATACTCTGAGTTGTAACGTTATTACATATATTTCTCTTTAAAATAACAAAAATATCCCTTTTGCTTTTCTTTTTTTGAAGAGTGTATATATATATATATATATATATATATATATTACTATGTTGATTTCAAATTAATAATATGAATATAGTTACTTAAAAACAGGCTGTTTATTAGTCTTAACAACCAATTACTTTGGAAACAAAACATACTGCATCAAACACGATGTTGAAACCCAAATGTCATGAAGGAAAGAAAATGGTAATAAACAGTAAATTTTTTCAGCGTTGTCACAAAAATTTTTGATCGGGATGGAGGAGAGCATAATCAATAGGCCTAGGTAATATTTCTTAACATGTTTAATTTTTTATTAACAATGAAGTGAATATATCTGTGCATTTTATACCAAGAAAAACTAGGGGAAGGAAGGAAGATAATTCATGTTTAGCGAACCACCGAATGTTTCACACCCCATGATCTATGTCTCAATATCACACAACACCTTACTGAGATTCAAATAGTAATACTAATTTATAGCATGAGGTAAAGCGTTGTAATAATAACACATCTAGAATTAAGCCTGTTGCATCTAAAAATAAATAAATAAATTGTTTGTTACAGAGTATTGTTTGAAGCTGTCTGCCTATAGTCATATTTAATTTTCAAATCGCAAAGAGAAAGTAGCTAGTAAAAAGTGTCTGCCACCACCTCTTATCTGGTCGAATGGTGATATTTACGACATACCCACAGCCCTAAAGTTCGGAACACGTTTTTGAGGTAACGATCTACAAACCGTGGATTCTGAGATTCACAAACTATATATGCTAATCACTAGTTCACGTACATTTCAAGACAGATTAGTTGAATAAATTAAACTTGAAAGTGATGATTAAAGCCACGAAATGCTTGATACTACGTGAGTACTTTCAAAATTCAAGTTCATTTCCTAAAATTGAGCTGATACTTAGAACGATTGGTACAGTCGCTACTGTGTTGTACTTCAGTTTCAAAGCCATCACATAGTGTCTTCACAACTACATAAGTTGTAGCAATTTCTGTCGTTGATCGTTATTGTATTGTTGAGGCTTAATTATTGAAAATGAAATTGTCATGTGGAAAGTGATGTTAGTAAATTAGTTCAAAATTAGCAGTGATGTCTAATAAAATATTATAAGCTATAAATTATATTTCAAATTCTAAGTTATAATATCACAAATGATACTAAACATTTAAATTACTTTAGATCCATTTTTGAAATAATAACCTGAAAGGAAAAGTAAACATTTTTACAAAATTTTAAATTTTTATTTAATTATAATATTCCAAACATTTTAAATTTAAAACAGTAAATAACTTTTAAACCAAACTTTCAAATTAAATTGACAGTAAAAATAACCATGTTATCCAAAACGTTTACAATATTAATGACTGCTAAAACTGTAAAAATTTAAAGCTAAATTTAACAGAAATCTATTATTATTGGATAATAATATGTAAACTATGATTGGTCAAAAGTCCTCACGACATCGAAAGGAAGTAGTTTTAGAGCACTGAATGGGATATGAAATTAAGTCAGTCAAACCACTTTGTGTTACCAAATCCATTATTATCTGTAACAAAACAAATAAGTATTAACAATAAAATTTAAGCCAAGTTTTTGAAAATATAACCGAATGATATATATTTTTTAATTATATCACAGTAGTTTGAAATTATAGCTGTTCCTTTGTATCATGATTCAGTTACGGTAATACTAGATTTCTACTATTCCTGACAAACCACTGTACCAGGTACATATGTCCTGCACGCATGGATTCCACAGGTAGATTTCCATAGTAAGCGTCGTGAGGCTGGAATTAAACTATACCACCTTGACGAAGAAGGTTGACTACGTTTTTAATATTGTTAGGTTAATAGACTAGTTATTACTTAATAAGTATTCTACATTTTTAAGTTTGTATCAAAACAAATTTCACTGTATGCTTTTTAGCATGTTATTCATCACCAGACATTTTACTGTCACAAAAGTGATTTGGTAACACGCCAAGAGTGTGAGAATACATTGTTTCACAGAGGTACCCAACGCAACCGCTGCTTACGCGTTTATTCGGAAAAAAATTCACCCGCCTTTTTTTTTTTTTTGTCAGACCATCGCCACATTTTTCTTTCACAGAGGAAACATCTTTAAATTTTCGTTACAAGCGACGAATATATATTTGCCGTGATATAAAACTATGATTAATTTTGATGCTAACAATATTGTTTGGTTTTCTAAAAATCTAACGTTATGTTTGTTTTGAAACAAGGATGTGTGCCTGTCGCTTGGAGAAAATGCAACAAACAGCACCAAATTACCAAACACTGTGTGGTGACCTGGAAGAATACATAAGGGAAATGGAAAATAGAACTCAAAGTACTAGTGATGGCGATGACGTATATGCTCAACTTATTCAGAAAGAACAAGATTTGATTTTAGCTGCTCAACTTGGAAAGGCACTCCTTGAGAAAAATGAAGAACTTAGCCTTAATAATGAAAAAATAACAGAACATTATTCAAGAAAACTTGAGGTAAGATGAGGATGTTGGGATATATTTGTGAGTTTGTGTAACATATTCAGGTTTACTTTTTTGTTAGAGAAAGTGTTTATTTGATATTCTTTTAAAAGTATCTCATATTTGCTAGTAAATAGCATATGGGACTTCGATTTTTAATATTTCGAGTGTATGCAGATAACAAAAGCAGTAAATTTATTATATTATATGCATTACAACAACAACAAAACATTCTTGTAGATAGGCCTTTTTGATCTTACTGATTTCATTTCTACGCTCTATTGTAGGAACTAATAGCTTTTCTTGTTTATTAAAGAGATATATTATAATTACCGTTATCAAACATATCCTAATTTATTAATTACTGCAAGTAATCAATCGTATAAGAGTATAATGATAGTAAAATGTGATGCTGACGTTTTTTTGTTATTTTACCATATATAACTCAAAGATAACACAAACAATACATTTATAGTCACACCGAGATCACAATCTAATACTTGAGTAAAAGTCAACATTAATTTCGAAGAATTGTTTTTTATATTTAAAGAACTATATCTTGGAAAAGTTCTGCACAGTTATGATTATTAAAATTTAAAATGTTTATATAATATGTACGATTTCTTTTGTTGAGTTCATAACATAAATAAAATGTTAGAGCTAAGCTGTAATTTTGATACAATAGAATGATTTTATTTTACGTTTTGAGAATCAATGAATGTACAAATATCAAATTTATTTTTTTTCATCACGTAGAAAAAATTAATAATAAACGAACTCAATTTTAGCACTGTACAAGAGAGAGAGAAAAAAAAATTGTAAACGTGATTGTAGCAGGTTTCGTACTTGGTACTGGAATACCGTGAATACATGACGAATTATTTGTACATTGTATTTGCTTACTTGCTGAATTTTAAAAAAAAGTATGGGCTATATCATAAGCTGTTGTGGTCACAATAAAGCACCGCGATTATTTTACGCGAATTTGGACGAATCCTGTACTACACAATACACGCCTGACGGAATCACGTATATTCCTCACTTACCCTTTTATTTCATAGCTTCTGGGATTTTTTCTCTAGGTTCAACACTTCTCTCGGAGAAACTTGCTTCGAAGGTGTTTATATTGTAATACATTCTAGTGTGTTAAGATGAATGCATATCATAAAGCGTCTCGTGGCTCACATTATACAGTGAACCGATTTATACCGTGTGATACAGATAATTCGCCAAGTGTGTCATTCAGGATTTGTCTTGTAAAATCAAAAAAATATAAATACTTTTTGATGGCTTTGCTTACAAAAAAGAATGCGTGTATAAAAATGAAAGGAAAGTTTTCAAGCATAAAATGGAGAAAACATAATCTTGTGACAGTCTTTTATTTGAATCAGTGCGTTTGTCTGTATTTTCCAGTTTACGCTCATTTTAACTAGTTTTTGTTTTAACAGTTTGTCAGAATGTATTTAGCTTGTAAAGAATATTGAAAACTACGTAAAAGATCTATTTTTTTCATTATACACCCATTAGATAATGCGTTTAAGAAGAGTTTATTGAAACGCTTTATGTTTGTTTTATAAAAAAACTAAATTCTGAACGTGGCGACATCGTAGCTTACAATGTTATTATTTGTCAAATATTATCAGAGTTGTCATACAAATGCGAATGATACAACGGGTATATATATTATTTTTATTTACAGTTTATTATAAACATTCTTATGGTCTTTTTGTTAGTTTTCTAATATATTTTTTATCGTGGGAAATATATCTTTTTACAGATATAAATGTAAAATAAAATCATTATCACAGAAAATAATTCGTAATAGTGCCAATACACTAACTCGATGTATTTTATAGCCTCGACTTTTATGTGCTATATAGCTCATGGTTGAAAGAAATGTAAAAAACAACAACAATAACAAAACGAACAACTGACACCTTACTACTTGAATCTGGAAACAGCAACAGGAATTATACAATAATCACTGTTTACTTCACGTTATGATTTTTGGACTTTCGTGTAATATTAGATATATATTAGATTTACCACCTGCAAAATGTTGTTACTTCCGCATTTCTTTCAAAATAAATAAAATTTATCTTTGAAGTTACAAATATCCATTGAATCTCATGATTATCCAGAGATTATATTGAAAGTATTTATTCCACAAGTTCTACTGTAGACTTGTATTGGATACTGTTACAGGTCGAAAGTAAGTTTAATACTATTACAAGGGCGTTGTTTGCATATATGTATATAACTACTTCGCCCCTGGAGAAGAAAGGTCCATTTTTCGAAATTGCTAGGGTTATAGCGTATCTTATATTTGGGTTAAATTGATTTATTGAGCCTACATATTTTCCTAATGTATAATAGCATTATGTAGGCTACACTCATACTCGTACAGAATGAAATGAATGCGTAGTGCAAAGTTTAAATAAATCATATTTCGTTCCTCTCATTGTATAGAATTGGACCTTAATTCTTGAACTTTGTTCCTTTTTCATCATGGTTCTTGGTATTTGTTTCCCAGTAGATTTAAATATAATGTAGCTTTAAAATCGTTAAAATACCTTGCATTAATTAATTTTTTGTGAATAATGGCAGTAGAATAACAAACTGTATAGTAAAGGCAAAATTTATCGTTGGCGATTGTATTCCACATCATAGACATAAAGGTTCGTAAACCAAAAATTCACGATTTTTTTTCTTGACCATTTTAAGTCATATACTTACGATTTTTTTATATAGGTACACTAATTACCTACGTGGAGATATGACAGAATGGCGTATAAATAGTAAAATTATCATAATTAGTGTCCGAATATTTGAACATTTTACAAGGAAAAATTGTCAATCTTTATATACATGTTGAAATAGCTACCTCATCGTGAAAGAAAACCCTAAGTGTCTGTTCTCTGTTGAACACTATGTTTTGAAGTTGCAAAATAACTTATAATCCGCTTTAAAACATGCCGAGTCACAGTGGAGAAACCTTTTAGAGAATTATCGGAAGTGACACCAGCAAGTAATGCATATATCCTGCATGTATTTTACGTCTTGCACATCTACATACGTCAGTTGTGTTTATGTATCGTTGCCTAGTTATTTTCTACTGTTCTTAAAGATCAAATAAAATTACTAATTTAGTTGGCAGAAACGTAAATATCCGATCTAAATGCTAGCTTGGTTAAAATGTATAATTATCGGAAGTGTATTTATCTGTCTTGTTATTTAAACGGCACTTTATTTACACAGTAGGCTAAACGGTCAGTACAAATACTTCAGTAGTTCAAACATAACAATACAAAATTTTGATTGTTTGTTTTTGAATTTCGCACAAAACAAAATTTTGAACTACAGGCGAAAGCAACCAGTCAGCAGCACTCACAGCTCAAAGTGCGAAACTTATTTGGTAACACTATGTCTCAAACTTGATACCATTGATCTCAAGTTCGATACGTCAATCACCAATTTCTCTACCGAGTTCATAAACGGAGGATGCGAAATATAAGCGTATCTAACTAAATTGTACTTCTTAAACATGTCTTTCCATCCAGAAATTTCTCACTACACATACACGCGTTTTGTAGAATTTGAATAATCTTAACGTCGTGTTTTTTATTTTATAAACATAGCTAATATAATACTAATTATTTTTGAAGTTACTGTTCTTAAAAATATACCACCTGTTGTTAGACACGGTAACTGTTAACCACGTCTGGCATGGGTTCACGAAATTTCACATCTGCTTGGAGAATTGACAAAACAAACTTGTGTTTATCTCTGCGTTGCCTAGTGCCAGAGGGAAAACAAGACGGTAGGTGAAGTAGTCTTTCAGGCTAACCAAAGCTGAATTTTTCTTACGAGCGTGATTTTCTCTTTCTCGGTAGACTATAATTATTGAACCGAAAAAAACGAGAGTTATGCTTTGTGTGTTTTTCTTATAGTAAAGCCACATTGGGGTATCTGCTGTGTCCACCGAGAGAAATCGAACCCCTGATTTTAGCGTCGTAAATACGTAGGCTTACTGCTGTCCCAAAGAGAACATTGTGTTTTGTATTGATATATAAGGATGTAGAAAAGAAAACTAATGCTACAAATTTCAAGGTTTAAAATAAGGGATTTTCAGTGATGGGACGGACTTGTAAATTTTAACATGATGTACCATTTGATATTAACCATTGCGTACAAGTAATTTAATTTTTCCATGAATACAATTTTATTAAAAGTAATAACACCACAACTAGTCTCTATACGCAAAGCATTACAAGCCAGAGTTGTTAGGGCAAAATTAAATTATTTCAGTAATGGAACAAACTAAAACTATTGGTGAGAAAAATGCATCACCAATATACTGTTACATATTGTAATTTATCCCGGACGAATTTCCTATTTATTCTGTTAGGAATTACGATTTCAAAGAGCCGGAAATTTAAATTTAGAAGTTAATTGAAAGTCAATATATATCAAATTTGGGATATTCGCCAACGGTGTTGATACACAGTTTTATTTCTTAACACAAATCTATTTTAATGTGCAAACAACAATACAATTTACAATAACAGTTGTTACAAATAATGATCTATGTACGAAAATTATACATCTATTAAGGAACTTAATATTTTATCGATGGTTCACAATGTGTGAATGAACTTTTATCACTGTAATTCACTTAATGGGTGGCTAGCTAGCTTTTTATTCTTGGCTGGTCTCACGCCGTTTACCAGCTGACTTTCCTCAAAGGAAGATGTCTAATGTCTTCATAGAAATACTAACGTCCGAAGTTAAATTACAGAAGTTGAACAATTTTTACTGATCGAAATTTTTGAACTTTCTTGGTCAAGTATCTGTGGTTTTCTTAACAACTGTCACAAGTTCTACAAACTTGTGTGCAAGTCAACAAGTAACTGAGGAATAAAACATGTGTTGACTCATGAATTGTTGAAAAGTTTGAAGTAGACATATACAACCGCCAAGAAAGTACTTGAAACACAATTTTGCTCTGAGCGATTTGGATGTCCTGTATGAACCAAATCATTTCTTAAGATTTTTGTCTCCACCTCAATACTTAGTGATATATCTGAAAGCTTATAACGATAAAATCCAGGTTTTGATACACAGCAAAGATAACCCATTGTGTAGCTTTGCTCTTGACAACAAACAAACAAAATTTTTAACACGTCTGAAAATCAAACGCATTTAGAAACAATTGTTTTGAAATGTAACGCTTAAGGTTTTTTCACTGTCTAATGTAGAGGTTTTCAACCTTTTTTTTTTACCTCACAAGCCCTTTCTTGAATCACAGGTATTCACTAGTATACTCAGATATATCTATCTATGGAAGTTGATCGTACAATGTAGAAAAGTGGCACTGACATAAATTGTTTATTTGTTAACTTAAAGGTACATGAAAGTTATCTACATTGGTTGTATCTACTTCTGACAGCTGTTCAGCATCTGTTAGGTCTTGGGCTACTCGTGTCACACCGAATAGTGGATTTTGGGTTGTGTTGACTAGCTAGCTGCCTTCCCTTTAGTTTATCACCAGGGACGGCTAGAGCAGATAGCTTTGTGGGAAATTCAAAAGAAACTCAACCGATCATTTCTAAACTTCAATATGGAAACTCGGTGTATTCTCATTTAGTTTAATATACTTGTATACCAATATAAATATTTTATACGTTTTCTATAAAGTTGGTATGCCACGTTATTTCACTTGTGAAAAACATTTGAAAGAGTATCATAATTTCCTGAGAACAAGGTAGGTTTTATGCAGTATATCTGTAGTGTATATGCGCATGTACAAAAAAATAAAAAAATCGATATGTGAAGGTTTTAAAACATGATGAATACAATAATGCTTTGTTTCTAAAACTGTGCCAAAGTTACTGTTGAATATAAACGTTATTCTATATTTCACAACCTAATGACTGTATTTTTTAATATTATTCCTAATGCGTCTACTCCCATTTAGTCTAATACCTTCGCAACCCAAGTTTCAGAAAGCTTTTTGATCCCTAGGGTTTTGCGGACTGAAGGGTGAGAACCATAGATGTAGTGCATTGGAGAGAAAAGGTCAAACAGTGACTTACACTTAAGGTTATTTATATTTTATCATTTTATACAAAATACATCTAAAAAAACAAAATATTAAAAGTGATCGATATTATACTGACGATATTTAATTTCCAAATAATATGCAGACATTTTCATTATGACGATGAACACGAATAAATATATAGTATAAACCAAATAACAACGTTTTAACCTCCTTAGGTCATCATCAGGTTGAGATGATAGAAAGAGGTCGAAACGTTATTTGTTTTTAATTTTCAAATACAAGCTTTCTTTACCCATATCAGCTGTCACTACTACACATATATTTAATCGAAATTACTTTTCTTATTACTTTTAATGTAATGTTTATGTTCCTGTCTTTTATTAATTTTAATATAATATCATTCTCGTCCTCAGAGCATAAGAATCTTAGTTATTATGAGCACTTATATGTGAAAGTAATAAAGAATGTAATAATATGTCAACCACACCATGAAAGGTACATACAGTGTCTTTTGCCTAATACCAGGGCTTATCAAGTCGGCTGGAGTATACAGCTTGACAATATAGCGGTCAAGACGCTCTTTATAAAACAAATTCCTGTGACAACTACTATTTTGGTATGAGATACATTAAGTTAGCGAACTATACTAGTTAACGGTGCTCACATCTGGTGTATTATGAAAAAGCGTTTGAGTACCTTCTCTGTTTTGTTTGATAGTTTGGAATTAAGCCTAATGCTACACAGTGGTCTATCTGTGCTCTCCCCATCAGGGGTATCGAAACCAAATTTCTAGTGTTGTAAGTACACAGACATACCGCTGTGTCATTAGGGATGGCAACTTTTCTTTTACGTCTATAAATACGAAAATCAGTAGTCTGAAAGCTACAAGTAAAAGACGGTAAGTTCGTCGAGAAACCAAAATTAACAACTTAGATTTGTGTAGCTTTTTCGTAAGCATCACTATTACCATACAAACCTCAGGTCATTACAATAGCTTCATTCTAAAATAAATTTTAGTCACTGTTATGGCCTCAGTATCTGTTCTATAGCTTCTTCAGCTGAGAATAAGTCAGAGCCGTCCTAGTCGCATGCGGCCAGCTGACTGATTTATATACGCCTTTTGGTTCCTTTGTTTGTTGTTTAAGAGCAAACTTATACAATGGACTACCTGTCTGTGTTATACTCTATAATTATGTCAGACTTACAGCGGTCCCAATTGTATTTGATTGCACAGTCATGATTTGGTATAACTTACAAGATTAAACGTCTTAAATGTCTATATTAATAACAGTGTTGTTCTCTGGTTCCTTTACCTTTTCACGTAACTTGCTTCAAATTATTGTCTTGTTTTCGTACTATATCCAAAATGTAATGCCACACGGGCTTTCATTTGATTTAGCCTCTTTTGATACGAAATTACAAATAGCGTGAGTCTGAACATAAAAGTTTATAACGTTAAAGTTTTATAGGAGCAGTTAAATATTATAGTACTTTTCCAATTACGACATTTTTTAAAGCCAACATTTGCAACACGTATATTTCAACTGGACTGAACGTACTTAGTAAATTCATTTACACAAATGTCAGAATAACTGTACTGGCGGTTCACGGAAAGAAGTTTGTTACATACACAGTTCACTGTCTGTGCTGTGTCCATCGCGGGTATCAAAACCCGGTTTTTAGCATAATAAACTTTCAGGATTAACCAATGAGCCACAGGAGGTAACAAAAATAGCTGCTTTATGTTTACACTCGTTTTTTTATTGTGGAAACGACTGTTGGTTGCATTTTAATTACCGCGCCTTATGTATCTTGAATGTAAATATATATTTATTAAATTTCGAAAGAAAAGGGGGTCAAGACCAGAAGAGTAAAATTCCTCATACAGTGGTTGGGGTGATTCTAATAATCTTAACTCCAGTTAAAGGACGATTAGTTTATTTGCACAGACTTTCTAGATACAAAGTTAATCGCTCTATATTATATACTTTTCTAATATCCCAGCTGTTTTGCGCCAAAAAGAAACACCGAACAACCCACGGATCTAACTCTTGAAAATCTCCAAGGGACTGTATAAAGAATGCAGTGTTAAAAATATAAAACGCCAAATGCTGATGCATCGAAGTGACATTTTCAAGAATTCAGAATGTATGGATATCGTTAATTATTTTTTTTTTATAGAATAGAATGAGTTCATAAGTTGATCGTATTGTTAAATATGTATATTATTCTCTGTATGAATTAGGAACACAAATTGTTATTATTTATAACTGACACTTTTAATCTACGTCTATCAGCTAAAATCCCTTCTGCGTACAAAAATGCATCCAGGCATTAGTGTGGTTTTCAAGAGATTTTGTTGACAATCAAATGACTAAACCCACAGTCAGTTCAGCCTGAGGAGCGTCCCCCGTTAAATAACTTTAAAAATTGACCAATTTTTAGTTGTCAGAGCCTGATCAGTTCCGGCGAAGTTGAACGGTAGGACTTAAGTCCCCCAGATACCTTTTTTTATCACTAATAAAGAATTGTCAATAATAACTAAAAGATATACCTGTTTTCACAGATTTTCTTGCTGCGAGGTATTAACAGAACAAATATTTCAGGCCTAAAATGAATGGAACATGGGGATTTGTAGGTCTTAAGAGTTAATAAAAATAAATATGTTATGTTATTAAGAGTTAATACACAACAATTCGCTCTTTAATTTTACATTTTAAAGTGTTTAAAACCGATCGAGTAGGAGTGAAAGAGAATCTGTTTGCTTCTTATCGTTTCTTTTTACTCTTATATGTATCAGAGGCAATCCATAATCTTCCCCTAACAGTTTACTTCTCTTCCACAAAAACATGCTTTATGATGCTTAAAAAGTGCTTTTTTTTTGTCAGTGAGCCCCTACCCTTTTAATGTTCTCTCACGTTACTGATCGGTTTATATCTTTTCTATATCTACTCATTCCAAGTCACAGGTTATTTGTTTGCCAACAAAAAAGCCCGGCATGGCCAAGCGCGTAAGGCGTGCGACTCGTAATCCGAGGGTCGCGGGTTCGTACCCGCGTTGCGCCAAACATGCTCGCCCTTTCAGCCGTGGGGGCGTTATAATGTGACGGTCAATCCTACTATTCGTTGGTAAAAGAGTAGCCCAAAAGTTGGCGGTGGGTGGTGATAACTAGCTGCCTTCCCTCTAGTCTTACACTGCTATATTAGGGACGGCTAGCACAGATAGCCCTCGAGTAGCTTTGTGCGAAATTCCCCCCCCCCCAAAAAAAAACAAAAAAAAACAAAGCCAACAAAAGAAGTAGAAATACCCTCTATATATGACATAAAACAAAAGAAAAAGTTACCATTGAAAAATGTAGTAATTTAATTTATTAATAGTGCTACAAATGCTGCGTGAGGATTAATTAAAGAACGAACTACATTTATTATCAAATATGTATGAGAAAATTGTGTAACCGCCATAATAAGTTAGATTACAGTAACTCATGACGCTCAGAGAGTATCATTTGACGGTTATCATACCGCAAGTCTTTATGATAGAATGCGCTCTTGAAATGATGAGACGTAAATTATTATGTATCGAAACGCAGAGTGCTTGAATCACGTAACAGCAATCACACACTAGCTAGCTTCCCACTTTTTTTACCAAACGACGTTAGACCGCCAATTTTTCGAGCATAAATTAAAGGATTATGATAGGTATATTTGGGTAACATTCTCTCTGTAATCCCACGATTACGACTGCCGTCTGTCTATCTGTCGCTTCTAAATTATAATAATGAATAATTTCTAACATTTCATGCAGAAATTCAATGAAGCACAATATTAACACTCCTACGAAAATTGGGACCTAATAGGCCCCAGAGCAACTTGAAAGGTTATTAATATTAGGCTAATAATTTTGTATTTAAATGAAATTGCCATTAACTGACCCTATCCCTTTATATTTTAAGGAGCAATAATATTTTGACTTTTCAGACATTTGTGAAATAATATTTAAATTTTTTTAAAACATCCACTAAGGGTATTTTGGGGCCTATTAGGCTCCAGATCAAAAAACATAAAAATGACTTTATTTATTTCCTGAATAATTCTAGAACAGGCCTGGGCAACCTAATTATAGTAAAAATATATTAATTTTACAACTTCTTTTCAAATGATGGATATTTTGGATAATAACTCTACTCCAACAATAATTTTAGACGGTCCTGATTATTGCCTAGTTTGCCCACGCCTGTTCTAGAACATTCTAGAAACTTTACAGAAGTATTTAGAATAACCTAGAATATTCTTGAAGCTTCTAGAATATTCCAGAAGAATTCACAAATCCTATATATGTAGGAGCTGAAATCTTCAAACCGTGTCAAAAATGATATCTCTTGATGAAGCTGTACATTTACTGACAAAACCATCCGACGATGAAAGTGAACATGATAATGTCGAAGACTACTCTGAAAGTTATGATGATGATCCTTCTGAAGCTGAAAATGATGAACAAATTGCGTCGTACCCTTCTGAAAGTGAAGAAAGTAATCAAGAAGATCTTACTACGATGCCAGTGAACGAACTTTTGTCCAAAGATAAGAATTTTAGTTATTTAACACCTTCAAGGATCAACAGGAGAACCGCAGCTCTAAATGCATTCAATGGGAACCCAGGCATTACAAGACAAGCTGCTCCAACAGTCTCTACACCATTCGAAACATTCAAAATTTTCATTTCTGATAATATGATAGAACAGATCATTCACTCAACAAACACCGTCATGAAAGAACCAATTTTTGAAGAAGACCTCTGGAAATGGATCGCAGCTAATCTTTTCCTTGGAATAAGCAAATCCAAAAATGCATTGATAGACGAAATGTTTTCAACCGAATTTGGTTTGCCATTTTTGCGAAAACTGATTACACAAGACAAATTAAAAAAAAAATGTGCTCAAAAATCAGATTTGACATCCACTCTCAAAGAAATAGAGAAATCAAAGATGTCGCCATCTCTGGAGTCTGTAATTTTTACATTGAAAATTGCAAAAACAACTACAACCCAAGCGAATACCTGACAGTGGATGAACAACTATGTAACTTCAAAGGAAGAGTTGGCTTCAGAACATACATTCCGACAAAGCCAGGCAAATACGGAATAAAGATTTGGTGCCTAACAGATGCAAAGACAAGTTACCTCCTCAACGCTCAAATTTATACTGGAAAGATTGGAAATACGACAGAAACAATCAAGGAGAAAGAATAGTCAGAGAACTGAGTCAGCCATTTCTTGGAAAAGGAAGGACAATAACGACAGATAATTTCTTCACAACAATGACACTTGCCAAGTACCTACGAACAAAAAGAACAGGACTTGTTGGAACCATACGGAAATCAAGAACCTACCTGCCTCCTAAAATAAATGCAAAATCTAGAGAGTTATCACCAAACTTTTTCTACCTTAACGACATCACTCTTCTCAGGCACTCAGACAAACCAGGAAAATATGTGCTACTACGGAGTTCTCAGCATCAGTCTGGTGAAGTTGAAGAGAATGGAAAGCCCGAAATCGTCAGTCTTTACAATGCAACGAAGGCAGGTGTCGACACTCTCGATCAACTGGTGAGATATTAAACAACAAAGAGGCGATCAAAGCGCTGGTCAGTCTGCATATTCTATAACATTCTACATCTTGCTGCGTACAATGCTTTCGTTCTACACCCGACAAAACATCCAGAATTTCTTCATCAACATAAATCAAGAGCCAGACGAGAATTTATACGGCAATTGGTGCTTGAAATCAAAGAAATTTACTGCAAAGATAATGACAAAACAACCTCATGTGAACCACCTGCAAAGAGGGCAAAAAGAGGACGATGCCATTTGTGCGGCAGATCAAAAGATAGACAGTCGAAAATTGTTTGTTCAAATTATGAAAGAAATGTTTGTCAGAGCCATTCTAAAGTTGTTTGTAATGAATGTTGCTAAATCACTGCGTTTCTATTGGAAAAATATATGGGGCCTGATAGGCCCAAAAATCACTTTAGTGGATGTAAATATTTTTTTCGTAGGAGTGTTAAACTTCTTCAGTTTATGTCATGTTTTCCCTTTTATATCACAGCTGACGTTTTGAAATTTAAAAGTGTGTGTCGATCTTTCATCAGAGTCGTTTGTGTTATTTGAATAAGAACAATACAATAAAGTTGTCATAAACTTTTTATTTCCCAGTATTATTTTGTGATATCATGGTCCCAACTGAGATAGGCTTGAGTCTCACTTTAGTGAAGCATCAAAAATTCGTTTATAGGCTGATCTCAGAGTGTAGTTTCTGTTCTTATCTTACTTTTGGAAATTAAAACTTAATTGTAGTTCTATCTTGAAGAGAGAAATACAAATGGACTTATTAGGTATTTTAAAAGAAAGTCCTAAAACTTTATAGGGCATGTGTTCATTGTGATAAAGTTATTTATTGGTTAAAGAATTTCGTGACAAAAAACTACTGTTTTTCAAATAAAACCTAATGCAACAAAACATTTTTTGTAGTTGTAAAGTTTTGCTACGAATACTGAGAAAATTGAAGCTGTTTAAGACTGTGGTTGATTTATTTCATTAAATGCCTCATGGTCGCCGAATGACATCGATACGGAAAAGAATAACTTTATTTTGAATGAATATTGTCACTTGAATTTACCATAGATATATTAAATCTTACGGAATGAGAAATATGAATAAGTTGTAAAACAAAGAAACCTGATAATTCGGGCGAAAGGTAGACATTTCTTCTTCAATGATGAATTAGAATTGTACTTCTGTTACTTTCATTGTGATAACGAATTCGTTTTTTTCCTGTGATATGGTACTTTACCATTAACTTTCGCAAAACAATATTTTATTCATGCCTTTACAATGGTTATTACGCATGTTAAAAAAAAAGACGCTGTGTAGATGCTTCAACTTTCATCTACATTCTACAGTATGTAGCAGTGAGCAATTACGAAATCTGTGGAAAAGAAAGTTGTGACTTCATATTACCTTAAACATAGCATACACTCTGTAAAGCTTATAAGGTCACTTAATTAAGTAAGCATGACTCATTAGTTATGTTTGGTAAATCACTATCAAGAAAAGCATTGTTTGTTTTTGAATTTCGCGCAAAGCTACTCGAGGGCTACCTGCGCTAGCTGTCCCTAATTTACCAGTGTAAGACTAGAGGGAAGGCAGCTAGTCATCACCACCCACCGCCAACTCATGGGCTACTCTTTTACCAACGAATAGTGGGATTGACTGTCACATTATAACGCCCTCACGGCTGGGAGAGCAAGCATGTTTGGTGCGACTGGGATTCGAACCTGCGCTCCTCAGATTATGAGTCGAATGTCTTAACCACCTACCTGGCCATTCCGGGCTATCAAGGAAAGAACTCACCTGTCATTAGAATGTATAACTTTGCCTTCGTGCTTACTGGTATTTACACAGCTAGTTCGATCTACTTTAAATCTAGCAGAGATGAGAGAAAATCCTAGTTTTTATAAAATAAGCTACTGGCAAATCTCAGTTGTTGTTTTTTTATGTGTAAAATAAGCTTTTTGGAGTCAAGTATACTTAGTGGAAAATCCCCGTGTTTAGAAGATAACGTTCTTGCATTGAGCATAGGTAGTGGAAAATCCATTTTTTTAAAATAAATTAAGCTTCTTGCAGTCAAGTATACTTGGAAAATCCCAGTTTTTAGAAGACAAAGCTCTTATATTGAAGCATAGTTAGTCGAAAATCCTAGATTTTATAAAATAAGATTCTTGCAGTCGAGCATAGCGGAAAGTCTCAGTTTCATATGTTAAAATAATTCAAGTTTAGCGTATTTATTTAATTCTTCACTGGATTTTGCACAAGGGCAACAGGTGCGAGCCATTCCTGTTGTGATGTGATAGAATAATGGCAGGCAGTTTATAAACGCTATTCAACTTCTTTACTCTTATAAAGCACCCAACCAAACTGGGGATAACTTTTTTGTTTTTAATTTTGTGTTGGCTGTAACGGAATCTGTACCACAAAGCTTCAGCTCCATAATCCGACATGCTGGCCAGTGAGCTTTGTTCGGCTCTAAGCCTTTTTGATGAAAACACGGCAATATAAAATAAGTTATTTTTTAAAAAGGGCGTGGATAAAAGAATAATTGTAGGAAAAATTTAGATTGTATAAGTAAATCACTTTAAGTCAAATGTTACTGGTGAGAACTTTTTTAAAAATATTTTAATTGAACTGACTGAAAAGTATAGTTTTTTATATATTATGAATAAATTACACTATTTTGACAGTTTGCATTCTGAGACTTATTTTGATTTGTTGAAAATATTGATCTTTAAGTTTTTTCCAGTTTATACTTTTGAAAAAAAAATGTTAATAAAGTAAGATGTTTTGTGTGAAAATATTAATCCAAAGATAATGCAGAAGACCTTCGTTGATTTTAGAAATCACCTGTATGTTTGGATTGTTAACAAAAGTATTTGTGGTTCATGGGTTGTTGCCATAATAAACGCGCTCCGCATAGTGGGCAGTGGGTGCACTATAAAAGTGACGGTCAAGTTCCATTATTCGATCAGGAAAAGTGTTGGCGGTTGATGCTATTAAGTAGTTTTCCTTTCCTTAAGTCTTGTCAAATAAAAGTTTGGAAGACATATCAAAATTCATATTTTTCTATATCTATCTGTCTATATATGTATTTTTCCCTGTTTTTGACACTTTCTGGATTGAAGTCAATTACGAATTATAAGCATCATAAGCTTCAGTAAAAGCAACGTATATATACATTGGATGTGTTATAAATCAGTTTTTCCTGTACACTTATTAACACATATTCATATCTTTCTTTGAGTTTATCCGTGTCATGTTATAAACCATTGATTGACTTTTCATTTACTGACTGCATTCGAATACTGCATTACATGTGTGATATTAGATGTGTACCTGTACTTAACGTATGTTGTTACCGATCTTCTGACATTATGTCTTTCCACTCGTACCTAATAGAACCTTTACGTGTTTTTTGGTCGCCATGGTAACGAGCATACACTTGAGAGCAGTGAACATAGAAAGTTTTCGGTGTTAAACTTCAACTCGTGGTTTGTGATTGTCAAATGGTGTGATTATAATTTTTTAAAAGGAAGCACTATTTGCTTTTTCCTAATCTTAACTGCCCACGAACAGATAATATGACTGCACTAGAAATAATTGGAATGTAAATTATGTATGATAATATTGCTTAGGTTTTATCAATTTTCGAATACTATTTTGAAAATAATAAATAAGTCGAACTGAAAAAGAAAAATATACACAGGCTCTCAAAAATGTTTTTTTGTGTGTGTCTTTTACAATACTGTGATTATTTTTCATTTGACTTATATTTCATAACATGCAGAATGGTTCTTGTTTTTATATGAAAACTTAACTCTTGTTTTTTAAAAAAAATAATTGTTAATATGCTCCCGGATTGTCCCAGAAGAAGAAAGGTCCACCTTTTGAATGTGCTCGGGTTATAGAGTTTTTATTTCTACTCTTTAACATGCTTTTATTTTCATGTGAGGTAGTGGTATGTATGCTGACTTACAATGCTAGAAACCGGGTTTCGATACCCGTGGGGGGGGACACAGCATAAAGAGCCCACTGTGTAGCTTTGCGCTTAACTACAAACAGTCAAGGACACAGGCCATTAGTTACGTTCCCACATGGGATCACTTAGAAATTATTACGACCCACTATAGTATTTCATAGAAGGGATCATTAGGAATTGCATAAAACCTGAATAGAATGTTCGGTCAAAAAGCACCTAAACAGTAAAATGTTCAATTCAAACAATACTTTAAAACCGTTACTATTGAATCATAAAGGCTTTATACATATAAATAGGCACAAAAATCATGTTAGATTTACAAGGAAAAGAAAATCCACTCAAAACGACCCATTTCTAATTCTTCTTTTTATTATTCTCTTGTCAGCCTACAACAAAAACGGTTTGGTACCTAAACCTTTTATAGAAAATTAGGTACCGCGAGGGTCGTAGAGGTATTGAAAAGTCGATTTCATTCTTCTGTAATTTATATTACCTAAAAAAACCAAAAAGCAAGACAACTCTAGAGTAAACGATATTGTTATTACCCCTTAAAGTTAGCTTTCTTACAATTATGTAATATTCCTTTAAAAAGCTTAATTTAAGTACAGTATGAAACAGGAATTACTAGCCAATAATAAATGAGCACCAAATGACTGTAACGTGTAAAATACGCAGTGTTTTGTATACTATATAATCGGTCTCTGTAAGGAACCAACTTTATATTATATTTAGAAAAAAATTAGTTCCACAGTAACGAAAAATGCTCACTACATTTTCAAATTAATCTCCATGACAACCTCCAGTTGTAGCTTAACATTTTACATCTAGAACTATTGCAATCAAATGTAAATATCTACTGTAAATCATTATGAACTGTATCAGCTAGCTATGTTTATTATCATTAATATGTATAAAGGTAGCTACTATATCAAATCACTTTTAGCTCATAAATGAGCATAAAAAGCCAGCAAAAAAGATACATAAATTATCAGAAATTAAAAACCTGCAGATACTGTAAACATCATTTGCTCATTCTAAAAACCCCTGTTTTTATTCCACCAAATGTGATTATAGTTAACACTGGTTGTTTGGCGTTTATTGGCGCAAAGCAACTAGGCTATCTGAACAAAATGGAATCACAATAGGGACTTATAGTTTGAGTAAATAATGTCTACAGCGTTTCCTGCCTTGTTTCCTTGTTGCTTTTACGATCTTTGTTTGCAGTTTTATAAATTCTCAACGTTTAATATACGTATCTTGTTAATAAAGAGTTTTCCTCAACGTATTATACTTGACTAATTAAAGATATATATTATTCTGTGTATTACTTACTGTGTAAATAAACCATTATTTACTCAAGTTATATTACAGAATTTTAAGCAGAGAACAATTAGGCTTAAATTCGTATATGAAATATTACCGTAATGAATATTTATCACAACAGTTAATATTGTAACTAAGTTAGAAGGATGTTCAAAAAAAAAAAGAATCGCTACCCATTCTTTATTGATTTGTACTTATTTTCCACCTAAGTTTGACTTAAATATCGCTTCTTTCCCAAGAAATTTTAAACGAACATATGTGTTTTTTTAGCTATCTGCTAAGTCCACCGAGAGGAATCGAACCGCTGATTTTAGCGTTGTAACTCCGCAGACTTACCGTTGTACTAGCGGGGGGCTTAACGAACATATGGCCTTCTCTTCCGAGTGAATAACCCACAATTGTGCATTTTGAGTATCACACTTATTGTACAGACCCGGCATGGCGAGGTGTTATTATTGTCGCATCTGTCGAAGCCATTTGTTATAGATCATTTGGAGAAAACAGACGGGAAAAATCGTTTTAAATAAGTAACTTTGTTATAAATATATATATTTTTTGCAAGATCGTACAAGTATAATATTAAAGTTTTGTATCTCGTTAATCTGTGCTGCAGAGAACCCATGTTGTTCAATTTTTAATAACTATATTTAAAATCTGAGGCAGATCAAGAAACGAATAATGAAGTTACCTTTTTTTTTCATATTGACTCTACCTTCTCTTAATAGCAGTAATTTTGATCATAAAACAAAACTGGCTCTTTGCCAAATTTCTGGATATTTAAAAAAAATACAAAAGAGTAAAATGTAATCAAACTTACAAATATTAATATTTTAAAATAGTAAGTTCAAGTATTGTCCAAGAGGGATTTTTTCTATGCATATATTTTGCATAGAGTGTTTTTCATCCTGGCCTTCCTCTGTTCTAAAAACTGTTCATAAATAAACCTATGTATTATATTAACTACGAGAAGCCTATTGAAACAATCCAATGTTAATTTTCCTGAAAAATAATGATGAATAAATATAAATTGTGCAGTCGACTGAATCCCTTGGTTCAGAGCTTATCTGTTTTAATATAATAATACTGTCTGTTGCCTATCCTTGTAACTACTTTGCAGGATGTTAATGGATCTTTATCAAAATTGGTATAGATGCTCATTAGATCCATGCGGGGTATATACAAATTTTACATATTGTGGTTTTTATGGGCGTTTTTTTGTTTGTTTTTTTATCACTATTTCGTCCCCGCATATATATTTTAGTCAAAGTTGGTATGGAGATTCACTGGATCCATGGGGGGATATATACAAATATTCAGTTTTACATTTTGCGCTTTGCGGTTTCTATGGACGTTTTTCGTTTTCCACCACTACCTCACCTTCTGTAGATGGAGCTTTGAGAATTTCAGCATTAAGGTTTGAGGGATCTCTGCGGAGTTACATGAGAACTTGCAGTTTCGCATTTTAAATCTCAGAACGATATCTTAACCTACCTAGGAAGGTCCAAATGTTGTTCTCTCCTTTTCAGTAAAAGTGTTAATATCCATACCAGCCGTTCCGAGATACATTTTTATTTCAAGTGGGCTTTTCGACATCAAGACTTATTTCGCATTTTGTGTTTTGTGACTTTCATGGGCGGTTTTGCGTCTTTTAGAATTATATATAAGGTAAGCAACTTTTCATGCTCTTAGATAACCTTTTATTACTCATACATTTATATAACTTCCGTTAATGGGACTGGTACTTCAGCTAGTATGCAATATGATTGTCTAGTCACTCTAGTAGACCGTATACAACTGTACTTTGTCATTCTATGTTGTTATTTCAGTACGAAAAATTAAATCGCTTTTGTTTTTAATAAAGAGGACTGACTACAATGCGTTGTTTGCATTAATGTCATTTCGGTGCAATCGGTGCATCAAGCATATTGAAATGCTCAGGTACGTTAAGTATCTACAGAAATTTTCTTCTGATGAACTTCACCATTCCTTGTCATTTATTGATTGCCAGAAACGACCGCTACCGAACTGAACATTTTTAACTACTGTCATTTGTTCAAGGGGAAATGTTAAATTAAAATCACTTTATTCAACATAGTATATTAAAATCATACACGTTTATAATTCCGAACTGAATACATTTTCCTTTTTTTGCATTTTACCGTTCGTACTCCTTTTTTCAAATTAATTCTTTCAACTATTCGACAAAGAAAGTCCCATGTTTTTTCATGAAAATCCTTTACAAAAAAGAAATTTTTATTCTTAATAAATTTTTTCTTAAATTGATCATCAGCGCATACGAAAAAACTGGCGGATCTGTGTTGATATCAATATAAAATGTTAGGAATTGTGAAAAGCGAAACGTTTTCCTGTAATATATTCTTGAAAATAAGCATTTTGATGTCTTAAGTTTTTACGGCTATTAAGGAGATACAGAACGTGACACACACTGACATTTCGCAATTTTGTACGCAGATTGTCGCAGTTCCCCATTTCATGAATCGTCAGCTGAAGCACGTGATTTCGTCTTCAATCACTTTATTCCTTTTCTATAATTACCACATTAATTAATGTAGCATAATTGACTGTCAAATTATAATATATTGTGTTTTAAAAATTGAATCTATCTGTTTTAGTTTTCTGGGTCTCATATTTACAGGTCGAAAAATCACCTCCAGTAATCTAAAAAGTTCAATAAATCCACTATATATGTATATCGTTGCAATTTTTACCTATTTCGTAAAGACTTACCAAATACCCAAAACTTTTATAACTTATCAGCTTATTACTGTGAAGTGAGCTGGACTGCTCTTTGTTTTCACTCTCCCAAGTTTCAACTACTTTCGTGTTACAAGTTTCATTGAGGGTAAGTCACTTAAAGTATTTGTATAGATTTTTTGTTGTTGTTTTGAATTAAGCACAAAGCTACACAATGGGCTATCTGTGCTCTGCCCACCACGGGTATCGAAACCCGGATTTTAGCGTGCAAATCCGCAGACATACCGCTGAGCCACTGGGGGGCAATTTGTGTAGAAGAAAAGGTTTATATCTATTATAGAAAGCCCCTCCTCCTCTCCACCCACCAATATTGTAATTCCGACTGCAAAAGTTGTTGCAAAAAAATAACAACAGATTAAACGTTTGAACTCATAAGTTTGTGAGAGTTTTAATTCGCCACAATTCAGATAAATAACAGGCGCATTTAGAAATTCCATACCCTTGTTCCGTCGCTCCTTTTCGCGATTGCAAGCATAACGTAAGATTTCACCTTCAAAACCTCAGAAAATTATTATTAGATCCAGAATAATCAACGATTCGGATCATTTCTTGTCGTGTGACGAGAAGCCTCAACCTTAATGTGACTATTATGCGTTACAGAATTATTAACCAAAGACCACAAAAATGATCTATCTCTTCATTATAAAAAAACTGTTTCAAAGTGATGCAGAATTCAGATCAGATTTGGAGAGGGTTTTCCTATACTGATTTCTAATCCTTTGTAAAAGTTTAGTGTGCGCCGGTGTATTAGTTCTCGAGATGCACGCGCCGCAACACCCACACATGGATCTTATTGTGGTACCAAGCGAGGGTAAGGACTATAAAAATTATTATTGTGTAACTTTTAAGTTTGCTGTTTGTTTGTTTGTTTGTTACTTAACACAAAGTTATACACCGGATTATCAGTGTTCTGATCGCTATGGGTATCTAAACTCGATTGTGAACACTTATAAGTCATCTGACTAACTGCTGAGCCATCGCAGGGCAGCATACTACATCTAAAAAAACAAGGGCATTAATGTCGTAGTAATTTTAATACGAGTGGTGTCAAGGTATAAATTATAGTTACTAGAACAAAATGTACCTAGAAAACATTGCTACATGGAATAGTTAAGTAACATTATGAAATTAGTATCCAATCACTGCGTTATACCTATTCTTACTGTATTGCTTTAATGATAGACCAATTCTAAAGAGAAAAGGATAAAAAATATTATTAGTTTTTATGTTGTCAAACAATGTTCGCAAATAAATTCTATATCAAAGATAACATTTAAATTAATTTAGTATTACGTAGAATATGGAAAAAATTAAGTACGTTTGTCATACACGTGTCGTGAAAATGCTTTCTGTAGTCGAGCTGTAATAAGTTATAAAAGTCTTTCCTTCGTACAGTTGCAGTGGCCGATTGGGTTGCTCTACGTACGTTAGTTAGTCGGTCAACATCACTGTCAATGTCAGTGCCCTTCTCAGTCGAACACAAAGTAATGATAAAAATATTTGGTGTGATGAGAGCGTTGTTCAGTTTATTATTCTTGTCCCGGAAGTGCATTTCAGTGCATTTGCCAGCTGTTTCTCGTGAACCGGAAGTTAGAACATATCACTGCAGCGATTTTCAGTATATAGAATTGCTGTACAGAATACGATAAATTTGATTTTTAATATTATAAAGCAGTTGTTTTTCTTCGTGGTTTTCGTAAATTTACTTATCACTGAAAAACGGAATCACCGGTATTAACCAAAACCATTTTGTAATTGTTAATTGAAATTGCGTATTAAATTTCAGTTCTACCAACAGTTTTGAAACTTGTAACCTGTATATATTGCTGTAGCACACAAAAAAGTTGCAGTTGTAAATTAACATGCAGCTGTCTTTGTTGACTCAGTAGTGATCTCAAGGTTTATAAGACTAGATTTAGAGTCTGGTCCCCCAGTGTGTAACTTAATACTAAAACAAAATAAACATATTATGCGCCATTAAACGTATTTTATTTTTCGACAGTGTATTTTGTGTCGAGTTTTAAAATACAATTCTGTTAATTTTCGTTTGTAAAGTATTATTGAATATCTCCTAGTTACAATTTTGAATTATAGATGCTATTGCTAATGCAACATTTGAAAATGTGTATATTTGTGTGTGTGTAGAAATGTATACGTTTACATGAGCACAGTAATACTGAAGGGCACGTGCCCAAAACTGGGCTGCCATCGGAAGCTGCATTTGAAACAGCGAATGTAGTTAACTTCCTTTTTCGACGTGCATCATAAAAGTGTTGTCCTAATTCATACGTCTTCATGCTGCCTCGCTTCGTATGTACACAGATATAAATTTAATTGAAGCTTCACGTCGTAATTGCCAATTACAGTTACACTTACTACAGTGTTCTACGCTTAGTCTTTCTTTGTACCTTTGAATAAAGGGCTTTATATATATTTTTCTTCTCACGTCAAGTGGAGTGGTGTACTACCCACTTTCCCGGCGCCTATATGTAATGTTTCGTTGATGTCAATAGTGATTAAAGCACGGACTTTTCTAGAATACTGGAATAACAATGCCTTAAGTGAGTTTCGATTTTTAAAAAAATCAGACTGAACTTTTGGCCACATACATTTATGAGCTAGTTTTATTCCGTTAAAGTTTACATTAAAAATGGCTAAAATTATGATCGAATAACCCGAATATTCGGTATTTTATTTTAAATAAAGTTTTAATACCCACACCCGCCGTCTGAGTTACATTTTTACTTTAAATGGGTTCCTCGCCGTCACGAATTACACTATCAAATTGCCTGTTTCATAACACACTTGTAGGTCAACTGTCATAACGTAAATAAACTATTTGGAAAAAAAACTTGCTTAGCAGTGGTTAATACGAGGTCTGTTAAAAAAAATACGCGGACTGTTTGAATTGCACGGCTCCAGTTGGTTCCAGGGGTGTCTGCTTGGTGTCGCTAGGTTTGCACAGATCAGCTGATTACGATGCCATTTCCCGATTGCAGATATCTTCATTTGTGTATTAGCTACGCGGTTTTAAGTGAAGTGCGATTTTGTGTTAAACTTGGAAAATTTGCGACTGAAACTTTTGCTATGCTTAACACGGCTTACGGTGATGTTGCTATGAAGCGTACGGCATGTTTCAAATGGCATGAACGTTTTAAGGATGGTCGACAGTCAATTGAAGATGATGAGCGTCCTGGACGTCCTTCCACGTCAACTGACGACCCACACGTCGACAAAATCAACACCCTGGTGCGGGCAAATCGACGTCTGACTGTCAGGGAGCTTGCTGAAGAGTGTGGGATATCAGTTGGATCTTGTTACGAGATTCTGACCGAAAAATTGAAGATTCGCCGTGTTGCTGCGAAATTTGTGCCTCAGAACTCGTGAGTTTTTGGCCAAACATTCGATCACTATTTTTCCCCACCCCCCTACTCACCTGACCTAGCTCCTTGCGATTTTTTCTTGTTCCCCAAACTCAAAAGACCTTTGAAAGGAAGAAGATTTGAGACAATTCCCGAGATTGAGGCAAATGGGACGAAGGAGCTGGAGGATATTACAAAAAAAGCGTACCAGGACTGTTTCAACAAGTGGAAACACCGTTGGGATAAATATGTGCGTTGAGGAGGAGAGTACTTTGAAGGGGTCCCAGACCTGTAACTTCTAAATAAAGTACATTTTGTTTTATGACGTCAGTCCGCGTATTTTTTGAACAGCCCTCGTAATTCGATTGCCCAGGTATTATATCTACTTATTCACAATGTTTATACACAAAAGTATTTGACATTTCTAATTGAAATCGTTCGTTATATTAGCCTAGAGTTATAATGTCATTGCTATTTGTGCGTGAAGATTAAGTCTTTTAAAATTGTATGAGTGCATAGTGAATATTTTATGTCTCCATAGAGAGCCATAGTTGTTTTTTAATTTGTTTTTTTTTGTCTTTCTTCATCTTTCAAACACTTTTGAATCTCCTGCCATTCCTTCCTTTCTCATTGGATTTACTTAAAACTTGTTAGAGTTATACATTGATTCAGTACGTCCAGACGTCTTTTTATTATTTAGGCCTTAAAACTTTTTTTAAAATTTTGTGAGGTAAAAGTGAAAAACAAACCAACCAAAAACAAAGACCAAATATATATTTTTGGGCTCTGTGCAGTCATATTTATAGCACCCAAGATGAAAATTTGCATAAGTATAAATACTCCTGTATGGAAACATTAACATACAAAACGAAATTCGGTTTGCTCATTTTGAGTTTTTTTAGGAGGGTCAGAGCTCACAAGAAGCACAATTTGTGGGGTTTTTTTGGGCCAATCGCTCAGCCGTATTTTGACCATTTTACATGGAATTTAGTATAAATATAATTTTGTACAGGTTCCACATAATAACAAACAAAAATGGAAGACTTGCCCATTTTTTAGTAATTATTGTGAGGTCAAGATGCCACAAAATTAAAAGTTTAGTTGTTTTTTTTTACAATTGATTTATCGTATTTTGGTGAATTTACATGGTTTTTATAACATAGATACTTATTTACAGGTCCAAAATATAAATAGATAAAAATTGTGGGATATGCTAAATTTTAGTAATTTTAGGGAGGGTCAAAAGGTTACAGGTCCTAAACAAAGATATAGGTAACCTTGTAATTTGTTTTTTTCCTTTTTTATCGAAGAAAGCACAGTTTGAAGCCTTCGTGAAATATTCATGTGTATATCATATGTATATTTGGTTCAAAGATACCTTGCAAGTTCTAAGCAGTGAAATACACATAAAAATGTCTGTTTTGTGTAGTAGAGACATTTTGCATTCGCCTGTAAATTTTGTTTTTTTAATATTCACTACTTTCACTTGTCTAGTAAGGAACATCGTTAAGGAAAGAATTAATCATACTGTTTTCCTTAACGAATTCCTGAGTCAACCTGACTGATTGTGCAATTTTTGATAACAAAGTGAGATACATAGTAGACGAAATCAAGAAACCAGAAGTTGTATGGAAATATATAGGACATGTAGGTCTTATTTCGGGGAGCATTTTACTCTGGCCTCTTTTCTATGGTTGTAGTAGTGGTATTCGTTTTATACCTCCCCAGAGTTAACCTCTATCACCTTTTTGGTCTGAGTCGCCCGATGATTCTGTGTACATACCCGGTCTTTACGTAGCTCTTATGGCATTTTTATTAGTATAAAAAATGATTATCTGGTTTCTTTCACTGCTTGTTTTCTCTGCAGCTGATATCTCTGTCATTACCGCATCCATATTTGCAGTACAATAACGTAATAAGAGTGACAGTGAACTTCTCAACATGGTTGGTAAGGTGTTACTGGCCAGTAGTTCAAAATTAGGGATAGCAGCAGACAATTTTAATAGCTTTGTCAAAAACACAAGTACATAGCTTATTTTTGAATCTAGGTAAGGATCGTATCCAGATCTATCAGCCAGTCCAAAAACTCAAAAGCCAGATATGCTTAACCTAGCTTCATTGCTGTTTGTACCGGGAAATGGGGTTACAGTGTATATTTATTTATTTACTTTCACAATAACGTATGCATGTTAACGGTCACATGATATAAACAACCACTTAATGGCATTGCTTAAACTAACTGCTTTTGATCCTGTATGAGTCTAAACACACGCGCTGACCAGCTGAATTGAGAGAAGGCAGAATAAAATAATTGCGCATAATTAGTAAGTAATTCCTGAAAAGTGCTGAATTCGCCATTAAAATTTCAGAAACAAAGTTCAGTTTAGGATTTAAAGAACACAAAAATAGTTACGAACTTTCAACAGTCCAGAACTGTTCAAGATACGAGTTCTGTTTAATACGAATAAAAATGGAGAAAATACTAGACGCCATGATAAACATTTTAGTCGCCACGATGACCTGGCGTCTATTATTTTTCGAGGCCTGATCTGAACACGTATATAAAGATAAAGGGATATCCTGGTTCCTTGCTTATCTTACAAAATTTTCCCGATGGATCACCTGTAAGTTTACAGATTTATCGTTGATTCCCCGCGGTAGAAAGGACGCAAATAGCTCTTCATGTAGTTTTACACTAAAATAGAGAAATCTTACAAAACAAATAAATAAATAAACGTTTGGACAGCAGACTTTCGATATTTTCACCCAATTCGTCAAAATTAAAATTCTCTCCCTGTTCTAACGAAATTTATGTTAAAAATTAATAGTAAATCATAATTATCTTGATTCTGAAACCTCAATATTGGGTTGTATGTACCACAAAAAATATTAGATATCACAACACTATTCCCCTCGGTGGACGCAGCAGATAGCCCGATGTGGCTTTGCTAAAAGAAAAAACAAAAAACAACACACAACTCCATTAATTCAAGAACCTGCGCATGTCCAGATGGCGGCACAAATCTAACCGTTTTCATCGTTACGATGCTTATCTAATTGTCATTAGACAAAGAGTTCACCGACTTTGCCAATTATTACTTTTGCGTAGTTTGTCACTCATTTAAGAACCTTGTTAAAATTTGAGTACATCAACACAACGACCCTCTCAGTAAATAATTTCCCTTTACTAATATCGTGGCTTACAAAAGTTGTTGTTGTGTCAACTGATGGTACTACAACAACACAAGTCGAATATTAACACTGACATAACAACTCTGATACAGGGTGATCTACACAAACACAATAGTAATTATAATCTAATCCAACTGCGGTAGATATTTTGGTCTTGTTTCCCTTCGCCTCACTAGTAAGTTAAACTGTAAAACCTGGATGAGAAATTTTGGGCAAGACACTGGGTTTGTTGAGGAACAAGAGTTATATGTGTTTAAAGTGTGCGATACTGATACGCTTAGGTGCTTGTAATCAGTTTTACTTAGACCCCAACTTTTATTGATAAAAACTCAATAAATGCCTGAAACATTGTTTAAAATACAGAGCGAAATTTTGACAGCCTCTAGCTGATTTTATTGGATACTGTTTTCTAGAAAAAGATTTTAGTAACTTTAATTTAACTAGGGAACAAGCGGATAACGTAAATAATGGAAAGAATTTGTTTTGTTTGTTTTGGAATTTCGCACTAAACTACTCGAGGACTATCTGTGCTAGTCGTCCCTAATTTAGCAGTGTAAGACTAGAGGAAAGGCAGCTAGTCATCCCCCACCACCAACTCTTGGGCTACTCTTTTACCAACGAATAGTGGGATTGACCGTCGCTTTATAACGCCCACACGGCTGGGAGGGCGAGCATGTTTGGCACGACTCGGACGCGACCCTCAGATTACGCAGCAGACGCCTTAACGCGCTAGGCCATGCCAGGCCCAATGGAAAGAATTATGTCATTAATAAATTAGTTCACACTTCTATCAGCTGGCGCAGTACGGATTACACTGAACTGTATTTTCTACTTAAATCATGAGAACAGACTTGCTACCAAGAAGACGTAAGGAGAATATCAGATATGCAAAACTAAAATTATTTCTGGAACTAGAGACCAAAAAATAGAAAATTGTTGTATTCATGACCATAGTCGATTATTACAGTGACCATGACATATTCGTGTAAATTTCGCACGGCACCTGCAGTAAAATTTCTTTATTCACCTGCCGTATTGTATGTTTACACGTAAGTCAGCAGTTGCTATGGGAACTAGTGTTCTCTGGTGATTCACTTCAATATATTAAACTCGTCGTGTAACAATTTATGCAAAGTAATAATTAAACATTTTATAAATACGTTACTCATTTATTAAACTTAACCAAGTCTACTCTATACATTACTTAAAATGGAAAACGAAAGTTCTAATAATTCGAACATTGGAAAATGATAAACAGTAAGAAATAACGTGAACTTTATAAAGAAATGCAAGTTGTTTTAACTGTTCGTGGAGGGTCTGCCTATTAATATATTTAACATTACTGCTCGTAATGACAAAACCAAAACTATTATAAATTGTCGTTTTATTTAAAACTAACTTACTGTGGAAAAATACTGGTAACAGTAACCTCATCATAAAAAATTATATTCAAATATAATCGCTTTCATGAGGTACATTCTACCTTTGTATAAAAGTCGAACGAAACCTTCAAAACTACAATGAGATACTGCTCTTCGTATACATGTAATCAAATGTCTGTGATGTATACATATAAAAATGGGATCGTTCTCATTAATTTTATGGCTACAACTGCCACAATAATAAGAATATAAACAGGAGGAAAAACAACCTACAAGATGGTATTGGTTTCAGCTTATTCTTGTACTTACCCCAAGTGATTATTTGATATTCGGTATGTTGGGCCTGCAATGGAGTCTACCAAAATATCACGGATAGAATAACAATTATGTGATGTCATAAACCCCTTGGTTGAACTTCTTTCTTATAAGCTTAAACAATTCGTAATAAATCGTTAATTAAAAAAACGTTCCAACAAATATACGATACGGATTTTATCAAAAAATAAAACTTTCTACAGGTTTATAGTCTACGTTCGAGCAACATAGATGATATTATGTTTATTATATTTTTAAAATTTAGAAACAAACAACCTCTCATTTCGATCTGTAGATATAGAAATATAATTTTATATTTGTTCTTCCTTTTCCTGGACAGTTAAATAAATCCAAATAAATAAAACAGATAGACAATGGAAGGAAATTTTCTTGGCGTTTTTCTTTCTCATTCATTAGTAAAACATATTATTATTATAATAGAAAGAAAATTGCATTTGTCTGTAACGTGTTTTTTAGCACGTATCTGTGAATGGATTTTATCTATCGAGGTCTGGTAGAGATTGAGTATTTTATAATTACACTGACTGTCAAAACCTCAGGACCCAGAGTTATGTCTACAGGTTTACAACACTAGAAACTGGGTTTCGATACCCATTGTGGGCAGAGCACACATGGCTCATTGTATAACTTTGTTTTCAATTACAAACAACTAATGTTGTTGTTGTTTTGTTGTTTTTTGAATTAAGCACAATGGGGTATCTGTGCTCTGCCCACCACGGGTATCGAAACCCGGATTTTAGCGTGTAAGTCCGCAGACATACCGCTGAGCCACTGGGTGGCACAAACAACTACTCAAAGTAGTGGTGCTTTTTGTTGTTGTTAGTATGAGAAATTTTCCACGTTGTCTGACATTATTACAAGTGTAAAGAAAACATTTAAAACTAGTCGTACACTTCATGAAGAGTGAATTCGTACAGTCAAGAAAAAAATCCAAAGTCTGTCACACATCTTATCTTATAGTCACTTAATTGACAATGATATTAACGTTGTCGACTTTTACTCGTTTGGTTTTCGTTGGTCGCTAGGAGATAATGGAGCATTTATAAAAATATCGAGTATTGCTGTGATGCTGATCGCTTGATTAAAAAAGAAAAAGAAAAAAGTACTTTCTTCTGTCATTCAGTTTGTAAATAATTTAAAAACGAACAAACTAGAAATGAAAGCTCTGAATATTAAAAAATAAAACTATTAAAAGTTATTATCAGTACTGGTTTGCTTTTATTACATGAATAGTAAATATTATGAGTGAGCCTCGAAACAGTTGTTAAGACAACAACCGCAGTACGAGTACAAATGGCAGTCACCTGCTTCTTTAGCTAACTGCAACACCAGATTTCGATTAGAGACCAGAACAATCCGTGTCGTTCATTACAAATATTTTAGAACGAAATCAAAACACGCTTTTGGATTTTAAAAGCATGTTTTTATACAGTAAAATCAATCTGTATTAATAGTAGAAAGAATGAAAAAAAAATTATTTTCTCATATCAGAGTTATATAAAGGAGGATGAAAAAAGAGAGACGGTTTAAGGTTATAGAACTCAAAGATACTGAAAGTATGCCATGTATTTTATGTACTGTCTAACAGGTGTTGGACGACTCTAATTACAAGCACTATCAAACAAATTTTTGAAAAATGAGGCAATTTCACACATATACATACGTTACTAAGCAGTGAGTTAAACACTATTATAGCATTCTATTTAAACACTATGATTCCTTCCTATGCAAATTCCATTTTCATCTATGTTTCTTTCCTCGAGAGTATAAACTCATGTTATGTTCGTTTGTATACTCATAAACAGCTTAACAAAGTCTGTCCTAGGACTGTGGAACAGGTCTTAGTACGTCTGTAGGGAATATGGTTTTTAAAAACTAAGTGTTGTGTTATTTTTAAATGTTTTACACTTTCCTAGATATTTTTACTTGCGATTACATGTGATGTTTACAGTACAAATAAACGGAATATACATTAAATGATATATTATTTTCCAGTGTAAAAAATAGAATTTAATCTCGTCCTAAGAGTTCAGTGAAGAAAAATATGCAATTATTTATAAACGAAACAACGAAATAAGTTGGCTGATTATTCTGTTTGTATTTATTTTTTGTGTAACACACACAACTAAAGAAGCAACCGAAATACGTATGTGTAGACATATGTTTATTTTGTTTTAATAACAATAAACCTCAAAACCCTTACGCCAATATAATCCATTTTAGTCATTTATAAGTTATACATGCATTACCTGACTTAGGTAATGGATATAATAATTCGTGAAAGGCCAAACCTTTTTCGCGTTAAACTGGTCGGTTTACAACCCACGCACAAAGTAGGCGGGAAATGATATTTAGTTTTTTAACATGTTTGCAGCCTCCAAATACATCAAACTATATACATGTATGTGATGCGGTTGTTGTGTTCAGCTTCGGTCGTTCACCGCCATTCGTCAGTGCAATGACGTAAAAGAGGAAATACTGGACACTTCACTCCAGTGAATACAGAAAAGGTAGTTATACAATAAAGGTGACAGTTTACGTAAATATCATCCTGATTAATATTGGAATCAGTGCAAAAGAGATCTTTGTCAAAATGCTTGTAACAAAAATTGGTCAAATGATATATATCAGAATGGTGTCACGGGGATCGAACCCGCGACCCATGGATTACGAGTCGAGTCCCTTAACCGTCTGGCCATACCGGGCGTTTTTGAATGTTCATTTTTGAAAAGTTTATATCACAATATGGCATTTACCCTCTTTTAAATTAATATTCACGAAGAAAATTTTATTCAACCAAGTAAGATATTTTTTATAAAAATAATTTACTTATATTATAGTACACATGATCATTTCTACATTATTTTAGTACATACAACTATAAAAGTTGGTAACCGTCCGCAGGTTTTATTTTCGGTGTTTGTGTTTAAAACGATACCATGAACTATTTGGTCTGTGCTTGCTTTTCACGGGTATCGAAAAATGATTTTTAAAGTGTAACCCAGCAAACTTGCTGATATGCAACTACGTGATTTGTCTTGAGATGCTATTCATTTCATATTTGTCTTTTTACATAGTACGAAGCAAAATGATAAACATCTATGATAGGAAGAAGACATAACGCATGCGCAATGCTAGTGTAGTTTGAGTGGGTTGATGTAAGTTGTTGGTGCGAGTTGTAGAAAGTTTGACTAACATAGCATTTTTAATTATATTTGGGTAGGAAGATAGTGTGTGCACATTTTTATAGTATTTTATATTTCAGCTTTAATTGTCAGTTCAGTTCATCCTTATTGTGATTCATACTCCTAGTTTTGAATAAACAGATAAATAACGTTTCATAATTATTTAGATATTTTTCCAAGGTAAGCTTTATTGTTATTTTTTAATTAAAAAAGTAATAATAATAAGGTTACGACCGGGTGAATGACTTACTTCTCTATCAGTAATATGAATCGTGATTATTTTTCGTGTCATGCTGACAGTTTTTGATAGGACAATTAATGGTGCAGTATGAAAATGTAATAATCTGGCGAGAAGCGACAGGGCTTGGGATGAGTTATTTTTCTCGTAATTTGATTTTGAAAGACATCGACGTATGTATATACTTAACTTAAATCCTACACGTATCTTACGCTTAAATTTAAAATAAAAATATATATACCTCTTAGCAATAAAGCCGGCACCGCCCAGTTTCGCTTATTACACCCATAAATATATTTATGTCTTATCTTTAATGTTATTGTTAGGTAACTGAGAAAGTAAGGCTTAGGCATAAGTACCACCTGAGGTCATTTATCAATATTATTATTAATATTAGTTACTGAATTAGCTAAATTTTGACTAGCTTGGCATGAATAACCGGGCATATATCATCCCTGGCAATTAGATTTGAAAGATTTTGTTTTTGAAGAAACAAACCAAACATGCCTTTTTGAATTTTTAAAAGTGTTGAAAAGTTTGAGAGTGCCTTTTCCCTGACAGTTTTGGATTACTTTTAATTTAATTACTATAACAAATCTAGTTTTATCTTAATTCTGAAAATGCGTAACTTTAGGCATAGTTGATACCAAGAACTTTAAAAAATGTTATCAACTGACTGTGAATGGATATATCAACCCCACAGTGTAACACATTTGAAAATTTATGTTTACAAATTCAGAAGACTTGAGATAGGTATGACATTCTTACTACTGGTGTGATTATTCTCAGGTATGCAATCTGTAACTTGTAATGAAATAATACTTAACAAGTTAGCTCAGAATGATGTTATTGAATAGAAACTACTTTACCATTGTGAGAAAACATAACTTTGTAATACATTATTACAAGTTTTGTATTGTACTATCCTTAAGCATAGCATGTGTAATTTATTTACACATAATTTGATGTTTTTTTTGAGAGGGTACTATGTATTTTGAAATGGAGTTATGAAGCTATTCAATAGTAAATTTCAAACATTAAAAGTTTAACATAAATTAGCTTTTATAGTGTTAGAAATTTAGCTTTTTAAATGATTTGTTGGTTGGAGGACAAGACTTCTATTCAAGTTAGCCTATATAAGTATGTATTGAATTTTTGTTATTTTGCCCTGCAAACTTTTGTTAACTATAGTGGAGATAAACAGCTTCAGTTAAATATAGTAATATTAATGATTAATCTGTTTTTACTGAATAATGTGGAAGACATTTAAATAGAGCAACACTATATCACTTAAGTAAGGTCATTTAATCTTATTAAGTTGAGGTATAAGAAAAGTGGAATGAGGTAATTTGGTCCATTTAAGTTACCATTATCTTCCAAAACATCAAACCAATGCCAAACTAAATTCAGTCATTAATATGTGTATAAGCTGTCTGATAAAATTCTAAAAACACTTCTAGTTAACAACACACACCACATCATTACCTAAAATGTTAAACATTAATTTAATTGATCAAAACATGTATTGGATCTAGGCTTCAAATATTACACATATTTCACATACTTACACTCCATCACTTAAAGTAAACAGTTTTAAAAAAATTGTCTCTCTCTTAACAACTGTATTGCTTTTTTGTTGTTTTACCATTATAATGCACAGAATCTTGAAATTGAGATATCGGAAACAGAACTACAGTTTGTGTAGTTGTTAATAATCTAATTGAACATTTAAGTAAATATGTTGAAGCACTAATTTATGAATGAAACTTTTTCTGTTATAATATTTGTAAGTGTACTGTACTGGGTGGATTATACAAATAGTCACACTGAAGTGACACCATACTTTAAAAAAGAATCACACTAATTAACCATGGTATTCACTGTCAATCTTCCAGACTTTTCTATTTTCATGATATACCTAAAACATTACAAAATTCAATGTTTAATGTGCAACACATCTTAAACAAAATGTTTATGAAGTAGCATTTTTTCAAGGTACTGAAAAGCTCTATGTACCATGCTAGAAAGCCTAAATTTTAATCTTTTCAACTTTTAAAATTAAACATTCCTGAATCAGCCAGAAGGTTTCAGAGAAGTGTCTCTATAAATGAAACATTGAAAAATGCTGAAAGGTGTGTATAAAATTTATTGATTGGTGATTACAATACATATGATAATTCAGAATGTTTACCACTATAATTGCATTACAGTTATGAGTTCAGTACATACTTCTTGTATCTGTATGAATGTATAAATAAAACTTGGGACAGCAGACCACTATAACAGAAATGCATTATTTTATCGCACTCTCATATACGTACATACACATAAGACACAATATTTTATTTAACTTCAGTGTTATATAAAGCATATTTTTAGTTCAAAGAAAATGTGTCCTCACAGGTTGAAAAAATCAACTAAATATATCCAAGCATTCGATTATTAACTTATCTAATATAAATATACTGTAGTCTTGCAGGACTGTGATGATAAAATAATGCATTCAACAAACTCTACACTTGACACAGTGTGAATTTTGTTTGTTTATAATATAATTCAAAAGCCATCAAAGAAAATACCATCTGATGATGTTTGATAGCCTTGTATAAATTATATTATTTTAAAACTATGTTACAGCTTTAAACCTTTTTTTTAGTTATAATATAAACTGTAGATGTTATTTTCAGGAATTTTTACAAGTGGAGGCTAGACAGGCTGTTCAAATACATTTGGATATATTTATTACTATTTTCTTTTTTGTTAATATATAGTTGTGTTGATGCTAAAAATATTTGACTACTTTATACATGTAGAAAGCATTTTAAGTACATATGTGTAATTTTTTGTTTTGTATTGCATGGATAGCTTCAAATAGGTGCACATGTAAAGATATAATTTAATATAATTAAATTGTAACTTCTGTTCCAGATGTCACTCAGAATAGTGAGACAAAGCAAGTTTCGTCACGTATTTGGTCAGCCACTTAAAAGGGAGCAATGCTATGACAACATTAGAATAACTAAAAATTCATGGGACTCAAATTTTTGTGCGGTCAATCCAAAGTTTCTTGCAATTATTACAGAAATAGCTGGAGGTGGAGCTTTTCTTGTTCTTCCACTCCAGAAGGTTAGTTAAAATGAAATTTTGACCATAAAATGCCTGTATTTACCTCTCTTGTCTCTTCTGTAATGTTTTTTTGCCTAAAACTTGGTAAATTTTAGAATTCTTGTAAGGATAAAATTGTAATGCTTATGAATGTTGTACAAGATCCAGTTTTAAAACTATATTAAAGTACAGATTTAAAGCATTCTGAAAAAAAATATATTCTTTATCGTAAGAGACTGTTCTTTTAGTATATTTTTGTGTTTGCTAATCATTTAGGTCATAGTTGTTATTATACCATATTGCTGAGTTAGGAGAGAGTATTGGGGGGGTTATTCTCTACTTTTGTGTACTGTTAAGCAATACAAAGTTGTGTATTATACAAGGTAACTGAAATGGTAATAAATTAACATTTGTATTTTTGAAGACCTAAAATTGATAGTGTCACTTTAAACCATCAAGAAACATAAACAAATTAGACTTGTAAATATTTATCTTTAACTAAAATATAATTATATGTAACAGTTTATAAAAGTTTTTTTTTTAATAACAATATTGCTGTAGTAGGTACAATATTACCACTAAATTGTGGTTAACTGTGCAAAATGTTATTTCTTTTTATACACGTATTTTTTATTAGAAGGGAAGTTAAAAAAAATTTTAAACAGTTTTGCAATTTCACTGCTAATTTTTAAAGTGTCTCTACAAATATTGAAGTCAGCACATGGATATTTCTATTTAGTTCACTACTTTGACATCCAAGTATTCTGAGTATTACAATACAAGTTTTATATACAATGTTTAAAAAAAAAAGAATATCAATGAAAATGATAGTTTTCAAACCTTTAATTATTAATTAACATGGGTATATTATGTACCAGCAATTTTCATTCAGTCACATTTTTTGTTCATATGTGATACAATGTTTTATAGTATTTAAGCAAAAACTAATCACTTCCTATTTTTTCATCAGTTAAAGATGTGACTTAAAATAATGAGGAGAGACTTGCATAAATTGTGTTGAATGTGTTGGTTGGTAATAGGAGGGTAAAGAATCAGAAAAATTGTTTAACATAGATATGTGAATGTATAGTACCGGTTAATTAAAATCTTCAGGTCTTATTTTATCTACTTCCTGTTGGGTAAGGCAAGAGAAAAAGGGAAGTGTCATATCATTCTTTCCTGGTTAAGTATTTTGAAGGTTTTTGGCTATGTGTTATTATAATACATTTTCTTTCTAATACAATTTTGAATTTACTGGTTGTTTAATGTGGAAGAATATTGGTTGGAAAAATTTTGTCCTGTTATTAAAATGTTTGAATGTCAACACTAGAATTCAAGTGATAATTCTGTGAAGTTGCTTAAATATTGTGTTTACAGTTAAAATGTAAATCTGTGTATAAGATACAATTTGTACACTAATATGAAATAAAATATGGCATTTCTAACTTAAAATACTTTTTTTACCATGATTACAGACTCTTGCTATAAATTTACTTAATAGTTTATTCAATTTTGTTCCAATAAATTTAACAAACCTGATTATTCTGTGAATTTGTACTGTAGATGCGTGTTATCTTGGAAAAAAGTACAGTATGAAATGTTAGTCTTTTTGTTTCATGTTTCAGTATTTACTGTATGTACCTAACAATATTTCATTTATACCTTTTATTGATTTCATCATGAGCATAGTTATAAAGTTATCACTGATGTCCAGAGAGAGTCATAAATGACTACTTACCTTCATAGTTTTCAGTTCAAAGTACTTCTGGTTTATGCATTTTTAAATGTACTGGTATTCTATACAGTATTCTTCAAAATTTATGTGAAACACAAGAGATTATTGTAATTTTGGGCTTACTAAGGATAATATTTATTTCATGTTTGGGCAAAGATGATACAAATGTAGTTCCTGAATATTTTTAGATAATTTTGAGTGAATAAACATCTTTTGCAGCTATATAATTTATTTTTACTCTAGTGATATATTAGAATACATGTATAATAACAAGTAAAAAAGAAAAAAGTGCCATAAAATGTCCACATTTGTTTCTCTGTAAAATGTAAATGAAAATAATCTCATATTATTAAAAGTTTTCACAATTTCTAACACAAAAAGTGGTATTGGTACTTTTACATAGTGTATATAGAATATTAAAAACATCTTTTTGTAGATTACAACATTTTAACATGAATGAAATATACCTTCTTTCTCTCAGAAATAAATTTTATACTTCTTAATGTGTATAACATTTTTCATCACATGTAAACACTGAAAACATATGTTAAAGAAAGAGCTGATGAAAAGCCTGAAAGGATTGTTCCTGCTAAGAAATATCTTGTGTAAAACTATCCAATACTCTGGTTTTTTTTATAGCATGAGATAGATGGAAACTGACATGTAATATTTTACACCAATCTTGTACATTCTGAATGATACTTTATAAGAAAAAAATATCTACTGTTTATGTATGAAATTAGATTTATTAAATTAATAATTAATACTAATTTCATCTGGTGTAGTTTCACCCAAGATAAGAAAACAAAGTATTATTATGCATGTTATCTTGGAAAAAAAGTACAGTATGAAATGTTAGTCTTTTTGTTTCATGTTTCAGTATTTACTGTATGTTCCTAACAATATTTCATTTATACCTTTTTATTGATTTCATCATGAGCATAGTTATAAAGTTATCACTGATAACTTATATATGGTAACATAAATTTTATTTAAAAGCAGTAGCAATTTTGAATATTAAAAGGAATATGTTAAAGTTGAATTTTCTATTTATAGACTGGCCGTATTGATATCAGCTACCCTCAAGTAGCAGGCCACAAAGGACCTGTAATGGACATTGCTTGGTGTCCTCATAATGATAATGTTATTGCTAGTAGTTCAGATGATACTGTGGTTCGTGTTTGGCAAATTCCAGAAGGTGGCCTTGTACGCCCTCTTGTGGATCCAGTTGTGGAGTTGGCTGGACATCAGAAGAAAGTTGGACTGGTTCAGTGGCATCCATCTGCTAATAATGTTTTGCTGAGTGCTGGTACATAAAATTGTTTTTGGTCATGTAAATTGGTAGGAAAGATATTTCTTATTTAGAACAATGTCAGTGTTTAAAAGAGTGGTTAGTAGTTGAATGTACAAGGTTTAGGTTATGTCAACATAAATAATTTATTTTAAAAAATTCACAAAATATTTGAAGTTTGTCTGTAAAAAAAAACTAAGTGACATATTGTTTTGTTAATAAAACAAAACTATAACAGTTGTCTTGCAAATCAAATTGCACAATTATATTTATAAAATGTCATAAAGTATCATTGCAGTTATGATCACATTAAGTCAGATCTTAAAAATAAACTTCCATGTAATTTTGAAATAAGAGAATTTGAAAGTTTTAATCTGTTCTTAAGTAAAATTGATGAATGAAAAACCACATTATTATAGTTTTAAGTCTAAGATTCTTTGCATTGAAAAGTGACGACATCAACACAAGAATGCTGAAACAACCAACCATAAATTATGATCTACTGGTCTAATGAAAAAATCTTAGATGAGATGAGGCTGCATTGAATAATTTACTTTTTATCTCCCTGCACCTAATAACAGCTGATGAATTATCCAAGCACCTTTCAGTTCCTTTTAGAAAGTTTCTGGAATGATAGACCAAGAGGAAGAGCTGTTTTAATGGTATTTGAGTTGATTTGTATTTATGGCTTCTAAGGTTCTAAAGATACTGATTGAGTCTAGTTTTCACTTTGGATGAATATGAATATTTGGTTTGATTTTGTGCTTAAAATAGTAATTTGTTCTTTATTTCCTTTCTGCAAGATGTATTCATTTGATTTAGCTTATAATGTTCAAAAGACAGGTTAGACAAAAAATGAATTTCATCTGTTCATTTGTTTTATAAAACACACAGTCCAATACTTCATATTTCATTTGAGAGAGATCTGATATCTACACTGAATTTCAACAGTTGAAACAAACTTCACATGTCATAGAGAGTTTCTACTTTATCAATTTTTTAATGATTTAGTTCTTCAAGAAAAAGAACACATTTATTATATATGTAGAAATAGACTGCTTAACAAAGGGAATTAGTTGGTGATTTTGCATACAACTGTGAAATAGTTCATTTTTGAAGCATTACGTTATTTCAAGAGAAAATATTAGAGAGTTTTTAAACATTACAAAATGTAGAATAGTAATAACAGTCTTGCAAATTTTCATCTAAAATATTTCAAGAGGAAGCTAACTTTTTCTCTCTCACTTTTTGCATAATTGTTGATGTTATTTCTTGTATATTCTGTTCTTAAAATAAGTGTTCCAGTATTTTAAGTTCTGGTTTGATAATGCATTTAATGTGACTAAAATAAAAATGTGATAGACAAAAGTCTGATTTAGAGATTTGTTTAGTCACTTCTTTCTTTTCATTTGGCTTTAAGAGCCTATCCTAGAACTTTTAATAAAAATATGTTATAAAAATATGCTGAGCTTCACTATCTGATTGGAAAAAATTAAGAGTTGTCCGTATTCTGTTTACCAACCAGTGAATTGAAAGACAAGTTTGGACATTCAAGACATGAGATCTTTATAGATTAAAGCAACATTTCCCAAACTGTGCGCCACAGGATATATCAAATTTTCAAGGGAAATGCAGCAATATTGATATCTGTTGGACACTGCATTCTAACATTAGATTGTGCTAAATTTCTAAGGATGACATTCTCAAATGTTTGAGATGTGTTTTTGTTTACTTATACTTTTGGCTACACCAGTAATTTCTCTCACTTTCTAGTTTCTCAGATTTTGTATATAAATACCTCTTGACTCTCCAGGTTTGTTAGTAATTGAAATAACTGAAGGATATTGTGATTAAGTTCTGCGAGGTCTGACAAAGTTCATTGAATTATTTTGTTGATTTTTAGGCCTTGTGCATAAAAATGGAAAGATTTTTGAATATTAATAAGAAGTATGGGAGTGAAGAAAAGGATGGGAAACCACAGACCAGTGGAAAAGTTGTGAAGAAATGGAATATCAAAAATATGACTATAATGATTTAGATTTTAGTTTTACTTTGGTAGATGTCAATCATGAAGGGTGTCTGCAGTATGTATTACATCTAAAAGTTTTGGCTCCAGAGGGTTCGCTTCCAAGTAAACTAAAATGCCACTTAGAGACCAATTATCCTAACATGGCTAGTAAATCTTATGATTATTTTACCAGAAAGTTAAAATAATTGATAGAACAAAAAGAAACAAACATTAATACTAAGCAGTGCTTTGCTAGTATCCTACAAGCAGAGATGCCAACTATTTCAAATGACTGAGCGTAATGATTACAGACAGAGTGCTTATCATTTGCGGCTACTAGGCCTGACCAATGTCTCGCAGGTGACTGTGTTTTGTTGTATTTAATAAATAAGTTTTTAAAAATTCTTTTGAAATTTTCTTTCATTTAGTTCAGAGTAACAAACATGCTGGTAAAACAAGATTGAACATGCACAAACTGTAAGCAGAAAAAGCCTTTGTGTAAGGACTAGTTTATTTTATAAGTCCAAAAGCTTGAAAATATTCTCTCCTCTTGAAGTTTCTTTCCATTCCACCATTGTGAAAAGACAATAAACAATTTTTCCAAGCAAAGAGTCAAGATATCGTACAATCACTGGATACAGTTTTGAGTCACATCCATGGCTGTGGATCCATCTGTGGCTAAACTGCACACATTGTTAGTAAATATGCTTGAAATCATTTTGTCATCTTCACAATGCAACATTTATACAATGGCTGTAGTTTTGGTTGTAGCTGATCCATATTTTTTTGCTATCAGAGTTTGGGAACATTTTTCTGAATAGATGTCTTGCATGATTGACTACAGCTAGGGGTAAATTATGAGCAATGATGAATTGCGTGAACATCACTTCTGCATTTATGGTTTTATATAATGAATTCTTACTCATAAATGTCATTATCTGCATCGTTTTTGTCTTTGCCTCAGCCTTTTGTTGGTGAAATGCTGTTTTGTATGTCTGGAACAATTGTTTATCCTGCCATGCGCCACAGAAAAATCAGTGTGACAAACTGTACAAAATGCATGACTGTCACTGACTTTTGATGCAGTGACAGGATATTTTGCACTATACTCTTTCCTAAATTTTTGATTCACAGTTTTAGTCCTTTTAGATTTGCCAGAAACAAGACAATCTGGTGAACAAGACCTCTTTTTTTCCATCTTGTGAACAATTGCATTGGTGTTTCTATGCCACTTAGAAAATGAGAAATACCTATCTACACGAGTGCTGATTGGCTGACAAACACTGATGACATAACTATGGATTCCCCCACATACCCAGTATGAAGACGCACTGCACTAAAACTATTGGTAGAAGTCGGAGATAAAAATATTTTTTATTTTTATTTCAAGCACAAACATGATTATCGCAAGTAGCCATTTGGACTGTCTTTTATTTATTATCAAAATTTATTTGTATCTCACTAGAAATTTTCTTTTCACTCCTTTTAAGCCCTGGAGAAACAATTTATCACTTTATTGTATAGGCCTATATAATATATAATAATTTGGGAGTTGCAACAAGTCGTAATATTTGTCTGTATCAGTGTATAATTGTAATGATTATGCTCAAATTGTAATGGTTGGCATATCTGTACAAGGTGGCATTTGGAGTTGCAAAATGTAAGAAGCTTCACACCTTCACAAAAGAACTGATTTTATTGGCTGCAGTGGATATGGTGAACATTTTGGTTGGTGAATCTGCAGGAAAACTGCTTTCAAAGGTGCCTTTTACCAACAATACCTACTAGTCTTGGAATCCAACACATGGCTGAAGACCTCCACAATCAGCTAATTGAAAAAATGAAAGCGAAGGAATTCAGGTTACAGCTAGATGAAGTGAAGGATAGCAACAAGGATGCTCATTTGATTTGCTACATATGGTTCTTGATGGTGACAGAATTGTGGAAAACCTCTTTTGTAAAAACATCACTGCAGGTACAGAGGCTTAAGACTTGTTTTCAGATTCTTGACACTTTTATGTGTAAAAACGAGGGCTTCCCTGTGGGTTATGCAGTGTTTCCACAGTGCATCAAGAACTTTACTTTGTATGAGTGCCTGCAATCCTCCATAACAGCCGGATATAGAGTGACAACCATCAGTACAGATGCCAATGCACTTAATGCACTGTGGAAACACTGCATAACCCACAGGGAAGCCCTTGCATCAAAGCACCTGATTCTTCCACTGAACCTAGTTCTGGAAAGTGTTTAAAAGTGGTGAACTTTATAAAAACTTGGCCACAGAAGGTGAGGGTTTTAAAAAACTGTGTGAAGGTATTGGATCTAAGTACGCATCTTTGTTGTACTACTGAAGGTTGCAGTGACTCTCTCTCTTGAGAATGTACTGCCCTGTGTGTTTGGATTATGACAGGAACTCTTATTTTGAAGAAGAACAAGAATGTGCTAAAAATTTTGTGGACACTTATTTTTTGTCTAAATTAGCATATCTGTGCAATCTCTTCAAAACAGTGTGTTGAATCTCTCTCAGTAGGAAAGCAGCACAAACATTTTGAAACTTGCATAGAAGGTTTCAGCCTTAATTGAAAAGTTACTACTATGGGGAAGAAAAATGAATGAAGATGGTAGCAAAGACTTTACCACTGTTGCAGCAGTTTGTTACAACCAGTGAAGTTGATTTGACCCGTGAACCGAAATTTGTTTTTAAGGAGTATTTAACACAGCTTAATGATTGGTTTGAAAATTACTTTCCTGAAGATATGGAGAAGTGTGCATGGCACCAAGACCCATTGAAGACTAAGGCTTCATCTGAATTTACCTCTGCAGAAGAGGATAATCTTATTGAGCTATCTTGTGACAAGACTTTAAAAACAAAATTTAGCAGCATGGAACTAACTGAGTTTTGGATATCAGTAAAAGGTGAATATCTGCTGCCAAGTGTTAATGCTCAGTGAATCCTAATTCTTTTTGCAATCTCATATCTCTGTGAAACTGGGTTTTTGGAGGTTGGTGTGATAAAAATGAAGTACTGTGCAAAATTTGATGTGGAACAGGAAATGAGGATGGCAGTGTCCAATCTGATTCCAAGATTTGAGAATGTGTGCAGTTCCCAACAGGTGCACACATTGCATCAGTAATTGTGGTTATTAAAAATGAAACAGAAATAATATTTTTACTTTCAGTTTACGTACATTATTCTTTCAAACAGTTGTTAGGACATAAATACTTAAGTTGTTTGAACCTAACTATTTAATAAATGGAACTGTTAGGTTTTTCTTTTTGCTTAGGGGCACCATGAAAAAATTTATGAAACACTAATGGTGCCATGAACCAAGAAAGTTTGGGATACTCTGAATTAAAGCATCTACTTAACAATAGTTATGAATTTCAAGTTAATATGGTTTTATTTTAATATCTTTAGAGTGTTAGTAAAGTATCCCTATATTTCTACATATGGCCAGGTGTTTAGGGTGCATAACTTGAAATATGAGGGCTGTGAGATTAAATTCCCATCACACGAAACATGCTTGACCCTTTCAACTGTGGGGGTATTACAGTGTTTGGTTAATCCCCTGTTTGTTGGTGAAAGAGTAGCATAAGAGCTGGCAGTGGGTGGTGATGACTAGTTACCTTCTCTTTGATCTTAATACTTTTATATTAAGGATGGCTAGTGCAAATAGTCCTCATATATTTTTTCTTCCCTATAAAAGTTTTGAGCATAGTCTTTTTGTAGTCTTATCCAATTGCTGTAGCTTACTAACTAATTTGATTTGTGAAAACCTTCTGTCATTTTTATGAGGTAATTGGAAGATTTTTTCTGGCAGTATTTTGCATCTTTGAATTAATTATTTAAAATTGATAAAATAGCTTCTTTGGCTCCACTTAGTACCAACTAAAACAATTATACTTTGATATTCAAACATTTTTCTATATTGTCTTTTGCATTATTTAGTTTGTGTTTTTTTTTTTTCCTAGAATTTTCAGATCTCTTTATTACATCTAACTTGTAAATACATTAATTTTAAACCCCGAGTAGATTTTTGACTGTTTCAGAGAATGTAACTGTTTTCCATTTCTAGATAACAGCAACATTATCTAGGAACAATATTTCTTACAATATCTTTATTCAAAGCACTTTACAAATCTGATGATTCTTGTGGTTTAACTTAGAGTGTTTTCCATAAATCTGTTTATCTGCTAATGGTACGAATAGATAAGTTCTTATAGGATTGGATATTAAGTCTCTCATTTAGAAGCATCAAAACCGATCTGTACTGGTGTGCTGTTGAGTGATGTTTTCATGTTATGTATGATAACATTTTGATTTTTTTATTACTTTTTAGCATTTGTGGTCTTGTTTTACATCCTTTTGGAAATGGTTTTTCCAGCCTTTATCATAAGGTATTTTTAATACAACATAAATAATCAAAATTTTAAAAAATGTACTTCTCTGTGGCTTAAATTCTTTTTTGTACATTTATGCATTTGTTCTTAAAAAGAAACTGCTGTGCCATTTGACAGCGGGCATTTCATGGTTATATAGAAGATACGTAGATTTTTTAAGATTTATTCAATCAGTATTTTGAATAACTAGAAATATAAATTTTCTTTTTTTAAAATCAAGTTTTCTTTCTTTTAAACTGCAGTTTATGGTTTTAATATTATTCATACCTTGGGATATTGTTTTGGGGTATTTCTCTTGATATATCATGTTGGTATCAGTAACTTGAAGGATAAATTATAAACTATTTTTTTATATACAAGTTCATGTTATGTTTTTATAAGATAATACATTTTGGAGCATTTCTATGTAATATTTCAGAATTTCTTTTTTTACAATGATTAAGTTTTATTTTCTTCAGTCACAATGTTATTAATATTGTAATAGTTCTGAAGTAGAATAATATTCATTCCTGTCAAATTAAAAATGAGATACTTCTATTTATTTTGCTTAGTAAATGATCACTAGGAAAATTTAAATGTTAGAAATGAAACTAAAAGTATTTTACCTTTGTACAGAGATGGAAAAAGGTAAATTTGCTTTTCAATGAACCTTTTGATTACTGCAGTGGGTAGACCAGTCTAACCATAGTTTGTGTATCACTTTTTACTGATAAGAATACATTTTTGGTCACTACTTTGTAATAGTTAATGTCAAATTATTACATTTTATTCCTTAACTCCTGAAAACAATCAAGATAAATGTGCGTAAATTATATTTAGCTAATGCTTCTTTTTGATTTGTTGATAATAGGAGTTTCAGTATGTTCTTTTTCCATATTTGTTTTAAACATGTTTGAAGATTTTGCTCTGTTGTGCTTTTGGTTTATTTTTTAAACTATTAACTGTATTTTGCTGAAATCAAAAGTCAAAAAGATACATATGGAATGTTTAAATTAAATATTTTGTTGTAGGTGCTGACTGTAAAATAATGATCTGGAATGTTGGAACAGGAGAGCTTCTTTCTGAGGTTATACACCCTGATTTAATCTTTGATTGCTGTTGGAGTTGGAATGGAAGTCGATTGGCAACAACATGCAAGGATAAAAAGATTAGAGTATATGACCCTCGATCAGGTGAAATGCTACAGGTTGGTATGTCTATAAAAAGAATGCAACAAAAGCTACTTATGTCTATTGTCTTTTGAAATTTCATTATTTTTAAAGAAATTCAACATATAGATGAAAATTTTGTTTAAATGTTTTGTTTTTGAATTTCGCACAAAGCTACTCGAGGGCTATCTGTGCTAGCCGTCCCTAATTTAGTAGTGTAAGACTAGAGGGAAGACAGCTAGTCATCACCACCCACCGCCAACTCTTGAACTACTCTTTTACCAACCAATAGTGGGATTGACCATCACATTATAACCCCCCACGGCTGAAAAGGCGAGCATGTTTGGCGCAACGGGGATGCGAACCCGCGGATTACGAGTTGCACGCCTTAACGCGCTTGGTCATGCCGGGCCAATATATTTAAAGTAAATAACAATGTAATATCAAAATGTGTATTCCGCGTCTCACAAATAATCAAAATGTAATTTATGAAGAAAAAAAGCTACTGTATAAAATACAAACGTACATATCATCAACCAAGCTGTAGTTTCTGTATAATTAAAACTGCAGAAGCAACAAAAATTATAACGTTCAATGCATTAACTTTAAAGCTTTAATATGGCTTGTGTCCTGAAAATGTATTGGTTTAAGTTCTTTTTACTTCATTTTCAGAGGTGCAATAAATGTATTTTTACTCTTTAATACAGGAACACTTTCTAGTTTGGTCTGAACTTTGGATCAATGCTCAATTGTATGTATGATTTGTTGTTGTTTTTTTAAATATGTAGAGTTTTGATGACCTTTCATCATCTTATATACAAATATTCAAAGAAATAGTTATGGGGTCTTGTATCTTCGTGCTAATACCTGGCTTGCGGTTATGTATAACGGTTTTTTTCATATAAAATTATTCCGGACAATTTTCTTTTCAGCTTTTAAATTTTATCTCTCACAAGCATTCTTTCTCAGTATTCTCAATGGCCTGGCATGGCCGATCGCGTTAAGGCGTGCACTCGTAATCCGAGGGTCGCGGGTTCGCGTCCGCGTCGCGCTAAACATGCTCACCCTCCCTTGTGACGGTCAAGAGTAGCCCAAGAGTTGGCGGTGGGTGGTGATGACTAGCTGCCTTCCCTCTAGTCTTACACTGCAAAATTAGGGACGGCTAGCACAGATAGCCCTCGAGTAGCTTTGTGCGAATTTCCAAAACAAACAAGTATTCTCAAACTTAGCAAGTTTTCCTCAGTTTGAAGTTTCTTTACAAATCCTCCATTTTTTTATGGTAATATAATATTTAGAACGCGAAATTTCAATGTATGTATCTACAACCTACTGAATATTACTGACAACTAACATTACCTTCATTCTTGAATTTCTAATTTTAAACCATTGATTACAGCTCCTGTAAACGTGCTTGCACAGAAGTTTTGCAAGCAGCACAGTTGCATCCAACTTCCAGAGGCAGACCATATCTCCATATGGATTATCAGCAGTTAATGGGTTAAATGGATTTGTTTACATTTGACATATTTTAAACATTTAGTGTTCTTATCAGAAATGTAAATTACCGTTCCTTCACAAACTTGTAGGTCGATAATTTATAACAGTTCAGGATTTAAATTAAATTTATCAAACTTTGTTTTCCACACACCCACATATATATATACATGAGGCTGTAAGTAAACTAGTAATGAAACCTCAACTAAAAATCAGTTTCTTGTCTAACATTTAATGTCTTCTTTTTCAGTGTCTATTCAAATATTAAATGTATATCTTTGTTTGTTGCAAATTGCAAAGCTTCACAAAATGGGCTATCTGCATCCAGTCCACTAAATGCATCACAACCCAATTTTAAGCATCATACTTAACACTTTGCCTCTGTGGGCTTAAAATAATATATTTTCTCCTTTTCAAAGGAATATTTCATTGATTTGATGAAAACTGGTAAAGATTAAGATAGAAAATAGCCATATTTATTGAAAACTGACTGAATTTTTACATATTTTTCATTTCATCATTAATTCACACATACAATATTATATATTGCATGAAGAAGTTCAAATAATATTTATTTTACAATAAAACACAGTAAAGTAATAACCATGCAGGTTTCATCCTTTACCTCATTTTTATTTGGTGATTGATTAGTTTTCAAAAATATTTCAATGTAGTATAGTTTGAAAATTCATCTAAACATTTTAATGACTGCAAATATTATATGCTATGGTGGATTGCTAGTTACTTACGAGTAACTTACTGTGAAAATGATTCATTATGTTTGTGTGTTAGCATTCACCACCCAGAGTTGGCTGGCTCAATAACCATAATTTTTGTTTAGTAATGGAAAACTGTCCACCAACAGTGCAAAGCCAAAAATGTTTGGTTTGTGAAATTTGACAAGAACCCCCTTCTCACAATTATTTATGCGCAAAAAAACAGCGATAACTTTAATAGAAAAGAATGATAGCGTTAGTATACTGAGTTACATTAAGGTAGTGTTTTATATAAATGGTGCTGTTATTCCTATCATTAAGAGTTTGCTAAATGTATGAACGGACCTTCTGATTTTCTTCAACAGATTTTAGTACAAACGTTTCATTCGTATTTAAGGAAATAAGGAAAAGAGCTAAATGCAACAGAATTATATATGTATGTACAGCTATTAAAGCTTTTGCTACGTTTACTGTGTTTAACTTTAGATTATTATGTTGTATTCTATGGAATGTCCCACTGTGGGTCAACAGTAATTTTACAGAATTATAATGCTAAAATCTGGAGATTCGATTTCCCGCGGTGAACCAATGTTGCATTATTGTGAAAAAGTATCAAAACCTTTGTAGAATTTCATCGTGATACAAGTTTAAACAATCCTTTTTTATTTGGTTGGTGTCTTCTGTCTTGAAATGTTTAAGTTGGATTAAATATACTCTTCAAAGAAAGAAATGCAAAAGGCAAAATTTGAGACAAATTGTTAAGTTTATTCCAGGTAGTTCTGTATGACATGTGTGAAACTTTGCACATTCACTGCTGGACATCCAAAGTCTGCAAAGGCGAAGTCCACGCTCACTAGTTGAAGTTTAACGTCAATAACGAGAATGCCCCCGTGAGCATCAATAACTGCTTGGCATCTCCTGCTCATGGAAGCGATAAGATGACGAATCACATAATGTGGAATGGCTGTCCACTCAGCCTGCAAGCTGAGGTAGAGTCTGCAGTTGAGGTTGTCGCAGACGTCGGTCCAACTCGTCCCAAAGATGTTCGATGGGGGTTTAAATCTGGTGATCTGGAGGGCCAGGGAAGAACGTTGATGTCGTGGCGTCTCAAGAAGACAGTGGTGAGTCGGGCTGTGTGAGGACGGCCTTTTTTATGTTGAAAAACGTCGTTGACGTTCACCATGATGGGTTGCACATGGGGCCTAACAATCTCGTCGATGGTTGCGTATGGTCTGATCAGAAATCCTACGCAGCCCTGGTACGGTTGAGGCAGTAGACGTCTCAGTGGTGGTCTTATCCCGAAGGTGACGTAACCGGATGTAGCGATCTTGTGTGGGCGTGGTCACACCATATCTGCCAGATCGTGAACGGTCACGAGTTGATCCATGTTGTTGGTGACGATTCCATAGCCTTGTGATGGTGTTTGGGTGGACATTCACACCTCTGGCAACATCTGATCGAGATTCGCCTGCTACCAAACGACCAATGGCGTTGTTGCGTTGTCCTTCAGTCAGTCTTGGCGTAACTGTATTGCGTGTCGGTGGCTTAACACTGATCTATGTAAAACCGAGAACCCGTCACTTTTATAGGGATTTTGCACATGTTGCACTTGCAGAACATGCAGATATCTCAAACAAATTTATTGGACACGAATGCGTTTTGGCGAAAAATCCGATGTTTTCCTCCGTTTTCAAAGTGCACAACTTTTATTGTCATTGTGGTCTGACAGTCAGTGCTTTAACACGTGTAACATCACATACTCTGAGTTGTAACGTTATTACATATATTTCTCTTTAAAATAACAAAAATATCCCTTTTGCTTTTCTTTTTTTGAAGAGTGTATATATATATATATATTACTATGTTGATTTCAAATTAATAATATGAATATAGTTACTTAAAAACAGGCTGTTTATTAGTCTTAACAACCAATTACTTTGGAAACAAAACATACTGCATCAAACACGATGTTGAAACCCAAATGTCATGAAGGAAAGAAAATGGTAATAAACAGTAAATTTTTTCAGCGTTGTCACAAAAATTTTTGATCGGGATGGAGGAGAGCATAATCAATAGGCCTAGGTAATATTTCTTAACATGTTTAATTTTTTATTAACAATGAAGTGAATATATCTGTGCATTTTATACCAAGAAAAACTAGGGGAAGGAAGGAAGATAATTCATGTTTAGCGAACCACCGAATGTTTCACACCCCATGATCTATGTCTCAATATCACACAACACCTTACTGAGATTCAAATAGTAATACTAATTTATAGCATGAGGTAAAGCGTTGTAATAATAACACATCTAGAATTAAGCCTGTTGCATCTAAAAATAAATAAATAAATTGTTTGTTACAGAGTATTGTTTGAAGCTGTCTGCCTATAGTCATATTTAATTTTCAAATCGCAAAGAGAAAGTAGCTAGTAAAAAGTGTCTGCCACCACCTCTTATCTGGTCGAATGGTGATATTTACGACATACCCACAGCCCTAAAGTTCGGAACACGTTTTTGAGGTAACGATCTACAAACCGTGGATTCTGAGATTCACAAACTATATATGCTAATCACTAGTTCACGTACATTTCAAGACAGATTAGTTGAATAAATTAAACTTGAAAGTGATGATTAAAGCCACGAAATGCTTGATACTACGTGAGTACTTTCAAAATTCAAGTTCATTTCCTAAAATTGAGCTGATACTTAGAACGATTGGTACAGTCGCTACTGTGTTGTACTTCAGTTTCAAAGCCATCACATAGTGTCTTCACAACTACATAAGTTGTAGCAATTTCTGTCGTTGATCGTTATTGTATTGTTGAGGCTTAATTATTGAAAATGAAATTGTCATGTGGAAAGTGATGTTAGTAAATTAGTTCAAAATTAGCAGTGATGTCTAATAAAATATTATAAGCTATAAATTATATTTCAAATTCTAAGTTATAATATCACAAATGATACTAAACATTTAAATTACTTTAGATCCATTTTTGAAATAATAACCTGAAAGGAAAAGTAAACATTTTTACAAAATTTTAAATTTTTATTTAATTATAATATTCCAAACATTTTAAATTTAAAACAGTAAATAACTTTTAAACCAAACTTTCAAATTAAATTGACAGTAAAAATAACCATGTTATCCAAAACGTTTACAATATTAATGACTGCTAAAACTGTAAAAATTTAAAGCTAAATTTAACAGAAATCTATTATTATTGGATAATAATATGTAAACTATGATTGGTCAAAAGTCCTCACGACATCGAAAGGAAGTAGTTTTAGAGCACTGAATGGGATATGAAATTAAGTCAGTCAAACCACTTTGTGTTACCAAATCCATTATTATCTGTAACAAAACAAATAAGTATTAACAATAAAATTTAAGCCAAGTTTTTGAAAATATAACCGAATGATATATATTTTTAATTATATCACAGTAGTTTGAAATTATAGCTGTTCCTTTGTATCATGATTCAGTTACGGTAATACTAGATTTCTACTATTCCTGACAAACCACTGTACCAGGTACATATGTCCTGCACGCATGGATTCCACAGGTAGATTTCCATAGTAAGCGTCGTGAGGCTGGAATTAAACTATACCACCTTGACGAAGAAGGTTGACTACGTTTTTAATATTGTTAGGTTAATAGACTAGTTATTACTTAATAAGTATTCTACATTTTTAAGTTTGTATCAAAACAAATTTCACTGTATGCTTTTTAGCATGTTATTCATCACCAGACATTTTACTGTCACAAAAGTGATTTGGTAACACGCCAAGAGTGTGAGAATACATTGTTTCACAGAGGTACCCAACGCAACCGCTGCTTACGCGTTTATTCGGAAAAAAATTCACCCGCCTTTTTTTTTTTTTGTCAGACCATCGCCACATTTTTCTTTCACAGAGGAAACATCTTTAAATTTTCGTTACAAGCGACGAATATATATTTGCCGTGATATAAAACTATGATTAATTTTGATGCTAACAATATTGTTTGGTTTTCTAAAAATCTAACGTTATGTTTGTTTTGAAACAAGGATGTGTGCCTGTCGCTTGGAGAAAATGCAACAAACAGCACCAAATTACCAAACACTGTGTGGTGACCTGGAAGAATACATAAGGGAAATGGAAAATAGAACTCAAAGTACTAGTGATGGCGATGACGTATATGCTCAACTTATTCAGAAAGAACAAGATTTGATTTTAGCTGCTCAACTTGGAAAGGCACTCCTTGAGAAAAATGAAGAACTTAGCCTTAATAATGAAAAAATAACAGAACATTATTCAAGAAAACTTGAGGTAAGATGAGGATGTTGGGATATATTTGTGAGTTTGTGTAACATATTCAGGTTTACTTTTTTGTTAGAGAAAGTGTTTATTTGATATTCTTTTAAAAGTATCTCATATTTGCTAGTAAATAGCATATGGGACTTCGATTTTTAATATTTCGAGTGTATGCAGATAACAAAAGCAGTAAATTTATTATATTATATGCATTACAACAACAACAAAACATTCTTGTAGATAGGCCTTTTTGATCTTACTGATTTCATTTCTACGCTCTATTGTAGGAACTAATAGCTTTTCTTGTTTATTAAAGAGATATATTATAATTACCGTTATCAAACATATCCTAATTTATTAATTACTGCAAGTAATCAATCGTATAAGAGTATAATGATAGTAAAATGTGATGCTGACGTTTTTTTGTTATTTTACCATATATAACTCAAAGATAACACAAACAATACATTTATAGTCACACCGAGATCACAATCTAATACTTGAGTAAAAGTCAACATTAATTTCGAAGAATTGTTTTTTATATTTAAAGAACTATATCTTGGAAAAGTTCTGCACAGTTATGATTATTAAAATTTAAAATGTTTATATAATATGTACGATTTCTTTTGTTGAGTTCATAACATAAATAAAATGTTAGAGCTAAGCTGTAATTTTGATACAATAGAATGATTTTATTTTACGTTTTGAGAATCAATGAATGTACAAATATCAAATTTATTTTTTTTCATCACGTAGAAAAAATTAATAATAAACGAACTCAATTTTAGCACTGTACAAGAGAGAGAGAAAAAAAAATTGTAAACGTGATTGTAGCAGGTTTCGTACTTGGTACTGGAATACCGTGAATACATGACGAATTATTTGTACATTGTATTTGCTTACTTGCTGAATTTTAAAAAAAAGTATGGGCTATATCATAAGCTGTTGTGGTCACAATAAAGCACCGCGATTATTTTACGCGAATTTGGACGAATCCTGTACTACACAATACACGCCTGACGGAATCACGTATATTCCTCACTTACCCTTTTATTTCATAGCTTCTGGGATTTTTTCTCTAGGTTCAACACTTCTCTCGGAGAAACTTGCTTCGAAGGTGTTTATATTGTAATACATTCTAGTGTGTTAAGATGAATGCATATCATAAAGCGTCTCGTGGCTCACATTATACAGTGAACCGATTTATACCGTGTGATACAGATAATTCGCCAAGTGTGTCATTCAGGATTTGTCTTGTAAAATCAAAAAAATATAAATACTTTTTGATGGCTTTGCTTACAAAAAAGAATGCGTGTATAAAAATGAAAGGAAAGTTTTCAAGCATAAAATGGAGAAAACATAATCTTGTGACAGTCTTTTATTTGAATCAGTGCGTTTGTCTGTATTTTCCAGTTTACGCTCATTTTAACTAGTTTTTGTTTTAACAGTTTGTCAGAATGTATTTAGCTTGTAAAGAATATTGAAAACTACGTAAAAGATCTATTTTTTTCATTATACACCCATTAGATAATGCGTTTAAGAAGAGTTTATTGAAACGCTTTATGTTTGTTTTATAAAAAAACTAAATTCTGAACGTGGCGACATCGTAGCTTACAATGTTATTATTTGTCAAATATTATCAGAGTTGTCATACAAATGCGAATGATACAACGGGTATATATATTATTTTTATTTACAGTTTATTATAAACATTCTTATGGTCTTTTTGTTAGTTTTCTAATATATTTTTTATCGTGGGAAATATATCTTTTTACAGATATAAATGTAAAATAAAATCATTATCACAGAAAATAATTCGTAATAGTGCCAATACACTAACTCGATGTATTTTATAGCCTCGACTTTTATGTGCTATATAGCTCATGGTTGAAAGAAATGTAAAAAACAACAACAATAACAAAACGAACAACTGACACCTTACTACTTGAATCTGGAAACAGCAACAGGAATTATACAATAATCACTGTTTACTTCACGTTATGATTTTTGGACTTTCGTGTAATATTAGATATATATTAGATTTACCACCTGCAAAATGTTGTTACTTCCGCATTTCTTTCAAAATAAATAAAATTTATCTTTGAAGTTACAAATATCCATTGAATCTCATGATTATCCAGAGATTATATTGAAAGTATTTATTCCACAAGTTCTACTGTAGACTTGTATTGGATACTGTTACAGGTCGAAAGTAAGTTTAATACTATTACAAGGGCGTTGTTTGCATATATGTATATAACTACTTCGCCCCTGGAGAAGAAAGGTCCATTTTTCGAAATTGCTAGGGTTATAGCGTATCTTATATTTGGGTTAAATTGATTTATTGAGCCTACATATTTTCCTAATGTATAATAGCATTATGTAGGCTACACTCATACTCGTACAGAATGAAATGAATGCGTAGTGCAAAGTTTAAATAAATCATATTTCGTTCCTCTCATTGTATAGAATTGGACCTTAATTCTTGAACTTTGTTCCTTTTTCATCATGGTTCTTGGTATTTGTTTCCCAGTAGATTTAAATATAATGTAGCTTTAAAATCGTTAAAATACCTTGCATTAATTAATTTTTTGTGAATAATGGCAGTAGATTAACAAACTGTATAGTAAAGGCAAAATTTATCGTTGGCGATTGTATTCCACATCATAGACATAAAGGTTCGTAAACCAAAAATTCACGATTTTTTTTTCTTGACCATTTTAAGTCATATACTTACGATTTTTTTATATAGGTACACTAATTACCTACGTGGAGATATGACAGAATGGCGTATAATTAGTAAAATTATCATAATTAGTGTCCGAATATTTGAACATTTTACAAGGAAAAATTGTCAATCTTTATATACATGTTGAAATAGCTACCTCATCGTGAAAGAAAACCCTAAGTGTCTGTTCTCTGTTGAACACTATGTTTTGAAGTTGCAAAATAACTTATAATCCGCTTTAAAACATGCCGAGTCACAGTGGAGAAACCTTTTAGAGAATTATCGGAAGTGACACCAGCAAGTAATGCATATATCCTGCATGTATTTTACGTCTTGCACATCTACATACGTCAGTTGTGTTTATGTATCGTTGCCTAGTTATTTTCTACTGTTTTTAAAGATCAAATAAAATTACTAATTTAGTTGGCAGAAACGTAAATATCCGATCTAAATGCTAGCTTGGTTAAAATGTATAATTATCGGAAGTGTATTTATCTGTCTTGTTATTTAAACGGCACTTTATTTACACAGTAGGCTAAACGGTCAGTACAAATACTTCAGTAGTTCAAACATAACAATACAAAATTTTGATTGTTTGTTTTTGAATTTCGCACAAAACAAAATTTTGAACTACAGGCGAAAGCAACCAGTCAGCAGCACTCACAGCTCAAAGTGCGAAACTTATTTGGTAACACTATGTCTCAAACTTGATACCCTTGATCTCAAGTTCGATACGTCAATCACCAGTTTCTCTACCGAGTTCATAAACGGAGGATGCGAAATATAAGCGTATCTAACTAAATTGTACTTCTTAAACATGTCTTTCCATCCAGAAATTTCTCACTACACATACACGCGTTTTGTAGAATTTGAATAATCTTAACGTCGTGTTTTTTTATTTTATAAACATAGCTAATATAATACTAATTATTTTTGAAGTTACTGTTCTTAAAAATATACCACCTGTTGTTAGACACGGTAACTGTTAACCACGTTTGGCATGGGTTCACGAAATTTCACATCTGCTTGGAGAATTGACAAAACAAACTTGTGTTTATCTCTGCGTTGCCTAGTGCCAGAGGGAAAACAAGACGGTAGGTGAAGTAGTCTTTCAGGCTAACCAAAGCTGAATTTTTCTTACGAGCGTGATTTTCTCTTTCTCGGTAGACTATAATTATTGAACCGAAAAAAACGAGAGTTATGCTTTGTGTGTTTTTCTTATAGTAAAGCCACATTGGGGTATCTGCTGTGTCCACCGAGAGAAATCGAACCCCTGATTTTAGCGTCGTAAATACGTAGGCTTACTGCTGTCCCAAAGAGAACATTGTGTTTTGTATTGATATATAAGGATGTAGAAAAGAAAACTAATGCTACAAATTTCAAGGTTTAAAATAAGGGATTTTCAGTGATGGGACGGATTGTAAATTTTAACATGATGTACCATTTGATATTAACCATTGCGTACAAGTAATTTAATTTTTCCATGAATACAATTTTATTAAAAGTAATAACACCACAACTAGTCTCTATACGCAAAGCATTACAAGCCAGAGTTGTTAGGGCAAAATTAAATTATTTCAGTAATGGAACAAACTAAAACTATTGGTGAGAAAAATGCATCACCAATATACTGTTACATATTGTAATTTATCCCGGACGAATTTCCTATTTATTCTGTTAGGAATTACGATTTCAAAGAGCCGGAAATTTAAATTTAGAAGTTAATTGAAAGTCAATATATATCAAATTTGGGATATTCGCCAACGGTGTTGATACACAGTTTTATTTCTTAACACAAATCTATTTTAATGTGCAAACAACAATACAATTTACAATAACAGTTGTTACAAATAATGATCTATGTACGAAAATTATACATCTATTAAGGAACTTAATATTTTATCGATGGTTCACAATGTGTGAATGAACTTTTATCACTGTAATTCACTTAATGGGTGGCTAGCTAGCTTTTTATTCTTGGCTGGTCTCACGCCGTTTACCAGCTGACTTTCCTCAAAGGAAGATGTCTAATGTCTTCATAGAAATACTAACGTCCGAAGTTAAATTACAGAAGTTGAACAATTTTTACTGATCGAAATTTTTGAACTTTCTTGGTCAAGTATCTGTGGTTTTCTTAACAACTGTCACAAGTTCTACAAACTTGTGTGCAAGTCAACAAGTAACTGAGGAATAAAACATGTGTTGACTCATGAATTGTTGAAAAGTTTGAAGTAGACATATACAACCGCCAAGAAAGTACTTGAAACACAATTTTGCTCTGAGCGATTTGGATGTCCTGTATGAACCAAATCATTTCTTAAGATTTTTGTCTCCACCTCAATACTTAGTGATATATCTGAAAGCTTATAACGATAAAATCCAGGTTTTGATACACAGCAAAGATAACCCATTGTGTAGCTTTGCTCTTGACAACAAACAAACAAAATTTTTAACACGTCTGAAAATCAAACGCATTTAGAAACAATTGTTTTGAAATGTAACGCTTAAGGTTTTTTCACTGTCTAATGTAGAGGTTTTCAACCTTTTTTTTTTACCTCACAAGCCCTTTCTTGAATCACAGGTATTCACTAGTATACTCAGATATATCTATCTATGGAAGTTGATCGTACAATGTAGAAAAGTGGCACTGACATAAATTGTTTATTTGTTAACTTAAAGGTACATGAAAGTTATCTACATTGGTTGTATCTACTTCTGACAGCTGTTCAGCATCTGTTAGGTCTTGGGCTACTCGTGTCACACCGAATAGTGGATTTTGGGTTGTGTTGACTAGCTAGCTGCCTTCCCTTTAGTTTATCACCAGGGACGGCTAGAGCAGATAGCTTTGTGGGAAATTCAAAAGAAACTCAACCGATCATTTCTAAACTTCAATATGGAAACTCGGTGTATTCTCATTTAGTTTAATATACTTGTATACCAATATAAATATTTTATACGTTTTCTATAAAGTTGGTATGCCACGTTATTTCACTTGTGAAAAACATTTGAAAGAGTATCATAATTTCCTGAGAACAAGGTAGGTTTTATGCAGTATATCTGTAGTGTATATGCGCATGTACAAAAAAATAAAAAAATCGATATGTGAAGGTTTTAAAACATGATGAATACAATAATGCTTTGTTTCTAAAACTGTGCCAAAGTTACTGTTGAATATAAACGTTATTCTATATTTCACAACCTAATGACTGTATTTTTTAATATTATTCCTAATGCGTCTACTCCCATTTAGTCTAATACCTTCGCAACCCAAGTTTCAGAAAGCTTTTTGATCCCTAGGGTTTTGCGGACTGAAGGGTGAGAACCATAGATGTAGTGCATTGGAGAGAAAAGGTCAAACAGTGACTTACACTTAAGGTTATTTATATTTTATCATTTTATACAAAATACATCTAAAAAAACAAAATATTAAAAGTGATCGATATTATACTGACGATATTTAATTTCCAAATAATATGCAGACATTTTCATTATGACGATGAACACGAATAAATATATAGTATAAACCAAATAACAACGTTTTAACCTCCTTAGGTCATCATCAGGTTGAGATGATAGAAAGAGGTCGAAACGTTATTTGTTTTTAATTTTCAAATACAAGCTTTCTTTACCCATATCAGCTGTCACTACTACACATATATTTAATCGAAATTACTTTTCTTATTACTTTTAATGTAATGTTTATGTTCCTGTCTTTTATTAATTTTAATATAATATCATTCTCGTCCTCAGAGCATAAGAATCTTAGTTATTATGAGCACTTATATGTGAAAGTAATAAAGAATGTAATAATATGTCAACCACACCATGAAAGGTACATACAGTGTCTTTTGCCTAATACCAGGGCTTATCAAGTCGGCTGGAGTATACAGCTTGACAATATAGCGGTCAAGACGCTCTTTATAAAACAAATTCCTGTGACAACTACTATTTTGGTATGAGATACATTAAGTTAGCGAACTATACTAGTTAACGGTGTTCACATCTGGTGTATTATGAAAAAGCGTTTGAGTACCTTCTCTGTTTTGTTTGATAGTTTGGAATTAAGCCTAATGCTACACAGTGGTCTATCTGTGCTCTCCCCATCAGGGGTATCGAAACCAAATTTCTAGTGTTGTAAGTACACAGACATACCGCTGTGTCATTAGGGATGGCAACTTTTCTTTTACGTCTATAAATACGAAAATCAGTAGTCTGAAAGCTACAAGTAAAAGACGGTAAGTTCGTCGAGAAACCAAAATTAACAACTTAGATTTGTGTAGCTTCTTCGTAAGCATCACTATTACTATACAAACCTCAGGTCATTACAATAGCTTCATTCTAAAATAAATTTTAGTCACTGTTATGGCCTCAGTATCTGTTCTATAGCTTCTTCAGCTGAGAATAAGTCAGAGCCGTCCTAGTCGCATGCGGCCAGCTGACTGATTTATATACGCATTTTGGTTCCTTTGTTTGTTGTTTAAGAGCAAACTTATACAATGGACTACCTGTCTGTGTTATACTCTATAATTATGTCAGACTTACAGCGGTCCCAATTGTATTTGATTGCACAGTCATGATTTGGTATAACTTACAAGATTAAACGTCTTAAATGTCTATGTTAATAACAGTGTTGTTCTCTGGTTCCTTTACCTTCTCACGTAACTTGCTTCAAATTATTGTCTTGTTTTCGTACTATATCCAAAATGTAATGCCACACGGGCTTTCATTTGATTTAGCCTCTTTTGATACGAAATTACAAATAGCGTGAGTCTGAACATAAAAGTTTATAACGTTAAAGTTTTATAGGAGCAGTTAAATATTATAGTACTTTTCCAATTACGACATTTCTTAAAGCCAACATTTGCAACACGTATATTTCAACTGGACTGAACGTACTTAGTAAATTCATTTACACAAATGTCAGAATAACTGTACTGGCGGTTCACGGAAAGAAGTTTGTAACATACACAGTTCACTGTCTGTGCTGTGTCCATCGCGGGTATCAAAACCCGGTTTTTAGCATAATAAACTTTCAGGATTAACCAATGAGCCACAGGAGGTAACAAAAATAGCTGCTTTATGTTTACACTCGTTTTTTTATTGTGGAAACGACTGTTGGTTGCATTTTAATTACCGCGCCTTATGTATCTTGAATGTAAATATATATTTATTAAATTTCGAAAGAAAAGGGGGTCAAGACCAGAAGAGTAAAATTCCTCATACAGTGGTTGGGGTGATTCTAATAATCTTAACTCCAGTTAAAGGACGATTAGTTTATTTGCACAGACTTTCTAGATACAAAGTTAATCGCTCTATATTATATACTTTTCTAATATCCCAGCTGTTTTGCGCCAAAAAGAAACACCGAACAACCCACGGATCTAACTCTTGAAAATCTCCAAGGGACTGTATAAAGAATGCAGTGTTAAAAATATAAAACGCCAAATGCTGATGCATCGAAGTGACATTTTCAAGAATTCAGAATGTATGGATATCGTTAATTTTTTTTTTTTTTATAGAATAGAATGAGTTCATAAGTTGATCGTATTGTTAAATATGTATATTATTCTCTGTATGAATTAGGAACACAAATTGTTATTATTTATAACTGACACTTTTAATCTACGTCTATCAGCTAAAATCCCTTCTGCGTACAAAAATGCATCCAGGCATTAGTGTGGTTTTCAAGAGATTTTGTTGACAATCAAATGACTAAACCCACAGTCAGTTCAGCCTGAGGAGCGTCCCCCGTTAAATAACTTTAAAAATTGACCAATTTTTAGTTGTCAGAGCCTGATCAGTTCCGGCGAAGTTGAACGGTAGGACTTAAGTCCCCCAGATACCTTTTTTTATCACTAATAAAGAATTGTCAATAATAACTAAAAGATATACCTGTTTTCACAGATTTTCTTGCTGCGAGGTATTAAACAGAACAAATATTTCAGGCCTAAAATGAATGGAACATGGGGATTTGTAGGTCTTAAGAGTTAATAAAAATAAATATGTTATGTTATTAAGAGTTAATACACAACAATTCGCTCTTTAATTTTACATTTTAAAGTGTTTAAAACCGATCGAGTAGGAGTGAAAGAGAATCTGTTTGCTTCTTATCGTTTCTTTTTACTCTTATATGTATCAGAGGCAATCCATAATCTTCCCCTAACAGTTTACTTCTCTTCCACAAAAACATGCTTTATGATGCTTAAAAAGTGCTTTTTTTTTGTCAGTGAGCCCCTACCCTTTTAATGTTCTCTCACGTTACTGATCGGTTTATATCTTTTCTATATCTACTCATTCCAAGTCACAGGTTATTTGTTTGCCAACAAAAAAGCCCGGCATGGCCAAGCGCGTAAGGCGTGCGACTCGTAATCCGAGGGTCGCGGGTTCGTACCCGCGTTGCGCCAAACATGCTCGCCCTTTCAGCCGTGGGGGCGTTATAATGTGACGGTCAATCCTACTATTCGTTGGTAAAAGAGTAGCCCAAAAGTTGGCGGTGGGTGGTGATAACTAGCTGCCTTCCCTCTAGTCTTACACTGCTATATTAGGGACGGCTAGCACAGATAGCCCTCGAGTAGCTTTGTGCGAAATTCCCCCCCCCCCAAAAAAAAAACAAAAAACAAAAACAAAGCCAACAAAAGAAGTAGAAATACCCTCTATATATGACATAAAACAAAAGAAAAAGTTACCATTGAAAAATGTAGTAATTTAATTTATTAATAGTGCTACAAATGCTGCGTGAGGATTAATTAAAGAACGAACTACATTTATTATCAAATATGTATGAGAAAATTGTGTAACCGCCATAATAAGTTAGATTACAGTAACTCATGACGCTCAGAGAGTATCATTTGACGGTTATCATACCGCAAGTCTTTATGATAGAATGCTCTCTTGAAATGATGAGACGTAAATTATTATGTCTCGAAACGCAGAGTGCTTGAATCACGTAACAGCAATCACACACTAGCTAGCTTCCCACTTTTTTTACCAAACGACGTTAGACCGCCAATTTTTCGAGCATAAATTAAAGGATTATGATAGGTATATTTGGGTAACATTCTCTCTGTAATCCCACGATTACGACTGCCGTCTGTCTATCTGTCGCTTCTAAATTATAATAATGAATAATTTCTAACATTTCATGCAGAAATTCAATGAAGCACAATATTAACACTCCTACGAAAATTGGGACCTAATAGGCCCCAGAGCAACTTGAAAGGTTATTAATATTAGGCTAATAATTTTGTATTTAAATGAAATTGCCATTAACTGACCCTATCCCTTTATATTTTAAGGAGCAATAATATTTTGACTTTTCAGACATTTGTGAAATAATATTTAAATTTTTTTAAAACATCCACTAAGGGTATTTTGGGGCCTATTAGGCTCCAGATCAAAAAACATAAAAATGACTTTATTTATTTCCTGAATAATTCTAGAACAGGCCTGGGCAACCTAATTATAGTAAAAATATATTAATTTTACAACTTCTTTTCAAATGATGGATATTTTGGATAATAACTCTACTCCAACAATAATTTTAGACGGTCCTGATTATTGCCTAGTTTGCCCACGCCTGTTCTAGAACATTCTAGAAACTTTACAGAAGTATTTAGAATAACCTAGAATATTCTTGAAGCTTCTAGAATATTCCAGAAGAATTCACAAATCCTATATATGTAGGAGCTGAAATCTTCAAACCGTGTCAAAAATGATATCTCTTGATGAAGCTGTACATTTACTGACAAAACCATCCGACGATGAAAGTGAACATGATAATGTCGAAGACTACTCTGAAAGTTATGATGATGATCCTTCTGAAGCTGAAAATGATGAACAAATTGCGTCGTACCCTTCTGAAAGTGAAGAAAGTAATCAAGAAGATCTTACTACGATGCCAGTGAACGAACTTTTGTCCAAAGATAAGAATTTTAGTTATTTAACACCTTCAAGGATCAACAGGAGAACCGCAGCTCTAAATGCATTCAATGGGAACCCAGGCATTACAAGACAAGCTGCTCCAACAGTCTCTACACCATTCGAAACATTCAAAATTTTCATTTCTGATAATATGATAGAACAGATCATTCACTCAACAAACACCGTCATGAAAGAACCAATTTTTGAAGAAGACCTCTGGAAATGGATCGCAGCTAATCTTTTCCTTGGAATAAGCAAATCCAAAAATGCATTGATAGACGAAATGTTTTCAACCGAATTTGGTTTGCCATTTTTGCGAAAACTGATTACACAAGACAAATTAAAAAAAAAATGTGCTCAAAAATCAGATTTGACATCCACTCTCAAAGAAATAGAGAAATCAAAGATGTCGCCATCTCTGGAGTCTGTAATTTTTACATTGAAAATTGCAAAAACAACTACAACCCAAGCGAATACCTGACAGTGGATGAACAACTATGTAACTTCAAAGGAAGAGTTGGCTTCAGAACATACATTCCGACAAAGCCAGGCAAATACGGAATAAAGATTTGGTGCCTAACAGATGCAAAGACAAGTTACCTCCTCAACGCTCAAATTTATACTGGAAAGATTGGAAATACGACAGAAACAATCAAGGAGAAAGAATAGTCAGAGAACTGAGTCAGCCATTTCTTGGAAAAGGAAGGACAATAACGACAGATAATTTCTTCACAACAATGACACTTGCCAAGTACCTACGAACAAAAAGAACAGGACTTGTTGGAACCATACGGAAATCAAGAACCTACCTGCCTCCTAAAATAAATGCAAAATCTAGAGAGTTATCACCAAACTTTTTCTACCTTAACGACATCACTCTTCTCAGGCACTCAGACAAACCAGGAAAATATGTGCTACTACGGAGTTCTCAGCATCAGTCTGGTGAAGTTGAAGAGAATGGAAAGCCCGAAATCGTCAGTCTTTACAATGCAACGAAGGCAGGTGTCGACACTCTCGATCAACTGGTGAGATATTAAACAACAAAGAGGCGATCAAAGCGCTGGTCAGTCTGCATATTCTATAACATTCTACATCTTGCTGCGTACAATGCTTTCGTTCTACACCCGACAAAACATCCAGAATTTCTTCATCAACATAAATCAAGAGCCAGACGAGAATTTATACGGCAATTGGTGCTTGAAATCAAAGAAATTTACTGCAAAGATAATGACAAAACAACCTCATGTGAACCACCTGCAAAGAGGGCAAAAAGAGGACGATGCCATTTGTGCGGCAGATCAAAAGATAGACAGTCGAAAATTGTTTGTTCAAATTATGAAAGAAATGTTTGTCAGAGCCATTCTAAAGTTGTTTGTAATGAATGTTGCTAAATCACTGCGTTTCTATTGGAAAAATATATGGGGCCTGATAGGCCCAAAAATCACTTTAGTGGATGTAAATATTTTTTTCGTAGGAGTGTTAAACTTCTTCAGTTTATGTCATGTTTTCCCTTTTATATCACAGCTGACGTTTTGAAATTTAAAAGTGTGTGTCGATCTTTCATCAGAGTCGTTTGTGTTATTTGAATAAGAACAATACAATAAAGTTGTCATAAACTTTTTATTTCCCAGTATTATTTTGTGATATCATGGTCCCAACTGAGATAGGCTTGAGTCTCACTTTAGTGAAGCATCAAAAATTCGTTTATAGGCTGATCTCAGAGTGTAGTTTCTGTTCTTATCTTACTTTTGGAAATTAAAACTTAATTGTAGTTCTATCTTGAAGAGAGAAATACAAATGGACTTATTAGGTATTTTAAAAGAAAGTCCTAAAACTTTATAGGGCATGTGTTCATTGTGATAAAGTTATTTATTGGTTAAAGAATTTCGTGACAAAAAACTACTGTTTTTCAAATAAAACCTAATGCAACAAAACATTTTTTGTAGTTGTAAAGTTTTGCTACGAATACTGAGAAAATTGAAGCTGTTTAAGACTGTGGTTGATTTATTTCATTAAATGCCTCATGGTCGCCGAATGACATCGATACGGAAAAGAATAACTTTATTTTGAATGAATATTGTCACTTGAATTTACCATAGATATATTAAATCTTACGGAATGAGAAATATGAATAAGTTGTAAAACAAAGAAACCTGATAATTCGGGCGAAAGGTAGACATTTCTTCTTCAATGATGAATTAGAATTGTACTTCTGTTACTTTCATTGTGATAACGAATTCGTTTTTTTCCTGTGATATGGTACTTTACCATTAACTTTCGCAAAACAATATTTTATTCATGCCTTTACAATGGTTATTACGCATGTTAAAAAAAAAGACGCTGTGTAGATGCTTCAACTTTCATCTACATTCTACAGTATGTAGCAGTGAGCAATTACGAAATCTGTGGAAAAGAAAGTTGTGACTTCATATTACCTTAAACATAGCATACACTCTGTAAAGCTTATAAGGTCACTTAATTAAGTAAGCATGACTCATTAGTTATGTTTGGTAAATCACTATCAAGAAAAGCATTGTTTGTTTTTGAATTTCGCGCAAAGCTACTCGAGGGCTACCTGCGCTAGCTGTCCCTAATTTACCAGTGTAAGACTAGAGGGAAGGCAGCTAGTCATCACCACCCACCGCCAACTCATGGGCTACTCTTTTACCAACGAATAGTGGGATTGACTGTCACATTATAACGCCCTCACGGCTGGGAGAGCAAGCATGTTTGGTGCGACTGGGATTCGAACCTGCGCTCCTCAGATTATGAGTCGAATGTCTTAACCACCTACCTGGCCATTCCGGGCTATCAAGGAAAGAACTCACCTGTCATTAGAATGTATAACTTTGCCTTCGTGCTTACTGGTATTTACACAGCTAGTTCGATCTACTTTAAATCTAGCAGAGATGAGAGAAAATCCTAGTTTTTATAAAATAAGCTACTGGCAAATCTCAGTTGTTGTTTTTTTATGTGTAAAATAAGCTTTTTGGAGTCAAGTATACTTAGTGGAAAATCCCCGTGTTTAGAAGATAACGTTCTTGCATTGAGCATAGGTAGTGGAAAATCCATTTTTTTAAAATAAATTAAGCTTCTTGCAGTCAAGTATACTTGGAAAATCCCAGTTTTTAGAAGACAAAGCTCTTATATTGAAGCATAGTTAGTCGAAAATCCTAGATTTTATAAAATAAGATTCTTGCAGTCGAGCATAGCGGAAAGTCTCAGTTTCATATGTTAAAATAATTCAAGTTTAGCGTATTTATTTAATTCTTCACTGGATTTTGCACAAGGGCAACAGGTGCGAGCCATTCCTGTTGTGATGTGATAGAATAATGGCAGGCAGTTTATAAACGCTATTCAACTTCTTTACTCTTATAAAGCACCCAACCAAACTGGGGATAACTTTTTTGTTTTTAATTTTGTGTTGGCTGTAACGGAATCTGTACCACAAAGCTTCAGCTCCATAATCCGACATGCTGGCCAGTGAGCTTTGTTCGGCTCTAAGCCTTTTTGATGAAAACACGGCAATATAAAATAAGTTATTTTTTAAAAAGGGCGTGGATAAAATAATAATTGTAGGAAAAATTTAGATTGTATAAGTAAATCACTTTAAGTCAAATGTTACTGGTGAGAACTTTTTTTAAAATATTTTAATTGAACTGACTGAAAAGTATAGTTTTTTATATATTATGAATAAATTACACTATTTTGACAGTTTGCATTCTGAGACTTATTTTGATTTGTTGAAAATATTGATCTTTAAGTTTTTTCCAGTTTATACTTTTGAAAAAAAATGTTAATAAAGTAAGATGTTTTGTGTGAAAATATTAATCCAAAGATAATGCAGAAGACCTTCGTTGATTTTAGAAATCACCTGTATGTTTGGATTGTTAACAAAAGTATTTGTGGTTCATGGGTTGTTGCCATAATAAACGCGCTCCGCATAGTGGGCAGTGGGTGCACTATAAAAGTGACGGTCAAGTTCCATTATTCGATCAGGAAAAGTGTTGGCGGTTGATGCTATTAAGTAGTTTTCCTTTCCTTAAGTCTTGTCAAATAAAAGTTTGGAAGACATATCAAAATTCATATTTTTCTATATCTATCTGTCTATATATGTATTTTTCCCTGTTTTTGACACTTTCTGGATTGAAGTCAATTACGAATTATAAGCATCATAAGCTTCAGTAAAAGCAACGTATATATACATTGGATGTGTTATAAATCAGTTTTTCCTGTACACTTATTAACACATATTCATATCTTTCTTTGAGTTTATCCGTGTCATGTTATAAACCATTGATTGACTTTTCATTTACTGACTGCATTCGAATACTGCATTACATGTGTGATATTAGATGTGTACCTGTACTTAACGTATGTTGTTACCGATCTTCTGACATTATGTCTTTCCACTCGTACCTAATAGAACCTTTACGTGTTTTTTGGTCGCCATGGTAACGAGCATACACTTGAGAGCAGTGAACATAGAAAGTTTTCGGTGTTAAACTTCAACTCGTGGTTTGTGATTGTCAAATGGTGTGATTATAATTTTTTAAAAGGAAGCACTATTTGCTTTTTCCTAATCTTAACTGCCCACGAACAGATAATATGACTGCACTAGAAATAATTGGAATGTAAATTATGTATGATAATATTGCTTAGGTTTTATCAATTTTCGAATACTATTTTGAAAATAATAAATAAGTCGAACTGAAAAAGAAAAATATACACAGGCTCTCAAAAATGTTTTTTTGTGTGTGTCTTTTACAATACTGTGATTATTTTTCATTTGACTTATATTTCATAACATGCAGAATGGTTCTTGTTTTTATATGAAAACTTAACTCTTGTTTTTTAAAAAAAATAATTGTTAATATGCTCCCGGATTGTCCCAGAAGAAGAAAGGTCCACCTTTTGAATGTGCTCGGGTTATAGAGTTTTTATTTCTACTCTTTAACATGCTTTTATTTTCATGTGAGGTAGTGGTATGTATGCTGACTTACAATGCTAGAAACCGGGTTTCGATACCCGTGGGGGGGGACACAGCATAAAGAGCCCACTGTGTAGCTTTGCGCTTAACTACAAACAGTCAAGGACACAGGCCATTAGTTACGTTCCCACATGGGATCACTTAGAAATTATTACGACCCACTATAGTATTTCATAGAAGGGATCATTAGGAATTGCATAAAACCTGAATAGAATGTTCGGTCAAAAAGCACCTAAACAGTAAAATGTTCAATTCAAACAATACTTTAAAACCGTTACTATTGAATCATAAAGGCTTTATACATATAAATAGGCACAAAAATCATGTTAGATTTACAAGGAAAAGAAAATCCACTCAAAACGACCCATTTCTAATTCTTCTTTTTATTATTCTCTTGTCAGCCTACAACAAAAACGGTTTGGTACCTAAACCTTTTATAGAAAATTAGGTACCGCGAGGGTCGTAGAGGTATTGAAAAGTCGATTTCATTCTTCTGTAATTTATATTACCTAAAAAAACCAAAAAGCAAGACAACTCTAGAGTAAACGATATTGTTATTACCCCTTAAAGTTAGCTTTCTTACAATTATGTAATATTCCTTTAAAAAGCTTAATTTAAGTACAGTATGAAACAGGAATTACTAGCCAATAATAAATGAGCACCAAATGACTGTAACGTGTAAAATACGCAGTGTTTTGTATACTATATAATCGGTCTCTGTAAGGAACCAACTTTATATTATATTTAGAAAAAAATTAGTTCCACAGTAACGAAAAATGCTCACTACATTTTCAAATTAATCTCCATGACAACCTCCAGTTGTAGCTTAACATTTTACATCTAGAACTATTGCAATCAAATGTAAATATCTACTGTAAATCATTATGAACTGTATCAGCTAGCTATGTTTATTATCATTAATATGTATAAAGGTAGCTACTATATCAAATCACTTTTAGCTCATAAATGAGCATAAAAAGCCAGCAAAAAAGATACATAAATTATCAGAAATTAAAAACCTGCAGATACTGTAAACATCATTTGCTCATTCTAAAAACCCCTGTTTTTATTCCACCAAATGTGATTATAGTTAACACTGGTTGTTTGGCGTTTATTGGCGCAAAGCAACTAGGCTATCTGAACAAAATGGAATCACAATAGGGACTTATAGTTTGAGTAAATAATGTCTACAGCGTTTCCTGCCTTGTTTCCTTGTTGCTTTTACGATCTTTGTTTGCAGTTTTATAAATTCTCAACGTTTAATATACGTATCTTGTTAATAAAGAGTTTTCCTCAACGTATTATACTTGACTAATTAAAGATATATATTATTCTGTGTATTACTTACTGTGTAAATAAACCATTATTTACTCAAGTTATATTACAGAATTTTAAGCAGAGAACAATTAGGCTTAAATTCGTATATGAAATATTACCGTAATGAATATTTATCACAACAGTTAATATTGTAACTAAGTTAGAAGGATGTTCAAAAAAAAAAAAGAATCGCTACCCATTCTTTATTGATTTGTACTTATTTTCCACCTAAGTTTGACTTAAATATCGCTTCTTTCCCAAGAAATTTTAAACGAACATATGTGTTTTTTTAGCTATCTGCTAAGTCCACCGAGAGGAATCGAACCGCTGATTTTAGCGTTGTAACTCCGCAGACTTACCGTTGTACTAGCGGGGGGCTTAACGAACATATGGCCTTCTCTTCCGAGTGAATAACCCACAATTGTGCATTTTGAGTATCACACTTATTGTACAGACCCGGCATGGCGAGGTGTTATTATTGTCGCATCTGTCGAAGCCATTTGTTATAGATCATTTGGAGAAAACAGACGGGAAAAATCGTTTTAAATAAGTAACTTTGTTATAAATATATATATTTTTTGCAAGATCGTACAAGTATAATATTAAAGTTTTGTATCTCGTTAATCTGTGCTGCAGAGAACCCATGTTGTTCAATTTTTAATAACTATATTTAAAATCTGAGGCAGATCAAGAAACGAATAATGAAGTTACCTTTTTTTTTCATATTGACTCTACCTTCTCTTAATAGCAGTAATTTTGATCATAAAACAAAACTGGCTCTTTGCCAAATTTCTGGATATTTAAAAAAAATACAAAAGAGTAAAATGTAATCAAACTTACAAATATTAATATTTTAAAATAGTAAGTTCAAGTATTGTCCAAGAGGGATTTTTTCTATGCATATATTTTGCATAGAGTGTTTTTCATCCTGGCCTTCCTCTGTTCTAAAAACTGTTCATAAATAAACCTATGTATTATATTAACTACGAGAAGCCTATTGAAACAATCCAATGTTAATTTTCCTGAAAAATAATGATGAATAAATATAAATTGTGCAGTCGACTGAATCCCTTGGTTCAGAGCTTATCTGTTTTAATATAATAATACTGTCTGTTGCCTATCCTTGTAACTACTTTGCAGGATGTTAATGGATCTTTATCAAAATTGGTATAGATGCTCATTAGATCCATGCGGGGTATATACAAATTTTACATATTGTGGTTTTTATGGGCGTTTTTTTGTTTGTTTTTTTATCACTATTTCGTCCCCGCATATATATTTTAGTCAAAGTTGGTATGGAGATTCACTGGATCCATGGGGGGATATATACAAATATTCAGTTTTACATTTTGCGCTTTGCGGTTTCTATGGACGTTTTTCGTTTTCCACCACTACCTCACCTTCTGTAGATGGAGCTTTGAGAATTTCAGCATTAAGGTTTGAGGGATCTCTGCGGAGTTACATGAGAACTTGCAGTTTCGCATTTTAAATCTCAGAACGATATCTTAACCTACCTAGGAAGGTCCAAATGTTGTTCTCTCCTTTTCAGTAAAAGTGTTAATATCCATACCAGCCGTTCCGAGATACATTTTTATTTCAAGTGGGCTTTTCGACATCAAGACTTATTTCGCATTTTGTGTTTTGTGACTTTCATGGGCGGTTTTGCGTCTTTTAGAATTATATATAAGGTAAGCAACTTTTCATGCTCTTAGATAACCTTTTATTACTCATACATTTATATAACTTCCGTTAATGGGACTGGTACTTCAGCTAGTATGCAATATGATTGTCTAGTCACTCTAGTAGACCGTATACAACTGTACTTTGTCATTCTATGTTGTTATTTCAGTACGAAAAATTAAATCGCTTTTGTTTTTAATAAAGAGGACTGACTACAATGCGTTGTTTGCATTAATGTCATTTCGGTGCAATCGGTGCATCAAGCATATTGAAATGCTCAGGTACGTTAAGTATCTACAGAAATTTTCTTCTGATGAACTTCACCATTCCTTGTCATTTATTGATTGCCAGAAACGACCGCTACCGAACTGAACATTTTTAACTACTGTCATTTGTTCAAGGGGAAATGTTAAATTAAAATCACTTTATTCAACATAGTATATTAAAATCATACACGTTTATAATTCCGAACTGAATACATTTTCCTTTTTTTTGCATTTTACCGTTCGTACTCCTTTTCTCAAATTAATTCTTTCAACTATTCGACAAAGAAAGTCCCATGTTTTTTCATGAAAATCCTTTACAAAAAAGAAATTTTTATTCTTAATAAATTTTTTCTTAAATTGATCATCAGCGCATACGAAAAAACTGGCGGATCTGTGTTGATATCAATATAAAATGTTAGGAATTGTGAAAAGCGAAACGTTTTCCTGTAATATATTCTTGAAAATAAGCATTTTGATGTCTTAAGTTTTTACGGCTATTAAGGAGATACAGAACGTGACACACACTGACATTTCGCAATTTTGTACGCAGATTGTCGCAGTTCCCCATTTCATGAATCGTCAGCTGAAGCACGTGATTTCGTCTTCAATCACTTTATTCCTTTTCTATAATTACCACATTAATTAATGTAGCATAATTGACTGTCAAATTATAATATATTGTGTTTTAAAAATTGAATCTATCTGTTTTAGTTTTCTGGGTCTCATATTTACAGGTCGAAAAATCACCTCCAGTAATCTAAAAAGTTCAATAAATCCACTATATATGTATATCGTTGCAATTTTTACCTATTTCGTAAAGACTTACCAAATACCCCAAACTTTTATAACTTATCAGCTTATTACTGTGAAGTGAGCTGGACTGCTCTTTGTTTTCACTCTCCCAAGTTTCAACTACTTTCGTGTTACAAGTTTCATTGAGGGTAAGTCACTTAAAGTATTTGTATAGATTTTTTGTTGTTGTTTTGAATTAAGCACAAAGCTACACAATGGGCTATCTGTGCTCTGCCCACCACGGGTATCGAAACCCGGATTTTAGCGTGCAAATCCGCAGACATACCGCTGAGCCACTGGGGGGCAATTTGTGTAGAAGAAAAGGTTTATATCTATTATAGAAAGCCCCTCCTCCTCTCCACCCACCAATATTGTAATTCCGACTGCAAAAGTTGTTGCAAAAAAATAACAACAGATTAAACGTTTGAACTCATAAGTTTGTGAGAGTTTTAATTCGCCACAATTCAGATAAATAACAGGCGCAATTAGAAATTCCATACCCTTGTTCCGTCGCTCCTTTTCGCGATTGCAAGCATAACGTAAGATTTCACCTTCAAAACCTCAGAAAATTATTATTAGATCCAGAATAATCAACGATTCGGATCATTTCTTGTCGTGTGACGAGAAGCCTCAACCTTAATGTGACTATTATGCGTTACAGAATTATTAACCAAAAACCACAAAAATGTTCTATCTCTTCATTATAAAAAAACTGTTTCAAAGTGATGCAGAATTCAGATCAGATTTGGAGAGGGTTTTCCTATACTGATTTCTAATCCTTTGTAAAAGTTTAGTGTGCGCCGGTGTATTAGTTCTCGAGATGCACGCGCCGCAACACCCACACATGGATCTTATTGTGGTACCAAGCGAGGGTAAGGACTATAAAAATTATTATTGTGTAACTTTTAAGTTTGCTGTTTGTTTGTTTGTTACTTAACACAAAGTTATACACCGGATTATCAGTGTTCTGATCGCTATGGGTATCTAAACTCGATTGTGAACACTTATAAGTCATCTGACTAACTGCTGAGCCATCGCAGGGCAGCATACTACATCTAAAAAAACAAGGGCATTAATGTCGTAGTAATTTTAATACGAGTGGTGTCAAGGTATAAATTATAGTTACTAGAACAAAATGTACCTAGAAAACATTGCTACATGGAATAGTTAAGTAACATTATGAAATTAGTATCCAATCACTGCGTTATACCTATTCTTACTGTATTGCTTTAATGATAGACCAATTCTAAAGAGAAAAGGATAAAAAATATTATTAGTTTTTATGTTGTCAAACAATGTTCGCAAATAAATTCTATATCAAAGATAACATTTAAATTAATTTAGTATTACGTAGAATATGGAAAAAATTAAGTACGTTTGTCATACACGTGTCGTGAAAATGCTTTCTGTAGTCGAGCTGTAATAAGTTATAAAAGTCTTTCCTTCGTACAGTTGCAGTGGCCGATTGGGTTGCTCTACGTACGTTAGTTAGTCGGTCAACATCACTGTCAATGTCAGTGCCCTTCTCAGTCGAACACAAAGTAATGATAAAAATATTTGGTGTGATGAGAGCGTTGTTCAGTTTATTATTCTTGTCCCGGAAGTGCATTTCAGTGCATTTGCCAGCTGTTTCTCGTGAACCGGAAGTTAGAACATATCACTGCAGCGATTTTCAGTATATAGAATTGCTGTACAGAATACGATAAATTTGATTTTTAATATTATAAAGCAGTTGTTTTTCTTCGTGGTTTTCGTAAATTTACTTATCACTGAAAAACGGAATCACCGGTATTAACCAAAACCATTTTGTAATTGTTAATTGAAATTGCGTATTAAATTTCAGTTCTACCAACAGTTTTGAAACTTGTAACCTGTATATATTGCTGTAGCACACAAAAAAGTTGCAGTTGTAAATTAACATGCAGCTGTCTTTGTTGACTCAGTAGTGATCTCAAGGTTTATAAGACTAGATTTAGAGTCTGGTCCCCCAGTGTGTAACTTAATACTAAAACAAAATAAACATATTATGCGCCATTAAACGTATTTTATTTTTCGACAGTGTATTTTGTGTCGAGTTTTAAAATACAATTCTGTTAATTTTCGTTTGTAAAGTATTATTGAATATCTCCTAGTTACAATTTTGAATTATAGATGCTATTGCTAATGCAACATTTGAAAATGTGTATATTTGTGTGTGTGTAGAAATGTATACGTTTACATGAGCACAGTAATACTGAAGGGCACGTGCCCAAAACTGGGCTGCCATCGGAAGCTGCATTTGAAACAGCGAATGTAGTTAACTTCCTTTTTCGACGTGCATCATAAAAGTGTTGTCCTAATTCATACGTCTTCATGCTGCCTCGCTTCGTATGTACACAGATATAAATTTAATTGAAGCTTCACGTCGTAATTGCCAATTACAGTTACACTTACTACAGTGTTCTACGCTTAGTCTTTCTTTGTACCTTTGAATAAAGGGCTTTATATATATTTTTCTTCTCACGTCAAGTGGAGTGGTGTACTACCCACTTTCCCGGCGCCTATATGTAATGTTTCGTTGATGTCAATAGTGATTAAAGCACGGACTTTTCTAGAATACTGGAATAACAATGCCTTAAGTGAGTTTCGATTTTTAAAAAAATCAGACTGAACTTTTGGCCACATACATTTATGAGCTAGTTTTATTCCGTTAAAGTTTACATTAAAAATGGCTAAAATTATGATCGAATAACCCGAATATTCGGTATTTTATTTTAAATAAAGTTTTAATACCCACACCCGCCGTCTGAGTTACATTTTTACTTTAAATGGGTTCCTCGCCGTCACGAATTACACTATCAAATTGCCTGTTTCATAACACACTTGTAGGTCAACTGTCATAACGTAAATAAACTATTTGGAAAAAAAACTTGCTTAGCAGTGGTTAATACGAGGTCTGTTAAAAAAAATACGCGGACTGTTTGAATTGCACGGCTCCAGTTGGTTCCAGGGGTGTCTGCTTGGTGTCGCTAGGTTTGCACAGATCAGCTGATTACGATGCCATTTCCCGATTGCAGATATCTTCATTTGTGTATTAGCTACGCGGTTTTAAGTGAAGTGCGATTTTGTGTTAAACTTGGAAAATTTGCGACTGAAACTTTTGCTATGCTTAACACGGCTTACGGTGATGTTGCTATGAAGCGTACGGCATGTTTCAAATGGCATGAACGTTTTAAGGATGGTCGACAGTCAATTGAAGATGATGAGCGTCCTGGACGTCCTTCCACGTCAACTGACGACCCACACGTCGACAAAATCAACACCCTGGTGCGGGCAAATCGACGTCTGACTGTCAGGGAGCTTGCTGAAGAGTGTGGGATATCAGTTGGATCTTGTTACGAGATTCTGACCGAAAAATTGAAGATTCGCCGTGTTGCTGCGAAATTTGTGCCTCAGAACTCGTGAGTTTTTGGCCAAACATTCGATCACTATTTTTCCCCACCCCCCTACTCACCTGACCTAGCTCCTTGCGATTTTTTCTTGTTCCCCAAACTCAAAAGACCTTTGAAAGGAAGAAGATTTGAGACAATTCCCGAGATTGAGGCAAATGGGACGAAGGAGCTGGAGGATATTACAAAAAAAGCGTACCAGGACTGTTTCAACAAGTGGAAACACCGTTGGGATAAATATGTGCGTTGAGGAGGAGAGTACTTTGAAGGGGTCCCAGACCTGTAACTTCTAAATAAAGTACATTTTGTTTTATGACGTCAGTCCGCGTATTTTTTGAACAGCCCTCGTAATTCGATTGCCCAGGTATTATATCTACTTATTCACAATGTTTATACACAAAAGTATTTGACATTTCTAATTGAAATCGTTCGTTATATTAGCCTAGAGTTATAATGTCATTGCTATTTGTGCGTGAAGATTAAGTCTTTTAAAATTGTATGAGTGCATAGTGAATATTTTATGTCTCCATAGAGAGCCATAGTTGTTTTTTAATTTGTTTTTTTTTGTCTTTCTTCATCTTTCAAACACTTTTGAATCTCCTGCCATTCCTTCCTTTCTCATTGGATTTACTTAAAACTTGTTAGAGTTATACATTGATTCAGTACGTCCAGACGTCTTTTTATTATTTAGGCCTTAAAACTTTTTTTAAAATTTTGTGAGGTAAAAGTGAAAAACAAACCAACCAAAAACAAAGACCAAATATATATTTTTGGGCTCTGTGCAGTCATATTTATAGCACCCAAGATGAAAATTTGCATAAGTATAAATACTCCTGTATGGAAACATTAACATACAAAACGAAATTCGGTTTGCTCATTTTGAGTTTTTTTAGGAGGGTCAGAGCTCACAAGAAGCACAATTTGTGGGGTTTTTTTGGCCAATCGCTCAGCCGTATTTTGACCATTTTACATGGAATTTAGTATAAATATAATTTTGTACAGGTTCCACATAATAACAAACAAAAATGGAAGACTTGCCCATTTTTTAGTAATTATTGTGAGGTCAAGATGCCACAAAATTAAAAGTTTAGTTGTTTTTTTTTACAATTGATTTATCGTATTTTGGTGAATTTACATGGTTTTTATAACATAGATACTTATTTACAGGTCCAAAATATAAATAGATAAAAATTGTGGGATATGCTAAATTTTAGTAATTTTAGGGAGGGTCAAAAGGTTACAGGTCCTAAACAAAGATATAGGTAACCTTGTAATTTGTTTTTTTCCTTTTTTATCGAAGAAAGCACAGTTTGAAGCCTTCGTGAAATATTCATGTGTATATCATATGTATATTTGGTTCAAAGATACCTTGCAAGTTCTAAGCAGTGAAATACACATAAAAATGTCTGTTTTGTGTAGTAGAGACATTTTGCATTCGCCTGTAAATTTTGTTTTTTTAATATTCACTACTTTCACTTGTCTAGTAAGGAACATCGTTAAGGAAAGAATTAATCATACTGTTTTCCTTAACGAATTCCTGAGTCAACCTGACTGATTGTGCAATTTTTGATAACAAAGTGAGATACATAGTAGACGAAATCAAGAAACCAGAAGTTGTATGGAAATATATAGGACATGTAGGTCTTATTTCGGGGAGCATTTCACTCTGGCCTCTTTTCTATGGTTGTAGTAGTGGTATTCGTTTTATACCTCCCCAGAGTTAACCTCTATCACCTTTTTGGTCTGAGTCGCCCGATGATTCTGTGTACATACCCGGTCTTTACGTAGCTCTTATGGCATTTTTATTAGTATAAAAAATGATTATCTGGTTTCTTTCACTGCTTGTTTTCTCTGCAGCTGATATCTCTGTCATTACCGCATCCATATTTGCAGTACAATAACGTAATAAGAGTGACAGTGAACTTCTCAACATGGTTGGTAAGGTGTTACTGGCCAGTAGTTCAAAATTAGGGATAGCAGCAGACAATTTTAATAGCTTTGTCAAAAACACAAGTACATAGCTTATTTTTGAATCTAGGTAAGGATCGTATCCAGATCTATCAGCCAGTCCAAAAACTCAAAAGCCAGATATGCTTAACCTAGCTTCATTGCTGTTTGTACCGGGAAATGGGGTTACAGTGTATATTTATTTATTTACTTTCACAATAACGTATGCATGTTAACGGTCACATGATATAAACAACCACTTAATGGCATTGCTTAAACTAACTGCTTTTGATCCTGTATGAGTCTAAACACACGCGCTGACCAGCTGAATTGAGAGAAGGCAGAATAAAATAATTGCGCATAATTAGTAAGTAATGTACAACCACTTAATTCCTGAAAAGTGCTGAATTCGCCATTAAAATTTCAGAAACAAAGTTCAGTTTAGGATTTAAAGAACACAAAAATAGTTACGAACTTTCAACAGTCCAGAACTGTTCAAGATACGAGTTCTGTTTAATACGAATAAAAATGGAGAAAATACTAGACGCCATGATAAACATTTTAGTCGCCACGATGACCTGGCGTCTATTATTTTTCGAGGCCTGATCTGAACACGTATATAAAGATAAAGGGATATCCTGGTTCCTTGCTTATCTTACAAAATTTTCCCGATGGATCACCTGTAAGTTTACAGATTTATCGTTGATTCCCCGCGGTAGAAAGGACGCAAATAGCTCTTCATGTAGTTTTACACTAAAATAGAGAAATCTTACAAAACAAATAAATAAATAAACGTTTGGACAGCAGACTTTCGATATTTTCACCCAATTCGTCAAAATTAAAATTCTCTCCCTGTTCTAACGAAATTTATGTTAAAAATTAATAGTAAATCATAATTATCTTGATTCTGAAACCTCAATATTGGGTTGTATGTACCACAAAAAATATTAGATATCACAACACTATTCCCCTCGGTGGACGCAGCAGATAGCCCGATGTGGCTTTGCTAAAAGAAAAAACAAAAAACAACACACAACTCCATTAATTCAAGAACCTGCGCATGTCCAGATGGCGGCACAAATCTAACCGTTTTCATCGTTACGATGCTTATCTAATTGTCATTAGACAAAGAGTTCACCGACTTTGCCAATTATTACTTTTGCGTAGTTTGTCACTCATTTAAGAACCTTGTTAAAATTTGAGTACATCAACACAACGACCCTCTCAGTAAATAATTTCCCTTTACTAATATCGTGGCTTACAAAAGTTGTTGTTGTGTCAACTGATGGTACTACAACAACACAAGTCGAATATTAACACTGACATAACAACTCTGATACAGGGTGATCTACACAAACACAATAGTAATTATAATCTAATCCAACTGCGGTAGATATTTTGGTCTTGTTTCCCTTCGCCTCACTAGTAAGTTAAACTGTAAAACCTGGATGAGAAATTTTGGGCAAGACACTGGGTTTGTTGAGGAACAAGAGTTATATGTGTTTAAAGTGTGCGATACTGATACGCTTAGGTGCTTGTAATCAGTTTTACTTAGACCCCAACTTTTATTGATAAAAACTCAATAAATGCCTGAAACATTGTTTAAAATACAGAGCGAAATTTTGACAGCCTCTAGCTGATTTTATTGGATACTGTTTTCTAGAAAAAGATTTTAGTAACTTTAATTTAACTAGGGAACAAGCGGATAACGTAAATAATGGAAAGAATTTGTTTTGTTTGTTTTGGAATTTCGCACTAAACTACTCGAGGACTATCTGTGCTAGTCGTCCCTAATTTAGCAGTGTAAGACTAGAGGAAAGGCAGCTAGTCATCCCCCACCACCAACTCTTGGGCTACTCTTTTACCAACGAATAGTGGGATTGACCGTCGCTTTATAACGCCCACACGGCTGGGAGGGCGAGCATGTTTGGCACGACTCGGACGCGACCCTCAGATTACGCAGCAGACGCCTTAACGCGCTAGGCCATGCCAGGCCCAATGGAAAGAATTATGTCATTAATAAATTAGTTCACACTTCTATCAGCTGGCGCAGTACGGATTACACTGAACTGTATTTTCTACTTAAATCATGAGAACAGACTTGCTACCAAGAAGACGTAAGGAGAATATCAGATATGCAAAACTAAAATTATTTCTTGAACTAGAGACCAAAAAATAGAAAAATAGAAAATTGTTGTATTCATGACCATAGTCGATTATTACAGTGACCATGACATATTCGTGTAAATTTCGCACGGCACCTGCAGTAAAATTTCTTTATTCACCTGCCGTATTGTATGTTTACACGTAAGTCAGCAGTTGCTATGGGAACTAGTGTTCTCTGGTGATTCACTTCAATATATTAAACTCGTCGTGTAACAATTTATGCAAAGTAATAATTAAACATTTTATAAATACGTTACTCATTTATTAAACTTAACCAAGTCTACTCTATACATTACTTAAAATGGAAAACGAAAGTTCTAATAATTCGAACATTGGAAAATGATAAACAGTAAGAAATAACGTGAACTTTATAAAGAAATGCAAGTTGTTTTAACTGTTCGTGGAGGGTCTGCCTATTAATATATTTAACATTACTGCTCGTAATGACAAAACCAAAACTATTATAAATTGTCGTTTTATTTAAAACTAACTTACTGTGGAAAAATACTGGTAACAGTAACCTCATCATAAAAAATTATATTCAAATATAATCGCTTTCATGAGGTACATTCTACCTTTGTATAAAAGTCGAACGAAACCTTCAAAACTACAATGAGATACTGCTCTTCGTATACATGTAATCAAATGTCTGTGATGTATACATATAAAAATGGGATCGTTCTCATTAATTTTATGGCTACAACTGCCACAATAATAAGAATATAAACAGGAGGAAAAACAACCTACAAGATGGTATTGGTTTCAGCTTATTCTTGTACTTACCCCAAGTGATTATTTGATATTCGGTATGTTGGGCCTGCAATGGAGTCTACCAAAATATCACGGATAGAATAACAATTATGTGATGTCATAAACCCCTTGGTTGAACTTCTTTCTTATAAGCTTAAACAATTCGTAATAAATCGTTAATTAAAAAAACGTTCCAACAAATATACGATACAAATAAAACTTTCTACAGGTTTATAGTCTACGTTCGAGCAACATAGATGATATTATGTTTATTATATTTTTAAAATTTAGAAACAAACAACCACTCATTTCGATCTGTAGATATAGAAATATAATTTTATATTTGTTCTTCCTTTTCCTGGACAGTTAAATAAATCCAAATAAATAAAACAGATAGACAATGGAAGGAAATTTTCTTGGCGTTTTTCTTTCTCATTCATTAGTAAAACATATTATTATTATAATAGAAAGAAAATTGCATTTGTCTGTAACGTGTTTTTTAGCACGTATCTGTGAATGGATTTTATCTATCGAGGTCTGGTAGAGATTGAGTATTTTATAATTACACTGACTGTCAAAACCTCAGGACCCAGAGTTATGTCTACAGGTTTACAACACTAGAAACTGGGTTTCGATACCCATTGTGGGCAGAGCACACATGGCTCATTGTATAACTTTGTTTTCAATTACAAACAACTAATGTTGTTGTTGTTTTGTTGTTTTTTGAATTAAGCACAATGGGGTATCTGTGCTCTGCCCACCACGGGTATCGAAACCCGGATTTTAGCGTGTAAGTCCGCAGACATACCGCCGAGCCACTGGGTGGCACAAACAACTACTCAAAGTAGTGGTGCTTTTTGTTGTTGTTAGTATGAGAAATTTTCCACGTTGTCTGACATTATTACAAGTGTAAAGAAAACATTTAAAACTAGTCGTACACTTCATGAAGAGTGAATTCGTACAGTCAAGAAAAAAATCCAAAGTCTGTCACACATCTTATCTTATACTCACTTAATTGACAATGATATTAACGTTGTCGACTTTTACTCGTTTGGTTTTCGTTGGTCGCTAGGAGATAATGGAGCATTTATAAAAATATCGAGTATTGCTGTGATGCTGATCGCTTGATTAAAAAAGAAAAAGAAAAAAGTACTTTCTTCTGTCATTCAGTTTGTAAATAATTTAAAAACGAACAAACTAGAAATGAAAGCTCTGAATATTAAAAAATAAAACTATTAAAAGTTATTATCAGTACTGGTTTGCTTTTATTACATGAATAGTAAATATTATGAGTGAGCCTCGAAACAGTTGTTAAGACAACAACCGCAGTACGAGTACAAATGGCAGTCACCTGCTTCTTTAGCTAACTGCAACACCAGATTTCGATTAGAGACCAGAACAATCCGTGTCGTTCATTACAAATATTTTAGAACGAAATCAAAACACGCTTTTGGATTTTAAAAGCATGTTTTTATACAGTAAAATCAATCTGTATTAATAGTAGAAAGAATGAAAAAAAAAATTATTTTCTCATATCAGAGTTATATAAAGGAGGATGAAAAAAGAGAGACGGTTTAAGGTTATAGAACTCAAAGATACTGAAAGTATGCCATGTATTTTATGTACTGTCTAACAGGTGTTGGACGACTCTAATTACAAGCACTATCAAACAAATTTTTGAAAAATGAGGCAATTTCACACATATACATACGTTACTAAGCAGTGAGTTAAACACTATTATAGCATTCTATTTAAACACTATGATTCCTTCCTATGCAAATTCCATTTTCATCTATGTTTCTTTCCTCGAGAGTATAAACTCATGTTATGTTCGTTTGTATACTCATAAACAGCTTAACAAAGTCTGTCCTAGGACTGTGGAACAGGTCTTAGTACGTCTGTAGGGAATATGGTTTTTAAAAACTAAGTGTTGTGTTATTTTTAAATGTTTTACACTTTCCTAGATATTTTTACTTGCGATTACATGTGATGTTTACAGTACAAATAAACGGAATATACATTAAATGATATATTATTTTCCAGTGTAAAAAATAGAATTTAATCTCGTCCTAAGAGTTCAGTGAAGAAAAATATGCAATTATTTATAAACGAAACAACGAAATAAGTTGGCTGATTATTCTGTTTGTATTTATTTTTTGTGTAACACACACAACTAAAGAAGCAACCGAAATACGTATGTGTAGACATATGTTTATTTTGTTTTAATAACAATAAACCTCAAAACCCTTACGCCAATATAATCCATTTTAGTCATTTATAAGTTATACATGCATTACCTGACTTAGGTAATGGATATAATAATTCGTGAAAGGCCAAACCTTTTTCGCGTTAAACTGGTCGGTTTACAACCCACGCACAAAGTAGGCGGGAAATGATATTTAGTTTTTTAACATGTTTGCAGCCTCCAAATACATCAAACTATATACATGTATGTGATGCGGTTGTTGTGTTCAGCTTCGGTCGTTCACCGCCATTCGTCAGTGCAATGACGTAAAAGAGGAAATACTGGACACTTCACTCCAGTGAATACAGAAAAGGTAGTTATACAATAAAGGTGACAGTTTACGTAAATATCATCCTGATTAATATTGGAATCAGTGCAAAAGAGATCTTTGTCAAAATGCTTGTAACAAAAATTGGTCAAATGATATATATCAGAATGAAAATCTAATTAAAAAGAACTAAACTGAGCGTTTAAATATAAGAACTTTTGACATTAAAATTATTACTTCGAATACACCGATCTTTAAAAATAGATTTAGAAAAACAAATCAGTTTAATGGAGACAATTTAAAAAAAAACTGAGAAGATTTGAGGTTATCGTAACAGTCTGTGGTTATATAAATATACTAGCTGGAATACCTGTCCCCTGGACGGAAATTATGTGAATACATGATTAATGAAGAGATACCTTAGGATATGAAAAGTGTCTTCTCTTAAAGGTAATTTTAAAAAACTCAAAAGCGAATTTGCATATACCTCCGCATACCTACCAACGAACCTTCATACCAAACTTAGTAAAGATTCATCAACAGGGGCGAAGTAGTGGTAAAATATGCAAAAATGTCCATAAAAATCGCAAACTGCAAATTAAACATTTGTATCTATCCCCACTTAGAACTAATGAACATCCATACCAATTTTGATCAAGATCCATCCACATCTTGCGAATCAGTTACATGGACAGACAAGAAACGGTACTATTATATTTGTATAGATTCTTCCCCATGTTAATTCATACACACTCTTATTATTTGTTCCACAAGCTGTAGAAAAACATCTCTTTGCTGTTTGTTTACTTACAGATATATACTTTCGAAGTAAGATATAACTTTCTTGACATCAGCATAGAATGTAAAATATAAACACGGGCACTTGATGAAGAAAAACACAATGATAAACAAAATAGTATTTGGATTATCTTATCGTATCATGATAAATAAAGTTAAACAATGTTTTTATTCATATTTTTTGCACTTGGTTGCTAAAGTTTTCTAAACCTTTTTTGACATTACGTTGTAGACAAAATCAACAGGCATTCGAACCCGGGGATTACGAGTCGACGGCCCTAATTACCTGAATATACTGAGTCTCTGGTGATCATCCCTAACTTTTGATGACCTGCAAAAAAGAAAACCCAGATGACTTTTGTATCACTACAGACGTTAGTGTCATTCCTACATAAAGAGTGTTAGCGCCCTCTATAATAATGGCCTGAATGTATCGGTACCTACTTCGACCTTTTCCACCAAACGTGGCTAGAAGTAATATCGTCCATACAGCTCTTGAAATTAATAATTTGAATAATTTGATTTTGGCTAGGAACACACACAGCTTGACAGTTAAAGTCCGTGATATTTGAATCTGTTCCAGAATACTTTTAATGAAATATTCCTAATGATAGTGTTACTTACTCAACAATCCGTGAGTAACTTGCCATGAGCCTAGTCTTATAAAACATTAGAGTCACGTATGTTCACCGAATTATTTCTCAATATTACCAGAGGTTATATTTTTCTTTTATAATAGACTAATTTTTATTAATATAATGTGCAGAAATATGTGTTTGACAAACCAGCGAAGCTTACCTTATGAAATATGAATTAAAAAGATACATAATTTTCATGCCTAAAACGTTTATCATATTATATGTCTATATGTATTATTTTTTTATATATACAAACGTAAAATCTTAAGGCTCTCACATCAAAGTGGCTATTTATATTTTAAATATTTTTATTAGACAACCTTAGTTCATTCTTTCCGTGAAATTAGTAAGAGGTGTTACCTTAAAGTACATTTTTATTTGTATACACCTTGTTTTCTGCAACTGTGGTTTGTTGTAATATGATCATATAAAGTGGCAAATTAGAAACAAAAATAAAATATGAAAAGAAGAAACATAACTTCCCGTTATTATCATGCATAATTATTATTATTTTATCTAAAATTTAAAACGGCAAATATTTTGCTTTATCCAGAATATTATTCAGCTTCTGAACACGATTGCCAGATTTCGTTCACCAGCCTTGCTTAATTTGTGATTCTAAAATTACGTGAAGTTTTCCCGAACTTTTAATACCCCAAGTTTTGTTTAGCAATAAAAAGCTGAAAAAGTACAAGTATTCCTTTCTGTGGTATGAATGTTAGGATGCAAAATTTGATTGTTAAAAATGTGAAACGTTTTACAATGGCTTTCAAGATAACGTGTATTTCGGCATTATTCACGATTAGGGGAAGTTACTAGAAAGTAAGCATTTCAAGTGCAGTCGCAAACGTTGGAATGAGCGCTAGCAACGCGATCATCTAGCTACCATGGCCAGCGTATTATTACTTTATCTCGCAAATTTTACGATAAATACTAATCCCAGTATTAAACCCATGAAGCTATGTATTTAGTCTGCATTAGTACTCAGCTGAGACTGTTATATACTTATCTATAAATAAATATTGTAAATAAATATTTATTCTTGAAAACAGGCCAATAGTGAATGATGAACAATATCGATGAATAAAAAATAAATTCTCCTCCATTTCATCCGGTCACTCTTGTTTCCAGAGCTCATTTCGCATAGCTTACATCCGGTGTCACAGCTGCTTCTGGTTATTTCTCACACGTTACTATCATTTAATGTAACACATGTTCTACTATCCTGTATCTACTTCATAATAATTGTAAAATTATCAACGTTCCTATCCAAATATTACTTCCCTTCGTAAATTTCTCCCTTTTGGAGGTTTAGTTGAACAATAAAGATTAGAGTCAACAAACCATAATTACTCTTTAATTCAAGTATCTAATAAATACAGAAAAACAGATCAACTTAAGATGACTTACGCCACAAACATTTATTTACCTAGAATCTACACGTGAGTTACATTGAAGAAAATGTAATATGGTCAGTTAAGAATTAAACTTCTGTTTAACACAGCAATAAAATAATGCAATGTGTGTAATACCAACTTACCTTAATTTACCAAACTGTGTTATACCAACTTACCTTAGTTTACCAAACTGTGTAATACTAACTTACCTTACTTTACCAAACTGTGTAATACCAACTTACCATAGTTTACCAAACTGTGTAATACCAACTTACCATAGTTTACCAAACTGTGTTATACCAACTTACCTTAGTTTACCAAACTGTGTAATACTAACTTACCTTACTTTACCAAACTGTGTAATACCAACTTACCATAGTTTACCAAACTGTGTAATACCAACTTACCATAGTTTACTAAACTGTGTAATACCAACTTACCTTAGTTTACCAAACTGTTATACCAACTTACCTCAGTTTACCAAACTGTGTAATACTAACTTACCTTAATTTACCAAACTGTGTAATACTAACTTACCTTAGTTTACCAAACTGTATAATACTAACTTACCTTACTTTACCAAACTGTGTAATACCAACTTACCATAGTTTACCCAACTGTGTAATACCAACTTACCTAAGTTTACCAAACTGTGTAATACCAACTTACCATAGTTTACCAAACTGTGTAATACCAACTTACCTTAGTTTATCAAACTGTGTTATACCAACTTACCTCAGTTTACCAAACTGTGTAATACCAACTTACGTTAGTTTACCAAACTGTGTAATACTAACTTACCTTAGTTTACCAAACTGTGTAATACCAACTTACTATAGTTTACCAAACTGTGTAATACCAACTTACGTTAGTTTACCAAACTGTGTAATACTAACTTACCTTAGTTTACCAAACTGTGTAATACCAACTTACCTTAGTTTACCAAACTATGTAATACTAACTTACCTTAGTTTATCAAACTGTGTAATACCAACTTACCTTAGTTTACCAATGTATGTAATACCAACGTGCCTTAGTTTTTTATTCCTTTGAACTACCAAATAAAAGTAAAATGAAGGGATGAAATTCTGCCAATCTTATCGGAACTCAGTAACAGCTTTTGAGAAATCTATATGGATTGACACCTTTATGGAAGCTGTTACAAAGTTATTTCTTTCTATTTGTTGTCGGTTCAGCTTGAATAGTGCATATTGAGGTAACTTTAACCAGCAGAAAAACGTAACACTTCATACACTGTGAGACCAGATATTAGCAAATGTATCTGTATTTTTAGAGTGTTCAGACTATTGTTATGTTGTCATTTTTAGAGGTGGGGTGGGGTCTAGGGGCGAGGATCCTTAGAAAAAACGTTTGAAAATCTAATGCTATCAGTTTGAATCGTGAACCATTTTAACTGCAAATACACACAACGTAATGCACTGATTTAAAGAAATCAAATTTTAATACATGCCATAACAAATGTTTGGTCTGAATGATCTTATTGTTTCTTACAGCCCCGGGTACTTCTTCATTGAGAACTTCGTCAGTGGTCAAACCAAACCATGTGGTTAGTAAAATATAAACCACTAAGGGTGTTCAAGTGCACTTATAAAAAAAAACATTATAGCAAAATAATTTACATCATCATGAGGCTTCGTATAGATGAATTTTATATAATGTATGAAGGGAGAAGGAAGAAAAATTCTGAGATGTTAAGTTGGTGCAATGCTAAGGCCTGATAAGTCATATAACACAAATAACTCCGGTAGACACGTCTAAAATACATGTAAAGAATTGTTTAGACACTTACATCATTCCAAGGAAGCTGGAACAATTATGAATGACGTAAGGCATGTGTTATGGGCTTGTTCAAAAATTACAAGTGGGTCTGTGTGCTGCTTCCGGGAAAGAAAAAAATACTGTTATAACTGATTTTCTAAAGGCTCCTTATTTAAAAATAATATTGACATTTTAGATATTTCTGTAATATTTTCACAGCATTTGGTATTCAGATCTCAAAAGTAATAAAATGAACAAAGATCTAAGAAACGACTTCCTAGGTTTTAAGACAGTAAATCCATTTATTTAGGTTGTTTGAAGTTAATCATAAAGCAACACAATGAGCCATCTGTGCTCTGTCCACCACGGGTACTGAAACCCGGATTCTAGGGTAATAAGTCTGCAGACATGCCACTGTGCTACTGATTAGTGGTAGAACTTCCGAAATATTTTAACATGGGTTTCTGAGATCGTCACGTTTATTGATAGTAAGAGTTGTTGTAGCACTGACGCATTTATACAAGACATAAATACACTAAGTTCATAATTAATTACGCAGGTCTGTGATGGTTTTATTGTCGTGATATTTTTACATATTCTACACTAATTCCCGTAAGATGAATCCGAAAATAATATCAATTTTTCTCCCCCAAGGATAATAATAAAGAAGTTCATTGTGGTAAACTAAATAATAATCTCATCTAACGAAGACTTGTTTCTTCTCGATTTACAAAAAATCCTTAAGTGATAAAAAAAGAATATTATTTTCGTAATCTGTGCAGCTGAATTATGGAAAATACATCATTAAAACAACTATGATATTCAAATTCGCAAACCTTGTTGTTATTGACCTCATGCTAATTTTACGCTTTCCTGTTGCTCCTATTATTTACAGGGGCTACATTTTAAAATGCTTTGTTTATTTGTTTGTTTTAGAGCAAAAACCACACTGGGCTATCTGCAGTGTCCACCTGAAGGAATTCATCTTGTATTTTAGTGTTGTAAGTTTATAAACTTGCCGCTGTTACAACGGTTTGTTTCTTTTATTCTTGTTTGATATCAAACTCTAAGTAGGTCAGGGTTAGGACTGTTACTGCTCTTTAATTGGTGGCACGCTAAGGTTCACGGGTCAGGTAGGACGAACTAAAACCAGAAAAGATAAATGATTAGTATCAGCTCATGCACTGTTGATGATTGTATATGATATATGCGTAACCTTCTTAAAGTGCTTGTATGCACATTTATACCGAGAACTCTTCTCATTTCGCAAATGATCGTAAATTGAGATAATTGATGCCAGATGGCATAACTTTGGTTTCAAAAATGGGGGAAAGGAACAGTTTATGTAGCTGGAAAATCATTGAAAACCATGTTTTCCGTTAAAATTATGCCTAAGATAACTGAGATCAAAATGTGCTATTCTAGCCCTATAAAGAGATAAAAAGGCGTTTATGTAAACTACTGACAAACTAGCGTTACTGTAAACATTGATCAATTCCTTTCTGCGTATATTAATAAAATGCCTGATCTCGTCTCTATGTGTAATGCTAAGTTTGTAAAAATACTCATATCATCGAAAGTTGGAAGCACTTTTGATCATTATTTGATTTCAGAATGAACTCTTTAGTGCAATCCTATACATTTTTATAATGTAGGTTAACTGTATACCAACAAATTTCGATTTATTCTAGAACTTTGAGAAATAAGCAGTTCTGTTTCTATGGAGGTAGAATTGGAACACATTTAACATATTGTTATACATTTGTATAAATGAAGGAGATAAGTGAAAAAACACTACTGTTGCTATTTTTCGGTTCCGTGTCGTTGAAGGTCAACCACGTGAGTGAAACTGGGACCTGTACGTGACCACAAAATTAAATTTATTCTACCCCTCAGGCCAGGTGTTGCCTAGTGATTAATGTTCTTGGTTTACTGTCCTTTATCGTAAAATTGAGCTCCATAAGTGAGGGACGTGGGCGTGTTTTAAGAGTGAATGGTCAAGTCCCATTATTGGAACATACAAGAGTTGCCTTTCCTCTAATATATGCACAAGTAATCCTTTGTGTTCCTTTGTGCAACAATTTTGAAACAAGCAAATTTCTACGCCTCTCTTTTTGGACTGATAGTTAGGGTACCTTATTTGCAACTCCCGTCGCCGAATATGCTCGCCTTGTCTGTCATGGAGGCGTTGTAATGTAACGACTCAATTTCTACTTTTCGATGGTAAAAGAGTAACCGAAGAGTTGACAATGGATGGTATTGACTAGCTGCCTTCTATCTGGTTTACCTCTTCTCAACTGGGAAAGGCTTGCGCAGGTAATTCTCGTGGAGCTTCGTGCGAATTTTAAACCAAATAAATCATTGTTTTTCGCAAAGTAATTTTTTCTTTATATTCAGGTGTAACTGCAGAACAGAGGTTTCACAAAAATGCACTAAATAACAACGGTTTTTCATTTTCCCTTTCAAATAAGTCTCAACTGCATGACTTTCCCTCCACTATCGTATTGCTTGGGTGTTCATAAACACTGTCATTTAAACTCGCTTTCCTATGTAGTATACGTTTCTTGTTTACCACGTAAGTTGTACGACATAGATATATGTGATAAAACTTGTGCTACGTTTGTATTTGAAGGTATTTTTAGAATGGTATATGTTGTTAGGAGATGGATTATGTTGGTTTATTCGGTTTTAAAAAACAAAAGTCCAATCCATTTGACGATAATAAGAACGTTTTACTTCTTGAACGTCCGTAATTATCGTAACCAACGTTCACTTACAGGTCCAACCTCACACACGAGTTCCGTTTAACAGAACTTACACTTAGTAAATTAGTATTTATTTCTTCGTCGAAACACAAATTCTGTATTTGCTCCACTGAACTAATTAGTTAGTTGATAGTAACAGATGAAAGTGACTCACAAACTCAGTGACTCATTGCTTTGTTGACTATATTACTAACGCTAGCCTTACTCGTTTTGCATATATGTATATGTTGCTCTAATTGTTTCGTAAACTTTGGAGATCATTCTTTATTAAGCGTTCTTCCCTTTAAAACAATTACAAAAATACACATCTTTGGAAGCATCTGTGTTTAAAAAAAAGCAAGCTAATTCAGCATCTGCTTAAAAGATGTAGTATGGCCTAAACTGATTATATGTAAATTTCATTAACGAAGGTAAAGTTGTACACCCAAAAATATTTAGTAATAATAATAATAAAAATGATAAAATAACACTGTTCAATACATTCTAGAAAATCAGTCATGCTTTTGTCTGTTTCTGAAACAAGTAGGACGCGCCATCTAATGTTACGTCTTCTTACTTCTTTTGTTCTTTTAGTGGTTTTGATTTGACCATGTAGCCAAATTAAATTCAAATTGTATTGTATCCAATAAATATTTTTTTGATCCTTAGCTTACTTATGATACTAAATCACAAATTTACTTCAAATCTGCTTAATTTTGCAAGGTAAATAATTTATGTGAGATGAAATTTGTTATAACAATTTCATCTAAACTACAAAATACTTTTTGTATTCCATCATTTAACGGGATAAGTAAATATGTATTTTGATGTTTTCTTTCATAAGCTCAACAAATGCAGTTGCTAGTGTAGCGGTACAGATTTGAGTTTTTTGTGTGAAGGTAAGCACAAATCTACACAAGAAGTTATGTGGACTTTGCCCATTATGACTATGAAAACCCAATTTCCAGCATTACAAGTCCACAGACAAAGCGCTGTGCCAATGAAGCACTTTAGATTTTGAATTTATTTTTAAAACTAGAATATAAGCCCGTCAAAAATGAGATAAACTGTTATTGAATGATTAACACAAATTATAGAATTTAACCAACTCTAATTTGTCTGGATCTCCAAAATTTACATACTTTTCACTCATCTGGAAGTAATTCTTTAAAAACCACACGTTCTGGAAAGTAGAAAATATAGTGTGAACATTCCTACACAAATTTTCAACTTGTTCGATTGTACGAAGGAGAAAAAATATTTAGTAGTAACAAACATTTATTTTTCTTTATCTTCCAAGGCCAAGTAGATGTGTTAAAATACCAAAATAATATATATATATACTAAATAACATTTATTCACCAATTAAATCTTTTTTTATATATCATCATGATATATAAATGATCATCTCTTTCGATTGCACAAGATAAGAGACATTTAGTAGAAATAAACGTTTAACAAACCTTTCTCGCAAATCAACGTGAATATCGAGCATTCATTATAAACACCATAGTTTATTTGCTTGTTTTTTTTAATTTTGCGAAAAGCTACATGAGGGCTATCTGTGTTACTGTTAACCGTCCATAATTTAGCAGTGTAAGACTAGAGGGAAGGCAGCTAGTCATCACCACAAACTGCCAACTTTTGGGCTACTCTTTTATCAACGAATAGTGGGATTAAACGTAAAATAATAACACCCCCACGGCTGAAAAGGCGAACATGTTTAATGTGACGGGGATTCGAATCCTCGACCCTCAGGTTACGAGTCGAGTGCCTTAACCACCTGGATATGCCTGGCCAAACACCGTAGTTGGCCTAAGAATCGTCAGTGCTTCCCCCTCCATAGACAAGCGGGATGTCGTCAGACTTAGAACGGTAGAATGCGAGTTTTTATACCCGTGATGAGCAGAGCACTGAGATACCATTGTGAAGCTTTGCGTTTAATAACTACAAACAAATAAAATGTGATTTTAAATCACGATAAATAAATTTTATCATTTAGCGTTCACAAAGTTTGAAGATAAAACGAATATTTCGAAACTCTAAATTATGATATTACTTGTACAGGAATAATCACTGCTGATTAGTCACTGGTACTCCATATTTGGAATTAGTTTGAAAATTATTCTTTATTTTATCGCAAACGTAAGAAAAAAATTACATTTTTTTAACGTTCTACCAATATCTGTATGAGAGATTACTCATGTTACATATATTTTGTTTCACCCAGTTGCTGGAGCAAGAAAAACATGCATTGCAAAGAAAACTGGACTCTGTGGAGAGTGAATATGATGCTCGTGTGACGGAACTGCAAACAGATATTACAGAGCTAAGAAAGGAGCTCGAAGGCCACGAGGTGTCGTTGAAATCTACGGAAAGAGAAAAATGTAAAGTTGTCCAAGAGTTACAGGAACAGAATCACAGATTGACCCTTGCCCTGAAGCAGGTGAGCAATATCCTGAGCATTTTCTATAGGGTATATCATACGAGTTCTTGCTCCTTTATGTGGATAAACACAGAAATATTGTTTCTGACATTACACTGTGATACTTGTACGTTACTGTTAACCCAGAGACAGACGTATGTGTGACTGAGACCTCCAAATATTATTGGTACTACTTTCTTTTACGAATAATTGACCCTTGTGATATCTTTACTGTGTAATACAACATCGATGCAAAAAACATGTAATTCATACCTTTGTTTCTAAATCAAGATAAAATTGTTTTAAAAAGAAATATTGCTATGTACAAATATATATATATATATATATATGTGTGTGTGTGTGTATTTAAAGTAAAAACTCTTAAGTTTGTGTCTGTAAACATTAACGCCTTTTTACATTAAAAAGGAGGCCTTTTATTAGGTTTATGTACAGCGTTCTTTGGAACAGTGGAGATGATTTATTAGTTATCCTAAAAATAAAGTGACCAGTTTTAAAACAATCGGGATTGTAAATAACTGTACAAGTCAACATGCACGTGTGATCGGGCATTGACGGGCTGTCCCATTTAATAAGACGGGGTTAAAACCTGTTTCCAAGGGAAACTAATAAGTTGAACTAGGCAATTCTGTCTCCGTGATTTATTTTGTTTTTGAAAAAGTTTAGCAAGACAACAGTTACGTTGGTAAAACAGTCAAAACAACGTTACAGGTTCCAAATTTAAGTCGTGGTAAAGTAAGGAAACATATTTACATGTATAAACTGTAAAAAGAACAGCACGTTTAGAAAAAGGTAAATAAACAAATGTGCTGGGCTGTTCACGTACTATCTGTCTATGTATCTATCTAGTGTATTTTGTGTGTGTGTTTATAGATGAGAATTATTTTTGTGCAGCATACATGTTTAATTAGTTAACTTTAAAATTGGATCAAGACATTTTAAGTAAGCTTCATACTATCTGTCCAGTTTCTCTACCTTCAAGGTAGCTGTACAACTCCTCTATTTTCAGTTATTTAACTCACAATTAGATCTACCCACACTTCCCAGTATAGCCTAGTAGTCATTACGTCAATGAGTTTTAAATCTATGGGTGTTTGCAAACATTTTTCCAGAGAGGGGGATAGTGTGAAGTTGTGTAGCTGACAAAAAACAACAACTTGTAAATCAATATACATGTGCTGAATGAATAAAGAAAGAACTATGTTTCTTATTTTCAGGGTGGGAACAAGTGCCCCTTGCACCCCCAATTCCCAGATGCCCATGTATAAATATTTATCCTTTATCTTGCTCAAAAGTGAAATTTCTAAACATATCCATCACTTTATTTGTGTGTGTATTTATATATAGGAAACTGTACAAAAATCACTGAAAAAATAAAAAAATTAGAACATCACTGAATGATACTTACACTTTGGTTTTGATAACTAAATATCAATCAGTCATATTTAATAGCTTGTAAAATCAGTCATGTCTGATTAGAAATTAATGACTAATTCAAATATTTTATTGCTAGATACAACTTACTAATTAGTTTATATCTTATTGTTTGATGGTTAATCTGCTGCAGGTTAGATATAAATTCTGTGTGAGAGCCCAGACAGTTGGTTAGAGCCCCTGCTTTTATAACATGCCCTGGACTGAACTCTCTCTCCTTTTCACAACTCCAAAGACAGCAGCATATTAGTAGTGGAAATATAGGATATAAGCTATTGGTATCACATAATAGAAAATATTAATTAATTAATAATTAGATCTAGATAATGTTATAGACAAATATAACAACAGTCACTTCTTTAATATTCACTAAAAGTGCAAAACCCAAGAATGAAATTTTATTTTAATGGTGTTCTTTTAATGCAATAATGCATTTCGTAAAGTCACTATGAAAACAAACATTACAATGACATATATACCCTGGGTGGCAAAGTTTATTTATTAGAACATTTATGAATACAGTTATTATCTCATATAATAGGAAAATCCCAAGTTATCTTTTTATGTCATGAAGTAAGGAAAATGTTTGCATATGATTTCATTTATCTGGATAATGATATCTAAAAAGGAGGGATAGCAGACTAAGACACTGTGAAATTTGTTGAAGACTGGTCATTAACATTGTTACTCCCAGTCATACTGAGTTGTGCAGGCATTTTACAGAGAAAAGAGATATGATTGTATATATGACAGATAATTTTAATTGTCTTATGGAATATGACAATTTATTTGTAATGCTAATTAGTCTTAGGGAATGCCTGGATCCCTAAATTAGATGTCCTCCTGTTCAGTTGGCAGTATACATAAGTTTCAAAGTTTATAAATCTAGAATTCCAGTTTTATCCTTGCACAGTACAGATAATTCATTCTTCAGCCTTTTGCACCTAATCTGGGAGTTGTTAATGAAACTGTCTGACATAGGTCTGTTTTGTTCTACTCTACTTTGTTAGTAAACATTATACTACTAATAATATATAATGTTCTAGGCCACCAAAACAGAAGAGCAGTTAACAAGCCAGCTGAAGTCATTACGCCAACAGTTCACTGTTCGAAGCTCTAATTTCTCTGACCATGTATCCCAGTTGGAAGGGCTTAGGGAAGAGGTAAGTGTTTGCTTTTGTACCAGTCTTAACAGTAAACTGTGTGTTTGCAATGTACGTTTATGTAATCACCACATATTACAATATGTTTATATGACACAATTTATTTATATTTTCTATATATTCCTTGTGAAATATTAATATATAGTTGTTTTTTTCTTGAATTTTGAATAATGCAATGAAATTGATTTGGCGGCCAATCCTGGAAAATAATGATATTTATTTTCAAGTTAAGTGGTTAAATTTTATGATAGATTTTAACTACAGCAAAAGAATAAAATTTCAGTGGGACTTATTTTCTTTAATTGCTTTAATTTTAATGATAAAATGATAACAATTATATATTTTACATGTGTTATTAAGAGTATAATATCCTCCTAGATCGATATTCTTACTGAAAGAAAATGTGATTTGGAAAGAAGAATTGAAGGACTTGGAGAGGAACGTGAGAATCTCAGCCTGTCTTTAGAAGAATCTGGCGATCGGATCATCATGCTGGAACGTAGTAACAAAGAACAGGAGCAACAGGTGAATTTTCTCAGAATTTGATGCTTAAACAAAAAACAGTAGTTGTTGGCATTCAGCCAGTGAATCTATCTTACACTACTTTCAGTTGTAATTTAAAAATTATAAGAAACTTACAAGGTTTCCAACTTACAGGAAGAAGAAGAGTTTTTGAAGTCTTGTAACATTTAAATGAATAGAGCATGCAGAATGACTTTAAAACAAATTGCTTTGCAAATATTATGTTGCGTAATATGATATTCAACTTTTTACTAAGAAATAACATTGTAAAACTGTTAATGAAATAAATGAAAAATTTTTAATGGCTTGTTTGCTAAAGATACTGCATTTTATATACATACAACATATATTTAACACTTGTAAACACTGACTTCCCTTTTTCTAGAGAGGAAATTACCGTTCTCAGAATCTTAATGATTAATACACATAATGTGATCATTTTTTTATTGTTTCTATGATTTTTTTACATTTTTTCTAATTATTTATACCACATTGTTTTTGTATATGATGTTCTCTGTCTAATGTTTGATCATTAGTGTTTATTGGATGAAAATATGTTTGTATCTTATAATTTTGCAAAGTATTTTCTTGAAGAAAACCCATAAACAAATGTTAGAATATGTTAAGCAGACATGTTACATTACTAGTAGTACAAAATAATTGAAGTCCTTTATAAATAACATGGGACTCATTTGCAGATGATAGCAAATTTATTTTTGCACACTTAAAACTTGTTCATGGATGAGAATAAGAACTCTTATTTTTATTTTTTTCAAGCCAGAAATTAACTTTTACCAATGACATTTGATGCTTTTCCAGCCAGAGAAGTGTTTTATGATAGTTTCTTATATTTTCCTAGACAAAAGCTTACTGGTTGACTAGAAGTTTGAATTATAAATATATTCTGTAGAATAAAAATAATTGTTATAAATTTAGATAAAATGTAAATAAAACATGCTGTATAATGTTTGTTTTGTAGATCCGTAATCAAAAAAGAGATATTGAAGAACTCAGACATAGCAATGTCCAGCTCCAAGCTAAACTAGACACTCTACTAAAAAGATGCAGTTCCCCAAGTTTTGGACAGACATCAATTTTCAATGAAATTGAAATGTCATCACACTCTTCTGTAGAAGATGAGTTGCGATCACTAACTGGAAGTCAGGTATAGACATTGTCAGTGCTTTTAAGGCTTAAAAATATTCAAAGTTGAGATGTTGGACTTATTTAATTAAACTAAATTACTTTGCAAAAATGTTCTATTTTTTATGATCTAGAAAATATGTCACTTGTAAAATTATTTTTAAAATATTTGTTTTTAATTCAGCCCATATGCCCTGACTAGTTTTATTTTATATTCATATTTTCAGAATTTAGAATACTGCATGCAAATTATAAAAAAATGGGGTAAGGTAAAATATTTGCTGTTTTAACAATTTCAAAAAAATTACAAAGTTTAGTTAAACATTTATTCAAATAATCTAATATCATTAATACTTAATTGTTTTCCAAATAACAGAATGGGAGAAATGGGCCACAGTCTCAACCAGGATCATCAATTGGGTTTCATGGTGACTTGGAATATGAAGATGCTGAATGTGAAGATTCTGAAATGATTCCATTTACTGGGTTTTCGATTCCAGATTCAGAAGATGGCTGGAAGGTATAAATATTCCTATTATATGGTATTAACTCACTAAAAATGTGTATTAATTTTATTCTGCTTATAACTGAAATATAATCGTGAAAATGAATTTTTAAGAAATATGCATTAACAGCTTTTATATTTATTAAGTTGTTATTAAAATTGACAAAAACTCTGAGCTAACATTGTGATAGACTATGTATTTGTAGAAAATGGAATCTACCTAGAAAATGAACATCAAAGTTTCCTATATCTTGAGCTTAATTTACAGTAAATGGAATGTTATCAGTACATTAAGTATTTCAGTATTTTATTTGTAGTTTCGTCAAGAGCTGGTAGTGATCTACAACCAGATCAAACGACTCTGTGAAGATTTGAAAAGAAGACGAGGTAGCTTATCAGTGGATAGTGGCATATCATCATCAACAGAGGATGTGCAGGCTCAACATATGCGTGTTGGGATGATAATGGCAGTCCTCAAAGAACTGAGAGACCTTATGCATGATCTTTTAGCTAATTATAGTGAAATAGTATGTATTCAAATAGTTTTATCTGTGGTCATTTCTTTTTTTGAGATTGTTAGGTTTTGTTTAAATGATATTTCATAATTAACACTAAGTAGTATAAAGGGTAAAATGTCTAGCTTTTTTAAAATGCCATTAAAATTAACCATATTCTTAATTAACAGATAATGTAAATGTCTTATAAACATTTTAAATACAAGTTGCAAATAAATTAATATAAACTGTATATATTTTTGAAATACAAACAAACAATATCAGTATTTCATAAGAATATTAAATAGAGTGCATGGCTGAAAAAATATAAGGGGCATATTTTTGATTTGTATATTATTGAAATAAAAAGAAGTACATCTATGTGTGTGTATATATGATAAAAGTAATAAAAGCAAATTATTAATGGATGAAAGTGAAGATAAGTTACTTGAAAAAAAGCCTTTTTTATCTGGTGTGAGAAATGTTTAAGATGTTATGAAATATGAGCCTTCTTGCAGTGACAAAAATATTAATGCCAATGCTTAGTAATCTTGAATCAAAATGATTAGGAAGATTGTGGAACAACGTAATATTTTGCCAAAAGTTCTTATGCATGAGTTAATTGAGTTATCTCTTTGTAATAGAAATCTAACAAAATCTTGATTTCTAGCCTTGTTCAGCTTGCCAGACTATTGCCCAAGAAAGAGAATTGTTGGAAAATGTTCAGAAGGATCTCAAAATAAAAACTGATGAACTGAAAAAGATGGAAGAACGTGTGTCTGAGCTCACAAGGAAGGTATACTATTATACATTTTTAAAAATAATTTGCTAATATAGTAAAATAAATCAAGTTAAATAGTTTTATTCCCACCAGGTTGCAGAAAATATTATTTTTAAAGTAATTAATAGCATATGTTCAACTGTTAAGTTATGACAGACAAGTATTACAATTCTGTGATGTGATCTTGATAATGTTTTACTTCTTCTATTGTAACAACTTTTGATGAGACATGTCTCAATGCATACAGTTGTGGTATTTAGGCATACTAATGTCCTACAAAAAATGATAAGTATCCACAGTACAAAAGTTTTGGAAATGCTATTCAAAGTGATATTTTAAAATTGGACAGCAGAGGAAAACCAAAATAAATGCAAGTTTTCAACTAAATAGCATCTTTATTCATAGTTAAAGGCTTAAATTTCTGGCAATCTTCTGTTATGTGATTTTTTATTGGCTGCTGGGGTAAAGAAAATAGCTAGATTCTTCAATTTCCATTTTTTAAATGATTTGATTTTGAAAAGTATCAGAAAATGTTGTATTCTTTTTTAATAAACATTTCTTAAGATGAAAAAATATAACCTACTAGATCATTTTATTTTATTTGTATACCACTATAAATATGCAATATAAAAACTTTGACTGGTTCTGTCCGAGTGAAATTTATGTTTCATATAAATAAAATTTCCGCTTCAATATGTTCAGGTAATCATCCAAGAAAGAGATGTAGCTGTTCTTAAAGAAGAGAGAGACCAGCTGCGTGAAGATATTAGCAATAGTAAAATTGCAAAAGATGAAATTGTTAAGAAAGCTTGGGAAGTCCGTGATGGAGCTGTTGAAAGGTTAATATGTCTTCCTCTTTTTAATTTTCTTTTCCTATTTCTAATTCAATATAAAATGCCCTTATATAAACTTAACAAAAAGGACACCTTTTTATGCCACTCTGTAAAACTTAGACTCATACAAAATAAATGTTTTATGAAATAAGCTATCATAATTAGGACAAAAGATTGTAGTAACTGGAATTGTCATACATTTATGAAATATTTAATAGTAAATATAGTTTCACAATAAAATATTTAAATAATAAGAATTTAAGCTAATTTCTGCAGTTGAATGAAACTGTTTAGGGCATAAACTTATGTTTTCCATTTGTGTATTATGTAGGAAAAATGCTGTTGAGATACAACTAGCTAAAACAAGAATTGATATGATGCATATTAACAGCCAACTAATGGAAGCCATTCAACAAAAAGTGGAACTGTCCCAACAATTAGAACAATGGCAGGTAATGGCTGTTTTTCTTTTGTAACTTAAAGTTTTTTTCTTGAAGTAAGTAATTTTAAAAAGTAGGTACAGTTGTATGAAACTTATGTCACAGTAACATAATAATAGCAATAAGTTGGCAACCATTCTGGTGAATAAAACCTTGTTGGCCTAAAAATGTTATGTTTTCTAAAATGTTTGTTTATACTTGTTTAATTAACTCTTTCCTTTTTTTCTTGTTTTTATTTTCTGCTTCTCTTTAAGTTTTGAAATAAACTATAAAATTTTATATTGATCATTCTAATTATTTCCAATAGCATTGTAAAAAAAATGTGTGTTGAGCTAAATAGCTACCCCACTACCCCAATGGCTCTTCATCAAGTATTCCAGCTTACAACATTAAAATCAGGTTTCTGTGCCTGTGGTGAGCAGAACACAGATAGTCCATTGTGTAGCTTTGTGTTTATCAACAATCAAAACTTTCTATTCTGTACAAGTGCAACAGAATTTTTAAATACTGATGGGCAGCTAACAGGTTAAGTGTCTTAGTTGTACACTCATTAAATATTGTTCATCCTTATGGAACAACATATTTGAGTAAAATTAACCTATGATGCTTGAAAAGCACATTGTTCTAGATCAGGGGTCATCAAACGTTTTTCACAGTGGGCCAGATTACTTGGGGAATGAGAAGTGCAGACTGCATGATCATCATGTTCAATACTCATAAGCTAGAAGGAAAGCTCTCTGTAAAAGACTTAACACTAAATTTAGGATGCCACATTAGACATGTGGGAGTAGCATGCAATACACACATATAATAAGAAACAAACAGAAATACAACCAAATTTTTATTTACCAAAAGGTTATCAAAGAAGGTGACATTAGCAGAAACAATTGTCACATCGCATATAGTGAGTATATACCTGAATTTCACTGAGCCGCAAAAAAGTTAGTGAGATTTATGAAATTGGCATTTGGCTTTCACAATATATTCAATGTTTGGTTTTGAATTGCTGCATCCAATCACTAGAATTGCTTTCAAATGTTCATCAGTCAACCTTGATCGATTTACCGACTTTACACACTTCATTTTTGAAAGTACGTGTTCACAGACAAAAGTTGTTCCGAACACTGATGCCATACCAGATGTGAACTGCTTCAGCTTTGGAAAATCATCTTCAGGTATGCAGCTGTAAAATTCAATAAGTTGCCCCTCTCTGTGTTTTGCTTTCAACAAGTCATTTTCTTGCAAATCAATGACCTCCAGTTGAAGTTCCACTGGCACGTCATCAATGACACAATAAAAAAGATTATGAAAAAGGAGAATGTCACTTTTGATTCTGTTGAGATCCAAAAATCTCTCTAAAAATGCTTATTTAAATCACCAATAAACTTTTTCTGAAACTCCTGGTTGACATCTTCTGTGATTTTAGCATGAAAATCATTGAAACATTGAAAATGAGAGAGGTTTCCTCTTTCCAAATGTGCTTCAAACAATGGCAGCTTTCTCTGAAATCCTTTAATGATTCTATAGAGACCACAGACAAGGCTATTCTTTCCCTGACGTTTCAAGTTCAATTTATTCATGTGGGATGTTATGTCAACCAGAAATGTCAACTTTGACAACCAGGTTGGATCCGACAGAAGTGAATCGGCTCTATATTTCTCTTCTCAGCTTATAAAAATGAGACAAGACTTTTCCGCAACTGAGCCACCTCACTGCTGTGTGATAAGGCAAGTCTCAGAAATCTGAATCAATTTCTTCAAGAAATACCTTGAACTGGAGATGATTAAGTGCATGACCCCGAATGAAGTTCACTGCAGAAATGACTGGTTTCAGTATGCAAGAAATATCTAAGTCTTTTCCACAGAGTGCTTGCTGAACAGTGTATGAACAGAACGCTTGGGAGTTGAAGATCTTCCAACTGTTTCCTGATCAGCCCTACCAGACCCTTCTTTACTCCAGCCATGTTTTTTCCTCCATCAACTGTTACACCTCTAAACTGATTCCACTGAACGTCATAGTTATAGTCTTGCAAAGTTTTATGCACTTCCATGAAAATGTCTTCCCCAGTTGTTCTTCCATGCATGCTGCAAACTGATGCTAACCCTTCCGTGATCTGAAAGTCCAAATTAACTCCATGAATGAACATGAGAAGTTGTAACATACTCAAGAGATCAGTAAACTCATCCAGTGCTAGAAAATACCATAGGAAGTTTCTAGCTTTTTGGAGTATCTGTAATGCAATGTTCTCTCCAAGTTCTTCTGCTCTCCGTACAACTGAAGTTGCTGAAAGGCTGATACTTTGAAACAAATTGGCTTTTTCAGGGCACAGCTAATTTGCTTCTTCCATCATACACTCTTTGATGAAGTTACCGTTAGTAAAAGGTTTTCCTTGCTCTGCCATCCTATGCACTATTTTGTAACTTGTATGAGTGACAGATTCATTTTCAACAAACTTTCTCGTGAAGAGATTCTTTTGAGATTCAAAAACACGTTTCATGGATTCAAATTTCTCAGAATGGAACTTTCCTGAAAATTTCAAATATTGTAATAGATGTTTTGTTTCATAGTGACGCCGAAGATTGTACTCTTTCAAAACGGCAACACTTTCAGTGCATATCACACAAGTAGCTTTCTGGTTTTTTGTTTCCACAAAGAAGTACTTTTCTCCCCATTCTCCATTGAAAGCACGACACTCAGAGTCTAGGATCTGAAAATGAAAAACACAGAATGCTTTGAGAAAAGTATTGTACTGGTCCAAGAACGCACAAACAAAATATATTGAAACATATATTTGCTACGACACTTATCTAAGAACGAGTTACAAAAAGCGCATAACCCAACTACTGACAGAAATGAGCTTGCTGAAGCAGTAACCCTAGGCCCCTGAACTTACAAGACGAGTTGATGGGACAAGGGTTAAGTCTGTACTTGTTTTCGAAATCTTAATGCTTTGATAGATATGTGCCTTGATATGATTAAACAGGCAGCAAGGCGAAAGAAGAATTTTCCTATTGATTAAAAATGCATGTGACAGTCTTGTTTCTTTTTATCATAACATCTTGTGTTTGCCAGTTTAAAGTGACCATCGGTGTGATTTATTTTGTTATGACAGTCGGACATTTGATGAAATGTCACTTTTTATTTCCAAGCAGCTAGCTGCTGATGATCCAGATAAAATGACTTCGAGGGCTGTATCCAGCCTGCGAGCCGTAGTTTGGAGGCCCATGTTCTAGGTTATAAGGTTCATGTGTGAAACACCCAAGTGTAGCATGAGTTAGCAAAGTCAGCTATTAAATTGGGCATCAAAGCATGGAGACTAGATAATGACATATTTGATATCAATCTATTTAAAAATATATAGTCTGTAAGTAAACAAAATCCAACCAGCTATTTTTTGAGATGTATATTTTTGGTCTAAACTAGTTCCCAAAATTTAAAATACAAAATTTGCCAAAACTGTATAATGTTTAGTTCAGAAAGAACATTTTCCAACTAATGCCTTATTGTTATGTTTATTTAGGTAATGTAGATTACTGAAAGCTTACCAAATTAATTAAGTTATTCTGTTAACATCAATACCAGTACAAAAATTATTGCCATTTTATCTAAGATGAAAAATACCCATTTATAAATTCCTTTCACTTACAATAAAGAAACTAAGATTAATAAAGATATAAGATGTTATCTTGCCTTTCCCTGAAATTTGTACTTTAAAGTCTCAAATTGCTACTAAGGGCCAAATGTCAGGTTACTTCAAGTATTTGAATAATTCATATGCAAATATTTATAAATTTAAGGATTTATTTTGTCTTTGGAAACATATATCTAGATGCATGAAACTTCACATTAAGAAAAAAAAGTGGACATAACTCTCCTAGTTAGTTATAAAGGTGCCTGAAAAATAAGTAGAAAGAAATACTTAAATATTTAAATTAATATTTAATCTGATTTAAAAGTAAAATTCACCAAAATGTTCTCATGCACAGTGATTATCTACTAGTAAGTAAAGTAGTAACTTTGACTAGAGGTTTGGCAGATTTTAATTTGACTTTCCTAAGTGATTGAATTGAGAAAGAAACTGGACAGAAGTTTTGCAGTAACACAAAGGCATATTTTATGTTTATCTAACAGAAGACAAATAAACATAACTTAATCAAGACTTATGCACAAGATGACAGACAACATGTTAATTATTGAGAACTCTTAAGAGGAATAAATTTTGAATAATGCTAAAAAAGAAATCTGAAAAGGACTGAAAGAAGGACTGTACTAGGTACATCTTCCAAGAGGTATTACTCTCCCAAGAGTCCATTTTCATCCACATATTTCATCATTCCATGAATAAAAGTAGGAAGGAAACAATCCCCAGGATTTTCTAAAGCTAAACTTCAACATACAAGTGTCACAATAGAATTCACTAGAACAAGACTAAGAAATTTTCCAGTAACACTTTACATAGGAAAATTCAAAACCATTAAAGAGAGAATGTTCTTTAAGAGTTGAACACTAAGGTTACTGGATTCAAAGGCATATTATCTGTACATTAACTCTGTTACATGTACCATGAATACACAAAAATGTTAAAAATTTAGTGAAGAAGAAATTTTAACTTTTCTAAGCCAAAAGATAAAAAACTTAAGTATATTTCATACACAACAAATATATCATGTATTTCAAAACTTACATTTCTATTCAATTTTAACTTAAATTAATTTACTTTTTTCTCTAGCTGCTTGAGATTATTCTATGGCCATTAAAGCTAGAGAAGATAGACAATGTACTAAGCTAGAGCTGCATAATGAACCAGTAATATGGCATAATTTTTTGTCTATTTTTCTATGTTTGTAAACTTTATGTGTTGAGGCAAAATTTGCAGGTCTAAATGAATAGGCTATTTTTCTTTTAATTTATGAAGCTAGTTTTTATTGAAGTAAAATTACTGCTTAGTTAATCTTATTAATATCAATCTTCTGGAAATATTCATACATTTAGAAAAGAAACAACATAAAAACAGAAATTATTGTAAAGCTTGAATTAAAACATTAATATCTGTAACTAATTTAGACTCAAAAATAGAATTTAGAAATGTATCTGATGTTTTATATTCTACAAGTGAAAGGTGGTTTATTTTTAATTGATTTTGCTTGTCTTAAAACCTTTCTGTTTTTTTCTTAAACATTATTTTTAATTTATTTTCTTTTTTATTAACAGGTGGACATGCAGATCCTTTTAGATGAGCAACTAAAATCTAAGCTGAAAAATCAAGAACAAGAAGATAGGAAGAAAGTGGGAAATGAACCTCCATCCCATCTGTTAAACAAAGGCAAACTCTTTAAACTCTGGAGGTGATCATCTAGACCAGTATTCATCAGAAAGTACACAGAACTTTCAAGAGAGAACTGTTCAGTTTCTCACTATTTTACTGTGATTGAAATTACTGTATTTTCAGTAATATAAAACTTAGAAAAAAATGTAAACTTGTAAAAAATGTGGAATTTTTCTCTGTATATAGTGTATAGGTAAAAACATAAAAAAATAGATCTTTTCAACGTAAAAAGACAGATGACTTTTACATTCCATTCCAGAATTTGATTTATTCTTTTTGTTTGTCAAACTAGAATTTTTTTTTGAAAGCAAAAGTTAAGTTTATCATCATCATTGAAAGAGACATGTAAAAGTTTTAGTGTTATTAAATCAACTTGCGAAAAACATTTTCATTTTAAGTGGTTAGCTATAGGCTGTATTTTAACCTGTTCAGTGCTGTAGATGAGATAACTCGTCCAACCCAATCGGTAACTCAGTGCCACGGATGAGTTAATTCATTTTCAGTAACACCTAACTTCAACGCTAAATGTCAGCACCATACATGCATTTGACCTACTTACAAATTGTTTCACTTTCGATCCAAAATGGCATTACAAAAAAGTTACAAAATGAAGAAGCATCAGAGTTGTATTATAGCAGCTGAAATACTTGGCAATCAACAGGTTAAAATTAGTTAGTTTTAAATAGCTTTTGTTGAGTAAAAGTAAGTTTTATTTCATTAATAATGAACCAGTAAGTTATTGAGATACTTCTAGTTTCCTAAATAGTTACAAAAGATATGAAGAAATTACATTAACAAAATTGTTTATTTGATTTCAAAGATAAGAGTCTTGAACTTCTGCTATGATGGCTACTATAACTCTTATTAGGCCAGTGAAGATGCATTGCATAATGCCAATGCAACATAGGCCTAACAAGCAGGAATAAACTCTACTAAATTTGCTAACTTAATTTTCAGACACTTTGTATTGAATACAAAGAGAAAAATATTTCAGTGACATCAATTTTTAGTCACTCAAATGCATTTATTAAATTTTAATTAAAGTAAAGCATACAGAAGAACATTAATGTTTTACTATTCTTCATTAATTTGTTTCATTTACAACAGTTCTCTTATGGAGTTTTAATAAAATCAAATTATACTACATAATTAATGCTTCATTAATTCATTATAACCTCAGGATCTTTTATCATTGGAACTTCTTGGCTAATTTAACTAACTACAGCTTTTTAGCTAGCTAATTCTGCCTTACTTTGTTGGTTAAATATGTGTAATAGATGTGGGTGAAACTATATATGATCACAAACACACATTATTCATACTTAGATGGTTGAGGTAGTCAATAAGCTATCTGTACTCATTTTAAACTGCATAGGAGGAGTGACATAAAATATTTACCTAATCAAAGATTAGACTTTAGTTTTAGTAGTAAAAAATGTTCACTATCTACCATATGTTTTCAGATTCAGGCTAACATGAATGATGCCAGATGTTACTTATTCAATCTTTAACAACTGTACTTATGTATTCATATTCTGAACTTTTAGGTCAGCATTGTTATCAACTTCTTGGTTACTTAATTAGACTGTCTGTGAATGCATTTCCTGTGGTCTCTTTTTAATCGTGAATAGTATGCAAGGATACATACCCCTCAGGTGTGTCCTGAGTTTTTACCATTTATAATTAAGTGATATTGCATCAGGGCTGTTGTATTTGATTTGATGCATGCTTTTATTCTGTTGAGAAGGTGTAGTTTTCTTGCAACATCATCACACAAACTGTACTTAACCAAGGTTCTTATGTATTGTGTGCATCCAAACTTGGTATTTGTAATTAATATTACAAGAAAAAGAGATACTTTTTGAAATTGGAACATTACCAGCAAAGAGACATTCCTTCAGCATTTTGTAATCCTCAACTAACATGTTAGGATTAATGTCTTCATCATGAAAATTTCATGATATGATAAATCACATTCAAAACAGTATGAATATAACATAAAATACAATGTAATTAATACTTGAAACCATCAGAACTTGGTGAAGCTAAATAATTATGCAGTTGAAGAAAATAAAGACAGTTGTGCATTTCACAAACATTTAATTTATTATGTCATGGTTTTACCAGCAAAGCATCATCAGATGTAAACTGCACTGGTCAACCAAAGAAATGGAAGGAACTATGACACTCACTCTCAGGCCAGTGGGGAGGAATTTAAGTTGATTTGGCCATTTAGAACTTTATCTGGATTCGTTTTTGTTCTTCTGTTCATTTAAAAAATGTCTAGGTTATTTACTCTTTTAACCTTTTTTCAGAAATGTGTAAACTTTTGCAGTTTTTTTATTTTTCAGCTGAAACTTGTCTTTAGTTTTTATAAGGTAGGATGCAAAAGTTGTGTCAGTTTCTTAAATGTTCTTTAACACATGTTTTTCAGTGGAACTTCCTATCTGATTTATATATACACTATTGAAGTCTTGGCACATTAATTGGTAAACATCACTGTGGCTTTATTTCTGTATATTGTTTTTGTAGTTAACAACATTTTGCCCAGATTGTTTATGCAGTACAAGCCTGGTCTGTTGATTTCTTTGTAAAGAGTCATATATATTTTGTGAGAAGATTTTCCAAAGCAGTTTATCTCACACAATTTCTTAGCTTTTTTGTTTTCATTTGGTACAATATATGTGATTATTGTTTTTAAATTAGTGGCTTTTTATTTTCTAATATTGATTCAATTAACGTATTTGTATAACCATTACTAAAAGCAATTTATTTTATCATTCTTAATTCAATATCATATTCTTTAGGTGACAAGAGTACAGTGTAAACTTATGTAACAAACTATGAAAAATGGAAACTTTCTGAGACATGGGATATTTTGAAGAAGTACTTATGATGGTATCATTATAAGTCAGTTTCCTGAAAATGTAAAAAAAAATATACATCATTATTTATGTCAATATCTAAGTTCAAAGAAAATAAATGTTTCCCTTTTTTGCTACATTACATAATAAATTTAACAGATTGTTTTGTGAATTTAGAAGAATTAAAAAATTATCAAGTTTACATTTGGAGTCTGATCAAAGACAGACCACATCTTCAATATGTCTGTTCCAATATCTGACATGTTTTGTCTTATTTTCAACATTAAGCAATATTTTCTCTTAATTATCTGTGAAAACTTCTGACTTTTGCAAACAAGTCATTAAGTTTAAAGTAGTTCCAATCTAAATGAGTGGTTATTATTTTTTGTAATTCTGGACTATTACAGGGTTTACATTTTCTTCATACAATAAATCACCAACAATGTGTGTACATTCTTTGACACAGATACACTAGTGAAAAAGTTAAAAACTAAACAATTTTCACGTTATTTGGTATTTCTATATTTTTTTAGTCCTTTCTACAAGCTCCAAAGAGCTTTTTATACTGTACTTAGGCTTGAAATTACTTAGAATTTTAAAAATATTGTGTGCTTTTTTTTTTTTTTGACAGTTTGTAACCAGGAGCATTAATAAAGGAAATGACAATGCTGATAATAATATTCATTTTGACCAGTTTAGGAAGTCCCTAAAAACAGTGTGGATGAGGGTTCATAACACTCGACCACTTGTCTTGGTTATCAATATATATGCATTAGTTCTTGTTCAACATATATTTAATATATTTGTTAAATTGTTTCTTGGAGTCTTTGTTTAGGAGAGAGGAATTGTTGGGTACAAGGATATCACTGATTTAATCAAGATAACCTCGTTTTTCTATCACAACAGTTGTACTATCTTTGTCCTTGTTAGTGGTTATTAAATTGTCATTCTTAATTTCAGTTTTTATTTATTTAATCAGCTTAGATTCATCATCTTCTTTTTCAGCATAGTTGTTGGAGGAAGTTTGAATAATTTTAGAGTATGTACGCTTTGTTATAAAGTTGGATTCAGCAATAAATGCTACCTCTATGTTTACCGTAAGATTTTCAGAATAAAAACTAGTTCTGGGGCAATATTCTACACCTTTACTTAGTTGATTAGATTAATTTTTCATGAACTCAGATTTTGTAAAATTTATTAACTTTGGTATCCTACTTCTAGATTTGAACAATTTTTATGTTTAATCAGACTATGCAGTTTTCTTCTCTGATTCAAGTAAGTACTGTGCATCAGATAAGTCAAACACTAAACTGCTTCTTGATCTGTTCTTTGTTGGTTCCATGGCTTTGTTGACTGGACTTTATGTGTTTATAGTCTTCAGTGAGATGTATTTTGGGGTGATATTCTACATCATATACCTTTAATTGAACTGAAAATGTTGGGTTATTAAGTGCTGTTTCATTTTTCATAATAGAATTCAGTACATAAAGTTTGAAGATTGTGGTTGTTTTCAATGCTGACATCATCAGGTTCATTAGCTAAGTGCGATCCATCAATGGAAGTTTTGACTCTTTAAAACTTAGTACTTCCTTGGGGTGGTGGGCTAGCAGCATATTTACATCATCTTGCACTGGTGGGCTTAAGCTTCTTTTTATTTGTAATCTACCTACTCTTCTGAACATACTTTGACCATATCCATGATGAACCTGATTCAGCTGCACTTTTGTACACTCCTCTCATCACGCTGTTGCTCAATATCAAGTCTTGAAGCCATTCGTGAAGTGAGGTTGCAACAAAACCTTGGCAGCTAATTTTAAATAGCATGCTCCTCTTCATACCCTGTCCTCACAAATAATTCTCAGTTCAACATATTTGACAAGCTTCCATTCTCAATCTTCCTGAATGTTTTCCTCTAATGACACAGTCAATTCACCAAAGGTCACTAGCTGAACAAATAATTATATCTGGCATGAGGTTTGTAACTGCAATTTCAGGCAGAGACTATCAGATCTTCATCAGGATAATATTTTTCCAAAAACGTTGGAGATAAACACTGTGGTAGCTTATTTGGTGTTCATTGCTTTACGTCTGTAGCTGTATACTGATGTTCAGCCTTGATAAACTTAAATGAAAACAGAATCAAATATATTTCCATTTGTACAAAATGTATCTCTTCCTATCATGAAACAAATAATTCTATCATGAAGTCATCAAAAGCTGGTTTTAATGGCTTTGACATTATGTAAAAGAAACCACAGAATTAAAAAAAAATGTATCTGAAAACAAAAGTTCCACATAGGGAATGCTGCTCTCATAGTGAATGTGCTAATCCAACTTATTTTTGCAAAATCCATCTGAATAATTTTATAATTATTTCACAAATTGACACAAATTTTTGGTTTAATTTAGGGATAGACTGACAAAGTTGTAAACTACATGCTTTAAGAGGTACAAACTGTATTTTACCAAAGTTATTACATACTATATTTTTACAAATCCAGACTTTGTATTACTATTTAACAATTTATATATGAAAGAGGGATTGGTTTTTTCAGAAACCTGAAAGAATTAATTTTATATTTCTTCATGAAAAGTAAAGTGTGATACTTGAGTACAACATATCCCAGGATTAAAATTATTGATTATGATTCATTGACTAGCTGAATAATAACATTTTTAGGTTTTTTAGATTTGTCTTAAAATCAGCCATCCATTTTTATAAAAGCCTTAGTGTATCAATGCAAAATAATGTAAAACATTATTAAGTATATCAATCAATGAATTATATATACCTAAGGGACCAGTTAAGTATTATTATTAAATTTGTGTGTTTATAAAATACATTGTTTGTTGTTTAATATGAATGCCTAGAAATGTGATCATAAATTTTAGAAAACTTTAGAGTGTGAATGATCATTTCTCTGCTTCTTTGTTGCACGACTATTCTGTTTATTTCCCAGTAACTTATAAAGTTTCTTATGCATCCTGTAAGATTTTATATAATGTTGATTAGGTTGTAACATAGAGATTTTGATGGCTTAAAAACATTAACAAGATACGACTGGAAAATATGCAAGGAAAACAATCATTTCAAGAAATCACTGGATTATCGAATAAGTGTTTTTCTGTATAAATGAAAAACAAAACAAAATTCTAAAAAGTTGCTGAAATGGTAAAGTTGTATTTATGAAGTTTCTTTATCTCCATATTTAGATTGTATGTTTAAGCTAAAGACGTGCACAATAATATATTATTCTTTTAATTTTAGACATCATGTTAGCTGCAAGTGACATGTTGCAAATTCCCTGTCAAATAGTAATAGCTCATTTTCTAGTAGCTATAAGCTACATATTGCACTAAGCTTTATTTTTATATTCATTTTATATGTATAACTAAGAATTTGTTAAATATTTATTTTAAAAAATTATTTTTAGAACAAAAAGTAGAACAAATACAGTTCTAATAATTTGACAAGCATTTCTAACAATATTAGAAAACAAACTGAAATATTGAAATTCAAATAGTTAAAAAGGAGTGTAAAAATATGAAAATATTAGTATAAACTTGATTCTTTAATATTTGCTGAATTACAAAATTTTTAGGCTTGTCTTTAAACCAATAATCAATTGTTATAAAAGAATGTAACATATTACTGTGTTTTACAGTAAAATCTATGAGGTATTTATTATACAATCTGACTGTTTGTTAGATATAAATTGGTATTGTTTCAGAGCAACCACTTTGAAAATAAACTGAAAAATGTTATTGTTTTTTAAAAGAATGTGTGTTATTTAAATGTGAGTTAAAAGAATTGGCATTAAAAGACATATGTGAAAATATTAAGTAAAAGATTGTAACTGATTATAGTGTTTTACAGTAAAACCTATTAGGTATTTATTATACAGTCTGATTATCGGATATAAATTGGTGTTGTTTCAGAGCAACCACTTTATTGAAAATAAACTTTAAAGGAACAGGTTATTGTGTTTTTTAAAAGAATATCTATTTAAATATAAGTTAAAAGAATGGGTCTAAAAATACATATATGTGAAAACATTATGTCAGTTTCAAGAGCAAACTGTAAATGATCAAGACAATAAACAGTGCTTTTTACTTAAGTTGTTACTCATAATAGAAACCAATAAATTTTATCTTCAAAACTATTTTCTATCTACTTGAATGCTGCATAATTTCTTTTTTCAACATATCATTTTGTATAATATTTTAATATTTTTTATTATGAACTTCAACTTAGTTTTTGAACTTCTACCTGCCATCTTTAGTTGTATAAACTGTTTGTGTGCATGGCGGTTCATCTACTAGCTATAGTTATCTTTGTGAAAATTATACAATGTAGTGCACACATTTAATGGTGAACATCACTTGATTTCTTGAAAAGACTTCCACTTCCTTTCAGCCAATGATCTTACTGTTCCATATTATTTATAATCAGTTGTTTGCTTGGAAAGCAAAGATTGTCACCTCCTTTTACTTAATGATCCTACAATCAATGACTACTGTAATTTTGTTGAGAAAGATCTTAGCCATGTTGATTAGAAGGCCATCATAAATGGTTTTATGGACTATTAGAGCTGTTTCTAAGCCTCTAGATCTGGCTTCTTCATCCAAATCATCCTGAACAGCCAGATAATTATTCTCAGTTTTTCTTTATAATTTTAAAGTAAGATTGGATAAAAAAGCTTTATCATTCTCATCTAATTTGATAATTTTTTGAAAGAAATGAATAAAACCCCTATAAACTCTGAATCATTGTAACCTTGCAGACTACCCTGTATCAGTTGTGTTCAGATGATTTCCCAGCAAGATGGCCAAGAGAAAGACCTTTTCTCGCCAACCATATGAGGAAGCTAAAGTTCAGGCTGACCAGAGAGAATCAAAGTTCTATCTCTAACAGGTCTGATGGAAAGTACTTTGTAAAATGTTGACATAGAGAGAAGTTTCATTCAGTGCGTTTGGATGCAACTGTGAAGCATCTGCATAGTCAAGTAGCATACGCACACATCTCTGTTTAGGAAGCAAAATGCCTGCATTTTGTGAAAGGGATTGTCAGTGCAGACAAAGATTTTGAGGTCCTTGAGTCCCAGCTAGTGTCAACAATTCGGATCACGTCAGTGAAGCTAACCAGTGAACATTCCAGGATGACTTTACTCCTTGACATAAAGCCCTATACACCTAACGTGAAACAAAAACGAAATTTCACTCTATGTGTAACAAAAGGAAAACTTAGATTTTATTTAACTGCTTCAAAGATAGAGATCAGGACATAATACTGGCCAAGCTTCAGCCAAGATCTCAACTCTTTCGGAAACTACTGGAATGTAATGGGTGAAAAAATGCAAGAGAAGAACCCGAGAAGTATTTTGGAACTGCAGGAAGCTCTTATTTCTGTGTGGCATCATTAACTCATCCCTGCTTATGCTTGATCATTCGTGCACCTTATGTCATACCGATGTCAAACAGCCATCAAGGTCAAATGTGGCACAAGCAAATAAACAAAATGGAGATTATATGATCGCGTTTATTCAATTACATTAGTGGCGTTACCTTTATAACAAGTTTTCTTTTGTTTTACTCCAATGGTAAGAAAACTAATTGTTGATCATCAGCTTTTAATACTTTGCCACTTTTGGTTAGTTATTAAAGACGCACAAAATGTGTTTGTATGAATCAGATTAGGCCACGCAATATTCATAACTGTTTAACGCTAGTTCTAACACCTACACAATCCCACATCTCGTATAAAATTACAGGAACCAAGAAAAGTGTTCAACTAATTGAGTGAGGCAATCATTTGTTTCCACCCCTGTAGCTTCAAAATAATTTGGATGTATTTTTAGTACCTTTGTGTAAATGTCTGAAACTAAACCAAAATATAATGATACACGTTTAGGATAAAATAATTACAGAATCAGGTAAAACTACTATACCAGTTGGAACATCAAATTGCCCACTAAAAGTCTCACTACGGTATTACTTAAGTTATAAGTAAAAATTAAATAATGTTTTATGAACTTAAAATTATACTTTTTTATGATTACATTATTTAACAAAGAAGATTTCAAAGTGATAATCGTTATAAGTTTATGTAAAATTGAAATTTCATTTTTTAAGGATATCTAATGTTATGTAAAATAAGTAACATGTAGTTTTATTATTTCTTGAGTTACATGATTTCATCAAGAACCTGTAATTGTGCATTAAGAATTAACCTTATTAAATAATGAGAAAGAGAATCGTATAACAAGTTTCCTTGAGAAAATTCAGGTTAAATCTTGTTCGGTTTACAGTTTTTTTGTTTCTACAATTAGCAAATAAAATAGAAAATAAATGCTTTGAGAGTACTCTTTTTTTTCTTAATCTTTATATAAGAGCCCCCAGTGGCTCAGCGGTATGTCTGCGGACTTACACGCTAAAATCCGGGTTTCGATACCCGTGGTGGGCAAAGCACAGATAGCCCATTGTGTAGCTTTGTGCTTAATTCAAAAACAAACAAAAAAAACTTTATATAAGAATCACCATATTACATAATAAAGTACTGGACTGAAAAAAAATGAAATCTTTAATAGAATACCAATTTGCAGGAGGTTCGAGAGAAACTATTAATTATATAATATAAAATTACGAAGCAGAGCCTGAAGACTTTTGTATTACTAAATCGCGCCTGGCATTAACTGGTGGATAGGGCGTTCGACTCTTAATCTGAGGGTGGAGGATTTAAATCCCTGTCACAACAAACATACTCGTTCTTTCAACCGTGAGGGCGTTATAATGTTTTAATCAATCCCACTATTCTTTGGTAAAAGAGTAGGTGGTGGGTGGTGATGACTAGCTGCCTTCCCTCTAGTCTTACACTGCAAAATTAGGGACGGCTAGCGCAGATAGCTTTTGTGTAGTTTTCCCGCGAAATCAAAAAAAAATATATAAATATATTGCTGCATCCCCTAATAAACATACCAGATTTTAAATTCTGTGGTAAGATTATGATAATATATGTTTTCATAAATTACTTTACAATATAAATAAACGACATTTTCAATGTACACTACAATGTATGGGAAATAATAAACAAACAAAAATGTTAATTTTTAATATGTTTTTGAAGCGTTTTAAATTAACTTGGCAAAATGACAAGCCACTACATATTTTTAAACTATGTCACAAAACAGAAACTTTCATTCTTCAGGCTTGTGATGACATCGTAAGTATTGATACGAATTATCCTGAAACCCTTTTAAAGGTTTGTTCACTTCATTAGTGTGTACAACATAAAATAAATTATCAATACATTAATGAAGTTCCACGTGGAAGAACTCGCTATCATACTGATAAAACTCCACGTAAAGGTGATACCTATAACACTGATAAAATAGAACGTGGAAAACTCCATATCACAATGTTATGTAAATATCGTGTAAATATTTTGTAAGCGACAACATGTCGTGTTGTGTTTAAATTTTCATTTCTCTTATTCATTTTTCCATATTGATATTATTGTTTCGAAGTTTAAACTAAAATATGTTGTTATTTATTTAGGGTAACATTTAGAACTTTCTTGAATTAAGTAGACCAATCATATGTTTGTAAATGAGTGCTGGTGACTTCGTGTCTAGACGTGTAGTCTCGTGCAAGAACGGACACGCGTGGATTGCTCTGGAGTTGTATGGAAATTGCAAGATTGTTCGAGAAATAGGCCTATCGGTATAAAAGACGGTGACGCGAGATAGATTCAGTCATTAGTTTTATTCGAAGAAAAAGAGTGAGATTCAGACATCAGTTTTATTTCAAAAGAAGAGAGTTAGTTATTTGAGAAAGATTAAGTGTTTGTTGTGATTATTCAACTTGGATTTGTGACTGAAGTTAGATCTACGGAAGCTGTGATTTTATTTCGTCAATCTCTACGATACATCTGAATTACTGCTTGTGCTGAGAGACGGCGAATTTATTGAACTGTAAACTGTTTCGTAATTTCTTCGTGGGACCAAATTCACACCCTAGACTGGAATTTGAGACTTTAATTTTAGATCATTACATTAGATACAGGCCAGTACTGTTTTGTATTGTGATTTATTTTGAAGTTTGAAACTAATATTATTTTGTTTTGTAATTAATTTCGAATGTTGTAACTTAATATCTGTCACTGTTATTATATAATCTATGTTATATCTCTTATATTTGTTAATAGTTTAGTGTAATAAATTATACAAGCTGTTATCTGCGTTTTTCTGTTGAGTTTAGTCTACAAAGAACATAAAACATTAAAAAATACGTAACACACAATAAAATACCTTGTAAAAGAGATCATTATAATATTTATAAAATCTCATGTGGAAGAGCTCACAGTCACAATAACAAGATTCTAGGTTTTTGAAATAATTTGTTTTTTATGAATATAAACAACAAATATATCTGAAACAAATGCAGAATAGCATGTATGTAAAACTAGTGACTGGTATTTTATTTCAATGTAAATAATAACTATTATTATAATTGATCTAGTTCAATTATCGAACGTTTTGAATCAAACTCAATCTAGTATTTTCCGTGCCATTTGTAATTAGTCACGTGTACAAAGTAAATCTCTCTTTCCAATAGATTCCTGAATATTTTGTTTGTTTTTCAATTTCGAGCAAAGCTACATGAGGGCTATCTGTACTGGCCGTTCCTAATTTTTCAGTGTAAGACTAGAAGGAAGGCAGATAGTCATCACAACTTATCGCCAGTTCTTGGGTTACTTTTTTACCAACGAATAGTGGGATTGATCGTTTCGTTATAATGTTTCAACAGCTGAAAGGGCAAGCATGTTTGGTGTGACGAGGATTTGATCCTGCGACCCTCAGGCTGCGAGTCGAGCCCCCTAACAACCTGGCCTTGCCGGGAAATTCCTGAACAAAGGAAGAAATCATCCATCCAAGAGCACCTGTTGGTTTTTTTTCTTGCGATATGACTATTTTTCCATTACATGTGTTTTTGTATCCTTAATATATAAACCCTAGAGGAACAAAACAGGAAAGTAATTGTAGTAAATGAAGTGAAATTTTCAACCCGAAAGGCATATTATACACACATGGACTAAACATTAAGATTAGAGACCCTCACAAGGCTCACATTCATACTTTGCCATATCTAATTTTGAGCTACTGATCACAGAGAAGGCAGTCAGTTAGCAGTACTGTCGTCAAAAGAAATTTGCACATTTCTTTGAACCGACTAGTAGATTGGTTATCACAGTATCGGGAGGGATGAGTGCGCTATAATAAAATTATTTTAGAATATTACCATGCCATAACACTCTTAAAACCGTGCTTTCTAACAGCAGCCTTGCAGCATAGTTCCATTGAAAAAGGCTCTTATGATAGGTCGTCCATATCCACATTACACGAAAAAACTGTGTATACATCTAACTTACTATATAATCATTAATCAAAACTAACGATTCTATGAGATATTATCCCAAAATCATACTGACATCATCAGTGACATGGCAATATACAATCAACAGAAAATGTTGAATTTCAATAATGTTTATCTTGTTCGACGAAAACTAACAATAAATTACATGAAATGCATTCACGGATATCACGTTTTATTAAAACGTAATCCTGGTTTTAATACTGCTTAATTTAATCTTTTTATATTAACATTATGTGCAAAAGAAAGAAAAATTTAGATATTTTGTAAAGCTATATTTTATGACTTATACTTTCTGTATTAAGTCAATTAAGAATTATAAACATCAAAAGACTTCTCAAAACTTAATTCACTGCACTGATGATCTATAAGTACTACAGAAACTTTATTATCAGTACTATGGAAAGATTAAGCATTTTTCGTGAATTGTTTCCCCAACACTTCCCTTAAATAGTGTATTTCATAAAACTATGACCTAAGATTTCTCAAAATTTTGAAGTTAAAAGTATCGATAATTATTTCTCTTTTTCTAGTCTACTTGTGTGGTCAGAGGTGTATTTCTATAAACATCTTTATAAAGTTGACATTAGGATTGTTAAAGACAAAACAACAATCGGTTTGAGCTGTCTTTCTGAAGAAAAAAAGCAGCATTTCATTAATTGATTTTCGTATAAACCATTAAAGAATGATTTCATTTGAATTTTGAGTTTTTTGTAGTTGTTGATATGTTTCCTATTGTACGGTTTGATATTTCTTTCCAGTTTTAGTTTGTTATGCCAATACTGCTGTTGACAGCAGTGATGCAAGCTATAAAACCCACTGTAAAGAGTTTACAAATGATGAAAATCTGAATTTGTGTCTAGAAATGCCATAGTTTTTGGTAAGTGAAAGGATAATTGAATTTACAGACTAACTTATAAAAAACTTTATTAAATCATTATTTGAACTAGGTATGCAATTAATAATCATTTATGAGCATTTCATATTGTTGTATATGTCTAGTTGATGTAAAAATCAACATTTGTAAAAATTCATATGCAAACATGACAACGTCAAACTCCTTATATTAAAAGGTAAGTATCCAATAAACGTTAGCGAAAGAATAAACAAATTAATGTTTTCATATAAACGAAATTACGTATTTTTCAATTTTTTACGTTTTATTTCTGAGAATCCAAAAATAACTCACAAATTAATACATGATATGAATGCCTTTATTTTTAAGATCATTAATCCGCCTTGGCGTCGAGTCCACGAGTTGACTGCAATCTTTGTTAATTTTTGGATCGCGGTACCACACCTCAATTATGGCCTCAATTAGCTGATCTTTCGTAGTACAGTCTTTTTCCGACGTTTTTCTTTACAAATCGCCCAAAGATTTCCAATAGGATTTAAGTCCGGAGAGTTTCCAGGCCAGTCCAGCACCTTTATTCGTGTTGTAGTCATAAAATTCTTCACCAGTTTCAATATGTGGCACGGAGTCAGACCTTGCTGAAAAATGCCCAATCCATCTGGAAATCTCTTTTTCGATTCTGGAACGACTCTTCTCTGCAAAACTTCGATGTACTGTGGTCCTCGCAACATACTTTCTACGATATGTAAGCCTCCGATGCGATACAGTTTTACTCTAAATAAGCACTCGTTTAAATTTAAGTTGGAAACGTTTTGCTTTATTCTTATGGATTTTCAAACATTTTATCTGTATTTAGAAAATTTATAATTTATATAATTTTCAATTATTAGAAGTGTTATTATAATTTATTTCGGACGAGTCTCCGATTTATTATGTACTTATTTTATATATATCACAATTACTCTGTTTGTTTGTTTTGGAATTTCGCACAAAGCTACTCGAAGGCTATCTGTGCTAGCCGTCCGTAATTTAGCAGTGTAGGACTAGAGGGAAGGCAGCTAGCCAACTCTTTGACTACCCTTTTACCAACGAATAGTAGGATTGACCGTCACATTATACACCCCCACGGCTGGGAGGGCCAGCATGTTTTAGCGCGACGTGAGCGCGAACCCGCGACCCTCAGATTACGAGTCGCACGCCTTAACGCGCTTGGCCATGCCGGGCCCACCTAGAAACACTTTACAGCAATGCTAACAATATGTCAAAAATGCAAGTTTTTTGAGAAGTGGTAAAGTAAATATACCTTACCTTGTTTACGGTAAATTTCACGATAAACAAATATCACCATTTGTTTTTAACAAATATACACATTAAAAACTTATACAAACAAAAAAACAAATAAAGCTTGTTTGTTTGTTTTTTGGAATTTCGCACAAAGCTACTCGAGGGCTATCTGTGCTAGCCGTCCCTAATTTAGTAGTGTAAGACTAGAGGGAAGGCAGCTAGTCATCACCACCCACCGCCAACTCTTGGGCTACTCTTTTACCAACGAATAGTGGGATTGACCGTCACATTATACAGTGATGAAAACATTGCACACCATTACATTTTTAAGTCTCACTCTTGTTATAATTTTTCTAAAATGTGTTTATAAGTGATAGTCTCATGTTTTCTTTTTTCTAATTTGGATGTGATTAATTTTATAGAAATTTATGAAAGTAATTCTGCTGTATCATTGTGTAGTGATATCAGTAATGCATATGTCAGACCGAATACTTTAAAAAATCATGATGGCACATAATTCTTGTGTTAAATCAAACAAAGCATCAATCAAGCTATTCCATATGTTTGTAACTAACCAAAAGCAAATTCTGTTGAACAAACCTACATTTCATCTCCCAAGTTTTATTGCTAATATTTAAATTTCTTTCCAACCTTTTCATTCTATCATTCAAGCCACTCACTGGAAGACTTACCCAAACCTCTTATAATCCTGTACACATTGTGAAACAGAAAATTACGCATTTATTCTGTTATATCTTTGTTTACCAATCACTTATTATTTCTTCTAACATTTTGTTAAAACTATAAATAATTAGTTACATTAAAGTGCTAATTTACCTTCTTGATAGAGCATTTTAAATTTGAGAATGTTTCATGAAATTGGCACAAGTTTCCCTTACTAGTGTCATATAGATAACATTGCAGAAGATAATGCAAATTAACTAGACACATGAAATGTAGTCTCATTCTCTAACCATTAAATAAAAAATCCTTCCTTTACATAAAATGAAAGTTCATGATACACAGTTAAAGCAAATTATTGCTGAGTGTTGGTCAAGACTGATTTTAATCTGCATTTTTTGGAATATTGTGTTTTTGGTATTAGGTCTTCCTCCTCCTTGTTCTTTTTCTTCAATTTTTGAAATTAATAACACTGTTATTTATATTATCACATTTTAGCCCATAAACAGTAAGAATGTTGCAGATAGAAACATCAATTGATGGTCTCCATTTAAGGGTTGGTAACATCAGTATCAAGTCCTAGTAACACATATTACTCATTGTTCACATTTTTTGCAGATGATAAAATTTGCATTCCTATTGTTTGAAAGTTTTATTTTGGAATTATGCCATTGTTAAAGTTTAATAAATTATTTGAATTTGTTTGGAGGATTTTGTTTCAGCTCATTACAACATGACTCAAACCCCTACTACATTTATTTTGGAGTTTATGACTATCACTAATTTTCATTCCTCCAACTATAGAAGCAGTCAAAACAGTGCCATATTAGTTTATCATGCAACTTTATAATAAACTGTCTTGTGCTCTTTTTTTGAAGGTGTTACTGGCAATCATCAAAGTTTTAGAGGAATTTCTACAATATTTAAGGGCAAATTTCTCTCCTCCTCTATGCTAAGCTTTATTAAAGCTTAAGGATAAATCTTTTCTTGGCCAGGAATTTTATTATCAAGATTTTCCACAGCAGTCATTTCTACAACACAAATGGAAAATATATGTAAAACATTCCCTCACCTTATTCAGTAACTGACACAAGTAAAAATAAGACCATTTATAACTGGTAAGTTGTATTACACCTTTTCATCAACTCACAAATCAAAACAAGACCAACTGTGGCAACATTATCTTGATACATGTGACTGTCTGTTAGTGATAAGCAATACTTTTATAGTGTGGAAAGTTATCATAACTTTCCTTCTCTTAACTTCTCTTGAATGAAATACATTTTTTTGCAGTGAACAGTGCCTCTATCTCTTGAGTTCAAAGGTCTAGTTTTACTCAAGTTTTTCACCACAGTACATGAAACTTTGATACTTAGGCATAGTAAAAACATACTAAAATGAATTATCTTGTAGTGCTACAATTTATGTTGTTTCACTAAAAGCAAATTTCACAATAGTTACCATCCCAATAGATATATATTCTTATTACAAACACACTTACACCTAATTTTACACTTTTCAAGTCCAAAAGACGACATACATCCCTTTAAACGTATCTACAAAAGGTAAATAACTAAGTGTTTATTAAATATAGTTTTGTGCTCAATAAGGACAACGTAACTTATAAATAGTGCCCCTAGGGTAGTTATATACCTTATAGCAACAATCACAGGTCAAGGACAAGAGATCAACTTAAACTATACTGGTAGGTTCGACTGTTTTCTGGTATTAGTTTATTTCACGCAAAGTTAATCAAGAGAAGGCAGCTAGTCAAGCTCATCGCCAGTTCTAGAAAATTGGCATTCACTCCCTAGTCATAAAGTCCCACAGTTGAATGGTGAACATGTTTGTCACTGGTAGATTCTGTAAATACAAGCGTGAGAGAAGAAAACTCACAAGACAATTAACAATTTTATACTGCTATCACGGTTGCATTATTTTAAATATCAATATTCAACTTTTTTCTCTGTATTGTTGTGAGCTGTATACGAGTTAAATATGGATTGAGCATGGTTTGTATTTTGTTAAGTTCAAAGCTACAATATGGGGTATCTGTTCTTTATCACCATGAATATCAAAACTAAATTTGGCTGTGTGAACGCAAAAGACTTAGTACTGAGGGGGATGTTGCAAGATGTGATATTGCCCAAATAGTTCTTTCGCATCAAAGAATATCAGAAGAAGTCCAATTTCAAAAATCAGTTTAGGAAAGCCCGCACCTGAAGACTTGTTTGTTTGTTTGTTTTTGAATTTCGCCCAAAGCTACTCGAGCGCTATCTGTGCTAGCCGCCCCTAATTTAGCAGTGTAAGACTAGAGGGAAGGCAGCTAGTCATCACCACCCACCGCCAACTCTTGGGCTACTCTTTAACCAACGAAAAGTGGGATTGACCGTCACATTATACACCCCCACGGCTGGGAGGGCGAGCATGTTTGGCGCGACTCGGGCGCGAACCCGCGATCCTCAGATCACAAAGCGCACGCCTTAACGCGCTAGGCCATGCCAGGCCTAGACAAAGGCATTAGGAAAGCTTTGTCAGGTAATACGACTTTGTCCTGGATCTCTAGTAACAAGAAAATAAAATAAAAGTTGAAAATAGAATGAAGTCACTAAAACGTAAAGTTCCTTTTCAGAAAAATATTGCTAAAATTCTTGAGTCTTTCCCTTGCATTATGTTTATACGTTTTTTACAGATCTTATGAACATTTGGATAGAGCCTTTTTATTACTAAAAATGTAGTTCATCTGCATGACGTACACATATTTAATATTTACAAGTAAACTAATTTTAACATTCAGATAGTGTTCAAGATAAACATGCAAATAACGCATTTTAAAGATTGTCCTTTGCATCATTATTTATGGCAATCAGGTCAAAGGTGCAAATTGTAATTATTGTAGCAACGTCAACGATGAATGGAACCACATAATTAGCAGTAATAATAGTGTATAACGACCTCTTATTCCAAATTATTTCCTCGACACTAAGAATAATGTTCGTTATTTTCTCTCATTCAACTATGAAAGATTATTCGGTTTAAGGATTTATTCATTTGAAATGATTCAGTCGTAAAGTCATGTATTCGTTTAAATTGGTTTGGTTTGATTTGAATTTCGAGCAAAGCTACATGAGGGATATCTGCACTAGCTGTCCATAATTTAGCAATGTAAGACTAGAAGAAGTGTGTGTGTGTGTTTTTCCATAGTAAAGCTCCATCGAGCTATCTGCTAAGTTTACGGAGAGGAATCGAACCCCTAATTTTAGCGTTGAAAATCCGTATAATTACCGCTTGGCCAGAGGGGGATGACTAGAAGGAAGACAGCTAATTATCACAACTCACCGCCAATTCTTGGGCTACTCTTTTGCCAACGAATAGTGGGATTGGACGTCACATTATAACTCATCCATGGCTGACAGGACGTGCATGTTTGTGGTAAGGAGGTTTAAACCCGTGACTCTCATATTGCAAGTCAAGTGCCCTACCCATCCATTTTAATTTGAAGTACGAATATCTCATCATTCAACTAAATTCAGAGTCTTGTATCTCACATTTCTTTTTTCTTCTTTTTGTCATAAAAATGAAGTAACGTCAGTAAGAAACACTGCTGACCAAAATCTTTAGGCCAATGAACATAAAGAAAAAATAAGCATTTTGCATTGTTAGACTCAACCACTTATTTGATTTGAGCTTCGAAACATGAAAATAAGAAAAGGGGGGGAAAAAAAACTTTTTTAGCATTTAACAGTGAAAATGTGAACACCATAAAATTAGCCTAAATACTAGCTGGTCAAAAGTTTAAGACAATACTGAAGCGAAGCGTTAATCAGTAAACACGTTATGAAATTTAGTCATTTGTGTTCAAGCATTAGCATTGTTGACATCTCCCACTGATATCTCCTGCGTTACATTGGGTAAAAACATGGCAAAGGCTAAAAAGTTGACAGAGTTTGAACGTGACAGAATTGTCGAGCTGCAAAAGCAAGATCTCTCTCAACGTGCCATCGCTGGTGAGATTGGGCGTAGTAAAACTGCTGTTGCAAATTTCTTAAAAGACCCTTAGGGATACGAAACGAAAATTTCAAGTGGTCGGCCCAAGAAAATTTCGCTGGCATTGTCCGGCAAGACACCGGCCGATCATCGAACCAAATTAAGGCCCTTACGGACCTTAAGCTTAAGAACAATAAGACGCCATCTACGAGAGAATGGCTTTAAAAACCGTAAGCATCTTCAAAGGCCACGCCTCCTTCAACACTACGAAACAGCTCGGTTAAACTTTGTTGAGAAGCACCAAACATAGTGGACGATGGTTTTGTTCTTTGGTGAGAAAACATTTAACCTGGATGGTCCAAATGGCTTTCAACGTTACTGGCACGATAAGGATATCCCCCGGAGACATTTTTTACACGACACAATGGAACAATGGAGCTTCAGGTTATACAACAGAAGCTGGCATGTTGGAAAGAGCATCCTTATTGACTGAAGGCCCTTGCTTGTGTGGAAATGACTGAATCTTTCAGCAGGACAAAGGACTTTTTCATAGCAAATTACATGATTATTTTGGACTATCCAGCGTGTTCGACCGAATTGAATCCCATTGAAAATTATTGGGAGTGGATGGAAAGGAAAGTCTATAGAAATGGATGTCAATTCCAAACAGTGCATGATCTTCGTGAAGCCATCTTCACCACTTGCAAAAATATTCCAGCTAGCCTTCTGCAAACGCTTATATCGATCATGCCAAAGCAAATGTTTGAAGTTATTCGCAATGACGGCCGTGGAACTCACTACTGAGACCTTTTGCTGGGCATTTTTTACCATGTTTAGGACTTTTTTTGGTATTGTATTAAACATTTCACCAACTAGTATTTAGGCTAATTTCATAGTGTTCACATATTTTCTGTTAAATGTTGTTGTTGTTTTTTTCACTTTTCTTATTTTCATCTTTCGAAGCTCTACTCAAATAAGTGGTTGAGTCTAACAACGCAAATTGCATATTTTTTTCTTTATGTCCATTGGCCTTAAGATTTTGGCCAGTAGTATACAAGATTTAAATGTCATTCAAATCAACAGGATACAACTCTTACATTTTCAGCATTTGTACACACTTTACCATTTTTCATCTTAACTTTACTGTGATACAGAAACTTCTAATACTTTTGTTTTGGAATTCTGTAATTTTAGATGACTTTTAAAATATGCAATTATCTTACTGTAATTATGATTTGTAATAATTGAAGAATGAATCTCAAAAAGTAGAATTTACCGACAAGTTCACCCCGACTCGGTTTTTATCACTTAACAAATTGGTAATACGTCAATTTCATCAGTCATTACAGAAATGGAAATGGAGACTTTCTGTCACTTCTAGCGAATATATGAAAAACTTTAAGTTTAAAATAATTATGAGGAAAATCAAACAAACACCACCACTACGTATTTAAGTCATATATATATCGACCAAAACTTCCTGAAGAAGTGACTCTTATTAAGGGAACCAACAAGAGAATAAATGTAGATGTGTTAGTTATTATATTGTTTGGGATATTTAATGCTCAACTTAACATTATCTACGGCAAAGTTTCGTTATAAGTATATATATATCTTAACATTCTCTAAATTCTATTTTTGTTTCTTTATTTTCAGTTTCCTAATCACTTTTATGCTATGTATGTATATATTATTAAATTTCTAGTTGTTCTTATTTAAAACGGAAACACGACGAAAACGTTGTAAGTCAATATTCCACTTGAATGATGGTACTAAAGCTGTATTTCCCCAGTAATACTTTGTGTTCGAAACAGGTCCGATCATGGCATGGACATTTCCCTACCGAGCTTCAAACAGGAAAGCCCAAAGCTCGAACCGCATTAAGCCGCTGATTGCGCTAGGACTTTCAATTTTGGGGAAATGGTAAAACTGTGACAGTCAGTCCCACCGTTAGCTTCAGAACGTTTCAATATGTATGTACCTGTGTCTCAACAACTTATTGTAATTTACACTGATTACAACCTGTTGACGTTATTGAACAATTGTTTTTTGAATTTCGCGCAAGAGCTACTCGAGGTCTATCTGCGTTAGCTGTCCCTAATTTAGCAGTGTAAGACTAATCCGTAATGACGAGAAAACCCACTTGTGGAGAAAAATATATATGTAAAAACGGCTGGTAGAGTTGAGAAATTTTTTATGTCAAGGTGCGAACAACGTTTCGACCTTCTTCGGTCACCATCAGGTTTGCAAAGAAAGAGGTAATTGAACGATAGCTGACCACATATTTGAAGGGGTATGTTTAATTGAATGTAGATGGCATGCTTAGATGTTTGATTATATTTATTAATATAGTTATAAAGATGTTCCTTTGTATTGGTTTATTTTGGGCTTGAGTTGTTGTACACATAAGGTTTCTTTATTTACTATTTGGGTGTTCTCTATGGCTATGTTGTGTTCAAAAAATGTGTGAAGGTGACTTTTTGTGTTCTTTGAATCCGGTTTGCATTTTTCTACTTCTTTCTCCAGTAAAGAAGTCGTGGCTGTTATCACATTGTATTTTATAAATAATGTTGGTGTGGTGTTTGTCAGTGTAGTTTTTACATAGTATAGACCTTAGTTTTGTGCCTGGTTTTTGAATAAATTTGGTGTTAACTGGAATGTCATATTTTGTTACTAGTTTTTGCCAAATGTTGGTTATTTTTCAGCTGATATCGGGAATATATGGTATGCAGCAGGATACGGTTTCGTGATTTTTTGATTCGTGGGATATATTTACTTTTGTTAGTTGATTTTGCTTTTTATCTAAGTGTGTGCGTATGCTTGTGGAGGAAACTTATTGATGTTGATGAAGTATTGTTTTATTTTGTCTAATTCGTCGTCAATTTCATCTGCTGAGCAGTAGTTTTATGGCTGTGTTTATTTGGTTTCTTAGTATGTTGAGTTATTGATTTGTTTCATGTGCTGAGTTCCAAGGAATGTATAGTCCAGTGTAGGTGATTTTTCGGTGGATTTCTGTTTTAAATTATGTATCGGTTCTTGTAATTTTGAGGTTAAGAAATGATACTTGATTGCTTTCTTCCTGTTCACATGTGAACCTGACGATGACCGAAAAAGGTCGAAACGTTGTTCGCTTCTCTATATAAATTTTTTTCTCAACCCATACCAGCCGTTTCTACAGATATATTTTTCAGTGTAAGACTTGAGGGAAGCTAGTCATCACCACCAACCGCCAACTCTTGGGCTACTCTTTCACCAACGAATAGTGGAATTTACCATAACATTATAACCACGGCTGAAAAGGCGAGCATATTTGGCGAAACGGAGATTCGAACCCCTGCCCCTCAGATTGCAAGTCAAGCGCCTTAACCAACCTTACCATGCTGGGCCTCATTATTGAACAAAATTAAGGGGAAAAACAGAATACTGTTAAATTGGAGTTTAACATTACAGGAACACGATCTGAAGATAATCCATGTCTAAGGAGTTAATAACATTTGTGATGATGTACTTTCACGTACAATATAACTTTTTGATCATATATTTATTTGTATTGTTTGTGTTATATACTGTCATGATTATTGACGCGCAGCTCACGTTACCGTATTGAATGGGTTTGGCATGGCCATGTGGTTAGAGCGCTTGACTTGCAATCTGAGGGTCAAGGGTTCGAATCTCCGTTCCACCAAATATGCTCGCCCTTTGAGCCATGGAGACGTTATAATGTAACGGTCAGCTCCACTATTTGTTGGTAAAAGAGTAAGTAGCTTAAGAATTGGAGGTGGGAGATGATGACTAGCTGCCTTCTTTGTAAGTTTTTAGCTGCTAATTTAGGAACGGCTAGCGCAGGTAGCCTTCGTATTATAACTTATTTCGGACGAATCTCCTATTTATCATGTTACATATGCTATGTATTATGATTTAAAATGACGGGAAATTTTAAATTTAGAAGTTAATTAAATGTCAATGTGGGTTAAATTTATGATATTTACCAACAAGGCTGATATACACAATTTTCTTTATTAATATAAATAATTATAATAATGGTTATTACAAATAAGTTAATATGCAAAAGGTTTACAAACATAAAAAACTATATTGCGTTTTCTATCTGGTCTGTAACTGAATATTTTATCGATAGTCTAGGTCCTCTATGAGCGAATTAATTCTGAATTGATATTGTTATATTTCGCTTAAGCTTGTTACCTGTATATTCTTGGCTGGCTTCACGCCGCTTGCAAGCTAACTTTTTACCGAGAAAGATATTTCATGTTCTCTTAAAAATACTAACGTCCAAATAACTAAAATGGGGAAACAGCAATATGTAAATAATTTACAAAAGTTGTATGAAGGTTAATTTAAACGAGACAGTTCATTATTTCATAAACTAAGACGTTTAGGTAAATAGTATATCACTGAGTCATCCCAATATCACGCAAAATATATATGGTATGGGATTAGCAGTGTCATTTATCAAATATACAACACCACAGACACAAAAGGTCTAAATTCCATCTTAAATACATCAGTCATTTTATCAGTGGTCAATTTAACAACATTAGGTGATCTGGCAATGTGGACACGAACGCACCAGCTGTTGCCTCTCTCGCTTTGTGTTTTCAAATTCTAATAATCAGACATAAAATGGCCAGATTTTTTACAAAAATGGCAGACAGACCTTGATGAAGTTTCATTCCTTCTGTAATATGATTTCAAACTGGAAGAACTGAATGTCTATGTGTTTTCTTACAGCAAAGCCACATTGAGCTATCTGCTGAGTCCACTGAGGGGAATCGAACTTCCGATTTTTAGCGTTGTAAATTCGAAGACTTACCACTGTACTTGTGGTAGACGTTTTTCATAAGAATCCTCAGCTTTAATTGATTGAATAGGTACAGATTTTTGCTGAGCTGGCAAGAATTTATTTATGAAAAATGTTTTTACTTGATAAAATGTAATCATTAGAAATAACAGCTGCTTTCTGCAGGATTTCAACTTTCTTTTCATTCAAATCAGTTCTGAGAGTGTCATCTGTTTAAATTCCCCAATTAAACATAATTATCTTAGTTTGTCGAAACTTCCCCCAATATACACAATTGATGAAAATAAACCTCTTTTTCATGGGCCAATTCCTATAATTTTGACTATTTTGCTTGCGATAATCTCGAAACGTTTGGCGATAAGCTCCTGGTACTAATTCATAAGCTTTGAGAACAGTTGCTTTAACCTTGTCGTTATCCATACGGTGGTATAAAGCGAGAGCAGCATAAGCTTATGGTGCTTTACTACAAGGTGTTCGGAAAGGCACTGTGCATTTATATATTTATTAACAGACATGTTTTAATATAGAATACAGGAGGTAAATATGAATGACAATTATAAACAATGTTAAAGATGACCCCCGTTGGCATCAATACAGGCTGGATCATTCTTATTTTGTTTCTAAACACTGCTATCAGTTGCTGGTTTGAAACAGACTGAAAATATGATTATAAAACTGCACAGTGACTTTCCAAACACCCTGTCACAATCTGTGACCATTTTCCAGTGGGCCATTCCATGGTTTGTGCAACCTTCTCAAAATGTGGGAAGTATTTATCAACTTCATTTTCATTACATGTTGGTAGTTTAATATATCGATTGAATTCAAAGTTGTCATTTTGCTTTGGTCGATCGGACTTGAGTCTAACTTCCATTTCTTTCAGCCTATTTTCTTTCTTGGCTTAAATACAGGCTTGCTCTTTGTGGGCTTTGATGCAGATTTATTTAAGCTTTATCATGGAATGTTGACTTCAGTCTCACACAGACAACACACTGGTGGATCAGTACCCGATGAAACAAAATGATGAGCTAAAACAGTGTGATTAATCTACAGTCTAGTTAGGACAACTACCTCTTTCCGATCCTTACGGATGCAAAACGGCCAAAGTATAATACAGGGTTTTATTTGGAAAAGCTCGTTTTCACGTTGCTCACTCCAAGTCAAATGCCAAGTGGCATGAAGCCAAGCACTGAATACAGAACCATAGTCCATGTATGAAACACACACAGCAGTGATAGTGCCAGAGCAGATAGATTTAGCTGAGTTGTCGGTGAGCTCATTTCCGTGAATACCAATGTGCCTTGTATCCAGAAAAACTGGATGAAAGTAAATGTTAAAGAGTAATTGGCCAGTCAGTTTTGAATATCAGCGAGAACTAATATGAAGCAATTCCAGGGCCAATAGAGAGCTAAGTAAGTCAATATAAATAGAATAATTTGTGTACTGCTTAGTTTTTATGTACTCCAGGGCAAGAAAAATAGCATATAATTTGGCAGTGAACATAGAAACTGTAGAGGGAATTCTGTGTGCAACCACCAAACCACACAAATATTTGAGTAATCTGAAAAAAAATTGATAATCCAGTCATCAGGAATTGCTAAGTCAATAAAACTGCTTCTACCACAAGAAAAAATGAGTGATGCGCAGGCATAATGTGCATTTACTTCCATCTGAATCAGTGTGTAGAATTTTTTAATATTTGTAAAAATATGAAGTACATTTTGTTCCTCCTACAAGAACTTGGTTAAACAAGCAACTGAGTCCTTACAATAGAGTTTGGAGACAGCTGGAATATTGAGAATATTGATATTGATAAAGTGTTGTACATTTAAAACAAAACTATCTTCATTATCCATTCAAGCCACCTCCAAACTTTTTTCTAACAGTCATTAAATTTAATTTTTATTTTGCTCTGGTTATGCACACAACTTTGCAATCTTATGATTTGAGCATAAAAGGTAATAACTTTTCTTTTGTTGAAAAATATACAGCACTCTTTATAGTTGGTTGGTTGGGTAAAAACACCAAGGGCACAACCTGGTTTTTTCAGTAAACCATAAGTGACCTATAGTTATATGTGTGACACACAATCACTAAGCAGCCTGGTCTTTGTTTTTCTGAGGCCAGATTCTCTCAGTAATATTTAGAATACTAAAGATTTTGCTAGACGACATAAGAGAATAGAGGCAGAAGAAGTACATTACTATTACAGATTATTCTGATGAACTATATTAAACTCTAACTTCAGTATCTGTTGACCATAAAGAAAGCATGACTAGAGTTCTCTATCTCTCAGTTGAGAATGCAGGAGAGAACCACTTGATGAAGTGTAACTTGAATATTAATTGTAAAAAAAATATTAATGTTTAAAAATTTGTGTCTTGTGTCTCTCTTCTAAAGTGGACTCCGTCAAACTCTAAGAAATTCAGGCAATGCTTCATGATAAAGTTGCTGTAAAATGTCCTGTTATTCATGCTTCTTACCTGTGATACTCTGTTGGAAATTTGAAAATACTAAAAACTAAATATTTTATTATTCATTAACTTTACACCATATACACGTTATTTTCTTGAGAACACTAATATAATATTACATAACACACTGTCTTTGCTTTCTTTCTGTCTATCATTCTAATTTCAAGAATGAGAGAAAATTAGAACACAAATAGCCTATAACTAATGGTCTTGTTTTTGTACTTATCATTAATCATGGGAATAACTGCTAAGCCAATCATGCTTCAACTTGAATCTTTTAAAGAAACCTCTTGCATAAGATAAATTCCTGATCATCCTTCTTGAAATTAAGTAACATGTGATGATAAATTGGAAATACAAATAGTTTGTCTCTTAATGTCAGATACCCTCGAGAAAATGCATTTCCAGTTTCACATTGAAAAAATTGCAAGGTTAATGTGTGAATCTGTACAAAGTACAAAAAAAAGGAAATTGAAATAAATTTACTTTTAAGTTTACAAAATATAATTTAATTAAAATGTCATGACAGTTTCATTTCTACATAGTTTTATAGTTACATTATGGCAAAGCTTTTATATAATAAATTAAATCTCTTGAGTGGTACAGTAGTTTTATATGACTGTACTTATTTTATCATAATCATGTATCAACATACATAAACTTTTCATTTGGTTTCAGGTATCAGCAGAAAACTACACAAAACATACCTAAAATACTTCTTACTTATCTTATACTGACACATTAGTCACCATCCACAACTAGAACGTGGGCTACTGTAATCCAACAACTGGATTTGACAATCAATCTTTTAATACATCCTCAGTTCCATAGTGCAGAGCACAATTTGTTTTTCTTTTTGTAGCAAGATATACAAGCAAAACATAATTTATGTAACCATAATTTAAGCAAAGCAAGCCCACATCAAAACAATATAAAAAATAAAAAAATTTTTATTCCAGCTCAGCTACAAAGTTTTACTTTTTTAAAATCAAAACATGAATGTTTAAGTGTCATAAATAACATAAAATGAAACATACTGAACAAATTATTAAGGGTTTTGTCCATTAAATTCCATTCTGCTGTTACTCACAATGTGACTTTTGACTAACTTGTCCCAGCCACAAGAGTAGAGCCTGTTGCTCTTAGGTTCCCAGGATAATCCACGAACAAAATCTTCATGGCTAGTGTCTTTATAGCTGAGTATGATTTTAAAAAAAAATGTAATTTTGTACTTCTAACATGAAACATACATAAAATAATTTAAATAATTTATAAATTTCTTAAACTTTAGTATGAAGATTATTTAACAAAATACTATTACACTAATTTATTAAAAGACTTACTTAAGTAAAACAGTGTAAAAAAAGAAATAATTATAACAATGAATTAGATAAATTTTAACAAATTACTATTACACTAATTTATTAAAAGACATACTTAAGTGAAACAGTGTATCAAAAAGAAATATAAATAATTATAACAATGAATTACATAAAATTTTCTTATATGGTGATATATTTATCCCAATATTTTAAAGACAGCAATTTTATCAGATATACCACCCAGATTACTAGCCTATATTTTTAACAATTAATGAATATTCAGGACTGCACAGTTTGTATTAAAAGTATTACACAACTTTTATATGACTAATGTAACTTTTGTATCCAATTATGTTTCAGAAGTGATGCTGTTATATTTTTTTGTACATTTCATAATAGACCCTAAAGGTCAATCCATCCTTTCCTATGGATTATAAGATTGTTAAAAAATATTATGTTTTCTTAATATCTGTTGTAGCTTCTACAAACTTAATATAGAAAATTATTTTTCACACTCAGCATTTTTGTTTTTCACCAACAGTTAGCTTAATATACAAAAAGCTAACTTATTACTAGTAATGCTAATATTAAGTATCTCCACAAGAATTAATCAATTTTCAAAGTAATAACAACATATATAAAATAGTTTAAACACCATTTACAAAATTTCACTAAATTAGGAGCAATAACTCACATAGTAAGGATTTTTGTTTTGCTAAATTCTATAAGGTGAACTAATTCAACTTAAAAAAAATTGGAATTTACCAGAAATATTTATCACAAGACTTAAAATGAGAAATCTTTGTTAATACTGAGGGTACCAACTATTCTCAGAGACTCTTGCTTTTATTTCAAATATTGTTTCTCAAGGCACTGAAAAATGTTTATCTACATTTACCACACACAGGATGACTGTTTGAATAATAAGGTGAGAAAGAAGGGTATCTAATTACTGTACAAACTCTACTGCAAATACACATAATGGGCTTGTATGGGAGGATGATTCGTGACTTGAGGATCTCAGGTTCAATTCCCACTGCCATAATATATGTTTGTTGGGTCTTTGTTACTGCACCTAGCTGCCATTGTCAATAATTATGAAATTCTGACTAGAGAGAGAAACAACTAGCTGGTACTACATAACATCAACTCTAGCTACAGAAGTACTAAATAGTTTGAATTTGCTGTCCTTTTTTACAGTGTTATGCTTTTAACTTATAACTGTGTAACTGTATTCTTTAACACTGTATAAACAGATCTGAATCTAGTGGCAAGGTTAAGCTTCCACACATTGTTTTTCACTATTAATGATTATATTATTAAATGCTGCACAAGTACAGATTTATAAGAGAAGGCCATGGGAGTTTAAACTCCCACCATCCGTCATTCACCTGTTGCTTTCAGAAGTTAATACTATATTATTTAATGTTATGGAAGTAGGCACAGATCCAGGGAAGTATAGCCTCTTCTATTTATTTTTTTTTCTAAAATTAATAAAAACAGCAAGTAACATCAAAGAAAAATATTATATGTCAGTGTTTTATTTAATTCATCTATTAATTACTGTAAAAGCTTTTCAGTCTTTCAGCAGCCAACATAACTGGATTCTTATAAAATATGGTTATGGCATCAGCCAATAACTATTTTTTTAAACTAATGCAACAACATGAACAGCAACTAAATGCAACCAATGCAAATTTTCTTTTGTCTTGATTTATTAAGACACTTAACAACACAAGTGTGCTCTAGACATTTTGTTCATCAAAATCAGTATTGCTCAGGGCAACTACATATAATAGTTGATGTGCCCATAAAAATGATGGGTTGGAGTTCTGTAAACAAACCCCTGGGAGCTCTACCCTTCCTTCAACAAATAGTTCACTAGCTTCTCCTCCATCATAAAATAAAAAACAAATATACTTTAAGAAAATAAATATTCAATCAATTAATGAAGCAACTCATGAAGGGAACCACAATTAAAAATGTGTAATGAATAAATATCCAACAATTAAATGAGGTTAAAAAGATTAATGGCCATTAAAAAACTAAAAACTTTATCAAGGTTGACAGTGTTACCATCACCAATAACATTGTCCAATGTTACGGACAAACCCTGGGACAGAACATGTTTAAAATAGTGCTGTTGTTGAGAGTCATAACGATGACAAGAAATAAAAACATGGCTTACAGTGATTTGAGTTTTACACACTGGTAAAACAGTTCCAGATAAATGAAAACAATGAGTTAAAAAACTGTGACAAATGCATAGTATAGTTGGAACAACTGCCTCCTTCCGAACATTACGAAAGCTAGACAGCCAAAGCCCAATAAAGGATTTTATTTGAAAAAGCTTGTTGTCATGTTGCTCACTCCGAGTGGACTGCCAGCTGGCATGGAGCCAAGCCTTGAATACAAGACCATAGTCCATGTACAGAATAGGCACAGTGGTGATAGTGCCGGAGCAGATAGATTTAGCTGCTGTGTCTGCAAGCTCGTTCCCGCGAATACCAACGTGGCCTGGTATCCAGAAAAACTGGATAGAAGTAGATGTTAATGAGAAATTGGCCAGTCGTTTTTGAATATCAGTGAGAACAGGGTGTAAGCCTACGTGTAGCGATTCCAGGCAGTATAAAACTAAGTGAGTCAGTATAAATAGTGCAGTTGAAGTACTGCTCGGCTTCAATATGATCCAGGGCAAGAGATATGACATACAGTTCAGCAGATCAAGCATACTTACTAACAGTGTTTACAGTTTAGCCACAAATGGATCCACAGACATGGATGACTTAAAACTGTATCCAGTGGTTGTACGATAATGTGTATGGGCTCTGTCTACAATCATTATGCTCAGTCATTTGAAACAGTTGGTATCTCTGGGACTAGTATTTGGTAAAATACAGTCACATTTCAAGTATTATACATTGTGTATGTATATACAGATTATCAATATTTAGAAACAAGTTCTTAAAATATCGAATATTAAAAAAAAAGCAAACCATTATTTCTTCTAGTTATGACCTTTGTACTGTTGCTGCTTGTCATAGCTTGCTAAGTCTTGAGAAATGTCACACATGGAGGATGTGAAATGAAATAATTTTATTTAGTTATTATATACACATTTGAATAATTAAAAAATAATAAATTACTATATGGATACCACAGAAATCTGTTATAATTTATTTAGTTTATTAAAATAAGCTGTATTTGTTTCTAAAAAATATGAAATTTTGAACAGATTAAATTCTCAATTTACCAGAACAGAGTTGTCTTGAAAAAGAGAGTATGCTGTTATATTTGAAAATATACAAGAAATCGAGAGCAAACAAGAAACATGTTTGACTATTAGCATGCCAATCAAGAAAGTAAGCTACACAGAATGCAACAGACAGGGACCCATCTGCTCGGCGCATGTGCATTTTGCTCCCATTGGTGGAAAGTTATCAGAAGAGCTTTGCATGCTAAGAGTAGTAGGGACTTAAGAATATAAAGAGGCTGGCATATTAGGTGAGAATTAAGGTTTGTAATACATTAGAGGGTAGTCCAAGATTGACAGAAGCTTTATATGTGAGAAAAGGTATGTACTGTATTGGAATACGTCTCTCACATGAATTCAAGGGTGATAAAAAAATTAATTAAAAACAAAATAAATATGCAAAATAAAACAAAAACATTAATATCATGACACAATAAAGTAGTGGCTTGTCATGTAAATGTTTTGTAAACGACAACATGTCGTGTCATGTTTGAATTCCCATATCTATTATTTATATTTCCACATTTATATTATTTTTTCAAAGTTTAAACCAATAAAATATGTTATTCATTTAAAATAACATTTAGAATTAATTAGAATTCATTTAGAATTATTCATGTAGAAATTTCTAGAACTAGGTAGATCAATCACTTGTATTGGCCTGGTGTCTGTACTCTGGAATTCTGGGACATTACGCGATTAGTATATAAACAGACGGCGATGCAAGGGAAGTAAGTCATCCGTTTTTACTCGGGTCAAGAAGTTGGTTTCGTTTGAGAAAGTTTAAACGTTTGCCGTGTGATTATTCAAATTGAATTTGTGAATAGAGCTAGATCAACTAAAGCAGTGAATTTTTTTTATTCCGTCAATCCTTACAATTCAGTCGAATTACGGATTATACTGAAAGTCAACACGTATTGGACTGTGAATTGTTTCTGAAATTACCCATTCAAACTTTGAAAATTTCTTCATGGGACTAAATTCACCGCCTAGATTGGAATTTTGGATTTCTGATTTGGACACTCATTCTGGATCATATTATTAAACACAGGCCAGTACCTTTTTGTATTGTAAGTGGTTTTGAAGGTTGAAACTGGATATCTGTTATTGCTAGTGGAAATTTATTTTGTGTCTGTCACATATAAGTAGATCATTGTAATAAATTATACAAGCTGTTATCTGTGTCTTTCTGTTGCGTTCATAAAACATAAAAAACGTAACATGGCTCAAAAATTTAATATCATATTACGTAATCATTTCTCTCTGTTTGTTAGTAAAAACTGTAGGGAGCATGGTGTACTAATTGACTAATGAGCCTGTGGTTTAATTTGTTAGTAAATACCACCAATCATCTAGCTCTAATTAAGATGATTTCAATCAAACTGAAGGTTATTTGCAGCTTAATATTTATCTATTTATGAGGTGTTGGACTTTCACAGAAACATTTACTGAGTTGACAAATGCAAGAACTTTGAGATTTCAGTTGTTATGCTAGTTTCTTGATTTTCACAGTTCAACAGTAAATATGATAAAAATCACACCGACAGAGGCATTACAACAAATACTTATTAGTTAGTTCACCTACGTTCAATCTCATTTAACAACACAAGGTCTCTATCCTTGACTTGAACTCTAAACATAAACAATGTTCAAGTGTTCATATAGAACTTTTAATTCAGTTATCTTTAATCTGAAAAAAGAATGACAAAGACATTCTTAGTTCAGAAAAACTATTTTTACATTTCAATAATGTTCTAAAATAAAAGCTTATGGAGTCTAACAATTACTTTATATAATTTGCTGTATCATTCTCTTTGATTTAACCTAGACGTAGTGATACTCTTACGGTAGATTCACAAACTAATGATGACACTTTACTCAGTAACCTAATTTCAATTAAAAATAAGCTTAGAAAATCACTTTTACATAAACAGCTCACATTAAGAATACAAAAATCTCAGATATATTCTTAAAAAACAAAAGAGCAATACTAATACTAATACATACATTATTTGAGAATTTTCATTCTTTACGTTCATAACAATTACATCTGGTTCATTAGCACAAGATGCCAACAATGATGGGCTGGAAGAAGAAACAATAAATGCTGTAAAAAAAAGTAATTATGATATGCCCTTTACCTACAAAATGTACAGTACACAACTTTGTATCTAAGGCTGTTAATACAAATGGGCAAAGACAAGACTTAATAATCAATATTTCTACTTCTACAATGCTTTTAATGAAATGCAATAGCTAAGCAACAATTTCACCAATTAACAATAACAGTACAAAATATTTATTTGATGTAAATATAACTTTTTACACTTTTTTATACAGTTTTGTGAACTTTGGAAACAATGTCAAAATTAAGGTTTTATACATGGCATGTTATTTCCATAATTTTCAAACTGATCCCCATACTTTCTGAATCATAAGTCTTGTTATTTATTTAAACTTACCATCCAAAATTGTTTACAAAATTCAGGAAAAAAAAAAACAAAAAAAAAACCAAATACATTTCACAAATACACCACTTTTAGTTCTTTGTTTAAACATGTACATATAAACCCTCATATAAAACACTTCAGTCTCTACCTGATGATGCCTTTACTGATGCAACCACAGTTGTGAATAAATAATGTTTGTGAAACATAAAATTATCTTATTTTTCTTCAGTTCTCTAAATACATAATTCCACAAAGTACTGACAGTTTGAAGTATCATTTATACAAGATTGTTTTTAAAAAAAAATTAATTAATCTGCAAACTTTTGGAATATATATTTATCACTCATATTTAGTGAAAAAAATAATTAAAATACTAGGTTTGTTTTAATAACCTTTCTCAGACTTAAGACATTAATTTTTGTTATGTTTTTACTTTGTATTGCATTTCAACTTAAAGTTTTCAACTGCACTTCAGTATGAATTTTTCTCAAAGGTAATCTCACCAATTTTGGGAAAAAACAAGTCTAAAAATGGGTCTAGTGTGACAGTTGATTTCAGAAAGTGGTCCTACACTTCCTCTAATATCTTTGATCAACACCTGACCATTGTTGTTCCCCACAGCAAACTGACTCATTTCTCCTGGTTTCCATGCTACTGATGTTGGTATTACAGTTGTATCCTTACCTGTCCCAAGATAACAACAGTGTCAATATATGGATGCATATTTCTAACGTATACATACTTCATAACAGCTATAATTTTATAAACTAATTCTCTATTACTAGATAGCTCTATCTTTAACATTGAACCACCAGATATCTTTTACTTCCTCAAACCTGAGATATTACTAGCATCCAACTAAAAAATCCTGATTTATCGATTGGACAGTGACAGCATCCAATAACATTTATATCTCTTTGGCTGAAAACTAATTCAAACCATATTATTATCTACCTTTTATAAATAGACAGAAATTTTATAAGATATGGTGATAATTACCAGGACATCATAAAAATAATTCTGACAGATCATGCAAAAAATTATGGGTTTAAAGAGTTAATTGATTTTATATCAAAGCTTTCATATAGCAAATTAGTGAAACAGCATCACATTTTATATGTAAAATATTAATTCTTTCCTGAATTTCTAGTAATATCTATAAAATTACAAATTACCTGAACTAAACCTCAGCCTCATTTATGTCATATTCTTCATATCTGGTAATTTTACAAAATGCAGAATTTCTATGCATGCAATATTATTTTCATTTAATTTCTGAAAATAATTTACTTCTTTTCCATGAAGTCACTTAAATAAAACTTTTTCCCAGGAAATACAGAAAAATGTCAGCACTAGTCTTCTGATGAGAAGGTTATATATGAACCTTTACCTTACTATTGTGTATCGAATTGTTAGGTTTAGATAAGATGTTATAACCAGATGCATAGCAAAGAATAAGTGCCTGACCCCTTGCAGTTTTTCTCATCAGGACATCTATATATGCAAATTGATATAATGTTATAGACGCCTATTTTGTGTGAAACTCCCTCCCCCACACCCAGGGGTCTGTAATTGCAGTTACTGTGCCATGGTTATAATGTAACAACTACTTTTTTCACTATTCACTTAACTGACAAGTTCACTGTTCTCATAACCCACTCACATAATGTATGTTCACTGTTTGCACTGTGGCAAAGCAACTGCGTTATCCATTAATTCAAAAATAGACTATCAAATAGTATTTCTTTAGTTACTGTTTGAGATACTGTGAAACAAATCAAGACTATTAATCTAACATTTCTTTTGTTAAGTTATTATACAGCTCCATACAATTAAGATAAAAATTCCATTCCTGAGCCATAAAAGAATTCTTCAAATTAATAAGTTTTTAGAATAAACTAAATAAAAATCTCCAGGTTTAGCATTAATCAACAAAAATTTTCAAAGAAAAGTGGGAGTTGAGATACATTTATACACAAATTTTAAAGACATTAAATGCTGGTCTTATACAAGGAAATTATAGTTATTAATAAAAAACAGAAATTATGATTTCACATTTTAATTTTCAGTCAAAAATTTCTATAATGAAACATATTGCCATATATAATCCAAAACATTGTATTCAACATATTACAAAGAGTATATCATTTAACTCTAGAGGGATAAGTTCAATTAAAAAAAATAGATTTGCAGTTGTACTGCATTTATAATAAAAAACATTCAATTATAAATTAGTTTCAACATTTTTCTTTTGTAAATAGTTTCTTGAACAAATACTTTGTAAAGTTTCTCAACTCACTTTGTCAATAGTAAACAATGACTGTTAGAACAAATGAACAATAAACAAATTATTTTTTAATTATGCTTATGCTGTTACAGAAAATGAAGCTTAAAAAGATCAGTAGAATTGAGCTCAAAGGTTGAAGCCAACAAAGCAAATAAAAAGTATCAATGCCACCACAGACACTTTCTTATTATCAAAAACTGTGAGAAAAGTTAAGTAATGAAAGCAAAATTTAAAATACACTTCTCAGGAAAGATACTGAAAACTAAAATTAACAAATTAGTTAGTCTCACCACATTGAAGTTATGGAATGTCTGAAAAAATAACAGTGTTTTTAATGTTATGATAAATATAAAAAAAAAGTTAATAAAAAAAATAAAAATGAATGCATATAATTTTTCTACATTATTCAATATTTTTACTTAAAATGTTTTTCAAGAGAGATTATTTAAAAAAAAATTAGGGCAAAATTAATACAATTATGGAATAATTATATTTTCCCATAGACTAATAACAAATATTTCACTAGCAATAGAAAACAATTACATTTTTTAAGCCCTATAATTACAACAAAACTTGTGGCAAATGCTCACATACTCTACTTGCAGGAAATTCCAAAACAGCAGAACTTGTGTGAGATATTCAAAACTTTAACCCAACCAATACCATAACAATATATTACATTGAAATGCATACCTTACTTCATAGGAAGACCTATAATCACATGTCAAACCCTAAGGAAGCTTAGCTGAACAGCTCAGTTTTATGGATTATAAAATTAACTACATAACTTTAATCCATGAAAAATAATATATAATTTTTTGTTTTTAGATGGATCTAGAAGATATACCCAATCATCATGACTTTTCAATACAATTTTAGTTTCCTATCATTTTTTAAACAAAGTGTTCCATACTGTTTTTAAAAACCCATGTTTAATTCATGACTACATTAAATTTCTTACATACGTCTTTTGTTGGACAAAAAACCCCTGACAAACTCAAAATATAAAATTTGTTTGTTTGTTTGTTTTGGAATTTCGCACAAAGCTACTCGAGGGCTATCTGTACTAGCCGTCCCTAATTTAGCAGTGTAAGACTAGAGGGAAGGCAGCTAGTCATCACCACCCACCGCCAACTCTTGGGCTACTCTTTTACCAACGAATAGTGGGATTGACCGTAACATTATACACCCCCACGGCTGGGAGGGTGAGCATGTTTAGCGCAACGCGGGTGCGAACCCGCGATCCTCGGATTACGAATGCACGCCTTAATGCCCTCGGCCATGCCAGGCCCCATAATATAAAATACTGACAAGTAAAATAGTTTTAATTTTTGAGATATAGGTTGTTCTTTTATTAACTAGAGAAATTATAACTTGTACATAGTTCTACTTAGCATTCCTAAAGATGAGAAAGTAAACATACTTAATTCTGTTGCAGGTTTTGGAAGTCTCTGGTCCCAGAGTAGTATCTTTCCATCCTATAAAATAAGATTAACTTTAGTTAGTAAACACAGAACTTGAATAATGAAACTTTATATACTATTCTATTGCTTCCTTTCCATGGACCATGTAAAGGAAATCCATAGTCTAAAGACTGAGACCCAATAATCCACTACCATCATAGTATTATGATCCTATATAATAAAATAATAATTCAGTCTTCATTTATCATGTGTACTATTTCTATCTGACTTTTCTACTGATATTCCCTTACCAAATACACAGATGTCAGGAACCTTGAACAGTGACAAAACTATAACCCCTTTAGAAGCCAATGAAGGTTGAGATGCCTATGACAACAAAAGTGTAAAAGCCAACAATCTAACATGCATGCTAACAATAGTTACATCTTGTTATCTTTGATCCCGAAAATCCTTCAACAAAGATTAAAGGGATAATAAATAACTCAACACCATAACCTAAAAAGTTGTTTGTTTTAGGAAAACAACATATTGCACAATCTACTGTGTCCATTGCATGAAACCAAATGTTGGATTTCAGAGTTGCAAGTTGTAGACTTACTGTTATTGCACCAAGAGGCAATGATCTAATCAAGTTAACTACAAACTGCAGTTTAGAACTGCAATTTTCCAAGAACAGAGTTGTAATATGTTTTCACCTGACAGCGGTAGGCTAAATCATGTAGTTCCAACAACTGTAGCAGATGAGCCATAACTGTCCTTTTATGCAACTGAGCAGTAAGCTTCCCTGCATGAATCACAATATCAGTGGATGGAGGTAAAATTAAGTATTTATTCCTAGACCTTTGAGCCATCAAAGTACAGTGCAAGCTAAAAAGTTGCAAGAGAAATACTCAAATCACACTCTTGATGGGTCTATTGAAGAAAAGGAGCTTGAGGCAACTTATTAAAAAAAAAAAAGCTCCCTGAAAAGCCAACAGCAATTGTTAAATGATGCTAGATATAAGAAGTGGGGATAGGAAAGGCCTAATTTGCCTTTGTGCTAGATAATAATTCAGAATTTCATATTATATATTGGCTTGACAAATGAAATTTTTCCCTTTTTCACAACTCAAACAAGTGGAGTAAAAATCAGACCAATGCTTAAATGAAGGAGACTAATGTAACAAGGAACATGTGAACAGGAACTTAGAAAACTGCCAGAACCAACTAAACACCTCAAAAAATCTCCAAGTGTTAACTCCCCCCTATTCCTACTATAAGTGGACAGAAGACTCAACTTCACTGCTTCATGGTGCTTTGTAACAGAAACATGTCCTAGTCCTTACTCTTTATGTAGAAAAGTAACAAGATATCCTAGGGAATCTAGATGAAGAAATTCAGACCTTTATGATTATTACTCACGTCATAAGAATTGTAAACAAAAGAACAAAAGCACTAACATCTCTCTCAAAACTCATCCCATTTAAAAAAGTTTATAATTACCTTGAGAACCTTCATAAAATTCCCAATTGCAGAGATATGCAAAACACATTAGACATTTAAGGGCTCTTCATTTAAACACCTAACATCAGAAATAGAAGTTACAGAAATTTGAAAATACTAGGACCATGAGCTTAGTTTTCAGAAATATTAGATAATTATGATTATCACAAAAAACAAACCTGAATTCATAATCTTAAGCATTCCTAGAAACAAGAATAAACAACACTAGACAACAATTTCAAGCAAGTTCCAAACCCCTCTCAGCATGGTAAAGACAACAAGACAGGAAACAACAAAGTGTTAAACAAAAATATGTGACAATATCTAGGGAGAAGGTACGGAGGTAAAGGCAAGAGAGATTTAGAAAAAATGTAACAAACAATGATTGACTTGTGACTACAATGATATGGAGCTGGAATAATGTGAAGATACTTATTGTTATTGTTTAGAATTAAGCACAAAGCTGCACAATGGGCTATCTGTGCTCTGTCCACCACGGGTATCGAAACCCGGATTTTAGCGTGTAAGTCCGCAGACATACCGCTGAGCCACTGGGGGGAATGTGAAGATGCATCATTTTTGCATCGAGAAAGATTATCTTATCTGTTTGTCATTTTTGTATTAAAACATCTGCAGCAAACGTCTAATTACCTTTCATCTTCAAGGTTAAATAAATAGTCAATTGCTATACTTTATTTTGTAAGAATCATATTATAATATCTAAAAATATCTTACTTGTCCACAGGATAGAAAAACCTCAGGTTCAACAGGACAACAGGAGACTCTCCAAACCAAATCTGTGTGGGCTGAAACAATGCAAATCTATTTTTAGCTAATTTTACAATGAGTTACAATGGTTTTTAAAAATAATTTTATAAAGGCTGTCAAGTAAAATAGATGTAAAAGAAATTAACAGTTTTATTCCAAAATAGATATTTTGTTTTCTTCTTTTCCTTATTTTTCAAATTACTAATTTCTTTTACATCAAGAAATAAGAGGTTTTATAACTTGAATCAGATAAATTCAGTAACAAGAATATACATGTACAATACAGTGTACTTTAAAAATTCCACTTTATCTAAATGTAAAGTAATTCAACTATAAATTAAATATAAATTTATTTTAGTAGTTTAAAGCATTTTACCTGCACTAATATTAAGTAACAGAATCTGCCAATGTGACTGAGTGATCATCATTTTCTCAGTAACAACTAAGAAAATCTTAATCAGTGCACTCCTATAATTTACTCCAAACATAATATGCAAAATTTAAACTACTAAATCACCAAACTTATATAAATCAACAGTGTAAATCCAATATAAAAAACAAAGACTGGAAAAGCATTATAACAGTTATAATATAACATTTTCCTAATATCATATATATATATATATAAATTTTACTACCATATTTTACAATGTTTAAAATATTTTTTCACATTACTCTATACTGGTCTTTCACACCATTCGGTATATATTGCCAACATGAACATTTGCCTATTAAATTATTATTCACAGTTAACCTTTGAATTTTCCTTTTTGATCCTAATGTCTAAATCATTTAAATTGAGATTTTCTGTTCCTGGAACATGCTTCACCAAGTTAAGTTTTACAGGGTGCTACATGACAATATTTAATCCTCTTCCTTAATAATAATAATAAATTCTCTCTCAGACTGTTTCTCAACACTAAGCCCTCCAGGTCATTCAAAATGCGAGTGGGACAATGAGAATAACTTTTTGAACACCCCAGTTATATTTGCTACCAAGTTTAAGTTTAGGGGCCAAATAACTTCAACCAAAATTGTTGCCATGGTTTTTTGTTTCTTCCCTGCAACATTTTGAGCTGTGTTTGAACTGATTTTGTGACCATTTAAAACTACATTAATAAACTAATTTGTAGGCTCAACCAATGTCCAGTGACAAAGAAAGGTCTTTTATTAAGATAGCTACTATTTACTACTGTTGATGGTTTCACATTTTAATAACTTTTGCTGTCTTCTGCTGGTAAAAATGTACAAAACAATAATATACACTAACGTAAACTGTTGTTAGAGAAAGTAGACCTTTCTGCAATTTAAACTAGTCACACACCCTACTAAACAGTGTTATTTTATTAACTAAATTTATCTTATTACAGTACACAACACAACCAAACTTTGCAAGTTTCGATCAAAACAAGTTCTAATAACTGATAATACATTTTTTACACATTTTGAACTGATGTTACTTTTGTGGTAAATACCACTTTTTGTCTTTATTATTCAAATTTGTCATTAAACATACAAGAACTACATGAAGTCATTCACAATGGAACTAAAATTAAACTTTCTTGTGCCAGTTTTTAAAATTACTTCACTTGTAAATTAATGTACCAGTATATATAGCTAAATCTATTCATACATTTGCTCTGTGATGGCCTCTACTGGTGATGTCACTTCCCTGTTTAGGCAATTTTGCTTGATAATTAATTAATGTTTACTTGTGATACTAGTTAAGAAATATACTAAAAATGTAACTTTTATCTGTTATATCTTGCAGATTTTTGTTAAACTAGTATAATATTAATAGGTGCTCTAGCAGTATCTAACAGCATGGAAAAATGTGTACATGAAAAACATTTGCATAATATAAAGGATACATTATTATAATGTAGTCATTACAAACAGATGATATTTTATTATACAATAAAGTAAAAAGTAAAAATAAAATTTCAAAACTAAAGTAAAACATTTTTTACAGAACTACAAAAAGTACACAATTAGTTATTGGTAAACTCTAAATACTCTACCTGGTCGATAGGTTCCAATGGATGCCATGGATATTAGATCCCATATTTTTATACTAAAATAAATAAATAAATTAATTAATTTAGAGTGCATGTAATTGCCCATTTTCTGATTACATTGTGAAGTACATTATCACTCAGATGACAATGTTATAAATGATTTTAATATATATTCAAGCTTAGATGAAATATACAACTCTATTTAATTTCATGTTTAAAATAATACAGACTGCAAATCAATTAAAGCCATTTTTGTTTATGTTTCATTCTACAAATAATGATATGCAGACAAGTGAGAACTAATATATTGAAAAATCTCTTCTGCAGTAGTTGATATATTTTTTGAATACATTTATACTTCATGCACTATAAAGTTTGGTGTGAAAAGAAAATAAACATGTATAAAACAAAAATTATATTCTAAACACAATTCATAATCTTTATACACAAAAATCTCATTACAATAAACTCCCTTATTCCAATAGATGTCGTGCTTACATCTTTTATACATAGAGTTAAGAAATAAAAGACATCCACATCAGTCTTATCAAAGACAGGATATTAAAGAAAAGGATCATTGATATAGTATATCTAACAATTCTTAACTGGATAAATAGTTACTGTAGAGTTCTGATTTAAGTCCAAAATCCTTTACCATGGAAAGCAATTAACTCTTTTGTGACGAGCTCAGGTGGTATAATATACCCAAAGTTTATATACACATTTGAACATGATAATTATTTGTACTATAACTTTTGATGCAATATATGTATCTTCACAAAATTCAGTAAATTTTAGAAAAGATTGAATTTTTTGTAGAAAAAAATAAGATTTTTTATTAAGTATTTTTACAAAATATTTGTTTGTGACAATATTGAACCTGTTTTGTAGTAATACCAGCCTGAGTGTGAAGTGATTTTTGAGATATGATTAAAAAGCTATTCTGTCTTCAAAATCTCAAATATTATTTGTGTAATCTTTAAAAAGTCCTAAATATGTTTCAAACTTTTGTTTCCAGTAAGTCTATATTTTTGTGTTATTTTCTGTACAATAACTATGAGCGGTCTGTAAATTTGACTACCCTTGTAACCATCTTAAAAAAATTAAATAAATATAAATTATGCTTGACATAGGTTGCTAGGCCTTTTTAAGTTTCACAAATGGACACAACAACAATTTTTTTTTTATAAGATTTGATATACACACACACAACTGAATAAACAAAAGACCATAAATAACTATGTATATACTAAAGAATTCCACTATAATTAATCAAACTTAGTAACTAAGCTGTATTTAGATCTAAAAAATACGAAATTTGAAGCATACTACAGACATAACCTACCTCCTTGGAATCTTTGAAAGAACAAAGCAGCCTACTAATAGATTAAAACAATTGAGAAAACCACTAGAGAGATATTCTAAGCTGCCAGTTGGTTATTCATGTCATTGATTAAAGTAAGTGTATATGAGGGATTGTTTTCAAAAATGAAAAGAGGTGTATGGGGCCCATCATGTTTCATTCAGTATATAAGCTATATATCAACAAAGATATGAAAAGATATGAGGTTCTCATTTTATATTATTATATATAATATTCTTGAATATTGGTAATTTGAGTTTCTAATTCATACAAATGACATTACAAACATCTAATTTGAACCAGTTCTGTATTCAACATACCACAACTGATAAAAATTAATAAATAGGTATCATGATGACAAGAAACCCACTTGAGATAAAAATGTATCTCAAAACAGCTGGTATGATATCAACACTTTTAATAATAAAGCACAGAACAACTTTCAACTTTCCTACGTTATCTTCAGGTTAGCAACAAAATTAATTGCTTTATTAGTAAAAATGTTAATACCCATACCAGCTGTTCCAAAATACATAGATATTTAGATGTTTTCTTTTAATATTTACTTTTAAATTTAGAAATTAACTAATGTGTAATACTAACATAAAAATTATAATCTACAATTTTATACCAAAGTTACTGACATAAATTCATAAAATAATAATTCAATAAAATTTTGAATGCAAGTCAACACTATGACCCATTGTTATATGGTTAATTCCTTTTTAATAAACTATGATCAAATTCTGCAATAAAATACAAGTACATATGAGTTTGAAGTGAAATGATGAATAAATAAGCAGTAACACATTGGGTTTGTCTGTTTGAATTATTAAAGAGCAAATATAATAGCTCACCTTTTATCATAGCTGCAGCTTACTGCCTTATCTTTTGATGAACTTACATCTACACAAGAAACAAGATCATCATGCTCTAGGCAATAAAATATACTATTTAACAAGGGAGCCTCTCCATTAGTCTGGAATTCTAGGAGTTCCACGCTACCTAAAAGAACTTGAAGTGAATATTTCCTTTGAAAGTCATTTAATGTATTCTAATACCAGCTGATAACAATAAACACTTTATGATAAAATAATTCAGCAATAAATAAAGCTAATTTAATATACCATTCTTATTTATACTGAATAGTATGTATTAATTCATCAGCTGGTTAACCTTGTTTTCAACAATATTTTCACCATAATCTCAATCGTGTCACGAGGTTTGGCCAGCTTAGAGAGTTTTGGTCAGTCCTAAATCTATATATCAGGCTAAAAACACAATACATATTGAAACACACAAAATTATCACAAAAATGAAATGCACTATCACCAACTGCATGCCATCAGTATAAACAAATTATCAACAAAACCCTTTTAAATGATGCTATTTTAAAGTAGCTTAACATATGTCATATGACAGGTCAGCATTTCACTATAAAGTCAGAAAAAAGGACTGTATCCAGAGTATTGCAAAAACTAATGTTAATCAAGATAACTAATAATAAATAACAGATCAAATGAATTAGAAAACTATATGATAATTAATAAAACTATTAATACTCTAATCACATGGGGGCTATCTGCATTGACTGTCTCTAATTTTGAAGCAACAGACCAGAATGAGAGCAGCTTGTAAACCTCACCCATTATCAACTTCTAGACAACTTTAAGATCAAATAGAGGGATTAAACATTCATCCTTCAAATGTATTTGATTGATTGATTTAGTGTTTTATGACACAAAGCAGCTAGGCTATCTGCACCAAATGTCTGGTAAAAATAAATTAAATGTAGTAAAATACATACAAGGAAATGAAGGTAAAATAAAACATCACTGAAAAACAGAAAAAACATAAAATCAATGTTGACACCTCGTCTACAATGTTAAGAGAGAAAGCAGAGTAAGAGAAGTTGTAAAGTACTTACTCTAGCAAAATGGTAATGATCATAACCTGCCAGGAAGACTAACAGGTAAGTACAAGAACCACCGTAAGTCACTTGAAGTTGTCTTTCCAGTCCTGGTTCTGGGTTATGTGTCATTATGGCCAGTACCAAAAGGTAAAGTGATAAAAGTGTTAAAAGACATGCAGCGAAATTGTAATAACAACTCACCAGGATGACTAACAGGTAGTTTAAACAGCAGCATTAGTCACCTGATGTTGGCCTTTCTAGTCCTGGTGTCGAGTTATTTCATGTTCTGGCCATTTTCCAATTTCAAATTGAATTAAAGAGATTGAGACTCTGAAAAGGGAACCACAATTAAAAAGGTGTAATGAATAAATATCCAACACTTAAATGAGGTTAAAAAGATTAATGGCCATTAAAAAACTAAAAACTTTATCAAGGTGGACATTGTCACCATCACCAATAACACTGTTCAATGTTATGGACAAACCCTGGGACAGAACATGTTTAAAATAGTGCTGTTGTTGAGAGTCATAACGATGACAAGAAATAAAAACATGGCTTACAGTGATTTGAGTGTTACACAAACTACACACTAGTGCAACACTTCCAGATAAAAGAAAACGATGAGTTTAAAAAACTGTGACCAATGCATAGTCTAGTTGGAACAACTTCCTCCTTCCGAACATTACGGAAGCTAGACAGCCAAAGCCCAATACAGGATTTTATTTGAAAAAGCTAGTTGTCGTGTTGCTCACTCCGAGTGGACTGCCAATTGGCATGAAGTTGAGCCTTCAATACGGAACCAAAATCCATGTATGGAATAGGTACAGTGGTGATAGTGCCAGAATAGATAGATTTATCTGCCATGTCTGCAAGCTCATTCCTGCAAATACCAACGTGGCCTGGTATCCAGAAAAACTGGATAGAAGTAGATGTTAATGAGAAATGGGCCAGTTGGTTTTGAATATCAGTGAGAACAGGGTGTGAGCCAATATGAAGCAATTCCAAGGCCAGTAGAGAACTGAGTCAATATAAATAGTGCAGTCAGAGAACTAACTACCCAGCTTCAATATGATCCAGGGCAAGAGATATGGTGTACAGTTCAGCAGTGAATACAAAAGCTGTAGAGGGGATTCTGCATGCAACTACCTCACTGCAATAAACCGTGGCAGAGCCCACAGAATTACCTGATTTGGAACCATCCATATAAATTGGAATGGAATGATTGTTTGAAAGATGTTCAGTAAATAAAAGATGGTACTTCCAATTGGGAATATCTGCCTTTTTTAGATGACTTAAAGAAAGGTCACATTTGGGGGCTGTAATAAGCCATAGGGAGGATGGGCTGACCAGTGGATACTGCAATGTTATCCAAGGACAGACTCAATTCATCTAATTGTGCTGGATGCGAAGGCCAAAAGGAACAATGGCAGATCATCTGTTCTGAAACAGTAAGGCCCACTGAGGAAGGAAAACACATCCCCAGGTGGGATGCTTTGGTAAGGAAAGAAGCTTTGAAGAACATAGTAAAGACAGTTGCAAATGGCAAAGGTGCAGAGAAGGTTCATGAGATTCTACATATAAGCTTTGAACTGGGGAGGTGCAGAAAGACCCCAGTGAAGAGTCGAGGTCCTTGATGATCAATGGGGTCCAGCATCTTTAAGGCCAAGGGTCTGGCAGAGCCAGAGACCATTGATCCGTAGTCAAGTTTTGATCGAATAAGAGCATGATATACCTTTAACATAGAACACTGATCCACTCCCCAACTGGTGGTAGAGAGGACACGAACGATGCTCAGTGCTCTTGTGCATTTGACCTGTAGCTGCTTTAAGTGTGGTATAAAAGTCAGCTTACAGTCAAAGATAAGCCCCAAAAACTTTGTCTCAGGAACCACTTGCAGCAAAACTTCACCAATATGGAGTTCAGGATCAGAGTGAATATCCCATTGGCAGCAAAAGTGCATGCAAATTGTTTTAGAGAGAGAAAAATTAAAGCCATTTACTGTAGTCCACTTCAATACACGACTGAGGGCAGTTTGTAGTTGCTGCTCAATATATTTCATGTTTGACAACTGACACGAAATGTGAAAGTCATCGACATAGAGCCCATTTGCAACAGTGAGAGGGAGTTGTTCAGTGACAGCATTTATCTTTATACTGAAAAGTGTGACACTCAAAACACAGCCCTGAGGGACCCAAGTTCCTGTACAAAAGAACTGGAAAGTGTCAAACCCAAACAAACTTGGAATCTCCTGTCCATTAAAATTTTTTTTAATAAACATGGATAAATGGCCATGTAAGCCATATATATGGAGGTCTCGCAAAATGCCATACCTCCTCGTTGTATCATAAGCCTTCTCAATGTCAAAGAATAACTGTAACTCCATCTTTGCGAGTGGAGATATGCCTCACTGCAGAAAATCCTTGAGTGGAGAGATCACCGAGAATCTCTGACTTGGGAACATTCTTCAAAGCCCTCTCAACAATAACTCCTCGTGATGAATTTAAGGTAGCATGAGAGGTAACCTCAATACGTACATCTTCAATTGCTTTTGAATTCGAAAGGAGTTCACTGTGTTGGAATGTGGATGTTTCAACCAATATGTCTCCAGATCGAAGCTTATTTACTGACTTTGGAAAGCCGCCAAGTCCCTCTCATCTATTCTGAATAAAAAAGGGGGGCATTTGCCCTAAAGGTTCTTCTGAAAGAGAATGTAATATAAGATAATGAGGTACAGGTGTTACAGATGTTGAAGATTGCTGCTCAGAGTCTTCAAGACGTGGTCGCTTACATATTGACTGTTTTTTCACTATTTTATTTAAATTTTTTCTTGGAAGATCCATTGAAAGAAAGGAAAATTTTGGTACCCACTGATCCCACCCACCATGGAACCCTATGAGGGGATGCACTACAATGTCATGCAAGGACATTGCAGCAATGCCATGGAAACAAATGTATTTACAAAATAAAAGTGTGAAGAGTGAACTTTGTTGTTTTAGTGGTAACAGATGAACCATGAAACCTCAGGTCCACAGGCTGGGAAGTTAACCACAGGACTGTACATGATCCATAATTAAAATAAACAACTTAAATTTGATAAAAAATAAAAATGTAACACCTAATATGATTGGTTTAATCTAATTAATTAACCCCTATGCATGATCAATTTACAGAGCAGAAAGGCAATTTTATATATATATATACACACACACACACACATATATAAAGTGACAATAAGAAAAGAGAAACATCACAGTAAGAATAGATTTCAACAATAATAAAAAAGTAAGAACAATGGTAAATAAAATTATTAAAGGAATTTCATTACCTTCAGTGAAAGATCAAAGAAACTGAATGTAAAACTAATGGAGAATGCCATACTAAATTTGTTGGTTATTACTTTAAAAACTTTAAGATATTAATCCAAATACCTGGTATTTTTAAAGAATTTATGATATTCTGAAAAATTACTGATCCTTCATTGAGTGATAAAAAGACTGTTGTATTTATCAAGAAACAGAATGCTACTCAAAATTTGGAAGAAGATATTTTATTTTGAATAATAAGAGTGAGCTGATAATGTTGAACAAATTTTTGGATTTAATAAGATGAGAGTAAACATCACTTATTTGGAATATTTTTATTTATAAATGGAACATTTATAGCTTTAAAATTAATAATTCTCTTTATTCAGAATATTGAGCTTGAATGTTAGATTAATAGTGCTTGTATTTAAATCCAGCTCGTGTCTTTTATTCATTGTAAAACTTTTTTTTTTAAACTGAGTTTTGATGAACAGACATGCTTGTTGGCTTCAAGAAAACCTTTATAATTCAGCAAAAGAATATTATTAACACAAATCTACAAGTGAATCAAATATACAAAAATCCTTGTAGCTTGTCTAAGTTGAAATATTAGGTAGTCCTGACAGGGACGATGTCTTATTGGTCAGTTTACATCCGGTCCAAAACTAATTTCAGTATATTCCAACTTTACACAAATAGCACAAAGATAAACTTAACAACTTACAATGCAAATTTTAGTTCTACTAAAGTCTTATATTAGTTGTTATAGCGTAATATGTACAAGTTAAGTGAGTATTATTTATATTGCTTAAAGGTTTTCAATGTCCTCAAAAATTAACTGTAATGACAATTTTTCTGTAGTTGTAAGGAGAGGCTGAGTCTGTTGTCCACATTTGATATATGAAAAGTTGTGAAACAAAGCAACTCTGTTTCTGACTGTTAAAATGACCAAGTATAATATAGTTTCACAGTATTCAATTTCCCCAAAACAACACAATCTCTTTGATACACATTAATACAATTGAAAAAAAAAATCCATAAAAAAAGCTTTCAATGAACAGTATATACATACATAAATATTTAGCCTGAAATTAACTAACACACTACACAAAGATAATTAAATGTATAATATATTACACTCAAGTTGTCACTGCTCTGATTATATCCTTCACTGTGGTACCTATACAGTTGTTAATGACAGTGACAATCTCCAAAGCAGATTTTCTATTGTTTGTATAGAAATTTAATATTTACTTATATCATAAGACTTCATTTTAATTTATTACTTTGTTTGATGTTATTCTATTACTTGTGTATAGAAATAAGCACAGTCTTTAAAACAGAAAATTCTCTAAGTACAATTTTTCTAAAGATAAAATACACTCAAATAATTCTAGATAAAACTGTGTATTTAATATTGTCTTTGTTCTAATTTGAAACAAGAAAATTATTTTGTTCTATTTATTTTTCATGTCAAAGAGACAATTTGTTTGAGCGAGACCATCCACGTCATCAACATAGAAAAACATTTCATAAGAGTAACATTTTAACCACAGTTGTTGGGCTGAAAATGAATATTAAATAACATACATTAAACAATGAAGTTTCAAGTTTACATTTATCAATAGTGTCACAAAAATATGTTTAGAGATACTCTGTTATATTAAACAGATACGCTATTTTTGAGAAACCTATGTGAAAGTTATGATTACATAAGATTCTGAGTGAAATCAACATTCAAAGAATATTACAATTGTGATAATTTTATAATACATATGAGAAAATGAAAAATAAAATTAGCCTCACAGTCTAGATTTTCATTAACTTTATAAGGACTGGTTTGCATATTGTCTCATTCATGAGTCTTTACTGAAGTATAAATTGTGATGCTTTCTTTTTTCTTAAATATTCTTCCTTTGCAAAGACTGCAGTATTTGTCACATGCCTTGCAGATCTAATTGGCAAGTTCTAGGCCATGTTTGGTAACTGCATACTGTGTGGAAGTTTTGTATTCCCGAAATATGTGTACATTTTTTTTTCCAATGAGTAGTTACACTTTTCCCACTTTCACCTATGTATGAGTTCTCAAATAGTGTGTCATAGACCTTTCCTATTGACAAAGATGAGAGAGTATGTTTTAATGTACCAGAATTTCTCTAAGATATTTGACTGTTAGTTAAGATGTCTTGACTTAAAATAATCTGTTCTGTGGTTCCTTTACATATACATTCACATAAATGGGTAATTGTTTATTTAGGTTACTTCTCCCTTGTCTTAAATCTTTTATAAATTTAGGGGTGAACTAACTAAAATATACCCTCCTTTTTCTTGTTGTAAGCTCATCCCCTATCTTAAAGTCACTTCTCTTTTTGTATTTGTTGAAAAATCAGGTTTATCATGTCTCTTGGGTTGGGTGAGGAAAAAAAGCACAGACATACTGACAAGTAAATATTGATTTGTGGAACAGTCAAGGATAAAATGTTTCTTGCTATTTTGTGTTACCTCTGCTACTGAAGTTGGAGAGAGATTATATTTTTACCTTTTTGTATAACACATCAGCAAGATTTCATGTAAACCACTGAATGGATTTGAACAAAAATTATTATACATTTGAAAAATAACTTAATTTAGAAATGATCAGGTATTTTTGAGGGTCAAAGATCATAAAAGAAAAATCCCTATCTGTTAAAATGGGGACTAATTTTTCACACTATTTTTGCTCTAAAGCTTAGTAACAAATGATTGGATGCTGGTGAAACTGGTGAACACAAGTGGAACATTATTTCTTATTCTCCAGCCAAAACTGGTCCATGTCCATTGTTAACAACAGACATATGGATATAATTTTGTAATATTTGGAGCCAAATATGATCAACATTGTATGGCAGAGGGATGCACTCCACTGAGTTCCCAGATAGTTATCAAAGTATTTAAAAATTAATGCTTCTGTTTTTTTATTCCTGTTAGGTACAACAGGCAAAAACATGTTTCTCAAAAATTACTATACATGCATGCGTGATTCCTTATTTAAGTTTCAGCTGGATGTCTGAAACACTGCTCTAATCAGAAAGTGCTTATTTCAATGACGTGGGTGGTTTTACACAGTGAAAAAAAATTTTGTTTTTCAGTTTATTTGATTTGGCTTTACACTGTTATTGGTGTTTAGCTGTCAGAGCTAATTTATTATCAAATGAAATGGCATAACTGATTAGTTTTTTTTAAGTATTACAGCCAATGTATATAATATGTTATTAAAAATACTATATTAAGAGGTTTTTAAAAAATTTAGCCAAGCATATAAAACAATATGATAGTGTCTATAAACAACCTTTCAAAGCATGGATGAAAGAAAATAAATATGGTGCACTTCAAAATTTATTCCTTACCCATGAACTAACAAATCTTGTAAAAAACTACAACACAAAAAACCTAGATAGTAACAACTGTTAAGCAGTTTTGAAAATAGTTGCACCTAATAAAAAAATCCAAGAAGTTTCAAAGAACAACTAGCATTACCTTGGGAGGATCTTTGAAAATATTTGTAATTATTTGGTAAAACATTATGTTTCACAAGCATATCTCTGACCCAGAAAGAATAACAATCTCAATTATAAAATTTGCAATTTCCAGAAATTACAAAGTGTAACTATTTGCTATGATAAAATTCTACAGACTGAAAATATATTAAGGCTGCATGCACCTGAAAATATATAATATTACAGATATATATACCTAGAGATATGGCTACATTTAAATAGATATAATATGAAGGATAGATATACATGGACATGTATATACATGTTACATGTAACATCTGGTGATATAATAATGACTACATATATCCAGATATATAACACTGAGACTATGTGTACCTGGAAATACAATACATGTACCTGAATCAGTCCCTATAATCACCTTATTCTGCTCAACACCAACTGCATCACAAACACCAGAATCTGTTTCAACTCCAGTCAAACACTTCCTCACATTTGGAGCATCATCAGCAGATTTGAAACACCAAACTGAACCACTCCAGTATCGTCCAATTAGGTTTGAAGATGTTAGAACAAAAGTTCCATCTGTGAATGTACATAAGTAATGTTCATGAAAATTACATTCAGTACATAAAATTTATAAAAACCCATTTTACTTTATCAACAAACACTTAAATATACATGTTAAAAGTACAAACTGATACTTGTAGAACTCAAAACTGCTATACAACTAGGCTATAAGCATGAAAATACATGCAGGACCACAACCTCATATACTATTTATGATATTAATACAGTGGTGAGCTAGATTTCAATGAATAACCATATTTATTTCTACAATTTGTTACAAATTACATAACTAATTTTATCTTTTCAGAACATGTACAAATCATCAAAACAAATTACTAAAAAATTTATTTAGAAAACTCTAAAAACTGCATCACCAAAATTTACAAAAATTAAGTAACACAGAAGGGACACAAATTAGCATTTTCCTACTTTGAAATGCATTTCTGATACATACCTTTTACCTCAAAAGAGCTTTTCTTGACTGCTACTGCCCTCTGTTTGCACAACTATTTAATGTACACCACTAGCCTTCTACCTCTTGTTTCAAGATATACACATGAAAATTAATGTGCAGCAGCTTTCCACTAATAGGAATGAAACACCACTCCTATTATAATCAGATCTCTCTTCACATCTGCACTTGTTAATCACTTTGATATAGGTTGAAAGAATTACATCAAATATCATCAAAAGTGGGTAGGTTGGGTGGGAAATGAGAGAAGTGGTAGGTATCTATTGGAAACACATTTTCAGAGTAGGAAAATGTTAATTTCCAATGTGATATCTTATCCCTTTTCACAAAGTAACTAGAATACCACACTGCATTGGTGGAAGACCAATAATAAAAAAAAAGATCCCCCTTTAAGAAGCACCCAAAGAGAGACCAGGAAGTATGGAACCAAGGGAAAAAATTTTACACTTCAGCAGAAGACCACATTACATCTGATCCTGGTATACTCTTCATTCTTTTATGATAGTGTTACAAATATAAAAGATTAAAAAAAAAAAGAATCTAAGAACATGAACAAATGATGAAGAACTCCTGTGTGTTGAGTAGCTGGTTGCAACAGCCCACAGTAATAGTTCGACCTCATCCAACACCAACTAAAGGTGTAAATGATAAATCAGATCTGCAGTAGGAAGACAATCACCTACCTTTTCAACTTGAAATAGGAATTGGTAGGGGAAATTAACATTTACTAACACCAAAAATGTATTTTTTATAGGTAACTAACCCCTTTCACCCACAGTTGTATTGACTTTCATTTTCCCTCTCAACACTAGTTAATTTTATGAAGAGTGCATCAGTCTTTTATACTTCTATATTTTTTGTCATTGCAGCAACATGTGCTAATCATGCAACCACTCTCCATTAATCCCATTGTGCCCTCTATAGTAACACAGGTAGTTCCACCTACTTCCGGAGCACAATTTTCACTTTTGAGTACAAACCCAAAAACACTAGCAACTCAGTAGAGAAAAAGGATGAGAAGTGGGTGAACAAAGTTAAGAACCTACTGGAAATGCATTTCTAGTATTAGAAAATGTAACACTTCTGTAAGGCTAGGTCTGATTAAGATGGCATTGAAGAGAACCCCCAACTGAACAAGGAACTGAGTGAGAGTGAGAAAGGACTTCTCTACCTTGATGGGAAACCTCACCCAAGCAGACTTTCAAAATTGGAGTTATTGGTAGAATTGGCTCTCGAAGAGGCAAGTACGAACCAGTTGTCCACATAATGATGAGTCTGATGATCCAACAAAAGAATGTGATGTGCAAAAGCACAGGCAACCTGACAGGATACATAAGAAGCTGAGGCAAGACAAAATGATAGTGCATGAAACTGGAACATATCTTTCCCATGGATGAACCCAAGATAACAACATAACTCCTGAGCAAAGTGGATAGGAAAATAAGCATTTGGCACATCAAATTTGGTCTTCTAGATACTACGGAAAAAAAAAGAAGTAGGATAAATCTATGGTGAATCAGGGTTTGTCAAGAAAGGCATTCAACTGTTTGGTGTTGAAATATTGCCTAATGAATTTCCCTCAACAACAAAAGGTGGATACAAACACCTAAAAGTAAAGCATCCCTTCAGAGTAAATCTCAATGACACAAAATCTAAGTGGTGAAGGATAAGGCTGAGGCCAATAACAGTAGACAACAGGAGGGTCTGGAGATTGGCCAAGAACTGATAGGTCTGAGATAACCACTGTAAAGAGAAAAAGATTGGTGAATATAATGCAAATCACAGTAAACTGGGACATATTAAAATGAACCAAGACATCAGGATTAGAAACTCATAAGGCAAGAAGAAAATCTAAACAATGACAATCCAAATAGGGATTCAAGGGATGTTGGTAAACAAAATCTATTGGGTCAAAAAATTGAGGGAAACAAGACATTCCAAGTCCCGACTGTACTTGAGGAGCAAAATGTTGAGCAAGAACAAGGACGTCTGAAGGGGAAATAAAATAACGGAAAAGAGGCTCTTCTCTCAGTAAGGAACAAGTAGAAGAATCACAGGCTAAATTGGGAGACATAAAATTTGGCAAACCTGATAAGTAAGGCTTAAAAAAGGCATGGTTAGCAGACTTTCCTAAATGCTAGTGTTATGTGACTGGCTGAAGAAAAACTAGAGCAGGAAAAAGAAAGTCAAAATTGTCTTCCCCTAATGAAAAACTTCCTCAGAAGTTAGGTTTTGGGGGAAGGAAGAACAAGCAGAAGCAGCAGCAAAAGAGTCTAACTCCTGCCATTTTGATGCTTGAACCTCCTTAGCTAAAATGGGCAACTCATCACGTTGGGATTAGTGACACGAGTTTTCATTTACACTGGTGGGAACTTCTTCATTCATCATATAAAAATTAAAGTTCACAAGCCCATATAATCTTCCTGAACAGAAAAAAATAAAGGAACAACTAATTCCAACTTAATGTGAAAACTAGCAAGAAGACACAAAATCATAGCAAAATTCACTTGAAGAACCGCTGAAAACATACTTGAATACTGTAGCACTAATCTTGAAAGTGATGATTGTGCTTTAGTGTTAGAATGAGCTAACTGAACACAATGGGATTGATAGAGGATGATCACATGATCTGCAGTAATACCAAAAATATAGTAGTATAAAACACTGGTGTGCTGTTCAAAAGATTGACCAATGGCTAAAGAGCAAATGAAGATCAAAATAGGTATGGGTGAGAAAAGGTAGTACTGTTTCAGGAGATGAGCTTCCATATCAAAACCTGTTACCACTTGTGCACATTTCCAACACCAGATCTGCTGGGATCTGACATCCAGAACATAATAGGAAGGTAAGAAGCTCTAGCAGGATTACATATCCAGTTCAAAATCTCATGGCAGTGGATATAGTACTTCTAATCTGTGGTAGGAAGAGAATATTCAGTTGCACACATGCAAGTAAATGTGCTGCATCCAACTACAAACAACATCAGATCTGCTGGGAACCAACATTCAGCAGATAGTAAAAGGGACTGCAAAGCTGGGGTACATTTTCAGGCTAAAACCTGGTAGCAGAGGACATTTGAAATTCAGTACACAGTGGGAGTAGGGAAACTAACCAATACACATGAGGACTTTCTCAATGGGACCATATCCAATGAACACCAGGAATACACATCAAGAGGAAGGTAGGGAGGAGAAACATCTCACATAGAAAAGCAAATTGCAATTATATATAAGAATACATGCATTCATGAGATGGCAAAGTGCTTCAACCAAAACCTGACAGCATCTGGAATTGTGTATTAGGTCTGCAGTAGAAGGGGCAAAAGGGCATCATGCCATCTAAACAGATTATAAATTGTGACCAGACCATCTCCAATCAAAAATCAGACCCATCAGGAATGTACATCCAAAGGATGGTAGAAAGGATGAATGCCACTAAGAAAAAACAATCAGACAGATATAGAGACAGGAATACAGCATAGTGCAACAATAAAATCTTGGCAACATCTGAAATTGTACATCAGATGTATGGTAAGAAGAGTCTCAGTGCCAAGTAGCATAAGGAATGGGCAACAATTTCTGTCTGCTTTACTGATGTTAGTCAAACGTATGGTCTGAGATCAATATATTTATGAAGCAAAAAGCCATTAGAGAAAACTATTAGCAGTCCAACAGAACACCACATCTCTATGGTGTGCATAACCCAAACCTGCAATGCAAATAGTTAGACACAAATGGCATTAATACAGATACACACAACCAACACTTAGTAGCATATGGAATTATACATCAGGTCTGATATAGGAAGGGCTGCAGTGTAATAAACAAGCATGTTTGCAAAATGAACAGTATCGATTTTGAAAAAAAAAGTATACCTGGTCAGACATCACTTTCTACATCATGGGATCCACAATACAATAGCGAAAAAGCCCCTGAAAAATAAAAAAAATAGGAAAACAGAAAAAAAAAAATCATAATCTTAAAATGCTATATTTAAACAGACAGTTAAAATATACCAAGTCTGTAGTTTAATAGAAAACTTTGACATATCCGTGTGCAAAATCTAACACATCTGAATAGTACTGCCAATTATGAAGTGATTAATGAGTGCATAAGTAAATTTGGCATTTGTTATGATAAGGCTGGTGTTGCCCTGTTATTGGTGGAGAGTTGCTGCTGCTGCATGAACATTTGCATGTGGATATGCAAAAGCAATAGGTGGAAGGCTTGGGTGTGCATTTCAAATTTGTGCAGATAGAGAAAGGTTATTTTGTGAGAAGAGGTAAGATATTGTATTGGAACAAATTCTATTTATGACAATTATTGAAATTCTATTGATAATTTTAATATTACATTTCTGCACATATTCATTGTAAAATGTTTATGAAACTCTGGAGTAGAAATAATTTGCAACAATAGAAGACAATGCTAGTAAAGAAAAGCTGTTTTGTTTTTGTTAGTTGAGGTAAGATACTGTATTGAAATTATTCTAAAGAATACTAGTTAGTGCCTTAAATATTTCAGGTGTATTCTATGAAATACAGTTGATAACACCTTCAGAAAGCTTCATACTTTCCCAGGTTGCTACAAGATTCCCAACTGCATGCACACCTAAAGCATATATTATCACACATGCCAAGGGTCAACTTTAATGGTATTTGAATGTTCTCTAATCATAATTAATAAATTTTTACTCCTTTGAACAATGCACACTAACCCTAAAAAAATTATTTCTCAGAGGACTTTTCTTTTTAAATAACATCTTTGTTTTGTTATTAATCAGAGTACAAAGGTTTTAAATCAGTTTTATTACCAAAAATATTTGTAAAAATGAATGTTTGAACAAATACCATCCTTGTAAACTAACAAGTTCAAAAATGCTCATGGAAAGGTTAGAAAAATGTCATAATGTGAAAGGAAGAAAATTAAAAACTTAAATACAGTTTATAACATACGTTTGCCATCATATATTTCATATGTAAACACATTTATTGCTTCCATTTATGGTGACCTACATTTTCCAATACATTAGAACATTGGTCAAGGATTTGGGGTGGCTTTATTTTTTGCTCTAGTAATTTCCAGTATTGTTAAGGCTTCTGATTTTTGGTTTTAATTGATAAACACTGAATAAACAACTCCCAATACCAAAGAATGAAATGGGGTCTTTGCAATAAACATCAGAAAAACACTAGAATTGGTTATTCAAGTTGTATGAATTTCCACACTTTCCTAAATCACTGTGTCCAGGAGATATAATCATTTACATGTGGCTCTTGTACAATAATAATTACTTTTCATTAAATTAGCTGATCTAACCTATTTTTTATTTTTGTTCTTAAGTTTATAACAATAAATAAAAAATACACTATAAAAACAAGAAATTTGGGACTTGCATTGATTGTTGCTGATAAAACTTTAATCTATGCTTTGTACCTGTGATTACTCTCATTAAAAAAATTAGTGTGCACAGAATATATGATATACATTTGTATATGTATTACAGTATTAAAAGCAAAAACTCCAAAAAACATTGATTTAAGGTATCTACATAAAACTAAAGATTAAATCTAGAGAAACATCAATATCTAAATAAAACCTATAAAATGGCTAAAAATAAACAAAAAGCAAAGCTACACAAGAACTACCTGTACTAGCCATCTCTAATTTAGTACTGAAATACTAGAAGCAAGGCAACTAGTCACCAACCAACTCTTGAGCTACTCTTTTACCAATGAACAGTTGGATTGCCTGTTACATTATAATGCCCCCATTGTACAAATTACTGTACAAACTTGTAATAAAACAGGTTATTAAGACTGGTGGTGACACACTTCTTTTGCTTAAACATTTATAAATATCTCTGTCTACAGAATTGAGGAAAACAAGATAATTGTACATTTCACAATTATTACATTATTTATTCATGAACATGGTTTCACCAGTAAAGGAATCAGCACATTTAGATTATTTTTATTTGAAAGTTATACTGTAATTACTACACCTTAGTGTTTTCCACAAAAAGTACTTTAAGCATAACAGTTATTTGAACAGTTTTGGATTTTGTAACTGACACCTCAATTACATATACACAAATTTGTATGAATAGGTATTAAAACCTTAAATTAAAGCATTTAGAATAACTTATAGTTTATTGGGATTTTTTAAATATTATAAAGTATTTTAAACATTTCACAAACTTTCATGTACAGTATAGACATACAATAAAAGCATTATTATTCATGTAAATTATAAGACTAGTTAACAAACCATTCCAATGTAATATTGAGTCCAGGTGCTTCTCCACCACAGCAGGTACCAATGATGACATAGTGTATTCTAAAAAGATATTAATAACTTAAAAAGTGGTTTGAACACAAATACATGTTAATGTATATATGCATAAACATATTTTCTAAACAATTTTAATGGCAGTGCAACACTTGTTTAAAGAGTTATAAACACACAGTATAAATTAAACATTCAAATATCCTAGAAAATGTATAATGAAGAAGACAAGAACTTTGTATGGAAATTCCCAGTCCATCTCAAAATTAAAGCTTCTGGTGCCAAAAAGAACTTAAAACCTTGAAGAAGCATAGCAATATTTTAATGAGTGGGGGGGATTATGTTTCATGAAATTATTTTGCATAAAAACAATTTCCAAGAGTAGAATATTGTCAATATAATCCCCATTTTACAAAATAAACTGACAAGGAAAAAGTACAGGAAACTAAAGGACTAGATTTGTTCATTTTACTTCTGTTGTGAGCAAAATGTTTGAATCTATAATAAAAATACACTAAAAAGTTGGTAATTACCTTCATTAAATCATCCTCAGCATGGTTTAATTGGCAAAATATCACAAAGTTTAATGATGAATGGAGGAGTTTCCTATTTTAAGAATGTTATTAAATTATGAATAGAACTGGATAATTAACTTGATTAATAAATTATTTATGAGCTGAGCATCAATTCCATTAATTAGTGCTACATAAACTAATCAATTATTACACTTAAATAAATTAATGCAATAAAAATTAACTAGTCAAAATCAGTTTTTAATTACTAATGCTTTGGATTACTCAAACTACTTATTAATTAAAAGTTAATATTTTTCTTACTTGAAAATGAGTTTCAGGTAGTTACCTACCTCTCTCTCAGCATCACTAAGAGCTATTATCTTGTGCACAACTGCCATGGAATTTTCTGTGTATGTCACAATCCTTGAGCATACCCCCACCCCTAGGTGTATCTATATATATTTTACCAGACTATGACAATCACCGTAATGCTTTATCCTTCCATGAACAGTTAGAAACCACAACCTCAATTCATGTCAATCCCCATGAGTATTAGCACATGATCATAGACTTATTCTTGTCAATAGAAATAAAATATGCATAAAAGCCAAGGAAAGGTGATACAGAGAGGTAAATATCTATCTGGAATATATTTTCATGTAAGAAAAGTGTTAATTAACTTTGGAAATGCAACCTACATCTCTGCACCACTAAGAGTGAAATATTCATAATGAAAATAGAAGGTTTCTGCAGACCATTTTACCAAAATGAGTTAATTTTGGAAAAAGTGACAGAAAGGGAAAGCTCCCAAGGTGTAGTTTTCATGAGACAAGGGAAGAAGCATCGAGTGGGAGACCACAACTTTCTCAACCAGGGTATACTCTTCTTCCAATTTGTTGATACTTACTCATAGGTATATTTCATGTATACCATCGATAGAAAAGACAGATTTACAGTAGAGGATATCTGATAAATCCAGCATTAGCAATAATGTGTCACAAAAGTGGGTAAAATGTCATTGTGTGATGTGGGATAAGAGTTCTATGCCATTCTCTCTTGGTGAAATACTTACATGAAATATCGTAATAAAAGGTAGGGAGAGGAAGAGCTCTAACCTGTGTCCAGGGGCAAATCCAAGTTCCATCAAACTTGAAATATATAGTGGGAATTGCTTAGGAGATATAATTGTGAGATGTTCTGTATCACACTTCCAAGGAACATCCCAATCACACACCTCAAACTAGAGGAGATCCAACTACAATCTTATCAGGTGGAAGGCACCAACTGCAGAGGAAACACTCTATACCAACCTCCTTGTTGGCTTGAGATGGGAAATGAAAGGGTTCTCCCATGCTCTAACAGAAAAAATGGGAGAGAATAGTGAGAGAGTTCGAGTCACTATCATCCAACACAATCATTTGGAATTGGTACACACCAAGCAACAGTGCAATTGGTTACTATATCTAAAAACAAGGACAACCCAGGTGTAAGTTAGAATCACAGCTGGTGATGTCTATTCCATATTTGTAAAAAAAAAAAAAAAAAAAAGAAAATGTCAATGTCCGTTGTAAAAATATACTGCATAAGTAGTTTTGTGAAAAAACAACAACTCAAGAATGTGCATTGAACAGTGGCAAATACATTCAATGTTTTTTTTTATTCCCTCCTGCTTAATGTGGATTTCAAGTAAGTATTAACTGTAAGGCAATTAAAGCGAGATCCTATGGTACAAGGCATAAGGAATGTAATGTGAGGGTTAAGATGGTCCTTATTTTTGAAGTTTTGACTTGCAACACATTCACTTCTTCATTTTATTCCAATATATAAATAAGAAATTCACACCAAATTTTATCCATACTTATAGAATTTGAGGATGGTTCAAGGTAGTTGAAATTTTACCTTGTAGTCTGCATTGTATGCAAATATTCTAGCATATTATTAAATAATCCAGCACATTCTGGAATGTTGTAACATATTCTTGGATATTCCAGAGTATTCTATATACCACTAATGTTCAAAAACATTCCATATATAGATACTCCTATGCTGTTACTTTTTGCTTTCAGAATATCCCATATGGCAAGACAGTAGTTTCAATAATTTCTATGAGAGTATATAAGCACTTCAGGAGATTTTGTATCATTTGTATCACTTTGTATCATTTCATCTGACACTACCACAAATCAATGCAAATGGATACTGTAACAAGAAGACAATACTTTGGCTGTTTGGTTCTCAAAATATGCAAATACTGTGAGCATTTTTTATACCGCCATAAAACATTAAAAAAGACAGTTCACCAAACCTCAAAGTTTATTATCAAAGAGACTGTAGCTTTTTTGGAACAAGGCTCAAATTCTAATTTATCCATAACATCACAGCATTATTAAACAAGAAACTTTCAGAAAAATGGGCATAGCTAATAAAAAATAAGAGAAACTAAGAAATATCAAGCCAATTAAACAGTCTATCAATAACCTGGATGATCATTTTAATATCATTCATAGGGATGCCCTTACTCTAGTCAAGATCTCAGAAGAAAAAGACTCTTCTTGCTCAAGAGAAAGATGCTGTGAGTGCTGGAGCTCAGTGATAAAAGTACTTTTTTTGAAGGAATGAATCAAGAACTGATTAAAAAAATGTGGTGCAAATGCAGACAGGAAATTATAAGTTGAACAGAAACAGCAGGCCTTAAATGAAACTAAGTTATTGAAAACTGCCCCACAGCAATGATAATGATGTTGGTGGATAGAGTACCTAACAGTGAGAAGGATAAAGCAGTTAAAAAATCACCACCTTCTAAGCATACAAATGAGGGCAGGATGAAATATCACTCCTGGCTTAGCATCAGCAGCTGAAGAAAGAATAAGTTTGGGTGACAAAAAGATATTTGTTCTTACTGGCATAACTCATAGCTTTGGTCATGTGCAGAAGTAATAAAAGGTTAAGACACTAACTGAGAAAGAAAATATGAACAAACTCTAAAGTGCATTCAAATGTGAATATATTCTATAATTAAGTCTTTTAACTTGTGTGAACAAGTTTACTAAGTAATATTATTACAATAAGCTACTGTCAAGGTCATAATACATTGTACTAAATTTTAATTAAACTTAAAAAAATAAACTTATTATAATAAACAATTACATCATTTAAATTTTGGGTTACTACAACTGGTGTGTTTCTGAACTTTAAAATTTTCAAATCATACCTGAACTTAATCTTTTTAATAGTATTTTTTTAAAAATAACAGTTTAAGGGTTGGTTTGGAAAGTGAAATAATTTGTAAGTACTTCTTTTCAAGGAGAAATTATCTGCTTATTTTTTCCTGAGACCACATTTCTGGTTCCTTAGTCAATTGTTAAAAGAGTTTAACAAAAATATGAAACTTGGTCTCTAACTCATTATCAGTGTCAGAAAGAAAGAAAATTCAGACTAATATTTAACTCTACAAGTAGTAATTAATACTCAGTACTACTATTAGCACTGGAACGTGCAAAACGCTCATGTATACTACTACCAGAAACAGTAAGAGCGGAAGTAATAGTACTACTACTGTTATTACTATTAGTTTTAAGTTAAACACGAAAAGTCTATTCATTTAGTAAAAAAGAACTACTTCCAAGTCCGTATTTTCTCGATTTTTTATACTTTAATATAAGACTTAAAATGCTATTCTTCATTTATAAATGCCCTTTTAAATTTAAATTATACGGATCATATTAATAAAAATAAAATATATAACTTAACAAATATTACCATTAATTTCAGGCCTAAACGGCAAACCTTCAATACTAGACCTTCTCCTTGAAGATTGGTTAAACTTTGCCGCTACCTAAAACTGAGAGTATCGGAAATGAAGACGCGTGATTTATTTTAACCATATTTGTTTAATTTTTTAAAATCCAGCTACATTAAGTTATTTTAATATTTGAAATATGTTTTAGTTATTAAAAGTGCTAAATAATGTTAAAAGAAAGTATTATAAGAAAATTTTAATTTATTAGTTTAAGTTCCCTAACAACTTTATAGTATCGCCTTTTAAATGTTTTGATAAGGCAATATGTTACAACTGTCCGTTGAACGAGACTTCATTTCCAGGTTAATTACTGTTTTCCACCGATTAAGCACTTAAATATTTATTGTTTTCTTTGGCGTTTTTTCTATCTTAATTAATATACGCCATTAATTTAAAAATAGTTAAGTCATGAAGTCCGCGTGTTTCACTGTTGTTTTCGTAATTTGTATTTTGCTCTCATCTAATACCTACAAAGCGTTGGTAAGTTATGGCCTGAAGAGTCAAGAAAGTGTTACTGTTTGTATGCTATAATATATGTTTTTGGTTTAAACAACGAATATTTGCTATGAAATATTTGAACACTTTCTCACTGAAATTACAAAATGCGTGTGAAGTGTCGACCTTATGATAACATAAGGGACTAGTTGGTTTTTCAAGGTGATCAAGGCTGTACTTGCACACATACTATTAAGAATTAAGTAGATATTTAAACCAGCCCTTTATTTTTTTCTGAAATTAGGGAAAAAGCTATTTTGTTTATTTTTAAAGTGTCACCTTCTAGTGCACAGCAACTGATTTTATTAACCATTTATTGAGTGAGAAAAATATTAACTGTTTAATCTAGAGCATAATTTACCATTGACAGACTTCAAATTTTAGGCTCATAGCTTCTTGTCATACTACTTTTATCATCAAAAAGAAAAAAAGTTCATGCATCCATAAGGTTATATCTTACTTTCCTTTTCTCAAGAGAGAATAATGTAAAAGCTCATAAATTATTCAAGTAAGATAATCTTTTCTTCCCCAGAGTTATCCAAGTAAATCTGAACTCTGAGTAAGTCATCCTCTTTTAAATAAGACCAAAATGTAGAAAATTTTTCAAGTAATGCTGAACTAATAACTTGTAGAAAGATTTAAGCAGTGCATCTATCACCATGCCTAGATCTTTTTCATTACATTTTTAAATATGTGATCCAGAGTTTAACCCAAATTTATTTACTTTACACTTAGTTTTCCCAAATATATGTTTGACTGGCTAATCTAAATTGTTCTTTACTGTCTCAACTTCTTCAGTAAGCAAACTGTAATCTTTGACTTTGCATAACACATAGCAACAGAGTGTATGTTTTGTGAAATAGAATAATAATAATATTTACTAGCAAAAATATTCCATTAAGAAGTATGTATAAATCATGATAAACCAAGAGGCCTTTTGGCTCATAAGAGAAGCTCTGTACAACCAGAAAATTAACTTGGTGACAAGCAGTTGAAAGCAAGTGTGCAGCATATAGTGTACAGCTTATAAAAATTCTACATGCATTTAGTGAAACCACAGTAAATGGGTTGATTGTAAATCCAGCCCTGATTTTTGAAATGTTTATTAACGTTATTCTCAAAGAAAGTTCTTTTAGTGGTTTCTGCCACTCTAACTTGGTTTTCAGATTTACCATCATGTTGTAGAGATAAAATTGTTTCAACCCATTTAACTGGGTACATGCCTAATCATTTTAATTTATAAGTTTATGGCATAGAGAGATTTGGATGTTATTTCTCTAAATAGTATTCATACTTCAGCTAGATCACATCTAAGCCTTTTTTTTGTTTTAAATTAAAAGAAAGCAATAGATCTGTCTTGCAATCCATATATCTCCAGAAATATCCTAGTACCTCTTTGCTGAACCATCTTCAAGAACTCAATGTTTCTTAAGATAGTGACTTGATAAAGAATTCTAAATTTATAATATCTTAAGGTGAATAGTACATTTTGTGCTATTTTGCATTGTAGTTATACAATGTAAAATTTAAAAAAGACAAGGGACCTGTTGGTCCATCTAGGTCGTGTATTATTTTAGATATTTTAAAAACATGTTACACATTTTCAAAGGATGTAGGTGAAGCATGCAATCTTTTGATTTCCCACTAGGGGTTATTATTTTCTAAAAGCAGGTCTTAACATTTTTGCTGAAATACAGAAACTGTTAATTATTTGTGTAGTGTGTCCATTTATATATTTTCAAAGCTAATAAAGTCTCTCAATTTTATAATAATGTTGACAAATTATCATTTAGTGCACTTATTGCCAGATTGTGTTAATAAGGTTTTATTTCTATTTTAATTTTTTTTTCACCAGTAATTCCCTTTACCTACTGGTAATGCTCAAGAGTTTCATCAGATATTCTGAACTTTTTGTTATGAAGGGGAAATCTTTAAACATTTCATATACATGTTTAACATGCATAGTATAATGTTATAAGAAATTGTTTTTTAAACTATATGGTGAAAGAAGAATTGATAGTCCAATTTGATTATCAAAAGTATTTTATTTCTGTGGCTGCAGTATAACTAATGCAAATTTCAGGTAACTAATAGTTTACTTCAATTCACAAACAAATAATGCCTTGATGGAAATTCCATGTACTGATTTTCTTATGTACTACACTTCTCGTATTATTAGCTAAGAATATAAACTCAAAATTTGTGATAGGACTATTTGGACATTTTAATTACCTTGCCCTTTATAAATGGCAAAAGTTTTAGAAAAACTGATACTTAGAAAGTGATCAATAACAATAATCCAGCAATTTTGATCAATAATTAAAACCAGTATTAAAGGTTGTTTTTGTTTTTTATTTACAGGGGAAAGATAATTATACATAGAATTTAAAAACTTAAATCTTTCCTATTCATTATGAAGAATGGTTATGTGAAAGATTTGATATATTTGAATTAATATTCAACACTGTGTTCAACTATATTTATAGTGATTAAAACCAACTGGTTGTCAAAATTGAGTTCTGTCATAATTCTGTGATTAGACCTCAGTGGGGATTTTTTGTTGTTGATTAATTGAATGTGCTATAAGAAAAATATCTGTTTACTATGAAAAGGGCCAAAACAACCTGTATGTATGAAAACTAATTAGCATTTCTCACAAGACTTTATCTGAATCCTAAAAATAATTTATTTTAGACTTTTGAAAACTAGAAATTTGCACATACAGATAAAACACCTTGTGTAGCAAGTATTTTGAAGCTCCTTGTTTGATAAACTAGTAATTTTGATTTGAAATTGAATATTACCATAATATATGAATGTGTAACTATAATAATTAAAAACCATAATATAGATTTGTTTTTTCTCATACATTTTAATTTGAGGAATAACCCCCTCGGAGTGGATTCCTGTACGTGGTGAGGGGACCTCCCAGGGAAGGTTCTGTTCTGTCTGGTTACCTTCTCTGGGATCTAAACATCCACCCACGTGTTTGCCGTGCGTGGCGACCCGTGAAGGGGAGGAGAGGATCCTGGTGGTTGAGGGGTCCAACCCCAACACACCACTTTGGCCTCGAATTCCTGTAGACGGGCGGCCCTTGGGTGGCTCCCCTTGGGTCAATCGGCTGGTCCACCTGGGCTAGAGCCAACCAAGTACCAGTGTTGGAAGTTCTCAACGGGTGTTGTGGACATTGTGCCTGATGCTGGTGTTTAGGTATAGTGCTCACGAAACCCTGGCGTTGCTGCATTGTCCTTGCATGACTTTGTAGTGCGTCCCCTTGTAGGGCTCCATGGTGGGTGGGGTCAGTGAGTACCGAAACTTTTCTCTTTCCTATGGATCCTTCAAAAAATTTAAGTAAAATTGTAAAAAAACAGTCAATGGGTAAGCGACCACGTCTTGAATACACAGAACAGCAATCTCCAACATCAGTAACACACGTACCTCATTTTCTGATATTACATTCTCTTTCAGAAAAACCTTTAGGGCAAATGTCCCCTTTTTTTATTCAAAAGGGGCTAGAGGGACTTGCTGGCTCTCCAAAGTCAATAAAGAAGCTTCGATCTGGTGACATACTGGTTGAAACATCCACATCCCAACACAGTGAACTCCTCTTGAAATCAAAGGTAATTGGCGATATATCTATTGAGGTTACACCCCATGCTACTTTGAATACTTCACGAGGAGTTATTGTTGAAAGGGATTTGAAGAATGTTCCTGAATCGGAGATTCTCGCCGGTCTTTCCACTCAAGGAGTTTCTGCAGTGAGGCGCATCTCCACTCGCAAAGATGGAGTTACACTGCCAACAAATACCCTTGTTTTAACGTTCACTTCACCACGAGCACCCGCCACCATCAAAGCAGGTTATCTCATTTGCAGGGTTCGGCCATACATTCCAAACCCTCTTCGATGTTTTCAATGTCAGAGATTCGGCCACTCAAAGACATCTTGTCGTGGTTCCCTGACATGTGCTCGTTGTGGAGGCGAGGACCACGATGCCTATGATTGTGACGTAAACCCACATTGCGTCAACTGTAATGGTTCTCACCCCTCTTACTTTCATTCTTGTCCAAAATGGTTGGAGGAAAAAGAGGTGCAGCGTTTGAAAACAACACATAACATTAGTTATCCTGAGGCTCGGAAATTGATGTCCACAATCCCATCTCGGACATATGCTGCTGCACTCCATTCCACAACTACAGTGGAAGTGCAGACAGATCTCTCTGTGCCTCCAAAAGAATCGTTTTCAAAACAAATGAAAAGCCTTTTGACCTCCATGGTTAAAACAGTAGATGAATCGACTTCCACACCCATCTCTGTTCCTCCCACAACTTCCAACAAACCTCAAGATCCATGTCCTTCAGTTTCAAATACAGGCATTTCTTCTGATACATCATTTTCTCCCACCACAATAAACAAAACAATTATTTGTCCGCGTCCTCAGTCACTTGATTCCTCTTCCAATAACAAAAACCTGCCCACTCGACCCAGAGCAGGATCCATGGAGGTTGATAGACCTCCTCCGAAGAAAGACAGTAAAGACAAAAGACGAGGTCGTAAACCGAAGGGCTCTCCAACCACTTCACCTGCTCGTCCTTAAAAATGGCCACCTTGATACAATGGAACTGTCGAGGTTTACGTTCTAATCTGGATGATATCAAAACGCTGATTGCTTCCTACCATCCTGTTTGTCTTTCTCTACAAGAAACATTTCTCAAATCTGCTGATACAGTCTCCATTCGGCAGTTTTCTCTGTACAGAAATGACAAGTTGTGTGATGGTCGAGTACATGGAGGGGTGGCACTTTTGGTTGATCAACATGTGCCCACCCTGTCTTTGTCACTCAATACACCCTTGGAGGCCGTAGCCATCCGTATTTCCTTGGGTCGTACCATCACTGTTTGTTCTCTGTACCTGTCCCCTGGAGAGACATGTGATCAATCAGATCTGGATGCTCTCGTTGAACAGTTACCATCTCCATTTCTAATCCTGGGGGATTTTAATGGACACCATCCCCTCTGGGGAAGTGCTGTTATTGATGGGAGGGGTCGATCTGTAGAGCAGATGCTCTCTGATCACGATCTTTCTCTTTTCAATACTGGTTCTTCCACTTACTTTCATGCACCAAGTCAGTCATTCACTGCCATTGATCTCTCAGTTTGCTCCCCTTCATTATTCTCCCATTTTTCATGGAGGGTTGACAGTAATCCACTAGGCAGTGATCATTTTCCGATCATTTTGAGAGAGACTGGCCGTGGTCGATGCCACCCTACCCGCGTGCCCCGGTGGAAGCTGGATCAGGCAGACTGGTCCACTTTCACTGCTCTCGCAGAACTTGATCCTGTCATCGTAAATCAGCCATCAATAGACAACTGTGTTGCAGCGGTAACTGATTGTATTATACATGCAGCTGCTCAGTGTATTCCTAAAACCTCGACACGTTTCCCACGATATCCTCGTCCATGGTGGAATTCTGCTTGCAACTTAGCACGGAAGGCTCAAAAACGGGCCTGGGACACTTTTTGCAGATATTCCACACTTTCAAATCGGGCTGCTTTCCAGCGGGCCCGAGCACATGCTAGGTGGGTAAGCCGTCAAAGCCAGAAGGAATCTTGGATTAAGTTCACAACCAGCATATCTTCTACCACCAGTTCCAAGATCGTATGGGACAAGATTCAAAAGGTTAATGGGCACTACACTTCTGTTCCCCTCTCAATCTTACTCTCTGATGGTCAGGAGGTGACTGATGTCCGAAACATCGCTAACACTCTAGGTGAAAGCTTTTGCCGGGTATCTAGCACTTCTGCTTGTTCCTCCACCTTCCTGGCCATCAAGACTCGGGCAGAGCGATCACCTCTTTCTTTTCAAACTGACTGTTTCTTTGACTATAATAGTCCCTTTACCCTGGTGGAACTAAAAATGTCCCTTCATCGGTCTGCCAGTACATCTGTTGGACCTGATGATATTCATTATGACATGCTACACCATCTCTCTCCTGATTCTCTTGATGTCCTTCTGACTATCTTCAACCGGATTTGGCAGGAGAATGTTTTTCCTGATGCCTGGCGCCAGGCTATTATTTTACCTTTCTCTAAGCCAGGGAAAGATCCGAAGATTCCTTCAAACTATCGTCCAATTGCTTTGACGAGCTGTCTCTGTAAGACCTTAGAAAGGATGGTTAATGCTCGTCTTGTTTGGTTCCTTGAATCAAACAACCTCCTCTCACCCACCCAGTGTGGGTTCCGTCGACAGCACTCCACCATAGACCACCTAATTCGTCTTGAAACATCTATCAGAGAGGCCTTTCTCAACCGCCAACACCTTGTATCGATATTCTTTGACATAGAGAAGGCTTACGACACAACATGGAGGTATGGCGTTTTGCGAGACCTCCATACATATGGGTTACGTGGCCATCTACCCATGTTTATTAAAAATTTTTTAATGGACAGGAGATTCCAAGTTCGTGTAGGTTCGGCACTTTCACGTTCTTTTGTACAGGAACTTGGAGTCCCTCAAGGCTGTATATTGAGTGTCACACTTTTCAGTGTAAAGATAAATGCCATCACTGAACAACTCCCTCTCTTCGTTACGAATGGGCTATATGTTGACGACTTTCACATCTCATGTCAGTCATCAAACATGAGATATATTGAGCGGCAACTACAAACTGCCCTCAATCGTGTACAGAAGTGGACTCTTGCGAATGGCTTTAATTTCTCTCTTTCCAAAACTGTATGCATGCACTTTTGCCGCCGACGAGGTATTCACCCTGATCCTGAACTTCATATCGGTGAAGTTTTGCTGCCAGTGGTCCCAGAGACAAAGTTCTTGGGGCTTATCTTTGATCGTAAATTGACCTTTATACCACACTTAAAGCAGCTTCGGGTCAAATGCACAAGAACACTGAACATCCTTCGTGTCCTCTCTTCTACCAGTTGGGGGGCAGATCGCCGTTCAATGTTGAAGATATATCGTGCTCTTATTAGATCGAAACTTGACTATGGATCAGTGGTCTATGGCTCTGCCAGACCCTCGGCCTTAAAGATACTGGACCCCATTCATCACCAAGGTCTTCGACTCTGCACCGGAGCTTTCCGTACCTCTCCAGTTCAAAGCATATACATTGAATCTCATGAACCTCCTCTACACCTTCGCCGTTTGCAACTGTCTTTACAATATACTTCTAAACTTCGTTCCTTACCAAAGCATCCCACCTGGGAATGTGTTTTCCTTCCTCGGTGGGCAGTACTTTTTCAGAACAGACGATCTGTCATTGCTCCGTTTGGCCTTCGCATCCGGGCGCAATTGGATGAATTGGGTCTGTCCTTGGATATTATTGCAGATTCCACATGTCGACGCATCCCACCATGGCTTATTACAGCCCCCAAGTGTGACCTTTCTTTCAATCACCTAAAAAAGGCGGATACTCCAGACTGGAAGTACCGTCTTTTATTCAAAGAATATATTTCAAACAATCATTCAGTTCCCATTTATACAGATGGTTCCAAATCAGGAAATTCAGTGGGCTCTGCTATGGTTTGCTGTGGGTCAGTAGTTGCACACAGAATCCCCTCTACAGCTTCTGTGTTCACAGCTGAACTGTATGCAATATCTCTTGCCCTTGATCATATTGCAGCTGAGCAGTACTCCAACTGCACTATTTATACTGACTCGCTTAGTTCTATTCTTGCCTTGGAATCACTTCACATTAGCTCACATCCTATTCTAGCAGATATTCAAAACCGACTGGCCCATTTCTCATTAGCAGCTACTTCAATTCAGTTTTTCTGGATACCAGGCCATGTTGGTATTCATGGGAACGAGCTTGCAGACATGGCAGCTAAATATGTATGCCTCAGCTCCATCACCCCTATGCCTATTCCGTACATGGACTATGGTGTTGTCTTCAAAGCTCGGCTCCGTGCCAGTTGGCAGTCCACTTGGAGTGAACAACGCAACAATAAACTTTTTCAAATTAAACCCAAAATTGGAGTTTGGCCATCTAGCTTCCGTAAAGTTCGGAGGGAAGAAGTTGTTCTCACTAGGCTACGCATTGGTCACAGTTTTTTAACTCATCATTTTCTTTTATCTGGAACTGATGCACCAATGTGTAGTTTGTGTAACACTCAAATCACTATCAGCCATGTTTTACTTTCTTGCCATCGTTACAATCCTCAACGACGGCAATACTTTAAACATATTGATTTTTCCCAGCGTCAATCTGTAACATTGAACAGAGTTATTGGTGATGGTGACTATGTCCACCTTAATAACGTTTTTAATTTTTTAATGGCCATTAATCTTTTTAATCTTATTTAAGTGTGGTATATTTATTCATTACACCTTTTTAATTGTGGCTCCTTTTTAAAGTTTTATTCTCTCTCATTCAAGTTGACATTGGACTATAGCCAGAACATTAAATAACTCGACACCAGGACTGGAAAGGCCAACTTCAGGTGACTAACGCTTCTGTTTGAACTACTCGTTAGTCTTCCTGGCGAGTTACTGTTATACTTTCGCTGCATATAATTTTGTGCTTTTACAACCTTTTTGTACTGGCCATATTGATTCATAACCCGGAACCAGGACGGAAAGACCAACTTCAGGTGGCTGACAGTGGTTTATATACTACCTGTTAGTCTTCCTGGCGGGTTATGATCATTCCCATTCTGCTACAGGTTGGCCTGTACAACTTTGTTGACTGGATGTCGTCATTGGTTTTGCACCATTTCCTGTTTTAATTGCCATTTTGTTTTTATCTTCAATTACCTTTACACATTTTACTCCATTTACTTGACTTTTATTTTTTTACTGGACATTTGGCTACTCTTTATTATGATTTTGCTGAGTGTCTTTTTAAACTTTTATTCTATTACATTTTGATAATAGCTACTATGACACATAACCCAGAACCAGGACTGGAAAGGCCAACTTCAGGTGACTGACGGTGGTTCTTGAACTTGTTCGTTAGTCTTCCTGGCGGGTTATGATCATTATTATTATGCTAGAGTAAATAGTTTATAACTTTGAAGACTGGGTGTCACCATTGGTTTTTACACCATTTTCTGTTTTAATTGCTGTTTTGTTTTTACCTTCATTTTCCTTTACAAATTTTACTCCATTTACGTGACTTTTCTCTTTTTACTGAACATTTGGTTGCTCATTGTTGCGTTTTTGCTGTGTGTTTTTTAATACTTCTATTCTTTTACATTTTGATACTAGTTGCTATGACACATAACCCAGAACCAGGACTGGAAAGACCAACTTCAGGTGACTGACGGTGGGTCTGGTACCTGCCTGTTAGTCTTCCTGGTGGGTTATGATTATACCTTTATGATAGAATACCTACCTTACAACTTTTTACACTTTGCCTTCTATCTTCACCTTGTAGACTAGGTGTCAACACTGGTTTTATACTTTTTTTTGTTTTACCTTCATTTCCATTTATGTCTTTTACTACATTTTTACCGGTTGTTTGGCGCAGATAGCCTCGTTGCTTTGTGCCATAAAACACTAAATCAATCAATCAATCAATTGAGGAATAACTTGCTTAACAATAGGGTGTGCATGGCTCCCACTTGGACATGCCAGTGGAGCTGAGTCAGTTAATTATTTAATTCAACCACTTGAAGTTTGTTTAATGTAAAGATACTGTTTGGATAAGATGAAATTAGTCGATTGTATACCTATCTATTGCAAAAAACGAAATGTTTGAAAGATAAATGAATGTAAAAAAAAAGTAAATGTGCAGGTTCACATTTGGCTGTGGGGTAGTTGACATTACTTGTTATTTTGTATTAAGTTGGAGCATAATTTTTATATATGAGACTTAATAAATTGTATTATATTTATGTTGATGTAAATTTGTATTTTAATGTATGAGGTAGATTAAATATTTTTGTGTAACTTACAAAACAGGTTCAGTTGTAAAGTGACAATTTTCTCATGGTATATGTGAGGATGTATAGAATATTAAGAGAGTAATTTAAAACATAGTGTGTTTACAGCTGTAAAACAGAACCCTAAAAGTGGAAATTGGTACAATACAAACTCTATAACAAGTATAAGGATAAATAAAAATGAAACCCTAGAAGCCTAAACTGGTACAGTACAAATTGTAAAATGGGTATAAGAATAAATATGAATGAAACCCTTGGGGCTTAAACTGGTACAATACAAACTTTACAAGTAAGCAACATTTATATATATACACGTATATATCCCATCACACTAAATATTCTTGTCCTTTCAGTCTTGGGGGCATTATAATGTAATGGTCAATCCTACTATTCATTGGTAAAAGAGTAGCCCAGATGTTGACAATAGGTGTAGATGACTAGTTGCCTTCCCTTTATTCTTATGCTACTAAATTAGAGGCAGCTGGTGCAGGTAGCCTTCGTGTTGCTTTGCACGAAATTCAAAACATAAATATGTATATTGTGTGCCTGTTCTTTCTAATAAAGAAATAAATAAGAGAAAGATTTTAGTAGTAGATTGATAATATGTTCTTGTTTAAAAAAAAAAAAGTCAGAAAATAATAGCTTGCATAAATACATAAATATTGCAGAATATAGCTTGTAGTGGTATTAAGGAATTTTCTAGAACTAAATGAATGTTATGTATGCAATAGAAATTGAATATAAAATACTTATTGTGTATATACTGTTTCCTTCTCTGAATTAGGGTCAGTATAGTGATGTTCGATGTAAATGTGTATGTCCAAGTACGGAAGTCGTTAATGGAACGAAAACAGAACGAAAATTATACATAGGAAATGTACCACCAGGTGATTGGTTAGTATCTCAATATATATTTTGCTCAATCTGTCTGTGTGTGAAATAAAATAGCATATTATTTTGGAAAAGCATAATTTAAAACATTGTGTTAAAATGTTTGAGGAAGAAGAGAACATTGTTCACCAATTAATTACTGATGATGAGAAACATTCTCAACAATCCAGTGAGTTTAATTTTTATATTCTAGCTCACATCAAGTAGAAAAAAATATACTATTATCAGTGTATCTGTACATGTCATTGCATTTTTAAAAAATATCAATTTTCATAAAATGCCTAAAAAGGAATACAAGGACACTAAACATGAATGTTACATTGAAAAATAACTTTGTGATATATATAATAAAACTGAGTGTCTGTGTGTCATATAACTTTTCCTGAATTGCTAGTTTCACTGACTTCTAAGTGGTATCAAGTGGGTTGTTTTGGTCATTATATCTGCATAAAAGTAAAGTTTTTCACCAAATCCATTAGGGAACCAGGTTATTTTAGGAAAACACTTTTATGAAGATTCCCAGAAAGTGACGCTGAAATTTGGTATTGATTTACATTCAAATCCATAAAAAAGTTAGTCTTCTAATCACCATTTGTAACTTGGCTGGAGAAATTAAATTTGTGTTATAGAAGCCCTGTAAATGTGGGCTGCAGGCCCAAAAGTTTGCTAGTTTTAATATACACTATACCTGCTAACACATTTCTTTATTTCAAATGAATATTTGAGGTTTTCAAAAATTAGAGTTGTTTTAAGAACTCAGTTTCTATCAAAGGTTTTCTTCAAAATACAAAACAAACAAGGTTATGTCAAATGATGAACTTAAGCTATATCAGTGTCATCAAAAGGTATGTGTACCTACATGTAGTGAAGCCACGTATATATGTATATATATAGTTATGTAAAAGTGAACATTAGTCTATGATAACTTTTATCGGTTTATCCATGCATTGTATAAATCCTCTTTATTACAGGTCTCATTTAACTGTTACTGTTTGTTAATCATACACTTTTTGCATTATATTCAGACAACATAACATTTAATAGAAGTTAAACCCCTTTTTCTTGCACATTCTATAAATAATATGCTTCCTTACAAAACAGATGTGATGGATGGTGGTGTAGCTGTTTAAAACCGAATATTCACTTTATCTTGTCAGCATCTTATTTATCAGAAAAATGAAAGAATGTAAATGTATTTGAATATTACTGTAATTATAGTTCAGCACAAAAAAGTCTCATTCTATTATATTCCTTTGCTCTCAAGCTGAGCTAGTTGAAAGAAATAGTTTAAACATTTAAAATATTCATATTTTTTACAGTTATTAATCTTTAAATTCTAAACAAGTGTATGTGAATTATAAATATGCAGTGTTGGTAGTTATTAGTTGTGATACAGTATGTTTGTTTTGCTCTACTGAATTAGAGGGAGCACAGTTTAAGTAGTTCAAATGTTTACTGTTTGCTCAGTATTTCTTTATTGAAAAACTTAGTAAAATAATGTAAAAAATGCATTAGTTTTGCAGAATATTAATAGAAGTTAAATATGATTTGTTAATAAAAGATATAAAGTACATTAATCATATTTGTTTTCCAAAGCATGCTTCAGTGAAGGAAAAATACTTTTATTTATTAATTTTTTTTTTTTACATCTGTTGTCTTGCTTATTAACTAGACTGAATGACTGGATATTAAATACATACAAGTCAGAAATCCAATTATGAAGTTTTAAAATTTCATATGTATAGTGTTGCCCCACTCATTTGGAACATATTCTAGCTATAAAATAATTCAAAAGAGACATATGCTACATTTTTAAACAAAGGCAATCTCAGTTTGTACCATTTCTTAATCTCGTTAGAAGGTACAGCTGTAATATACAAATGTTTTTTTTTATTGGAAGCTATTATTTGATTTACATGAGATAAAAACAGATTGACTGCTGTCCAATTAAAAAAAAACACTATGATTATCTTAACATTTGGGTTTCACCAAGTAGGTAATGTTCAAACTATCTTTTTTAAAATATGTGGTTTTTGTCACTAAAAACGTTTTTTTTACCCACAATCTACAAATGACAATTTCAGCAGTAACATTGTATTATCTTGGTAAACCCATATCAAAAATTGCTATTTGACAAAATATCTCCTTTATCAAAAGGCTTGAAGATCTAAAATTAGTTCCCTTATGTGTTATATATGATGTGGCACTTATGTTAAATTGTTGTTAAATAGCTGTATAGATTCAACTTTTTTGTATTTTGAAGAACTCAAAACTGTCTTTGATAGTATTATCTTTTCTAATTAATGGTTTGAACAACTGAATTAGAAATCCCACCAGTTCATGATTATAAGTATCAGTGCCAGAATGAGAAGCAGTTGGTTTTATTTTGTGATACTTATGTAGTTATGCCAAATTCTGTAATAAACACGTGGAAAAAGTAATAAATAGTGCTTAACTAATAACATACATTAAAATACATGAATTGGTTATACTATATTTTCATGTAATAAACATGGATGGAAAAAGTAATTACTTAACATGTGCTAATAACATACATTAAATACATGTATTGGTTATGCTATATTTTTTGTGTGTATATTAATTATTACCTAGCTACTACAGAACACTTTCATCAGACCAGTCTCATTAGGCTCTACAGCATTTGAACAAATTTTCCTGCATTACTAATGCATGTGTGAAGATTTTTTTTCTCAACCTTTTATGAATTTGTACTGATGATGAAAAACTGGTTTTCATGGCCTACTTATTAATGGACAGTTAATGTAAATTGCAATTATCATGCCCCACCAGTTGTACAGCCATATGTCTTTGAACTTGCACCAGTAGAAACCACATTTTGTTACTAGTGATGCGCAGAGACAGGTAATCCTTTATTCAGCTTTGTGCTTCCTAACAATACATTCATTTATTACCTACTTTATTTTAGAATTCATCTTCATATATATGTATCCTTCATGTATATTTTGTTTCATTTACTCATAATTTTATCAGCACTTATACACCATCCATTTCCTGTCATGTGTGTGATAACATAGCTTCTGCTTGAAGAATACTAATTGCAAATTATTTTTCTTGGTTTAAATTACTTATCACCCATGATGTGATCAAGGTGTATTTTGTTGTGTTCTTGTCTTCACTTTGTTCCTTTAGATTTGTTGTGAATTGAGTGAATTAAACTTTAAAGATTTTCATCTGTCTTCTGTAATTTTTTCCAATATTTTCTGGTTTCTTTATTATTAAGAGTATTTTGGGGTTGTTTTTTCACTTATTGGAATACGTCTTTTCATGTACCATTTTGGATTCCATTCTCATGGATAAACAATGTCCCAGTGGGAAGAATTCACATGAGGTTTGTAGCCATTTTTCTTAAACTGCTTCTTCATATTCCCAGCTGATATTAATAAGGCATCTCTTGTAAGTCATAAGTATTATAGAATTAACCATTGCACTGTTTTTCCCATTTATCCAATTGGGCATGCTGTTTCCAATATGCAAGTATATATAGAATTAACCATTGCACTGTTTTTCCCATTTATCCAATTGGGCATGCTGTTTCCAATATGCTAGTTTCTACATTGTACATCCTGCATTGGTAATAATTTAACATTTTATGAGTTAATGATATTTCTGGCTTTGCTTTGTTGTTTCATAAAGGAAACTCTTGAGGGACCATATTAGGAATAAGATCAATAACATCATCGGTTGTTATTGAATGATGATCCCTCTCTTGCCACATAATGCCACCCCATCCTTTTAATAGATGGACATTTCTTCTTCAGAAAGTACTTGGGTTATATGGTTATTATAATTTTGGTTCAAGGCTTATTGAACCTACGTGCTTTTCTGATGTCATGATATTGGCAGATTCTAATACCCATAAATTGAGTTAATACTTCTGAAAATCAGATTATCTGTCAAAATGGATGCATATATATTTTTTTCAATTTTTTTCAACTCCTCCTCTTTTTCAGTGTAGTTATTCTATCTTATTGTCGTTTTATGTAATATAACTTAATTTGATTCAATTTTGCATGTGATTATTGAAATTAAATGCAGTCCTCCAGGACTCAGTGGTTAGTTTAAGGTTCCTGATTTGAGAATTCAAGGTTTAATGCTCATATTGGATACAGTATAGATAGTCCATTGTGCAGCTTTGAAAGAAAATCAAATTCCTGCTTTTCCAGCTAACTTGTATAAATTTTAATTGTTCTCTATTTCATTTTCAGTAATTGTGATGGAGTTGTACTCTCACAAACTGGTGATGATGTGAAGAATAGAGAGAAAGAATTTTGTCCACGTTGTGAATGCAGATATGAGAGTAGAAACACCACTACTATTAGAGTGAGTGATTTTTAAATGTGGTGCTCACTTTAGAAATGTTTTGCCTGTTAAACAGGAGACTGAAAACAATTGTAATGAAGAGTTAAACATATACAATGAGAATAATGCATTAAACACATAATGTTTAAATAATGTTAATTATTTTTCTAGAATTTGGTGGCCAAATTAATATTATATTACTTAAATTTTAGCTTGCAGACATGAGAAATAAACATTGTAAATTTCCAAACTTCAAGCCTCTATAGACAAAAGTGAAATAAAATGTCATAAAACTTCAGCCTTCACCAGTCTAGTGTCAGTTTTCAGGTAGAATATTAGCCCTTCATTTACCGTGTTTTGTTATAGGTTCTGCCTTTCGAGAACAAAAACTTTTAGAAAATACTTCCAGTTGACTTAATTTGCCTGCTGTGGTTCTTAGATTTTCCATAGTAACATTGACACTGTTTAAATATGTATATATATAAAGGTAAGCCAGACCTAAATGTGAAATTGTAGTAGTTGTTTTCATCTATTCTCTTCCAATTTACATTGCAATTTTTTTTCCTATTATGCACAAGTTTTTCTCTTTAGATGTCCAGTGCCAAGCTTGCATCTGGTGCTAGTATGATTCTTCTCTGTAATGTGTGTGTATATAGTTTGCCATAACCTATAAACAAGCAAACACAAAAATAAATTAAAAAATAATAAACAAAAAATGCTGCACTAATTAAAATTATCCCAGGGTACAAGCTATGATGTGGAATATAAAATGTACTCTAGATTTGTAGGTGGCTGAAGAAGTAGGACTCACATAGCAGTGGGGATACACCATGTTTCAGTCTTAACCTCCATTTGCAAGTTTCACATAAAGAAATAGAAGAGTGGCAATAGAAATAGAAGTTAGAAGAGCAAGATGTTGATGCTTAAGCTCACAATGTCCCACATCTATATCATTCTTCACTGCATGCAAACAGTTGTGGGAAGGTGACTGTTCTCCAAAATAAAAGATTAACTGAATAATAAAAATCAGTATTAATTTCTGTAATATATATTTGCTATTCTAACAGAGTGTTTGGTTTTTGATTAAGTTTTGTGTTTTCATGTAACATAAATGTTTTATGGTGACTGCTTTACTCGGGATTTGTGTTTCATTTTGTACAAAAAGTGTTGAATTTTCAAGGTACAGTTGAGATTTCAACTTGCAGGTTGTAGTTCAGGTTCTGTTTTTTTTTAAAATAAAGTAATTCCATGTGTACAAACATAACATATGAAGAGAAACCTATTAAGCCACTTAGTTTATTTAATAGATTAATATAGTAATGCTAAGTGCAGAACTCCTGCTATATATATCCTAAATCTTCAATATTATTTTTAGTCCTACTCATCTTGCTTTGAGAAATCATAATGTGATGTGATAGATTGTTAAATATTAACATTAACATTTATCTCCAATTACCATAAAAAAACACAAAAGTGTCACTGTGTAGGTGAACCCAGTTAATCATATCATGTCCGTTTATAGATATATTTTACATTCAATACTCTAAGCAATGAAATGCATTTTGTAAGTTGATGTGAATTAATATTAGTGTTTAATAAACTTGGAACCAATCGAAATACAAAATCTCAATTAAAACGTTGTTGTTGTTTTGCTAGGTAGTGGTGATTATCATTATATGGGCTATTTCTGTGTTAGTAGTCTACATGTTATTCTTGATGTGTCTCGATCCACTACTGAACAGGAAGAGAACTGCATATGAAGAACATCAGGATGAAGTTACCATGGTAAGAACCCCACTTTACTAAGTGTTGTTGAAAGTTATGATGTCTACATAAAGAAAAGGTACTGTTTTTCAAAACCTTATTACACTGTACCTTTATTAAAAAGTTGTTTTTTTTGTAATTTTTCAGTAAAAATTGATGGTCAGGTACTGTTGCGATCTCATCAATTAGATGTGATATGGATAGATTGTTTTGTATCCTGCCATCAGTTTGCACCTATTCAAGGCAGTACAAAATTTTCTGTTTTTGTAGGCTATTTCACCTGTTTGTCATCTTTTTTCAAGTTTTTATTCCAGACTGTTAGTTGTCCTTGCAGACTGGCAGCCTGAACTAGGTTTGTTTCATCTCATTCTGATTTTCAGTCTGCTTCATTTTACCTTGGAGTCATTTCTCAACCTTAGGTTTTTTTTTTCCAGGTTTACAGATGACAAAGAGGAATGTCATGAATGATTATTTGCATATCCTGATATTTCATCACTCACAATTTTCTCTTTGGTTTATTCTTTACAGGATGGTTTCTCTCTTTTGAGCACTGGCCTCTGGACTTGTTCTGGCTTTGTTTTGTCAGGCATGCAGAGCATTAGCTCATTAGTTATTTGCTTTCAGATTGCATTACCTCTTTTTGTTTGTTCTTATGGCTACTGTTCACTCTTTCTGAACAGTGGTCTGCCTGTTATCCTTATTGGCTGATCCTGGAAGTGGCTGTAATGAGCTGTTAATCAAGTTGTAGAAGCCCTTTCTGCAAATTATCCAATATCTTGCCCATTTGGTTGTTTTTATTTTTCTACACACATCTCAGTTTAACCTGCCTTTTTTCTCTTTAACATCATTTGATAGGTTTTTAAGTTTGCCTACAGCTTGCGAAGTTCTATTGATTTTGGAGACATGATCTTCCATGGTGGTTCTAATCCCTTAGGTCTGGCTTGTATGTGGACTCTCGTAGACTTTTCATGACCAGTGGGATTTTGTAGGCATCCTTCATTGACACTTATTACTTCTCCTTCTGCTCTTGTTGTCAGTTGGTGCTGATGGTTAGATATAATTCATAGGATTGGGAGTGTGGGTTGATCAACTGGAAGATTATAGGTTATCTTCTTTGTCTCCATTCCTTCTTCACTACTCTTAGCCACAGAGGTTTCATTCAGACCTTTCAGTCCTCTATCTTCATGCTTAGTTTTCCTCTAGTCATTAGCAAAGTGATCCATTTTTTCTTGATGGTTAACCTCTTTTCTTGCTTGTTCCATTTGCTATTCATGCAAGGAAGTTTTTCAGTGCAAATGGAATTTTTCCACTGTTGGTTTTTGAGTCCAGAGTTTTCCTCTGATCAAGCCACTGTTCTTTGTCATGCAGATTTCTTCTCTTGACTTTTAGATCAGGAGTCTTCAGTCTTCTTGGTCTTAGATTTTCACACAATCCTGTTCCACACATTTCTTTTTCTTTTTTATAATCCCACGGGTATTTATTTATCTTGCACTTTATCTGTGATGTGTTTCATCTAGAAGGGGATATTAATCTGGTCCTGAGCTGCCTCACTTTGCCTCCATTCAAACCACTCTTTCAGTGTTCCTTGTTTCTCCTTCCTTATATTTTCTTTCAGTCCATCTATTCACCTATGGATGAATGTCAGTGGTCTGTTTACGTGCCATTAATGTTTCTCGTACTTTTTATCCTTCTACATATCTTTTCCTTTCTGGGATTATTTTTCCCCCTAAAAGTACTGTGGCTTGTGAGGATAACTTCCCCATTTGGCTGCTTTCTCTTCCTTCCGTTTCATACCTTTATCCTCATTCTGATAGAGATAAAATGCTAAGTTCAGTGTGTGATTTTTCTGTCATATTACTTGCATGGTTTTGTTTTGTGTTGTCCATCTCTTTCTCTTTCTTCTTTGGCAACCATCCTCTGTTCATATTCCTTCTCCTTTTCCAGTTGCGTTTGGCTCTTCATTTAGTTGATGTCTTTCTCTTTATCATCTTCCTTCCATACTATGTTCTAATTGTCTTCTCACCCACTTTAACACCTTACCTTTTCATTAGGGTTTCATCTCCGTTGTCTTTTAGAGGTACATCTTCAATTGAACATGTGGACTACCCATGATACATTTGTCTCTCACTATTTCCATTGGATCATGGTTTTCTTTCTTTTCAGGTTATTGTCTTCCATCTTTAGCCATTCTAGAATATGATAATTCATTGAGACTTTGACTGGATACATTTTTTTCTTATTTTTATTTTTCATTGTAGCTTTTCCTGTTTACTAATGCTCATTATTTGATCCCACTCTGTGGTGAATGGTGCTTGACCAGATATTCTACATCTGTTTAAATATGCATTGTCAAGCCTTATTTAGTTTCACATTATAATTTTACAGCCATGCAACAATCACTGCATAGGTGAGGTATTTCATGAGATCACTTACAGGTTTATTTTCATGATATAATTGCTTCATAAGTTTGTTCATCATAGACTATACCCACCCATGGACTGTAGTAAAGAAGGGAATAGCTGTCCATCCATGCCATGCCCTGTATTAAGAAAATTGGTATGGCTTTCTTTTAAAAATATGTTTTTGTGGTCATTCATTGTACTGTCTCAGATGTTTTCATTCCTTTGGGCTTCTCCATCACATTTTACCCCCTTTTTCTTCTTGAGGAGTTTGAGAGTCCATATCACTTTCCAGTTCCAAGTTGTTGGGTTTATGGATTATGGAGGCATCCTCCTGAATAGGTTAATGAAGTACAAACAGAAATCGCAAATGATTATAAAACCATTCAGTTGATAGTAGGGTATTGGTGTTCTTCCAGTGTAGTTGATGTGATATTCTCTAATGTGAAATGCAAAATACAAATGGGAAGTAGACATAAAAATTGCAGATCACACCTTTGATTGGGATCTTTTATCTTACCTCCATGTGGATATCAGTTGTGGGTTAACAGTGGCTGGATTTTGGATTTAGAGTAGAACCAATTAACATAAGTTTACATTAATGCATTACAGATATCTATATTCCTCCTTCATTAGTATTTCATCAGTGTTGTGGGTCACCATACAGGTAATTACAGATAGTTATAATTCTTTCTCTTTTGCTGTTCTGAGGATTATAATGTGCTTCAGGTGGTTCCAACTAATTTCACTTTTGAGGGAGAGAATTTACATTATGTTGACATTGTCTTGAGAGTGGATGTTGAGTTTCCAGATTGTTCTGTTTATTTACCATATTAACATGTGCTCTGTTCATGAGTTTGGGAGGCAGCTGGGTTCTTGCAGTCTCGTGAATTTGAGGTGAAGATGGTATTATCTTCTTTAACTCCTGCCAGGTGGCTGGGTTTTGGATTGTAGTTGACTTGCCATTGGTATGATCTTTTCAAATGTAAACATAGCTCTTCATGTGTACCTGATATTATGTGTGTCCATGGTTGAGGAAGGGTGCTCCTTCTCAAAATGTAACTGCATAAAACCAGAATTGCATTTTGTAATGACCAGAAAACCCACTTGTAGAGAAAATTATATATTTAAAAACAGGCAGTCACTAATAGAGTAGCAAACAACATTTCAACATTCTTTGGTCATTGTCAGGTTCACAAAGAAAAGAAGGGTAACTGATCAATAGCTGACCACATGTTTGAAAGCGGTTGTGTAATTGAATGTAGGAATGTAGAGGGCATGCCTAGATGTTGAATATATTTATTAATGTAGGTGTAAAGGTATTTCTTCGTATTGGTTTATTCTGGGCTTGAGTTGTTGTATGAGTAAAGCTTTAATTTTGCATTTGTTTATATTTGTTTTTTTATTTAGTATTTGGGTGTTTTCTATGGTTATGTTGTGTTTATTTGATTTGCAGTGTTTGAAAACGTGTTAAGGTGACTTTTTGTGTTCTAATCTTGTTTCCATTTTTCTACTTGTTTCTCCAATATAGAAGTCATGCCTTCTCTACCCATACCAGAATTACATTTGAAGAGATTCCAAACATTATGATTTGAGCATAATCATTACAATTTTGTGTATACATTATGACTATACACTCATATAGACAAATATTATGACTTGTTGCAACTCCCAAATTATTATATATTATATAGGCCTATACAATAAAGTGATAAATTATTCCCTCAGGTCTTGAAAGAGGTAAAAAGAAAATTTCTAGTGAGATACAAATAAACTTTGATAATAAATAAAAGACATAGTCCAAATGGCTACTTGCAATAATCAGGTTTGTGCTTGAAATAATAAACATATTTTTATCTCCAACATTTACCAATAGTTTGAGTAGACCTATTGAAAATATAGGTGTGTGTGTTTGGGGATGGAGGGGTCCATGAGTTTAAACTTTGTCCAGGGCCCACCAGTGCCTTATCATAGCACTGGATGTGTTCATTAGGGAAAAAAAAACAAGTTATATAAATATGTTAAAATGGGCTAATTGTTGAATACAAATTTCTCTTTAAGGATAATTACTTATTTTACGAAATGAGATAACAAAAGAGTAATGACAGTGAATGTTACTTATTTCAATACACACCTTGAATATAAAAAGAAATCAGGTTATTTGCATTCAATGGGCACATGCTTCACATTTGAAGTGTTTATTTCCAGTATGGTAATGTTTATGAGTTAATGATTTTTATAAATTTATTATCTGGTTGGAAAGGATTAATAGAATCACTTAATAATTCAAAAGTATGTTGAGATAAATTTTATACTGATGTAAAATCCATTTCAACTAATATATATATCAAATAGATTGTACTAAATACTGTAATTCTGTATCTCAGGAAGAGCCTGTTCCTCCAGTAGTTCAGCCACTGCCTACTACTTCAACAGTCTTTAACAGAGTTGGTCAACAGCAAGACAAGTGGAAACGACAAGTTCAGGAACAGAGACGACACATTTATGATCGTCACACTATGCTCAACTGAAGGTTTTTACTTGAAAATAATAGGTGTATTATTTTTATTGTTTGCATATAAGAGTCACATTTAGCTAACTAAGATATCTTTATACTGTGTATTTACATTGTGTTTGAACTGTTCTTTCATTTTTCATTCTTTATATTAATTGTGACTTTTCCTTCCCATTTTGGTTAATTATGATACTTATTTCAATCATAGAAAAGACTATAGTGAATTCAAGAAAAAATGTGTTTATGTGGATCAGTAATGAAAAATTTACATTTATTAAAATTCCACATTTCACAAAGAACCCAGTTGTATAAAATGTGGTTTGTACTTTTCAGTAGTGTGTTTGAACATAACAGATAACAGACTTTTAAATTATTTAAATTGTTATTCATTTAGCAGTTAATAAATGTCTCTAATACACTTCAGATTTTTTTTGTGTGCTACAGAACAAAGTAGAAATATTAGAGTAGTCTGAGTTTTTAAGAAAAAGTAGTTACTAAGAGTTTAAGAAAATATATTAATTTGTACATTCAAACACTTTAGGTAGGAAGAAAATGAAACAACTTTGTAATTGTAATATTTTAAATCTTCAGTTTTGTTTTGTGAAAAAACAAACCTAAGTTTCTTTTACAGACATTCCATCAAAAATGTTTGTTTCTTGTTCGTATTGTGTTTGTATCAAAACTTGTAACAAATACATTACATTTAAAAAATCTCAGTCTTTGCATTATTATCAAGTAATTATGGGCTATGGATTTAAATCTTTTGTGTGAATAAATATGTACGTAGTTATGTGATTGTGATATTTAAAAATAATATGAAAGTTAGAAGTTGTTAAGGTGAACTCAAAATTTCCTCTCTTGATGATTTCTGACTGTAGAGAGCAGCAAGTCTCCACAAGCACCCTGAAAATAAATAACTTGAGACTTGTGATTTGTTTTATAAGCTTAAAGAATGAAAGAGTAGTCAATAACCAACATTCAATGAGAAATTGCTATGATGATACAATTTTAGTAAGAAAAGATGGTTAAATTATATTAATAGAAATGCTTTTATAAACAGGTTCATTCAAGATGAGTTTCTGGTAGGGTTATTATCAAAATATGTGTATGAAGATATGATTTTGGAATGTAAAAAAATAAATTATTATTTACAAAATGTAAATGTTTTCATAATTTTTTTTTTATATCTGTAAGTACATTCCTATGAGTTCACAACATGGAAAAACTTTCCAAAAAGAGGAAGTAAATGTAGGGATGGCTAATATCAATCTTTTAAAAACAGTGCAAAAAAAGAGAGTAGAGATGGCATTTGTATCATGTTTTTAATAATAGCACAGGCACACAGTGTAATAGTATGTTAACAGACAAAAATAGGATAAACTAGACTCCATTGTTGTTGAATAGTTACACATGTTGCTGTATGTTAATTCTTGCCTAAGTTTCTTTTACAGACATTCCATCAAAAATGTTTGTTTTTTGTTCATGTATTGAACAATCCGAGCCATGCCTACATGGGCAGTGCCACTAGTGATGTAGGAATTATGTAACTGCTATCTTTACTATCTTGTTTTAATTGTTTTTGAAGGACTGATATATGTCATCCCAACATTTACTAACTTTTTTGAGGCAGTGTTTCAATCCGCCATAGGAAAATTGTATTTATAACCAAGTTCTAAATGCAGTGAGGTTCAAATTCTAATATTTATTCCTTATCTTATTGGTGATAATTCCTGTTTCATCCTGTAACAAAGCTTTTTAAATGAGCACCAAAGTTCTGTAAGAAAGTTAACTTCCAGGTGAAATGATAGCATCATTTACACTATAATTATGGTTTTTAAAAATTACTACTAATTAATAAATACATATAAATGCAGATATGTTTCAAGCCATGTCACCCTGGTAAATTGGTTGATGATATTGTTTTAGTTTTTGAGTTATAAAGAATGAGAAACTAAAACTTTTTCCTATGATGCTTAGTGACATTTTTAGACCTTGTGACTCACTCAGTCATTATGAAGATATTGTTATAAAAGGAAACACCGTAGAGTATTGTAAAGTTTTGGTGACTTACTGAGGAGATATATAAAATACCATTTTGATGAACCATCCGAGCCATGCCTACATAGGCAATGCTACTGCCTGTGTATTTACAGAGGATGAAGTATGTTAAAATTAAAATAATTTTGAATGTGCAAATCAGTAAATCAGATGACAGCCACAGTTGATATATAAAGCCATGATGAAATGGCACATATCAGAATTGTATTCTGACATCATTTGGCACTTCTTAGGTGTAGTATGATGCTACCAAAAAGTTGCTGCTTTGTAATACAAAATAGAAATGCAGAACATAAAGATGTATTAAAACTGGGGATTTAATATTTTGAAGATTGGGATATTCCTGACTTCATGTATTGAAAAATAAACGAATATGGATCAACTTGGAACACTCAGAAAGAGACTTGCAATAAATCATACCACAGCCATGTTACGGAGGGAACAGTGTTGAGTGATAGATGAGATCAAAACAGAAGACATCAGTATGCTTCCCCTCAGTGTGAATTTCTTTACGTGATGGGGGAACTTCCCAGGATAGGCTCTGTCCTTTCAATTTACCTCCTCTGGGATCCAAACATCCACCCACATGTTTGCCATGCATAGCGACCCATGAAGGGGAGGAGAGGGTCCTAGTGGTGGAGAAGTCCAATCCCAACACATTACTTTGGCTTTGAATTCCCTTGGGTCAGTCAGCTGGTCTACTTGGGCTAGGGTCAATCAAGTACAAGTGTTTGAAGTTCTCAACAGGTGTTGTGGACATTGTATCTGATGCTGGTGTTTACGAAACCTTGGCATTGCTGCAGTCTTTGTTTGACATTGTAGTGCATCCCTTTGTAGGGCTCCATGGTGGGTAGGGTCAGTGGGCACTGAAATTTCCCTTTTTTTATTATGTATCCTCCAAATAAAAATTTAAATAAAACAGTGAAAAACAGTCCATCAGTAAACGACCATATCTTGAAGTTTCTGAGAAGCATTCTTCAACATCTGCACCATCTGTTGTGCCTCATTTTCTTATCTTACATTCTCTTTCAGAAAATCCTTTAGGGCAAATGTTCCACTTTTTTATTCAGAAGGGACTGGAGGAACTTCCTAGCTCTCCAAAGTCAGTAAAGAAGCTTCAATCTGGAGACATATTGGTGGAAACGTCCACATCTCAACACAGTGAATTCCTGTTGTATTCAAAAGCCATTGAGGATATATCTATTGAGGTTACACCTCATGCTACTTTGAATTTATCTCAAGGAGTTGTTGTTGAGAGGGATTTGAAGAACATCCTAGAGTCAGAGATACTCGCTTGTTTCTCTACCCAAGGAGTTTTTGCAGTGAGGAGTATATCCATTTGGAAAGATAGAGTTATGGTGCTGATCAATGTTCTCATCGATGTTTCCAATGTCAGCCGTTCAGTAACTCAAAAACGTCATGTCGTGATTCTTTGACGTGTGCTTTTGAGTGGCAAGGACCATGATGCCTATGAGTATGAAACGGACCCTCATTACATCAATTGCAATGGCTTTCATCCATCCTACTTTCGTTCTTGTTCTAAATGGTTAGAACAAAAAGAGGTGCAACGTTTGAAAATGATTCATAATATTACTTATCCTGAGGCTCGAAAGTAGCTGTCCACCACTTCATCTCGGAAGCATGCTGCTGCACTTTGTTCCACTACTACAGTGGGAGTGTAGACAGATCTGTGTCTCCAAAAGAATCGTTTCCAAAACAAATGAAAAGTCTTTTGACATCCTTTGTTAAAAAAGTTGATGAATCAACCTCAACATCCATCTCTGTTCCTTACATATATTCCAACAGATCCTAAGGTCCACTTTCTTTGATTCTGTGTACAGGAATTTCCTCTGGTACATCTTTTCCCACCCCAAGAGGCAAAACAATTATTTCTTCACGTTCTCAGTCACTGAAATCCTCTTCCAACAGCAAAGCCCTGCCCAATTGATTCAGGGCAGGATCCATGGATGTAGATAGACCTCCCTTGAATAAAGACACTAAAGAACAAAGACTGTCATAAACAGAAAGGTTCTCCACACAATTCGCCTACACATAAGTAAAAATGGCCACCTTGATACAGTGGAACTGTTGAGGTTTATGATCTAATCTGAATGATATCGAAAAACCATTGCTTCCTACCATTCTGCATATCTTTTCTTTGAGGAAACATTTCTGAAACCTACCAATACAATTACCTTTCAGCAGTTTTCTTTGTACAGAAATGACAGGCTGTGTAATGGAGGGGTGGCACTGTTGGTTGATCAGCATGTTCCCACACTGTCTTTACCACTTGATACACCCATAGAGGCCATAGCCATCCGTGTTTTTTTGGGCTGTACCATCACTGTGTGTTCTCTATTTGTTGCCTAGAGAGACAACAAGGATCAATCAGACCTTGATGCTCTCATTGAACAGTTGCCGTCTCCCTTTTTCATTATGGGGGATTTTAATGTATATCATTTCCTCTGGGGAATTGCTGATATTGATAGGAGAGGTTACTCTGTAGAGCGTGTGCTTTCTGATCACAACATTTCTGTTTTCAATACTGGTTCTACTTATTTTCATGCACCAAGTCAGTTCTTTCTGTTACACAGCACAACAATTTTTTTGAAAAGTTTTGCTTCCTGAAAAGGTTTTGCTGATTGTGACAGGTGATTTTGCTTCATCACATAGGGACTCTGAGAAATAGACATTTAACTGTTTACCAGCAATAACGTATTTAATTGCATTTTTGTTTCAAATATATGCTATTAAGTTCAAAGTTCAACATAATTAAAAGCGTTCTTCCCCTGATTTTCGTTTGTATTCAATGTCCGGTGCATCACGTTGCAGTGTCCAACAGTAGTTAACAAGCATTGACGGATCCATTTGCCCTGATATCGTTTTTCATTGCAGCAATGTCCTGGTGAAACTGAAGATTTCGATGAAACGGTACGTGATGGCAAATTTGAATGCGATTCTCATGATCAGCAGCCAAAAATCTATAAGGAACACCCAACAGTGTTCAAGAAGCAAAAACTTTGTTGTGCAGTGTTATTGATCAATTAGTTTGCTCCCCTTCATTATTTTCCCATTTTTCATGGAGGGTTGACAATAATCCACGAGGCAGTAATCATTTTCCTATAATCTTGAGAAATACTGGTCGTGGTCAATGCCACCCGACCCGCATGCCCCAGTGGAATCTGAATCAGGCAAACTGGCCCTCTTTCACTGCTCTCGCAGAACTTGATCCTGCCATCATCTGTAAGCCATCAATAGACGACTGTGTGGCAGTAGTAACTGGCTGTATTATACAAGTAGGTGCTTAATGTATTCCTAAAACCTTGACACGTTTTTCACGATATCCTTGTCTGTGGTGTAATTCTGTCTGTCATATGGCACAGAAGGCTCACAAATGGGCCTGGGATACTTTCCGTAGATATTCCACACTCTTGAACTGCATTTGTTTTCAGTAGGCCCTTGCACATGCTCAGTGGGTAAGATGTCAAAGCCAGAAGGAATCTTGGATTAAGTTCATAACTGGCATATCTTCTACCACCAGTTCCAAAGTCATATGGTACAAGACTTGAAAGGTCAGTGGGCAATATAATTCTGACCCTCTCTCGATCTTGTTCTTTGATGGCCAGGAAGTTGGTGATAACTAAAGTATCACCGATACTCTTCGGTGAAAGCTTTTGCCGAGTATCTAACATTTTTTTCTTTTTCTTCTTCCACCTTTTTAGCCATCAAGACTCGATTAGAGCAATCAACTCTTTCCTGTTGAGCTGATTGTCTCTATGACTATAATTGTCCGTTTATATTGGTGGAACTCAAACTGGCAGTATATTGGTTGGACTTGATGATATACATTGACATGCTGCGCCATCTATCCTGTTTTTCTTGCTATTCTTCTACTTGTTTATAACTGTATCTGGCAGGAGAATGTTTTTCCTGATGCCTGGCGCCAGGCTATTGTTCTACCTTTCTTTAAGCCTGGTAAGGATCCCAAGATTCCTTCCAACTACCGTCCAACTGCTTTGACAAGCTGTCTGTGCAAGACCTTAGAGAGGATGGTTAATGCTCGTTTTTTTGGTTCCTCGAATCAAACAACCTCCTCTCGTCCACCAATGTGTGTTTTGACGACAGTAATCCAACGTGGATCACCTGATTTGACTTGAAGCATCAATCAGAGAAGCCTTTCTCAAATGACGACATCTTGCATCAATATTCTTTGACATTGAGAAGGCTTATGATACAACATGGAGGTATGGCACTTTGCGAGACCTCCATATATATGAGTTATGTGTCCATTTGCCCATTTTTATTTAAAAAAAATGAATAGGAAGAGATTCCAAGTTCGTGTGGGCTCAACACTTTCCCATTCTTTTCTACAGAAACTTGGAGTTCCTCAAGTCTGTGTACTGACTGTCACACTTTTCAGTATAAAGATAAATGCCATCACTGAACAACTCCCTCTCACTGTTGCGAATGGGCTGTGTGTCGACGACTTTCACATTTCATGTCAAACGATGAATATGAGGTATATTGAGCGGCAGCTACAGGCTGCCCTCAATTACTTACTGAAGTGGATCATAGCAAATAGCTTTAACTTCTCTTTCTCTAAAACTGGTTGCATGCACTTTTGCCGGCAATATGGTATTCACCCTGATCCCGAACCCTGTATTGGTGAAGTTGTGCTGCTTTTGGTCCCTGAGACAAAGTTCTTTGGGCTTATCTTTGACCGTAAGCTGACCTTTATACCACACATCAAGTAGCTATGGGTTAAATGTACAAGAGCACTGAACATCTTCCATGACCTCTCCCACCACTTAGGGAGCGGATCAACGTTCTGGGTTAAAGATGTATTATGCTTTTATTTGATCAAAACTCGACTGTGGATCACAGGTCTATGGCTCTGCCAGACCGTCAGCCTTAAAGACGCTGGAACCGATTCATCATCAAGGACTTCAGTTCTGCACTGGGGCTTTTCGCACTTCCCCAGTTCAGAGCTTATACATAGTTTCATGAAATAATAATCAGTGATGTCGAGAAAACCCACTTGTAGAGAAATATATATGCAAAAACTAAGATCGAACAACGTTTCGCCCTTCTACGTAAAATATTTTCTCAACCCAAACGAGCCGTTTTTGCATATATAAAATTTGTTGTGTTAACCATATAACAGCTAAGATAGTTGGTAGCCCGATGTCTCACGGTTTAATTTCCAAAAACATTAATCTATCCGTTTAAAAATTTTAATGTTCAAAGCCTAAGGCATTTAAATTTGTTAGATTTTGAAGTTTTACAATCAAAAGTAATTAGTTTGACGTCTAAAATCTTGAAGCTTTAATTTTATTCTTAGAATGGTTCCGAGTTTTCAAGTACACATTTTAACTCATCGCTCCTCCATCTGTTGACCGATTTGAGAGGTCAAACCCTTTCGATTGATACATTTGTCCACGCCCAAGCCCTCATAAATTAATTTATTCGAATTCTGCCTGAAATAATTTCATGGTGGTCTAATAGAGATCCTGATATATGATATCGGATATATGCGTGTCCCACGCTTGTTATTACTGAGACACCAAAACAGTAATAAAAAGAGAAACTAAGGTCCCAAAGATTAATTTACTCTAATCCTGCGAAGAGGAATTTCTAGTGCCGCGGCTATTGAGTGCTCTCTCTCTTTTCGTGTTTTTATAACAATAAGTTCTTAGGAGGAGAAGAGCAAAGGTCAAGAAATTTAACCAGAAAAAATTCCATAGTCGCTGAATAAAGTGTAGTTTTTTTAGGTATTCTAAAGCAGCGTAAATATAATTTCTAACAAATTTAACATTTTATAAACAAGCTGGTGTGGACTAAGTTTTAATATAATGAATTCACTAGAAGCCAAGTGCATCGAAGATGCAGGAGGCTGGATACTATATAATTTGGAACATACAAATCAGCAAGTCATAGGATATTCATGACTGATTTAGAGGTGGTGGAACGACATGGATAAAGGCTACTTCTTGACATTGTTCGCTTTTAAGAAGAATATGTAACAGTAGCTAAAGACGTTCACGTATTCCAGGTAACACTGTGCAGCATAATCGAGAAGAATCTCTCTGTGGAAACGAGGCCAACACAGTATGTTTTCATCAAGATAAGATTTCCATTCATACTTTCTGTTCAAACATCACATAATTGAAGCAGTCAGAGAATGAAGCTCTTATACATGCTATTCCACATGAAAACATATTGGTCAAGTCACCGAATGCAGTGTCTGTTTATGTGAAATGAACACTGGGAAATTGTCGTTTTATGGAAATCTTCAGAGAGGAGTTTTGAAAATGACAACTTTACGGCAGATACTTTTGGATTTGAAATTCAGCTGTAGGGCTATTGTCCAGATACATAGCCGTTTAAAAATAATGTACCTAATCTTTTTACAATGCATCCAGACAGAACGTAACATTGCAAGATAGATAACGATCTTTTGGGTGAACTAATTTCCTATTGTGTATTGACATTGATTTCTTTTAATATTTTTATATTTAATGAAATCTACAGAATTCAATAATTAATTTTTCTTTGTTTTGTTTTTCTTCTAAAAATTACTTTATAGTTTGTATAAGTCCACCAGAAAACACATTATTAGTTAAGCATTAAGTGAAATACTGAATTAATTTGTTAAATAGCAGGATCTGACATGATTGTAACTTTCATAAAGAATTGAATCTGAAAGTTTATTCTAGGCAGTGTTCGGTGATACTCAACAAATATGTTATGCATATACCAAGTTTCGAATTTCGTGAGGCTGTTATGATTTATATATATGCACGCAAGTTGTAGTTATTATATTGTATCTCAACGGGCTGTACGTTGAGTTAGAACGTGTAGGTTAACCTTTAACGACACATACAACAAATAATATACATCATAACACTCTCATCCTTCACGTGAGTGTACTAAAATATTATTGGCTACCATTGCTAATGTTTCGCGAGCCAACATTTTATTCGACTTCTCTAGTTGGGAATTTGTGATAAGATTTTATTTGTAGAAATATATTTTGTTTAATAGTAATATTTTATTTATTTATTGCGTATCCTGTTTCCTCACGACTAATATGAAACCAAGGCCGTTGCAAGTCACACTGTGTAATTCACATATTCATAAATATATATATATAAAGAAAAAGATCTATATGCCAGAGTTTGGCAGTTTGCATGTTTCCGGAGTCATTTTAATATTATGAACGGCTTAGGGATGTGTGAACAGAAATAACAACAACAAAGAGAGATATTTGGGTGTAACATGTTTGACAAGCTTGCTGGATTACTACCAAGGCTGTGAATAATTTGTATTTGCACACTTTCTTGTCAGAGTATTGTTGTCTGCCGGGTTTTTCTCTGGATCTATCAGGTTAATAACTGATATGAAGTATGGAATATGTTAAATCAATTTGTTCTTTATACAAAAGTGTTATTTACGACACATTATTGAAAAAAATAGTCTCATTTTACTACGCAAATTTTAATTATCCACATACGTACATTCATACATGAGCTCAACATCAAACTTTTTTTTTACAATCATATCTTTATTTGTTATTCTGCACAATGCTGATAATTTACGATAACTTTCAGGAAATTTCTCAGTTATTTTATGCAAATATAACACTAAATAAGTGAGAAAAAATTTCAGGAAAATCTAAATGTTTCTATCAGTTTCATTGATTGTTATTGAATATAACTTCACCTATGAATGGAATTGAAAATGAATTAAATGCAAATATACACAAAGAAAAGCTCTCCAATATTTTATTTAATGAAAAAACTAATAAATTTATCTGTTCTTTATACAAAAATTAACCATGAAATTGTAATTTTTGTTTTGGTTTCGGCTTGCTGAACTCTGTAAATTATATATTCATGATGGTCACCCAATGCCAAAAATATGAATGATTTCTTAAAATGAAAAAGAAGGGACTATAATAAGAAGAGAAAGAAGAAAATTACTTAATTCCATAGTTTCATTTTATTCGTTTTTCGAATTTCGCCCAAAGCCACACGGGGGTCGTCTGGGCTAGTCGTTCCTAATTTAGCAGTGTAAAACTAGAAGGAAGGTAGCTATCATCACCACCCATCGCCATTTCTTGGGCTACTCTTTCATCAACTAATAGTGGGGTTTACTGTAATATTATAACACTCCCACGGCTGAAAGAACGAACATATTTGGTGTGATGTAGATTCAAACTCGCGGCCCTCAGATTACGGGTCAAGCACTCTAATTTAGTTATATATGAAATTAATAAATTGTTTGTTTGTTTTTTGGAATTTCGCACAAAGCTACTCGAGGGCTATCTGTGCTATCCGTCCCTAATTTAGCAGTGTAAGATTAGAGGGAAGGCAGCTAGTCATCACCACCCACCGCCAACTCTTGGGCTACTCTTTTACCAACGAATAGTGGGATTGATCGTAACATTATACACCCCCACGGCTGGGAGGGCGAGCATGTTTAGCGCGAACCCGCGACCCTCGGATTACGAGTGCACGCCCTAACGCGCTCGGCCATGCCAGGCCAAATTAATAAATAAAACACGGGGAATACGACAATTCTATTGTTTATTAGTATAACAAAGTGAGATGGCCTAAAACCACGAAATAACTTAATAAAGTTAAAGTAATAAATCTTTGAGTTTGGGAATATTGTGTGAAACAAACGACTAAATTAATCGTCAATCTTACATCAAAAACATATGTTAATCTATTTTCTTTTAACCTCATTTCCAGTTATTTCTAATCTGCATAATACTGTTTGAATATTCCTTATTTCAGTGCTGTATGTGCGGGTGGCGTACCTGAATAATTCGTGTTCAAAAAACATGAACAATAGGTTAATTGTTACTGGTGTACCACATAATTGGTCATATTTAGAGGGTTCATTTACTTCATAGAAGAAAAGGATATACTTTTTATGCAAACATAACCTTCAAACATGATACGTAATTAATGACGTAGCTTTAACTTCACAAATACATGGTGAAAAACCTTACACCGCCAGTTAAAAAAGAAACGTTACGAATTATTGGAAATCTTAATGTAATATTAAACGATGGTATCAAGCCTATCCAAGTTCATAACTTGCTAAACTAGCATATAAATAATTCATGTATTACAATGATCTTTAAAAGAGCCTTTAATAAGTTGCAAGTCTCCCATATGCAATGATTTATAATTAACAAAGATTTGTTGTACACTTGTAAATTCAATTGAAAATAAAACAAGAAAAGGATCACTAACAATCTTAATGTAACGCGTTTTTTCTCTCTCTCTCAGATTCATATTTTCAAAAAACTTGTTTGGCATTATAATAAGCCAAAGTTTTGAATTTTCCAAGATTACACGTCGCAACCCAAGCAAGAACTCTACTCAAGAATTAAGCTAATAATTTAGACCAAAATACCGTATTAACAGATCGTTTTTTCATTGTTTTTATTCATTACAAGGGTGCAGTGTTGACATAATATTCTAGAACCATTTATTTATGTATCATACAGCCTTTATTTATGTACTATGTATGACCTACTAATAAACGTAAAATAATGACAAAACCGCTAAAACAGATATAAAGTTTCACTCGTGTGATAGATTAAATGTTTTCCATTATTCGATTAAATTTATGAAGTATGTCTTTAAAACAAGCAAAATGTAAAAGAAACTGTAGCAATACTCATATTAGGCCTAATGCTAGTTTGTTTTTAGATGAAACATAAGTTAACCTATGTACGTCCTGCCTCATCCTCTGTCACTCAAGAACACATAACAATCTTTGATGTTTCTCTTTTCTTTGTGTTTATCTCCAATAACTCAAGTCAGGTAGTGTTAAGACCAGCCAGGATCAATACCAGAGAATACAATACTAACCCCAAAATAGCAGAGCCGCCCAGGATCAGACAAGTTTCAGTTGCAGAACCTTACCCAACTAGACCACTGGTGGATTTTCTCTCAATCTAATCTAGAATAGCGGAAATTTCCCTATGGAGAGAATATATTGCTTTGTATCGTGAAAACTAATTCTTATCAAACAGTTATAAACATAGAGTTCCTTTCTACACATCAGTCCGCTCGTAAGATACCTTCAAAATATTCAAACTACCTGATTACCACATTCCTCCTCTCCGGCCCCAATCGGATACGCATTTTTAAATCAGTAGTTTAATTATTCATAAACGTAACTTAAATATACCTGAACAACAGATATCTGCATTATACATAAAGTGCAAAGTTGCAGATGGCAGTAAATAAAAATTTGCTCTAAAATATTTATTGGTTTGACTACCTCAACATGGTTAAATTGGCATCATCCAGGAGTAAGTTCAATATCTATATCTTACAGATTATCGTTTAGCGTTGGTTTGAGCCATAAGATAACTGTAACGTATTTTTCAAGTATGGTGATTTCTCAAGTGACTATCCAGCGGTAACTTTTATGGAAGAGTTTAGAAATATCAAAGGTAAATGATCCTGAACAACTTTTATATGCAAAAAACGGCTCTTTTGGGCTCAGAAAACACTTCAAATAGAAGGTCGAAACGTTGTTCGCTCTTCTATTTGAAGTGTTTTCTGAGCCCAAAAGAGCCGTTTTTTGCATATAAAATTCTCAACAAGTAGGTTTCTCGACATCACTGATCCTGAACAACATTGTCTCATAGTCGTTTTTCTGGGGACAAAGAATTTCAAATAAGCCAAACGCACTTGCATTTGAAACTCTTTTGACATCTCTCTCTCTCTTTAGTGGCACAGCGGTATGTCTATGGACTATAGACAACTGTAGTAGAAACCATGTTTTGATACTCGTAGTACGCAGAACACATATAGCCCAAACAATGTTTAACATTTTGGTAGAGAATAAACGTTCACCTTTCTGAACTAAAATAGAAAGGAAAGAAGCAAAATGTTTTGCAAATGCCACACCATCTAATAAATCTGGTTGAAGTTAACTTTTAAATGTCCGTGACATAAATCCGGTATCATTCAGATTGACCCTTGGACTGAGATGGCCAGGTGGTTAGGGTGCTAGACTAGTAATCCGAGGTCGCGGGTTCGAATCCCCCACACCAAACATGCTCACCATTTCAGTCGTGGGGACGTTATAACGTGACGGTCAATCCCACTATTCATTGGTAAAAGAGTAGCCCAAAAGTTGGCGGTGGATGGTGATGACTAAATGTCTTCCCTCTAGTCTTATACTACTAAATTAGGGACGGCTAGCACAGATAGCCCTCATGTAGCTTTGCGCGAAATTCCAAAACAAACAAACAAACTTGGGCTGAGCCACAGAATAACTCTTACAAACCGTCTCTGCTACTGATGATACTCAATTAAACCGTTACAGAAGTCCCAACTAAAATGATATTTAAAAACGAGCTCTAAGATGTATAGATAAATAAAGTGGCAGTTTGAGCTAGAACCGTGTTTCACAGAATTAAATTGCAGTATTGGTAGGTCAGAACTTGGAACTTAGTTTTCCTTATTTTTACCATTACGGATCGTTGCCCAGCATTACAACATGAAAAATATTCTCGTTAGCATAAGTTCATATACTCATTTACTTGAATTTATGTGCACCATTTTGTGGGGTAATACACGCATTCGAATGGATTTCTACTGAGTGTGCACAATCAGCATTATCCCTCGCATATGAATTCGTCAAATAATAACTGCGTATGCAAATGCGTTTTAAATAACGTGTTTAAAAGTTACTTGTGTGTTCATGTGTCCATTTATTATTTATTTTAATTTCGCGCAGAGCTACACGAGGGCTATATGCGCTAGCAATGCAAAACTAGAAGGAAGGTAGCTGGTCATCATCACCCACTGCCGACTCTTGGACTACTTTTTTACCAACGAATAGTTAGGTTGATTGTTACATTATAACGCCTCCACGGCTGAAAGGGCGAACATATTTGTTGTGACGAGGATTTGAATCCATGACACTCAGATTACGAGTCGAGCGCCTCTACTCACTTGGCCATGCCGGACCGTGTCATTAATATCACTTTTTTTATTTCAAGGCATTCTCTCTTTTACTTTCTTTCAAGAACACTTACTGTGTGAATAACTGACTGATAACTCTGGGTTGTTAACAAATCATTTCGCGATGACTTTCAGTTGTCTGTATCTTAAAATATACGTTAACACGTAATAATAATATAATATTTTGTTTCTGCTATTTAACACGTTGTAAATCCACTTAGCTTTTTTAAATATTTAATTAAGTTCAGGATTGATATGCGTCTAGGAATATCCAAATAGAAAATTTTATTATCTAAGATCCTGAGTTAAAAACAAGGTTAATATGGATCCCATGCCTACAGCGTTTTGTGAAGTGGTTTGATTGTAGAATCTTAGAGATGAGCATCATGCTTCTAGTTTTTACATATTACATGAAAGTTCTTTCGAGAATTATAAGAATGCGAGTTGCAAATATTTTAAAGTTTTTTTGTTTTTTTGGGGGTAAAGCGCACCAGATATACCAGTAGATTGAAACCGGTTTTTGTTATTATCCTATACCTTGCGTTAGATGCATGGTGTTTCCGGGCTATGATTGGAATACAATCAAGAATATAAAGTGTGTGAATACTATACAACATGGTCAAAACATTGTAAATCTGTATCGACCTGGCAAAAAACTGTGGTGTTGGCTAGGGGTCCATGGCTAAAACAGCTATCATATTCGTAAGTTGTTTTAGACTTGTTAGAAAAGTTGAAATAGCAGTAAATCTTTGGTGTTACCCCATTTTTCATCTCTCAAAGGTAAGTCTCAGGAAGTCACGAAGAAAATGAGATTTTTCTTGAACCTTCAGATATTTCATCAAACCACCATCATTTAGTCAACTCCTGCTATCACGGATAGCGAGTCTTTCCTTCGACTTGTTCATAATTAGAACCGAAACAGTTCTTTTTTTTGACATGGCTTTTCGCACCAAAACCACCTTTTTTGACATGATTTTTTTTTACCTTCAGAACCTCCTTTCACGATTCCGACTGACGCCGTGTTAATATTTGGGAACCCATTTACGGCAAAATGACTCTTATTCATGATGACGAGAAGCTCACTTGAAGTAAAAATGTATTCTAAAGATGGTTGGTATGGTTATTAAAACTTTGGTTTATTTTAATTAAATACCAGCCGTCTTTAGAATGCAAAATGATTCTTATTAGATAGCCAGACTGGGGGCAAATTTTAAAGATCTCTCTCTCTTTTTTTTTACTGGAATATAATAAAAAGAATAATTAATCAGTAATTCCTAAACTCCTTGTTAATTATTTATTTCAATAATAATATTATTCATCTATGTATAAAATTTTATCTGTTTTATAAACATAAATGTGGTTAGAGTTTGTCCTACCATTAAATCTGTAAAGTGAACCACGAATTATGTACTTTTCAAATTTAAAATCATGTTTTAAAATGCACTGGATAAAATTAGTTTATTTTTCCCGAAAGAGCCCTCGACAACGCCCTTCTGCACTCATCCTACCTTCGGTCATTCTTGACGTGGGTCTGTCTTCTTCGAGTGTAACTTTCATCCTTTCAGTTTTTTCTGAACCTTGGCATCTTTGTAGTTCTAAATTCTGTAAACGATTATTTTGTATAAATATATGTTTTACATGAGTCAGACTTAGTTGAACTGTGACTTTAATTATGAGCTCATTTTCAAATGAACTGACATATTATTGTAAAACACTTGCCCTTGCTATCCAACTCGTAGTTGTAGTTCTAAGTCCGTTGCAAAATCGTTTGAACAAAATGTTGAAATGACACGTAATGACGTCCATACCATAAAAGAGCTAACAACAATAAAAGCGTAATACTACTGGTTTCAAAACTAAAAATTCTAAACCGCTTATTGGATAAACTTAGGTCACAGTCTGTGATTGGTAAATAACAGCTAATATAGACATATGTACGTGTGTGTATATTGAAAGTAGCTAAATGCATTATACGATTTCACTGTAATAGAGTTTATACTTCATAAAATATTAGAAAGTGAGGATAAAATGTTAGATAAAAACCTGAAATTATTATCTCGGTTCTGTTTGAAATATTGTAGTATAAACCACACAGTTAACAACTAAGGTAAACCTTGCTACAGAAACTGAAGTAAATACAGCAATCACGATAAATAAAACGTTGTGTAAACTAAATTTGTAGATATTTCTATAAACGTAAATAAAATAAAGGCTTATATCTCTGGAACGTAACTTTATTAGATTAATAATTCACTTTCATAGCTTTGTAAAGAGCTATCGGTATTGGAGATATAAGTCACGATTTTATTTAAGTTTTTATAGAAATATCTCAAAATAACCTCAAGTGTTCGTTAATTAAATTTAATAATAACAATACGTTTGTAGACACTCTTTCCTAAATGCAGTATATTCAGTTATGTATAGGGAGGGACTGAATTACATACACTCTCTCAATGTATTCTTTCTCGTATGTTAATGGGGTTTCCCATAGTGAATAATTGGTCGACTTTTTCAGGTCTAAGTGAAAAGGAAACTTGAATAAAGCGGATAAAATACGCATTCGAGTACATGCTCTCCTTCGACATGCTCATCTATGACAGGGAAAAAGAGCTTCTGAATGCTCAAAAGAAAGTTTTGGCGCAATGGATCAACCAAACTCTGAGTAAGTTAAACGTTTTTTGTTTTTTTTAATTCTATTCTAGGTATTTTTCATGACTATGTAGATTCTTCTCATGAGCTATGGTAATTCTTTGACATATTTAGTGGCGGTTTAAAAAATAAGTTCATAAGAAACTTCGAAAGTATGCGTTTTATTGCTGAATTTACCAACCCGCATACTTAAACAGATTATATTTCAATGAAAGTTTTTGCTATTATAAAGGTCAGAAAAGTTAGTTCACTTTGTCAGATTTACAGTACGTAAAACAAATGTCTTAACATTTTTATTTTTGTCCGAAAAAGTAATTTGTTTAAAAGTTAGAAAAACTTATAAAATATTAACTTGCGGGGTGTACAGTATAGAAACTTAATGCATACGATATTGTTTTTTCTCTCTCTCTTTCCCACTTTGTTACATTAAAAATGTAACAACTTTTTTTTAAAATAGATGAATTTAACTATACACTGGATTTCAAGCTATTTAAGTATTTCATTATGCTTTCATTAACTCATAACCTAAGAAAATAAATAATCAGTAAATAGTGTTTTTTCAGATGTACTTAGTTTGAACACAATTATCCCTTCTTTCAAATTCGTTCGAAAAGAACGTTTTAAATTTAATTTATTCGAATATCTTAAAAATGACGTTTAGGCTATATAAGTTATAACAGTCATTTACTTTCATAAAGGATCATTGTTTTGTATGTGCTAAAACATCTTGTTTATCACGTACACACACTAAATAAAACCCACTGAAAATATCCTTTCTGTAAACTTTTTGTACAGCCATTAATTTCAAGTGAACTCGAATCTTCAGAAATAACATTCATGTGATCTTTGTTTAATATTTTAGTCACTATACTATAAGAAAAGAAATGTTTAATTCGAACAAAATGTTAATTTAAGATATTTTATTATAAAGTTTGTATCGAATTAAAAGATATCTTGAATCAAAAATATTAGTTTGTTTTTTAATTTCACGCAAAACTAAACGAAAGCTATCTGCACTATTCGCCCCTAATTTAGCAGGGAGGGCATCTAGTAATCACTACCCACCGCCAACTCTTGGGCTGTTTTTGTTACCAATGAACAGTGAGATTGATCGTCCTTTTATAATTCCCTCCCTATCCCCGGTAAAAAGGCGTGCATGTTAGGAAGGCAGAGAGAGATGCGAGTCCGCTAGTCTCAGATTGCGAGTCGAGAACCCTAATCACCTGGCCATGCCGGGCCAAAGTATTGTAAGAGGCAAAACAGAAACATAAGAAAATAGTTAAAATGCAATGTGTATATCTTTTCGGTAGTTACGAGAATAATTTGTTTTGAATTTCGTGCAAAGTTACATGAGGGCTATCTGTATGACTAGCCGTTCCTAATTTAGCCTGTGATAAACGAGGGGGAAGACAGCTAGTCAACACCACTACCGCTAACTCTTGGACTACTCTTTTACCAACATAAATGGCGTTGATCGAATATTTTAACACTCCCATGGTTGAAAGGGCAAGCATGTTTGATGGGACAGAAATTCGAACACGCGACTCCAAGACTGAAAGTCGAGCGCGCGAACCGCCTGGCCATGTCGGGCGAAAAAAGCAGTTATAGACTATTCAAATGTAAGTTTTTGCCCCTTCAAGTATATATCACATACAGTTAGATATAAACGACAGAATTTCCTAATGTTACAAGTTTAACGCTGGTGTATGCACCTTTCTTTCATATTCCATTTTTAGTTATTTAACCTGTATGCGTAACATCTCTGTTTTATATTGATATACTGGAATAACGACTGCGATTTTACACATCCTCAGTACTTTCACACGAGAAGTTTAAATTTAACACTCGTTCCACTGATACAATGAAAAAACAAACATTTATGAGAGAGGAATGTTTACCTTCGATAAATGAATGCTGTTGAAAAACATCTTGTTGTACTTTCCACTGTTTGCAAGAATGATTACGTATGCGCGTTTTTATTTTACAGATAAGGATGACATTACCCCAGAAAACTTTATGCACGTCTTGGACAACGGGGTGATACTCTGTAATCTGATAAGGGTAATACAGTACAAAGCTGAACAGAACTGTAAGAACGGATTGACTACAGGGGTAAGCCAGCTTGTACATTGCACACATTTTTTGTTCCGAAATGCGACTGTTATAACGTTACACACAACACGCAATCTCAAGTTGTTATAATAAAAGTCGCAGTGTTCAATTTTTCACACATAATTCGTAATTTTTCACACGTACTTTATTTAAACTTTTCCAAGTTATGAAAAACCGTCTTAAAACTAAAATTGCATTTTCTGTTGAAAATTGTTATATGCAAGATTTTAAAATCCTTAATTGACTAAATGTTTAACTTATATTTCAACAATATATTACAATATCAATATATAGTTCAAGTTTTATGAAATTAGTTTTTTCTTTCAAAAGTGAAAAAGTGTCTTGTAAGAATATTACAATATTAAACACTATTTCATATAAAATAACAGAAGACAATGCCTCGCATTAACCAATAATACTTCCAATAAATAAAACAAACTTTTATTTGCTTGTCCACTAATCATGCTTTAAGTACTATGTCTATATTTAAAGCTATCCACTACACTACATATTAAACCATTTCATTATTTTCTACACGTTTAGGATATCATGAAAACGTTTTGTTTTTTTTAATTTACTTAACATAATCGATTATCCTCGGTGGACTCACCAGATAGCCGGACGTGGCTTTGGTATAAGAAAAACAAACAATCCTTGACATAATATTAAATGTATTAAAATATAATATATAAGTTATTTTCTTAGTACAATATAAATGCAAAACTGCCACTTGTATGTAAAACAATTTCTACTTATCTAAGGTTTGACTTTAATTAACAAAAGGCCACTTTTACACAGTTATTTTTAACCACGTAAAATGGGCTTTTAATTGTTATAAGAAATGTTTTGATTAAAACAAAGTCTTATCATGGAGCATTATCTAATTGTACAGAGCTAGTAATTAAACCAAGTCATTTTCTATGGCAGTATCATGTTGTATAAAGCTAGTTATTATATCAAGTCGTGCTGATATATCAAAATAACAGTTAAACCAAATAGTGTCCTACGCCATTATCCTATTATATTAAAATATTAATTAAAGCAAATCATGTTCTACGGCAATGTCCTATTGCATAAAGCTAGTATTTAGTAACTAAACCAAGTCGTGTCCTATGGAAATGTCATGTTGTATAAAGCCAGTTATTTATGTAAATAGTATCTTACAGCAATGTTGTATAAAGTTAGTAATAAAACTAAGTCGTGTCTTACGGCAATGACATTTGTATAAAGCTAGTAATTAAACCAAGTTATGTCCTACGACAATATCCTTTTGTATAAAGCTAGTAATTAAACCAAGTTATGTCCTACGGCAATATCCTATTGTATAAAGCTAGTAATTAAACCAAGTCGTGTCATACGGGATTATTATATTCTATAAAGCTAATAATTACTTTCGATAAGCTTGTAGCAATCTAATTCTAATATCGTTCATTGTCATGGTTAGTAATGAATTATAAAAAAAAGAAAAAGAAAAAGAGCGTAATGTTTTGAAAGTTCAACGCTTTAAATCGAGTACTTATTTTTAACTTTGTTCTCCGATAAATATTTGTAGGTATACTTTAATAAATAGACAACTTTATCTAATATTTTTTTATTTTTACACCTTTCTGGGGCAATGCACATCTTATTAAAAAGTTGCTCTTTTTAGTTCATAATTTTCTATGTTTTATAGAATAACTGAAAGTAAAATGTTTATCCTAATAGATATGGGGACTGAAATTGTAAACCGTTAACCTGAATGACACATGCACGTAGGGGTTCAACGGTCAGGTGAGGAAACCCTAATACAGACACCCCTGATTTCGAATCGTAGGGAAAGCTTTTAGCCAGTAGAACTTTCTGCGACTAGGGCTTTGTATACTTGTTTGAGCTAAATAATGGATTTAACCGCTAATTCTGTAACGTCCCTATAGCTAAAAGAGCGGAACGTGTACAGCAAGCAGCATTGCGTTTTGAGCCTTGGACAATTCGACCATAGCCCGAAAAGCTAACTACTAGGCCAACAGACGAAATGAGAAAGCACATAGAACAAATATGGCTGAAACATAAAAAACATAAAATAAAATGGGTGTTTCTCTCTATTAAAGTGAATGTCGTATTTATTCAACCATAAACTTAACTGCATTGTAGTCAAACAGGTTTTAGTGATATCTATTAAGCTCAGATACAATGTTTCTTATCTGGCCTCTTCGTACACTTTTTGTGACAGATATTTTTCCCACATTCTATTTCCTATACGAACTGGTCTCAAAACGCACAGAAGCAAGTCAATTTATGGTAGTGAAAAGCAATTAAATAAAACCCGTGTAGCCATATCTTGAAAAACAAAATGGCGTTGACTCGTGATTATGTCAGTAAGGCTTTTTAACTTAAATCATTGAAAAAGAATAAAATTGCGGAGGAAGTTATGATCGTCTCCTTCCTAAGCAGACGTTAGCAAAGAAGTAAAGAGTTAATTTAACATGATAATATTTTGAAGGGAATTATAGTAAGTCCCATTGACATTGTTTATTTTATATAAGCATCTAACATTTAGTTAATATTTAGACCACCAGCTTTCACTAAAGCTGGAAATAGCGACAGAAAATGTTAGTCCTCATCAGCACACCTGGGATTCATACGGACACCAACGACCTTTTCGGTTGTGTATATTTTTGCATAATTATTAGAAATTTATATCAATTCATGTAATTGTCAAGCAGAAACCCTGGATCAGTATGGCCCTGTTTTGAAACAAGCAAAAGGAGTATGTAGATATTATTAATATTTATTTGTTGTAGATTAAGACTCATATTATCATTGACTATCATTATACATGCAGTATGCCCTCTAGCATATGAAACAAATTTCTAAACTCTCATTTCACGATATAGGCTGTTATAGAGGATAATCCATCAAAGTAGTACAGATCATCTGGTCTGTTTACTTGCAACATCATTCTGGTAAGTATGTATGTTCGCATCATTCCTCAACAAGAGTTCTCTATGATGAGTGCTTATAGTACTTTATTTTATAGAATCCCTATTTGATAATCGTTGTAAGTAACCTGTTTATTAGATTTTTTAGCCCATAACCTACTATAAGGATACATTTGTGTTAGAGTCTGGTCGGACCCAAAATGACCCACAGCATACACTTTCAGTTTTCTTTGAGTTAAATTTTGCAATATTGTGATAATTTCATCATATGTTAGTGAATAGTGACTTTAATATAATCAAATTTTATCATTATTTTCATTGTTTTTGATACATTTTGTATAAAGATGGGTTAATAGCATTTATTTTTGTATTGGAGAACTGTAATTTTGTATTTTCATAAATTGTCAATTTATTTCCTCCGGAATACATATATTTTATGTTGTCCATACTGCATATTAACCCTAATAAAAGTTGTAATGCATTTTTTTCTTCAACCCACAGCTTACTATAACGGTAATTTTGTCCTGAGATTTACAGGTATTTTACAACGTAACTTTTCAAAGGTGTGCTGATGAGAGTTAATCGGTGAATTTGGTACATTATTCATTTGTTCATTAAAGTCGTCTCCACCCTTATTGTCTCGGTGGTAATTTTAAGGGCTTGTAACGCTAACCGAGTTTCGTCACACATGGTCGGCACAGCACAGATAGCCCATTGTATTGATTTCTGCTCAACGGTAAAAACAAATATTGAGAGTTTTTATGTGTTATAACTACAAAAACATAAACAAACGTTTATGCCGATTTTTGACGTGTTACCAAGATTATTCAAAAACAATATTATAGAATTTAGCGTATTATACCTTCTAACTACTGGATCTGTAACGTTGCGAATATCACAGAAAAATCGAATACATTGTAATTGGTTCGTGCATTAAAAATATAGTCTTAAAACTCTCACACCTAGTATGTACAACATACTAGTAAAAACAGTGCAGCAGAATTTTGTTCATAGTTTTGATAAATATACAATAATAACTTTAACGTAAGTCAAATTATTAGCTTAAATATAATTAGTTTTTATTTAAGGCAAATTTAAGTTGTGGCTGATATTCAACAAACAGTTAGTGTTTATGCGTCAACAGTAATTTTTTCCCCATTCTTTAATTAGCATTTGAGAAAACAAGGATATTTCATCTAACGAGAAAACATATGCAGGAATTAAAGAAGCTTTAACATGAAGATGTGTGTTGTTAATTAAAGTGACAATATTTATATTATCTACGCAAAAATAACTCGGATAATTAAATTTTACACAATTAACTGATATGACTCAAATTTTTCCATGTGTACTTATATTTTGGTATTATATATATAATTCATTCAAGTACAATATTTTACACCAGGAGGTGTATATCAGGTACGAATAAAGCGCAACTTTGACGGCACCTTATACGACTCATGTTAATTAATCAGGTCTGAGAACTCAAGGTGCTAACATAACCACTCCCAAATTATCAAATTATTAAATATTAGCAGCACAAATTGCCCAAACAGTTACTCTTAACCGAACAGTGAAACCAACTGTTACTTTTATAACTGTCTCATGGCTGAAGGCGATGAAATCGGTCAACAGCACTTCGCAGGTTCGAGCCTTGGGTGTTCCGCTATACAGCCAAGCACTGTAACTATTCAACTACAACCGACCCGAGACAAGAGTAATCGTAACTCTATTCAATAATTTAAACACTTTTAAGAGTTGTGAGCAAATCGGCCATACTTAGAAGACAGTATATACTTCGTAGTGTAAAACATCTTTTCTGATTGACACAAACACACATTGTATCATCGATAAAAAAGTACACAGTTGTGTCTGTAATTGCTGAAAAGAAAGACTTTGGGACATTACATTTAGATAAGTCCTACATAAATTCCATCAAATTAGAACGAAGGATTTAACAATAGAAACTGGTAGAATGCAACAATTCACTTGTGAAATAGTTTAGGAAAATGTTAGAATTTTTTAGGAGTACAGCAGACTATGTACATTTTTATATAACTGATATATAAATTTAAAGAAACTTAACATAAATGACTGAAGTCTGAGCCATCAACGTATAGGATTTTGTGGTAAGTTTGTTTGAAATTAAGCACAAAGCTACACAATGGACTATCTGTGCTCTGCCCACCAGGGGTATCGAAATCCGTTTATTTGTGTTGCAAATACGCAGACATAACATTGTGTTACTGGGAACTTGGTGATGAGATAGTAAAACCAGAACTGGAGCTAATTGTTAGTAGTGAGAGAACAATAACGTAAAAAAATATCAAAATGCATATTAGCAGAAAATAATGGTAAGTAATTCAATGTTGAGCTTGAATGTAAAATATGCAACTGAAATCGTGTTAGAAAATACTTTCGGCTGTACGAAAAACATGTAATGCCATAGCTAGAACAAGTAGTAAATCCGTCCTTCAATACCTAATTTACAATATAGCTTTTACCAGGCGTATTCAAATATGTTTTCTGAATATTCGTGCAGTAGTTCTACATGTGGATACTACAGTCTCATGAAGGTTGTAACCGTATTTCTTAGATGACAGTCACGTACACTAGCATTTAAATGCCAACTTGGCTCTATGTCTGTGTTTACTGTGTGAAACTATGTCAAAGAATAATATACTTACTCGTACTTAACTACACATAATAAAAAAATAGACATGTTGTAATAAAAGAAACCCAGTTGCTCTTGAATGAATGACTTATTCTCTTTTTTTTTAAGAAGTACTCGGCATGACCAGGTAGTTAGGGCACTTGATTAGCAATTCGGGGGTCGCTAGTTCAAATCCTTTTCACACTGAACATTCTCACCCTTTCAGTCTTTGAGTCTTTAATGTGATGGTCAATTCCGCTATTCGTTGGTAAAATAGTAACCCAACAGTTGGCGGTGGGTGGTGATGACTAGCTGCCATTTCTCTAGTCTTACACTGCTAAATTAGGGACGGCTAGCACAGATATCCCTCGTGTAGCTTTGCGTGAAATTCAACAAACAAACTCCCTCTTTTTTCAATTATACAAACCTATCGTCCTCCTCATTGTTCTCTGTCCCCGCTTAATGTAATAAGACCTCTCAGTATTTAAATAACTCTGATTGTTAATAGTGCGAAAACACTATTATATCGTGTCAAATAGGCTTTTTTTTTACCAAATACCGACAATGAGGATTTTTTATCCTTTGCCAGCCAAGAGCACTGCCTTTTATTCCTAAAGTTTGAATATATATGTTCTTCAAGGTCTGAAGTTTTTAGGTCGAACTACAGAATAACCCTCCCATTATCTTAAATAGCTTTGATTCCTAATTTTGATAAGCGTGCTAAACACGCATTGGGTTCCGCCTAAATCTGTTCGAAAACTTCTTGCGAAACGCACGAACTCTTCACTGAAAATAATACAAATTACGCCAATTATTGAATTGTCCTATAATATCGATGGTAAAGAAAAAAATTGGGGACGCGAGTACGCCATGCATAACGTAAACTTTATCCATGCAAAGGTTCTCGTTGTGGTTTAATATAGCTGTTTTGGATATTCGCGCAAAGCTGTAGTCTGTAGTATAAGAACTATCCGATACCAGTTTTACCTATTTTTGTATTGGTAGACTAGAGATTTTTTTAAAATTCGTTTTGGATTTCGCGCAAAGTTACACGAGGGCTATCTGAGGTAGCCGTCCCTAATTTAGCAGCGTAAGACTAAGTGATGATAGCTAGTCATCACTACTCACCGCCAACTACTGGGCTACTTTTTTACCAATTAATAGTGAGACTGATCGTAACATTATTATGCCTTTGTGGTCGAAATGGCAATGATTTTTGGTAGAATGGGGGGGGTTCGAGTTTGCGACCCTCAGATTGCGAGTAAAGCGCCTCTAACCATCTGTTCATGCCGAACCTCACATGATAAGAAAAGATAAATAAAATTTGTAAATTTTCAAGAAAAACTGATAACAGAATTCTCAACTAGCGTATAAATCTTACATTAGTAGAATTCAAATACAATACAGATATTTTAAAACATTTTTACAATGTACTAAACAAAATGATTTCAGCACATAAATAAAAGTTTGTTTTATTTTTGTACTAGGGTTTATAAGTTTATCCTAATTTTACAAAAAAGTTTAATTAAGAATATTAAGCATCGACAATATCTTCTAAAACAGGAAATTTTAGGAGATTTATTAAATACATATAGGACTAGCAGTACTCTCTAAACCACTCAAATCAGGTTATGATAAGAATACATTTTAAAAAGTAAAAAGTTAGTCTTCTTATTAAAGTTAATTTTAGAACACCAGAAAAATGTAAAACCAAATCAAATTCTATTTTATATTTATTATAACAACGTTCAAATGTTGAAGGAAATGGAGTGATGTAGTATGAAATTTTATAGTGTTAGAGTCGATAGGACTTAAACACTTAAAAATGTGCATATTTTATGCATAGAATGTAGGTATAAATGCATTCTATTAAGCGTTTAATGGAATATTCGTGTATATTAATAAATGCATAATATATGGCAAAAAATATTTTACTATTTTGATGCTAAGACATTTGTTTGTATACAGGAGCAGCCATGCGATGCTTGACTCTTGTTCCTGAAGGAGAGTGACAGAGTGAACAAGAGGGAACTCAAATAGTCAGAGTGCTATCTAAAATTGTAATATTTTAACTATGAAAGAAGCTTAATTTTGTGTATAAATTGAAAACCTTGTTTTGTATATTTATTTTTTATGTATGAGGACTTGGCTCCAAATTCAGGTGCCGAAATGGCGCTGCGGCAGTTCTAAATTTTTGGCGGGAATCCAAGAGTAAATTAAGTTGTTTATGATATTGTTATGAAAAACATCCAAATGTCAGGGAAATCCAAGCTTTAATTTCGATTATAATTTTTTAGGTGATTCCTTCAACGAAATTCAGATGTTGGGAAAATGCCAAGTCTCAATCGTTTTTTGCAAGAGACAACACTGAAAATTTTCTAAAATGGTGTCGTAGTTTTGGAGTGAATGAAGCGGTAATATTTGAATCAGATGGGCTTGGTAAGATATATATATACTAACTTAAAATATCTCAAGAGTATGGTATAAATATTTTCTATGTACATTTTCCTTTTATTGTGGAACTAATGTATATAAAATTTTGCAAATGTCAAAAATGTTTTCAAAGCCCTGCCGATTTCAAGCGACAGGAAAGTGTTGTCAGATTACAGGTAAGTATACTTTTTTAATTCATGTTGTAGTAACCAAAACGTATTTTACACGTACAGCGAAATATTTGAAGTTTACTATCAAATAGTGCTGCTAAAATTAACTTCGGAAGTATATAAATATTTTGTCTGTAAAATTCCAGTAACGTAGAAGAAGCTGTTGATTTTCTGTACTTGTCGAAAGCTTTTTCAGTTTCTTGCTGAGCTCAAAATTGCACAATGGCTGTCGTCGCTGTACCCATTCAACGTTATAAGTCAAGATTACTGCTGAGTCACGGAAGAACAAGGGAAATAGTTAACTATGATTATACAAAATAACGTTGCACTAACTTAACTCTGAAATTACTGGGTTTTTTTTATAACATTCACTATCAATGTGATTCACATATTACAAAGATTAGTGTAAAAAATTGTAATGAACAACTGAATAAAATCATCCATTTTATATGTGGAATACGTAGGAAACCATAATGACATTAATGGGATGAATTTCATATTAACGATATTTTTGTTCACTTTCTTTCTTTTGCCATTCAGTGGCTCAGCCGTAAGCTTGACGAATAATAATACTATAGCTTGGGGTTTGATTTCTGCGGTTAACACAACACAGATAGTCCACTGTGTAGCTTTGCGTCAAAAAGAACAATTTTTAAAATCATCTTAACGTTACTACATAAATATGGATCGAAGAAACATACTGGAATCTAGATCTCATCAGTAACTCTATGCTTCAAGTGTTAATCATGTATCAAATACTTTTAGAGTTTACCAAATAATTATAATCTGAAAGAACATATGTTTAAGCAAATAATCATGGATTACTTTTTAATGTTTCTGACAACGAGATTACTATATAAATACATCTGCTTCTTATAAAGTTGCAAAATAAAAATTAGATACAAAATTATCATTTTGAAAGATATTTAGGGCCCTACATAAAATTAATAATCGCTGTTCTAAAATTCAACTTTTTATCTCTAGCTTGGATCCTTATAATTAGAAATTTCACATACAATGTGTATTCTTTTGAAAATCATCGAAGTTCATGAACTGACTACCGATGTTATCTATATTATACATTCAAGTATTGAAACTTCTACTGAAACTGACTGGAGTTCCTGATTTATCATAATTATTATTATTATTTTTAGAGTATCTAATATAATTCTAGACAACTTAAAAACTGAGGTTTACTAACTATAGAGAATAGTTGATTTCACATATAAAAATACCATAGCAATTAGTAAAGTATATGAAAAATCCTCTCAAAAGCCAGAGGCCCGGCATGGCCAAGCGTGTTAAGGCGTGCAACTCGTAATCCGAGGGTCGCGGATTCGAATCCCAGCCACACCAAACATGCCCGCTCTCCCATCCGTGGGAGCGTTATAATGTGACGGTCAATCCCACTATTCGTTGGTAAAAGTTGGCGGTGGATGGTGATGACTAGCTGCCATTTCTCTAATCTTACACTGTTAAATTAGGGACGACTAGCACAGATAGCCCTTGAGTAACTTTGCGCGAAATTCAACAACAACACAAACCAGGTGGCGCTTAAATATTTTAAAGTTATGTTGTTAAGCAGTAGCATTGTAGCTAATATGAAACTTGTACAATTCTTCTATAATTCCTTTTCACGCATTAAGTTCGCCATACACAGCCACGGAATGTCGTTTTGTGTCTTTTGGAGCTTGGAAGACTTGCTTCACGGTTTGGTATTTCTCCGCCAGCCTCAGTGAGACTAGAAAAGAACGGTGAAGACCAAGACTGCGGAACGACCTCAGAAAGTGAATCTGTATCTTCTGTGAATTATTATTACACTTCTCATCAGCGAATGGACACTACTATGTGTGTCACTAATGCTGTTAATTCAGGACCAACACCAGAGCACCAAAGCCCACGTCCTCAAGTTCAGAAGCGAAGTTTTATACCCATAAGAAATCACATCAAACTTTCAGATCTGGATAAACGGGTATTTCGTTTTTTTAATATAGTTGAAAATATGTGTATAGTTTTAAAGAAATATTTTCAAAAATAACAGTTAAGAAAATATAATTTTTAAAATGACTGATTTTGACAAATAGTAAAATTAAAATGGAACACAATTTCAACCGGTAAAAACTTTAATACTGATATTTATAAGTTATTTTAAAAAGTAATAGGTTGGAATACCAATTTTCAAATATTATAATTCCAAATACGCTGGAGGTTTTAGAGGAATGTTTTTGTTAAGAATTTTAAAGAAAATCATAGAAATTAAGGTAGCGTTTTTAATATTTCGATGTATTTTTGTTTACATTTCAAAGGTAATTTCGCTCTATATTTAAGATAAAATATATACCTCCACCCATGCTATAAAGCAAGAAAGTCTATAGCCGAGAAAAAATTAAAGGATTAAAAACACAATTTAACGTGTTTATATCATAAGCAGGTGTTACAGATTACTGCCAAGGTTTTACAAGACAAGGATCAACTCAAGAAAGTGTCAGACGGCCTTTATACTATTCGAGGAAAGAACGTATTTGTAAAAGTAAGTATAGGCACAGAATTTACAAAAGCTGTAATATACCAACCTACCATAGTTCAGTCGTTGTTTAGTTTGTTCATTCATTATCTGAATAGCGTGTTGATCAGTACTACGTCATATCTTAGCGGGACAGATGAACCCTAGTGTTGGGCATAAAGGCATTAGATACAGCGAGGTTAATATTATTAAATTATTCTTCACTTTGTCTCATAACGTTTTACATTTATATATTTATAAATTTAAATATTTATATATTCTCGTTCGTTATTACTCTTACGTTTCCTGTTTAGCAAGCCATGAAATTAATAGATATCAATCAATAAGTAAGAATAATAGAAATAAGTTTGTTTGGTTGAGTATTGTACTAGCCCAGACAGCTTGGTTCGTATTTTTATACTAGTAAAATCTGTATATTGTAGTTGTGGTAAGGTTATTATTTTGGCTTTTACGACTATAATAGGTACTAGAATACCAACATTAAGAGGTAAGATTCCCTTTAATTACCACATTACCTCTAATCGTAGGACTTTACTCATTTCCGTTTATTATTTTGTTTTACTTTTTTTTGGGGGGGGGAGCAGTTACCTTCCCACAACTGTTTGCAAGCAGTGAAGGGTGATAAGGTATGGGACTTTGTGGGCTAGAGCACCCACATTTTGCTCTCCTAACTTATTCTTATTTTTACTTATAATTTTATATGTATTCATTTTTCTTTGACATGTAAGACTAGCGAGCGAGGTTAAGTCTATTAGAGATGGATCACCAGTTACATTCAAAAACCAAGTCACATTTGATATTCTACATTGTAGCTTGTGCCCTGGTGCTATTTGTAATATATGCAGTGTTTTTACTGTAGCCGTTAAGATTTGTTTTGAAAATTATTTTTTTTATATCATAGGTTTGTTCTTGTTGTTTTTAACGCAGTCTTTCCTTTTAAGACTCGGCATGGCCAGATGGTTAGGGTGGTGGACTCGTAATCTGAGTGTCGCGGGTTCAAATTCCCGTTTCACTAAACGTGCTCGCCCTTTCAGCCGTGAAGGCATTAAAATGTTCGGTCAATCTCACTATTCATTGGTAAAAGAGTTGACGGTGGGCTGCCTTCCCTTTCTTCTTACACTACTAAATTAGGGACAGGTTGCGCAGATAGTCCTGATTAAAAAAACAAACAGTTCTTCTTTTTAAGTCTCCCAGTGGCGCAGCGGCATCTCTGCGAACTTACAATGCTAGAAACCGGATTTTGATACCCGTGTTGAACAGAGCACAGATAGCCTGTTGTATAGCTTTGTGCTTCATTTCAAATAAACAAACCATTCTTTTAATGTTAATATTTAATTAATTGTTAAAGTAATGGTTTAACATGTGTGGGTATATGTATATATACATACATATATGTATATATGTATCTTAAATATACATATATATAAGTATTATATATATAGTAAAAAACAAAACTAATTATATATATATGACCATAAAATATTCAAGTCATAACCCAAAACACATTAACATGAATTGAAAAAGAAAAGTACGCAGCACGTTTTGAAAATGTTTTCATGTTAATGTGTTTTGGTATATGGCTTGAATATTTTATGGTTGTAATATAATTAATCATAGGTTGGGATTTACTGTTTTTAACGCAGTCCTTCCTTATGATTTTGTTTATTCATTTAACTTTATTTAGATATAAATTATTTAATTTCACTAACATATATATATGTATACACACACAAAATAATTAAGTAACTACGATCTAAACAGTAACTATTCCCATAACCTAACAACTAAGTAACCATAATGTGACCACAATCTAATGATTAAGTAATTACAATCTAATAGTTAAGTAGCTATGATGTAACAAGTGACCAACATCTAGCAATTAAATCACCATGATCCAACAATTAAATAAGCATGATCTAATAGGTAAGTCACCATAATGTAACACTTAAGTGGTCATAGAATCTAATAATTAATTAAACGTCATGTAACAGTTTAAGAGACCACAAAATCTAAGTGTTAAGTAATTTAACAGCGTCCTCAGTTTATAACTTTATTTAAATCTTACATACCTATTTATTTAACTTAAAAAATCCAAGAAACCTGCTTTAAAGAAATAAAATAAAATAAAGCCAACAAACCTGAATTAAGTAATCATAAAACTGAGAATCCTAGCGGACCTGTGGTGATTTGTCATGACAGTATCTCTCCGGTAAGAAAACCAAAAGTTTTAAAGCTATATATTAACATTTAAATGATCTAAAGCTTTTAAAATATTTTTCTCTTAAAAGTGTTAAAAATGATCAGCTGTTTCAGACAGTTCTTTACTCTTAAAGATAACATTAACCCATTAACTACCAAATTAAGATAGGGTGTCTTTGGAACATGTTTTATTACAGGTTACTGTTTCTAATAAGACCAATAACTAACTGCCCAAACTTGGATACAACAATTATTTTGTTTATTAAAAATGTTCAATGTATCAAAATAGAAATATCAAAATTTACGAAGCTTGACATAACGTTTAACTCACAATTAATGACAATTTCACAATTTGATAAGAAAAGCCCAAAAGTTGAGTGGTGCTGGTTAGCTGATTGTCTTCGGGTAGCTTTATCTGAAATTCAATAAAGAAACAATTTTTGTGGTGTTCATGCATACAATAAAGGATGAAATGGATATTTATTTTTACATAATACAGTATTAATTGCGTAAATTAAGTAAAAATTACAGTATTGTATATACAGGGTGGTCGCTAGAAAAGCGGAAAATTTGTCAAACAGCTATTTATTTTTACAAAGTTTTTTAAAGGCATATGTTTTATTACACTCATAGATGCTCAAAATGAATAAAATCATGCATTTTATTCATGATGTAAAGAAATCAAAATAGAAATGAGTAAGCACGCATTTTGTTCATGATCTCATCTGACCCTCAAATTTTCCGCTTTTCTAGCGACCACCCTGTATATATGTCGTTATAAAGAAAAAACAAGTTATAAATGCATAGAGATAAATAATTTTAATGATGATATTTCAATAATATATTATTAACAACCTACTAGGTCTTTCATTAAAAACGTCATGTAACGAAACAGTTTCTCTATTTACAAGAAAATTTTTCATTAAAACTACATTTACAACGTTTGAATTAAAGTAATCACGTGTGTGTTTTCATATAGCAAAGCCACATCAGACTATCTGAGTTCGACGGAAATCGAACCCCTAATTTTAACTTTGTAAATCCGTAGACTTACCGCTGTACTAGCGCGGACTAATCATATGAGATAAAGTCGTTAAAAGTAATTAATCAGTGTAGGTAATTAAAGAATAAAATGTTTTCCAAAAATAGGTTAATGAGTGGAGGAACCTTTGGTCAGTTTTAGTTAAAGTTGCTAATATTTGTAATTGATAATATCAAATAGGTTCCATAGTTGTAGTCAGAATGTACGCTGGACTCGTTTCAAATGGCCTCACTTCAGTTCGTTTGCTTTGATGGTTGTGTTATGTATTCACACGTGCCTTGTGTGTGAACGTGCTGAGTTTGTTTAGGAATGAAGTGGAGTTCATGTTCCAAGTTCACTCCTGTGTTTTGTCACCAAGACCTCTCAATGTTAACATTAAACTTCTTCGAGCGAAACAAACTAAGTTCTTTCAACAAACGGATTTAGACGTCTTTTTCTGGTGGACCTGTTTCGGCTCGATTCTTTTATCACTTCTTTTGTTGTTTATGGCCCGGCATGGCCAAGTAGTTAAAGCACTCGACTCGTAATCTTAAGATCGCGGGTTCGAATCCCCGTCACATCAAACATGCTCGTCCTTTCACCGTGGGGGCGTTATAATGTTACGTCCAGTCCCACTATTCGTTGGTAAAAAAGTAACCCAAGAGGTGGCAGTGGGTGGTGATGACTAGCTGCCTTCCCTCCAGTCTTACACTGCTAACTTAGGGACGGTTAGCGCAGATAGCCTTCGTGTAATTTTGCGCCAAATTAAAAAAAAACAACAACCAAAACTAAACCTTTTGTTGTTCACTCTGTTTTCTAAAAATTCCAGGTGTAAATACACTTATGAATTACTACAAATGCCAGAGTTCCTGGATTGTAATGTTTCGCTGGCTAAAGTGTTAAAAATCGTTCTCAGGTCTAAAACTAAACTTTAAAACTGCAGTTGTCATAACATTTTAATCGAATTTGCTAAAGGAATTCATAAAGATTGTCATAATAAATCATTAAAACCTACTCCGTAACTCAGTACAATCTAACTGAAAAGAATATTTGAATTATACTTAATGTATTAGTAAAAGGAGTGAAAAAATAGAAAATTAATTTGGAAACTAAGTTTTTAAAAGTTGAACTAAATACTATCCTAATTATTCACTAGTTTAATTTGTTATATTTATTGTTTTGTAGAAAATATAAAACGTATTTTTCAGAACCATAGTTCAAAAGGAATCATTTGCCCATTTATCTGTTTCAAATGTTCAGTGAAACTGAATATTACAGGCGTTTTTATCGATATTACTGTTCTGAACTAACCTTCATGGAATATTTTTATATTAAACACAAAAACTTTATAGTTTTTTTGTTTTTAGAAAATGCTGAAGAAGATATTTAAGGCATTGTAATAAGAGTAAAAATTATAATGTTAGATTGAAATGGTTTAAGTTTTAAACTTTGCATTGTGTTATTTTAACGTGTTAGTAACACTAATGTTTTAATGTAATAAATATAAATCTTACTGTTATGCATTTTGACACAATGTGATGTATTTTATTGGCGAAAGTTACGCACTCAGTAACAAACCTTTATTTTAAACTGTTAAAATAAATCTGGATTTGAGTAAAATTTGGGGACTGTCGTTATAAAATAACATGCCAGATATAAGTGTAGCTTTCCCAGAATCGACCACATTTTTCTTACAAGCAAGTGAAGTTTACAACGCATGCATTAAAATAGAACACGTTTTTCTCTCGCGAAGGACGTGATTTGACCCGTATTTTCATCTTCAACAGAATATTTACTTGATTTCAAAATCTTAAAAAAAAAGCAAAAAACATTGACAGTTTCTCGCATTTAAACAAAAGTTTCATAGCTAATTTTTTGTGTGTTTACACTGATAACACCAACTCTGAACTTTTACGTGACAGCTTCTGAAAGACAATCACGTAGTTGTGCGTGTTGGTGGAGGATGGGACACCCTGGATCACTTTCTCTCCCACCACAGTCCACAACAAGTTAAGTCTTCCTCTCAGAAGGCGTCTGCTCCTGGGAATGGATGTCCACGATCACCAACATATGTCGTCGACAGTGGAACAACACCACGACTAATATTCCAGAACAAGACAAAACATCGAGGACCGTTCTTCACCATTCCACGAAGCCCCAAGCATAAGTGTTGTTGATAACACTTAATTTGTGTTTGCCAATAAGTATAAGAGTAATAAAGCTGATTGATCGTAATTTACTCTAAAACTAAATATACTGAAAAAGAATAGTTGATATCAAAGGTTTCCAGCTTAATTCAATTTACGAATCACCGAAATAATACATTTATACACATATGTTTTAAACTTTAGGAACCGTTCTTTAAAGAAGAGAGTTTGAATTTCGATACCTCTAATATACTATTAGTGTTAAAGGTATAATGTTATCAAATGTTTTCTGAAAGAATAAAAACAAAATATCTAAGACTTGAAAAAAAGTCCTGACGTTTAGTAACCCACTTTTCAATTATAAATATATTATTATTTTTTCTTCACACTTGATATTTATTTACATACTAATTATATGAATTATATAAATATTATATTTGGTAGTAGGTATACGTATTTTTTGTATGTTTTTATATAGCTTAGTGAATAATGTGATAAAAAGTAATATTCTTGTAAAATCGGTTTAAGGCCCAGAGAGAGAAAAAAAAATGCGTATTTACCAATGATTCGACTGTATACGTCTTATTTCTTTTTATCAAACTATCTGATGCGGCTCCAAGAGACTTTGGTATCCTGAATATGGTCTTGGGAGCCGAGCCCTAAATACAATGAAGAGTTTATGGAAGGTTCACGAAGTTGGGTTGTCTATGATTAACGTCGCCATTTTTTTTCCCCAAAAGACTGTTACAATGAAAATGCTTGTTGTCCGATAATGGTGCGTAATCACAGCCATTAGAATAACGACTAATCAACGATGAAGAAAGTATATTAAGGACAGCAAAGAGCCCGAAACATCATTCTTATGAAGCATATTATTTAATCTTCGTAGTTCCATTATAACGCCCCCCAGTGGCTCAGTGGTATGTCTGCGGACTTACACGCTAAAATCCGGGTTTCGATACCCGTGGTGGGCAGAGCACAGATAGCCCATTGTGTAGCTTTGTGCTTAATTAAAAAAAAACAAAAACATTATAACACATCACGTTATATATTTCAGCATATTCACAGTAGCAAAGGAATTCTTAATTTCTCGGGGTTAAAAGGCCTAAGGTAAAACGGTAATAAACGAACTGTTAGCCTTGGAAGATTGAAGATCTTTTTATTGCAAGAACAATCACGCAATGAAAACTTTATACTGGTTTTATAAATCAATATGGTTTCTCTACGTCTTCGTAGTTAAGACATCTGCGTCTGCGCACACACCCAGAAAAATGAAACAGCGCTCTTCTAGACGTATTGTTTTTATGATATTAATGAGTAATGGTACACAGTTTTTGACGAACTAATCATATATATGTTCCACAGAAATATGGTCCTGAAGAGTGACAGTATCTTAAAAAATGTCTTTTTTTTATATATACATTTTACCTATGCTGTATCGCGATAACCTTAGCGAATAAATAATATTGGTAAATAAAAGTAACAATCTTTTCCAGTGCTATTGTGGGGAGTTTAATCAACTATCAAGTAAAACCTGCATCCCTCGCTTCAATTTCTTAATTCAAAATGATTTTATAGCCATCAACACATTGTAATGTGTATGCATGATATGTTTTAAATTAGTGTTAACATCGGAATCAAGATATTTCCATAAAAATGTAGTATAGCATTAATACCACACTGCCCAAAATCAATTAGTAATTTGGAGTAGCTCTCAGTTAGTTAACACTATATTGCAAATAAAAAGGTGAAATGATGCTTGTAAAAAAATAGTAATAACAACGATAGTTGAGACTTCACTACTAATCTGTTATTCGCAAATGGTTAAAACAAAGAAACGTTAGCTTCTTTTCTTTCAGATTGCTCAATAAATAAATAAGATATTCTTCGAAAGCAATGCAAGTCCTCACTCTGGGCATCCCATGCTAAATGGCCAAGAATAAAAAAACACTATGAATGAAACCGTCTTTTTAAGCAATGTATTTTCTTGTTGAAGATGTAAAACTTTATTATTCTTTCTTTTTCATTCTGTAGATAGGTTTCACGTGCTCGAAACACACACATATATGCATACAGAAGTATATATCGTCGCGCTAATACATGGAATGTTGAAATCTTGTGCGCTAGAGAGTCATTTATCTTCTATAGAAAGATTAGTGAAGACATATTTTGTAGTGAAACGTCAGACATAGATAAACAAATAGGAGTTTAACTCGTCATGTTTCTGTAATGATATATATGTAAACTTCTCTCAATGCTTGAAAGACTTTTCATAGTTACGATGTTGACTATATTAATGTTCCATTGTAGGACTACCGATGTCTCTGAATTAAGTTTTTACAAAATGTAGTGGGATATACATTTCTTTTAAATCGAATATTGATTTTGAATGGTTATTACTTAGATTACTATTAGCAGCTTATTATTTTATGGTACATACATTTAGCAAAGATTCACCTGTTACACCGTGGAAACTATCGCAATACGTGATATGAGAACTCACAAAGTTTCGTCTCCAGCTGGGACAGTGGTAAATATATGGTTTTACAACACTAAAATCAGAGGTTACATTCCTGTCGGTGAACACAGCTGATAGTCCAATGTGACTTTGCTATAAGAAGAAAAAAAAACGCACACAAAGTATTATAAACTTATCTTTTCAGATCATTTGTAAAATTGCTTACACATGTTTATCGTTATTTTTTAAACTGTAATATGTACTTGTATTTTATAAATATGGCAAAACTTTAAGGAAGAGCAGATCTAGGGGAGGTATTATGCTTAATTGTTTCTTGGGATCATTTATGCCCTTAATCTTGAATGTAAAAGGGATCTAGACCGTCCATAATGTGTAAAATTTTCAAGATAGATGTAAAGGATTTTTTTCCAAATATTATGATCGATTTCAGTTCACCTATGACGCTATTTTTATCGATATGACTGTCAAAAATTCTACCACACTGTCTCTTGCCCATTAATGAACATTTCTCAAAACAAATTGATTTCAAAAGTCAGCTATGCAAATGAAAGAAGATATGTTCTCGATAGCAGCAAAAAATATTGGTCATCACGATTTCTTGTTGCTACTTTGCTAATGGAAGTGATCAGTGAAAGACAATGAAAAGTGTCAGAAATTGGACTTAAAAGATTTCTAATTATCTTTAGATTCTCAGGAGGGGTTGCTTTCTTCTCAGACTCTACGATATCCATCAATTTGTCTCCTTTTTTGATAATCCTTTGTTCCGTCCTTGCTAAGGCTCTCTAATAAAAAAACACCTTTGCTCAACTTGAGATACAATGTTAGGTAAAACACAACACTGGCTAACTAATGAATCAATATTTAATGTAAAGTTCTTGTCAATAAGTGTAGTTAACATTTTGATCGCCAGTTTTGATTGAATTCATTTAAGTCACATGTTCAGTCATTTTTAGCAGCATCTTTTTTTTTTTTTCACAACTAAGGTGTTTTTAATTAGATATTACGACATTTTATCAATACATACAACAAAACACAGAAGGTGAAAAAGGAACACTTTATAGTAGCCAACATTAACTTCGGGATTGCTTTGTTCAGAACAGACCTATATTTAAGAAAACACAATAAGTTTCTATAAAACAGATATTGGTAGTTTTCCTCTCTAAAACAGTTTTTAATTCGAATGAAAATAAACTAAACACGGTCCATTTCTAATCTTAAATTACTCTTTTAGGCTGACAGCTCACGTGACTTTTTGCAAGGGCGTACTCAAAATTTGGGTCAAAATTAAACTGTTTTTCTTAAATAACTTTACCTATCTGACTTATATTCAGATCAAATTTGACACCTAATTGTAGATTATAAACATGTATCAGTGTACTAAATTTGATAAAAATCCATCAAAGTTAAATATGCTTTTATCAAATAACTTTTCGTGGTGATCATTGCGAAAAAAAGGAAGAAATTTAATCAAAATAGGATATTTTATGTCTCATGGATATTGTCTTGAAATTTGGAGTGAATTATAAAGGCCTATTGAAGCACTTCCACTGAAAATATGGGATAGTTTGGATTACCGCAGTCTGAGTCACAGGAAGTGGAGAATTGGTAAACTATTTGCCCTTTTAATTGCATAATTTGTTGTGCGAGTTGTTTTGGCCGCACGACACACTACTGTGTTTCAGCACTTCCTTTGTAGAGAAACTACATCATATAGATAGCAACATCCCACCGGGCCAACCCGATTCTCCTTTAAACTGGTCTTGCTAGCTTCATAGCAATGGCAGAAGCTAGCTGTACATACATACAAAGCTACAAAAAAGAAGTGTAAAGAAAGCTACAGTAATTACACTACATTGAATTATAATTTGGATTGCAATGTTTTCAGACATAATCTCGATAAGAAATCTTCGAGATCGAAAGATCTGGAATGTTTAAATTATAAGTATTTGTATATATTAATCATAGAATGCAAGGCAAACTTAACAAACGTATCAATACCATTTAACAACTTGATTATAACAATAAACCCACAAAATATTTATTTCTTTAAAAAAACAAGAACAGAAATTATAGTTGCTGTTTTAAAACAGATATTTTAAATACAACGAAACGTTAATATATTCAACGTTGGCCTAGCTGCTTTGTGCCATAAAACACCAAATCAACCAACCAACCAGATCCAACATCATAAAACCTCAAAGTCTTATAAAAAAAATGAAATAATTTTATGCAACAGCACGTCACTGGCTAAAAAAAAAAATAGAATTTTGGAGTTGATTTATTCCACTAATTATTTCTATGAACAGGAGACCCTTTACATCCCTCAAATAGAAGACAAACAAACGGGATTTTGGAATTCATTTTACAGAAGATTAAAAAAACTGAAAGTTTTTAACGGGTTGTACGAGAGAGAGGAAAGACAAAGAGAAGAACAAAAGCGAAAGAAGATGAGAGAAAGAAGAGTAGTTAGTTTGATAAATTGTCGTGACAGGAGACGCTTGTTCAAAGGTTTGACACATTCTAGTTTTGTTATTTTTTGATGATATCTCTTCTTGTTTCAGGTTGGTTATTAACGTTTAGTGGTACGTAATGATGATGTACGTTTTCAGGAGTAGAGTACGCCTGATTCCGATGATATCCTGTCTGTATTAGTCACTTAGGGCTGAAAGGTGTCCCTGGAAGATACCGTTTCAACATAAGTTTTTTCCCACTACTTTAGAGCTACTGCACCTAAAATGTGTTTCATGTTTCATTACAAAACATTGATTAATTGATTTAATTAGTGTTTTATGGCACAAAGCAGCGAGGCTATCTGCGCCAAACATCCGGTAAAAATGTAAAAATAAAGTAAATGTTGTAAAAGACATAAAAGAAAATGAAGGTAAAACAAAAAAGTATAAAACCAATGTTGACATCTAGTCTACAACGTTAAAAGAGAAAGCAGAGTATAAGAAGTTGTAAGGTATTTACTCTAGCAAAATGGTAATGATCATAACCCGCCAGGAAGACTAACAGGTAAGTTCAAGACTCATCGTCAGTCACCTGAAGTTGGCCTTTCCAATCCTGGTTCCGGGTTATATGTCATAGCAGCCAGTATCAAAATATAAAATAATAGAAGTTTAAAAAGACACACAGCAAAATCGCAATAATGAGAAGCCAAATGTCCAGTAAAAAGATAAAAGTCGAGTAAATGGAGAAAAATTTGTAAAAGTAAACGAAGGTAAAAACAAAACAGCAATTAAAACAGAAAATGGCGTAAAAACCAATGGTGACATCAAGCCTTCAAAGTTGTAAAGTATTTACTCTAGCAAAATGATAATGATCATAACCCGCCAGGAAGACTAACAGGTAAGTTCAAGAACCACCGTCAGTCACCTGAAGTTAGTCCTTCCAGTCCTGGTTCCGGGTTATGAGTCAATATGGCCACTACTAAAAGGTAAAGTAGTAAAATGTGAAATGATATGCAGCAAAAGTATAATAACAACTCGCCAGGAAGATTAACGAGTAGTTCAAACGGATAGTTCAAAAAGTAGCGTTAGTCACCTGAAGTTGGCCTTTCCAGTCCTGGTGTCGAGTTATTTAATGTTCTGGCTATAGTCCAATGTCAACTTGAATGAGAGATATTAAAACTGTAAAAAAGGAGCCACAATTAAAAAGATGTTATGAATAAATATGCAACACTTAAATGAGATTAAAAAGATTAATGGCCATTCAAAATTAAAAACGTTATCAAGGTGGACAGAGTCACCATCACCAGTAACACTGTCCAATGTTACAAATTGACCCTGGGGAAAATATGTTTAAAATATTGCCGTCGCTGAGAATTGTAATGATGGCAAGAAAGTAAAACGTGGCTGATAGTGATTTGAGTGTTACACAAACTACACATTGGTGCATCAGTTCCAGATAAAAGAAAACGATGAGTTAAAAAACTGTGACCAATGCGTAGCCTAGTGAGAACAACTTCCTCCTTCCGAACTTTACGGAAGTTAGATGGCCAAAGTCCAACATAGGGTTTGATTTGAAAAAGTTTGTTGTCACGTTGCTCACTCCGAGTGGACAGCCAGCTGGCACGGAGCCGAGCCTTGAAGACAAGACCATAGTCCATGTACGGAATAGGCATAGGGGTGATGGTGCTGGAGCAGACAGATATAGCTGCCATGTCTGCAAGCTCGTTCCCGCGAATACCAACATGGCCTGGTATCCAGAAAAACTGAATTGAAGTAGCAGTTAATGAGAAATGGGCCAGTCGGTTTCGAATATCAGTGAGAATAGGATGTGAGCTAACGTGTAGCGATTCCATAGCAAGTATAGAACTAAGCGAATCAGTATAAATAGTGCAGTTGGAGTGCTGCTCAGCTGCAATATGATCCAGGGCAAGAGATATGGCATACAGTTTAGCAGTAAACACAGAAGCTGTAGAGGGGATTCTGCGCGCAACTTCTGAACCACAGCAAACCATAGCAGAGCCCACTGAATTACCTGATTTGGAACCGTCTGTATAAATGGGAACTGAATCATTGTTTGAAAGATGTTCATTAAATAAAAGACGGTACTTCCAATCTGGATTATCTGCCTTTTTCAGGTGACTGAAAGAAAAGTCACATTTGGGGGCTGTAATAAGCCATGGTGGGATGGGCCGACCTGTGGAATCTGCAATGTTATCCAAGGACAGATCCAATTCATCCAATTGCGCCCGGATGCGAAGGCTAAACGGAGAAATAACAGATCGTCTGTTCTAAAAAAGTACTGCTCACCGAGGAAGGAAAACACATTCCCAGGTGGGATGTTTTGATGAGGAACGAAGTTTCGAAGTATATTGTAAAGATAGTTTTGAATGGCGAAGGTGTAGAGAAGGTTCATGAGATTCAATGTATATGCTTTGAACTGGAGAGGTACGAAAAGCCCCAGTGCAGAGTCGAAGTCCTTGGTGATGAATGGGGTCCAGGCCGTCCAGCATCTTTAAGGCCGAGGGTTTGGCAGAGCCATAGACCATTAATCCATAGTCGAGTTTCGATCTAATAAGAGCAAGATATAGATATTCTTTAACATAGAACATCGATTCACTCCCCAACTGGAGGTAGAGAGGACACGGAAGATGTTCAGCGCTCTTGACCCGAAGCTGCTTTAAGTGTGGCATAAAGGTCAGTTTACGATCAAATATAAGCCCCAAGAACTCGGTCTCCGGGACCACTGGCAGAAAAACTTCACCGATATGAAGTTCAGGATCAGGGTGAATACCCCGTCGACGGCAAAAGTGCATGCATTCGGTTTTAGAGAGAGAGAAATTAAAGCCGTTCGCCAGAGTCCACTTCCGTACACGATTGAGGGCAGTTTGTAGTTGCCGCTCAATATATCTCGTGTTTGAAGACTGACATGAGATGTGAAAGTCGTCGACACACAACCAATTTGCAACAGTGAGAGGGAGTTTTTCAGTGATGGCATTTATCTTTATACTGAAAAGTGTGACAGTCAGTACACAGCCTTGTGGGACTCCATGTTTCTGTACAAAAGAACGGGAAAGTGTCGAACCCACATGAACTTGGAATCTTCTGTCCATTAAATTTTTTTTTTAATAAACATGGGTAGATGGCCACGTAACCCATATGCATGGAGGTCTCGCAAAACGCCATACCTCCATGTTGTTTCGTAAGCCTTCTCTATGTCAAAGAATATTGATACAAGATGTTGGCGGTTGAGAAAAGCTTCTCTGATAGATGTTTCAAGACGAATTAGGTGGTCTGTTTTGGAGTGCTGTCAACGGAACCCACACTGGGTGGGCGAGAGGAGGTTGTTTGATTCAAGGAACCAAACAAGAAAAGCATTAACCATTTCTAAGGTCTTACAGAGACAGCTCGTCAAAGCAATTGGACGATAGTTTGAAGGAACATTACAAAACAAGTGAATTTCTCTTTATTCTTACTTTGGCATAAGTCACATATTGAGAGAATTCTTTTACACCTTGGAGGAGTATTATTTTATAATGGAAAGGAAAAGATTAGTTGATTTCTATATTTTGCCTTTTTTAACTTAATATGAAGAACCTATCTTATTCAGAGAAGTTTGGTAGGTCTATGTAAACCTTGGTGGTTTGTTATTATTTTCAATACTTAATTTTCTGTACTTCAGGTGATTTCGGTTTGATTTCGGAAAATTCATACTTTATTCAATGGTTGATTGTACACTTGCTTTGTCTTCCACAAACTGGAAGGCTTGTGTGTAAGTGTACTTTGTGGGTTAGATTTAGATTATGTGTAAGAGTTAAAGAACAGGAGTAGGGGCTGATGACGGATGTGAGTAAAAATTATGGCTTGATGTTGAAATACGATATCTGTTCTTGTTTTAAACATATATTGCTTTCTTCAGAAGAACCACCGCTAGTACAGCAGTTCGTCGACGAACTTACAACCCTAAAATCAAGGGTTCGATTCCTTTCGGTTAGCTCAGCAGATAGCCCGATGTGGCTTTGTTATAAGAAAACAAATACACACTTCTTCAGAAGATATGTTTATTGCGTCTAATATGGTTACATAGTCGTGTCCAGGTAATGGATCTGCAGTGTCTTGAGCATGAAATGTTATTGGTAAATATCGTTTTCTTTTCTGGGATGCATTTTTCGAACGAGTCTTCAAAATTATTATCGAAAGGTTTGTGATCTGGAATTGAAACGTATTTTGTGTCTAACAAATACTGTCGTTTGTCCTTTTTCTATTAGCACTATTTTTTTATTATAGTTAAGGGATAAGTATGTTCTTTATGAGTGTTTGAGTTTTGTCCAGAATGTGTTTGGGTTACTGTCATTGTCAATAGAGTTGCAGAAGTTTTCCAGTTATCTTGATTTTTTCATTGATTAGTAATTTAACAACTGAAAACATTTTATTATATTATGTTTTTATTTGAATTAATTTAGTTTTAGTATATTTTCTTCTTAAGTTTCTACCTTTTATAAATATTGTCCATAATTTATTTGATGATATTCCAGCTATAACTGTTTTGTGACTATAGATATGATCAGTTCTATGTTATTGTTTTCAGTCACGAGGACTGAGTAATTATCTACATCGATAGGGATCTGTATTTTTGGCTCGTAATATATCTTCTGGAACTTTAATAAATATTCACCAATTTTCTCTTTTAAATTGTCTTTGTTACCGCATATTAACCCGTCTGTGTTAGTTTGAATGTGTTAAGTATTGACAAGTGGCCACTTCCCACTCAGGTCGGGGCCTACATCAATTTTCAGACCATCTGTGGTAGTGTTAATGTGGGGTCAAGAAGGTATTTGTTTTTCAGTTGATTATCATTTATTACTCTGTCTAAGAGGTGTTTCCGTTTTGTATAGCGTATCTTGTAATCGAAGGCTTGACGTTTAGGTTTAAGATCACTTATTAAGTTTACTACCTGTAGCTAGGGAAATGTGGGATTAGTTTTGAGTCTAGAGTATGTTTTGGTTTATGGTAAATTAACTCGATGGTTATTTGTTATTTGAGCTGATGAATAAGCCTGTTGTTACGAGATCGTTTTTTTGTGAACTCTTAGATTGATTTAGTTCAGTGATACTAGTGTTGACTTATGGAAAATTGACACACCTAATTTTATTATTTCTGTTATTGGTATGGCAATTTTAGCATTATCTTTTTTATTTCTAAGTTTACTAGTTCTCCCCCTTCCTTAACATTACAGAGAAGTATTTTTAATGATCCGATTTATCTGGTTTCGTACAGTTTGTTTAAGTCTTAATCGATTTATATTTCACGTAGCCTATTGATGTCTGTTGTGATATTGAACTGTTTGTTGAATACTTTTTGAATGTTTGTTATTCACTACAGTACACACATATACACACACACATATATATTTACACGTAAAGAAAAGAAACTTTTGATGAAGGAAGTAAATGTAGGGATGGCTAATAACAGTTCTTCAAAAAAAAAAAACCCGCAAAAAGAGACAGTAGAGATGGTATTTCAATCATTCCTATATAATATATTGCGTGTTATAATTTTTCTCGAACGAGCCTCCGATTTATTATGATAAGTTCGTAATGTATTAACATTTCAAATAACCGGAAATTTTAATTTACAAGTTAAATGAATGTCTATATGTATCAAATTTATGATATTTGTCAACAAGCTTGACAAGCTAGAAAGTTCAATTGGCAAGAATACTGGCAATCACTTGCATTCTAAATACATTGTACATACTCGATTCTTACGCTCGAGAATCTTCTGGAAATTTAGAGAACATGCTTGACTTTCACAGCACACATATGCGTTTCTTGATTTAAAAGTAAATGTTTTAACAAATCCTAAATATCGATTTTTATATTTCACATGGTATGTTAAATGCAGAATGGGTTCAGATTAAATGTTTGTGATACTAAATACGAAGTGTATTATTACTCACGAAGTAGAAACTCAAATTACAGATATTGACAAACAAGAATAAAATAAGAACCTTCTATATTTTCTATTTGCTGAGACTGCTACATTTATTGAACCAAACATAGTTAGCTAACGCACCTTCTTCTATTTTTGGAAATACTTGCTTACATACACGTTGATCAGTTTTCAATTGTAATATTTATTGTTTATCTGTTGCTGTCTCGAAATTCCCGTTTCACCCTGTAATTCAGCTTTTCAAAGGAACACCAGATTTCTGTGAGAAAACTGAGTTTCATGTATCTTGATAACATTGTTTACACTAGAATTATTATTTCTAAAAGTTACTAATATTTAATAATACTTATAAAAGAGGATACCTTGTTTGAAATTATGTCATTTGAGTGAAATTGGATGACATCGCTGTTTTGTTTTTTAAGTTATTATGTAATAATAAAAGGTAGCGGAAAGAAGAACAAGAAATTCTTTTTGCTATGATATTTTAACACATTCCCAGAACTTTTGACTGCATTATAAAATTCTGGTGGTTTAGTGAAAAGTTATTTAAAATACCATTTGATAAACAATCCGAGTCATCCTAACTAAATGCAACTGCCTGTCAGTTATTCTGTACACATAATATATTGTTATAGTGCTGCCATCTAGTATATAAATAAGTACATTCCTTGTATCACTAGTATTGTTGCATTTTTGTATACACTTGAAAATGTTTTAAAATTTTAATTCCTCATATTTCCATAAGCGGCTGTTTTTTCTCGGTTAAATTAAATTATCCAAGGATATTATCTATGAAATAGCTTAAATTACCTCAAAAACATTTAAATTTTGTTTATCACATGTCAACAACGAGGGCATCAAATAAATATAATAATACTGTTTGTTGTCTGAAGCATGTAACTGCTTCGCAGGGTGTGGATGAATCTCCACCAAAATTGGAATGGAGGTTCATTAGATCCACGCAGGGATAAGTTCAAGTTTTCAGTTTTACTATTTGTATGGATGTTTTACGTGGTTTTTTTTTTTGGTTTTTTTTTATTCCTATTGGTGGACCTTCGGCAAATTGGGCATGAACTTTCTTTGAATCCATGCAGAGATACATGCGGTTTCACATTTCGTATTTTGTAGGGTTTTTTTCTGGGCATTTTTTACAATAACGTGTAAGGGTGTGTATGTTTTCTTATAGCAAAGCCACATTGGGCTATCTGCTGAGTCCACCGAAGGGAATCGTGCCCCTGATTTTAGCGTTGTGAATCCGTAGACTTACCGCTGTATTAGCTGAGGATGGGGGGCAACATGTAAGGAAAGCAACTTTTCATGTCCTAAGATAACCTTTCGTTAAACATGAATATACATAACTTCTGACCAAAGGACGGGAACTTCAGTTAGCTATATTAATATAATAGTACTGTCTGTTGTCTATACATGCAATTACTTCGCAGGAAGGATGGATCTTCTTTAAAATTGGTATGGAGATTCATTATGTCCACACGGGGGTACATACAATTTTCATTTATGCTATTTTTATGGAGTTCTTTTTTACCTCTACTTGCTCCTCCAGATGGATCTTCATTAAATTTAGTATGGAATTTTATTAGTTCCATGAAACTCACAAAGTTTCAGTTTTTTAATTTGTTTTTAGAGGTTTCTATGGGCGTTTTTTACCACCACCTCACCTTTTATACATGGATCTTCACACAGTTTGGTATGAAGGCTCATTGGGTCCATAGAGAAATGCATTCAAATTTGTGGTTTCACTTTTTACACTTTTTATGGGCTTTATTTTACTACTACTTTGCCTTGGGTTCATGGGGAGATACGTTCAACTTTGCGGTTTCACGTTTTGAGTTTTTTAGTTTTTATGGGCATGTTTGTGTGTTTTTCAAGTAAATATAAGGAAAGCAACATTTCATGATCTGAAATAAACTTTCATTTATCATGAATTTACATAACTTCCGTCAATGGGACGGGTACTCCACCTAGATATATGATACTATACGACACATTCCATTTTATATTACGGTTTAGGTTGTTTTGAAATGCCTTTCTTATTTATAACAGAAGTTAATATTAAGGGTAGAAACAATTAAATACTTATTAATATTTTCCTTATCAAATTCTTTTTTCTGGATTATGGTAAATGCGTTAAAAACAATAGTAAACATTTGAAATGTTTTATTTGGAAAACAATGAATCTAGGATGTTTCTCTTCTCATCTGAATCAAAGAAACAACAGTAAATATGATTTGTTCGGAGAATTAAACAATCTGTCCACTATAATAAAGAAAAAATATAAAACTCTTGTACAGAGGAGAGAAGAGATTCCGTTCTGGTTTATTCTAATTTTAGTAATAATTAAATAATGATTTTAGAATAGATACATTTTTTAGCAGTCGTAATAAATTATAAATACTTTCATCTTTGACAATTATTTATTTTTATACATTGTGTTATTTTAGCTTTGTATGGCTTTGGGTTAAGATGCTCAACTTTCCATCTGTAGGTCGTGGGTTCGAATTTCCATCGCTGTTATAATGTGACTGTCAATCACATTATTAGTTGATAAAATGGTAGCTCAAGGTTGGTGATGGGTGTCATTGACTAATTTTTTTCCCTCGAGCCCATCAGGGCTAAAGTAAAGACAGCTGGGGAAGATTGCTTTCGTGTAGCTTTGCGCCAAATTCACAACAAAGAGAAACGGTTTATTGTCTTTCAGAATCAATACGACTTAAATGCCGTTGTCATTTACAATAATTAAATATAGGTATATATATATATATATACCTATTAAAAGTCTGCATCAATTGTAAATTAAGTGACTGATGACCAAACACGTAGCATATAGTTACTGGAACTATTACCAAACCGATAGAAGGTTGCCGGCATGGCCAGGTGGTTAAGGCACTCGACTCTTCATCCGAGAGTCGCGGGTTCGAATACCCATCACACCAAACATACTCGCCCTTTCAGCCGTGGGGATGTTATGATGTATCGATCAATCCCACTATTCATTGGTAAAAGAGTAGCCCAAGAGCTGCGGTGGGTGGTGATGTATAGCTTCCTTCCTCTGGTCTTACACTGCTAAATTAAGGACGGCTAGCGCAGATAGTCCTCGTGGCTTTGCGGAAAATTCAAACCAAACCAAACTACAGAACGCCTTTTAAAACATTTGATGTAAGTTAGTTAAAAATAATGAAGAGAGTTTCTACTTTCTTACTGTATAAAATACTCTTTATGGTATTCAACACCAATATCTGTATTTGTCGGTTTTTAAATGACGGATTTGGAAAGATCAATTACGTTTTAACCTAGCTGTTTGTTTGGGTATTTGTATACCCAGGAGGGTCAGCTGCACTTTACCTCTTCCTTCTTCCTTTGCTTTATTTATCTCAATTGTTTAATGTATGGATAAATATTACATTAGGGTTGAAGTAATCCGCACTTACTGAGGCCCCGATCAGGGCAATATCGATGTACCATTTACTAATACATTTGGCGCGAATATACTATTTCTCTTTAAAGTTCCATAATAAATCGCACTTTCATTAGAAGGAATTTAATAAAAAAAATATTTACGTAATCTATCCTTTCATTATTTATTAGCGAATTCCTCACTGATATGATGTCTAGTTTGTAGGTGGCTTTTTTAAATTATTGATTTATTTACTCTTTTTAACCTAATGTGTAAATTAACAGGGACTATTTTCATCACGTGAGTGGTATCTGTCAATTTCGAATAGTAGTTCGTTTTTCCTCCATTTTTTATCAAAGTAATTAATTGTACTGTGAAGGAGTCTGTTTGCTATTGTTGGTATGTTTGAATATTTGTGCATAAACTTTGATGATTCTTCTTAACAAAACAGATTTTAGTTTTTTTTTAATTTCAGGTAAAGCTATTTGAGGGCTGTCTGCGGTAACCGCCTCTAATTTAACAGCGATCGGTTCATCGTAGTGTCTGTTTCTTCATGAAGGCGTTATTGCTAGTAAAGTATTCGATATCCAGTTTACATTTCAAAAGTTTATTTTTTTTATTATATTATTAACTTGGCAAATCTGTGATAAGGATGTATTTTGTTAAAACCAAAAATAGCTGCGTTTAGGATTTCTGTCAGACCGCAGCAACAATAAACAGTGATACAATCCGGTTTACAAGTATGTCGTTTCGCCGTATTCCCAGTCTTCTGGGAAGGTAGTTATTCTATACCGGCTCAGGTGGTCTAGTATAGGCAGCGCCTGTTGACACCAACCTCGGCTTGAGGCCACGTAACGGAAACTTTCACATGCATGACGAAATAGTTCTCTGTTGTTTTTGTTTTTTTCTCTTTCCGCTGATATTCCATAAGACCAGTGCTAAGTCGAGTCTACATCAGTAAGCTACAGACTAGCGAAAATAACAAGTAGGTAATCGTTTAGCTTACAGGAATCTACGTTCTTCACCTGGAAAGCATTACCAGCCTCATAAATCAGAAAGTAAATAAGACAATCTTTCGGGGTGTTTCAGGTACGTCATATTTTATAAGGAGTTTATGAATTATACTAATTATAAGTTAATGGGACACTAGAAATATTAACCTATATTACTTTTAATGTTGTACTTTTTATGAACTTATGTTAAATTAATTTTAAACTAATTTAAGACGATATTTGCATCACTTAATGTTATTTGCTGTTGTAACAAAGAAAGAAAGAAATTCACAATTACTAAATAATCTATGCTGGATGATAAAACAGAAAGTTTCGTATAGTATTAATTTATTATATAATGCCCCTTGTTCTAAATTGTAGTAAACCAAAAATTTAGAACGTTTTTGAAACATTAAAATAGCAGCCTTGAATGTAGCTTATCTGTTTGATAAATAATAATTTTGGATGGCTAATTTATTTGAACCGAGAATGAGACACTATTCAGAATCCGATGAAAATAGAGAACTAAAAATTACACTTTTTTTTTTAAAGATTCTTACAACCACGGGTTTCTACTTACACAATTTCTGATGTTCCCTGCTAGGACAGCGAGAAGTCAACAAATTTACAACGCTAAAATCAGGGTTAGATTTACCACGGTGGACACAGCAGATAGCCCGATATGTCTGTGCTATAAGAAAACACACACACACTGATTTCTGATAGGACTGTGGATTCCCAGTTTTTCGGCATGCAACAGTTTTCTTAACAAGGATTTTAGTAACATCATTATTTTACTTATTTAATAAATAAAAGGAAACGTTCTTAAATTTGACAAGGTTTCTCGTTTAACTGTAACGTAGATTAAACGTTTTAAAACAAAAAAGTTGACTTATTTGTAATGTTAGAATTAAATGTATTGTATTTTTTCATTTGATCTTCATATATTATTATTTTCATTACCATTGGGAATCTCTTCCATCTAAGCAACGTTGTATTCACCTTTTTACTTGTTGCAATTCAATTTCGTATAAAGCTACTTCAGGGCTCTCTGAACTACCTGCCCCTAGTGTTGCAGTGATACATTAGAGAGAATGAAGCTGTTCAACGCTACCCACCACCTTGTTGTCTGCTCTAATCAAATCACCCTTATCACGCACCCACACACTTCGGATCTAGTCAGACCGCCAGCCACTTGGCTGCATTCGGACATATTTTTGTCTTGTCATGGCCATACAATACGCAATATAAATAATTTCAGTTACAAAAAGATTCAGTAAAATATGCACATTGCACTTTTAGTTTTTACAAAATGAATGAAACAATCACACCCACATCAAGTAGTACAATGGTTAATAGTCTACGGACTATTAACACCAAAAACCAGGTGTCGGTACCCGGTTTGGGCGGACCACATATAACCCATTACATAGCTTTGTGCGTAACTACAAATAAATAAAATATTAGTCAGTCATCAATCTTTTATTATTAATTACTAGCTTGATACCATCAGATGTTCGTTTTTTTATTCATTTTTTCTTACGCATATTTTTCTCTGGAAATCGCTTTATTTATTACTTTCTTTTCTTACCCGAAGATCGCTTGAGTCTGAATGTCTGATGTCGGGTAATGCTGCCTTTTGAAGCCTGTAATGTTCAGTCGAAATCGATAGAACGATATTTGCTGTGATACTTTTACTAAACTCAGTTAAGTATATATATCCTTTATTCGTAACACATTTCTAGGTTGACCAATATTCATCTTTTAGTGTAAATTACTTTTTCATACATCTGACACTTTCATGTAAATAATACTATCTTTTAAATCTGATAGGTCGGATGTGACCTACTTCTTAGCTTTCCCGGAATGAGAACATGAAGGTCCATGGTTCAAGATTCGTCACCGCATAATATCACTTTGGGGAATTATTTGTCTCATAAGCATAACGGTCAAGCCCCACTATTCGATTAATGTATCCCAGGAACTGATGGTAGAGGTTACTGATTGTCTGTCTTACCTCCGTTACTTGTCTTTCCTCTGGCCTACAAGATCAGAATTAGGTACGACTATGTGAAAATAATTCTTGTTCAGACAAAAAGTCTAAAACAAACTTAAATTTATTTGCGTTAATAAACTGATTTTGTTGCATATGGTTTCTAAAAGATGCATCTTGCAATCTGTATCATCATCAATAAATGACACGCTTTACTCGCCATAGAGTGTGATTATATTGTATATTAATTATGGCATTATGTACTTCTTGCCAATCTCAGTTACAATCATAATTTTTAACTCTCTTCTGATACATTTATTGTACTTCTAATCAGAAACAATTAATAAAAATCGAGTGTTAAATCTATCTGTAAAGCAAGATGGCTTCTAGCCGTTGTTAGGAGAGATCAAAGAGGAATGTTTATAAATAAAAACCTATACCATACTGTCTGCAAAACAAAGAATGACTTTGATTAGGCAGATGGTATCTGATATAGGCTTAAGATCATGGTTTGCAAAATATTCCGTACTGATATTTTCGTTTCATTTGTTTTGTCACAAGGAAGTTAAAACTATTGAATGGATTCCTTTTGAAATTGGTACAACAATAAGTTTCAATCAGTGATGTCGAGAAACCCACTTGTTGAGAATTTTATATGCAAAAAACGGCTCTTTTGGGCTCAGAAAACACTTCAAAAGAGCCGTTTTTTGCATATAAAATAAGTTTCAGTTCTTCTAAATGAAATATATGTACTTTGGTCAAAGGATCAAACGTTTTACTTGGGAAGTTAATAAACTGTGTTCTCATATTATTCACGTAGGACAGAAGCTGTGGAGTATGTATGAGTGAAGAATACATAAATATATACAGGTGGTCGCTAGAAAAGCGGAAAATTTGTCAAACAGCTATTTATTTTTACAAAGTTTTTTAAAGGCATATGTTATATTACACTCATAGATGCTCAAAATTATTAAAATCATGCATTTTATTCATGATGTAAAGAAATCAAAATAGAAATGAGTAAGCACGCATTTTATTCATAATCTCATCTGACCCTCAAATTTTCCGCTTTTCTAGCGACCACCATATATATATAAATGTTCGATTTTTTTTTATTTTTTTTTTCTGTTGTCTTTATACATATGATCTAAATGTACGGTTGTCACGTAGTAGTAACAAAATTGTTAGTAAATTGGTAAGGTTTAGCCACTCCAATGGTATATTGGCGACTATTTAGAATACTCGTTTTAACTTCCATTGCAATATATTGCACAGAAGCTTCGGGAAAATATTTTAAAGATATTAACATATAGTGACAGATTTAATAAAACGAACCTCGTAAGCAAGTGCAGAAACAAAATGTATATACAATATTTATTGATCTATATGAGTTTTCAAAATAACATGAAATATTTTGCTTCTTCCAATGCAACTGTAAAAATAAAATAATTTCAACGTTACTTTAAGAATATTTTATGTGATGTAATTATTTGGAATGCAAGTAATGTTTCGAAGAGGAAGAAATAATTTTAAAAAAATTCGCCAAATTACCTGACTCTAGGCCAAAGGTGTAAATGTGTGTCTACCCATACTAATATTTTTTGTATCTAAGTGACCCGATGCGTCTTTTAGGATTAGAATTCGAAATGCTGATAATCTTATGAGTATTCCATGTCAAAGCATTATAATAAATAGGTCTCTAAGAATGTGGAGCTAGTTTTAGGGCCAAGAGGCTAAGCCGTGTTGAATATCATTTCCTGTTTGTTAAACCTTGTACCAGCAGGGGCAAACAGAATGACAGATATACTTGACATGTACCTCTATCATCTAAAGAGTTACGTGGTTTATAAACATTTCTACATTGTTACTACTTGTTATAATTGGCGTTTTAAATTTTTTCCCTAAATTTTGAAAAAACGATTTACTAAACTCAGTTGATATATTTATTCACAAGTAAGATTTTCGATATTTAAATTATATTTGGTAGTAATTTTATTTTATTTTACTAAAATACTAAATAGTTAAACCGTGTAGCTGTACAAAAGTTTATATTGTATCTAACAATCTCTATATAATAAAGATCAGTGATTTTCATACATGATGAAAACGCTACTTGTGTGACCGGACTTCCCGGCTTCTCGGTTTGTAAATCTGGTTACCGAGCACAACATAATGCAAACATACATTTGTAGGGCATACTGGTTGGTCATTGAATAGTATAAAGTAAGTAATGAGGATAAAGATTTCCCGTCGTTTTATTCTTTAATTATAAAACAGTAAAGGCTTAATGGTCTGATTTTAGGCCTACATGATTATTATGTTAATTACGACAGATGATGCTACTACTGTATCTCCCCTTTAAAGTGCTTATAAAAGTGAATATTGGATAAATGAAGTTTCATAAGATTTGGCAAACTTTCTTGTAAATCTTTTATTATGAATTGATGTGTTGAAGCTGTTACGATGACCTACAACGTTGTACACATTTATTAAACCCAATATACAAGCGTCACTGGCGTGTTTGGGGGGTGGTTGTCGGAGTGCAAAGGGTCCCTTTTTCTTAACCTCAGTCCCCCCCCCCAGAGGAACACTAGTAAGTCTATGGATTTAAAATGCTAAGATCAAGGGTTTGATTCCCTTCGATGGACATAATACATAGCCTGATGTGGTTTTATTATTAGAAATTACATACACGTTGAATCTCAGTCGAATTTTGATGATCACGGAAAATTAAATTTAGGGCTGCAAAAAACTGGCCAATAGGATGATGTAATCTTAAACTCATAATTCCTTTCATTTCTAAAGTGTTTCTTTAATGTAACTCAAACTTTACTATGGACCATGTTTTGTAGTGATTCAAAGCTTACTGAAGTTTTGTCTATATTTGTTTTTGATTTCAGAAATTATCCCTACCTGAAAGAAAAAAATCTAAGCCTCGCCAATGCAATAAAGGTATTGGTATTTTCAGCATAAATGAAACTGTATAATACACATTATCTAAACAGTCAGCTTAAATATGGCTCCGATATTTCTACTACATCATTTAATTTCGAGTCACTGGCGAACAAAAATCAATCAACAATTAAGCAATATTTGCTGTGCCGTTATGTAACTGCTTAACCGAATGCAGGAACTGATTCTAGCGGCTGTTGAAACTGTTCTATTCAGGAACAAATCACGGCTCGAATCTTCGAATTTACAACTGCAGTTCTGTGCACTAGTCAGTAAACCATGTTCAGGCATTCAAAGTGGACTGTTATTTTCTTTCATTTGGACTTGTTTTAAATTCCGAACATTTAGTACTATACTTTACACTCTAAAGTTACTCTTCTTCATGAATTACAGAATTTATATTTGAATAACACTGGAATAATTTCAAATGTAATAATTTTTACAAATTACATGTTTCTGAATTCTAGTGATTTTTATAACATTTATCCAGTTATGATGCTGTTTTGTACAATGGAAAACTGTGTACATATTGAAATAGCAAACAATTGTTGCTATTCTGTGTTTTATGAGTAATAAAGTATTATTTTTGTATAATTAATTTAATTAAATGGTACTACTTATAACGAACAAAATATATTGAAATAATATTCAAATATGTATCATAGATATTAGAATTGTTGATGTTGCATGGACTTTGGACAAACAATTTTCAAAGTTGGTTGAGCATTGCGAATTATTGTTAGGATTATGACCAAAAGTATTACCAACAGAGAGTGTACTCAACACTGATGTTTCATGATAAAGTTTAGTTTTGTGGTGTAGTAAATTATTACATTTAGCATTTATATCTTTTTATGCAGGGTTGTTTTTGTTAGATTATAATAAGATAGTTTTAAATTATTTCAGTTCTGATCGATATGGATAGTTTATATTAATTAAGGAATTTTAATTTTGATATGAGTAAACGGTAGAATACTTCCATTCTACGTTTTAACTGAATAAAGTTGTTATACTAAAGCTCATTCTAATTATTTACACGTACTCGTGTTTTAAATTAGACAAATGTCAAAATAATTTTAAACAGTTACAGAACAGTATTTTTATTACGGACGTGATACAGCCAAGTTAATTATTTTAAATTACATTTCTTTCAAAACATAACAGAATTCTTGGTATTGTACTTGAATACATCTATTCCAGTTTTGAATAGTGCTAATGTCCATACATTTATACGTCATTATTGTGTATAATAGTGAGGAGGGAAAACAAGGTGAAATTTGTAAGAATGAAATGTATATATATGAACGATGTGTTTGTTTTAGCGCAAAGCTATCCACTAATTACCTGCGCTCTGCCTACAGCACAGAATCGAACTTAGGGTTTTAACGTGGAAATTCTGTATCCATAAGATGACGTATATAAACTACTAATATCTAAATGGCGGATATTTGTTATTTTACTAATGTATAATTTCATAATATACAGTTAGAAATAACGAAGGACTCCTTTTTCGATAATTTTATTAATATATTATTATTATTATTTACTATTTTTATTTGGAAATTTGAGGTATATACCAACGTGAAACCACATTAAGAAATTGTAAAATAAAACTTAATACTTGTAAAATTAAGTGCTTATATTGTCGTTCGAACATTGTTGTTGCATACGGTATATAATGTTCGCATGCAGACTTTCTCACCCTGCAACTGTAAAAACATTTTGTAATAATAGTACTACTGTATTTAGAGAAAAAAAAAACACATTGTGGTAAATTTACCAAGATAATTTAGGAAGTTCTTTTTTTGTATTGTTTTGAGCTATATCTTCAATGGTGTAATTTAGTTGTGTCTAAAACATAATCTGTATCTACATAAGTAAACGTAATTTATATCAAACGTTATTGGAGAAAGTAATTTGTTGTTGTTTCTTGAACTTAGTTTTAATTTTTTCTAGATAATCCTACCCAGGACTGATATCAAATAGCCTTATCATATTAAATTTAAAAGTATTCCCTTTAAAAACCTCATATAACAGATTAAGGTATTATAATTTGGCTTTAATGAATATTTTGGTTATTTTAATGTATATAAACTATTATAATGAAATGTTTCCGGTTTTATAGTGTAAGTTGTATGCCTCTTCAGAAGTTCAGCTCCCCGCTAGTACAGCAGTAAGTCTACGGATTTACAACGCTCAAATCAGAGGTTCGATTCACCTTCAGTGTGCTCAGCAGATAGCCCGATGTGGCTTTGCGATAAAAAAACACACAGAGAAGTTCAGCTACATTGTAACACTGAGTACGTAAATAGTTGGCTCCCGATTCCTTCACTAAGGTTTTAGCAGTTGAGTTTCTTGTTGTGTTCCCCTAGCGGTAATTCTCTGTATCAGAACATTAATTACCGATACCCTATGTGTGGGATATATTTTTCAATATTTGAAATTTTTGAGAAATTCAGAAAGAAAATACTCAAGATAGCATCGGCAAATACGTGTACAAAATGTGTACACACAAGGCTTAGAACATTAAAACTGCGATACGCATATTTAATTTCCACGGTCAATTGTACTTTCATCTGGCTAGTTTATACTGGGGCACGTTCTGGCACTACTACAGGTCACGCCCAAGCCATTGGAGCTTTTTATGCTCTTCTTTTCTTTTGCAGCTTTTAAAGAAAACTGGATTTTGATGGAATTGAAACCGGCTTTAATCGTTTTCTGTTTATCTTTTCAAGCCTTCTCTGAAATACTAAATTATTGTTATCATACTGAAAAGTATTTTGTTTGTTTGAAATTTTGTTTTTGTTATCATAGCTATCTTTTTGGTCAGAAGTTCACGATCATTCATCTGTAATCTATGAAAACTAACTGTTGATTCAAGCTGTTGACTGTTTGTGCAATTCCACGTAGTAACAGGAAACCGCCATAGTAGGGGTATATACTGAAACATTATAATAGAGGTACCAGTTCACTTGCCATACAAAGGGATCGAAACCGCACGATTCTCTTGACTGTACAAAATTTTTGCCTAGCTACCGCTACTGTTAAGATTGTAAACTGAGATGCTGTTTTGTTTATTACGAAATACTTGTATTTTGATTAAACAATAATAAAAGATTGTAATTCTCGCAAAGATCTGTAAACGCGTTAAAAAACAACAACCTTAAAATATAACCTTCAATATACATTTGATCTTCCTTTATACGTGTGACTAACTCAAATAAAACGAAACCTTTTATGATACCCCATTTCACATTCCACGCACGTGCTTTTAACATCCTTCTCTCACACAATAGCAGCACGTACTCCTTCTGGTCGTACTATGGTATCGGACCACACAGATTCTTGTTGCAGGAATTTAGTGACCGCCCCTAGATTTATTTTGACTAATAGATAAAACATTATAGACATGCATAACGCTCCTAAGAACTTCCCAGTGAATTTTTAGGTAAGAAATAATTCCGATCATACCAAGCGTGAATCATTTATTGCTCTCGTAATAAAAAAGTTATTGATGTAACATTAAAGCTGACGCAATACTTTGTAGATATCTTGGGTGAGTTACTTGTTTGCAAATATAGATCGGAAGCTTCGCAATGATAAAGCGTGTTAAAAGTCTTGAAACAAATTATTCTGCTTTCCTGCAGTTCTGGAAGATAAAATTGCATGTATCTTAATATAACAACAGTTTATACCACAATTTTTCACCATTTCGGATCTAATCACACGAGGAATTAATTATATCCCTAATTTGAGTGTTCAATTTTACGTTTAACAATTAGATATCACTTAAATGTACAGGTTTGTAAGTTGCTACCACAAGGTGACAGAGATATATAATTAATCATTTATATTATATATTTATTATTCTTTGTATGTGTGTTTTATTTTTTCAAGTGCAAAGCTATACACCGATTAATCCACAACGCAATTCTATCCATCCCGCTTTTCATGATTAACAGTAGATTTATGACATATGCTTACGTTTAAGCGTTTCGTTAATCTACACGCCTTTACTTAAAGTGTTGTAAATATAGGAGTCGTAAATAAATGCAGCCACTCCTGCAGTGTATCTGAAAGTATAACCTAAAGTAAACATGTCCAATATAATAAAACGCGATAAAAGAAGCCTGACTAATCGCAATTTCTTTTCGAAAAATCTGCCTTCCAAAACGCTCGAGTTATCATTGTTGCATTGTGATTTATCTACATTTATTCGCTTAAGCCAGTCTAATTAATATTGTTACGTATTCCTTGTTCAAATAACTGAAAAATTAAAAAAAAATGCATGAGTAGTATTTTGAACATTGAGCGTGAAATGTTTCTGTAATATTACTTTTTATATTAATACTACAAGTCATGAAAATTGGAGGAGCGGGGAGTTAACCATGTATATATGGATTGCAAATGTAACTGAAACAAAATATGGAAAAATAAATAAAAGTTTATAACAAAAAAGATCGTTTATTTTAAACGAGTTGGTAGAAGAGTCCCCGGCTCGGCATGGTCAAGCTCGTTAAGGCGTGCGACTCGTAATCCGAGGGTCGCGTGTTCGCGCCCGCGTCGCGCCAAACATGCTCGCCCTCCCAGTCGTTGGGGTGTTATAATGTTACGATTAATCCTACTTTTCGTTGGTGAAAGAGTAACCAAAGAGTTGGCGGTGGGTGGTGATGACTAGCTGCCTTCCCTCTATTCTTACAGAGCTAAATTAGGGACGGCTAGCACAGATAGCCCTCGAGTAGCTTTGTGGGAAATTCCAAAACAAACAAGAAGATTCCCCAGGTTGTACAGTAATATTCTTTCCAATCATACCTTTTGTGAATCTCTGTTGAAGTACTAGTAAGTCCTGAACTGTGTAATTGTTGACGGTGAAATATTCAAAACAAACAATTTCAATGTAATATAGGCTGACCAATTGTATTCGCATGCCCTACAGATCAAATATCTTCTTACCTTGACGAAATTTTATCACGAATTCACAAACATACATAAAGGATTGGTTTATTTTGAATTTCGCGCAAAGCTACTCGAGGGCTATCTGCGCTAGCCGTCCCTAATTTAGCAGTGTAAGACTAGAGGGAAGGAAGCTAGTCATCACTACCTACCGCCAACTCTTGGGCTACTCTTTTACCAACGAATAGTGGGATTAACTGTACCATTACAACGCCCCACGGCTGAAAGGGCCATACACAAAGGACCATAAATTTAACCAAGAACACATTTAATTGGAAAGGAATACTACATCTATACCATGCATGTAAAATCACGGTACACATCTATCCCAAACATTAAGGGTTTAATTGTATCAAAACGTTTCTTTCGCCAAAATCTCATACTGGACCCTCGAGCACACAGATTTCCACACCTGTCAATACTGAGATGAGTCAGATCGAGAGACGTTTTATGAAAGCACTACAACAGCTAATAGCGTCCCCGGGAGGGTAGTATACTTCACCAAATAATTTGGAGAAAAAGTCATTTTGTGATTTGTAATATTTATGAAAAAGATGTAATTTTGTAAAGTTTGAGCTCAATATTTAAAACACTATGCATATACATATTTAATTTACGCGTATGTGCTTTTGTTGTAAACTTTACAATCTAACGAAGAGCGCAATCTCGAACTGTTTTCCACTCAAAATAAAAGTATCGAAAACCTGATGATTAATTTAATGTATTTTCTTAATTTCGATGCCTTTGTCGACTATGTAGTTAACTATGTATATTTCTTCTTGTAGTTTGAAGACAGATTAGTTGTAAATGATTTTCATACTGCTGTTTTCACTCATGCTACAACACCTTGTTTTCGTTATTTAGAATAAGGACGTGGCCATTTCCCAACTGTTATTACGTTTGTTTTTTATACCAGTATATCGGTATTCATTTAGAAGCAAAAGTAATAACTTTTTTACCAGGCTAAATTGCAACGTGCTACATAAATGAGCCAAGTCAACAAAAACCCTAAGATTCTTGAGGACGTAAGTAATCACATAGGTTCATTTACCTAAGGCCACCTTTGCTAAACAGATTTAATATAAATTGTTTCTTACCAGATTTTCTCTATATTAACTTTCTCGACCTATTTCAACATTAGTATAGTTTTAGGTCCGGAGAAGATGTTTCACTGTTGTATTTAACATAATTATTTGTACTGTATTTTCTACGCAGCATGTATAGAAACACAGACACCTATATATACAGCACAGGCGACGGTTTTGAGAAATAAATAACTCGCAGCAGCTGTGACTCACAAAATATGACCGAGTTCATCACTATCTGATTTTCTTATATATTTGTAACGATGAAATGTAATAATATATATCAGAAATAATTTTAAAACTTGGCACTTTGGTGTTACGCTAACGCCACTCGTTTGTTTTTTTCTTTTTCATAATATAGGTTAAATATTTTTTATGAATAAAAAGAATAACAATTAAGATCGCAAAAGAAAATCACTCTTCCTCCATCTTAGAAAAGAACGAGATTAAAAGCAAAATTGTGTGACTTTGGGTTAGTTTGATGCCAATTATATATGTAAAAACGGATGATATGGATAGAGATAGCACCATGTAGGGGAGCGAAAACGTTTCAGTCTTCTTCGGTTATCGTCAGGTTCACAAGTGGGTTTTCTCGTCATCACGGATTGGTCTGATGCTAATATTTTACACAAAGTGCGTTTTAGGTACCTGTAGAGAGGGGTCAGTTTTTTCTGTATATCATATATATTTTTAGTATTTTAAAGCAACTATTCATTTTTAATAAATTTGACTCATTTGCAGACGAGACCAACAAGTAATATACATAATTATTAAAAAACACATTTTTATGATGTATAGAATAATTTTAGTAATATATGATTTAAAAATATTTAATTTTTTATTTTCGCAGAAAAGAATATCATTTGTTTTAATTTAATATTTTTGGTAACGTGCTTCAATCAGTGCTCACCAGGAAATAGCATTCGTAATATTTTAAAGCGCATGTTAGAAGATCAGTATTGCCTGATAGTTATGGCAAACATGCCGATGTGCCACTGGGGGCCAGTTTTTTAAATTATTTTCTACGAGTCATGGATTGTGGCGAACCGCTATTAATGAATTTATAACAGAAGGAAAAGTATGAAAAAAAAATCCCAACAAATTTGGCGTATATTATGTTGTTGTTGTACTTATGTTTTTTGTGTTATCAAAGTAATAAATAACCGTTTCTTTACAGATCTGAGTAAAGTGACAAGCTCGGCCATGCAAGAAACTTATTTCACTGTTGCAGTTTTGTTATTTAGTCTTCTGTATGGACTGTGTATAACCACTACTTCTTCACCATTAATTGTTCACAAGTGTCCTCGAACAGAACTGATTCACCCCTGTGAATGTCTAGAGATTCCTCGCCCTTCGCCTATTACGGGAGAGAACAGTGGTTCTGAAATCGTGGCTTTCTGTAAAAGCATCCGAAACGTGGAAGTGTTGCAAAGTGCTATGAAAGGTTTTCAGTATTACAGAGTAGATTATTTTGTCATGGATGGATGCAAACTGCCACCATTTCCAAATGGTTTGTTTCATAACATAGAAATTAAGTGGATGGAAATATTGAACTCAACTATTCAATTTCAAAATAATTTCCTCACTTGTGCAAAAGATTGCATATAGGTAGAAGTGCACTTTATTAAGGGGTAAATATTGTTATGAATTTGACATTTTGTTTGAACTGGTTACACTTTTATTGAAATTTTAATAACATAAACCACATTTCGCTAATGTTAAACTTATTATAATCTTACTATGGTGTAGTGTATCCAAATGACAAAAATAAATGTTTTATGGTGCTCTTTCATATAGCTGAATATATTAGCGAGACTTATAAACATTTTCTAGTTTCATATGCTGTCCTAGCTTTGTTTTTAGGATTTTTATACATATCCTGTTTCAGGTACAAAGTTCGTTTGGATCTTATATCTAGAGTAGATAGTTTACCGTAATGAAATATCTATTTAATGCTGTGAATTACTTTATACTGAACTTTGTAACAGTACAAACACTCTATGTTAGCTATTCATTCGTCAATGAATTTTAAATTTTAAAATTTTTGAATTTTTGAATTTTAAACGCATTTAAAGTTTTTAGTTTCTTTTCATTAGCAAACTTACACTTTGCTTTTTATAAAAATATTTAGAACGATTTGTGATAAAGAATCTTTACTTTTATTTGTATAACCTGGTACTCAAAATTTACAGATTCTATTAATATTTTTCAATTTATAACTTAGACATTAAGAGTGTGTTTTAAGTCTATACAAATAATTTATAACAGTCTATATGTTCCTAACCTAGAACTACCGAAAATAAACGTTTGTAAATAGTAATAATAAAAATAGGAGATTTTCAGGATCAAACGTTTTACTTAAAAAAAAAGAAAGAAAAAAAGTCTTACCAATTGAGTTGCATGTCACTTTCTTACTGTCTCTTTTTTTTAGAAAAACATTTTTATGCAATCCATATTATACCTATAATTAGCGTCTTCTGTTTTTTTTACATAGCATTAAAAGTTATTATTGGGTCTGAGGGTTAGGTTTGTGTTGAATTTCGCGCAAAAACTACACGAGGGCTATTTGCATTAGCCGTCCCTAATTTAGCAGTGTAAGATTAGAAGGAAAGCAGCTAGTGATCATGGGTTAATTTTTTACTAACGAATAATGTGATTGACCGTACCTTGTAACGCCCCCACGGTTGAAAGGGCGAGCATGTTTGGTGTGACGGAGATTCGAATTTGTGACCCTCGGGTTACGAGTCGAGTGGCTTAACCACCTGGCCATGTAGGGCCATTAAGGTCGTAACGAAAAAAAAATCATTGTTAAAGTACAAGAATATCAGATTACTTCTAATCATAACAACAAGAAACAGAACAAAGAACGAAAACAACAAACGTTTAGTTAGCACGTGCAGTATTGTTCGGAAATTTAGAAAAAAAGAAACTACTAACACAGACACCACAGAAACACTAACATCCATGAATATTTGGAATATTTCACTGATGTATTATTATTATTATCACCTTCAACTTGTTGTTTTATAATTTCGCGTAACGTTTTTATTCTATGGCTATGTATTCAAATATTTGAGATCAAAGAATATTCATCGTTCTTAAAAATTATTTTATTTGCCATACTCAACAAATTTTGTCCGATGTTTTTCAAATACATATAAAGTAAATCGACGGAAATCAGATTCGAGTCCCAACATGTCCAACACAACAATTCTCACTACCGAGCTATCCTGGCTATAAATACTCCAAAGTTCCACTTCAATTGACGATTTTTCCTTTATCACTCCGACAGATTCTGGGCACCACTGAAATATTATTCCGGACTTTTTATGGTGTGACATTTGCCAAAGTATCCTTGCAGGTGCAGTACATTCCGCAATAATGGGACTTCTAGAATAGTCAGGTAGAGAAGAAGCAAACCAAGTTTAAGTAAACACGTTTAAATTAATAAAGAGAAACAGCCCGCATCCAATGAAAATCTTTTATTTCGTTCACATTTCACTTTACGGCTTCATCAATAATTGAACAACCCTATTGAACAAAATTCCAGACTCAACAGGACAAAACATCTGCTGTATTTTGCAATACTAATAATCTGTTCTTATTAATAATTTCTTTTTTTTAACTTACATACTGATTATAAATATTATTTTGTTACAAATTACAGCTTTCAAAGTAATGTAGAATATTTTCAAAGCAGGTATAACGGTTCGATCACTAGTGCAATCATTCCGAAGTATACACGTATTAACAGTAAAGAGGTTTTAGTATTAAATCAAAAATCTAACCTATTTAAATTTTAGAATCAGGGGCGTAGATCCTGGATGGGATGGGTGGGGTACATCCCCCCTTCATTTTAGGTGGAGGTATGGTGCATACAGTCAGCCCCCACTACAGTTTGATCTGCTGAATTGTTTTATTGCATCACAGGCCTCCAAATTGTGTATTTGTTTGTGTGATACTCGTGTTCTTACCAATCGAATTACATAATTAGGTCTAGATGTAGGCTTTTTAAGTAGCCGAAATGTACATCTTTAATATAGGCGTGCTTCTAAGCTTTTCGTAAGTATCAGTTAGTAGACCTAATTATACATGCAAGGCTTGCAAGCGCTATCAGAGAATCTACCTACGTCTTGTACGTAGTGTAAGATTAAGTAAAATTTTCATCACAACAGATTGAACAGAGCATGCAATTCGAAAATATTACTCTCAAGCGTGAACTCCTGTAATCTAGATCTGGCAGGCCATTTGTAGCTTCTAGCTGCATCAATCTTATGTGTATATTGTGCGGTTTTCCTAACCCATTTGTTCTTATGCATGTCTAGCCGGTTTTATTGTCGAACGCCTTACTCTCCGTACCTGCCGAAGCCGATGACCATAGTGTACGTTTAGTGTACAGTTAACGACAGGTTCGAGTCGCTCGGATGCAGACGCGCCCAACATCACCCCCCTCTGCTCCTTTCAGTCTGAGCCTCGATTTTACAACAGGGCTCGTTAGACCTGTGTTTGTGGCCCTCGTTAATCCATGAACTTTTAGATTATCACCGCCCTCTAATAAAGTGCTGGTGCTTTATGGTAAAAGAACAATATATTATCTTATCATAGATAGTAAAAATATTGTGTTTTCTTGTATAATTAGAATACAAAAGGAGCGATTTCAACGGCCTGAAGCCTCCACTCGAATTGTATTGCTATTTTTTTTTTAGGTGTTTTTATTTGATAGACGTGGTTATAGATATAATATCATAACGTGTTTGCCTTTTGATGAGCTTTAACAGGAATATAATATATTTGTGATTGTTTAACTATTTTTCGAGAAACTTGCAATTACTTGTAACTGGGACATATTATTGTCCCAGCGATGCCCAGGCGGTCAGTCGGCTCGGCAGTCACTATGAGGTTCGCACGTTCGACTTCAATACATTGTATTTTTTTTTTCGCTTTTTGAATATCGCACAAAGCTACTCGAGGGCTCTCTGCGCTAGCCGTCCATAATTTAGCATTGTAAGACTAGAGGAAAGGCAGCTAGTCATCACCACCCACCGCCAACTCTTGGGCTACTCTTTTACCAACAAATAGTGGGATTGACCGTGACATTATAACGCCTTTTTACAGGTAAATTGGAGAAGCCAGTGGAGTATACCTTCATATACACCGGGTTTTGCAACTGGAAAAAGGCAAAACAGAAATTCAACGAATACCAATCCTCCTCTCAGCATAGATTCGCTATATCTCCAGAAGGTTCACTTGATGTAACTCTAGTAACTGTCCAGCTACGTGATGGAAAAAAGAAGCAGCAGGAAGAATGCAAAAGAAGTCTAGCCAAAATATTCAGACGTTCACGTTTAATTACATATTTTATTATACAACAAGGACATGGAGAAAGTTTTAAAATAGCTGTTGATAGTGAAGAGTTTGAAACAAACTTAATTATTTTAGTTGTCTGTGAACCGGCATTTTTTTTCCATGGTGCGGTACTAATTCTAGAACCAAAATTTGAGAAGCGTTTTGTAATTCACTAAAAGCTAAAAATACTCCTAAATTTAGCATACGCTAAACGCACCACAGAAAACATCAATGAAGTTGCAGATTTGATTCAATGTTTAACTAACATAAAACATTTCCCTGCTACAATGGTTATAAACTATTAAATAATTAAAAACATGAAGATCACAGTGTTTCTAGCCTTGTTTCCTTATTTGTTGGCCTGGCATGGCCAGGTGGGTTAAGGTGTTTGACTCGTAATTTGAGGGTTACGGGTTCGACTCTCCATTACACCAAACAATCTCGCCCTTTCAGCCGTGAGGGCGTTATAACGTGACACTCGATTCCACTATTCGTTGGTAAAAAAGTAGCTTAAAAGTTGGTAGTGGGTGGTGATGACTAGTTGCCTTTCCTCTAGTCTTACACTGCTAAATTAGGGAGGGCAAGCGCAGATAGCCCTCGAGTAGCTTTGTGCGAAATTCAAACGAAACCAAACTTATTTCACGATCATTATCTGCAGGTTTTTATATCCCAAACTTTTTATTCATCTTGTTTGCTGACTTTTTTGCTTACTAATTTCATAATGTTTACATTTTCCCTATTAAATGCTAAAAACGTTTTGTATTTTTATTTTCCCTTTTCTTATTTTCATCTTTTGAAGCTTTACTCAAATAAGTGGTTGAGTCTAACAATGCAAAATGCATATTTTTCTTTATGTTCCTTGGCCTTAAGATTTTGGTCAGCAGTGTATGTACAACCTTAGCAGTCTACTATTAATAGCAAACATTTTAAAGTATTGTTCAAACTTAATCTTTGCTGTTTAAGATGCTTTTTGCCTGAATGTTCTTATAGGGTTTTGTGCAATTCCTTGCCATCCTTATTATGAACCACTATTGCGGTTTATGACAAGATAAACAAACTCGAAAATATACCTCAGAACAAAGGAATTCTAATCACTTATACTAACTCACATACAGAAATTATGAGCATGTGACCTGTATCAAAAATGTTACAAAATTAGCACATAAATATAACCTTAACATAATTCAATTTAACCCCTGGAATGAAAATTAAACACGTTAAGAAAATTATATAATGAACCCACCCTACCAGGAAAATTTTACAAAATAAAATTCACAGTTATTCAGTCTTTTACGTAAAAGAAACAGGATTAACTCCCAAAACCTTTCCCCCACATGTTTGTTTTTGAGTTTCACGCAAAGCTACTCGAGGACTATCTGCGCTTTTCCTGCATGAACAAGAACAACCACAGTTTCTCTTAACAGAATGTGATTATTGTAAAACATGAACCTAACACTAACAGAAGAAAAATCAGAGAAGTCTTTTAAACAGAACTAAACAACTCCTCAACAAACAAATGCTTATGCACATTTCTGTATCTCACTGAAAGTTATTTCTCCATAAATTTCTAATCCTATTTAAATATTTCACACAACTTAACCAATTTTTCATAATTTACTTTTTGCTGCTGTAACTTGCGTATAGTTTTGCCAATGTGAGTGGCTTTACAGCCATTACATATGTATTTACATACGATCCTGGAACGTTTGGTGGTGGGAAATAGTTCCTTAAATGGGGATAGATTGTGTGCTTTGAATGGTGATTGAAATACCATTTGTAGTTGAATGTGTGGATAGCGCGTTTTAAGTATTCTTAAAATTTATTATTTCACTAGGAAACTTTGTTTACCGTAAAAGAAAAGAGGAACGATCAATATGATTGGGTATTTATCAACGATGTGTGTGTTTTTCTTTGGAGGTAGTTTGCATGAATAAGATGCACGAATAGCTGTTGTTTATTAAAATGTTCTGTGAGGTAGTGATTTTCTAACGAGGTAATTAGATCAAATGTTACATGTTCTATTGAAAGGGCTGAAATTAAGGTTACGTTTGAAAGAATTCGGATTAAAACTGCCGAATCGACTGTGTAAGTGTATGTTTTTGGTTTGTAAAAAAATACATATGTTGACTTGGATATCAAGAAAATTTACCGTTTTCATTACACCTGTGAACATATGAGAATATTGAAAAGTTGTAAATAAGTATCAAATTCACCAAACTCCACAATTCGCTAACATAGTGATAACACTAACCACGCATCTTGATTACAAATTTCCAAGTCATCCTATTCGGGTCAAAACTGAACCTTCATTTTAATTAAAGAAAGGTTATCTATTTTAAATGAACTCCCAAATTTAGATTATAACTTCACTAAAATTAAGTCTGTTTTAAATCCTTGTGCAATATCGTAATGTTTTTCTATTATCTGTTCATTCGATTGCCTTGTAGTTTATTTGATACTTTTATACTATATTTTTATAGCTTTTATCGTGTTTAAACTTCATTATATGTCTGAACCTAATAATTTACCACGTTCGATATAGCTTGCTGAAGATGGAATATGTGTATTCCGAAACATCCAAGAATTAAATGTTTGTTACCGAACACACACGTGTCAAATGTTCGTTGTTACTGCCGTCGTCCTGTTATTCATTATTAGTTTTATTTTATTTTTCAAACTCAGCTCTGTTAATTACAGTAGTCGCACGGTGAATATAAGCATGTGGGACACACTAACAAAGTCGTATTTCACAGATGAGCCTCCAGCTAAATCAAGAACCAAATGTTGAATTACGGGATTGTACGAGTACTGTCTTGTACAATCTTGAATCAGGTGAGGAGGTGGAATAACTTAAAACCACTTATATGGTTGCAATAACAAAATCCTGACTGCTACAGCTGCTAGACCAGCAATTAAGATAACTGCTTGCAAGATAAATGATTGATAGGAAGTAGTGTTCTGTGATTTCGGAGCCACCAAGTAGTGTTCCGCTAAGAAATGAACAGAAAGTGAGGATGTTTTGTTTATAATAATATTAACAAGAACCAAAAGACACGAGTCCTTTACTTTCTACGATATTGAGCAGAGTTTCACTGAGATATATTTACAGGATAGCATGTGATAGTTGTTCACCTCAGAAACAGCTGACATAAGTAGATGCAATGCCAAGAATATCATGAGTTTCATAGCTAAAAGCAATTTCTGTTAGTTCATAAACTCAGTTCAAAGGCCATTGCAACTCTTTCTTTCTTCACTATTGAGGAATTTGCTGAAGCAAAATGTCATCCAATTGTCTGATACTCACAAGAATTACTATAGTGACATTTAAGTGTGATAACTCTGTATACAGTAAATGAATTGTGTTGTTGCTCAGTTTAATGTGCTAATCATGTTATTGTCAATGAAAGTGAAACAGTTTTTGTTTAACAGCCTGTACATGTTTTTCTGAAATGCCAATTTAAGTGCATTAACTGGCTTCCAGATGTTTACGTCAGATCTTAATATTTCAGCAATCCATCTAAGAGTGTAAAGATACTTCACTATGAACTATTGTATTTGTCCTAGGGTGGTTGAGTGTGCATTGATGGCATGAATATTAGTTATAGATGAAAATGTTAATTTGATTGAGTCCTATCCATCCTTATATCTTCATGCTGAGAAAACATGTTAACTTGAACATAGATGAGAACACATTACAGTATCCTAGTCACCATGACTTTACTACTTCAAAGAAGTTACCATGGTAATGGCACATGGTCTCTAAGCAGTCTCGTCTAAAACTATTAGTATGTGTGACAATGTGATCACACACATATATGAAAAAATACATGTATGTGGTTTGTTTTTGTGTTTAATACAATAATATTCCATGAAGGTTAGTTCAGAACAGTAATATCGATAAAAACGCCTGTAATATTCAGTTTCACTGAACATTTGAAACAGATAAATGGGCAAATGATTCCTTTTGAACTATGGTTCTGAAAAATACGTTTTATATTTTCTACAAAACAATAAATATAACAAATTAAACTAGTGAATAATTAGGATAGTATTTAGTTCAACTTTTAAAAACTTAGTTTCCAAATTAATTTTCTATTTTTTCACTCCTTTTACTAATACATTAAGTATAATTCAAATATTCTTTTCAGTTAGATTGTACTGAATTACGGAGTAGATTTTAATGATTTATTATGAGAATCTTTATGAATTCTTTTAGCAAATTCGATTAAAATGTTATGACAACTGCAGTTTTAAAGTTTAGTTTTAGACCTGAGAACGATTTTTAACACTTTAGCCAGCGAAACATTATAATCCAGGAACTCTGGCATTTGTAGTAATTCATAAGTGTATTTACACCTGGAATTTTTAGAAAACAGTGTGAACAACAAAAGGTTTAGTTTTGGTATTTTTGAATTTGGCGCAAAGTTACGCGAAGGCTATCTGCGCTAACCGTCCCTAAGTTAGCAGTGTAAGACTGGAGGGAAGGCAGCTAGTCATCACCACCCACTGCCACCTCTTGAGCTACTCTTTTACCAACTAATAGTGGGATTGACCGTAATATTATAACGAACCCAGGGCTGAACGGGCGAGCATGTTTGGTGCGATCGGGATTCAAACCCGCGACCCTCGGATTACGAGTCGAACGCCTTAACACGCTTGGCTATGCCGAGCCCCTGCTCATTTATATTGATGTTACACAAAGACATTAATCACTCTTGTTGAACGAATTACTCGAGACATACAGCTGTCAAGCAACATATGAATGCACATAAAAGATTTGATCTGGATGTTAAGTCATTACGGTTTAAAATAAACCGTGATTACTGGACTGTAAAGCATCATTTAAAGACATCTTGAAAATTATTTTTTTATTAATGCTGCTATGAAAATGTTTGTTTTCACAGTTAAATATTTCGTCAAATAGATAAGAGTAATGGGCAAGCTTACACCAAGTTCAGAAAATTGGTTGGTTGGTTTGGCGTTTTATGGTGCAAAGGAACTAAACTTCCTGCGCCATACATCCGGTAAAGAGTTAAAAGTAAAATTAATAAAATTCGTAAAAAAGAATCAAGGTAAAACAAAGTTTAGTTTTTGAATTAAAAGTTCAAAGAGCGTTTAATTCAATTTTTATATCTAGTTTACAGCAGTAAGAGAGAAACTACAGTAATACACGTTATAAAGGACTTTCTGTAGCATTATTTTAATTATCATAACTCACAAGGATGACTAACGGGTAAGTTCGAACATCAGCGTCAGTCACCTAAAGTTGACCTTTCCAGTCCTGTTTTCGAGTTATTTGATGTTACGGCCATTTTCTAATTTCATATCGAACTAGATGAACTTTGATTCTTATAAAGGAATCATATTTAAAAAAGTCTAATTTTGCAATTAAAAACTTAAATCGCACTGAAAAGGTCAATGGCCTTAAAAAACTAAAAAAAAAATTGTAAGATGGGCAGTATTACCATCGCCAATGACACTGTCAAATGGGAAAAAAAGAATATTAATACAAGATGTTATGAATGAAATGACTTCTCTGATTGATGTTTCAAATCGATTTAGGTGGTCCATGATGGAGCACTATCATTGGAACCGACACCCATGGGCGAGAAGAGGTTGTTTGATCAGAGGAACCAAACAAGATGAGCATTAACAGCTCATCAAAGGAATTTGACAGTAGTTGGAAGGAATCTTGGGATCCTTCCAAGGTTTAGAGAAAGGTAGGACAATATCCTGGTACCAGGCATCAGGAGAAACATTCTCCTGCCAGATCTGGTTGTAAACAATCGGAAGAATAGCAAGAGAAACAGGAGATAGATGGCACATTATCAGGTCTGACCGACGTACTGCCAGGCTGATGAAGGCCCAGTTTTGAGTTCCACCAGTGTAATGGTACGATTATAGTCATAGAGATAAGCAACTTGAAAGGAAAGAGGTCATTGCTCTGCCCGAGTCTTGATGGCTAAAAAGGTGGAGGATGAAACAAAGTGCTAGATATCTTTCGTCAATAGTATCAGCGATACTCCAGGTATCAGCTACTTCCTGGCCATCAGAGAGAAAGATTGAAAGGGGACAGAATTAAATTGCTCACTGACCTTTTGAATCTTGTCCCATATGACTTTGGAATTGGTGGTAGAAAATATGCTGGTTGTGAACTTAATCCAAGATTTCTTCTGGCTATGACGTCTCACCTGCCGAGCACGTGCAAGGCCTACTGAAAAGTGATGGGGTGAGAGAGTGTAGGATATCTATGAAAAGGATTCCAGGCTAGTTTTTGAGACTTCCATGCCATGTGCTACGCAGAATTCCACCATGGACGTGTGTATCATGTCATAGAAAACGTGTCGAGGTTTTAGGAATACATTCAGCAGCTGCCTGTATAATTCAGGCAGTTACTGCTGCCACACAGTCGTCTATTGATGGCTTACAGACGATGGCAGGATCTAGTTCTGCAAGAGCTGTGAAGGAGGGCCAGTTGACTTGATCCAGTTTCCACTGGGGCACATGAGTCGGGATGCATCGACCACATGGGTTACTGTCAACCATCCATGAAAAGTGGGAGAATAGTGAAGTGGAGCAAACTTAGAGATTAATAGCAGTAAAAGACTGACTAGGTGTCTGAAAATAAGTATAATAACCAGTATTGAAAAGAGAAGAGTTGTGATCTGATACCATATGCTCTAGTGAACAATCCCTCCAATCAATATCAGTATTTCCCTGAAGGAGATTATGTCCATTAAAGTTCCTTTCAGAGTTAAAAAGGGAGATGACAACTGTTAAATAAGAAAATCAAGGTGTGATTGATCATGGGTCTCTTTAGAAAACAGGTAGAGAAAACAGTTATAGTACGACCAAAGGAAACACAAATGGCCCCTGCCTCCAAGCAAGGGTGTGTCGAGTGATAAAAACAGGGTGGGCACATGCTGATCAACCAACAGTGCCACTCCTTCACCACATAACCTGTCATTTCTGAACAAAAACTGCCAAAAGATGACTATATCGGCAGGTTTCAGAAATGTTTCCTATAAGGAAAAATATACAGGAAAATAGGAAGCAATCAGTGCTTTGATGTCATTCAGATTAAAGCGTAATTCCATCGACAGTTCCATTGTAGTAAAGTGGCCATTTTTATTTATGTGTAGGTGAATTGAGTGGCGAGCCCTCCTGTTTATGACATCTTTCTTCTTTATTTAAGGGAGGTCTACAAACCTCTTTGGATCCTGCCCTGGGTCGTTTGGGCAGTTCTCTGTTGTTGGAAGAAGATTTCAGCAAATGAAGACGTGAACAAATGATATTTTGCATCTTGGGAGTGGGAGAAAAAGATACACCCGAGGAAATACTCGGAAACAAAGCTAGTGGATCTGTAGATTTACTGGAATGAATGGTAGGGACAGAGTTGTGTGTTGATGTTGATTCATCAATTTTTTTAAATATGGAAGTCAAAAAGGACTTTTAATATGGTTTGAGAACGATACTTTCAAAGACCTATCTGCATTCTCATTGTAGTAGTGGAATGAAGGGCAGCAGCATATGTCCAAAATGAAGCGGTTGACAGTAACTCTCGAGCCTCATGGTAAGTAACGTTTTCAAATGTTGTATCTCTTTTTCCTCCAATCACTCGGGGCAAGAAGGAAAGTAAGATGGGTGAGAGTCATTACAATTGATGCAATTATGGTCTGTTTCACACTCATAGTATCATGGTACTTGCCACAGCAAGGAACCAGGACATGATGTCTTCAAGTGACCAAACTGCTTTCATTGGAAATATCCGAGAGCGTTTGGAATATATGGCCGCACCATGCAATTAAGATAACATGCAGAAACACATTGAATGGAGAAACCAGCAAAAATCTCTGACTCGGGAATATTCTTCAAATCCCTCTCAACAGTAACTCCTCGTGATGAAGATTAATTCAAAGTAGAAGGCAGAGTAACCTCAATGGTTATATTCCCAATCACCTTTAAATGTAAGAGGAATTCACTGTGTTTAGATGTGGATGTTTTCACCTATATGTGACCAGAGCAATACTTTTTGACTGACTTTAGAGAGCCAAGTCCTACTAGTCACTGCTGAATTAAAAAAAAAAAAAGAGAGATATTTGCCCTAAAGGTTTGTTTCAAAGAGAATGTAATGTAAAAAATGAGATGCAGGTGTTACAGATGTTGAAGATAGCTGTTCAGAATCTTCTAAAAGTGGTCGTTTACATGTGTACTGTTTTCACTATTTTAGTCAAGTTTTTATTTGGGGATCCATTATAAAGAAAGAATGTTTCAATGCCCACCCAACACTATGGAGCCCTACGGGGGGACACACTACAATGGCAAACAAGGACAGTGCAGCAGTACCAGGATTTTTTGAGCACTATACGCAAGCACCAGCATCAGATACAATGTTTTCAACACACGTTGAGAACATCTAACACCGCTTAGTTGACCCTAGCCCAAGTGGACCAGCTAATTGACTCTATGGAGCCACCCATCTGTAGGAATTAAAGGCTAAAGTGGTGTGTTATGGTTGGGCCCATCAACCACTAGGATAATCTTTTCCCCTTCATAGGATGCCACACATGGCAAACACGTGGGTGGAATATTAGAACCCAGAGGAGGTAAAGTGAAAGAACCAAACCTTTTCTGGGAGGCCCTCTCACCACGTACAGGAATCCACACCTTGGGGCGTTCAGAAGAATTGCTGTTTGACCTGATATTTTATAATAGCAGTCATGAAAAATATTTCAATTTGATATAATATATACGTATAGGTAAAATCAGTCGAAAATTAAATCCACGAAAAGTAGTTTAGGTACTAAAAAACACGCAATAATCCAGGCTAAAATATGTGGTAAGCACACAGATTTAGGAAATATTTTCGTAACATGGTTTCAGTGCAAGGTGTAGTTAAAATGAGTGAAAATGCAGACTGTTGAGGTGTAACTAGAGGCAGAAAATAACAATCATTCTATACTACTTTGTAATCACTTTTTGCCTGTACTAAATGAATCTCACAGAAAATGCAATTTTGGTGTTATTGGATTCCGATGGTCAGAATTTAAAGGCTGATGTTTGTATGGTGGCTAGTTTGTTTCAGTTATTAGTTGTACAAGTCAGCATTGACAGACTCACTCTAATTTTTTTCCTCTACAGAATTTGGGCTCTGTTTGCACAACCACCAGAGGGTAGTGAAGATAATTTGGCTGGGTTACAGAATGGTTGGTTTCATAGCAATGATGATATTGGGTATCACAGCAATGTTCTGGTCAACTGTGAAACCCAATAAAGCCCAGAGAACTGGGCCATTCAAAGGACAATGGACCCAATATTTACAGGCAATATATACAATCAGAAATAAGTCTGTATGATATCATTTGGTCACAGTTATAGTTTTACAACTTTATAGTACCAAAAATGTAATATGCTGTTTAGAATAAAAAAATTTTATATCTAGGTCATTGTAACTTCAAATCCACACATATGCCATTTGTTTAAGACTGTGGGCAGGCTGTTCTCTGGAAATACCACATCTCCAACGGACCAGCTTGCCACCTGATATCAAAACCTGTAAAATGGTAGAGCCCAGCTTCATTTCTCCACCACAGAGTAATGTTGACATCAATAAAAGCTTCAAGATATCAACTGCAGATACAAAAGTACTCCTACAGAGATGCATTATCACCAAGCATCACAGACATTAAATATGTACGCATCTTTAGCAAGACCACTATACACCAAGGTCCAAGAATACTTTGCCAGAACCAAAATCTAAATGAAGATCATTCACATGCTAGGGGAGTTGTTCTGTGTCAGAATCATGGATTCAGTCGACTAGATCTAAAGAACAGCAACAGTATTTTAAGGAAATGAGGTTAATTTGAAAACCTCTACTTACACAGCAGCCAACCAATCATCTACCAAGTGGTCTGATGACCAATGTCAGTGATGTCAAGGTTAAAACAATTAACTATGACCCCAACAACAATAACCATTCATCTTCTGCAACAATTCACTATGCTAAAGTGACAACTGATAGGCCACCTAGTGAACATGGGTGCAGACACACTATAATAAAGAAGAGCAGCTGAGTAAATACAAACCACAATCCAAGTTGGAGAGGATGTTTGATGGCTGCTCTGTAGTACTTAAAAAAAGTCCTGTTATTCTCTTTCACTTACCCAATATCTATCATGGAAAAATGACAAAATTTGAGAGTGCCATAGAAGTACACATTTCTTCATTTTTTTTTTCTCTTTATGTGACATTCTTTCTACTGCATTACACTTTGTAAGCATATGTCTATTCTTGATCATCAAATCAGCCAATTTCCAATTCTTACAATATTTTAGCAGGTCTATTAAGTTATTTTCTAAGGAGAAATACTTCTGGACAAGATTATGTATCTCTCTGCTCTAATCCACCTTAACTCTAACTTCAAATTAGATGCTAATATGTTAAATCTTTAGAAATTTGCTTTCAGGTGAATTAACAGATGTCCACATAGTTCTCACAATTGATTCATCCTCATATATCACATTCTTCATCATACATCATTGGTAATATTTCTTTGCAAAATTTATCATTTACATTACTTCTCTCTTATATCTATCACCAACACATCAAGAAACCATCAGTGATGGGAGAATCATCAGTTTTGTCTTAGGTGAAGCCACATCATTTCTAGTAGCATTTGTTTATTCCCTGGCTTTATTTTTAAAGGCAGATGAGATAATGTCTAGTGAGAGAGAATGACTGCATTTTACATGTTAAACATCACATGGAATAATTTTCTTCTGAGATACAAGGCAGTTGTATTGACTCAAACTAAATTTGCTCATCAAATTATGATTCATTAGTTAACTGTGCTTCAGTAATACTATTATCATTGCTCTTTATCATTCCCTTGTTCTAGTAAACTTTCATAACTACTTTAAAACTTTTGGGAAGCTTTAAGCCTGTTTCCTCTTATTCCCAATCACAATGTAATATCCCTGGATCACAATGAGGACTTCAAATCTTTATTTGTTGTTGTTTTCAGTCATGTGCATAATGTACTTATACATTTAAACCACTTTTTATGGTTAAGTAAGTTTCCCCTATTTAAAAAAAGCTCCTTTAAATTCACACAAGATTTGTTATTTTACAGATAGTATAAATAATGTACTGAAAACCCTGATACATTGCACCTCCAAGTATGTAACAGATCTTCTCTATGCAGTCCTGTTTTCACTCAGTCATATGTGCATGTTTATTTCTTGAACCACATGACTGAATTAGTTATAATTTACTGTATTTCTATAACAAGTTTATGGTAAGTGAACAAGCCATTAGCTTAACTGCTAAACACTGGTTGAAAGAGATATAGAAGGTTTGATAAATATGTTTACTACTTCACTTTGCACTGGATATACTAAATTTTTGAGATCTTTATATCCCAATTTCCACATCTTTTAATACTGTGGGAAATGACACTGTCAGTATATGCAGTTTTAGAACAACCATGAAGCTAACATGAAGTTTACACAAAATTCTGTAACAGTACATTTCCTTTTTTATCCTTTTGGTGGCTATTCAAACAGCTTTTCTGCATGTTAAAAAAAAACATTCATAATTTCCCATAATTACATGGATTTCATTATTATATTTACTAATTACCAAATTTATTTTTGTTTTATTATAACTTTTGAGCTGAATAGGGACCCAGTGACAATTTTACAAGTAAAATGTTATTCATGAAAAAAGTTGAAGAATTTCAATATTTGACATTCATACATTTCCCAAGTAAAAACACATTTTCTTTACTTTCTTGGATTTTAAAAGTGAGTAAACTGTATCGATACTCTAAAGATTTTAAATGTCTACTTCAAAATGTATTAAGATACAGGGTCACACTGACCCTCAATAATGCACCAACAATTCTGAATGCCGCAAAGTATGTGACTAAATTTACCTCACTTGAAGAAAACAAAATAATATAAAAATTGTGTGAGTACTCTCTCCAAGAATTCTAGACAGTTGCATAAATAATTATGAAAGATTCTCAACCAGCCTAACCATAAAATAAAGTAATAAAATCAAACTTTATATTATGTAGTATATTTTCAGGTACATAAACTTTAGAAATCAAAGAACGAGCAATAAAAGGCAGATTACAAACTGTCATCTTTAGCTGTTGTTGTTGTCAAGTACAGAAGTAAAACAATAAGCAAAACATCATTTCCAGAACACTTATACTCTAGTTAATGTATAATTCTAAAACAACTAGATAATCATATACTTTAGTCATAAATTTTCCTTGACTGTGTGTGCAAAATTTATATATTTAATATCTACTATCTCAATCATGTTTAACATGTGCTCTGTATTGCATAAATATAAATGTAAACATATAACTATCTGTATGAACAATTTTGCTGTTACTCCAGGTGTATAATTTTGGGTGGAGTACACTAGTGTAGAAAAACCAAGAGCATAATATTAAACAGTAATTTATATTAATCTGTATTAAGTAACACTTCAAAAATTATCCTTGTATAATGGTTTGAAAACATAAAAATTTAATTTACTACATTATTTACATAGAAACTATATCATCAGTAATCTTCAGCTGTAATTGTTTAGTTATATTCCTATAATCTCTCAGTAATGTTAAAATTGAGATTAAATGTCTATATATCCAAAACTTGCAAAAATACACATGCTTTCGTATGGTGTCCTAACATTTTCACATGACTGTATATACTTTAGTTAGTGTTTAATTTCAAAAATACTACTTACTGTACAATGCGGTTATGAATTTTATTGATATTGTGTATATGTGTATGGGACAACTTAGATTAATGCGAGTCCACTGACCACTTAATAAAACTTGAATGTCATTTATGGAAAATCTTAAATATATGTCAACGTTTCCCAAGTTAAAATACAATATATATGGTTTTAATTTTTATGATTCCTATACAACAATTTAAAAACAAAAATATAACTATATTATATTACGTACATAGAAAAATATATCATTGATATTAAAGTTTCCCATTGAACTGTATCATTACTAGTTTGGACTACAAATTATTTTAGCATCTAATCAAACAACAGGTTTACATCATTAGGCAAGAAATATGATACTAAGAGATCTAAAAAACTTTACATCTACTATATTTTGTGTAATAGTTTGTCAATCACGAAAAAATAATCCATAAAGACATCAGTCTTTTAAATATTTATCTTCAAAATGAAAACTATTCTACCAGTTTAGGAATAACAATGACGAAAAAACGAGCTTCCAAATAACTGGTTTAGTCACATACAATAGCTCCTTGTACTTAACATCACAAACCACTGAAGGACCCACAAAGTTACCATCTACAGATCTATATGTACATGCATCATATATCAAAAGGGATGCAAAAGGAATAAGATGTTATCAACCTTCACAAAAGAAACAATAAGTTAAATAAATAATACAAGCATATATATAGTTTGAGAAACCTTACTTGGCCTTCTAATGAAGTACTTTACAGTAAGAAAAGTTTTAACACAATAAAAACACTTCACTAATGTTTATCTCCCTCATATGTATATATTATATAAACATACACAATAGGGGTAATACAAATATAATAATAAACTTACTGAATAATACAGTATTAAAGACCTAACAAAAGATTCTTTGAAGAAATAATAAAACAGTTCAATTTTCAGTTTCTCATAAAACTTATTGTCTGGAGTTTTAGAAATTCAAGGTAACACATTTCCTTTAAAGTGTATTAACAAACACTTGACAAAGAGACAGTTATTAAAACACAATAAAACAATACAGAAAACTATAATATTTTGTAAAAGATTTATTTTAAAACTTATCTACATGTAGATAAAAATTAAATAACTAAATTTGAAACACATGATTAACCCTGAATGAATTTAACTTATTAGATTATAAACATCTTACATCTGTTTATCTTTCATAGTAGTTAATATTCAGATGTTAAAATGTAACAAGTTATACCCTAGGAAGTCTATAATAACCACCTGAATACACAAGTTTTTGTTCATGAACCTTTCTGTCCAAAAACTGCCGTAGTTCATGAATACTACAACCAGTGGTTCCTGAACCTTGCATGGCAAACATTCGTAACATACTGTGAATCCTCTCTATTGGTAAGGAGCCAAGATTAGTTAGCATGCCTACAATAAATGACCAAAACACCTGAAGTTCTTCCTCTCTCTGATCTTGTGAAGATGCCATGACAGACCCATTTTCTTCTTCTTCATCAGGTAATACTGATCCATCAAGAGACTGTCTTTGTGGTTCCTCTTCTTCTAGAACAAAAACATCTGTAGCTTCTTCTCGTAAAATGCCGAGGGTTTGCCAGTAGGCAATTTTTCTTCGAAGAGCAGAGGTAGGCACTCGAGTAACTCCACTGAGGGCCTCCAGACTCCAATGAGCTTTCTCCTGGAAGTGCCATATAATAGTGGCATGTATTGGTGAAACAGAAAAATTCAGTGTTCGGTCTTTCAATTGTAGATCCAAGTTCACCAATCCCAAATGACCTTTCCAACAGAGAGTTCGGTTGCCTTTCAAAGCTTCAAATGCCTTTTTATAAGAGTCTAATGCTTTCTCAACTATCTCTGGTAATTGTAAGTGTTCTTCACGCAATGTAGGCCAAAACTGGGCTGAAAGTATCATAGCATTCAGTGGAAACTCTCCTACTCTGAAATCAGCCACCATTTTTTCTGAATTCACATGAGCATTAATTCGCTTGGAATCAGCTACATCTTTAAGCATCACTTCACACTGATGAAGCTGTGATTCTCCAAATCTAAGTTTTAAGAGTTCAAGATAACGGATCTCTCTCACAGTGTCATAGCAAAAGGTAGAAAGAAGACGATCAGCTAACAGAACACAATACTCCTTTACAAAGAGGTCTTTACTTCCATAAATGCTGACAAGCATACTAATAATGTCATGAGATCTATGACTTTGTGTAGCCTTAGTAGGATCTGCATCACTTGGATCAGGTTGCCAAGATTCCCAATTTACATTCTCTTCATCAGCTTGATAATTATCATCGAGCAGCAATGGAGCACCTTTCATTAACTCAGAGGCTAGTTCTCCACAACCATCATCTGTCAAGCTAGAGACTATGCATCGTACAGTGTCTTCCCTGAGTCGGAGATACTTACGAACTGGTTCACAAACAAGTTGAAGAATAACACCTGTTGGGTCAAGTATCCTTAAAGCCTTAATTGCAGAAATATATGCTGTGAGAATATCAGCTGTGTTAACTCCTGGGTGTAACAGTCGTCTTTCAAGGGAATTTTTCAATGAAGTTATTAGGTTTTGTCTTAAGTTAGTCTTTTCTAAACAAACTTTTAAGTCTTCCAAAGCTGCTTGAGATTCAGGAAACTCTATAATGATACTAAATAATTCTTCTGTTCGAACTGTTGTGTATGTTTCATACAGGAAGTGATTCATCTGTTCTTTGATATTACATATTAAAACAACATATTCTGCATTGCTTTCACTGTACACAGATTGCATCCACATCAATAAAGCTCCATCAAGCCATCTTTCCAACTGGGGCAAATAAGAGTTCTCATAGTTTCCTTTACAAGTTTTCTGAACATAATCCTTAATGTGCCGATACGCTACAGTGGTAACAGCATCTCCTGCTACTGCTTCCAAAATATTTAACTCTTTCAAATGTTGGTTGACTTCCTGAAAAGTATTTAATACCTCAACACAGCAACAGTTTTCATTATCATTTTCACAAGCTGAACATTCTAACTGGTCATCTAAATCTTCCTCCTCACATTTCTCTAAAGGCTGTTTGATTTGGAAAGCTTTAAAAGCTCTACTGTAGAAATCAATAAGATTGTTACTAAATTGCTGAGGAATTTTTGCTAAAAGCAGGGCTTTAAGCACAAGATGAACACGACTAGCTAATGAAAGGTCTGAACCTTGTAGAAATTTCCGTGTTTCAGTTGGAAGAGTATCCTCTTCTGCTTGCAGATCTTCATGCAAACACTGAAGTTGAGAAACACACGGAATGTATAACTGGAATGAAGAATGAAGTTCTTTTACCGCATGAAGAAGAACAAGAAAATATTTTGAACCAAAAAATGTGTCAGGATTTCCACTAGCATCTACAGTTTGAAAGTCAAAATGACTCCAAAACCTCGGAACAATTATTTCTCTTAAATCTTGTTGTAGTGTCTCGAAAAACCATTCTTCTACAATATGAGCTATACCATGCTGATGAAGAAGTTCCACAGAAGCCTTCAGGTCTTCATACGATGGTAAATACTCATCATTACTTCTAGAATCCAACGTGGGCCTAAAAGCTTTAGAAATTACATTCCATGCAACAGACAAAGTTTCCAACGCTTCCGACATTCCTCCTTACTCTTTTTTAAATAAATCTCATAGATGTCGCATTTGATTTAGATTGAATCTTTTAACTAAATTTTATATATAATATTTTGCAATACAAATAACAAACAAATTGATAAATTGCTGTTAGAGACAAACAAATATGGCATCAACTTTCTATCAGACAAATTTGTCTGATAAAAAAAATATTATATTTTCCCCTGATTTTAACAATAAATTTGTTTCATGATGACGAGAAACCCACTTTGTTAAATATGACATAAGAAAGTCGAAACGTTGTTCTGTACTTTATTTTAAAAGGGCATGGCATGACCAGGTGGGTTACGGCGTTCGACTCGTAATCTGAGGGTCGCGGGTTCTAATCGCCGTCGCATCAAACTTGCTCTCCCTTTTCGCCATGGGTGCGTTACAATGTGACGGTTGTTTCCACTATTCGTTAGTAAAAGAGAAGCCCAAGAGTTGGCGGTGGGTGGTGATGACTAGCTGCCTTCCCTCTAGTCTTACACTGTCAAACTAGGGACGGCTAGCGCAGATAGCCTTTGAGTAGCTTTGCGCAAAATTCAAAAGAAACAAATAAACAAACAATTATTTTAAATACATTTTTACTTCCCATACAAGCCGTCTTGAGAATACAAATTTATTTTACATTATTGTTCGTATCTGTTTGTTAATGATTATGTTATTTGCATGCAACAGTACTTATAAAACATACATATATGATAAAGCGACCGCTAAATAAAGTAAGTATTTTTGATAGTTAATATTTTTGTTTGTTAATCTGTTATTGAAGAAATATTATATCCCGAAATTCGTTTTTGTCAGGAAAAAGAATTGTAATACCTCTTTCAACCTTTGTGTTGAGCTCACTGTGATGTGTTTGACAGAATCTAGAGTATGGCATGAACAAAGAAGTAGTAAAGGCAACCAAGCAAGTTATTTTGTCTATAAAGTAACCGAAAAGAAATGCTTAAGTTATCATAAACTTGAGCCATCTAATTCATAAAATATTGAAATATTTTATTTTAAACTGAAAAACAAAAGACATCCATATTTCTCCATGAGATGGTCACAGAGAAAAAATAAGTTGTTCTTTTCCCCAACATTTTTCATCTCTGTATCTTGACAATTCTAGGGTAAGACAATATTCACAGATAGGAGAATTAGAGATGGAGTATCAAACTACATCAGTGAGATAAGTGTGCAGCCAAAGAGAGTTACTGATGAGCTACTAAAATCAAAAGTCCTGACACAGAAGAAAATTAGTTCCATTATGCCACTCCTCTGTTTCTGTCCCTAACTTTATGCCAGTATCCAAAGGGACACAGTTGCTCTTACAATCTTATAAAACAACTCAAAGCACGAGGCAAAATTTCCTATGGAAAAATCATTTTGCAAAATTACACTATCAGCCAGGAATTAAGCTTCTAGACAGGCGTAAACACAGTGACTAAGAATCAGATCACAATCGCTAATAAAGCTTTTGTTTATGTACCAACCATCATTGTTTCAGTTAAAAATGCTTGCTGTATGTTAGATATTTAATCAAAAATTGAAAATTACGAGGGTCTTGAATATTTAGGATATTATTTGTCTGTTTTGTAAAACTTTGTATAAAAAGCATCAGAAATGGTGTGAAAGCACAAAGGTCAATTGAATCAGGTCGTGTTTATTCTGTAACTTCCTGTACATCATTGAAAAGAAATATGATGATGTAGGGCTCAGTAATCTGGCAGTTAAACTGCTCATTCGTCAATAATTAGTGCCGTAAAGAGACACAAGTACAACCACGAGCTTGTGAATAAAGCTCATTTGAGGATCACCTGAAAGGTTTTCTAAGCATAGCTGCAGGAGCACCGATTAAAGGACGTGCCATAATAATGCTTGCAATGGCACATAGATGAAATAAAGTAATGCCCTTCATACACTCAAATTATGAAGCTTTTCTGAAACTATCTGAAACTGCTCCCGAACGACAGTGCTTTGATTGTCATATTTTGGATTTCATACATTGTTCTGGTGAATATTTATTGGAACCACCATATATTTTCAGATAGGGAAACTGGCTTTTACACCCTCACTTCTTCTGATCTAAATACATACACAATATTTATGTTTACGTCGGATGCTATCAGCCATTGTTACTAGAGTTGCAAATTGATCAGGTTGGTTCTACTCTCTGAAGACTTATTTTCAAGCTAACTGGCTCATTCGATATAATTTGGTAACCTGTCTAAATTTCATACTATATAGTTGAATCTATAATGTCGGACATTTCTAGAGCAACCAGCACTACTCATGAGAATTGCCATTTCCATTCAAACAAAAGAGAGTTTGTGACTTCGAGATATTACCTGATCTACTAATGACTGATACTACTGTCGACCTTCATACCCATGGAGCATCTTCACTGCTATTCTATCCTGGTACAGACAACGTGTTAGGAAATGACAAAGAAATAAAGACAGCGAGAATGAAATAAACTTAACAATCTTTTTATTTCCATTGTGCACAAACTTACAGATGCCTAAAAAAACGAAATATTTTGAAAAATTTTACATTAAGAATAACAAAGTAGAAACTTCACGGTATTTTTGCATATCAGAATGGCATCAACCAGCTCAACTCTGTTCCATGACTCTTTGGATTATTGATACAATTCAAATATAATCAAAATAATTATTTGTTATTATAAATGATAGGGCCTGATCCTGAACTGAGGTTTCTTATTTGACCAAGTATAGTATTGAGATATTAATTCCTTGGTGATAACTAAAACGTTTAGGAGACTAAAAGGAACTAAAGTATAAGCACCAACAAAGATTTTCCGCGGCTTTAAAAGAGATCAAGGAGCCGATATGTGAGCGTCTTCTTTCATTTCTAGTAGGTTCATAAAGAGAAGTTAGGTGCCTCAAGATTGAAAAGACTTTATGTTACTACAATTTTTTCACTGTAGTGATACGAGTACCCTGGAAAGTATCATGACAACTTGTCAAGCATGATTAATTGGAGGGTATAGAATACAAGTCTTCCAGGTACAACATTGGAATTTTTGGAGATAAATACAGAAAGTGATATGCAATCATTTGTTTTGTTTGTTAGATGTTAAACACAAAAAAACACAATGGGCTATCTGTGTTCTGTCAATCTGCAGTATCGAAACTCATATTCTAGTGTTGTAAATCCGTATACATATCACTGTACCACTGAGGTACTTGAGATCATTTGTTACCAAACTACTATAAAACTCGTTCTGACATTTTTCAATCACTCATTCCATGCGTGCACGCATATGTTATTCATTAAGTGTTTATCTTGTCGATTACAGAAATGTACAAGTACAAGAGAAGTTGAATGAAGCAAAAGTAAGAAAAAAAGAAAGAAAAATGGAGAAAGTAGAAGTTAAAACTGGGAAACTAACAGTTCTATGGGCTTCGCCAACCAAGACAATGGAAACAACAATATAGACACTAAATTTCTGGATGCTGATGACCGTCAACCATATCATATTAAATCGAGCATTTGCTCTCAACCAGGAAGTAACAGAAACATTGCCGCTAACCAAGACTGTGAAACAATCAGTGGAGACTATAACTCTCAACGTTGATGACCAACAAACTCATCCATTTGAATCGACTTCCTGTCAGAAAGAATAAATCAATTATTGCAGTAGTGATGAAGATATTAACTTATCCTTTACGTAAGGACGAAATGAAAGCTTTTGTTGGTGCATCAATGATAACTCCTTGTCAGCACATCAATGTAACTTTCAGTGCATCTGTAAAATCAATTTTGGGTGACAAGTGCAAACGCTAATGCTCAAAGACCATTTTTTATCACGAGTAATTAAATGAAGAAAAGGTTGAAAAAGACTGGCTTTCCTATTCAAGGTCGAAGGGGAACATCTTATGCGTTATATGCATATTGTTTTCAAAAGAAATGGAAATGTCTTCGCTAGCAACAATTGTTTACTCTGACTGGAAAAATTGCGAAGGACTTTCGTTAGCGTGAAATAAACTCGTTGTTTCAAAGATGCGTCACCAAACTTGTTACTTATAAAATCAAAAAACAGATGAATCAACAAAACTTTATCGGAGAAAAATTACTGGCACCAAATTCTCTAGCGTATTTGATGTTTCTATCGTCCAGAGGGCTAGCGATAAGAGTAAGTGATGAAGTAGTTGGTTTAATATATAATGATAACTGATTAGGGATACTGGAGCTATTGACTGAGTATGATATATTTCTTGTTGAACACATTCAAAAGCGCGTAAAACGGTCATATTTCATACTTATTCTCAAATGTTTTTGTGACGAATTCATAGAAATCCTACAAAACGATGTTCTCACTGTCATTATCGAGAAAATATCAAAAATCCAGTCAAAATATAGTTTCTGTTGGTTCTACTCCAGCCATATCTCACATGGATCAAGTGACAATAATAAATTTAGATATGTTCAAGATGTCTCTGTAAAGAGATTTTTCACTTGCCACATTCCTACTAATATGAAAGCAAACAGGAAGAGATCTTGCTGGGGTTTGCATTAATTTCCTTAAAGGGAATGATATAAAAATTTTAGGTTACCATGAGCAGTCTTATGATAATGCAGTCTATATGAGGGTTTGCCTTTATCAAATATATAAACTTTCTAGAAGACGACGTTCTCTGTTGTGCTAGTTCGTCACATTTTGTTGGACGATGCACTGTGGTCTGCTTTACTGAAACTTGTTCATTCTTTGCCTTTGTGCAGAAGCTTTATGTGTTTTCCCTCAGCTTCAACTATCCTGCGCTTGAATAACTATGGTTCTCAACGACAGAGAAGCTATTAAAAACAAGATTCAGTTCCCATTCAGACGCAATGCGAACCTTAAAAATGGGGTTCAAAACCACAACAAAGATCTTCGCTTTTATTACAAACAATGATTATGAAAGACTTCAAGTGTTTTTAGAGTAAAAAGGCCTTATGTTATAAATGAAATAAATAGAAGTAGGTATAATTACAGAATCATATAGCGTTATCGTGGAAAGGTTTTAAAAGACAAATTATTCCTTACAGAACTCACTAATGGATGTCATAATAGGTTCTCATATGCTAAAATATCTCAAGACTTTCGTGCAGAAATTACAAAATTAAATTTCCAAATATGAAGAAAAGATAAACAGTTGTCAGGTTTGAAAGCATATAAAGTCGAAAGATCAAGTAAAAGGAAGAGAAATAAGCAATGGATCGAAGAGGATGCTAAGGACAGTAATTTTCACCCTCTATTCATAATAAACTTTAGACAATAATTGATAAACTGTCACTTGCACTAGACAACTGAATGGTAGAATATGAAAACGATAGTTACAAATTTGGGATTTTAAGAAACATAAAGCTCATGCGCACAGATATTTCCAAAATGTCACCCAAAAACTGGTTAGTACGTATCCTACCAACTTCGAGGGTTGCGAAGAGAAAGAAATAGTTCGGTAAGAAACCGTCAGAATGAAAGGAACAACATATGCTATGAATTATATGCAAATAATCTTTAAAATCAAAGGTTCCCAAACTTAAATGAACAATGTGCAAAACAGACTTAACGTACTGGCACTTTTGTGCATAGAAAATTACTTTTTAGAATCGTTTGACACCGAATAGATTGCAAAGACAGTAGTTTAACATAGAAGAGATGACACGATCTGTTATTACTACTGGGCATTCTGTGTGAGTACCAGTGTGATCAAGGTGTGTGTGTACATGTATGTTTGTTTGTGCGTATATGCACATGACTGCGAGTTTATGTAAACGTGGCTTCTTTACGTTTATATGCTTTTTATCAAAATGCAAATTTTGTCTCTATTACAGGACTACTTTTTGTACTTATGAAACATCTAATATTTTTCATTAATTCCTAGAGCGTTCTTTAAAATCCTTGGGTATTATTTTCCCATTGTCTCTAAAAGTAAAACATATCTTAAGGTTTATTTTACCTTATTATTTAGTTATCATACTGTAATGGAACTCTTGCCTGTATGATATTAGAAAAACTTTTTTATTACGCGATGTGCATCCCCCAACTTCGCAAACATTTTATTCTGTTGCATGTAGAGTTGCAACATGGATCACGATTTTCTCTATTTTGCTTCCGTTTCTCGTCAGGGAGAACGCTATTTTTCTCCATTCTCACGGTGCAGATATCATGGGCCTGACATGGCCAGGTGGTTAAGGCACTCGACTCGTAGTCGTTGGGTTGTGGATTTGAATCCCCGTCACACTAAACATACTCGCACTTTCAGCTGTGGGGGCGTTATAATGTGAAAATCAATCTCACTATTCATTGGTAAAGGAGTAGCCCAAGAGTTAGCGGTGGGTAGCGATGACTAGCTCTCTTCTCTCTAATCTTAAACTGTTCAATTAGGGACGTGGCTTTGCGCAAAATGTAAAACAAACCAAACCAGATATGACGTCATGAAAATGATACACGCGAAGGTAATGCATTGGAGCCATGCCACGGATAATCAGCTAGTGATTATAATAGGCTAGGTCAGTGGTTCTTAATCTTGTTGGAGGTCGGAACCTCGGAGGTTTAGTATTTGCATTCACTGAACCATTCGTAATTGGGAAAATAAAATATGATTTTTCAAATTCAAAATATAAGTAGATATTTTATTAGTGCACAAAATGAACCATGCATCAGTTGCACACAATATCACTGTGTTTAAAGAACAAAATCAACAAATCATGAATTTCACAAACAAAAAAATAACTCAATGAATATATATACTGCAAATTAATGTGACTTTTGTTGTTGTTGCCTTTCAGAGACAAGTTCAGAAATGCGCGGCTTCACCTTGGCAAATGTCACTCTCATGTCATTTTCGCAACAAAGTCTGTTCCTTTTCTTCATTTTTATGTCTACCACGAAAAGGATTGCTCGCAAAGATACGTTGTAACAAACAGTATGAGTATCTCAAGGGCTTTTTTAGCAATAAGAGGGTATGCTACGATTTGGTGACACCAAAACGTTGAGAGCGTTGTTGTTCTGAAAATTTGCTATTTAACCTGGCTCTGCTGAAGTTCCATGATTTCGTCGAGATATTCATCATTGACATCTGCTGTCGCAACACTAAACGTGAACGGCTGTCTCACCCATGCTGGATATGACTCTCTGGTGGGAAAGTATCCGTTGAGAGACTTTGCGAGCTCATCTAAGTGCGTGGCAGTCGCTTGTTTTAGTTCTCCGGGTACAGAAATATCTCCGATTTCAGACAAATCTTCGATCTTACTTGCACAGTCGTCCAGCAGGGGAAAGTTTGCGAAGTTATCATTTTCTGTTCGTTGTTTCCATAACGGTAGATTTTTTTGAAAAGCCTTCAGGTTTTCTTCTGTTTCAATGAAGTTGACTCCACCGCCCTGCATCTGTTGATTGAGAGCATTGAAGATATCGGCCATCTACGCCAAAATGAGAATGAACTCAGATTTTTCGAAGCAATCTGCATGACAATGTTGCTGCTCTTGCAAAAAACATGACAAAAACACGATTCAGCATTTTACCCCGGGATAATGACCGAACGTTAGAATGGTATAGAAATATCTTGAGTTCGGAGCCCATTTCATTACACAGCTCTTTGAAGATGTGGTGCTTCAGGGCACTATTTCACACAAAGTTCACACATTCCACTACAATTTTTAATACTTCTGTCAGTTTTGAAGGCAAGGTTTTTATTGCCAACGCATGCGTGTGCAGAACACAGTGCATTACAGTGATGTGTGGTGCATCGGCTTTCACCAGCGCACTACAACCAGAGTTTTGTCCCAGCATGATTGGAGCTCCGTCCAAACAAACTGCAAAAACCTTATCTCACGAAAGATTGTTGTCTCTGAAGAAGTCATCCACAAGTTTCTTTGCGTCGGCTGCCTTAGTTGTTGTTGTAAGAGGCTTACAAATTAAAAATAAATCTTCTTTTAACTCGTCGTTTTTCAAATTGCACACAAATACAACAAGCTGGTTTAAATTGGAAACGTCGGTGGTCTCGTCGAGTTGAAGGCTGAATTTTGCTGGGTTTGAAATCAGATCTGCAACTACTTGAGCCAAGATGTCATCATTCATGTAATCTATTCTGCTGCTGATGGTGTCATTTGAAAGAGGAACTTATTTTCAGCAGTTTCCCCACCATGATATTCGCCATCTTCAACGCAGTTGGTTTGACGAGTGATTCACCAATGGTGTGTGGTTTGCTCTGCTTTGCGATTAAGTACGTAACTTTGTACAATGCTGTGAGAATCGGTTTGTTGATGGGTACAAAGCCGAGAACAGGCAAAGTAGCCTTTTCATAAAACCGGGCTCTCTTTACCTTAAATTTAGCAAGCGTTGTGTTCTTGTATTTCCCATCTCCATGCAGTTTTAGGGAGTGTTTGCTTAGTTTTGCCAGTGCTAGACTAGAATTGCTCAACTTGGCATTGCAAATCATGCATTGAGGACGCTGACTCTCATTATGTTCCGTTGTACACGTGAATCCATATTGTACGTGTTAATCTAACCATTTTCTGTTTTTGCTCGACATAGTTAGTGTGAAGGAATTGAAAGATTAGGCAAAAAAATCACAAATAATGCATGATTACTACAGTCACAAGTCGACTGCTAAACGCACGAAGTTTCCTGCAGCATAGATATTAAGGCCAAGTGATGTGACGTGTCAACCGTAGCCAATGATGACCAAGTGGAGAATGACGTCACGAATCATACAAGTGGGTTAGACTGACTCATCAGACCCAAGTTAAGAAACACTGGGCTAGGTAGAAAAAGTTAATCTTAGTAATGCTTGATCCTTAATCTGTTCTGATTGTAGTAACAATATACGTATGGATAATGTCTATCATTTTTCTGGAGTATCACTAAAACCATTTTTTTGTAGGTTTGGCTATCTCTGGTAACTTATACTTGCTAATAATTTTAAGTTGTATATATTTTTGTGCTATATTCAGATGTTTTTGATAAATCCTTATAGACTGAATGATGCGAAAAAAAGTCGTTTTCGAAAAAATTCCTTACACGATCAAATGCCTGTTACTACAATGTATTAAATGTAATGGTGAAATCAATCAATTTAATAGCGAAGGACAAATTCACGAGATTACAATTTTAATTTAAAAAGGTTGTAAATGCTTTAGCTACATTTTTTAAAATCTCTTACTAAAGAGGAAAAACATCAATAACCATATCTTGCATTTAAATCATATTTAAGTTGTTTTAACACATACAGTCAGTCGTTTTTATTAATTAATATTATATTATATTTTATTTAACTTATAATTTTTTCATATTCTTCCGAATATTCAAGGAGTTTGTTTATAATGTGATAATAAATATACAAAAAATCAAAATAACAAAAATAATAAAAAAGCAATGATCATAAAAGAGAGACCTAATTGGATCTTGAGGTTTCTATATTATAGTCAAACACTTTAACCACCATAACACCTAGTCTTTACAATCGATTGTAAACAGATAATACAAGTACCTAATGTAAAGTATTAGTTTTTTCTTCTAATATTGTAATATTTCTCTAAACAAACCCGAAATTCTGCATTATAAATTTATAAACATGTTATTGACTCACTGGCACTATAAAACCTGTTATTTGTTGAATAAAAAATATCCCTTTTAATGTATAAAACATCACACTTAGAGGCTTGGATACAATTTAGATACAGATTTTTTTTTGTTAGTTTGTAAGTTTCGCGCAAAGCTACACGAAAGCTATTTGCGCTAGCCATCCCTAATTTAGCAATGTAAAATTAGAGGAAAGGCAGCTAGACATCACCACTCATCGCCAACTCTTGGGCTACTCTTTTACCAACGAATAGTGGGATTGACTGTAACATTATAACGCCACCACGGCTGAAAGGGCGAGCATATTTGATGTGACGGAGATTCAAATTTGCGACCCTCAGATTACGAGTCGAGCGCTCTAACCACCTGGCCATGCCGGCTCCTCAGATACACATGTGCAAATGTGGTTACTGAACAGGAAATTGTTAACAATAACTAAATGTACATAAAGCGTATACTGCAAATAACTGGTTTCAATACATTCTATATTATGGAATTAGATGTGGAGGAAATTAAGAGTGTCTCAAGAAAACTCCACCATCTCTGAGAGGGCAAAAAAATTTAACTCAAGATGAAACCTGAAATTAAAGTTTTATTTTAAAAAGTTATGATAAAGTGAGAAAAAATGCTATATTTTAAACATAGAAAACTCTAACTCACAATGAAAAACAAACTTAGAACTATTAGCACACAACAATATTAGTGCTATTTAGAATTAGTCTGAAGCAATAAGTATATTTTTGCCATAAGTATGGGGTGGCTGCTATGACAGAAAGTTCTTGTGAAATATGATTTCTATACTGTTATTTTCTGTGGAATTTAGAAAATAATTTGATTTATCTGTTTTTTGTTGTTTTTCTTGGTGTTAAAGTAAGCACAACTTTATCCATATAGGATGTAAAAGTATAAGTTGGCAGTTGATGTGTTGATTTGAAACGTTTCAAATTTATGAAAAGCATTATGTTAAAATGAAAGTATTTCGTGATATAAAAATGATAATTACAGGTAATATTTATCAGTTCTTTATTTTTAATTATATACATTTTGTATCCATGTAAATATTAATTTTGTATAATTCACAGGCATATTATCTAGACTGATTCCAATTTTAAAATAAAAGTTCGAATTGAGTTATATTACATAGTTAATTTGTAAAATATGTTTCAGTAATAAAATTGTTTATAGGAGGAAGAGGTCGAAAATGTAGCTCACCTATCTAGATCTTCAATGACCTATAAAATAATGTGTTGATTTGTTTTTCTTAAACAAGTTTTAGTATTCTATAGTTCCAATCTTTACCACTGGATACGCAACCATCGACCATATTAAACGGTGTATGTGATGTGTTTTTGGTGTATTGTTATGTCACGGATTTTCGGAAGTGTGTGTTTGAGATTGCGATTTTCGCTTTAAATAGATCTCGTCTTATGTCAGCATTTGTGGTTTGTATATAACGATGGATTTATACGCTGCTTTGAACTCCTCGTGTACGTAATATTTTTATCATCGTATTAGTACTTCTAGTATCAGTTTTAGTTACACTTTGCTTTTACTTAATGTTTTATTCTGCACTTAGTAACACTAACAGTTTAGGTGCTACTTTCACTATTGACGTGGAGATATTTATTCAGGCTCAAGTGTCTAATAACTGTTTAATAATAAGTATAATTTTCACTAACCGTTTTAGTAAGTGGACTCATCAACCAAATTCCGGTGCAACTTGTTTAAGTTGCTGATGTTTCAATTTAATTTATAAAGGTGGGTGTGCATGGACATCCCTGAAGTTGAAAGACCAAATAATTATCGTTGTCTCTATACTGAGTTATGTTATTACTTCTTATGCTGAATATTGATTGCTCTAACAAATTGGATGCTTGCAGAAAGAAATGAGATTAAAAGTTTATACGTGATTTATGGGAAGGGGGACTGTTTTTTAAATGTATTGATAAAGTAATATAAAGTGGAAGTTACAGAAATATTAGAACTAGAATTTTCCTTTCAGATATTAAAGTATAAAACATTAAAGTGTTGACACTGTAATTGTTACTACCATGAAAAATTCTCTTGTATGTAGGAGCAAATGATGTTGAGAGTTGTAAAAGATGGAGAGAGAGAGAGATTGCTGGAAGTGATTCATTAAGATTTTTGGTACCAGTTTAGTGAAAATTTGGTTTTAAGAGTTGAAATAGGAGTACATTTATGGAAAAGTGAACATTTCATAATTAGGTTTGATGTTTTTTCAAATGTTTAAATTCCTAATTTTCAGAAAGCCAGTTATAGGGACCTGAGAAAGGATGTGTCATTAGTGAATTAGGAGAATGAGTTAAAAATTGATGTGGGATGGACTTGGGAATTTAAAAAAAATTAAATTGCTTTTAATCAAAGATAGACTTGTCACTAAAAAGAAGAAAGGATAACAGATAGGACTGAATAGGAAGGCTAGTGGAATGCAAGTCTTTGAGACAGACAAGCAAGGAATACAGCTATTTTGTTGGAAGAGGCAAATATCTAACAGAACTGCCTTATCAGATTAGGAAAACAAGTTTTGAAGAATGTGTTTGCATCTAGACTTCCATATTTAAGTTCTTTATGCCTAGTTTTCAAGTTTATGTTTCAAAACATTTTATTCCATCCCTCAAACATCCTCTCTATATATGTGTATGGGAAGACTTTATACAACACTCTCATCACTTCTAGTTACTTTAGATACATGTTTTACTTTAAAAGCAAAGTAAGTTTTAAAGGTCTCATTGCCATCTAGTGTCAATAACTTTATGTGACTATGGAAACCATATTAGTTTTTTTAACTCTGATTGCATGTTGGCTGGTATTATACATAAAAACTCGAGAACATTCAATTAGACAGCAGAGGAAAAAATATATGTAAATATGGGCATAATAATAATTACAAAAATTGAGGGATAAATTATATGCTTCACTTAGCAGGTTAGGTTGTAGGATATTTGGAAATACTCTAAATATTTTTGTTGAATAATAATTTAAACTTACAAACTGGTGAGTGAGCTTTGAAAATTTGGAATAAACAAATGACAAGTGCAGTGAGGATTTTGGAAAAAAAAGAAAAAGATTCAGATAATAACAAGTTAAATCATAGTTTTAAAGCTCAGTTTATCCAAGGATGGAATGGCTATTTGATGGGGATGAGCTAAGATATTTTATTTTCTCATCAGAAGGAATGGTAAGAGGATCAGCTGGTCCACTTGGGCTAGGGTCAACCAAATGTTAGTGTGGGATGTTTTCAGTAGGTGTTGTGGACATTGTATTTGATGCTACTATTTGAGTATAGTGCTCATGAAACCCTGGCATTGCTGCAGTGTCCTAGTTTGGCATTGTAGTGCATTCCCTTGTAGGGCTCCATGGTGGGTGGGGTCAGTGAGCCCTGAAATATTGTTTCTTTATTCAGGATCTCCAAATAAAAATTTAAAATAGTGAAAAAGACAGTCCATAAGTAAACAACCAATTTTTGAACATTCATAGCAGCAATCTTCAACGTTTGGAACACCTGTACCTCATTTTCTTATTTTACATTCTCTTTCAGACAAACCTTTAGGGCAAATGTTTCCTTTTTTCTATTCAGAAGGGACTAGAGGGACTTTCTGGCTCTCCAAAGGCAGTCAAAACGTTTCACTCTGGTGACATTGGTGGAAACATCTAAACACAGTGAACTTCTCTTACATTCGAAGGTGATTGGGAATATACCCATTGAGGTTACTCGGCATGCTACTTTGAATTCATCACAAGGAGTTATTGTTGAGAGTGGTTTGAAGAACATCTCTGAGTCAGAGATTCTCACTGGTTTCTTCAGCCAAGGAGTTTCTGTGGTGTGGCACATCTTCGCTCACAAAGATGGAATTATGGTGTTGACTAGTGTCCTCATTTTAACATTTACATCACTGCATACAACTGCCACAATCAAGGCAGGTTATCTTAAATGCAAGGTATAGCCATATATTCCAAATCCTATCAGATATTTTTAGTGTCAATGGTTCAATCACTCCAAGACATCATGTTATGGTTCCTTGACATATGCTTGTTGCAGTCTCAAGAGCGATGATGCCTATGAGTGTGAAACAGACCCTCATTGTGTTAATTGTAATGACTCTCACACATCCTACTTTTGTTTTTGCCATAAGTGGTTGGAAGAAAAAGAGATGCAGCATTTGAAAATAATTCAAAACATTACTTACCCTGAGGCTTGAAAGTTACTGTCCACCACTTGTGTCAATATCTTTGACCTTGAAAAGTCTTATGATATTACATGGAGGTATGGCATTTTGTACAACCTCCACTTATATGGGTTACATGGTCATTTGTCTATATTTATTAAAAAGTTTTTAATGGACAGGTGTTTCCAAATTTGTGAGGGTTTGACACTTTCCTGTTCTTTTTTACAGAAACATGGAGTCCCTCAGGGCTGTGTTTTGAGTGTCACACTTATCAGTATAAAGATTAATGCTATCACTGAACAACTCCCTCTTACTGTTGCAAATGAGCTATATGTCAACGACTTTCACATCTTATGTCAGTTTTACAAACATGAATTATATAGTGCAGTGGCTACAGACTGTCCTCAATCATTTTCTGAAGTGATCAAAGCAAACAGTTATCTTCTCTCTCTTTCTAAAACCGTTTCCATGCACTTTTGCTGCCAACAGGTTATTCACCCCGATCTTGAAATCTGTATTGGTGAAGTTGTGCCACTTTTGGTCCCTGAGAATTTTTTTGGGGCTTATCTTTGACCTTAAGCTGACCTTTATACCACACATCAAGCAGCTACAGGTCAAATGTACAAGAGCACTGAACATCCTCTGTGTTCCCTCTTCCATCATTGGGGAGTGGATTGATGTTTTATGCTAAAGATATATCATGCTCTTATTCAATCAAAACTAGACTGTGGGTCACTGGTCTATGGCTCTGCCAGGACCTCAGCCTTGAAGGTGCTGGACCTCAATCATCATCAAGGACTTTCACACTGCACCAGGGTTTTCCTCACTTCTCCAGTCTAGAGCTTGTATATAGTCTTATGAACCTCCTCTTCACCTCCGTTGTTTGCAACCGTCTCTACTGTATGCTTCAAAACTTTGATTCTTACCACAGGATCCTTACTGGGATTGCTTTTCCCTTCTTCAGTGGGCCATCCTTTTTAGAACAGATGATCTTCCAGTGTTCCTTTTAGCCTTTGTATCCAGGTGCATTTGGATGAATTGGTCTGTTATCGGATAACATTGCTGTATCCCCTGGTCAGCCCTCCCCATGGCTTATTACAATCCACAAATGTGAACTTTCTTTAAGTCGTATGAGAAAAGCAAATACTTCTGACTAGATGTACTGTCTTTTATTTGCTGAACATCTTTCGGACCATTCTTCCATTTCCATTTATACAGATGGCTCAAAATCAGGTGACTCTGTGGGCTCTCTCATGGTATGTTGTGGTTTAGTGGTTGTGCACAGAATATCTACAATTTCTATGTTCACTGCTGAATTATATACCATTCTTCTTACCCTAGATCACATAGAAGCTGGCAGTACTCGAATTGCACTGTTTATACTGAATCGCTTAGTTCTCTACTGGCCTTGGAATTGCTTCATGTTAGTTCTCACCCTCTTCTCGCTGATATTCAAAACTGACTGGCCCATTTCTCTTTAACATCTACATCTATACAGTTTTTATAGATATCAGGCCATGTTGGTTTTCATGGGAACGAGCTCGCCGACACTGCAGCTGGACTGTCTGCTCTGGCGCTATCACTGCGGTGCCTGTTCTATACATGGACTGTTGTGCTGTATTCAAGGCTTGGCTCCATGCCATTTGACTGGAGACTTGGAGTGAGAAATGTGAAAACCAGCTTTTCTAACTAAAACTCTCTAATGGACTTTGACTGTCTTGTTTCCATAAGGATTGGAAAGAGGAAGTTGTCTTAATTAGACTGCACATTGGTCACAGTTTTTAACTCATTTTTTTTTTTGGTTTTTTTCGGACTGATACACCAATGTGTTGTCCGTGTGAGACTTTGGTCATAATAAGCCATGTTTTACTGTTTTGCCATCATTATGATTTTCAATGACACCATTTTAGACATGTTTTGTCCCAAGGTTTATCTATAATGTTGGACAGTGTCATGGTGATGGTGACACTGTCCACCTTACAAATGTTTTTAGTTTTTTAAAGTACATTGTTCTTTTTAATGTAATTTAAGTTTATAATTCATAAATTTGACCTTTTTTAATATGATTCCTTTTTAACGAATTAAAGTACAATGAGTTTGATATGAAATTAAAAAAACAGATATAATGTCAAATAAAACCAGGACTGGAAAGGCCAACTTCAGGTGATTAATGTTGATGTTTGAACTTACCTGTTTGTCATCCTGGCAAGTTATGATTATTAAGTTATGCTTCAGAAAGTCCTTTAAAACTTTTATTACTGTAAACTAGATATAAATATCGGAGTTAATGTTATTTGAGTTTTTAATTCAAAAATTAAACTTTGTTTTGTTTTACATTGATTACTTTTTATGAATTTTAATAATTTTACTTTTTAACAGATGTTTGGTGCAGATAGCTTAATTGCTTTGTGCCATAAAATTCCAAACTAACCAACCAATACATTGTTTTCTTTTGTAGCTCCTTCTTTTTCTCTACCTATTGTTATTGGAGTTTTATGGTGTGTACCACATCTCACTGGATACTCCTCTTCTCCACCACACCCAGAATTACACTTGCTCACTAAAACTTCATTGTGTGAGTGAGTTTTAGATAGGGCTACAGCACTATTTCTAGGGTGTGGTCACCACAGTAATAATCTGTCAGTATTAACATCCTTAGGATGTTGGCTGCTCAGTGAGCTTGCCTTTACCTTTTATCTTGTATGTTTTGTTTTATTATTATGATCCATTCAGCCACCTCTCATTTCATTCATCTAAGAACAAGGTGTCACTTACTCTTTGGATCTGTGTTCTTTGCATAATACTTTCTCTTGTGGGCCCATGGTCACTATGTTTAGTTATTGGTCAGTCATGTTTCAAGCCTGGTAGTGGATTGACTATCTAACCTAGAAAATATCCTTTCCACAGAATTCTCTCTCCTTTTGAGTGCATTTTTTCTCGCTATGGAAATTTGTAATTACCTTCTCTTTGACTCCCCTCATCATCTAGTTTCCACTTGTTTGGTCTTCAGTTCTAAATTTTATACCTCTGGCAGAAAAATTTGTGTATAGATTGGTTCATTTTCCTTTTATACGCTTCAGATATGTTTTCTAATTCTTGCTTACAGGAACTGTCAGTTATATTTTTACCACTTACATCTTTCTTGCACTATATACAGGTTAATCTTCACCCCTGACAACTGTTTCCTCCTTACATCTTGAGTTGGTTTTCAAACATGATTGGATTAATTCTCCATACCATCATCTTTTTCTCTATGTATGAGTCTTTTGAGACAGATAATCTCCTTTGTCCTTTATGGGCTATTCATTATCTTACTTTTGTCACTGCCTTTATGGATAATTGACAGTGCCATTTCTTGTTGCTATACTCATCTAGTAAATTATCCCATTTCACTTTAACTGACTGAATTAGACTCTTCATCTGGCTTGTTTATTCTCCTATAGGTGAGAACATCTCGGTTATCTCAAACTTCTTTTGCCTGTACAAGACCTTGAAAGCATGGGTGTGGTTGAATCTGACATGAGTGTAAGGTTATTTATATCACATTGCACTTTCATCTCCTTGCAGTTGCTATTCTCTGCTCTTTACAGAGTCTCCCTGAAAGTGAAGTTTTTTTTACAGGCCTGATAATCACCTTATTTTATTTATGTATCTATATTATATGGACAATGCAATCTATCAAATGCCTGCTGTTGACTCGTAGAAAATACTTTTTATGTCCCAAAATACATGGCCACCCTTGCTCATCTGAGGTGAGGTTTTTTTTTGTAAGATTGCTTCAGTAGTATAATTCTATTTTAAATTACAGGCCATACTTCAGGAAGAACAAAGACTGCTGCAGGAGAGAGTTTGCCCTAACTCCTGGCTGGGACCTGCTATCTCTGTTTGTAGTAACTACTTGTATAGTTTATTAGTGTGGAACATCATGCAGATAGAATGATTTCTGTTCAGTCTGAACCTTTCTCCAACATTCTTTCCCACTCAAATTTCTCCCCTTCTTTGAGTGTGGTAATGGGAGAACCCTTACCCAATCCAAAGTTGTTGGAGAGATCAGTTTGAAGAATTTTGTATTGGGTTGTTGTTATAATCCTGCTGGTATGAGATCAAATGGATAAATTTTTCAGTGGAAAGTGGAATTGTGGTGTTATCTGGAGTTGCGTAGTATTGGCTACCACTCTACATTACAAACCAAACCATTTGTGGTGATTAAACCAGCTGGATGGAACCTGTATTTTTTTCCAAATGCAGGTATAGGATGCATTTTCCAGCATCTGTGCATTCTGGTATGAACTTCCTATAAATATTTCTCTAATGTAGTACAAGTCACATTATTGCTGTAGTTAAACTACATACCGATTCTTAGTGGATTGCTTGAAAGACAATGGCTGTTTGAGCAATCTTACATTCTCCCCACTTAAGCATGTAATATTATACATGAGTTAATTTCATAATTTAAAAATAAATATTAAAAGAACACACTTAAACATTCAGTGATGTCGAGAAACCCACTTGTTGAGAATTTTATATGCAAAAACGGCTCGTTTAGGTTCAGAAAATATTTTAAATAGAAGAGCAAACTTCTATTCGCTCTTCTATTTAGAATATTTTCTGAACCCAAACGAGCCGTTTTTTCATATAAAACACTTAAACATTGATTTTTGTGTCAGTTTATGAACTAGCTCAAAGTACTTGTTTGTGTTGTCAAAATATTAAGTCTGTAGTTTTGTATGAATCAGGAACCAAATTTACTTATATTGACAAACTACAATATAAAATAATAACCTCTAATCTTCTCTATTTGCTGAGATATTGCTTGTGTATTGAATCAAACACAGTGGTCCACTTACCTCTTTCCATTTTTGGAAATGCTCCCTTATATACACCAACTTCTCTCTACGACACATGAATAACATCAATCAAAAGCTCAGAATATACTGGTAATGGCTTTCTCAGTCATTTTCAAGTGTGTTGTTGTCATTTCTTTTGAAACAAGACTTCAATAAGGTAGGTTGAGTCTTCAGTCTTTAAAATTTCATATTTTATAAGATTCAAATATAACTTAGCTACTAAGCTTCATAAAATTATAGTGGAATTCTATGGTATCAATGTATTTATTTATGAATTTGTGGTTATTTCAAATTTATATATAAAACCATAAAAAATATTTGTTTCACATCTTCCACATGCAGAATTTTAAAGGGTTTAACAACTTACACCAAGCAACAAACAAGTATGAAGGGCATTGTAACTAGAAAATATAATTGTTTGCTATACTTACTTATTTACTGTTCTGTGCTTTAGTAATGTTTAAGAACTTATTTGTAAATAGTAATAGTGGATATACATCAACAATGTATTATAACTACATCACATTGTAAAGGTCAATTTTATATTCTTGGATACACCAACACAAGTGAACGTGCACTGTGTCATTGTAACTTCTGTGATCTGAAAGGTAAGTTTAATAAATAACATATATACACAGGTATAATGTTATGATATTTAAGCCTAAAGCTTATTTGCTTACAGTTTTAGTGATTGCATTTTCACACACAGCTATCAATCTTGTTTCTGTATGTTTTTAAAGCTCCCTATTCCCCCATTTTACAGTAATGAATTTTAATAATCTTTTTCTTTAGTTTTCTTGTATATCCATCATGAACATAAGTTTGTATAATAGCAATACTGTCTTATTTGAAATAGTTTAGTTTAAAGAATACACTTGGTGTATAATGCTGCTCTCTTGGGAAACATTGACAACCTTTGGATTTGCTTTGTGCTGGTTGAATAGCTGTTGCTTCTGATATCATAGCCATAATGTTATCATTGACAGTGGTACTATATGTCACATATGTGTGACCATTAGGATACGTGGTGATCGACATACTGCATGCTATGTACATGATTGTAAAAATATATATATCTATTATATTTATATCTTGTCAGGGAATCTGTAAATACTGAGTTGGAGGGACCACTGACCTGCACTGGAATGGTTAACGGACTGGAGGTTGTAACTGCATAAGTTATATACATGCAGTGCATGTTGGCTAGCATTTGTGTCTGCATATACACATGCAGACTTTATAGTATTTTTGTTGTTGAGTGATATATTTAGACAAGCCATATGAAGCTTTCAAGTTGTATAGATGTATGCATACATATTCAGTGCAAATATAAGACAGTATGTCATAATATAATAGGGTATGTATACAAATAAGCCTTTTTTCAAGATTTCTTATGGTTATTATATTTCCTCTTTCTTCTCTCTGCTGGCCATAGTAAGGCCAGTCATGGTTTTTGTTGCATATGGCCAGATTTCCTCTTAAATTAACATTCTGCACACTTTAAAAGATCCCTTGGTGTGGATTCCTGTAAGGGGACCTTTCAGGGAAGGTTTTGTTCTTTCAGTTTATCTCCTCTGGGGTCTAAACATTCACCCGTGTTTGCTGTGCATGGTGACCTGTGAAGGAAAGGGGTGGATCCTGGTGGTTGAGCAGACCAACCCTAACACCCCACTTTGGCCTTGAATTCCTGTAGAAGAGCAACCTCAAGATGCCCCCCTTGGGTCAATCGGCTGGTCCACTTGGGCTAGGGTCGCCCAAGTACCAGTGTTGGATGTACTCAATGGGTGTTGTGGACATTGTGCCTGATGCTGGTGTTTGGGTATAGTGCTCACGAAACCCTGGCATTGCTGCATTGTCCTTACATGACTTTGTAGTGTGTCCCCTTGTAGGGCTCCATGGTGGGTGGGGTCAGTGGGGACTGAAACTTTTCCTCTTTCCTATGGATCCTCCAAAAAATTTAAATAAAATTGTAAAAAAACAGTCAGTGGGTAAGCGACCACGTATTGAATACTCAGAACAGCAATCTTCAACATCAGTAACACATGTACCTCATTTTCTTATATTACATTCTCTTTCGGAAAAACCTTTAGGGCAAATGTCCCCTTTTTTTATTCAAAAGGGACAAGAGGGACTTGCAGGCTCTCCAAAGTCAGTAAAGAAGCTTCATTCTTGTGACATATTGGTTGAAACATCCACATCCCAACACAGTGAACTCCTCTTGAATTCAAAGGCAATTGGGGATATACCTATTGAGGTTACACCCCATGCTACTTTGAATTCTTCACGAGGAGTTATTGTTGAAAGGGATATGAAGAACGTTCCCGAATCAGAGATTCTTGCTGGTCTCTCCACTCGTTTTAACATTTACTTCACCACGTGCACCCGCCACCATCAAAGCAGGTTATCTCATTTGCAGGGTTCGGCCATACATTCCAAACCCTCTTCGATGTTTTCAATGTCAGAGATTTGGCCACTCAAAGACATCTTGTCGTGGTTCCCTGACATGTGCTCGTTGTGGAGGCAAGGACCACGATGCCTATGATTGTTGTATAAACCCACATTGCATCAACTGCAATGGTTCTCACCCCTCTTACTTTCATTCTTGTCCAAAATGGTTGGAGGAAAAAGAGGTGCAGCGTTTGAAAACGACACATAACATTAGTTATCCTGAGGCTCGGAAATTGATGTCCACAATCCCATCTCGGACGTATGCTGCTGCACTCCATTCCACAACTACAGTGAAAGTGCAGACAGATCTCTCTGTGCCTCCAAAAGAATCGTTTTCAAAACAAATGAAAAGCCTTTTGACCTCCGTGGTTAAAACAGTAGATGAATCGACTTCCACACCCATCTCTGTTCCTCCCATAACTTCCAACAAACCTCAAGATCCATGTCCTTCAGTTTCAAATACAGGCATTTCTTCTGTTACATCATTTTCTCCCACCACAATAAACAAAACAATTATTCGTCCGCGTCCTCAGTCACTTGATTCCTCTTCCAATAACAAAAACCTGCCCACTCGACCCAGAGCAGGATCCATGGAGGTTGATAGACCTCCTCCGAAGAAAGACAGTAAAGACAAAAGACGAGGTCGTAAACCGAAGGGTTCTCCAACCACTTCACCTGCCCGTCCTTAAAAATGGCCACCTTGATACAATGGAACTGTCGAGGTTTACGTTCTAATCTGGATGATATCAAAACACTGATTGCTTCCTACCATCCTGTTTGTCTTTCTCTACAAGAAACATTTCTCAAATCTGCTGATACAGTCTCCATCCGGCAGTTTTCTCTGTACAGAAATGACAAGTTGTGTGATGGTCAAGTACATGGAGGGGTGGCACTTTTGGTTGAAACATGTGCCCACCCTGTCTTTGTCACTCAATACACCCTTGGAGGCCGTAGCCATCCGTATTTCCTTGGGTCGTACCATCACTGTTTGTTCTCTGTACCTGTCCCCTGGAGAGACATATGATCAATCAGACCTGGATGCTCTCGTTGAACAGTTACCATCTCCATTTCTAATCCTGGGGGATTTTAATGGACACCATCCCCTCTGGGGAAGTGCTGTTATTGATGGGAGGGGTCGATCTGTAGAGCAGATGCTCTCTGATCACGATCTTTCTCTTTTCAATACTGGTTCTTCCACTTACTTTCATGCACCAAGTCAGTCATTCACTGCCATTGATCTCTCAGTTTGCTCCCCTTCATTATTCTCCCATTTTTCATGGAGGGTTGACAGTAATCCACTAGGCAGTGATCATTTTCCGATCATTTTGAGAGAGACTGGCCGTGGTCGATGCCACCCTACCCGCGTGCCCCGGTGGAAGCTGGATCACGCAGACTGGTCCACTTTCACTGCTCTCGCAGAACTTGATCCTGTCATCGTAAATCAGCCATCAATAGACAACTGTGTTGCAGCGGTAACTGATTGTATTATACATGCAGCTGCTCAGTGTATTCCTAAAACCTCGACACGTTTCCCACGATATCCTCGTCCATGGTGGAATTCTGCTTGCAACTTAGCACGGAAGGCTCAAAAACGGGCCTGGGACACTTTTCGCAGATATCCCACACTTTCAAATCGGGCTGCTTTCCAGCGGGCCCGAGCACATGCTAGGTGGGTAAGCCGTCAAAGCCAGAAGGAATCTTGGATTAAGTTCACAACCAGCATATCTTCTACCACCAGTTCCAAGATCGTATGGGACAAGATTCGAAAGGTTAATGGGCACTACACTTCTGTTCCCCTCTCAATCTTACTCTCTGATGGTCAGGAGGTGACTGATGTCCGAAACATTGCTAACAATCTTGGTGAATGCTTTTGCTGGGTATCTAGCACTTCTGCTTGTCCCTCCACCTTCCTGGCCATCAAGACTCGGGCAGAGCGATCACCTCTTTCCTTTCAAACTGACTGTTTCTTTGACTATAATAGTCCCTTTACCCTGATGGAACTAAAAACGGCCCTTCATCGGTCTGCCAGTACATCTGTTGGACCTGATGATATTCATTATGACATGCTACACCATCTCTCTCCTGATTCTCTTGATGTCCTTCTGACTATCTTCATCTGGATTTGGCAGGAGAATGTTTTTCCTGATGCCTGGCGCCAGGCTATTATTTTACCTTTCTCTAAGCCAGGGAAAGATCCGAAGATTCCTTCAAACTATCGTCCAATTGCTCTGACGAGCTGTCTCTGTAAGACCTTAGAAAGGATGGTTAATGCTCGTCTTGTTTGGTTCCTTGAATCAAACAACCTCCTCTCACCCACCCAGTGTGGGTTCCGTCGACAGCACTCCACCATAGACCACTTAATTCGTCTTGAAACATCTATCAGAGAGGCCTTTCTCAACCGCCAACACCTTGTGTCAATATTCTTTGACATAGAGAAGGCTTACGACACAACATGGAGGTATGGCGTTTTGCGAGACCTCCATACATATGGGTTACGTGGCCATCTACCCATGTTTATTAAAAAATTTTTAATGGACAGGAGATTCCAAGTTCGTGTAGGTTCGGCACTTTCACGTTCTTTTGTACAGGAACTTGGAGTCCCTCAAGGCTATATATTGAGTGTCACACTCTTCAGTATAAAGATAAATGCCATCACTGAACAACTCCCTATCACTGTTGCGAATGGGCTGTGTGTTGAAGACTTTCACATCTTGTGTCAGTCGTCAAACATGAGATATATTGAGCGGCAACTACAAACTGCCCTCAATCGTGTACGGAAGTGGACTCTGGTGAATGGCTTTAATTTCTCTCTTTCCAAAACTGTATGCATGCACTTTTGCCGTCGACGAGGTATTCACCCTGATCTTGAACTTCATATCGGTGAAGTTTTGCTGCCAGTGGTCCCAGAGACAAAGTTCTTGGGGCTTATCTTTGATCGTAAACTGACCTTTATACCACACTTAAAGCAGCTTCGGGTCAAATGCACAAGAGCACTGAACATCCTCCTTGTTCTCTCTTCTACCAGTTGGGGGGCAGATCGCTGTTCAATGTTAAAGATATATCATGCTCTTATTAGATCGAAACGCGACCATGGATCAATGGTCTATGGCTCTGTCAGACCCTTGGCCTTAAAGATGCTGGACCCCATTCATCACCAAGGACTTTGACTCTGCACTGGGGCTTTCCGTACCTCTTCAGTTCAAAGCATATACATTGAATCTCATGAACCTTCTCTACACCTTCGCCGTTTGCAACTGTCTTTACAATATGCTTCGAAACTTCGTTCCTTACCAAAGCATCCCACCTGGAAATGTGTTTTCCTTCCTCGGTGGGCAGTACTTTTTCAGAACAGACGATCTGTCATTGCTCAGTTTGGCCTTTGCATCCGGGCGCAATTGGATGAATTGGGTCTGTCCTTGGATAACATTGCAGATTCCACAGGTCGGCCCATCCTACCATGGCTTATTACAGCCCCCAAATGTGACTTTTCTTTCAGTCACCTAAAAACGGCAGATACTCCAGATTGGAAGTACCATCTTTTATTTAATGAATATCTTTCAAACAATCATTCAGTTCCCATTTATACAGAGTGTTCCAAATCAGGTAATTCGGTGGGCTCTGCTATGGTTTGCTATGGGTCAGTAGTTGTGCGCAGAATTCCCTCTACAGCTTCTGTGTTCACTGCTGAACTGTATGCCATATCTCTTGCCCTGGATCATATTGCAGCTGAGCGGTACTCCAACTACACTATTTATACTGATTTGCTTAGTTCTATACTTGCCTTGGAATCGCTACACGTTAGCTCACATCCTATTCTCACTGATATTCAAAACCGACTGGCCCATTTCTCATTAGCAGCTACTTCAATCCAGTTTTTCTGGATTCCAGGCCATGTTGGTATTCGGGGGAACGAGCTTGCAGACATGGCAACTAAATATGTCTGCTTCAGCACCATCACCCCTATGCCTATTTCGTACATGGACTATGGTGTTGTCTTCAAGGCTCGGCTCCATGCCAGATGGCAGTCCACTTGGAGTGAGCAATGCAACAATAAACTTTTTCAAATCAAACCCAAAATTGGAGTTTGGCCATCTAGCTTCCATAAAGTTCGGAAGGAAGAAGTTGTTCTCACTAGGCTACACATTGGTCACAGTTTTTTAACTCATCATTTTCTTTTATCTGGAACTGATGCACCAATGTGTAGTTTGTGTAACACTCAAATTACTATCAGCCGCATTTTACTTTTTTGCCATCATTACAATTCTCAACGATGGCAATACTTTAAACATATTTTTTCCCAGGGTCGGTCTGTAACATTGGACAGTGTTACTGGTGATGGTGACTCTGTCCACCTTGATAACGTTTTTAATTTTTGATGGCCATTAATTGTTGTTTCTATTTTTACAGTTTAATCTCTCTCATTCAATTTGACATTGGACAATGGCCAGAACATTAAATAACTCAACACCAGGACTGGAAAGGCCAACTTCACGTGACTAATGCTACTTTTTGAACTATCCATTTGAACTACTCGTTAGTGGTCCTGGCGAGTTGTTTTTATACTTTTGCTGCATATCATTTCACACTTTTACTACTTTACTTTTTAGTACTGGCCATATTGACTCATAACCCGGAACCAGGACTGGAAGGACCAACTTCAGGTGACTGACGGTGGTTTTTATACTTACCTGTTAGTCTTCTTGGCGGGTTATGATCATTACCATTCTGCTACAGGTAGTCCTTTACAACTTTATTGACTGGATGTCAACATTGGTTTCTGCGCCATTGTTTGTTTTTATCTTCAATTACTTTTACAAATTTTTCTCCATTTACTCGACTTTTATCTTTTTACTGGACATTTGGCTACTTATTATTACAATTTTGCTGAATGTCTTTTAAAACTTTTATTCTTTTACATTTTGATAATAGCTGCTATGACACATAACCTGGAACCAGGACTGGAAAGGCCAACTTCAGGTGATTGACGGAGGTTCTTGAACTTACCTGTTAGTCTTCCTGGCGGGTTATGATTATTACCATTTTGCTAGAGTAAATACTTTATAACTTTGAAGACTGGATGTCACCATTAGTTTTTACACCATTTTCTGTTTTAATTGCTGTTTTGTTTTTACCTTCGTTTACTTTTACAAATTTTACTCCATTTACTTGACTTTTATCTTTTTACTGGACATTTGGCTACTCACTGTTGCGATTTTGCTGTGTGTCTTTTAAAACTTCTATTCTTTTACAGTTTGATACTGGTTGCTATGACACATAACCCAGAACCAGGACTGGAAAGACCAACTTCAGGTGACTGACAGTGGGTCTTGAACTTTCCTGTTAGTCTTCCTGGCGGGTTATGATCTTTACCTTTTTGCTAGAGTAAATACCTTACAACTTCTTACACTCTGCCTTCTATCTTAACGTTGTAGACTAGGTGTCAACATTGGTTTTATACTTTTTTGTTTTATTTTCATTTCCATTTATGCCTTTTACTACATTTATTTTATTTTACATTTTTACTGGATGTCTGGCGCAGATAGCCTTGTTGCTTTGTGCTATAGAACACTAAATGAATCAATCAATCAATCAATATATCACACATGAAGCAGCTACAGATCAAGTGTACAAGAGCACTGAACATCCTTCATGTTCTCACTTCCACCACTTGAGGATCAGATTGATGTTCTATGTTAAAGGTATATTGTGCTCTTATTTGATTGAAACTAGACTATGGGTCACTGGTCTATGGCTCTGCCAGGATCTCAGTTTTAAAGATGCTGGATTTCAGTCATCATCAAGGACTTTGGCTCTGCATCAAGGCTTTCTGAACTTTTCCGGTTCAGAGCTTATGAACCTTCTTTGCACCTCTGCCATTAGCAACTGTCCTTACTGTATGCTTTGAAACTTTGTTCCTTACCAAAGCATCCCACCTGGGGTTGTTTTTTCTCTTAGTGGGCCATACTTTTTCAGAACAGATGATCTTCCATTATTCTTTTTGGGCTTTGTATCCAGGTGCAGTTGAATGAATTGGGTCTGTTATTGGATAACGTTGTTTCCACTGGTCAGCCACCATGACTTCTTGCAGTCCCCAATTTTGACTTTTCTATAAGTCATCTGAAAAAGCAGGCACTCCTGATTGAAAATATTGTCTGTTATTTGCTGAACATCTTTTTAACCATCCTTCCATTCCTATTTATACAGATGGTTTGAAATCAGGTGACTGTGGGGGCTCTGTCATGTTTTCTTGTGGTTTGGGGGTTGCATGCAGAATCCCCTCTGCAGCTTCTGTGTTTGTTGTTGAACTGTCTGCCATTTCTCTTGCCCTGGATCACATAGAAGCTAAGCAATACTCAAACTGCGCTATTTATACTGACTCGCTTAGTTCTCTACTGGCCCTGGAATCACTCTACGTTAGTTCATACCCTCTTCTCATTGATATTAAAAACTTACTGGCTCGTTTCTCTTTAACATCTACTGTATTTTCTGCCTAATAAGCCGAATTCCTGGCACTAAATTTTGGACTTGATTTTTGAGGGTCGGCTTATTGGCCGATCACCAGCTTTGGACCAAAAAATACTGAAGACCAAAATCGGCCCCAAAATCATACCTTTGATCTCACAGTTACAGCAGAGTTATTTCAGTTGAATAAACTTTATTTATTAATAGAAAAAGGTCTATACATTATGAATGACATGTATTCATAGAAATAACAAAATTCATAAAAAAATACACACTTTAATCTCAGGAATTTATTAAAATCCATCAAATTCATCATCTTCATCGTCAGAAGCACCAAATAATAGATTCCAATCCTTGGCAGAGACCTGGTCATCGTATGGGTTATTCTCTGGTGTTATTAGCTGAGTGAGTAGAATGTTGTCTTCCTCATTGTCGTCCAACCACAACATATCATCTTCCATTCCATCCATTGCATTTGAGATGCTGCATTTTTTAAATGACTTCTCTGCAGTTTCAACACTAATATTGTCCCATGATTTCATGACCCACTTACTTAAGCCTCAGCTTATTGGGCGGTAATAAGCAAAAACCCTCATTTTCAGAGCTGAAAATTGCCCTTAGCTTATTCGGCAATTCGACTTATTAACTGGAAAATATGGTACTTCTATTCAATTTTTCTGGATATCGGGCCACTTTGTTATTCATGGGAATGAGCTCACCGATACCGCAGGTAAATCTATTTGCTCTGGCACTATCCCTGCTCTGCCTATTCCATACATGGGCTATGATTTTGTATTTAAGGATTGCCTCCATGCCAGTTGGACAGTTGACTTGGAGTGAGCAACAAGCTTTTTCAAATAAATCCCACTTTTGGAATTTGGCTGTCTTGCAACTGTGAGGATCAGAAAGAGGAAGTTGTTCTTACTGGAATACACATTGGTCACCTTTTTTAACTCATCCTTTTCTTTTATCTGGTACTCATGCACCAATGCGTTGTCTATCTAACTCTCACGTCATCATTATGACTCTCAGCGACTGCACCATTTTAAACATATTCTGTCCCAAGGTTTGTCCATAACATTAGACTGTTATTGGTGATGGTGAAGCTGTTCATCTTGGAAATGTTTTTATTTTTTTATAGGCCATTAATCTTTTTAATGCTATTTATGTTGTTTTTTTAATTTGTACATTAGATCTTTTTTAATGTGATTCCCTTTTAAGAATCAAAGACCATCTAGTTTGATTTGAAATTAGAAAATGGCAGTAATGTCAAGTTACTCAACCAGGACCAGAAAGAATTTTAATTAGAACTTGCCAGGATGACTAACAGATGGTTCAAACAGCAGTGTTAGTCATCCTGGAAAGTTCTAATTAAAATTTTGCTACAAGTTTTTTAAAACTTTTGTTACCTTACTTTCTAAACATAGCCATAATGTCAAATAACTCAGAACCAGGATTGGAAAGGCTAACTTCAGGTGACTAATAGTGGTTTTTGAGTTTACCTGTTATTCTCCCTACAGAAATTATGCTACAGAAAGTCCTTTACAACTTTTATTACTGTAGTTTTTCACTTACTACTGTAGACTAGATGTAAAAATTGGTTTTAATGCTATTTGTTTTTTTTTAAACTTTATTTTGTTTTACCTTAATTTTCTTTTATGAATTTTAATAAATTTACTTTAATCTTAACTTTTTACTGGATGTTTGGTGCAGATAGCTTAGTTGCTTTGTGCCATAAAACACCAAACCAACCTAACAACCAACTTAAAAAGACTGAAAACATTGTAATTAATAATTCTGAGTTTATATTTATCAATTCTCCTTTTCTGAAGGAGTTTAGGTCATGACACTTCTACAACCCTCATCCAGTGTGATGACTGTAAATTCTTATAGGTTATATGTATGATACATACTTTATCTGAAACTTTGTCAAATGAAGGTACTTTTAGTAATTTTTCTCTTGACAACTCCCTTCGAGTCCTAGCTTTCTGATGGAATAGAGATATATATACCAAGTAGAAAACAAATATTGTTTTGATTCTGTCACAGAAGAGGTAGATTCCAGACTTTACATTGATATGTCATCATATTCATTCATTTTGAAAGATGTTCAACTCTGTTATGAGGTTAACATGTTTGTTAATCTTCTCTGAAGTTTAAATTAAATACCACAACTGAACTTTTTGAATTTTAGCTAATGGAATTTAAAAGCTATGTAACTATTTTTGCAAGATAAAAATATACTTGTCAGATTTGTACATGCACAGTTTTTTAGTTACACTAATGAAATAAAGAGAAGTTACAGCTTTTGACCCACATTACAGTTGTATATGGGTAATGATTAAGGTGTTTAACTCACAATCTGAGGGCTGTAGGATCAAAACTTGTCTCTGAACATGGCCTTTTAGCTTGTGTTAGTGGTGGGGGTTCAATTCTTATATCAGTTGATAAAGAATATTCCAATAATTGGCAGTGGGTGGTGTTGACTCAATGCCATTTTTCTAGTCCATCACTTCAAAATTAAGAACAACTAGTTTGGATAGTGTTTGAGTAACTTTACATGTAATAGAGGGTGTTCAGAAAGTTGCTGTGCAGTTTTTAATCATATTTTAATAGCATTCATTCAGTCTATTTCAAGCTAGTAACTGACAGCAGTGTTTAGAAACAAAATAAGAAGGATCCAAGCCTGTATTGGTGCCAATCGAGGTCAATTTCAACATTGTTTATAGTTGTCAATCATATTTACCTCCTGTATTCTATGTTGAAACATATTTGTTAATAAATATATAAGTGCACAGTGACTTTCTAAACACCTTGTACAACAACAGACAAAGATCATTTTGGGGTGAAAAGTTATATATAAAGCTAGAAAAAAAAGGTCACTGAACAATGTTGGTTTTTGTAGCAGCCATGACATATGAAACTGGAGTGGTTGACTATGAAGATTTTCCACAAACTGAAGAACCTGTCTGGATTTTGGGAAAAAAGTATAGTACACTGTATGGTAAGTTGATGGTTTTCAAAGTTGAGTTTTAAGCTGCATGATAGCAAACATTTGTTAACATAAATTTAAAATATTTTTGTTTGTGTTAACCCTTTATGGACCATTGAGCATCTTCCAGGTGTTAAGTGCACACTTGGATATGAAATTTGAAAAGTAATATATAGTAATTAAAATATCTGATTCAACAATTTTTAACTAAAGAATGTGTTTGAACTGATAGTTTGCCATTTTCAACTATTTAATTATTTTAATTCCCAAAGGAAAATGGAAACAAATTTCCTAGTTAAAATTCAGCATAATTAAAAAAAAAAGCATAATTAATATTTTTTTAAATTATTCTTGTGCTCATTCAGAAGCATAGGTTTAATCTTTATTATGAAGTTGTTCTTTTCCATGTTTTGTTTCTCTTATGACTTTTTGTATCTATCTCTGATTTTATTGGTATAAAATTTAATAATTTTCCATGTGTGATCTGAACAACCACTGAAAAAGCTTCAGTTTTGAAAATAGCTATTGACAAAGTTTAGACACCATTTGATAGAACAAATTATAAGCTACTTCTGTCATTTTTTCTAGACTGGATAATGTAGTGTGGGAATTAATTTATGCTAAAGTTTGTGGGCAAGGGATTAGATTAACTCTTACAGAGAAGGTCAATAGGATCCAGAGGGAAGAAGACATAGGAAAATACCACAAATCTTGGAAATGTTTATATATTGTAGAGTTTCTTTCCTTTTTTTTTGTGTGTTAAATAATATTTTGTGGAAACTATGAAACATTTTCTCTTATGACAAGACCCCCAATTATTCCTAGTTAACGTTAGAGAGTACAGTAAGAAATGGTATAATATTTTGATGATTCAAATGCTTGTTTATTAAATATTAATTTGAAGTTTATCCTATTTAAACAATCCATACGCATAGCAGAATCTACAATTTATTGAAAGGGATCTATGCTCATTAGATAAAAATAAAATTTTGTTGACCACAAATATTAACAAGTTTTTTCTATTTTTATCTCGTGAACACCATTTCACAGTAAATTTTGAAAGGTATTTTCTCTTCTATCATGTTTTTTTTTTCAAGTAGATGTGCCATTTTACATTAGTTTATTTTTAAATTTGGTGTGTGTGTTCAAAATTGTTTTTATTTTTCATGCTCATTTTCTTACATTTTATTTTGCCCAAGAATTAAGATTTTATAAATATTTTCATTGGAAGTTACTTACAGACTTCTGATCCCTTTGTAATGTAACCTAAAAGTTGTACAGTTTTTCATTTTTCCTGAAATATAACTTCACTAAGAATTTGTCTTCAGACTGAAGCAGTTGGTGTCTATTCCAATCTTTTTTAAATATATCATTTGTGATAATTGCTACAGTGGCATTTTTCTCTTAACTGAGATTTTTGAAATGCTGTAGCATAAATGACAGTATATAGTGTTCAGGAAAATTTCATTTTAGAATAACACTGTTATTAATGGGTTTTTACATTATTTAATATTAACAATTGAAACACATAATAATTGTTGAATGTATGTTTGATTTGCTTTCTGCCTTTCCAAGTTAATTCTTTGTTATTATCAGTAATAAATAATTTCTGATTTGATGAGGCATGTTAGTTACTATTTATACATTATTTAATTTTCTTTGTTTATTTAAGTACATTATATTTATATATCTTAATTGATAAGATCACAGCTATATCGTGTGTTTATACATAAAATCTGGTATGATGCTATTTGACTGCTACATAAATTTACTGCCGTAGGAAATGACTGCTGATATATTTTATTGATGGAAAATAATTTTTTCATAACAAAACATTTGTAACTTAAAATAAAAGCAAAAGAAAACAAAACAAACTATTCCAATAAATCTGATTAATAATAACATTGAATAATAAAGTAACTGAACAAGTTGCTTTGTCCTAAAAAATGATATAATGAAGTAGCTTAATAATTCCCTAAAAAAAAGTCTATCACTATATAGCAAATAAGTTCACTGTTATTTATGTTAATATGGGTGCAATTTTATAATGTAATATTTGTGTTCAAGGTTTTTTAACATGATTATTGTTGCTTTTATAAAAATCCCAATAATATAATTTCTATACATGCAGAAAACCTCAAAATGAAACAATTAATTGCTACATGTGTCTTTGCCAGCAGTGAAATTCACTAACAATCATTTACTATGGGGGTATAACATTGTGGCAATCATATCAGCAGTCAAATGTCCAGGAAATATAATTTGAGTAATCTGTATTTTTCAGATTTAGAAGAACTTAGAAATGATGTTAAGTCAAAATTATGGTTTACATACAGAAAGAATTTTGCACCAATTGGTAAGTTATAACTTACTTAAATTTGAGTAGTACACCTTTAGAATATTTTTAAACTTCTCTTGTTTGTGATAGTTTCTGAATGAGTAATTTCTAATAGTCTTTTCTGAAACATTTGACTCTATTTTCTTTGCTGTAATGATACTCTAAAGTTTTTAAAATAACATTAAATCTAGATGTGTATTTGTAGAGCTCATACTTTGCTGAACCTCTAACCACCCTCTGGATACAGGTACGTAAAGATAAATCTCGTAACATTTTTACAGAATTAATTAAAGTTTAATGGAACTATATTTCTTTTTTATTAATAATGAAAACAAACTTGGCATATAAACAGGGGTGTAGATCCTGGGGGGATGGAGGGTATAGATCCCCCCTTCATTTTAGGTGGGGGGGTATGGTGCATGCAATCTACAATCATCCCCCCTACAGTTTAGTCTGTTGAATTGTTTTATTGCATCACAGGCCTACCAATTGTGTTTGTTCTTGTGATTATTGTGTTCTTACCAATTGAATTACATAATTAGGCCTAGATGTAGGCTTTTTCACTAGCCAAATTGTGGATCTTTAATATAAGCATGCTTCTAAGATTTTTGATCTAAGCAATAATTTATAAACATCAGTCAGTAGGCCTAATTATACATGCAAGTATTGCGGCAACAAGATTACTCTGTGACTGCATGTTTACAGCTTTCAGGTCACTTAATCGGAGATTACCGATTTGCAAATTGAACAGTCCACATAAGTGGTTGCAAAAATCATATCCCTATCGGATGTAAAAAATCTATGCCCCTGCATATAAACATAGCTAATAAATCAAATTTTAATATAAGTATTTATTTCTTTATGTCAAAAGGAAATTTTAAAATAAATCATATGATACTTGTGCATTAATGATTACCCACTACTCTCTACCCCTGCTTAAGCTTTTGAGTTATAGTACAACTTACAGACTTGTAGTATAGATAAAGCCTTTAGTCATGTTGCTTTATAGAAAGTCAAACCCACATGCAATGTCCTCCTATCTGATACTTTCTTTAAAAACAAGTCAGCAATTTTCTCTGATGTTTGCTATTACATCATATGTAACCAGCAGAAGGACAAGATTTTAATTTACTGAATTACATACAACACTAGTATTAACTTTTAAATTATTCAGTCTACAGATTCAAAGTAGTTATCACAAAGCTCACCTTGAACACAGTAAAAAATCACTTTAACATACAATTTTTTCATTCAGAAAGCCAGTTAAATTATAGTAGTTATAGGATATTGTATGCTCTGTGCATATCATTATTGTATGTTTTAAGTCAAATATTTGAAATAAGTGACAACAATCCTAGCAAAAATCAGGTTTAACTTTAATTTAAGTCTTCAACTGCTGAAAGAAAGTGCAATACTCAAAGGTGAGTGCTAAATTTCTTAACGTTTATGCATAGTTTTTACTTGTTGTCATAAAAATAACTAAAATATAAAAATTAGAAATTTGTTAGATTAGATAAGATAACTTAAGTCATAAAACATTAAAGAAAACATTTGTCAGTGAGGCATGTACACAATCTCCACAAAAGTTGTGTACTTCAATAATTTGTGTAATCTTAACTTGGCTTTTTGGATATGGCTCAAAGAGCAATAAAATAAATTTAAAACAGGTGTAAACTGTAACAAGCTTCAGGCTTTTTAGGATTAATAATTATTTTCTGTTACAACCTGCAATAATCCTGCAATAAGAAGAAAAAGGATAACATAGATTTATTTCATATTTTTTGTTGTGATTACAAAATTGAGCCTATGTAGTGCTAGGATAGACAAAATAATTAAAATATTAAGTTTTATTGTAAAAAAAATTTGGAGCTCCTATAGGTTATACAAATGAAATTTAAAAATTGATAAAACTATTGTTAATCTTAACATGAATGTTGTTTCTTTCAGAGTAGTTGTAACTTGAATCAGAATGTCACTCCATGAGTTCATGGACAAATCTTGAGTAAAAATACTGATTTTTTTTGCATGCGAAAGTCTTGTAAAGTTTACAAGAAGCTTGCAAAATTTCTTGAATATGCATTTATAATATTAAAAGTTTTAGTATGTATAGTTTTTCATGATTACATGATGGTGAAAAAAAAGCTCCAAATGACCAATGCTACATTCAAAGAGATAAACACAGCTTTATACTCTCTTTTAAACCCCTTGGTGTAGATTCCTGTACATGGTGAGAGGACTTCCCAGGGAAGGTTCTGTTCTTTCAGTTTACCTGTTCAGAAATCTAAACATTCACCATCGTGTTTGCTCTGTGTGGTGACCTGTGAAGGGGAGTAGAGGATACTGGTGATTGAGGGGTCCGACCCTAATACACCACTTTGACCTTGAATTCCTGTAGATGGGCAGCCTTGGGGTGGTCCCCTTTGGGTCAGACTGCTGGTCCACTTAAGCTAGGATCAACCAAGTACCAGTGTTGGAAGTTCTCAAAAGGAGTTGTGGACATTTTGCCTGATGCTGGAGTTTGGATATAGTGCTCACGAAACACTGGCATTGCTGCAGTGTTCTTGCTTGACATTGTAGTGCATCTTCTCATACCTCAGTGGGCACCGAAATTTTTTTTTTCCTATGGATCCTCCAAATAAAAATTTAAATAAAATAGTGAAAAAACAGACAATAGGTAAACGACCACGTCTTGAAGTTTCTGAGCAGCAATCTTCAATACCTCTATCACCTGATGTACTTTATTTTCTTATCCTACATTCTCTTTCAGAAAAACCTTTAGGGCAAATGTTTTCCTTTTTCATTCAGAAGGGATTGGAGGAACTTGCTGGCTCTCCAAAGTCAGCAAAGAAGCTTCAATCTGGAGACATATTGGTTGAAACATCCAAATCTCAACACAGTGAACTCCTTGAATTCAAAGGCAGTTGGGATATACCTATTGAGGTTACACCTCATGCTACTTTGAATTCATCATGAGGAGTTATTGTTGAGAGGGATTTGAAGAACATCCCCAAGTCAGAGATTCTCACTGATTTCTCCACTCAAGGAGTTTCTGCAGTGAGATTATCTCTACTCGCAAAGATGGAGTTACATTGCCGACCAATATCTTCATTCTGACATTTACATCACCACATGCACCTGCCACCATCAAGGCAGGTTATCTTAATTGCAGGGTGTGGCCGTACATTCCAAACTCTCTCCTATGTTTCCAGTGTCAGAGATTCATTCACTCAAAGACATTATGTCATGGTTTCCTGACATGCTCTTGTTGTGGTGGCAAGGACCATGATGCCTATGAGTATGAAACGGACCCACATTGTGTCAATTACAATGGCTCTCACCCATCTTACTTTTGTACTTGTGCTAAATGGTTGGAAGAAAAAGAGGTGCAGCATTTTAAAATGATTCATAACATTATTTATCCTGCTGCTGCACTTTGTTCCACAACTAGAGTGGGAGTCCAGACAGATTTCTGTGTCTCCAAGAGAATTGTTCTCAAAACAAATGAAAAGCCTTTTGACCTCCTTGGTTAAAAAAGTTGATGAATCAACTTTTACACTCATCTCTATCCTTTCCATACATTCCAGCAAACCCCAAGATCCATATCCTTTGGTTCCAGGTACAGGCATTTCTTTGGATACATCTTCTCCCACCCTGAGATACAAAACAATCCTTTGTTCACATCCTCAGTCACTGAATCCCCTTTCAACAACAAAAACCTACCCAATCAACCCAGGGCAGGATCCATGGAGGTTGATAGACCTCCTTTGAATAAGGATGGTAAGGAAAAAAGATGTGATCATAAAAAGGTCTCCAGCCAATTCAACTTCACGTAATTTAAAATGGCTACATTGATACAATGGACCTGTCGAGGTTAACATTCTAATCTGATTGCTTCCTACCATCCTGAATGTCTTTCCTTTGAGGAAACATTTCTGAAACCTGCCGATATAGTCACCTTTCTGCAGTTTTCTTTGTACAGAAATGACAGGCTGTGTGATGGATGAGTGCATGGAGGGATGGCACTGTTTGGTTGATGAGCATGTCCTCAACCTGTCTTTGTCACTCAACACACTCTTGGAGGCCGTAGCCATCTGTGTTTCCTTGGGTCATACCATCACTGTTTGTTCTCTCTACCTGTCACCTGGAAAGACATATGATCAGTCAGACCTTGTAGTTCTCAATGAACCGTTGTTGTCTCCCATATTAATTCTGGGGGACTTTATTGGACATCATCCTCTCTGGGGAAGTGCTGTTATTGATAGGGAGGGGTTGCTCTGCAGAGCATATCTTTCTGATCACAGCCTTTGGGTCATTCCATGTTCAAATCATCCAGGGGGCTACAGGTAGCCCCCCACAGAATGCCTTGAAAAAATTCACATGTGCTCATCTGCCCATATTGTGAAACTTGCCAAAGATTAGAGTAATATCTCTAATAGTTTCTGATTTACAGTCCTGTAAATTTTAGTTAATTTTCTTTTATTTTTGGGCAACTTTGGATGCTTGAAGCTGCAAGAGTAATTGTGGTAGAAGGCTGAAATTTGCTACATCGACTGAATTAATCCCACAGAATTAAAAATAATGGTCTCAAACCAAGTTTATCTCTCTTAGGATTTACATAGTGAGGTTGTTAAATCACCTGAAAACCCAAAATCGATAAAAAAAACTTTGGTTTATTTAATAAGCCATCATTTGTAAGACTTATATGATACAAAGCTGTTTTTCTTTTAAATTTCCTGTAACATATTGGTTGATAAACAAGCAATTGTTGTAGTTAAAAGTCTGTTCGATCTTCTGTAAAAAATGTAGCTGCATGCAACTTTTTATGACTTAACTAAAAATAGCCCTACTTCAGGCCACAGTTTGACCATGTCACCAATTATGTCTCTAGCACTTCTGTTTTCTCCTCCACCTTCTTAGTATCAAGACTCGGGCAGAGCGATCACCTCTTTCCTTTCAAGCTTTTGAATTATATGACTATAATCATCCCTTTACACTGGTGGAACTGAAACTGGCTTTTCATCAGTCTGGCTGTACATCGATTGGACCAGATGGCACAACATGTCATAGTGTACATTGGTTGGACCAGATGATGTACATTATGACATGCTGCACCATCTATCTCCTGCTTCTCTTGATATTCTTCTGATTGTTTTTAATGGGATCTGACAACAGAATGCATTTCCTGATGTCTGATGCCAGGCTGTTGTCCTACCTTTCTCTTAGCCTGGGAAGGATCCCAAGATTTCATCAAACTACTGTCCAGTTGCTTTGCTGAGCTGTTTCTGTGATACCTTAAAGAGGATAGTTAATGCTCATCTTGTTTGGCTCCTTGATTCAAACAACCTCCTCTCACCCATCCAATGGGGGTTCTGATAACAGCACTCCACTGGACCACCTGATTTGACTTGAAACGTGAATCACAGAAGCCTTTCTCAAATGACAACATCTTGTATCAATATTCTTTAACATTGAGAAGGCTTATGACACAACGTTGAAGTATGGCATTTTGTGAGACCTCTATGTGTATGGGCTACGTGGCAATTTGCCCATTTTTTATTAATTTTTTAATGTACAGGAGATTCCAAGTTCATGTGGGTTTGACACTTTCCCATTCTTTTCTACAGGAACTTGGAGTCCTTCAGGGCTGTGTTTTGAGTGTCACACTTTTCAGTATAAAGATTAATGCCATCACTGAACAACTCCCTCTCACTGTTGGAAACAGGCTCTATGTCAACAACTTTCACATTTCATATCAGTCGTTAAACATGAGATATATTGAGTGGCAGCTACAAACTGCCTTCAATTTTTTACTGAATTGGACCACAGCAAATGGCTTTAGCTTCTCTGTCTCTCTGAAACTATTTGCATGCACTTTTGCTGCCAGTGGGGTATTCACCCTGATCCTGAACTCTGTGTTAGTGAAGTTGCACTGCCTATGGTCCCTGAGACTATGTTCTCGGGGCTTATCTTTGACTGTAAGCTGACCTTTATACCACACATTAAGCAGCTACAGGTCAAATGTACAAGAGCATTGAACATCCTCCATGGCCTCTCTACCACCACTTGGGGAGCAAATCAATGTTCTATGCTAAAGATATATCATGCTCTTATTCGATTAAAACTCCACTATGGATCAATGGTTTATGGCTCTGCCAGACACTTGGCCTTAAAGATGCTGGACCTTGTTCATCATCAAGGACTACGACTCTGCTTTGGGGCATTCTGCACCTCCCCAGTTCAGAGCTTATACATAGTCTCATGAACCTTCTTTGCACCTCCACCATTTGCAACTGTCTTTACTATATGATTTCAAATTTTTTTTATTTTTCAAAGCATCTGGTCTGGGTTTGTGTGTTCCTTTTTTGGTCGGCCATACTTTTTCAAAACAGATGATCTGCCATTGCTACTTTTGACACTTCGTATCCAGATATAGTTGGATGAATTGGGTCTGTTCTTGAATAACATTGCAGTATCCATTGGTCAGTCCATCCCACCATGGCTTACTACAGTCTCCAAATTTGATCTTTTTATTAAGTCATCTGAGAAAACAGATTCTCCCGATTGGAAGTAGCGTCTTTTATTTGCTGAACATCTTTCAAACCATCTTTCCATTCCTATTTATACGGATGGTTCAAAATCAGGTGACTCTGTTGGACTCTTCCATGGTTTGTTGCAGTTCGGTGGTAGCATGCAGAATCTCCTCCACAGCTTCTGTATTCACTGCTGAACTGTATGCCATTTCTCTTGCCCTGGATCATGTAGAAGCTAAGCAGTACTCCAACTGCACCATTTATACTAATTTGCTTAGTTCTGGAATTGCTTCATGTTTGTTCACACCCTGTTCTTGCTAATATTCAAAACTGACTGGCCCATTTCTCTTTAACATCTACTGCTGTCCAGTTTTTCTGGATATCGGGCCACTTTGGTATTCATGGGAATGAGCTTGCCGACACCGCAGCTAAATGTATCTGGTTTGGCACTATCACTGCTGTGCCTGTCTTATACATGGACTGTGGTCCTGTATTCAAGGCTCTGCTTTTTGCCAGTTGGCAGTCGACTTGGAGTGAGCAACATGAAAACTAGCTTTTCCAAATGAAACTCCATATTGGTTTTTGGCCGTCTTGCTTCCATAAGGATCGGAAAGAGAATATTATTCTAACTATCCTACGCATCATTTTCTTTTATCTGGAACTGATGCACCAGTGTGTGGTCTGTGTAATACTCAGATCACAATGAGCCACATTTTACTTTTTTGCCCTTGTTAAGATTCTCAACGATGGCACTATTTTAAACATGTTCTGTCCAAAGATTTGTCCATAATGTTAGACAGTATTATTGGTGATGGTGATACTGCCCACCTTGGTAAAGTTTTTAGTTTTTCAAAGGCCGTTAATCTTTTTAATATCATTTAAGTTTTTAAATTTATACATTAAACATTTTTTAATGTGGTTCCCTTTTAAGAATCAAAGTTCATCTAGTTTGATTTGAAATTAGAAAATGGCCCTAACATTAAATAACTCAACACCATCACTGGAAAGACCAACTTCAGGAAACTAATGTTGCTGTTTGAACTACCCGCTAGTCATCCTGGCGAGTTATTATTAAAATTTTGCTACACGTCTTTTAAAACTTTTATTACTTTACTTTTTCCAAATGGTCATAATGACACATAACCTAGAACCAGGACTGGAAAGGCCAACTTCAGGTGACTGACAGTGGTTCTTGTACTTACCTGTTAGTCTTCCTGGCAGGTTATGATATTTACCTTTATGCTACATAAAATCCTTTATGACTTCTCTTACTGTAGTTTCTCTCTTAACGTCGTAGACTAGATGCCAAAGTTGGTTTTATACTATTTATGTTTTTAAACTCTGTTTTGTTTTACCTGCATTTCCTTTTATAAATTGTATTACATGTACTTTACTCTTAGCTTTTTACTGGATGTTTGGCACAGATAGTCTAGCTGCTTTGTGCCATAAAACATTAAATCAACCAATCTCTTTTAAGTGATAGGACATAAACCCTTAATATTGTGTTCTAGATTATGCATTCCTTTGAATACTTTCTTAGATTTAACTACACTGATACAATAGAATTCCATTATAATTTATTAAGCTTAGTAACTAAGGTTTTTTTTAGAATTTTTAAAATGTAAAACTTTGAGTGGAATAAAAACAACCTATCTCCTTGAAAACTTGGATTGAAAGAATGTGGAAGGCTTTTCAAAGATTAAAATTGCAGGAATAATTACTCGTTGGACCTTCTATGCCATTGATTGGGTATTCATATGTCATATGCTGTAGTAAGAGCGTATAAGGGACTGTTTCAAACAATTGAAATAGTTTAACAAGGCCACTGTTTGATTCACTACTTTAGCCATTTATCAGCAAAGTAAAAAATATTAGGGTTTTATTTTATATTCTAGGTTATCAGTATTAGTAATTTGAATTCTTGATTTGTATGAAATTATTTAGTAGTAGTATTTTAACATCACAAACATCTAATTTCAAACAGTGCTGCATTCAACATACCACTTAACTCACTAAAATCTGTGTTTAGGTATGTTCTTTTAATACTTACTTTTAAATTAAATAATGAACTTGTATACAGTATTAAAGTTTGATTTATAATCTACAATTTAATTCCAACCTTAGTGACATAAATTCATAAAATAGTAGTTCAATAAAATTTTGAATGCAAGTCAACAAACACGATGACATGGCCTTTGAACCCTGACCTGTTACAAAAGGTTAAAAGTATATTTCCTTTCATCTTTAGTTTGTCATTTGTAGGTTATACTTTCACATTAATAGTTTTCCAGGACTTTCAGCTACAAATTTGACCTGTGTATTTTTAAAATTAATCATTTGTATGTTTTCAAAATTTTAACTAGTTTTGAATGCTTGGTTAGTTTGATCAGATTCGGATAACTGACTAGGTCTTTACTATTGAAAGTGGCTAATGTTTTTATTTTGATTTGATGGTGTAAGACTAAGTTTTTTTTGTGTCGGCCAACAGTACTTTCTTGTGCTTTCTATATGCATATTGTATGTTCAATTAGAAGTCTTGTTAGGTAAAGCATTAACTTTTTCAATAATTTTTGATTACCTCTTTTACTACCAAGAATTTTCATTCTTGATTCAGAAATACTTTAGCGAGCAGAAAATACATGTCACCAATTAAAATTTTTTTTTCATTCTAAACGATTAGTTTGTCTTCAAAATAGGTTTGCCCAATAATTTTTTACAGTGCACTTGCATCTTATAATTTTATTTGTCCATGAGTTTATGTATGGTGATTTGGAATGTCTGATGAACATTTAACTTTTCCATTACTTTGCTATCTTATTGTTGCCATCGTAGTATTTTGTAGGTAAAATATTTGTTAGGTTATTCTGGTTACATTGGCTTTTCAATATGTATATGATTAAGAGTTTTATAATGCATTTAAAATCTGAATATCTTTTTGAACAAATACTGTAACTGGTTTTTTTGTGTTCATTATGTTATTTTTTTTCTTTATGGTTGTGTTTAACTTTTTCGACCATATCTGTGAGAAGTTTGAAATTAAAAAAAATGTTTCTGATTTGTTACACAAGAACTTTAAGGTACTTGAGACTTGGGAAACTAGAAATAAACATTTGAAGCTTAAAATATTTTGTTGTTAATTTTTATATTTTAAAATATGTAATAGTTAAATAGTGTAACAGTTGAACCCAATATTTGACCTCTCTGGTTTTGACTTTTTTATATAATTTTTTAATTGTCATTGTTTAATAAAATAAATTAACTGGTATATTGAGATAGCATTAGATATGTAGAGAGTTAGTAATAAAATAATGTGTTTGTTTTTGCTATTATTAAGACAAATTACTTGTTTTCTGTTTTCTGAAGAACTAGCATTTAATATTAAATAATTAAGTTAGTTTTAAATATACATATTGGAATGCGTATTACAAATTTCACAGTATAAGCTTTTGTTCAAACATACTGTGCTTAACTTAAAATAACAAACTGGACCATATTTCTCAACTTTAGGTGGCACTGGCCCTACAACTGACACAGGATGGGGTTGCATGCTACGATGTGGACAAATGGTTTTAGCCCAAGCTTTGATCAACCACCATCTTGGAAGAGGTATGAATATTGCATTAAAATCCTTTAACAGAGCATGTAATTACTTATAAATTCACCATTAAAATATTTGTTACAATCAACCTGTAAAACATAAAGGAAAGAGACTGATTGAACTCCTGAACAGAAGAGGGTGACCATGAGAATTGTGGTTAGAATATTTATCAGCAGCATCTTAATAGCAGTCTTTAATGAATTTTAATGTCTATAAAATAAAAACAGGCTTTAGATATACTTTTTAAAATCAAGAGAGACATTAGTTATATTGTAATTTGAGTCTGGTAAATGCTTTTCCATCAGTTCCTTTTACTGATACCTTGTATTTTTAAATAGTTTCTGGAAAGATGTTTTTTTGTTTTATAGATACAAGGTTACTGAATGGCACACTACAACTTATATTGTGGTATACATGTACAATATTTTGTTTGTTCAAAATCAATAAAATATCTCATTTAAATATTGTCTCACCTTCTATAAAACTTGTTAAGAAAGAGTATATTCATTGGTCACAATGAAATGGAAAGTATTTCACAACTCTTCTCATATAAAAATGTGTTAGTTACCAATGATGGCCCATCTCATTGTATGCTCAAGATTCCAATGGGTACACTTGAATAGAAGATTTTAAGAACATCAGTTGAACTTTTTTTTTTTAAACCACACATTTTGCTGTTTTGTTCAGTGTTGCCCTCTATATGCAAACATTTTTTGCATACCACAGTCCTTGAACTCTCACTTACTCCATATAAATGGTCTGCTGCATCTTCATATGTGAATTATCATGCAACAACCCTCCAATGATAGATGTGTGACACAACTTTCTGATGCACGTGAATTTCTGTACTTGATTCTACCGAGTTGTTTCTTGTTAGGCATCTGTTTAGTGCAGACATTTTCAGTTGTGCTTTTTTCACATGTTGAGTACTTGTTCTTTGTGTGGAGTAAGGCTATACAATTTATTTTGCCACAACTTGTTTAGTGTTTCTTTTAAAGAGTAACTTAATTTTTCATATTTTTGAATTTTTCAGTGTCGGGGACTTTTGATTCTCTTCCCACTATCTTGAATGTCAGGGGGTCTTGGCTAAGAATATTTTGGCCATCATTCATCAGGAGATTGAACTTTGTATAAGTTGGCCTTCTTCTTCCAACAATGTTTGGGTTCCTCCTTTATTGTCTGAACCTGTTCATGATAAGTAGGAGTTTGACAGCCTTTTTCATCCATCTCATTCTGCCTTCCTTTCCAAAGCTTCCCTGTGGAATCAGACAGGCCTTCCTCACCCTTTTTGGATATGATTTCTCAAGTATATTACATTTTATTCCCTTCCTCATTTTCTTATGATTCTTTTCCTTTCTTGTTACATAACATTTCATCATTAAAATACATTGTTTTCCTTCTTTCACATGACATCATAATACATGTTGAACATTTTGTTTTTCTCTGGAGCTGGCCTGGCATGGTCAGGTGGATAGGGTGTTTGATTTGCAGTCTGAGGGTCAGAGGCTTGAATCCTCATCCCATCAAATGTTTACCTTTTCAGCTGTAGGGGTATTATAATGTGACAGTCAGTCCTGCTACTTGTTGATAAGAGTAGCCTAAGAGTTGGAAGTAGGTCGTGATGATTAGCTGCTTTCCCTCTAGTTTTATGCTGTTAAATTATGGATGACTAGTGCATAATAGCCATCCTGTAGTTTTGCACAAAATTAAAAAAATAAACAACTCAAGTTGGTGTTTTACTTATAGTTATTATCATAAAAATCAATAGGATTGCATGATTACTCTTTATTTGATCTATAATTTCTAAGATATAAATATATCACAACTGTGTGCAGTGTATCTGAAGTAGCTTTTTCCAGACTGGACTTAACAATCATCCTGTGAAATTTGTTTTCCCATGAACTTTTGTACTTTTCAACCTTTTGCCTTTTTACCAGGGGCTGTCATTTTGATAAGAAGTTGACATTCATACAATTATTTATGTACAGTTATATGGCAGTGAATCACTGGAAGGAACTGGAATTGCCAAAGGTTATGACAATAATATAAAAATACTTTACCAAAAACTTAAGCATGACATTGAATCCAAATCAAACTGCAGTATAGCCATAAGCTTTTCAAACTACAGCCAGTCTGTAGTAGTTAACAGGTATGATGTTGCTTTATATCTGTTTTTAAATAGTAAAGGTTACTTCTAGATTTTTCTTGCAAGATCCATGTTTTGCTGTATTATAAACAAAATTGCATTAAAAATTCAGTATTATATCATAAGTATTGTTTTAAGAAAATAAATGTGTTAACCATGGGTGTGAGAATTTCTAGAAACAGTCATGTTACTTGATACTATCAGTGTTGATTGATCTATGATTTTTATTGCATTTTTAATACACATTTAACTACGTATGTCTCCAAACTTATGGAAATATAGTACATTTGTTAAATTTGATATGATATTTATTCCTTTTGTATCTGTCAAATATAGAAGACTAATCAATAATGTTGTTGAAGTTACCTAAATAACCAGTTCTCCATTTAGCTTATTTTTACTCAGTTTATAAAAACATGTTATTAGTTGCATGTGCAAAATAGTAAAACTTTTGTATTTAGTACTTGGTATGATATTAATATTTATAAATGTGATAATCAAACAGGCTATTTTTATGCAATATACTTTAAATTACATGTATTGATTACAGATTGGGCGTGGAAACCAGAAGTTATCAATCCAACATATGTACAGATTCTTCAGATGTTTCAGGATAAAAAGAACTGTATCTACTCTATACATCAAATTGGTAACTTAATTTTAGGATTGACAAGATGAACTGAATTTCATGATTTGTTGCTACAGTTCATTGTTATGATACTTTTTTAGTTTTGACAGCATCAGATAGCTCTTGAAATTCAAAGTATGCTTGTTTGGTAAAGTATTTATTTGAATATTTGTTCATGAAAAACACTTTATTTTATTTAGCTGGCATATTATTTGTGCATTTCAAATGGTATGAATTGCATGTACCTTGAGTATTGGATGAAGAAAAAAGTGGCATTTTTGCTGAAATTGACTTTTGTAAACTCTATGAAGGATTCAGAGCAAAAACCATCCTATAACTCCAGGCAACTGCAGTTTATTAAATAAACATATCTCCCCTACCCCCTTTTGTATTCAGTAATATTTCTCTTATGATTAGGGAAGAGCTGGTTCATAGATGAATCACCAAACATCCTGTAGTAGCATTAGTGGTATTAATCTACTGTCATTTTAAGGTTTCACTTAATGGCTGTTCTATTCTCAGTGCATTGGTTTATCTTATATATGACTTACCTAACATTAAGTAATGCTAGTAATATTAGCCTGGTGTCATGTTTCAAGTAACAATGGAGGTTTTAGTCTCAGTATACAGTAACATGTTAATGAATCTACATCAATATAAGTACTATCATTAAGGCCAGTTAAGAAGAAAAAAGACTAAACACTTGAAGCTGTAAGTGGATATTTAAAAGAACTTGCATGGTTCAACACTTGGAACTATGATTACTATATTCATCACTGTTAGAATTCTATATTGTAAAGATTGTGAATATCTAAATTATTTTGAATGAAAGTAAAATTTCAGTGAAGTAGAACCTTGGCAGTCTAAGTGTATGAGCTGATCTCCCTTTTGGTAATTTTGTTTGTTCTAATTAGCTAATAAAAAAAAAAAATTACTTGCATCTAATATTGAAGATAGAATAAAAATGAAACTTAAAAATGCTTATTTAACTTACTGATGTAATTTAAACCTCTTTTATCGTAGAATAATTTCTGTCGTATGAAGGATTGTTATATAGTAGTGAAAGATAACAATTCATGATAGTTCTACATTGTTTTAATCATAATTTTTTTAAAAAAATATAATTATAGCACAGATGGGTGTTTCAGAAGGTAAAGCTGTAGGACAGTGGTTTGGACCTAACACTGTAGCTCAGGTGCTTAAGTAAGTTGATTCTAATTTTAGTTATTTTCCTGAAACAGAATTTTTTTCTGTAATTCTTCTGTTTTGTTTTCACTATTTATTAAAAACTTCTAGTAACCTTTAGTGTTTGTAGGTATTACAGTAGCCTTTCATATATACACATCTTAACATATTTATTTAGCACTAAAGGTGAGACAGATATTTAAAAAAAAGGTGAATGCATAAAATTAAAACTTGTATTTCATGAATGACAAAATGGATGTTTCTGGCATTTGTTTATCTATGGCTTGCAATGTAAATTACAATAAAACTTAGATGTTTAATATATATTAGCAAATATTGTTAAAGAAAGATTGGTGTTATATATCTCTGTGACAACTTGCACAAAAATCACATCAGTTGATTAGATCTAATTGTCTTTTAGTGCAGACTACAGTAGTTGTATGAAATAGATCTGGCATGTACTAATGATTAGGGTGCTTGACTTAAAATCTAAGAGTTGAGAGTTCAAATCCTTGTAATGAAACATGCTTTTCCTAGAAGTTTGCTGACTAAGTTGGTCACCTGGGTGTAAAAAATTATTGGTTTATAAATATATTAGCTAATCCTAAGCTATATGGGATTGTGGGTTATGGAGAAGATATTAATTGTATGAATCAAATTTTATTCATCACCTAGAAATTATTGATGAATATTAGGCCTTAACATTTCTAATTATCAATTTTTTTTTACATTTCTTTAAATGTTTCTGAAAAATTAACTTTTTAAATCCAATTTTGTTTAGTTTTGTTAAAACTTATGGAAATCCCTGGTGGCTGAAATATGGTAGGATTTTATAATAAAATTTTATATTTTAAACATAAAGTTCTGTTAGAATGTTTTTTTTTGTATTTACCTTACTTCTAGTCACAGCTTCCATTTATACAGAAAATAAGTCTAAGCCTTAAAAGTATATGTCTCAAATTCAGATGTTTTAGCTTATTTAAGGAAACATGTTCAATATATGTGTTTGCATTTTATTAAAACTAATTTAATGACTCATTCTGACATATTAGAAAATTGTCTGTGTATGATGATTGGACATCGCTGGCTGTTCATGTTGCAATGGATAATACTGTGATAATTGATGATATTAGTAAGTTACATTTTTTAATAACTATATATCTGTTTAATACATTTGTTGAACTTATGAATATAGTAAATTTACTGATATTTTGTACTGCTATCAGATGTTCATGTGTATGAATTTAACTTTATTTTATAGAGTATTTTTAAACTAAGCAAATTTATGACTACTGAAGTTGTGCAAAACACACTGTTGAATTCTAGCCTTTATATTATTTATAGGTAAAACTTATTCTTTTTTGGAAAAAAAAAGAGACTGCCATTACCAGTTATTTATTTACTCTTTTCTCTCTCTATTTTTTTAAATTGAAAAGTGAAAATATTCTTTTGTATAAAAATAAACCTAAACCAGTCTAATATTGTAATTGCCTTTCTGATGTCATGTTAGTTGTTACTTAACCATTGTCTCATCTGCATTAAAACATTGTCTGCCACATAATGAATGAAGTATAAAAAAATTAAGCATTCAAAAGGTGTCAAGCAGTATTCATAGTGTCCTAAACTCATATTCCACAAGAAACATAATTGTCTGTGATCCACTGGTGTGTTGCATGCTCCATAACTAAAAGTTGGTTGTGATTCCTCCATTAGGGCACATGGCAATCAATGTATTAAGAAGCAAGGACACTAAACACTAAAAATTTCTTGATAATGGGAAGTAACCTGAGAGAGTAAATTTCCTGTACAACGCATCAGTCTACTATTGTGTCATGAAAATCAGCTTAAGATAATTCAAGGCTCTAAATACGTTGAAAAGGAGCCTTATTGGTACATGTATCTTGTTTTATTTTAATTATTTAAGTAGCTAACAGGTAGTTTTTTGTTTATAATATTTTATTGTTTCAAAAAATTATGTACGCTATCACTCTTTAACATGTAGTATTTTCTTGTGTAAATATTTGGCTGCAGAATAAGTAGCAGGTAAGATTATTGGTATGAGATGGTACTATGATACAGACTTTCTGCTACTAAATTTTGAGCCTACAGTTACAGTCAAGCCTTTTTCACAAACAGTAATTTTAATAAATCTTAAATTGATTTCTTGTGAAAGAAAGCAAGAAAGTCTTGTTTGAAAGCTGTATTTTCTGCATGGCTGTTATTATTAACCACAGGTATTTACTTTTATTCAAGATTTGTGCTTTGATAACTAAACATGGTAACTGTTAAGTTTTATGAAAAGTTAAGTCATGAGTAGCCACTGATAAGTTTGACATCAGTACTTATCTGGACTTGTCTTTTTTGACAGCTCTAGAAACTGCTGCATTCGTTTTCTGTAGTCTAGCACTTGCACTTTTTTATGTAGTTTATTTTAAATATATTGTGTGAAGACAGAATAAATGCTTTTTATGGGTATCAATAAATATATAAATATTGGTTGGTCATTTTGTGTATCCATTAAGATAACCAGTCCTAAAATTTAACCTTTAGTGCTTCCATATGTTTGTCTTCACACTTGTTACCCAACTTTATGAATGAAACTAAGTTTATAAAAACCTTTTGTTGTAATGCATATTAATTCCTATGCAGTGAGAATCATCTCTAGCTTACATATGTAAAATTAAGTTATAAGATTTTTGAGTAATGAAAGATTAAACCGACATTTGTTGTTTAATATTTCTAGTTTTTAGTATATGATTGTAGAAATTTCTAATGTCAATTAAATTTCAACTTTTTTCATTATTAACTTAAGTTTAAACTTTCTAAATGCATTAAAGTCAAAAGCAATAAAGTGTTTTGGATTAATTGTTGGTTAATTTTTGAAGTGATTTTTCCATTCTTTCATCTAAATGTAATTTAAATTTGCTCTTTTTAAATAACATACATTATTTTTAACATTCCTTTAATTAAGCCTAGAAAAGTTTCATTAAAATACTGTCATGGTAAATAGTATTTTGATAAATTTTTATAGCAGATTCCAATAAAATATTTTCAAATATATTTTTATGTTAAGTTAGTGTTAACATTGAATGTTTATTCTGTATTAATATTGAAGATACCACCTTTCTTTTAATATAAATTGTGATACATCTATCCAGTTGCTACTACCTTATAATTCTGATCTTTTCTTCTAACAAAGCAAATATTTCTACGTCTTAATACACCCTTTCATTGCATTATTTGAATATTTTCTCCATTATAGTTATGCTCTTTAGAATTTACATAAACATAAACCAAAATTTAATCATAACTTAGAGAAGAGTTACTAAGTGTCCAAGATTTAACAAAACAGTTTAAAAATTTGTAATTTCACTTGTTGCACATAATTAAAGAAATAAAATACATAGTTACAGGATGTGTAGATTCAAAGTACTTAAGCGTTTTCTAACTTCTTTTTTTTTTTAACTTAGAAGATTTGTGCAAAATGCACACTACAAGTCAGCAAATGAACAAAACTTACAACACTATCTGTTCAGGATCAACAAAATGTAACCAACAAATCACAAGTATAGCAACAACCTTGGAAAATGGTGTTTATTTTCAGTGTCCAAAGCTCAGCTCTCAGTTGTCTTCCTGCAGCAATAAACGTTCCATATGGAGACCTCTACTTTTATTTATACCTCTTAGACTAGGCCTAACTGACATTAATCCCTTGTATATAAAAGGTTTAAAGGTAATTACTTACTTCATTAAATAAATGTACTTTGTGAATGATTTGTTTTACATTGTTTTATTCCTTTGAGATTTCTGTATTAACCTGTTTTTAGAAATTGAAAGTTTTTAGAAATCATAACAATATAGAAAATCTTAGTTTTTAATGTATTTTTTAAATTAATTTTTACCAATGCTGTTTTATTATGTTTTTATTTAATTGTTTATCTAACAAAATTATTGTAACTAAGTGGTTATTATGGTTAGTTTACATTGATAAACTTTTTTTAATATCACTTAATTAGCTCTTTGTAATTGAGAAATTAAGAAGGATGAGAATATCAAAATTTTATCAACCTTTTCTTGCAGACTACATTTACTCTTAAACAATCTCTAGGAATCATAGGAGGACGGCCTAACCATGCTCTTTACTTCATTGGTGTCATAGGTGAGCCAATTGTTATTTATATTTTAGTGTATCACATGATAATACATATATTTAGTGAGAAGATGTTGTTGTTGTTTTTGAATTAAGCACAAAGCTACACAATGGGCTATCTGTGCTCTGCCCACCACGGGTATTGAAACCTGGATTTTAGCGTGTAAGTCCGCAGACATACCGCTGAGCCACTGGGGGGCTAGTGAGAAGAACAGTTTTAAAGATATTTGCACAAACACAGTGAAATAAAGTTAAGAATAACTTCAACTTCCATTTTATTTTTTCTTCATCTGTAACAGACAGTGAACCCAAAAGGATGGGGGAAAAAAATCTAAGAGGACATTTTACGACATTTCCCATAATTCATCAAACTAACACTATTATTCTCAACTTCACATTATTTCTTTTAAATTGCATAAAGTATTGAAACAGTCAAAATGATTTATTTGAGGATGCTGAAATACCTTGAATTCTGCTACTTCAGTTAGTAAAAATCAAAGATGTTAGTAGAACCAATATAATAAAAAAAACTAATAAAAACTTCATTACTACACAATAGATTAAATTTGTAGAGTGTAGAATTGAACATAATAAACAAGTGCTTGAAACATCGTAATGAAATTGTATTATTTTCAATGTATTTACTTTTTTCTTTTAATATCCATACACTAATCATTAGGCCATTTGTTTTCCTACCATTATTTAGGTCAATAAAAATGGTGCTTTTTTGTCATAAATAGCCAAACAGCCATTTTTTTTTAAATAATGAATTTACATCTAAGGAAGTTTGGCTAGCAAGTACTGTTTTCATTGTTAAAATAATGATATTGTATTGTTTTAATGTTTGTAGATTTGTATCAGATAATGGTCATGTATCATAAACTTGTAGGACTTAATGTCTTTTGTAGGAAATGAGGTGGTATTTTTGGACCCACATACCACCCAGCTAGCAACTGTCCTAGACACTGATTCTCCCAGTGATGAGAGCTATCACTGTTGTTATGCGAGCAGAATGGATGTCAGTCAGTTGGACCCTTCCATTGCATTGGTACTATTATAATAAAACATTTTGTAATATCATTTAAAAGTGAAATTGCAATATAATTGGTATTTGAAAAATCTGGAATTACAAGCTATTTGCAATTTTTTTTTAAATTTAAGGTATGTGACTAATTTATAGCACTGTCAAGGTATGAGAAATTTAAGGTAATTCTTTTGTTCCTCCATTGTTGTTTGAACTGTGAGGACAGCATATGGAACACTGTAAAATTTGTTTCAGGTGCTTTTCGAACACTGTTTGTGTGTGTGTGGTTAAAATTTTAAGCTAAGTTTGGGTAGATATACTGTGATGACAAGGGCAGTTTTAAGAGGTCATAAAACTTATCTGACATTTCAAATTTTGTTACTGGCATGTGTTGAATTTTCTCAACAAATCATCAGATCAAAATCTTCATCAAACGTTTTTTTATTTGTTATTGTCAGTTATATAAGTAAGTTTAATTCCAGAAATTTATGGAAAATAAGCTTTAAAATAAAGATTTTAATATGATATCTTACACGTCTGTTACCGCTGCTCTGGAGTAGCTTGTTCTATCAGTACCTAGGTGTGTCTGAATGGGTGGATGTGACTTATAGCAGTTTCTTTCTTTCCCTCCTGAATATGCTTTTCTGTCACATATTATTTAGGGATACCTTACTTGGACCTCCTTCATCCTTTGTAACCAATATATTTTATAATCCTCCATTTTAACCTTTATTGAGAGATTCATTATTTTATTTTTTGTCCCTTTTTCTTGTGTTGTTGTTCTGCAGTCACATTTTCTGACAGTTTTAGTGATCAGGTTTCACCACGTTTTTGTCCTAGTTCAGTCCCTTTCCTTTATGCTTGTGGTTTCTGCTGCTCTGGATATTAATTATGCTTTCACTCCTCTTTCTATTCCCTTTTACTTTCATTCTTAGGTCCCTTCTGTTTCTGTCCAGTTCCTTTGCCTGGCTAGGGCCTTTGGTTTTTGAACACATACACACAATTTTTTTTTATAGTTTCTGTGTCAGTTTTTCTTCATTGGAATCTTACTATCTTGTTTTTATTTTTTCCCCCACTCAACTTGGTGTTGGATTTGCTCGTCCTTTTATCTAATGTATTATTTCTTTTCTCTGGATTATTTTTTCCACATAAGATCTGTCACCCCTATTCTGTCCTTGTTTGTCTTTTTTCATCTGTGAAAGGATATTATCATAGTAAGTATATGGCTGTTTTTATTTCTTTATAGGGGCCTTTTGCTACTTTTTTTTTTCTTGGATCCTACTTGGTGGCAAATGGTGCCTAACCAGGTATACTTTGTATCAAGTTTGTACTTTACATACTGTGACCATGCTAGATGACTACAACATTGAGGCATTTCCTACAGAAGACAGGTGTACAATTCTAGATGCCATCATGTGTTGGTTGTTTGACTCCTAACTGTCATCTGTGCATCAATATCACATATTTGAAAGAACATGTCCCAGGATTATGCACATTGTTAAGATGAAATGTTCCATAGGTACAGTCATAGGTGTATCTTGTGGTCTTTAGCTTCATAAATTTGTTTATTATGGACTGTAAGCTCATGAACTTCAGGAATAAAGCAGACAGAAATTACTGCCCATCTCTGATGCTCCTTTGCTTTGAGCCTTTTCTTACTGTAGACTTCACATTACAATTCCAGATGCTGCCAGATGTTGGTTGATCAACTCTTTCCACAAGGTAACTCTGCTTTTCAAAATATGGTATCATAGTCACTCATTGCATTGTTTCAGGTGTGGTAGGCATCTGTACTCTTCATTGCATTCTTTCCACTTTTTCTTCCAGTGGAGTATGGGAGTATTTGCTATTTCCCAGTTTCTAGTTACTGGGGTGGGTGATGGACCTTGGGGGCCATTTCTCCTGTGTGAAGCACAATTCTATTCAGTTGAGAGTAGGGCAATGGCACAACTCCCTTCCTACCATGGATCTAATTTAAATTCCAGTTTATGCCAAGTTTTGTTGTAACATTTTGCTGACTGAGATATTCCTTCTTCCTACTATCCTCCAAACATCAATTTCCAGGTGGATCATCTGTTGGTTGGAGATAATCCAGCCACATAAATCCTTGTGTTTGGCTGGTACCGTCCTCTTGCTGGAGGCTGGTTGATAAATTCTCAATTCCACCAGGTTTTGGATTGGAGATATAATTCCAAATTGAGGCCCCTTTTCATCTTACTCTTGTCTGCTAGATGTTGGTTCCCAGCGGGTCTGGAGTTAGTTGAAGCTGGATGAAGCACATGAATTCCCATACGTGTACATGCAAAGCTGGGTTCCCTGTTCCTACTATGGGTTGGAACAGAGATTCCAAATATTGCCAGGTTTTGGGCTACAGATTAATGGCTGTTGAGCTCTCATTACATCCTACCATCAGCTAGATGTCACTTCCTTGTAGATCTGATGTTGGTTCTGTTGTAAATGCACACATCCAGAGATGGGTTCTTGGCACAGAAACTCATCTTCCCTCTTAGTGAACCTTTCTTGAGGTGAAAGGTAAGACACTTTTCCTACTGTATACCTTGTATACAATTCCAGATGTTGCTAGGTGTTGATTGAGGTAGATTTACTGTCTGTTTTATCCTAGCCATTTGACACCTTGAGGTCCCAATTTGATGTGAGATGCTAAGTTTTTGTGAGAGGAAATAAGATATTGTATTGGAAGCTAGCATTTTCCTAAACTGAAAATGTATTTCTGAATAGTTGCTTACCTTTTTATCACATTTCTCATTTGTCCCCCTACTTCCAGTGTGCTGGATAACTTGGTTTATACCTCAAAGTGATTAATAGGTGCATTATTAGAGAGGGCACTAGTTATGATAAGGGTAGTGTTGCACTGCTGTTGGTGAAAGGTTGCTTTATGATCATTTTCATGTACATATGCAGAAAGAAATGGAGTTGCAAGGCTAGTAGAGAGTGAACACTTTACACAGATACAGAGCAGTACTGATCAAGAAAGCTTTTTGTGAGAGGAGACAAGTATCTGTTTGGAAATATATTTTCAATTTAGAAAAATATTAACATTTCAAAAACAACATATAGAATTATTAGATAGGAAAGTGGTGTTGAGAGTAAATGTTTTTTTCGTTTTACAATCAAAATATTTTTAAATTCATTTTTCAACCTTTAAATCTCTTGCCTACTGTATACTCTTTAGAGAGAAAGAAATATCTTCTTATATATGACGTTATTCATTACCTTTTAATAAATTTCAAATTGATACTTTATTTTTTATAAATTTGTTATTACATGTACTTTAAAGAAAGCTGTTCAAGTTATCCCATACAACTAATACATATATTAAGATGTTCTTAATTAAAGTATTTACAAAAAGACCTTTTTGGTGTGTTTTTTTACATAACAGTAAGTTAAGTACATTTACATTTTATGTAATAAAATTTAGTAAAAAGTTATGGTATATGTATTTAGTCAGACAACTTTTGTATCAAATCCAGTGTTTCTACTGTAGAAGTGAGGCAGATTTTGACAACTGGTGTAACCATGTTTATAAGGTAAGTAGCTTATGTAGTTCTGGACATGTTGAATGTTTTTCATTTTTAACCCTTTCCAGTCTAGTCAAGAGTCAAAGGCCATGTCATTGTTTTTGTTGGCTTACATTCAACAGTTTATTAAACTACTATTTTATGAATTTGTATCATTACATTTGGTATAAAACTGTAGATTATAATTCAAATTTGCATAGTATGCTTTATTTAATTTAAAAGTAAATATTAAACACACCTAAACATTGATATTTGTGTGTCATGGGGTATGTTGGATCCAGCACCAGTTCAAAATTGATGTTTGGGATATCAAAATACAAAATATATTGATTTGTATGAATCATGAGCTCAAATTACCAATTTTGAAAAGCCATAATGTAAAATAAGCACCTCCTATCTTTTCTGTTTAAGTTATTGCTCAAGTACTGAATTAAACACAGTGGCCCCACTCTTCTTTTTCCACTTTTGGACACTGTCTTTTATGTATACTTCTATATATGACATGTGAATAACCAATTAAAAGCTCAGAATGTCCTCTAGTGACTTTTTCAGCCATTTTCAAATATAACAGGTGCCATCTCTTTCACTTGAGATGAGCTTTTATGCTGATAAGTTGAGTCTTTAGCCCATTTGAAATTTCAAACAGGCTAAAGACTCAACTTATCAGCATAAAAGCTCATCTCAAGTGAAAGAGATGGCACCTGTTATATTTGAAAATGTTATCAATGTAGTAATTTATGATTTTTTATATTATTCAAATATATAAAAGCTAAAATAAAATTGTTTTATACCTTCCATGTGAAAACTTTCTTAAGGCTTAGTAAATGAGTACAAAGATCATAACTACAAGAGATAATTGTTTGCTTTACTTCTGTATATACTGTTTTGTGTTTTAAGAAAAATAAGTTTAACTTATTTCTAAATAGTAATAATCTGTATACATGTACAATGTATAATAATTGAAATGTGACTGTATTTTACAAACTACTAGCATACTGAAACACAGCCAAGACAGGCCACTTTGTAAAGACCATAGGCCAGCTTTATATTATTGGATACAATAATGTGAATGCATATGAGCTGCATTATTGTAACTTCTGTATTATCAGCCAGGCATTGTTGAAATATCAATATAATAAAATAATATATAAATGCATAATGTTACAAGATTTAAGTTATTTAGTCTAAACATTTATGTTTTTGTATTATCTGTAGTCATTCTTGAACATAAAAGGTATAACATATATTAATATCCTAATTTTTCATGGTAAATATGAGACTGGTCAAATTGACTGAAATTATACAGAGATTTGTTAGTGAAAATGACATAAAATATATAGTATTTCTTAAGAAAGTTTTGGAAACTATTCAGACATTATAAGGGTTTTGCCTGTGAAATTTGAAAATTTTTCTGATGTGTAAAAGTATTTTTAAACTTAAAATGAAAATTTCTCTGCATGTTGGATAGGCAACATGTGAAAAGAGAAAAAGACATGAGAAAAATATTGCTCAAACCTTAAGTCTTAATAAGAAAAGTCTCATATTTTGCACATTAAAGTATTGTATTGTTTACTGTTAATCTGCTAAATTCCTGGAACATACGTGTACTAAATTAAATGTTAAAGCATGAAAATTATAACAAATTCAAATTTTGTCAGAGTAAATACGTTTTGACAGTTGCTGAAACATTCACAAGGTGTTTGACTTATCCTTGAATTTATGGGTCTTATTTTATTCTCTATTATAGTCTGCAAGGCTCTAGAAACATTTTAGATTTAATTCTTCTGTCCACAATGTTTAATGTGACTTAATATTTGTTAGGCCTACTTTAAGCTCAAACTAGGCCTAAGCATCTTCCATAGTAAAGGGTTCTGGACTTTGAACTTTTTTTTTCTCAAGAGTCCCAGTTTGATTCCCAACAATCCCATAGTTAGAAGTTAATAAATAAATAAAAGAAAAAAAGTACTTTAGGGTCAATGAAAAAATTATTTACAATGTACATGTTTTACTTGCACAATTAGAAAAGAGCATGTTTTATTTACATTTTACACTGCCCATATTTTGTTTACTTTCCTGAGTTCAAGGTAATTTTTATAAGTTTAAAAAGACTGTTTTCAACTGAAAACATTCAAATACTCATTACATAACCCCTAAAACCTCCTAAATAAATATGAAATGTTTTTTTTTTGTGAAAAACAAACTTTGTATTTTATGTTTCCTGTTTCTTACTCATGCTGTATAAGGTTGGTCTGTTTGACTGACCTTGTAACTACCATAAAAAAATAAGAAAATAATTAAAACTTACCCATGTTTTCCATCTTCAGTGTCTGAAAAATTGTAACAGAAAACTACAATTATTTATTATAAGTAGCTTAAAGCTTGTGACAGTATGTGTCTATTTATACTTAATTTTTACTGTTTTATTACCCTTTGAACCATTTCTAAATACTGTGTGCTATATTAATTGCAAATTACATGGCAAACATGCAGCTCAAATAGTGCATGAACTACTTGTAAGCCTACCTTGTAAAATATATGATTAATATTATTATTTTACTTATCTGACAATTTTTCAGTTTTTTACATTTTACTTGGTTTTATAATAATAGATATAGAATACATGTCAGAAACAAGAAATGAAGCACTTATGTGAGTTTTTTTTCCTTCCTCTTATCTATTGATGATGTTTAATTCTACTTTTGTGTACTAATTGTACTGTTATATTAAATAATATAACAAAGAACACAGAATAAAAACATACAAACAGGAAAATGTTCATAACTATCAAAAATGTTCATGCTTTCTAATTCTGTGACTGAAGCCATTAAAAATTAAGCTTAAGTCATTGAGGTGTTTCCCATGGGAATATAGCTTGAACTAGAAAAAAAAGAGACAATTCTCTATACAGACAGCAATGTGACATAATCATCATTTGGTAGAGAAAATCTTTGGCTTTCTACTGGATATATGATATGTTATAGAGTTAAAGGTAACTTTAAGTTATGAGTAATTTGCATTAAATTCAGTACTTTTTGGAGATGTGGTAAATAAATTAAAGAAGAGGGAAGAAATAGATAAGTTTTGCAGTCCTCCTAGTACTTTGATCTACCAGATGTTAAAGGGTAAATCATATGGTACTTTCACATGACTTTATTTCTGTACAATTTATTATTATTGATGAAACCTGTTAGAAGTTTATTATAGACAGCAGCATGCAAACTTTATACTGTTTAGCTTGTTATGGTGTAAAGTTCAAAGGAAAGTACTTGGGTATGGGGTATTTTGTGTTGTGTATTTGGTACATGGGGCCTCAAATCTTGTGTCCTGACAAATTCTTGTGTGTACTTTACCTAAGAGTTTGGGTGAACTAGAACCACATTTTGATATGAACATATGTTTAAGAGCTCCTTAGAAAATGTAATAAAGTGCTCTTTTAAGTGTTGGGTTTTGAGCTATGGTTAATATTTTTTCACTATTAGTAATTTTACTTTGAAATAGTCAAGGAAAATAATTTTTACAACAGCTGGAAAAGGATTTGTATTTTATAATATATAGAGGTGTTTTTTGTGTAGTACAATTCACATATTTTTTGGGTTTGTGGCAAGAAAGTGTAATTAAAGAAAATGTCTAAACAGTAGTTTAAAAAATGAAAATTATTTCTTTTAAATGTACACTGTGAGCAAAGATTTCCATTGTAATTGTACATAAATTAGTATTCCTATTGTATTAGGTAACCATATAATTATTTTATAAGCCTGACTTATTGCAAATAAGAAAAGATAGTGGAATGGCATAGTTTGTTAATGATATAAAGAATCACAATTTTTTTTGTATGCTTTTTCTCTGACCACTTTTTCTCTAAGTCATTTTTTCTAACAGCTCTTGATAGCTAGTGAGAAACAACCATTGTTTGAACTAAGTAAAGAAAGACCATCACATTGGCCATCTGTTGAAACTGAGCAAGCCCAGGGAGGGAGTACTAGTCTTGGTAAGTTGCTCTTTGTTTTGTGAAATGTAGCATTTGAAAAGTAAACATTTTTTGTTGTTTTTTTTGAAATGCAAATATAAACTGTATCCTTGTTTCATTTAATCTTTTCAGTTATCTAACATATATTTGTTTGTATTGAAACATTTGATGAGGTTTTGCAGATGTAATAAATAACTTTCAGTATGATAACGATTATTACTGCTGGCATCATGTTATTGATGATGTAGTTTGTGATGTAGTTGTTATTTTGTGGGAATATTCAGAGCTTCATTAAATTATGTTCCAAGTTATACTGTTTTTCTTGTGTTGTTTACATAATGAAATATGTATGTCTCACATTTTAATCAGTAGCTGTGTATGAGAGATTAAACAATCTCAGAGGAAGGTGCATATGACCTCCTGTATTTTTTATTTCCCTGAGGCATCTAATAAATAAAAAGTAAAGCAGATTTTTTTAAAAATTTAATATGGTATTTTTAATTTATAACACAGAATTTTTTTGAATCAGTTCTTTTATGTAATGTGAATATATTTTGAAATTAAATAGGTAGTTAATGCACTCTTCACTTTATCAAACCAATTAGTTGAGGTTTTTCTTTTTTATGATACCAGTGTTTTTACTTTAATATTTTCTTTGCAAGACTTTACAATACTGGATGAAGAAAGAATATTTGATACATCAGATGATGAATTTGAACTACTGGGGTGATATTAGCATGAAATCAGGTATCAACGTATTGTAAAAGTTTGAAACACAGTGAATATCAACTCCACATACCTAACAACCTGTTATGTTAAAAAAAACATTCATCCTTTTTTTCCTGATGTTAACTAATTTCAGTTGATGTCTTTAAATAAAGACTCAAATAAACACATCTGTGTTTACTTGCAAAGTAAACTGCAAACTATATATTTTACTGATTCAACTTGTGAAAGTACAAGCTTTGTTTATTTTAATTAATTTCAGTGTAGTTTTATAATATTGTGAATTTAATACATATATAATCATATCAATAGAGATATCCTTCCTTTTGACATTTTAAAATAATATCTGATTATTTCTAAATTTAATGTACTTTTATGTATAGCTTACTTTTCATCTTCTATCAGTTGTACTTTCTTTTCACTTCAGTTCTAAGTTTTCTTGCATTATTTTTGTTCACCATTGTATAACTTAATAATTAAAAAAAGTAAAGGACATTATTCCTGAAAACATAAGATGACATATTTTCTATAGACATGAAGAAACGTAAACATTATTTAATTGATACACCTTTAAAAAATTTGGGAAAAATGTTATTGTAAAAAACAAAAAAACTATGCTTGAATTTTTGTTTTGCACTGAATTGAACTTGATTTAAGAATGAACTATGCATTTTAGATATTATACCATTATAAAATTCCTAAACCAGTATGGAATGCATATACATAATTTATAGTTCTGCAAGTTATACATAATTTTATTTTTAATTTTTAACAGATAAAATTTTAATTTTGTGGTATTTTGAAAGAAATAAAACTGATTATTTTTGTAAAAACAGTAAAGCTTTAATAGAGCAATTTTTTTTTAAAAAATGGCCTACCGTCTTACCAAATATTAATGAGTATTGGTATAGCTAATCCGTATCAGTTTTTTTTTAAGGATTTGATAGAAAATTTTATATGTCATCTTCTTTTGTTAAAACTTAAGTTTTTGTATAAGATAAAAAACTAGCAGCTGTGTAATACCTAATATGCTTTGTTTCTGACTTCTCATGTTATCAAAATTGTTGATAATAAAGAGAATTTTTATGTGAAACAAATCAGCTTAAACCTATGAGTTTGTTGTCTCTTGCTTATTTAAAGTTTATTTTAATTTTGAAAACTCTATTTTTTTATATTCTGTGAACTAAATTATTTATACATTTTACACTTATAACACAATGATTTTTAAATTTTAGGTTGGGAAAATATTTTTATTATCGGAAATTGTTTTGACTTTCTTAGCTATTAATTAATGAACTAATTGAATAGAGACTTTTATTAATAAAGGTAAGTGAAAGCACTTGTAACTATAAATTTATTGGAATGATTGTCAGTATGTTGTATTGGTTACTCATTTTGTGAGTATTCACTGCTATTTTATGTTATGGTTTGTTACAGGCTCCATTTTGATTTTAGGCTTAGAAACCTCAAAGCATATCAAAGATTGTGGCAATTGTTTTAATTTTATGAATTAATACTGCTTCATCAAAATTCAGAAAACTTGGATAAAAATTGTTCTTTGTATAAATGTTTCAATATACTATTCATGGTCGCATGCATTGTTTACATTTGTAAAGTTGTGCAAATTAGATGCGTTTTTTTCTTTCTAATCATCAGTGATGTAATGATTTTAGTTAGTCTAAATTTTACTTTATTTTAGCACACTGAGAAGATGTATTTCAAATGTAGCATGGCTTCATCAAAGCTGCTGCAACATGCACTTCTACACCTATGAAATAACTTCTGTTTCATCACAGAAAAAACAGAACAAAGTCTATTAAGCAATTTCTGTATCTAAGTAAAACAAAAAATAGACTAGTATTGATCACTAAGTAGGAAGTGTTAATTTCAGTTGAGACATGCAAGTAAACTATTTTTTGTTGAGAGATAAAAATATAGTTTCATAGCATTTTTTTAGTTTATATAAAACGTGGTTATGATGTGTGGCCAAATACTGATTGTTGTTACCATTGATGTTTAGTAAGTATAAACGTATTTTATGTATCAGTACTTTTAGAGGCCACAACTTTCCATGGGTTGTTATTATTCAAAGTTAAAGAAATAGTAGTAATAAACTCTATAATTACTTTTATATTGCAACTAAAATAGCAGAAAGTTATGTTATTTATCCCAGTGGTAATGAAAAGTTATTGATCCTGTTTACTGAAACCTGTGAAAGTGCTCTAACTATTTTATGCAAAGGTTGTCTTATCTAATTAAAACTATTAAATCAAACAAATTGTTAATACAAAACTAATGTGGTTAGTCATTTGTGTTAATGTGCAACATATACAGTTCTTATTCTTTTTTAACTATTCGTCTTACATTTTTGTAAGTATGAGAAACATTCCTGTGAAATTTTAAGATCTGATAGGTAAACTATTTACTGGTGGTTGCCTAGGTAAACTAATCACTAGAGATATGTTGTATTCTTAGGTTTTGTTTTCATTATTACCTTCAGATTCTTATTTATAACTAATCAATCGTTCTTTGTGAGAAAAAATCTGTTAATTATTAACATTTTAAAAATTTATAAATTACATAGTTTCCTGATATAGCTGATTGAGTCAGTTTTTAGCTTTAATTTTTTCTAAGCTCATTAAGTTATGTATATTTGTGAATTTTAATTGCTTCAATAGAATTTATTATTTGTGATTTAAATAAAGAAGAGTGTTACTGAATTTTTGTAAAGTAGGACAGTTATAATTTTAATATGAACATAATTTTTTGGTAATATAAAATAATGAATGTCTGTTTTTGTAATATAAAATTATCTATTGAATTGTTTTCTAAATTTTGAGTAAAAGTGATATAGTTCTAAAATTGTTTTTTAATTTTTTTAATTTTGCTTTTTTGGTAAACTGTATTAATTGATCTGCAAACATTCTAAACATAATTTACAACAAAGTGTATGAGCTTCAAAATTACTAAAGTTAATATTTTGAAGGTTTGAAAGGGTAGTTTTGTATGAAGGACATCTTTTACATTAAACATTCATTTTGTATAATAAGACAGTAACCAAAAATATAACATTATTTGTTATTAACAGTTTCTGTAAAAGTTTTGTATGCCTACTTTAAACTCTAATAAACAAACTGCTGAAACCTGTATGTGTGTATATGTAATATTTAAATATAATTCAATTCACTGAAAAAAAGTTTCTAATAAATTGAAGTTATAAAATAAATGTCTCCTGATCTTGTTTCAAAAATTGAAAACTATGTTTTTGAAAAATAATTTGTTAGAATAACTCAAGAATTACCACTGTTTGTGGTTGACTGGTTAGTTATCAACCACCTAGTCTGTTACATTAACTTGTTACATGTGTTGTAAAGATTTAAAACAAAATTTATTCAGGAGTTTTGTTCCATTACTTTGCAGTGTAGTGTAACTAAAGCATGTTATTTGTGTCTGCATTGTAAAATTAAATGATTTTGCCAGTAATAATGTTTTATTTTTGTTGTTTTTTATTAAATAATTCATATTATGTGTTCATAGAATTTCTGTTTCTGCTCTTAAGTATGAAGGTCCATTTGTTTCTTAAACACAGAACAGAAGTTGTATATTTAAAAATGGCTGTTATGGGTAGAGAAGGCATTCAAAGGCAATTGAGGATAAACCTATTGAGGTTACACCTTATGCTACTTTGAACTAATCATGAGGAGTTATTGTTGAGAGGGATTTGAAGAACATCCCAGAGTCTCAGATTCTCGCTGGTTTCTCCACCCATGAAGTATCTGCAGTGAGGTGTATCTCCACTTGCAAAGATGGAATTACGATCCTGATATTTACATCACCATATCCCTCAATATTTACATATCCCTCAATCTGATATTTACATCACCATGTACATCTGTCACCATCAAAGCAGGTTATCTTAATTGCAGAGTACAGCCATTCATTCCAAACCCTCTCGTATGTCTCCAGTGTCAGCAGCTCGGTCACTCAAAAACATCATGCTGTGGTTTCGTGACGTGTACTCATAGTGGTGGCAAGGACCACAATTATCTGTGAGTGTGAAATGGACCCTCATTGTGTCGATTAAAATGGCTCTCATCTTTCCCACTTTTGTTCTTACCTTAAATGATCAGAAGAAAAAGAGGGGCAGCATTTGAAAACGATTCATAACATTACTTATCCTGAGGCTCGAAAGTTACTGTCCACCACTTCATCTCAAACGTATACTGCTGCACTTTGTTGCACTACTACAGTGGGAGTTTAGATGAATCTTTCTGTGCCTCTAAAAGAATTGTTCTCAAACCAAATGAAAAGTCTTGACCTCCATGGTTAACAAAGTTGATGAATCAACTTTAACACCCATCTCTGTCCCTTACATGTATTCCAGCAAATCCCAAAATCCACTTCCTTTGGTTCTGAGTACAGGCATTTTCTCGAATGCATTATATTCTCCCACCACAGGATGCAGAACGATCATTCATTCACTTCCTCGTTTGCTGGAATCTTCTTCCAACAGCAAAGACCTATCCAGTCAACCCAGGGCACGATCCATAGACGTCAGTAAACCTCCCTATAATAAAGACAGTTAAGAAAAAACCTGGTTGTAAACAGGAGAGTTTTCCACTCAATTCGCTAACACATAAATAAAAGTGGCTACCTTGATACAGTGGAACTGTCGAGTTTTACGTTCTAATCTGAATGGCATCAAAACACTGATTGCTTCCTTCCATTCTGTATGTCTTTCGTCACACAAAACATTTCTGAAACCTGCCGATACGATCACCTTTTGGTGGTTTTCTTTGTACAGAAATGATAAGATGTATGATGGATGAGTGCATGGGGGTTGCACTGTTGGTTGATCAGCGTGTGCCCAACCTGTCTTTGCCACTCAACACAGCCATGGAGGCCATCTGTGTTTCCTTGGATCATACCATCACTGTTTGTTCTCTCTATTTGTCGCCTAAAGAAACATATGATCAATCAGACCTTGATGCTCTCATTGAACAGTTGCCACCTCCCCTTTTAATCCTGGAGGACTTTAATAGACATTATCCCCTCTGGGGAAGTCCTGACATTGATAGGAGGGGTCACTCCATAGAGCGTATGCTCTCTGATCACAACCTTTCTCCTTTCAATACTGGTTTTCATACTTATTTTCATACACCTAGTCAGTCCTTTACTGTTACTTATCTGTCAATTTGCTCCTCTACACTATTTTCCCATTTTTTGGAGGGTTGACAATAATCCATGAAAGGTCAGTGGGCAGTGATTCTGTTCCCCTCTCGATCTTGCTCTCTGATGGTCAGAAAGTCGCAGATAACCGGATCATTGCCGATATTCTTGGTGAAAGCTTTTGCTGGGTATCTAGCACTTTTGCTTCTATATCCACCATCTTAGCCATCAAGACTCGGGTAGAGTGCTCACCTCTTTCTTTTCGAGCTAATTGTTTCTATGAATAAAATTGTCCCTTTACACTGGTGGAGCTCAAACTGGTTCTTTATCAGTCTGGCAGTACATCAGATGGACCTGATGGAACAGCATGTCATTAGTGTACATTGGTTGGACCAGATGATGTACACTATGAAATGCTGCGCCATCATTCTTCTGCTTCTCTTGCTATTTTTCTGATTGTTTTCAACTGGATCTGGCAGAAGATTGTTTTTTTCTTGTTGCCAGGCGTCAGGCTATTATCCTACCTTTCTCTAAGCCTGGAAAGGTTCCCAAGATTCCTTCAAAGTACTGTCCAAATGCTTTGACGAGCTGTTTCTCTAAAACCTTAGAGATGATGGTTAATGTTTATTTTGTTTGGTTCCTCGAATCAAACAAGCTCCTCTCGTCCACCCAGTGTGAGTTCTGACGACAGTGCTTCATGTGGATCACCTGATTTGACTTGAAGCGTCAATCAGAGAAGCCTTTTTCAAATGACATCTTGTTTCAATATTCTTTGACATTGAGAAGACTTGTGATGCAACATGTAGGTATGGCATTTTGCAATACCACCATATATGGGTTACGTAGCTATTTGCCCATTTTTATTAAAAAAATTTTAATGGACAGGAGATTCCAAGTTTGTGTGGGTTTGACACTTTCCCGTTCTTTTCTACAGGAACTTAGAGGCTGTGTTTTAAGTGTCACACTTTTCAGTATGAAAATTAATGCCATCACTGAACAACTCCCTCTTATTGTTGGAAACGGGCTTTATGTCGACGACTTTTATATCACATATCATTCATTGAACATGTAGTATATTGAGCTACTGCTACAAACTGCTTTCAATCTTTTACTGAAGTTAACCACAGCAAACGGCTTTAACTTCTCTCTCTAAAACCGTTTGTATGCACTTTTGCTGCCAACGGGCTATTCACCCTGATCCCGAACTCGACTATGGATGACTGGTCTATGGCTCTGCCAGAACCTCAGCTGTAACACTCAGATCACAATAAGCCACATTTGACTCTTAATGACGGCATCATTTGAAATATGATCTGTCCCAAGGTTTATACATGACGTTAGATTGTATTATTGATGATGGTGAAACTTTAGAAATGTTTTTAATTTTTTAAATGACATTAATCTTTTAATGTTATTTACGTGTTTTAAATTATACATTACACATTTGTTTTGTGATTCCCTTTTAAGAATCAAAGTTCATTTAGTTCGATTTCAAATTAGAAAATTGCCGTAACATCAAATAACTGGAAACCAGGACTGGGAAGGTCAACTTTAGGTGACTAACGCTGATGTTTGAGTTACTCGTTAGTCATCCTGGCGAGTTATTATTAAAATTTTGTTGCAAGTCTTTTAAAACTTTTATTACTTTTTGAAAATGGCCATAACGTCAAATAACTCGTAACTAGGACTGTAAAGGCCAACTTCAGGTGACTGATGGTTGTTGTTTTACTTACCTGTTAGTATTCCTGGCGAGTTATGATGATTACAATCGTGATACAGAAAGTCCTTTACAACTTCTATCAATGTCGTTTTTCTCTTATTGATGTAGACTGGATGTAAACATTTGTTTTAATATTATTTATGTTTTATTTTACCTTAGTTTCCGTTTATGAATTTTACTGAGTTTGCTTTAATTTTAACTTTTCACCGGATGTTTGACACAGATAGCCTAGCTACTTTGTGTCGTAAAACAACAAACCAACCAACCAAACTAATCAGTGTTACCTTCCACAAAAGATTGGTTATTTTAAAGTGGTAATTCACAGTTTTATACAGTGATTTTTAAACGTTGTTGTATTTTGTGAAGTTTAAAATAATACACTGTGCCATACATCTCCATTTCTTGCAACAAATTTAGTCCTGAAACTGTATTTACAAATATTTTCTTCACTTTAACATGTGGATGAATTATAAGAGTGGCGGTTAATCCCGTAGCTAGGATGGCGGGAGGTAGGATGATGCTGACTAGCTGCCTTCTATCTGGTTAGTAGTTCAGAATTCGAGGCGTCAACAGATGGCCGTAGTAAATTTACTACATAATGAAATAATTACATTTGTCTGAGAAAATTTAATTAACATGTCATAAGCGGATGAGAGAAATGTCTCGTCAGACGGCGATGCGAGCACTGGTAAGTCATTCGGACAAACGCTTCACAAAAATATAAAAACACCATCACGTTTGTTACTAAACGATTTCATTTTGTGAACTATAATATTTTCAGCACTGCTCCCCAGTAACACAGCGGGTTGTTTCATGCCTCACAGTGACATGTCTGCGGACTTACACAACTAAAAACCGAGTTTCGATACCCATCGTGAGCAGAGCACATTTCGCCCGTTGTGTAGCTTTGTGCTCAACTACAAACAAATTTTCATTGTTGTTGATATTTGGTTGTCGTGGCACTAACGTTTTTAAATACAAATAAACTTTAATTTTCATTTTCGTACAATTATTTGAACTTTCGTAAAATTGTACTTGAATTATAAGGTTGTATAAATTTTGCTTCCACCAAACATTCGTTTTTTTCTTGGGCTAATAATAAAAGTTTTTGGTTCATATTTTTATACAGTCATTTAAAGGACATTTATGGCTTAATTAACAACACAAATTATCGGAACAACAATGTATTCAAAATTTTGATACTATGTAGATATTCTACACAAGACGTGACAGTCTGAATGATGATATACCCTCCACCATCCCCAATGCTTCAGCGCTTAACAACAAATAAGACTATGTGCACGGGATATTTAAGCACATGAAATAATTATGCTCTCAAGAAACCGACCGTAAGCAGTTTCATGTTTATGATGATTACAGCACATTTAATCCTTCAGTTGCGTTGCAAATATTTTGCGCGCAACATTTGGATGGCTCGTCGTAAATGTTTGCAAATCTTTGTGCGACGGGTGGTTGCATGTGTTTTTACTGTTTCACCTCAGTTTTTTATTTCACCTAACGTGTTTATTTAACATGCATGAAAAAGTATGTTTTATCGTAATGGTTAAAAAATAAATATATTTTGCTGTCATTGTAAAGTAATAGAAAGCCTGAAAAGTTTACTAAAATGACTTTGTAAAAATATGTCCTCAAGACCATTCAATAAAGTTTAAGCCTGATATGTTTGCTGAAATCAAAGAATGTTTTACATTCAGTAATATTTTACTTCAATTTATTTAACTAGCACTACTTAGTTTGACTTATTTTGACGATAACATATTGATTAGCATAATTAGGCTAATTGATATAAGAAATTCGTAAAGACGATAGCATAGTTGAATGTCTTTTGTTGAAGACTCTAAGGTTAAGAAACCACTTTTCTGTTTGCTTTGGCTTTTTTTTTTTTTACCTCATAGGCACAAAAACTAAATCATAAATGATGCATGTCTCAATTTTTCGTGTTTTATAAGAAGTATGTTGCTTCCAATTTACTTTCTCTTTGGTTGAAAAATAATTTTCTGGACATTCAACACAACTATTACTGTTCCATTCTACCTTTCTCATCTCATCTTTATGTCTACGGATTTATGACCCAAAAATCGATTCCCTTCAGTGGACACAGTAGATAGCCTGATGTGGTTTTGTTATAAGAAAACACACACACTTTCATCTACGCTTCCAAGTGGAACGATGGTATATTTGCGGACCTATACCGCCCAAAACCAGGTTTCGATACCCGTGGTAGACAGAGCACTGATAGACCTTTATACAGTTTGTGCTTAATGCCAAACAACAACCTTCATCCGCTTTGCTGTTATGTCCCATTTCAAGAGCTTTAGCTGTTGCAAATAATCCCTTGTTCACAGTATTAATTCGTAACTTCTATAATTCCATTTTTTTATTGAAAACCAAATAAATTGTAGGCATTGGGCATGTACAAAACAAACTTTTTGTCGGTGTTTTTTCTTAAACAGGTATTTGGGTTCCAGATGGGTCTGCTACTGGTTTTATTAGTGGATCTCTCGGTATTCTTAATCGAATATTCGAATAATTAGGAAAAAGTGGTCTAGAAGTACATTACAGTTGAATGGGTAGGTAGCCGATTGAATCTCAGTCACACCAAACATGCTCGCCCTTTTAGCCGTGAGGGCGTTATAATTTTTCGATCAATCCAACTATTCGTTGATAAAAGAGTAACCCAAGAGTTGGCGGTAGGTGATGATGACTAGTTACCTTCCCTCTAGTCTTACACTGCTAAATTAGGGACGGAAAGCACAGGTAGCCTTCGAGTAGCTTTGCGCAAAATTCAAAACAAATAATGACTACTATTATGTTGATTTATTTTGTAAAGACGTCTCTCCCAAAAAATCATAGTACTTCTCCCAAAGCTATAGGTAGATGCCCTTTATATAATGCACATTTGAGAAGACCAAATATGGCTGTCCGTTGTTTGTAAGCATACACATTAATTATATTTGTTTGTTTTTGCGCAAGGCTGTTCTATTTGTATTAGTTGTCCCTAAATTGATATTTATTAGTTTTATACATTGTCAACATATTACAGAGACACGGCGGAGAGTAAATTGGTTTGTTCGGAATTTCGCACAAAGTTACACGAGGGTTATCTCTAATTTAACAGTGTAAGATTACTATAAGACTACTTCCGCCAATTCTTAGGCTACTATTTTACCAATGAATAGTGGGACTGACCGAAACATTATAACGCCCCCGTGGCTGAAGATCAGGGTTGGTGTGATGGGGATTTGAATCCGCGACCCTGGGATTTCTAGTCGAGTGCTTCAATCACTTGGCTATGCCAGACCTCCACGAATCGTACTTTAATTATTTAATTACTGTTATTCACTAATTACTCCTTAAAGTAATAGAACCAGATTATTAAAAACATCATGTGTTAGCTTTCTTACTGTTGGAAATAGGTATGTAGCATTAAAATATTGTTTTCACACAGCTAATGACGAATTATTTCAAAACATTTCATTACCTTTTCATCGCTCTCAGTATGACGTCATGTCCATTGCAATATTAATGCAATCTAATGCGCAGATTATAAACTACATTAATCTTTTCTGGAATTACACTATAATTAATCTACTTAGAAATTTAATGATAAATTTTCGGGCCATTTCAATTACAACTTTCATTTTTATACTATTTAATATCTGCATCTATAATATTTTCGTTTGTTTGTTTGTTTTAGAGCAAAGTCACGCTGAGTTATCCGCTGTATCTACTGCAGGGAATCGAAACCCGAATATTATCGTTATAGGTTTATAAACTTAACGCTGTTCCACCATGGAACTGATATTTTCGTTTCTCTCTCTGTTTTTTCTTGTCGAATTAATATTATATTTTAGCTTGAAAAGAGCAGCACAAAGCAACATTGGCTTTCTTTGTGACATTAACGTCCTTAGTTATTAAGGTTGCAAATAAATCTGTATTATCTTAAAATATTGCCTTAATCATGTTCATGGGTATTTTTTAAATGTTGCGTCAGTCATTTTTACGAAGTCATAAACAACTGAACATGCTTTTTGGATCCCCGAACCTCTAGGTTTTCCGTTAAAACACATCCGTATAAGATTGTGTTGCAAAAACATATACTTGTACAAACATATATTTTACCTTTTTTTCTTATTTAAATCTACGTATCGTTTGTGTTGACAAACTGCAATATGAAATGATTTGTTTTTTAATTTCACGAATTCTGCACTAGCCATCCCTAATTTTGCAGTGTAAGACTAGAGGGAAGGCAGCTAGTCATCACTACCCACCGCCATCTCTTGAGTTACTCTTTTACCAACAAATAATGGGATTCAGGATCACATTATAACGCACCCACGGCTGAAAGGGTGAGCATTTTTGGTACGACGGGATTTGAATACGCGACCTGGAGATTACGCCCTAACCACGTTGCCATGCTAGACCAGTATAAAATGAGCAATTATATATTGGTTTGTATTCAATGGTCTGAATCTCGTGATCAAACGTGCTCGTCCATTCAGCCGTGGGACCATTGTAATGGGATTTTCGACACCACTTTTCGTTAGTTAAAATGTAGCCCAAGAGTTAGCGCTGGGTGGTTTTAACTAGCTGCCTTCCATCTAGTCTTATACTGCTAAATTAGAGCAGGCTAGCGCCGATACTTATCACGTAACTTTCTGCGAAATTTATAAATAAACAAACCTCAATCTGTGGGTGCGTTATAAGAGTTACAGTCTAGTGACACTAGTGAGGATGCTGCTGATTGATTACCTTCAGGTCAAAATTAGAAATGGCGGCAGATAGCCTAAGTAGCTTTTCTATAAACATAAATACAGAATGATAGAAAATACAAGATTATTTTGGTTAACTGATTAAAAAAAACAACAAATATTTGCAGCATCACCAACGTACACGAACTAATGCCCTAATTTAACGAAAACCGCTAACCTGAGACCCAATTTTTCAATGAGCATGAGCAATCGCTTTAAATCGTCAACAAACATGAACGAATATCTTAACTAAATGTAGCAGGAAGAAGGCGAACTTAGCTTATTTTATTATTGGAAAGTTAAACTCCAAAATCAAGAATAGCGCTGAAAAGTTTGAAACTTCTACCTTTGAAAAGAAGAAAATAGACTTATTTCATAAGTTACATTGAGATCCTATATGCATATATTTTTTTATTTTTTGTAAATTCTAATAGTTTTCAACCACTGAGATTAAAGTTTTGAATATACCATAAGTGAATACCATTTAAGTGGACATGTATCAAGCAAGGGAGATAAGGGGAATTTATTAACTAATAAAAAATAACTCTCCGTACTAAAAGACATGCGAAGTTCAATACTTTCTAGCAAAAGACTATAAGTTTAATCTATCCAAGATGATGAATTAAGATTAAAGTCGAGTCATTGCCCAAACACATTTCACGTCTTTAATCAGTGCTTTATTAGCCAGGTGGCAGAAATGTTAAACCAGAAATATGGTTTTTAGCTGTTTTTGTGTTTTTTATAGGCATAAATCCAAATTGACAAGCGATTCGGGGATAATATAATGTTCCATAATTTATTTAATAATACACTTATAATGGCATATAAGATACAAACATTGGCCCTGCAATGTCTGCTGAAGTAATCTTAAATGATAAAAAGCAAAATTTCATAATAAAGTCACCAGAAGTCAAAAGGTCACTCTTTGAAGTAAAACTAAAACCCAATGTTTATACATAATGCCCGAATATATGATGATATTTTAATACATTGTTTTCATAGAGGAATATTTAGTTTATCAACACTTATATCCGCGAATCTCTTGTTACAGTACTGAATACTATGATATAACTTGTTAACTGTAACTACATTAGAAATCGTCTCCATGAAAAAACGACTATCAAATACCCAATGATTATTTTAGACATCATTATTTTAATCAAAATAATACAATATATATATAATATTTATTTTAAATAGGTCGATAATGGTCAACTCTTAAGTCAAGACATCTACCAGCAGACTCTGACGTTCCGTTGGCCAGTGTCCAAAGAAAATCTTCAAAGTTCGCTGGAAGTGATCCTTGCTGATTAACTGTTTTCCTGATTAGAACCTGCAAAAGAGCAAGGGGTACATATATTGTGACAAAGTTCCACCAGGTGGCAGTAAAGTTTGATCTTTGGCGTATCTTTTCCTCTGGCAAAGTTACTGTGTTTGAGATCTTTCATAGTCATCCCATTTTTGCAGACTGGTACCAAATCGAAGAATTGACAATTAGACGCTATAGTTCCTCGGTATTGCTAGTTTAATAGAATTAATAATATTAATCTGGAATATATGACATACAAATGCTGGATAGCAAATTAAAAGAACAGAAATAAGCACATGCGTAAGGATTTAGTGTCACATTTCAATTGTATATCTATATTTAAAATTCAAGCGATCAAATAACCTATTATATTTGTTTAAATACGCAAAAAGAAATGGTGGTAATATTAACGCCAAAATACAATGTGACGGTCTTTACTTTTACCGAGACATTTAAGTGAATGGAAACGTAAGACATAATATCGGTTTAAAGTTAACTGAGAAACATTATGAGGATATTTCAGCTGCATCCCAAGAAATTGCCAAGTAAAGATCATGAAGGTTATTATAATGAAAGGAGGTCAGCCCATAGATTTGGTTTGTTTGGAATTTCACGCCAAGCTGCTCGATGGCTATCTGCGCTAGCCGTCCCTAATTTAGCAATGTAAGATTAGAGGAAAGGCAGCTAGTCATCACCACCTGCCACTAACTCATAGGCTACTTTTTTACCAAGATTAACCGTCGCATTATAACTACTCCACGGCTGAAAGGGCGAGCATGTTTGGTGTGATGGGGATTCGAACAGGCGATCCTCGAATTACGAGTTGAGTACCTTAACCGCTTGGTCATGCCGGGCTCAGCTCCTAGGACCAGCTCAATTCATATGTTTCGATTGTTAAAGACACGTGCCACAGTATCAGGTTCAGAGATGTTTATCGACAAACGTTGCCATATTTTTCGTATTTTATAGGTGGTGTTTTGAGTGCAATAATATTAAGCAAAAGCTTATTAGCCATTAGTAATATTATCAGTACATGACCTTTTGAAATTGTTATGGCCTACAATTGAAATATTTGGAATGCTGTATAACTATTGAATTTTAAAATTTTCTACGGAACTTTGAAGAAATTGTGATTTTGCCACCTTTTCTTGAATCTCCTGTTCTTTCCTGTTTGTATAGATCATAAAATTAGAGGGTTATGCTAGATGTTTGCTGTAGGTTCTAAGGCGACTCTTCAATGCCAGTTTTACATTATAAAGTGCAGATATGTCGGTATAACACGGACAAATGTTGACAGTTTCGAAAGATACTAATCTCCTGTTAGTTTTTCATTTGACCTTTGCTATTTTTCCCTTTTGACATGTGGTGGAATGTTTTTTTTCTTTAAGATTACTTAAACAAAAATTAAAATATCAGTTTTGGTACCTGGTATGATATTATATGTGCGTTAGTAATTGAATTATTAAACGTTTCGTTACCCCTAGCCTCTAGGAAAAATATAGATTTCAGTTCGTCAACACCTGGTTTAAACTTGCACCTTTGTTGACACCTGTTAGATTCTGACTAAGGATATGACAGAGAGTCAGAGACCAGGAAATATCTTTTATAGACTTTAAATCTAGGCTCACCGAAATATTATAGCTTGGAAACTCTACTAATTTCTTGGTATATGTACTATATTTACAAGCCAGAATCTTAACTTTTTATCAGATGCATTAAAATGTACTCGTAAACGATACTCGTTTATTTTACTATTCTAGCGAAATCTGCACTAGGGATTGTTTGCACTTCATCCACCTCAAGTATTGAATTTAGCGGTGGAAACCCTCAAAGTTAGCGCTGTGCTATCCGGATCGAGCACACGTTAAATAAAACAGGCCAACAACAGGTAAGTACGAAATATGTGTGTGTATGTATTATAATAACTACGTCTTTTCACTTACTTTGGAATTGAAAACAGTAAATTTCTCAATTTGTGCTGTAAAAAAAAAAAAAAGCAAAGCTACACGGTATGCAACTTGCTCTGTATTTAACGCGAGTTTTAAATCCTTGTTTAAGGTTTAATAAATCAATGTTTTCATTATATACGTGTGTGAAAAAATGAAATAAAAATCGTATCTAACGTTTCAAATTATATTCAATTTATGTTCGTTTTTTTTTAAATAAGGATTTACAACGCTAAAATCAGGGATTCGATTCCACTCTGTGGACTCAGCAGATAGTTCGATGTGGCTTTCTTATAATAAAACACACACACATACAAACATTTTTAATATGAAGTAAACGGGAAATGTCGCGGGGTTTTATAATATAAAAGAGAAAAGTTTGTTTCTATCAATGTTATCATCAAAAGAAAAGAAAAAAGAGTTTCTTGATTAAAGATAACCTACGTCTTATAAGTAATTTGGTAAATTTTATTACAGTAGCAATAATGGAGTCAAGTATGTTTTATTTATTTATTTGTTTGTTTTGAATTTCGCACAAATCTACTTGAGGGCTATCTGTGCTATCCGTCCCTAATTTAGCAGTGCAAGACTAGAGGGAAGGGCTAGTTCTATCAAACCCAACTTTTGGGCTACTCTTTTACCAACGAAAAGTGAGATTTACCGTTACATTATAACGCCCCCACGGCTGAAAGGGCGAGCATATTTGGCGCGACGGGGTTGCGAACCCGCGACCCTCAGATTACGATTCGCACGCCTTAACACGCTTCGCCATGCCGGGCCGCATTTATTTATATACACACTAAATGTACTTGCGCAGAGTCCCAAAAGTGATTTATCTCAAGAGTAAATGAAACCAATACTAATAATAACAAATATTTTTCTTTCTTTCTTTTCAAATTCGTATACAACTCTGTATTGTATCTTATAGAGTTATTTTTCTCGTGTTTTTAATGACGTCACGACAGTACAAATTGCAAACTGAAAGACAACACACTATTGTGTAGTATTGGAAAAGTTAAAAAAAGGTGACATTCCCAGATTGGCTTTGTTCTTCTGGAAGTAACTATTCAGAAACTGTTGGAAACGTAATAAAGTGACAAAGTCAGATTAAAGGGGAATATGCTTTAAAATAGGACAGAGTGGGTTTCTGTCTACACTGTTACACCGTATTGATGTTATGATAACGTTGCATAAATATTCTACAAGAATATTCAACTTGAGTTATCATTTTTCTTCAATACCACATAGCTTACCGGCTTTAGAAACACGTGCATGACAACACTCGCTATTCAAATGATATTTGAAAGATTACTCTATGAAACTATTCATATTAATATCTTTTATTTTCAAGTTTCTATAATCAGTAAGATAGCGTTTTCGCTAAGTTTATGAAACTGCTTGACACATGCATTATGTGGTTGCCTTTGTACAAGTTATGCATAACATGCAGAGTGTTTAGCTTAAATCTATCACATTTGTTGGACGTGGCATAGCAATTAGTCTTCTGACTACAGGCCATAAGGTCGAAGGTTTGAGCTGTTGTCAGGTGTGGGAGTGTTATAAGTATGATAGCCTCATAGGAAATGGTTGCTTCTGAGTGCTTGACTCCCTTCACGTCAACAGTTCTGCATTAGGGGTGCCTAACCTTGGATCATAAACATTTCTGATCTGGCCAGTTACCTCAGGCGCCACATAATATCAAAAGTGAAAATAACTACTGTAAAAGTCCAACGTATTTGGATAATGAAAAATGTAAAACAAGTAGATCAAATGTTTTTTTTTACATCAGTGCTTAATGACAGAAGTTAAGCCTAGCATAAAAAATCTGCTAAGCACGTCGAACTTTGTAACTTACGACAGGAACTAATAAAATGTAAATTTCGCCACTATAAGTTGTTTTGAGTGTGTTTGCATATGTGCCATTCATATACGGACGTAGATTTATAATGTTTCTGCATGTTTGGTATTTAGCTAAAGACGTGTAGGTACAGATGTTTTGTTTATATTGTTGTATATGTGTTATATAAATCAGCATGAGTTAGAAAGGAATAAACACCCCATAAATATTATATACACTTCACCATTATCAGAGGCCTAACTGTATTTTTCTGGTTTCCTGGCCCAAGTTATTCTGATGTTCCTTGAACAGGGGAAATTTAGTCCAACGCAGCCAATGAAAAAACGCTTTTGGCCTGTACGTCACGGATTGTTTTCATTTTACCTCCGGAGGAAAGAAAGTAAATCTATACATAATACGTACGATGAAGTTTAAATAACCAGGTTGTTGTTTATGTGGTGAAAAATCATGCTATTTTTATATGCACATTTGTTGTAATATTCGGGTTATTATATGAAAAGTATTTTTGCTTCATGAGGGCTATTTTCCTATTTTTTGATTGTGTGAAGGTAATTTAGTAAACTGTGATTTAGTCATTTTATGTAAATAGAATATGTTAATCTGTAGTAAAGTTGCTTTTCATTAAGTAACAACTGCTTATATTTTTTACCCGTTATGCTTCACTTGTAGTAATTATTTAAAGGGTATTTCAGTACAATTTATTATCTTTCTTAAAGTGTTTGAGTAATAATGTTTCATACGTTTTGTTTCATTGTACGTTTATTAATTGAATTTCGCGCAAAGCTTAACGAGGGCTACCTGCGCTAGCCGTCCCTAATTTAGCTACTCCTTTACCAACGAATAATGGGATTGACCTTACTATATAATACACCCACGACTGAAAGAGCAAGAATGTTTGATGTGACGAGGATTCAAACCTGCGATCTTCAGATTACGAGTCGAGCACCCTGACTACTTGGCCATGATTCTATATTAAAGAATTTTGTCGTATGTGTTACACTTCAAACTTGCATCTTTGTCGGAGGGATTTTTTTTTTATTCTATATTCATATTTAATGGCTCTCTTGTATTATTGCACTGATAAAGGGTATGGTGATATAAATAGTTTGTTTTTTACATGGTTGTACTGTGTTGTCTTGTCTGTGTTGGATGTGTTTTACAATGAGAAAAAGAAAGTTACGTCGCTCTTTGGCTAACACTTCTTTGTGAGTTTTATTGGATTAAAGTTAAGGACAAATCTGAGGATTAAAGTTAAAACTAATGTAGGGTTTGAGGAGAGGTATAAGGATTAAAGATAAGATTAATCTCGGCCTGAGAACAAGCCTGAAGCAAGTAAAGTTTTGAGACGCTTTAACTGATAGTGCAAGAAACTTTATTACAGATGTACAACGTTTCAACAAGCTTATGTCATCATGTGGTATAAGTAACATACACAGATACAATATACAGTATGGAATATCCAGGACCCGATATTATTTGACAGCGTAATCACGTAAGTTTAGTGTAAAATATATTGATTATGGAATATACTACATGTTTCAAATAAGAATAAAGGTCAATGTTCTACCCCTTCTGACTCTTTGAACGTATCGAGCAAAAAAGTTTGGAATACATGAATCTGGAATGTTAATTATGCTTTATTGTTTATTTTATGTGATATTCGCTAAAGCGTGAAACATTATGCTTATTCGTCATCGTTTAACCATTTTCATATTGAGCACTGTTAGCACTCCTTATGACTCTGTTTGTATATCGTAATGCACTAATAACCATTCGGAAGAAAAGTACAACGGTCCATTGATTGCCACGTGATATCTTTTTACACCTACATTGTATCAGTATTTACAGGTACTGCCTCACACTCTCCCCTTACATCTACACTGACCCTGCATGGCCAGGTGGTTTGGGCGCTCGAATCGTAATCCTAAGATCACCGGTTCGAATCCTTATCACACCAAACATGCTCGCTCTTCCAGCCGTGGTGGTATTATAAAGTGATGGTCAATCCCACAATTCGTTAGTAAAAGAGTAGCCTAAAAGTTGGCGGTGTGTGATGAGGACTAGCTGCTTTCCTTCTAGTCTTACTCTGCCAAATCAGGGATAGCTAGAGCAGATAACCCTCGTGTAGCTTTGTGCGAAAATTCAAAAAATACAAATACACCTACATCTTGTCAATTAGAACTCTGCAGATACTGTTGTGCATTCTCCATTTACACCCATATCGTATCAATTATAATTCTAAATGCATTGTTGTGTATTCTCCCGCTACATTTTGTGAATTATAATTTTAAATGCACTGTTGTGTATTTTCTACTTACTCCTAACCCTGTCAATTATAATTTTACGCATACTGCTGCGTATTCTTTTCTTTGTTATTGCTTATTTGTAGTGACGAAATAGAAAATCATTGTTATGTATGAAAGTTATCTTGGATGAATCTCTATGAATGTCAAAAGCGAAGGAAGAAAGGGCATCATATATACAGATATGGTCATTGTGATCAATATTTTGTTTGTTGTTTACGTTCCTGTCATCATCGGCGCGAGAGAGAATAATTACAAGTAAAATTTGACTTAATAATCAACTATTGACTTTGAACCGCCTTCTAACTTTACAAACTAGAAATGTCATAGTATTAGGATAAATTTAAGTGAAAAGCATATATCACATTTATTCAGAGAGTGTGTTCTGATATCTGAATGTATAACACGTTGAAATATATCCCCGTTTCTTTTCTGATCATTGTCCTGTAACAGCAACTTCTTGTGGCAACTAAACAAAGGTAACAGGCCTTCAACATTACAGAGACTTTAAACTTTTTTACATTGTTTTCAAAATATCTGGACAAGAATATTTTTTCGTCAGGGCAAGAAATTTCAGGAAAGTCTCAGTTATAAGTTATTATATATGCAGACGCGAAAATATGTTTATCACAGGACGAATATCAAAACTTATCGCGCATGTAGATGAACTGGAAACCATGAAATGATCCTTAAGCAAAAACATACTTTAATTAAATTTTTGTTCATTAGACGCCCTTGTGTCTGAATGAAATAAGGTGTCGGTGTTGGGCGTCGAGATAATTTTCACCTACGTAATGTTTTACAACTGAACTTGGTTTATGTTTTTATATATAGATTATTATTCACTCTCAAGTCTGGCATGGCTAGGTGGTTAAGACACTCGACTCGTTATCTGAGGGTCGCGGGTTCGAATACCCGTTACACCAAACATGCTCACCCTTTCAACCGTGGGGGCGTTATAATGTGACGGTCAATCCCACTATTCATGGGTAAAAGAGTGGCTCAAGAGTTCACCGTGGATGGTTACGACTAGCTGCCTTCCCTATATTCTTACCCTGCTAAATTAGAGACGGCTAGCGCAGGTAACCCTCGTGTAGCTTTGTGCGAAATTCCACACAAACCAATCTACTCTCCGCCGTGTCTCTGAAATATGTTGATAATGTATAAAATTAATAAATATTTATCAATGCTTGCACATGTGAAAACAATAAGGTTAAAAAATTGCCAAATATCTTCCTAACATACAGTCATAAAACATTACAAGGTCATATTAATAAGATTAGGCGGAAAATTAATGGTGCAGTACTGCAAAAATTGGGGGGTTTAAACTCCAAGGAAACCGACATAAATGTTCTCCTGATAATTTTTAATGATTAGAAAATCAAATTGTCAATTTCAAACTTGTTAAAACTAAATTAATGATAAATATGCACGTGGAAAGCAGCTTATAAGTCACAAATTACGGTTCAAATATTCGCCATTTTAGTTTTAAGGGATATATATATATATATATTCATTCTTTTTCATTAATTAGACATGATTAAATACTTTGAACTGTAATCTTGATTTTTAATACTTCAAAATATTATTGTACTTATTGTTGAGTCATCATTTCTTCAAATAAATTCTTGCAAAAAAATAAGTTGAAAAAGAAAATTATTTATTTTTTAATAGGTAATGTAGAAATAAGGCGTGTGTGTGTGTTCTTTTAGTAAAGCCACATTGGGCTATCTGCTGAGCTCACCGAGGAGAATCGAACCCCTGATTTTAACGTAGTAAATCCGTAGACATACCGCTGTACTAACGGGGGGGGGGGCGGAAATAAGGCCTAAAAGTCAAAAGGTGAATTCAAAATCGTGACTTCGCACGCACGCAATAAAAATACTAGTGCCTAGGTAACAAACGGATAAATGTTTCCAAGTAATAAAGTAGCAACAGCAACAAAAAGTACCAGACCAATCGTGGCCAGCTTGGAGTGTGACGTTGAATTGATTCCGGGTAGGAGATATAAGTGCAAGACTATTAAATCTCGCAAGCGTAGTGTACGTAAAGTGGTCGCTGTGTTTGGCACCCTTGTGTTGTTCTGTTAAATACGTAAGTGTAAGTAAAATTATCTAAGGATGTAATTTTATTAGCAGTTTAATAGTTACTTGCTAGACTTATTCAATCTTAGAGTTTAATATCTCTCACTTATAAGGTTGTAATAGAAAAAATATATAATAACTACTGTTTTCTGACAACAAAAAAGAAGATTAACAAGGTAACGGCAAGAAACGTCAACAATTTCACGAACATTTCCTGCTAAAACTAACTACTGATTGCTGGAGCTGATGTTGCGATAAGTCTATATCCGACTGTTGATCATGTCGATACAGCTGCCATTTTCTCCGTCGCACGTTAAACTGAAACTTAAATTTTGGAACAAACGCTCAATTTCCATCAGCGATTGTGACTCTGTCTACAAAGGTGTATATTTGGGAAACGTGGTGACTCCGTGGGCCAAGGGTGACACTTGTGTTGACATAGCTTTGGCCACGTTGTGGACTAACTACTTTACAAATGTTAAACAGAACACTTACATGACGATAACTGTATGTAATTCAGGTCTAAAAGGAATGACGAAGGAGCACGGACTTACGGAATACTGGGCTAATCGCATCACCTACTGTGCGGCACACCCTCAGTACCCTCGAGTGTTCTGTTGGGTGTATAGACACGAAACTCGCCGTTTTAAGCAAGAGCTCCGCTGTCATGCTATACTATGCGGTAAGGAAGACGAAGCACAGATAATGGTAAATCAGTTGAACCAAAAGTTGACTGCTGCGCTTCAGGAGTTTCGTCGGGAGAAACTCACCCGACAAAAAGCACGACTGACGGTAACCAGCTCGTCGTCTGTGATCCCTACCTTACCCCGTAGGAAACAGCTTCTCGTCACTGGGACGGCCAACTTCCGGCCGCCTCTGGAGCGAGCAAGAAGTGCTCCTAAGCTGACCGCTATCGAAGAACTAGAAGAAGAAGACGAAGGAAATTCAGAATTTGAGGAAGATCTGATCACTAACTCGACCACTTCCGATCTTCAGTCGTCTTTGGATGTGGTGATACACGATATTCAACATATTGGTTTCCTTTCTGATGAGTATCCGAGTCCTGTTCAGTTGAATGAGCTGGATATTAAGCTTCAACAAATATCAATAACTGATGCTCGGACTCGTGGTGATAATGTTTCTTCTAAATCCGGATATGGAGAGGATAAAGAAATAAGCTTCAACAAATACACAAATGAGGATCAATGCCGGCCATAGGTGTTTCTATGGTAACGTTTGCACTAAACTATTGTAATTTTGACATTGTATCATTTATTAAACAAAAAAAGAACTAATCTCCGTTTTGACCTTCTTTTATATGTGGTGCATTGTTGTACCATTTTTCATTTCTAGTGGTCATTGAAGTTTCGTCTGAATTCTATTCGAAACCCTACATTTATTTTGTGGCCGATATAGCGACATTTTATTTGCAATAATCATCTTAAAAATATATGAACGCTTACGTTTTTATCAAGGGGAAATTACTCTAACTTACCTCAAACGTGCCATGAGTTTCGAATACTGTTCGTAAACGAAACGAGCATATCTAAATAAAAGTCGTCTAAAACAATTCGTTATCAAAAACTTGGGTTTCTCTTTGTAAAAGATAACAATAAACACTGTATACGGATTTGTAGTTCCTGTCTTCATTACGAACGGTCTTGTTCCTTGGTCATGAACATTAATAGTGTATTTTTTGGATAGCAAATATAGCACTTATAGCTTATTAAATAGAGAGAGAGACAAAAATATGTTATTTGCCCTCATGTATGCATCTGTGATTTTCAAGAAATATGTGATTATTAAACATTAAGTAATACAAACATGGTTCTGAAATTATTTGCATATTGTAATGATTTTATTTAGTCAGATTGTTTGTTAACGTAACAACAATGGTAATTTAATTTAGTCAGACTGTTTTTTTGTTAATATGACAACGAGAATAATGTTACGGCACATATGTAGTTGAATTAAGGGAAATGATAGGGAAAGTTAAACTATTAAATGTGTGTTATACAATTAACAGATTACACATCTTTGATAATTTTTTTTGCATGAAGATCTATCGAAATTCGTCTTAAAACACTCTGGAACATTACATTATCTACCACGTTGTATCATTAATGCATGGGGAATAATTATCGGCGTTCAGTTTTTAAAAATTATACACTGTTTTTTTTTAAATATATCGAAGTCATGAAAGCGTCACTTCGAGGCATTTTATCGAAACAAATCTGTTGAATAACCTCTTGACATTGTATATCAAATTATGAGTATTTCCGAAACATTATGAGATTAATAGTTAACGAAGTTATTTACCAACTGATCGATATTCTTAAAATATATGGAGTTTTGCATATCTGTATGATTTTAGCATAATATTAACGAAGCAAAAATATCCTAATTTTATCTCTTGTCTACCAGAAGAAAACTTACAATTTAGTTCTTTACTTGGTGATCTCTTTCAATCAGTTTATTTCTAGCTTTTATACGGTTATTTTTAACTTGTAATCAATGCAAGCTACTTACATAGATCAGAATTATAGTATATTTACGAATATTATGACTAGCATAGGTATGTTGTTGTTGTTGTTTTGAGTTAAGCACAAAGCTACACAATGGGCTATCTGTGCTCTGCCTACCACGGGTATCGAAACCCGGATTTTAGCGTGCAAGTCCGCAGACATACCGCTGAGCCACTGGGGGGCTTAGCATAGGTAACTGATTATAGTGTTAAAACTACGTTACTTATAACTATTAAAATCTACTGTTTCACCAGGTTTGGTTCCTGTATTAATATTTGTTTTAGTGCAAAGCTTCATAATGAACTATCTACACTCTGTCCATCACAGAAAAATCGAAACCCTGGTTTTAGCTTAAACTTACTGTTGACCTTATATCAGTTACCAGATACATTTGGTAACAATTTGTTGCAAATCGTAAAGCTACATTATATCTTATATTTGCTTTACCCACTTCAGGTATCGAAATGCAGTTTTAAACATTTATAATTCTTTAGACTTACCACTAAGCCACCATAAATCGTTATTGACGAAATAATGAAATGTCTTGTTTTTTTTAATCTATTTGTATTTTGTGTGTTTTAACTAAAATGAAAAGTATTATATTGACATGAAAATAAAAATAAATAATTCATGAAGTATAAGATATGTTTCGGTAGATCCAGAGAGTTTATTTTATTAAAACGTTAAAATGTGTAGTTTAATTCCTTGTTGTGAACCCACTGCATAGCTTTGCGATGAAACAGTCAAATACAATACATAATACTTCATTGCTAATAACTTCAGGTTTAAAGTTTCAGTAAAACGAATAAATTTACTTTCACGATTTGTGTTATACATATATATATATATATATATATATATGTCGAGAATAAAACAAGAAGAGTTTGGCAATGATTTCAGGATAATTAACTTGATGGTAAATAAAAGTGACAAATTTGTTATATTTACTGTAAGTTGTTTTTCTTCCTTCACGTATATTTAGAACATTTTTCTAGGTTGCATCATTTATGAATAATTTTTGATAAGTTTAATCAACATAGTTTTTAACGATTTAAGAAATTTACTGTTAATTTTCGTTTATTGTAGCTATTGTTTGTTATTAAGCAAAAAGATACACAAAGGCAATCTGTACTCTGCCCACTACATATATTGAAACCTGGTTTCTAGCAGTATGACCGCACATATTCCACTGTGGGAGGGGGCGTTTAGTATATGTCGTATTGAAAATCTAAATATCTCTTGATTATACGAGGAAAATTTAATTTAATGTAGACTTTCTTTTTTTATTAATCAATATAACAAATTTGCCTTTTTAAATCTTTTTATTTATTTCTTGGCGTTTTAAATATTTTAGAGTTAAATGAAAAAATTAAAAGTAAGTTGCAACCCTACGTTAATTATCAAAAACTTCAAACGCATTTCCTTAGAATAATTAGTAAAACTAACCAAAACTTTATCATAATTAAATGATAATAGTGTAGAAGGTTTGTTCGCCGTTTTTACGAAAGAGTTTTGCACGTTAATCTAGTCACAAGTCTTTCTGAAAAGCCATTACAACGAAGCAAATAACTGGTGTTATTAGCAAAACAATAGGACTTGTGTGGTCTGGAAGTTAGGGCACTCGAGTCGCAATGTGCAGGTCGCGAATTCGAATTGTTTCACTGAATATGCTTACCCTTTCAGCTATGGGGGCGTTATTATGATACGACCAAACCCATTTCTATCTGATAAAAAAAGTAAGTAGCCCAAGAGTTTGCGATGGGTGGTGTTGACTAGTTCCCTCCCCTCTAATTTATCACTTTTAAATTAGAGACGGCAAGCGTACAGAACTTTCAAATCAATATAATAATCAACGGTACGAAATTCGCGAAGGTTTACAAGCTACAAGATCACAAACTTATAGTTCTATTTCGAAACCAAATACTTTTATGTTCATAAGAAACATATTGAAAGGAACTGTAATCATAGCAAAGTTCCAATGAGCTTTTCTATTCTTTTTATACTTACAATGTAGTCTTGGAAACTGACGTCCTAGTGGAGAGTTGGTGGCAATTTGTCAAGCTGAATAGTTTATGGTTGATATTGTCATGTTTTCCTGAAACTTGTTATAAAATATAAATTGCAGTGAGAAACAATGACGCATAAATATGATGAGACTAAGCACGACCGACGACGAAGAACATAGTCCCAGAGTAGCGCTTGGAACATCGCTCTTAAAAACATGCTGTAGCATTTCATCAACTAAACTACTTTTAGTAGTTGAAAATGAAATTAACGCTTTTCTTACCAGTTATTACCCAACTGATTTTTAAAACATGTTACTTTTCATGGATACACCTGCTATTTGTTTACGCTTATTATCATTACTCGATATTCAGTATTTTAAACCTGAATCGCACCTGCGTGACATGTAAGGTAGGCGGTCAGGTTTGAAACTCCACGGCTCGGTCACTGCAAATCCCTATTTAAGAACAGCTGGGAAGGAAAGTGCCCAGAACCAGCGGTTGCTTACGTGGTTTCTCCTTACCGAAAAACAGGAATGACAATTACATTGAAAACTCCACCAAAGCTGAAAGTTCAGCTGCATATTGCGACTTCTAACCTCGAATCGTAGTCCGGTATGAACTGTATATGTTATATTGCATTACTCAGGCTTGGTATGGCCAGGTGGGTTAGGGCGTTCTACTCGTAATCCGAATCCCTGTCGCACCAAACATGCTCGCCCTCCCAGCCGTGGGGGTGTTATAATGTGACGGTGAATCCCACTATTCATTGATAAAAAAGTAGTCCAAGAGTTGACGATGATTAGTTGCCTTCCTTCTAGTTTTCTACCTCTAAATTAGGGACGGGTAGCGCAGATAGCCCTCGTGTAGCTTTGCGCGAAATTCAAAACAAACAAGCATTACTCAGTTATATATGACCAACTTTACTGTTGTTGTTTTGAATTAAGCACAAAGCTACACAATGGGCTATCTGTGCTCTGTCCACCACAGGTATCAAAACCCGGATTTTAGCGTGTAAGTCCGCAGACATACAACTTTAGTAATACATCTTTGATCTTCATTAAAACCTAGTAATAGCAAAATTGTATTGTTCATTCTTAGAATCTTAACCACCAGAAGATAACTTCATTAAATCCAGAATAATAATTAACAAGCAGTTATACAGCTGTTTGATGATTTTTTGTATAAACATGGAACAATATGTTTATTACATGACGTTAATTTATTTATCAAGTAAGAATTATGTGGTTCTGTAATGACGTTTACTTATCAAGCAATAGCGCTCTGGCTACCTGATGACATTTTTTACCTCAGTTAAAATACATTTTATGTGTTTTCCAAATTGTCTGCACGTGTATTTCAGTTGTTAATGCGTGAACAGTCATTCGAGAAGCTGACAGTAGTGCTTAGACAATAACGATACGGTTATCAACACATTTCTTTCTTTGTTCTGAAGTTGAACAACTTTTTAGAAAAAAAACATAAGAGGGAGGATAAGAGTGGTTGTTTCCTAACCCGTATTTAACAAGGAGTTGACCTTGAGTCTCAAACATACCGGACACAAATCCTGTTTTATCTTTTGACGAATGCGTGATTAATTCACAGCCCTTCCTTAGGATGTTCTCTTTTTCTCACTTCCTTTCTTCCTACTGACACTGACCAACATTAATTACAGGGAGCGATGAACTACCTTTGAATCATGGGAAAGGGAACAAAACTGCTATTAACTAACGCAAAACTGTGTAGTGCGAATAGATAGACTCGAAGTTAAATACATAAGTATGTATGTGTATAAATGATACCATTCCAAATCTTCACTTACCAACAATGTAAAAACAAATGTGTTGCATAGATAAAAATACTAAGGAGAGCGAAGGACATAAAAAAAAAGTTCTGATAAAGATGTCTCTACTTGTTTTGAATTAAGCACAAAGCTACACAATGGGCTCATGTGCGCTTCCCACCACGGTTATCGAAACTCAACTTTTAGCCTTGTAAGTCCGCAGACATAACACTATGCCCCTGGGGAGCAAGGTGTCGCTAAAGTGCCGTTTGTAATTTCTCAATTTCGTCACCAAATATACTTATACTACTAGACAAACTAAAACTACATGATGTGAACGACAACAAAAAACGAAAAAAGACCAATACTGATGATACAAATCATACTATTTGCACACGTCTCTGAATGGATTGTAATGGAATAATTAAAAAAAATGTGGAAGAAAACCATCTACAGACTAGTATGGTGTATTTACAGACTAGTATGGTGTATTTACAGACTAGTATGATGCATCTACAGACTAGTATGGTGCATCTACAGACTAGTATAATGTTTCATATCTAAAATAAGGATGATCGATATGGAAACGTTCAGCTACAACAACTGTATATTACGTAAATGTTGGCAAAACTAACACACACGGATTAAATGCTGTTCTCCGTTATTATCGGTAAAACTAATTAGAGTTGAAACATTAAGTTTGTGGGCCTAGCGCGTTAAGGCATGCGTTTCGTAATCTGAGGGTCGCGGGTTCGCACCCGAGTCGTGCCAAACATGCTCGCCCTCCCAGCCGTGGAGGCGTTATAATGTTACGATCAATCCCACTTTTCGTTGGTAAAAGAATAGCCCAAGAGTTGGCGGTGGGTGGTGATGACTAGCTGCCTTCCCTCTAGTCTTACACTGCTAAATTAGGGACGGCTAGCACAGATAGCCCTTGAGTAGATTTGTGCGAAATTCCAAAACAAACAAACATTAAGTTTGTGAGATAGCAAATTGTGTTTTTATTTGGTTATGGCTTTCTGTATCGTTCACTTATTATTCTTTCTTTCGTGAATAAAAATTATCCATAGAAATGTAACAAGTTACTTCACAAAGTATAGCTGAACAGGCGGAATTACTCTACAAGGCCGACTTTCTTTAACTGCTGACTTCCTCATAGATTAAAAATGTTAAAAGCATGAGACTAAGGTGAGATAAGAGACTAAACTTGAATAAATGGGTAATAAATTGGTAATTTCTTGTCTATAAAAAGTATTTCGTAAATATAAGTCTCTTTTGTTCACCATTAAAACATTTGGAAGACATTCTTATTTTCTACTGTTTATAAAAACATGTTTTACTTCAATATATTTTTGCTGAGGTGTTTTTGTAGTTAAAGTCAAATCAGTTAAAGCTAATTTTAAAACAACAGGTTCATGACTTTAAACTTTTAATAAATGTAATGAACTTTGGGGTCATTCATTTTTCCTGTACTGCATCATGTGTTATCATTGAGCACGAGTTAATCATTTACGTAGGTATCTAACACTTATTTTCAGTTCAAAAGAAGCGCTGCAGTCTAATTTCTCTGAAAAAGAACAAAGTTTACCCTCTTTTCAAGAAAACTTTACTCATCTTACAGTGGAAGTCGAAAATGGCCACAGACTCCACTTAACACTCCTACGAAAAAAATATTTACATCCACTAAAGTGATACCCTTAATGGATGTTTTAAAATTTTTTTAAATATTATTTCGCAAATGTCTGAAAAGTCAAAATATTATTGCTCCTTAAAATATAAAGAGATAGGGTCAGTTAATGGCAATTTCATTTAAATACAAAATTATTAGCCTAATATTAATAACCTTTCAAGTTGCTCCGGGGCCGATTCGGCCCCAATTTTCGTAGGAGTGTTAACAAAACGAACAAATGGAAGTCCTTAACATGTTTACGGTAGAGCAAGTTATCCTAATTTTTTAACAAGAACAAACAATTCATGAAACTATACTATTGATATTTAATGATATTATATATATATATATATGAAACATTCAAACCCTAGAGGATTTAGACTGAGGTATGTATCAGTATATTACTTTGAAATGCTGATTACTAATCCGTATAGAAAAACCAAAAAAGTTAACGTTTAGAGAAATAATAGGTCGAAAAATAAACGTTAAACCTCCATAAACTACAGCAGAAATACAAATTAACTCATTCTTTCTTTTAAGTTAATTTTGTTTGTTCTTGTTACGCACAAAGTTGCACGGTTTCTAGGGTTATAAAGTTTCGCTTATCGCTGAGCCATTGGGGAAGGGTAGGCTTAAAGTTAATTTAATTTATAGTATTGGCTATAATGTTTAACACTAATGCATACACATAAATCATTGTTCTTATGAACATTACTTTTCATTTCCAACTTATGATATGGATGTATAACCACCTGAACCTCTGAAGTTCGACAAATTTATACTAAACTGTCGAAGCAATGCTTTCCAATTATCATATCATACCCTGTTCTTTTCTTGTAATGACTTGTTATATAACATTAATTATCATATCATACCCTGTTCTTTTCTTGTGATGACTTATTATATAACATTAATTATCATATCATACCCTGTTCTTTTCTTGTAATGACTTGTTATATAACATTAATTATCATATCATACCCTGTTCTTTTCTTGTGATGACTTGTTATATAACATTAATTATCATATCATACCCTGTTCTTTTCTTGTGATGACTTGTTATATAACATTAATTATCATATCATACCCTGTTCTTTCTTGTAATGACTTGTTATATAACATTAATATCATATCATACCTGTTCTTTTCCTTGTGATACTTGTTAATATAACATTAATTATCCATATCATTACCCTGTTCTTTCTTGTGATGACTGTTATCTAACATTAATTATCATATATACCCTGTTCTTTTCTTGTGATGACTTGTTATATAACATTAATTATCATATCATACCCTGTTCTTTTCTTGTAATGACTTGTTATATAACATTAATTATCATATCATACCCTGTTCTTTTCTTGTAATGACTTGTTATATAACATTAATTATCATATCATACCCTGTTCTTTTCTTTGTGATGACTTGTTATATAACATTAATTATCATATCATACCCTTTCTTTCTTGTGATGACTTGTTATATAACATTAATTATCATATCATACCCTGTTCTTTTCTTGTAATGACTTGTTATATAACATTAATTATCATATCATACCCTGTTCTTTTCTTGTGATGACTTGTTATATAACATTAATTATCATATCATACCCTGTTCTTTTCTTGTGATGACTTGTTATATAACATTAATTATCATATCATACCCTGTTCTTTTCTTGTGATGACTTGTTATATAACATTAATTATCATATCATACCCTGTTCTTTTCTTGTAATGACTTGTTATATAACATTAATTATCATATCATACCCTGTTCTTTTCTTGTAATGACTTGTTATATAACATTAATTATCATATCATACCCTGTTCTTTTCTTGTGATGACTTGTTATATAACATTATATGTTTTTAGGGCACATAGAAATAGTAGCTACAGTACATAATAAGGAATTTTTCAGTTTTGATCTACAACACATGGTTAACTTGCTATAATCAGAAGCAAATAATTATCATAGAAACCAAAATAACAGAAGATACTTTTACCTTTATGATATTTTGTAAATCACAAAGTATTTTAATATGACACCCCTCAGTGGCACAGCTCTTGAAACTAGGTTTCGATCACCGTGGTGAGAAGAGCACAAACAACTCATTGTGTTGCTTTGTGCTTAACTTCAAAGAAATAAACAAATTTAATATAATACAAACACATATTTCTTGTTTAAAGGTGGTATTATTGTTTCCAGTTAATAAAATTAAAATATGAGAAATGTAAATACATTATTAGCCGCAAGCATCTGAACCTGTATAACGGCTCTGAGTTTTTGTTTTTTTCAAGTACAAACTTTTAACTCATTGCTTCATCACTTCTTGACTGATTTAAGATCTAATTATAGTTTTGAACTCATGAGGTCAAACCCTTTCAATTAATGTATTTGGCTACGCCCACATCTCATAGATTAATTTAATGTTTCCTGAAAGAATGGCCTGGCATGGCCGAGCGCGTTAAGGCATGCGCTTGTAATCTGAGGGTTGCGCGTTCGCATCCGAATCGCGCTAAACATGCTCGCCCTCCCAGCCGTGGGGGTGTTATAATGTGACGGTCAATCTCACTTTTCATTGGTAAAAGAGTAGCCCAAGAGTTGGCGGTGGGTGGTGATGACTAGCTGCCTTCCCTCTAGTCTTACACTGCTAAATTAGGGACAGCTAGTACAGATAGCTCTCGAGTAGCTTTGTGCGAAATTCCAAAACAAACAAACCTAAAAGAATATCCATTTGAGGGTGGGCTGGTAGAGAGCCTGATGAATAATAAAATCGAATCGGTGTTCGTGCTCCGCTGTTGGTATTGTTGTTGCACAAAAATACAAAGCCAATGTAAAGTCTCCTAGATTAATTTACTTTAATCCTGTCTAAAATTGTAAGTGTCACGGCTATTAAGGATTCCCTCTTGTTAGATATGTTTTATGTTCACTGTATTTTTATTTGGTGATATTTTAAACATATTAGGTGTTTCCTTTTCTTTTCCTTTAGCTTAAACACGTAAATAAAGAATTTTCACCTAATACATACACACGTACAGGTTTTAATGACATATAATTGGATGTGGAGTACAGATAAGTTACTGGTATTGCCACAGATTTATCCCTTTGGATACTGTTTAACTCTCTTTCTTGCAGAAGATGACAGTGTAAGGCTACATACATCGAGGCCCACTGTGTAGAGATTTGATAGCACCAAGAGGACATGTTCGCTCTATTCTCGTTGGAGGTATCACCATACATGACGTTGGTACTGTATGCAATGTGGAAGAGATGACGCCACAGCCTTCATATTTTCTCATTCTTATTCAGAAAAATTTCAGAATTTCCGATTAAAGACCTCTTACAAGTAATTAAAGAGTAGTGCTTGTGTCTTTACACTCGTAAACCTTGATTTGTCGGGATTGTAAATCAAAATTATTTTATTTGCTATTGTAGGGACTATTGTTATCCACGAGGAAACCAGTGTATCTGAAGAATACCACATGCCTTTTTCTTCTCGATTTCAATATTTGTAAACGTTAACTGCTGGAATGATCTTAAATTTTTGTACAAAATTAACTCTAATAATGAAGTATCTTGAGAAGTAACATCACTTTAAGAAGGTCAAACATTGTATGAAAAATATACAGCAAATTAAAGTGTTTTTTATATTTTTATGAGATGTCTTTTAACAACCACTGTTCTTCTTATTCACATACATTTTTAATTATTTTGAAAAAAACAGTAATGTTTGTCAAGTTACTTTAAAAATATAATTTGTTTTTAAATTACTTAAATAAAAATTAATTCGTTTCCTGAACCTTGCAGTATTTCAGACTTGAAACGTCGAATGAAGTTTTTATAATAATTACGTTTAGAAATTTTTACTAGCCTACACTTTGACAGACGAAATGTTGAACTTTTATATTAACTAATTATTTTTAACTATTCTTTGTAGTTTGTACTAAGATTATAATATTCGCTAATTGTTCGGGATATCTATGCACGTAACATACGTCAATCACAGGATTTCTAAAGCGCGTTATGTTTCAAGGGAAAACAAATTATTGAGAGTGGAGAGAAATTTACTCATACGCAGAATGACACTTTCCTCCGAAGCTCAACCACAGCGAGTTATTTCCCTGCTTATAGATACAGGCCTGGAAAACGTAGCCAGACATTCGTATTTTTGCTTTAAAATTTGTTATTGTTGTTTTAACGCAAAGCTACGCTATGGGATATTTGCGCTCCGTCCACCACAGGAAATCGAGCCATGGATTCTAAGCTTAGAAGAGAAATGTTAACCGTAAATTCTCAATCGAAGTTCTTTATATCAGTCGTTCCTAAAATAAGCCTTTTATAAAAGGAGTTTGTTTACTAGAAATGTTTATATGAATGGATTTATTTACTAGAAAAAAATCTAAATGAATAGAATTTAATAATCTGTGATAACGAAAAAAACAACTTGTAGAGAAAATTATATATTCAAAAACGGCTAGTTGTTGTTCTGAATTAAGTATAAAGCTACACAATGTGTACCTGTAAAAAGGATGTATTTGCTGGAAAGGTTTATATGTACGGAATGTATTTATTGGAAATTTTAGCCAAATAATATATATTTACCAGAAAAGATTAGATAAGTAAAAAGGAAGAAAATTTTTCTTTACCACAAATGTTTGGGTGAATTGAGTTTATGTTGTACAAAAGTATAGCTCCTTCCCACTGTGTTGCGCCTATCACTAAACCCACCCACCTGACGGTACAAGAGCACGAGGGGTGTATAAGATCACTTACCATTACGCGAATATGGTCAGCTTGAAACGATTGTTTGTTTGAATTTCACGGAAAGCTACACGAGGTGTATTTGTGCTAGCCGTCCCTAATTTAGTAGTGTAAGACTAGAGGGAAGACAGCTAGTCATCACCACCACCACCAACTCTTGGGCTACTTTTTCACGAACGAATGACCGTCACATTATAACACCCCCACGGCTGAAAGGGCGAGTATGTTTGGCGGGATTCGAATCTACGACCCTAAGATTACGAGTCGAGTGAATTAATCACTTGGCCATGCCGGATCCAGCTTGAAACAATGTAAGATTATTATTCTTTTTAAAAATAATTTGTTTGGAGTTACGTATGTTAATGAATTTATTGAGATTTATGAAACAGTTGTAATTCAAAAAAAAATGTGAAACGTCACTTCCTCCTCAGCACCGGAACATGGGTGCTTTGTTCAGGAAGCTGGGTTAAGAATTAATTTTAACTAGAAAATAAACATAAAATATAGCTTTGTAAGTGAATGTGTTCAGCAATACATGAGATACATTGATTCACATTTTCGTATTCTGTATTGTTAACCTAAGGTTCGTAAGCTTGATTGTTCAGTTCAGTACTTTTAACCCTGAACCAGATCGTTCTTCTGACTCCATTAAAACAAGAACGAAAAAACCCGCCGATAATCAGTGTACACAAACAGATAATTTTGAGGTTTTTTGACGCATGTAAAAACTTTGAAATTTGATCACAAAAAATATAATTATATTTATATGCTAGTATCCCAGTTACTGCAGAGTTATTATTTCAAGGTTCAGAAAATGTACATGACATTTGTTTTTCAACGTCATACAGTGTACTTAACTTTTAAGAAAAATACTTTAATGAACCTACCTATAATCAAGTTGATAGAATAATGAGTTCATGATTTATGTTCCACCATTAATTTATATATATATAGACAACCATGTGATTGAAGGGGAAGTTAAGTCAGAAAACATCACGTTAATATTTGTTTTTGAATTTCGCGCAAAGCTATTCAAGGGTTATCTGCGCTAGCCGTTCCTAATTTATCAGAACGAAGGCAGCTAGTCATTACCACCCACCGCCAACTCTTGGTCAACTCTTTTATCAATGAATAGTGGGATTGACCGTCACTTTATAACACCCCCATGGCTGAAAGGGCAAGTTATGTACGACGGGGATTCGAACCCGCGCCCCTCGGATTACGAGTTCACGTTAGTGAAAGTGAAGTTAGATTGAGTGTTTGTTAGTTTAGGCATAAGAGGCGATATTTTAAATTGAGTTTCGCAGTTTAACAGATATAAGGCGAATAATTTATCTTATCGAAGAGTGTTATAAAGTTGTGATACAACTGTGTTAACCTACGGAATGTCGTAAGTGGATCTATCGCGAATTGTACAGTAAAACACAAAGTAGATAAAAATACTTTGTCTTGTCAGTTGAATTCTACAATAAATGAACCACTGTGTGCGGACTTTTGACGAAAAAGAATTATTTAAAGCTTTTCTTATTTATTTTAATCCAGTGTTTCAATAGACATAGGAAGGTTGTATTTGTAACTAAATTCTAAATGCAATGAGGTTCCATCTGTAATGTTTGTTGTTTATCTATGATTGGCTGATAGTTCTTGTTTCATCATTTTTTAAACTTTTTAAAGAAATACGAAACGTCTGCAAGAAAGTTAACTTTTAGGGTTGTGGTATTGTTGTTTTGAATTCAGCACAAAGCTACACAATGGGCTATCTGTGATGTCGAGAAACCCACTTGTTGAGAATTTTCTATGCAAAAACAGCTCGTCTGGGTTGAGAAAATATTAAATAGAAGATATTTAAATATTTAAAATATTTTCTCAACCCAAACGAGCCGTTTTTGCATAGAAAATGGGCTATCTGTGCTCTGCCAGATTTTAGCATTGTAATTCCGCAGACATACCGCTGAGTCACTAGGGGGCAACTTCAAGGGATAATTTTAACATCGTTTATACTAGAATTATAATTTTTAAAAAAATATTACTAGTACCTAATAATAGTTATAAAAGCGGATACTCCGTTTGAAACTATGTCACCTAAGTTTTGTTTTGTTTAAATTATTATGTAATAAAAAAAGAGGCAGCGGAAAAAAGAAAACAAAATTCTGCATTTTTCCTATGATAATTATAGACATTCATAGAACTTGTGACACAATCATTATTATATATATAATGCTATAAAAGGAAAAACTGTATGTTATTGTAAAGTTCTGACGACCAATTGAAGAGATACTTAATATTCCATTTCGATGAACAATCCGAGCCGTCCTTGTTTGATTATCACGGAGTAGTCTTACAAGTGCTCGAAAATCATTGCTGAAAATAAGTTATTAAACCAAAAGGCTGAAAATTACGTCGGACCAAAATATAGTGGAATTAGCAAAGCAAACTCTGCGAGGTTTAATACAGGCCATCTGAAACTATGTTTAATACAAGCTATCTGAAACTATGTTCGGTAAACTACATAGTAGCATGGAAACAGAATGTAGCGCTCTGTGTAAAGCAAAAGACTTAAACAATTGATTTAAACAATTGTTTTATTCTGTGATAATGTTTTGTATCTTTAATATATAAATTCCCCATTTATAGTTGCCACTGTTCGTTGTCTCTGTGTGTGTATCACTTCCGTGTTTTCATAATTACTTCCACTATCGTATTTGTGTATATGTAAGAAACATTAGAACACTTATCATTTTTTGTATACACAACATGCAAATTTTCGACGGCCTTGAGAAACTATTTAACTTCAACGACATGTGATTGAACTGAGCATGAGGAAGAATGAAAGTCGTTCTGATAACACGTCACACATACACACATGTGTATATTGTTAATCACACTTACAGGATGTCTTATCAGTGCAAGTCCCTAAAACCGGTAGATCATGGATAAAACCTTGTGTTCGTTTGATAATGGCAGATACTACACACGGTCAACTTGCTTTTGGAGAACAATAGATCCATTAACTCGTGTTTTATTCTGTGTAAATACACAGTTTTACTTTAAACGAACTTGTATGTGGCTGTGGGGACGTTATAAAATTGATAGTCGATTCCGCTATTACGCCAAGTGTAACCGTGTAGGCAGTGAATGCTGCTAATTGGTTGCTCTTTATCTGATCAGCAGCTCTAAATGTATAGACAGTTATGCATGAAAGTTAGAAATTCTGGGCTGGTATTTAATTATCAGGTGTTGTTCAACATTAGTAGAGATGCTCACCAGGTCCTTAAGGAGAACCATACAAATTGTCACTTTAGCAATTTGCATTTTTCGTTGATTTGGCATGAAAGTTGTTTTTTGGGTCAATGCAAAGATGCGTGAATTTTTTATGTTGTTTTCTAAACAATTACATATAAGGGAAGCAACTTTATTTTAAAGACAAACTTTCAATAATCATGAATTCACATAAATTCCGTCCAGGGTACGAGTATTCCAGTGAGTAACTTGATATGTTTTATCATGTATACTATAATACCTGTATTCAGAACGAGGGAACGTTGGGTTTGACGATAACAGTTTTTAAAATGTTTATTAAACCAGAAGTTAGAAGTTTCTAAAAAAAAAGCAAACTAGGAAAAGTGGTGGTGATGGGGAAGCAGGATAGTGTCAGAGGGACCATTTTATATACAGAATACTGTTCAAATAATCAGTTTCTATAGATTCGTTGGGTAGAAAACCTCAGTCGAGATGCAGGATGTTTCTGGGATAGCTTGCGCTGAAAGTTTGAAAATCTCTGCATTAGATGACGTTTCGATTCTGACCAAATTACACGAAAATAGAATGTAGCAGCGTGTAATCTAGTGCTTCACAAACTTCAGGTCGCGAGCAGCTTTCCAGGGAAATCATGAGATGTCTGCGCTGAATCAACTTTTTTTTTTATTTCTCGAGTTGTCTGAGAGATGCATATATAACTTTTATTACGAAACACGATGAAAATATATTTTGTCGTTTATTTTTTCATCCTTGTAAAGATAGTGGGGCTTGCGACGACTAAAGCTAAGACGCGGGGTTCTTCCGGCAAATCCGGCTGAGAAACACTGGTCTAACCATTACTTCACCAGGCAAGATGTCCGTTTCATTCAGCTTGTTCTTACATCCTGTAAACAGCACAGTTTATGTTAGCTTACAGAAATACGTTAAACACCACTAGCATAAAGTTATCTGATAGGAAGCAATATCCTTATTTCACTCCGGTAATAACACCTCTCAGAGTGACTAACCACATTTGTATTTAAATTCTCAACTTTTTTGATCTAGGAATGTAAATTTTCTTAAACATTCTTATATCACCACAAAAACTTAATTGTTGTTTAAGTTGCAAATAATTGTACGTGCGTGAGATAATATTTTGTTCCGGTATACGGATAATTACGGAAAAATCCGAAGAACATCAGAGTATTTCATCAAAACAGCATGACAACACGATCCTGTTTAATATCACGACTACTGTAGTCATGTTCGTACACGATAAATACTCGATCAAGAAAAACATTTTTAGTTCAGATAGTTTTTAATATACAAAATTGTTACAGAATCTTATAAAGTATTAAACTGGGAATTTCAGACTTAATGAGGCTAATTTGTCTGATGTGCAATATTATATGTATTTTTTACAGAATTTCAAATAGTTTATGTTAGACTAAAATTTTCAAACTACATGGGACTAAACTACCCAATATACAGTATGACGGGTATCTGTCACAGAACGTCCAAGGGACAATGTAAATATTTTGATACAGTAACAGGTCTTAAGAATTCCTCTATATTCCTATTAGTCCAATAGAGCGATATGCCTTAGAAAGTACTCTAAATAGTTATTGGTCTAATACAGTAGATGATCTTGATTACTACTCGGAATAATTGTTGGTCTGATATAATGATATATCTTAGTATGTACTTTAAATAGTTATTGGTCTGAAACAATAATGGCCTTAGTAGGTACTTTAAACATTAATTAACCTGATATTGTGATAGATTTTGGAAATGATTCTGAATAGCCGTAAGTCTGACGCAATAATAAGTACTAGTAAGCAATCGGAAAAGTGATTGATCTGATACAGTAATAGATCTGGGTATACTTACCAGATAAGGAGCAGTCTTAAGTAGAAATACAAAATGAAATACAATTTGATGACTATGTGGCATTTAGACTATTATAAGAATTAGTCATAGAACTTTGATTTCTTTGGATATATGGTGGTCTTTTTCTGTTGGTTGGTGAGGAAATACCCATTTTGAACTGGTATAAGTTGTTTTAAGCTTACGATAATTAACGTATTGATTGTTGATTAGCCATATAGTGAACGATTCGCCTACGGTAATCAAATGCTTGTGTTGGACGACTTCATCGGGGCTGGGAGGGTCAGGTATAAGAAAAACATTCCTTCCTCTCTCCTGCACGAATGTTTTGTTGTACAGTTTAAATGATGAACGAACCCACAAATGATGCCACTTTAAAGTCACTGTGTAATTTCAATACCTCTATCAGGAACATGTCCATTCATGTTTGGCTTTCATTATTTTTACTGGTATACATTTTACTGTACTAGTTCCATGTACTCTGGTACTTGCTCATTTTGTGACATATATTATATATACTCTTTTTAATGCATAACATATACACTACATAAATGATATATTAATTAAGTTGGCCTGGCATGGCCGAGCGCGTTAAGGCGTGCACTCGTAATCCGAGGGTCGCGGGTTCGCGCCCGAGTCGCGCTAAACATGCTCGCCTTCCCAGCCGTGGGGGTGTATAATGTGACGGTCAATCCCACTATTCGTTGGTAAAAGAGTAGCCCAAGAGTTGGCGGTGGGTGGTGATGACTAGCTGCCTTCCCTCTAGTCTTACACTGCTAAATTAGGGACGGCTAGCACAGATAGCCCTCGAGTAGCTTTGTGCGAAATTCCAAAAAAAACAAAACAAACAATTAATTAAGTCTAACAGTAGATAGCTGGTTGCTGCACTCATTTCCATTACATATGATACAGTGATCCTGCCCACGCAGTAGCTCAATTTTACATTGATTTTTTTTCTGGAAATAAGAATACAATCTATTTAGAAGTCTGTCACAAAGTGGTTGTATGCTGGCATAGTAGTGTATGAAACAGTCAATGGGTTAATATGGAATAGCCTCTCTCTTTTGGCTATATGTTTTGTTCCAGAATGTCTGGGTTAGTTTCGTCATTCGTTTTGTACAGGACTCTTTAATTTCCTTTATTTTATAATGTGTTTTTTCAACAGCTGTGTCTCTGTTAATCACATACTTTCTTCGAAGTTTTCTACACTTCTCGGTTGTGTTTAGAATGTTAACGTTTATGTGTGTGTGTGTATGGTGAATTTAACTGAATGTGAAAATTGGGAAGCTTAGTTATATCACCAATGTTAAACGAGAATCATTTCTTTTACCTTTACTGAGATATTAGGTTTAAATTGAAATCAGTATCTTTTTTTTTTCGTGTACAGAAAATATTTCACTAAGATATGATAGGATGCGGTCATATTTAACTTTTCTGTAAAATTCAAACATACTTACTGTTCTTGCTAAACTAAAATAGTTTTAATACAGAGTGAATAATTCACTCTGTAATAACATTAATTATAATTATAACAAATTGTAATAACATGAAATAGTTTGAAATGAAAAACACCAATCAGTCATGATGTCCTCTGCGACTGTAAAGGTTAACGATTATGGTTTTCTATTCTATTCCATTACTCGCTGCCTGCACTAAACCGTTTATCTTCAATCCATTTTCTAACGTCTTCGAGACGTGTGAATGTCTGCCTGCCTCTTACTCTTCTACCTTAGACTTTACCCATCAGAATATCTGCTGACCTTCTAATCATATGAAATGAAGTAAATTTTTAATTATTTTTCTTTACACAAATAAGGACCTACACTTCAGTAAAATTTGTGGACTTAATCACTTCTTTCCTGTTTCCTGGTACTTCATTTATTTGTAATAAACAGTGTCCAATTGTATTTCTTTAGAAACTTGAAAAATAGCTACCATTTGATACACTTGAGAAAAAGACAGAAAGTCGCTTATAAAAAAGTTATATCACGTTACATTTGTTTACATTTTAAATACAAATGTTACACATTTTACATAAATCTTTCTGTGATGAGCTTTTTTGATGAATTCATAATTTTTTTAAAGATGAGACCTAGTGATTAATTTCAGCAACTATATTTATTATATATATATTCATTTTGTTTTGGACAGTATTTTGTAAATAAAAAAACGAAATACCTCAACATTTTAGGTATGAAATTTTTTCTGTAGTATTTGTTTAACTCAGGTTATTAAATGCGCTGACTTTTAAACTTCTAACTGACGTCTTAGTAAAGTTCTAGTAGATTTTAGATGCTTTTGCTGAAATAATTCGAAACTTTGTTTTATCGTCGGTTCAATTCACTGTTGAATAAAAGTTCTAAATATATTTTTCTAATGCTACCAGTTGGAATAGAAGTACATTTAGGGGCTTACAGGATTAAAATATATTATTCAGATACTCACATGTAGATAGCCCACTGTGTAGCCTTGCGTTAAAATAAGCAAACAAAAAATGCAGGTACAGACACGTCAAAGATAAGATACGTATGACATGTGAGATTTATAAGTGAGTTTTACGAGGCTTCCTCGTTCTCAATACACATGATGAAATAAATTCGACGTAACTTAATATTTTGTTTTTCAAATCTCACTCCAACCCATATTTAAAAGAAATGTGCTACTGAAAATAAAAGATAAACTTGAAGTGTTGTTACAGTTACAAATTACTTGGTCATGTTATAGTTATTAGCTTTACTTATTACGATCAATAAGGTATCAGTTCGTCATATTTACAAATTATTTGATCATGTTCGCCAGTTTTCTTTATTCCGACCAATAGGATTTAATATTTTTTATAGTGATTGATAACATAAAATGCCTTATTGTTATTCTGTCATACAATTTTATTAGAGGAATGTTTAGTGACTACACTTGGGTTGTGGATCAAAATAATTTAAGGATTTATTACTATATGTTTATAAAATATTTTATTTTGAGACATATCATTATACTGAAAACGTCGTCTGCATAATAGTTTAAACAAGAAGACCTTAAGAAAACATAATTAACATTCGTATTGATCGATGATTGGTTTATACAGAATACCACGTAGGGAAAATATTCTTGATCAAAACAGTTTATGCTGCTATTTCTTCTTATACTCTGGAGAGAAAGAAAGCTTTTAATATGCTACTCATCTCATCTAATGAGGCGAGAGTGGTCTAGTGGTTAACGTGCTCGAACTGTGAAACCTTTTCCTGGTTCGTGTCTCTTTGCTGTAAAAATATGCTCCGCGATTTGACGCCGTAGATACACTAAAGAGTGACCGCTAAATCCCACTATTCGATCAACTTTAAGAGTGATCTATTAATTTGCGGTGAGCGCAGTTGTCTAGTCGTTTTATTTGTAGTACCGCATTTGAAATAAGAAAATATATATATGACCTTTGTGCGAAAGTTCTAAAGCAAGCAAACAATGCAAACAGGTCAGTTAAATAGCGACTTAACTTCTATTAAAACCCTTCATATTGTATTACAGTATTTTATGTTATTCGTTTTCCCAACGGAGGTAAATCAACATAAGTTTCAGATCAACATCTGAAACTGACAGGAAGAAAGAAAGTCACTCTTCCCAGCCCTCTAGGAAGATTTTTATATATATTTCTCACGTTCATGATAATTAAGTTACTTAATATTCCGCGTGCGTTGATGCATGAAGAAACTGTATTTTCGAAATATTTTAAACACAGTCGTCATTTATAGTCAGTTCTCCGATGAGAGCAGCATTTTAATTGTTATCTCTCCTCATTTGAAATCATGAATTTCCGTAACGCTCATGAACAAAAGATATTTGATAGACTAGATGACATCACACAGAACTATCTAAACGTAGACTAGATGACATCACACAGAACTATCTGAACATAGACTAGATGAAATCACACAGAACTATTTGAACATAGACTAGATGACATCACACAGAACTATCTGAACATAGACTAGATGACACCACACAGAACTATCTGAACATAGACTAGATGACATCACACAGAACTATCTGAACAGCATCCTAGACTTATCTAGAACACGTAGCTATTTTATACACTAGCATCTCTGACGTACTATCTCAGTATTACCCCTGTTTACTCCATTGTTTTATTATTAACCTTTTACGTAACAGGTGTATGAATTATAAATACACCTAATAAACCCCATCTTCTGTTATCATCTAGCCAATCATACTCGATTTGTGGAATCTTAATTACCTGTTAGCATATTTCACTAACAGCTTTTAAACGGTCACATCTGCTGTCAAAACACTTGTCTTATGACATGCATGTATATAATGTATTAACGATTTTGATTAATCATATGTATACGATTTTAATGCATTCGCTCCCGATATATATATATATATATATATATATATATGTTATAATATTTAATTTAATTAACATGTATCAGATATCACTCATCGCATTAGCATCCGTGTATCACAAGATACCACGTTTTATTCCATCTCATACCACTGGTGGGCGTTAAATTTGCATCCTACACTGAAATTTATAATTGTCAGTGTTACATAGCACATGTATCTATGGAAATCTGCAGAAGTTTTTTTCTGGGGAAGGTTGGGAGGGACAAAATTAAAATCAAGGGTCTATGGATTCTAAGCTTTATCATTACTAACTACTAAGAGAGTGGAAAAGCTCCCACACTCAGATTTGATGGATTTAATATTTGTAAAGGTAGTTTTATCCACACTGCAGACATGCACACCTATACGCTCCATAGTAGTAAATTCTGATTGACCTGGTATTCTGATATATGCAAGACTGCATCAGTTTCGTTGGTGACATTCTAGTATTATCAACAGGTGACAATGGGTTAACTCCGATCACACTGTTTCATATCTCAGGAGAAGCCGACAAGACCACGTCTGTATCTTCGATGATCAGATTGAGAATTGCCATGTCTAATATCCAAGGAGCCGCCGGGGTAACGACATGTTTTTGTTTTTTTTAATATTTAGCTGCAGTGCGGATATCCAGAGATTTCAAGTAAAGCCTGCTGACACACCTGGTGACTTTTATTAATACTGAAAACTTAATTTAAATGTGAAATTGTGAAGTGAATGAAAGCCTTGAAATGCATATAAACATGCTGAATGAATAGAGAAAGAACTATGTTTCTCAATTTCTAAGGGGGGGGTGTAAAGTGTTTCCCTTTCATCCTCTCCTTCTACGGACGCCCATGCATGTATCCTGTTCGCACCGCTTATAAGAACAATGTTTACTTTAAGTTTATCATTCATCAAGAAACTACTTTAAGGCAGGATATGCAACAGCTGAGATAGTAAGAGAAAGTAATTGCTATAATTTTATTTAATAGATCGTGTAACTATCTTTATTAGAGAAACTAGAACGTGAGACCATGAGAAAGTTCCGGACTTAGGGTTGTTAGCAACAGTGTTACATTAACATACGTATGTATGTATAATACATAATGTGAAGTAGAAGAGGTTCCAGTATTAATACCACGTAAGCCATCAAGGCATTTACTTCTGAATACACAATTTAACATGCTATTGAGCACCTGTATATCTGAAGAACATATATATTTATGGACGACTAGCTCTCCAAGTGGCCACAGCTGTATCTATATGGGCTTATACCGCTAGAAAACTCGGTTTTTGATACTTGTTGTGAAAAGAGCACAGACAGTCCTTTGTATAGCATTGTGTATAATCTCAAACAGAAACAACTTGGATGGCTAAAAGATAGGAAATTAATGAAATAGTAAATTGATATATATATATATATATATGTATATGCTATTTCAAACATTCATACTTATTGTAGTATGCATGAATGTTTACAAGTAAGGAAACAGGCACGTATATGCGTGTTTTCTTATAACACAGCCACATCGAGCTAGCTGCTGAATCCACTGAGTTGAATCGAATCCCTGATTTTAGCATTGTAAGTGCGTAGACTTACCGATGTACTAGCGGCGGACAAGAAATAAGTCTCTTTAGTTATGACACGTGGGAGACAACAGATAGATTTCAAATGCTATTTTTAAACGTATTTTATTTTGAATTCATAATTGACAAATTAAGAAGAATATGAAAAACATTTAAAGTTAACGTACGTTTTAAAACCTGTTTTAGTACATGCATTTTTCAAGATATGTTTTTCCAAAACTTTCTGTTATTAAATTCTTAATTATTGTATATTCAGTTTTTCATAAGATTCATTTGGAAGACCTAAAGCTTATGCTTTTTATCCAGATATTTATTAACATACTTTGATTTTTTTTCTTTTACTGCAAAACTACACAATGCCTATTTTCTCTTTCTTTCCATCTGTGGCAGAAAATCGAATTTTAGAGTTCAGTATTGTAAATAGATAAACTTACTACTGAACAAAGACGAACTAATATATATATAAATGTTTAGTAGTATTTGGTCAATTATTATTATGTTAAGAAGAAAACAACTTCAGAAAAAAATGTTTAATTACTTGTACACGTAGTTTGGGCTTGCGCCTTTATCAAGGTTTCTTGTATCTTATATGTTACCAAACTGATTTTAAATGACAATCATTTAGTCTTTTAAAACTATGACAGGAAAAATGAAAGGGTCTTGATAAATATTTTAACTTTTATGCTTGTATAATTTATAGTCTACAAATAATGATAGAAGAGGCGAGCGTGGCCTAGTGGTTAGCATACTGTCCTGCGATGATTCACACTTTTATTATCGCCATCTCTTGATAGATAATAAAATATTTAGTTAAAGTGCAAATTTAAATTCATCTCTCAATGGTAGTTAAGTTAAAAAATTTCCTTTTAGATTTGAGACAACAACAACATACAATCAGGAAATATGATTTATTCGTAATGTAAAACTACTTTGGCCTTGACGTTACGCTAGATAATACAAAATTATTTAGACATTAAGCAAAATCAGAGGAGAACTGGTAAGATCAGATATTAAAAGTCAGATCAGAGTTAGTATCGAAGTAGTATCTCATTTAAGTACAAAAAATATTGACTTTTAAACACCATCTTTATGTCAGTGAAGTCAACAAAAATAAAATAAAGAAGGTTTTTATATTTGCAAAGGAGGAGGTTCGGGGCGCCATTTAAGGGGGGGGGACAAAAGACAAATTTGGTGAAATGTTTGTAGTTAAGCCAAATTAATACATGTGCAAATTACACAGTCATAGGGTAGGGCCTTCAGCTAAGAGTGGGAGACCAACGTGAGATTAATATTTTTTGCTCCCTCCTCCATGTCTTTTCTTAAGTGACGTTTCTGAAGAGGGCACTTTTATGTACAAAAAGTATTGCATATTTAAATATAATGATTAAGAAAAGTAATTTCATGATATATTTGTCGGTTATGGCTATAAAAACATTATGTAGGTTCTTTATATCGACATTTTGATTTTTTTGCAGCATGAATTCTAAAAATGAAAAAAATAGACGTAGAAAAGCATCTAAACTACACACATTGAGGGGGTTGAATTATGGGGATCAAAGGTCAAAAACTTATCTGAATATAATAAAGCAAAACAACATACTAGGTGAATATGGTTCTTTGTTGTTAAACACAAAACTAAACATATATCTGTGCATGCCCGCCACAGGTATCGAAACCTGGGTTTTATTGTTATAAGGTTTTAGATTTATCACTAAGTCTCTCTTTATTTTTTATAACTTATGTAAAATCTTCAAACACTCAACATTTCGAATGTGGCATTATAGTAAATGTTATTGTTTGTTTATTTGTTATTAAACACAAAACTATTCAGTGGTTGATCTGTGCTCTGGCCACCGCTGATATGGAAACCTGATTTTTAATATTATACTTAGAGTACTCGGAATAATCGCTGAGCCACCTACAGGAAAAGTAAAAGTAAAATATGTAGAGCGCTTTTATTATCAGTAGTTGATTTTTTTATATCTTTCAGAACAATGATATGAAAAGTTAAATCAATCAAAACACAATTGTAATTTATATAGATTTTTTTTTGTAATGAGAGTCGTTAAACTTAATAAGACAACGTTGTTTGTTAGCCTTCAAGTGATTCATTTACTTTTTCTATTCTAACCATCAAGTTTTAATACTTTAGAAAGTTCAAAACGTGGCTTACAAACTAAATTTATTGAGTAAAATTCGCAGTGGCTCATGAAAACCAACGAATCTGGCCTTATATTCTTCTCACTTTATAGGCCTAGGCAACTGCTATTATTTTCTTCTTTTTAACAACAAAAGTACAGCAAATTTTGTAAGATCTAATTTCTTGAATTTAGTATATGCTTGGTCAATATATAAATTGCTCTTATAATTAATTATTACTATGATAATTTTTTTTTGTGTGTGTATACATATCGTTTACCTTAATTAGAATATTTAGGACTTGGAACAGTTTTATTTTATAATTATTCTCTGCGATACCTTATTAATAAAAGGACAGGGAAAAATTATTTTTCGTACCCTGGGTAGATGCCGTCCCAGTAAAAGGTTTTACATAGACAAAAGCACCCCAGAAACACACCTGTAACAGATATTCTAAAAAATGTTATTTTAATAGTGAAAGAAATATTAAATTAAATTAAATTTTTGTATTCACAAACACATTTTGCTTCTAAAGTATTATCACTGAGTGTAAAAGGCTTGTTCCGTTTGTCACTGTTGAAAAAACTTTCACACCCTTTTTTTTTATTGTCACTTGTCGACAAAAGTGACAACTGATAGTTGCTAGTCCTACTAGCCCTCCGCTAGTACATCGGTAAGACCACGGATTTACAACGCTATAATCACTGGCTCGATTCACCTCTGTGGGCTTGGCAAATAGCCCGATGTGGCTTTGCTGTAAGAAACACACACCCGAGTCCAACTACGGTGTTTATAATGAATACTCAATATTCACGTTGGTTTGTTTTTTGTTATTTTTATAACTCTGGTGATATAACAGCAAAAAAAGTTTAATTCAGAAATTTTATCACACTGAAGTTTAGCCAAAACCAAGTTAAATTTACTAAATTAATGTTTCAGCTAATCCTCACATTATGTTAATATATTAAGAGTAATGCTTACATATGACTAAAAATAAGCTTACGATTAACGTTATAGAGCCAGTGTTTAAGGTGTTTTAAGTGGTGAATAAATGTTAATTAATAAATATTATTTTGGTATTTTATCACATATATCGCCCACTTGGCCTTAAAATAAACGTTTATTGCTACCAAATATCTTTTATCGAAAAAACTGAAAAAGTGTTTCGGAATGACCGCCCAAATTTCTACTTCCCGACTTAGAATACAGTGAAATGGCTCAAGAGTGCTGCTTAAGTACCATTTAGATCACATACGCTTTTATCAAGGTTTTTTGCATCTTACAATTTTGTGCATGAAAACATTTCATTTTTTTGTGTAGTTTGTGCTAAAAATGGGATTGTTAAAGAACTACTTCGAGACTGATAAAGTGACGGAGGAGGTTTTTTTCGCTAATAATTCAACAGTGGTTTCCCGTAATTTTTTTACGGGCTTTTATACAAGTTTGCAGTATTCTGTTGGATGCCATTTGGAAGAAGAAAACATTTATGTATCTTATGTGACTGAAAATAACATGTTTAGTGTGAATGTTATAGTTTTTAATATATGTATGTTTTTTAGGTGCTAGTATAGGCCAGTAACTAGAACAATATCTTAATTTTTCCTATCCTTTTATTAATAGAAATTAAAAGGATTTCTATTAAAAAAAATACTCAATTTCTAAATATCTTAATTTACATAAATGATTTAGCTTATAGTATTAAGCACATAAATATGTGATGAAATTATATTTAACTTTGTTATGGTTAACAAGAAGATACATTTAGAGCTAAAACTTTTCACTTTATTTAACTTTAATGTGTTGTTTAATCGATAGATGACGTCTTGATTTCATTACACACAATTTCAAGGTTTGGCTGTTATTAAGACTTGAAGACTTTCGAAACGTCGTCTTCTACACTTGTGTCTCCATAACAGGCAGTTGCCGTCCACTTTACAAAGTTTCATCATAGCCTACATTATTTAGAACAGTCTACCACAATTATTCTTTTTGTTTGTAACATGTTTGTTTCTTTGAGGATTTTTAAATTAAAATTATCCAATGAACAAACTACACACAAAAGAGATTAGCCCATTACAACTAACTTCAAAGCTTCGATTCTGACAAAGATATTTTAGAATTTACGGTTTAAACGCCAAAAGCTGGAGAAGTATGATAAACCATTGAGCCTATAATGTATAATAAAAATAACCTAAATTTCACCCTCCATGCTTCATAATTTGAATATTAAGTTAACAAATTAAGTAACATTTTAACTCTGTTCTTTGTCTTTTCTGTGTCACTTTTTCAGAGCCTTTTCGTCAATACTAGAGCTCATTAACTTGGCTGGGTAATGAGAGATAAATAGTTTGAAATATTTATATATGTGGTATGATAATTTAAAATTTACAGTTTAAAAGTCGAAAATTAGCGACGCGTTATAAACCAATAGCTGTACTTTTTGTGATAATATAAACTTATATTTGCCTTTTGACATTCACCTCAACTTTTCCATTTCTGATTCAAAATGTACAAATAGCATTTCACATTTATACTTTGTCTCTCGTTAATTATTTCCCGAAATGTCTTCTGCGCATTACTGAAACTCGCCAAAATTTGCAGTTAACGTGATTTTTGTCGCAATGTTTAGGCCTATACTTAATTTATACAAAATTCATAGGTATATTATGGAAGAAAAAAAACAACATTTGTATATGTTTGTGGCATTAAGCTAGTAGGGCTCGGCATGGCCAGGTGGTTAAAGCACTCGACTCATAATCTGACAGTTGCGGATTCGAATCCCTGTCGCACCAAACATGCTCGTCCTTTCAGCTGTGGGAGCGTTATAAAGTAACGGTCAATCCACCAATTCACAAAACAGAAAGCTAAAAACAATCTTACAAAAAGAGACATTAATTCCATTAAAAACCTAAAACAAGACAAAAACATAAAAAATTCTAAAAGCAGATAAAGGTAACGCTATAGTCATAATGAACACAAATGCATACATCCAAAAAATGAAGAACATCTTATCAGATACGAACAAATTTAAACCAATACACACAAATCCAACAAAGACACACGAGACGCAACTAAACAAATTACTACTAAAAATGAAAAACACAACAAAATTTCACAAACACTTTATTCCTACCTACGTAAAATCGACTCACGCACACCACAAATATACGGCATTCTCATACCTCATAAACCAGATTGTCCATTACAACCAATTATGTCCACATATGAATCGTTTAATTACAATCTTGGTAAATACATAGCATGGGCATTCTCCAAATATGTAACATCAGCCAACTCATTCATCAAAGACTCTTTTAATTTCAAGTCTAATCTTAATCAACTTAATAATAAAGCCTTAATGGCCAGTTTCGATGTTACATCCCTCTTTACAGAAGTTCCAACTACTGAAGCCTACAAGATAGCCTCAGAACTCTATAACTGAGACCCTAACCCAACTATAGACATTCCCAGTAACCAGTTAGCAACCCTCATAGAATTCACCACAATAAAGACAAACTTCACGTTCAACAACCAAAACTATATACAAACAAATGGCCTAAGCATGGGCAACCCAGTATCTCTAGTTCTAGCCAATATTTTTATGACACAGGTTGAAACACAAGCAGTTAACACAGCATTACATCCACCACTATACTGGTACAGATATGTAGATGACACGATTGCGGGATTCACATCTACGGAACACATACTTAATTTTTTCAATCACATTAACTCTATACATCCCAACATTAACTTCACAGGAAGAAAGCAATCAAATATCATTTCTTAACCTCAAAATTACAAGAACCGAAACACAATTCAAAACAGAAATCCACCGAAAAATCACCCATACTGGACTATACATTCCTTGGGACTCAGCACATGAAACAAAACAAAAACTCAACATACTAAGAAACCAAATAAGATAAAAATAACAATGAATTAGACAAAATAAAACAATACTTCATCAACATCAATAAGTTTCCTTCACAAACCGTAGAAAACATTATACGCACACACCTAGACAGAAAGCAAAATCAATCAATAAAAGTAAATATATCTCACGAATCAAAAAATCACGAAACCATACACTGCTGCATACCATATATTCCCGACATCAGCAGACAAATAACCAACATTTGGCAAAAACTAGTAACAAAATATGACATTCCAGTTAATACCAAATTGATTCAAAAACCAGGCACAAAACTGAGGTCTATACCATGTAAAAACTACACTGACAAACACCACACCAACATTATTTATAAAATACAATGTGATAACTGCCACGACTTCTATATTGGAGAAACAAGTAGAAAAATGGAAACCAGATTCAAAGAACATAAAAATTCACCTTTACACGTTTTCGAACATTGCAAGTCAAATAAATACAACATAACCATAGAAAACACTCAAATACTGAATAAAGAAACAAACATAAACAAACGCAAAATTAAAGAAGTCTTACTTATACAACAACTTAAACCCAAAATAAACCAATATAAAGAAACGCCTTTATATCTACATTAAATATAATAAAAATAAAATTATATATTCAAACATCTAACACCGCCCTCTACGTTCCGACACTCAGTTACACAACCCCTTCTAAACATGTGATCAGCTTCCGGTCAGTTACCTCCTTCTTTCTTTGTGAATCTGACGCTGACCGAAGAAGGTCGAAACGTTGTTCGCTCTCCTACGTAAAATATTTTCTCAACCCAAACGAGCCGTTTTTGCATACATATTAATCCAACCATTCGTTGTTAAAAGAGTAGCCCAAGTGGTGATGACTAGCTGTTTTCCCGCTTATCTTACACTACTTAATTATGGACAGCTAGCGCAAATACCCTCGTGTAGTTTTACGCAAAGTTTATTTGTTTTCGGATCATGCACTCTTTGAAATTGATGTCCACTTCTATATACTTCTCTTGCCATCCGACCTCAAACATTTTCAGTGAGGTTCAGTTTGGGCGATCACGCTGGATGGTCCAAAAGAATCACGTTATTCGACATGAAAAAGTTCTTTGTCCTGCGGGCATTGTTGATTGCAGTGTTGTCCTGCTGAAAGATCCAGTTATTTCCACACAAGTGAGGGCCTTCAATCAATAAGGATGTTCTCTCCAACATGCCAATGTAGTCAGCTGCTGTTTGACGCCCTTGTATAACCTGAAACTCCATTGTTTCATGGAAGGAGAAAGCACCCCAGATCATGATGGAACTTCACATGATGAGAACAAAACCTTCGTCTACTTTTCTACGGCCCATGTTTGGTGATTCTCAGCAAAGTTTAACCGAACTGTTTCTTGGTGTGGAAGGAGGCGTAGCCTTTGAAGACGTTTACGGTTTTTAAAGCTTTTCTCTCCTAGATGCCGTCTTATTGTTCTTGAGCTGCATTCTGCGTCCGTAAGAACCTTAATCTGGTTCGACAATCGGCTGGTGTCTTGCCGGACAACCCGTCGAATCTTCCTGCTTAACGCCAGCGAAATTTTCTCGAGATGACCATTTGAAATTCTCGTTCCGTGTCCCTAAGGATCTTTTAAGAAATTTGGAACAGTAGTTTTACTACACCCAATCTCACCAGCGATGGCACGTTGAGAGAGACCTTATTTTGCAGCTTGACAATTCTGCCACGTTCAAACTTTGTCAACTTTTTATCCTTTACCATGTGTTTACCCAGTGTCACACAGGAGGTGTCAGTGGGAGATGTCGACAACGCTAATGCTTGAACACAAATGACTAAATTTCGTTACGTGTTTATCGATTAACGCTTCGTTTCAGTATGGTCTTAAACTTTTGACTAGCTAGTATTTAGGCTAATTTCATAGTGTTCAAATTTTCCCTAGTAAGTGCTAAAAAGCTTTTAAATTTTATTCTTCCTTTTCTTATTTTCATCTTTCGAAGCTCAACTCAAATAACTAACAACGCAAAATGCATATTTTTTCTTTATGTTTATCGGCTCTAAGATTTTGGCCAACAGTGTATATAAAGACACGCAAATAATGTATTTTTATTTAGGACGTCAACCAAAAATAGTAATAGCTCCACAAAGTAAAAATTAAGTAATGCAATTATCTCCAGATATATTTTTAGAAGTGTTTTGCAAGGTAAAAAACATAATTATTTTCAAATTATACATTTTTATTTATAGATAATACTTGTGTCCATCGCTCGGACAATGGTAATCTTCGGATTTATAACGTTAAAATTATGGGTTTCGATTTCCCTCAGTGGACACAGCAGATATTTTGTTATAAGAAAAACACACAGGTAATACTTATTTTATTTCAAAAATCAAGAAACCTGTCTTTTACTTTTTCTATATTTATTTTTGTTAGAATAAATTTTAATTATTAAAATGTGTGATAAAAATCTTACGAATTGGGGTGAATCAAATCGACAAATTTTAACCTACATCTTTATCTGTTAACGGTTTTTCCTCTTATAGTACCACAATAGTCTATAATTAAATTATGACCATGCTACTCTCTTATAAAATAAAATGCGTATTGTTACATTCACCAATTTATCTTCGTGACAAAGTTAATTTAGCCTCAAAAGTACACATAAGCATGGCTTATATTAATTATTATTTTTCACTCGTATCATTGTGACGTGCAACTCATTATAGAGGTTTAAAATTTAACTGTTTTAATGGATTTTATCACTTCTCAGAGCAAAAGAAGCATCAATTATTTTTGCACTGTTTGGGAAAGTTTTTTTCGAAAATGTTTGACCAGCTCACAACTAAAAGGATGAGGTTCATTAGTTGTTTCTTATAAGGATTACATTATATTGATTTTCATCAGAGTTTAATTACAGGTGGAAGGTACTCCACAAATGATGGTGTTATGTAATGTCTGCAAACAACAGAAGTTAAGTGCGTCATATGAAAACTATTTTGGAACCTCATCCTATCGTTGCAGTCCTTATCGCCAACTCCGGTCATGATCTATCTCAAAACAGTGTAGCTTGACAGTGGCCCTGGTAGTTTCTGTTTGTCAAAGAATTTGTTGTGGGACGGTCGTGGCTGAAGCAAATCCCTTCGGCCTCTTTGATTTTCATAAGCCATTAAGTGTACAAAGACAACCATTTCCCAGCGTCCATTTCAGCAGTACGATCTAACAGAAATCCTTAATTGCTGTATGCAATGGTTTGATGACTGATATATCATCATATGGAATAGCCGTTTTATTTTTCAGCTACTTATGATATCCAACAGTTAAACAAGTATGCTGTGAAAACAAATTATGTACAAATGTTTTGTGTCACTTTTAAGACGGAAATCTTTGTTTATTACGAACTACATGTTGCCCAGCACAAACATGTGGACAGTCTTTGCTACTTATCTTTGTATTTGTGTATTATCATGTGCTAGAAACGTTGCACTTTGCTACAGGGACTGGGCTTTTTCCAGATAGTTCTTATGCCTTAAGATGATCCACATTCTTTCGTTTACTACTGCTTTTAAGTACAACTATGGAAATTGTAAATTTCTAATCTGATCACTTCTTTATAATCTGAGTGTTAGATATTCTCAAATTTCGGTAGTATCACTTTAACTAAATAATGCCAAACAATTTGGCCCCCCGCTAGTACAGCGGTATGTCTCTTTATAATCTGAGTGTTAGATATTCTCAAATTTCGGTAGTATCACTTTAACTAAATAATGCCAAACAATTTGGCCCCCCGCTAGTACAGCGGTATGTCTCCGGATTTACAACGCTAAAATCAGGGTTTCGATTCCACTCGGTGGGCTGAACAGATAGCCCACAGATAATTAGGGACAGATGTGGCTTTCCTATAAGAAAAACACACACACCAAACAACTTGAAATTGTAGTTTTGATATATTCCGTTCTACAACAACTTTATATTAGTTATGTTGTCACGTGACCTACTGATTTAAATATTCAAATCATTTTAATAGAAAGTACTAATTCTATATGTATGCTATAAAGTTAGGGACAATTACGAGCGGTTCATAAAATGCTTATTGTACAAGACTATTCAAATATTTTGTATTAAGTAAACGTACATAACACAAGACGATGGTTTACTAATTATTAAGAAACAGTTTCTTTCTAATTATATTATAACAAGGAAGAAATACATCATTTGCTTCTTTTACGCGTTCATGATATTTTATTTCAAGCTATTTAATACCATATTTCTTTAAGATTTTTTTGTCCTATCATCAACCAGTTTTGAAAAGGAACTATGATTTTTTTCGCATGTTTGACAATGTGTGTATTTGAACGCATCTTCTTTATAAAATAGATAAAATTATGTTAACATTCGAACACGAGTCGATTGTAGTTCTCTACTTAACGCATCTGACCTTGGAAGTATTGTCCCAACATAGAATGAAAACAAACAAGAAACGCTCAATACCTAAGGTGTACGTTAAAGGTAACAATCCAATCCCATAATTAAGTCAGACAAGAGAAAGAAATGATCGATGTTAACTATGTGTCTTATTTCTAATTCATCAATTCAAAATACAGGGCTGGCTACAAATAGTTCTTCGTAAGTGTCGCAAGTATATGAAAGCATAAACAATTAAAAGTGAATGCAATTCTAATACGAAGTAAGTTTGTTTATCTCAGCTTGTGGAAGAAAAAGAAAGATAAAACGAGCTTGCTGAGTATTGAAGGTATCACGAGTCCTTGAATGTGACCTTCGCTGATATGTTATCAATTATAATACTGGAATAAATTCATCAAAGAATGGTTTTATTAATTATTATAAAAACGGAAAAATCACAAAGTGAAGTTTCAAGAGGGTCAACATCTTCTACTTTGTTACTGTTTTTGTCGTTGCCTTTATTGACTTTCATATATATGCGATCATAAAGTACTGTCCACAGTATCATTAGCAAACTTCAAAGTAAATACAACACTCACTCAGAGATTGACTCTGTAGTTCTTATCCAGCTTCTATACGTGATTACAACATATGGACAATACACAGAATTAGAAGAGAAGTAAGTGCCACATCTATCGCTAAGATGAGATTTTTAAGTGTTTTTTAATTTATAACCAACACAAGTAGGCTTAAGTCTGGCAAAATTATAAAGTAGAAGCAAATATTTTGATGTTTTACATACCATGTAATAATGTTAGGACACGTTTTTTGTGGAATAAATGTTCAAGGTTCATTGATTAACGTAATGGGTCCGATTGTGACCCAATGGTTAGTATGCCTAATTATAAATCAGTTCCACTATTCAATTAGAATATCCTAAAAGTTGTCGGTTGGTGCTGTTGACTAGCTATCGGTTAAACATTGGGGGACAACTGATTGCAAATAATCTTTATGTAGCTTTGCACAATATCCGAAAAACAACAACAATAAAAAGCAAAATTTTGTAGCATGAAGTCTAAGGATATCAAACTAATGATATTACTAGATACAGAAGAAGCCAGCAAAAACAACCCACATGTTCTAACAAAAACTATAAAAATAAAACTAACAACGTGGAATTATTATTTTATATCTCCATAATGTCGAAGTTAAATGCGAACCCTCAATTAATTTTAACTACAGAGTATGTGTGGAAAATCACCAGTAAATAATGCTATGTTACGTTCCGTTTTAGAAGTGAAGTTTGATGTTCGCTATGGAAGAAAGTTAGTGAGGAATATTTATAATTAAATACTTTATGGCAAACATCATCCATGTCTGTCAATTTCTATCACATATTGTGTACTTTAACGGTAACTATTAGGTCATGACACAAGTAATGTCCGAAAATTTAATGCAGAAAGTGAATCATAATTTCTGTCTTTGTAGAAGGCTTTAATAATTAAAATATGTAGTAGGATATATATAAAAATGTTCAGACAAGTAAAAGAAACTAACCAAACTCCACTTTTCATATCATTAATCAAATAAACCCTTATAAAGATGGATGTGTCTGAGTTTACGAGTTTTAAAAAAGGCAACATTGTAGCAGAAACCACACGAAACATTCAAAGTGTTTATGATGCGGAGTCTCTCAATGAAAGAAGATGTCGAAGGTGGTTCCAGAAGTTCAGATCAGATAACTACAGCTTAAGTGATGCGTTACGTTCAGGTTGTCCTGTTGAATTTAATGATGACTTGCTGCTCGACCCCCAGTGGCTCAGCGGTATGTCTGCGGACTTACACGCTAAAATCCGGGTTTCGATACCCGTTGTGGGCAGAGCACAGATAGCCCATTGTGTAGCTTTGTGCTTAATTCAAAACAACAACAACAACAACGACTTGCTGCTGACTGCACTTGGTGAAGATTGTGCTGTAACAGCTGAAGAACTAACACAGAAGCTTAATTCAACCCAATTCAACAGTTCACCATCATCTGCAACAGCTTAGAAAGGCGTCAAAACTTGGAAAATGGGTCCCCCATGATTTGACAGAAGCCAACCTTGTAGCAAGAGTAGATATTCGCCATTCACTGTACTCTCGTGAACGTAACTCACCTTTTTTGAACATGTTAGTGACTGGAGATGTAAATTGGATATTTTATAAAAATATTAAACGCAGCAGACAATGGCTCAGCGCAGGTAAATTGGTTAAAGCACAACCAAAAATGGACCTCCACTTTCGGAAAGTCTTGTTAATCGTTTGGTGGGATTTTTTTGGTGTGATCAAGTTTGAGTTGCTGCCACTCAATGTAACGATTACATCAGACTTCTACTGTCAACAGTTAGAGTACTTGAATGTTGCACTAAAAGAAAAGAGAGGTCTGCTTTGATTCATTGTAAAGATGTTGTGTTACACAAGAATAATGCACGGCCTTATAAAGCAAGGATCACATCTGCAAAGATTGAAGAGTTAGACTGGGAAAAACTTTCATACCCTCATTATTCTCCAGACCTTACCCCATCTGATCATCATCTCTTCTGAAGTTTGCTTAACTATTTTGATAGAAAAGAGCTTGGAACACATGAAAATGTCAAAATTGCCTTTTCTAAATTATTTTCCTCCAAACCCCAAGAATTTTACAAAAGTGATATTCAGAAGCTTGTGAATCGTTGGCAGGAAGTAATTAATAATAATGGAACATACATTATTGATTAAATAACATTAAAAACTTTTGAAATCCTTTATCTTTTTCTGAACCTGAAATCGGACATTACTTAAGGGGTGATCTGATATTATGTGAAAGAAAAGTGTTTATATCAAATATTGATATGGAAGAGCGGATTCTCTCATCATTATTATTGAAACCAAGATATAATTAAATTTTGGTAAGCAAGCTATCTAACTAGATTAAAGCTTCAAATTAATCTGGTAGTTAATGTAGTAACTAAATCGGAATTAGGAGTTAGTAATGTCATAAAACACAAACTTATAATGATTAAAATCTATTAATTCATTTTCGCTATCAGAGATATTTTCGGCGGTAACCCAATAATACCTCCTCACTAGGACATCATTTTCAGTTGTCATTGAGCTTGTTGAAAAAGTAGTTTTCTTAAATTATATGAAAAAATCGACATTACTGTGAAACATACCAGTTTGTGTTCTGATCTTAGCTTTGATTCTACTTGATTGTTTTTATTTCTTTGTCAGCGGCAGCTGATGAATCTCCACTTGAATCACTTTCTTATTTTGTGCCCCCCAGTGGCTCAGCGGGTATGTCTGCGGACTTACACGCAAAAATCCGGGTTTCGATACCCGTGGTGGGCAGAGCACAGATAGCCCATTGTGTAGCTTTGTGCTTAATTCTAAACAACAAACAATTCTTATTTTGTATAATGAATTACTCTCGGTTTACTATAGAGGGCGCCACATCATCAAAATCAGGAAAATTTGTTATTGAGGTTTTTGTTTAAATACATTTGATCACAAACATAGTCCCAACTTTAAAAGACACAACGTTAAAACAATCAGAAAGAAAAACTGCACTTCTTCATCAAAGTATTCGAGACCGTACGACACTCGAATGTTATAGTTATAACCATTTAAAGTCTATTATTGTAAGCAATGTAAAGTTGGGTATAATTAGTCAGATATATTCAGGTTAATCTTCGAAATTTTAGACAGGATAAGTGTAATCTCTACGTTACACTTTTTACACCAACAGAACGTACCCAGCTATGAACAACAATGATTATTGTGCTAAACACTAACAAGGAAAGAAGTGTTGAAAAACCTTATGTTTATTAGTTATAAGAAATAGTTTTAGTTTTTGAATTTCGCGCAAAGCTACTCGAGGGCTAATTTAGCAGCGTAAGACTAGAGGAAGGCAGCTCGTCATAACTACCCAATACCAACTCTTAGGCTTCTCTTTTACCAACTAATATTGGGATTTACCGTTACATTATAACGCTCCCACAGCTGAAAGGGCGAGTATGTTTGGTGTGACGGAGGTTCAACCCTGCGGCCCTCAGATTACGAATCGAGCGCCCTAACCACTGGGCGTATAAGAGATAGTCTCGCGACATGACATCCTGGAAAGTCGCGAGGGCTATCTGCGCCAGCCTTCCGTGATTTAGAAGTGTAAGACTAGAGGAAAGGCAGCTAGTCGTTACCACCCACCGCCAATTTACCAACAAATAGTAGGATTGGCCGTAACATCACTGAAAGAGAGATTTGTGTTCTTAGTTGTGTTACAGAGTTGTTAAAAGCTAAAGTCATAACAACTCGATAGTCTGACGTTACATTCACGCACCATTTCTTTCTTGTTGTTAATTAAGTATTGTTGTTATTATTAAACATTTGTGACTATACTTCATTTAGTTTGGTCACGTTTCACTTATTTATGTTCTCCGTGGATATTCTTAGAACTTCTGTTTTGCTAATTTATTCTTTTTTTTTTGTTGGTTTCAAATGATACAACTGACAAGTTTCTACTCTACAGACGTTAAAATTTCATCTGATAGTCTATATACAACAGATGTAACACTGAAGTTATTGTTTGAATTCTTATTTTTATTTGTTTCAGTGCCGGCCGCTTGTGAATGAACAGTAAGTTTACGAACTTGTTTAGAACGATAAAATCCCTGATTCAGTTCCGTGATGGAGAGAGCACAAATAGCTAATTGCATAGTTTTCATATAAAAGAAATAAACAAACCCTATTATTGCCGTCAAAAGTCAAGCAGATTTCAAAATCTGGTTTCAAACACCTACAAATTAATATTTTAACACAACAGCTAATTATTTATTTCTCAGCATTCACGAAGACTTTTACGGATCCACCAGTGACACAATGGTATGTCTGCGGATTTATACTGCTAGAAACCGGGTATTGATACCCGTGGTAAACAGAACACAGATAACCTGCTGTGTAGCTTTATGCTTATTGATAAACAACATTTATGGTTAGCAAGTTTCATTACCACGACATTTATAGTTTTTTGTTTACTTACATGTACATGATATTTTCATTATCGTGATACGTATGGTTAGTACGTTATACCAACACCAATTTTAAGATGATTTGATATTAAAACCACGGCATTTATGATTAGTAAGTTACGTCATTAAATAAAGTACACATCGTGATCACACCTTAAGCTTCAGATACTTTGGTTATGAAGTTTATAAGCATAATGTGTAGAATTTTGATGGTTGTTAACTTGCTGAACTTTCTGAATACACATGTATTGACAGTCAAGTGTAATTAAAAGCAACTTTTTGTTTTTCTTGACAACGAGAAATCCACTTGAAATAAAAATGTATCTCAGAACGGCTTAATCTGAAGATGATCTAAGAAAGTCGAAACGTTCTTCTCTGCCTATCAGTAAAAGTTTTAATACCAATACCAACCGTTCTAATACCCATACCAACCGTTCTGAGATACAATTTCTTTGTTTTCAATAAGCTGACATGAAAGGTTTTATCTTATAAATATCTGTATGGACAAACATCCAATATAAAGTTATTCATTCATGTATATCTGTCTCTTTTAGAGTGTTGGTTGATTGTTTGATTTGGTGTTTTATGGTACAAAGCAGCTAGGCTATCTATGCCTTTTAGAAAGTGATACATAAGAAACATTTGTGGATAATATGTGTTGGTTTAAATACGTTCTGACAGGTCACATTGGTACCTCCACGCAAACAGATTAGAATTGATTAAATCTTAACTGGTGCAGATGTTATAAGATCCACTCGACCACTAGTTGTTCCTAGATAATCCTCTCCAACCATGAGTAATAACTCTCTTTACTGCTCACTCGGAAACAATTGTTTTCTCTTTAGCCGCACGAGCCGCTAGGAGGAGGGAGGGGGTTATAATTGGATTATTTGAATTATTGAGCGTGCTAGCACAAGTCCTATACATTTAAAGTGTCTGGAAGTTTTATTAGTGTCTCCTTTGGTCTTGTTGCGATAGAATATTTTAAACGAGATTTGAAAATAAAATTCATGACTCTATTGATTAATCCAGAGCACCAAAAGTTGCGAAGCAACATATTCACAATATGCAATAATGAAACGTGAGAGGGATGACTTTCAATCAAGTCGTTTTAATGATTCACTTCACTCTTACCGCTCTGAACGAGATATTATCAAACCTGGGAAATAAATAATTGTATTTATTTATTATCGTACTACTATTTTTATTATAACTAGTTCGTGTCGTAACTGGTGAATAGCATAAACAGATACAAATTGTACGAGAGAGGGACAGTACAAGAACAGGGACAGTAACCTTCAATTTAGAGGCCAGTCGCAAATGAAAAAACATCATCTTAGAACCAATTATAATGCTTTAAGATATTATTCAACAATTTTACACAATAGCAAGTACTGCATAGTACGTATAAAATACAAATTAAATTGTTTACCGTGTATTGTAAAATTCATTTTCAGGTATTTACTTCCTTATTGCATATTCAAAATGAGTTCTGTGCGCTCTAGCTGCATAGAAAAGACTACTTAAAAATTCATTGTGAGCGAAATATTAGAATGATTTAATTATATTCGGGTCCCAACGTAATTATTTGAAGCATATGCCCCTCCCCATGTGAAATGATAAATTGTGGGAGTAGTTCGTCATGTGTTAGTCACATTAAAATTTTAATCTGGTTGAGAAAAAGGTATGTTTTGTGTCAAAATTTCTTTAGACAGGCTTTGTTAGTCTATGTTTTATGCTTGTGTGAAGGTGAGATATCTTTGATTTGTATGAAATTCTGAAATTTAGGCATAAAGAAACAAATGTATCTTGTTTTCTAGACCAAACTTATTTAAGCATTCTTGTTTAACTGCAGACAAACTAATCTCATAGACACGTCTATACTGATTTAAATATAATGCACAACTGATTTACCCGTTAATCACTTATAGCACCCTGAAAATGTTAGGTAAATTATCATAAAAAAGACATAGCAGACGGCGTAGCAAGAGTTAAAACTTAGATCGGACAAACGATCTCGTATTCAGTTGTTGAACTTAAGAGTTTTAAGCTACAACTGTGTAATTTGAAGTTTGGCGTATAAGATCGAGTTCTCCACCTCATGGGATCAACCATGAATATTTAATATATTTAATAATAATTTTTTGATTGTATGAACAATAAGGACCACAAATCGATTGGAGCAGGGATATACCTATCACAATATTAGTTAACATTTTTTTTTTAAAGCAAACACTTAATTTATTGTTATTGTTCTACCGAGAAATTGCGCAACGAATTATTGGAGCAGTTTTCGTTTCATGAATCGAACACCGAATTTTAGTATTGTAATCTCTCAAATGTATTGCTGAGATACTGGAAGAATGGACTGTAGTGCTACGCTAAATATATTAATATTCTATTTTTGAAAGCATCAGTAATATTGGAACTCATTATTAAAGTAAATTTTGCAACTAATAATTTATGACAACGTGAACTGTAAAATAAGTTATTCATTAATATTTAGACCCCCAAAGAAAAAACAACAGTAATGAGAGGATACGGTGTTTCAGTGCTTACAGGTGTTATCAAAACACTGCTTTCAGTTCTATTTATTCCTTCTTCATTCTCTTATTCCTTTGAAATATAATTCACATAATTGTTTATACGTAGTAATATCTTTCAGGTAAGTTAGGCTTGTATTTCAACTTTGATATAAAAGAAAGTAAAATATTTGATAAAAAAAGCAGATTTCCTCTCTTGCCTCTAATGGCAGAAATAGGTGACTATTAAGAGCAGAATTATAAAAAATACAAATACCAGTTAAATAAACAGATTTCACTTCGTATTCAAATTAATTTAACTCTGCTCCTCTTATTTATTGTTCTCATGACTTCAATAATGAAAACCTTTCATTTTAATACTATTTCTATTTAAAAAAATAATGAAACAGCTTAGGATGCCATGATCTTGTTTCTCATGGCACTCGGTGATTGTGTAAAGTAGGAGCTAAAACTAAGCTTTTATACAGTAATTATATCCCAAGGGTCCTATTTGTTTTATGCGGAGTAATACTTTCGAGTAGAGCGACCCTACATTAGCAATGCTGAGTTTAGTCTTACCTTATGTGGATTAGTCACATCTATAGGAGACCAATTTAATCCAACACTGGCTAGAGAGAGTGATAAGGATGACTATGTCGTTAACTAATTAGACTGAGTGTCCATTACAGGTAACAAAGACCGGATACAGACTGTTCGGAATATATTCATGCGGGAAATTTATCTTTACAAAGATATTGGGTTAACGTTAATTATTAGCCAGTAATGCTTTTCGTATCAACAGTGGAATTTATAGAAACGGAGAGTAACCAGTACTGTAGGTCAGTTGCGAAAGAGAGTGTTTTGACGTTATTAACAAATGATTCATAGTGACGGAAATGTTTACCGGCAAAAACATTTTTCAAGGCGGCTAACAATTGGATGACCGTAAAAATACAGTGAAGGAGAGATAAAATAATCAATAATCGACAGTTAGATGGGTCCAGACAAAGCCCTCAAGATGACAAGTGTTGCTAGGTAGCTGCCTTTTCTTTCTAGTTAGTAGTTCAGAATTAGTGACGGCTATATTTGAATCCTAAGTGTCTCTGATTAGGATATTTAGTCCTCCTTCGTATAAAGTGACGTTCATGTTGAACAGCCCAGATCCATCAATGCATTTGCAATACCATTAGATATCTGGTTTCGATAGCCATCCAGCTAGACAATCAATTTCCTGGTTGTCAACAATCATTCTGAAAAAGAATTTGTTTGTTTTACATTTTATTTCTCTATCTAGGATCTGAGAGTAATGTATGCTACAAACTAGAAAATACAACAACAAACGAAAACAAGTTAATAGTCAGAGGATGGAGAGTCAAATTGAACAACTTTCAACTTTACAACTTGTTCACAACTCTAAATAGCCATTACCTTTTCTAGATCTTTTATTTCGACTGTCACCGATCACTCAGTATTGTTAAAAGAAGTATTAGTTAATAAAACATTACATGTCGGATTGCGTATTGAAAGGTTAAAGGTTCGAGACCAATATGCTCGTGGATACACTTTGCACTTTCAACAGTAGTGGGGCTATAATAATTGCAGTTTATCCAGCAGTTTGGTTAGAGTTGTAACACAGGTAGTGGGGGATGTTGACTGCTTGTTCTTCCTCTAAATAGCAGCAATTATAAATTAGCTATAGCTGTTTAGTCCTTTATGATGTATAAGGTGGAAAACATCGGTTACTTTTTAAACGCTAAAATTTGTAAATTCGTACTGGCACAAAACATGATAAATTTCTAGATGCATTTCATTTTGTTTATTTTGCATTGTTCTTATGAATATATTACTATTTCTGAATCGCAGCAAATACTCTCACACACACATATTGAGTTTTTAATGTTTTAGTTGTCTCAGAGAATCAGATGAAACATTAAAACGTGATGCAGTATGGTTCGTTGTTATAAAATTGATGAGGAAAATACGTATAAACATATAGCAAGAGAAAGAGATGAAATAAAACTTACAGGAAAAATAGCTGATTTCAAAACATTACGACAAGCTTATTGTCCCACCTGAACTCACTTTTGTTGTGCGTGTGTTTGAGTGTTGGTTCATGTGTAACATTGTGTGCATGACAAGATACTTTTCATCCGCCGTTACAGATCCTTTTTAACGAACCTTCGTGCTACTGGAGAGAGGATTTTGCCCCAAAGCCTCTCCAAGTCTCATTCACGTTACTCATCAACACACAACGTTTACACGGACCGACTAGAAGACTATGGATTGATAAGGGAACAGGAAATGCTTCCTAAACTGTCAGGAACACTTGTTCGTTTTTCTGAAACACCATTACTACTCACACTCTTGCTGGGCTCTCAGGCCTAATTTACGACAATTTTTGACAAGCAAGCTTTCATCCCAGCTTGCTTGCTGAGACAATAGTTTGTTCTACACTCGCAGTCGCATAGCCGCCTTTGTTAGAGCAAGGGTTTCTGTGTTTGTCACACGATAACTTGATATCTGTGTCTTCCGCAAACAGAGTTCCATAGACTGTTGTTTTTTGTCGGGGATCCATAAAAACAACTTTTACTAGAGTTGTACTTTGATCAATTAAGTTTACATTTATTCCTCGACAATTTATTATTGGTTTAATGAGAGTCACAAAAGAACATGATATCTACAATGTTTCGTACGATGTTTCAGATTTTTCAGGTGACAACGTGTAAGCACTGCTTGAGTCTATAGTGTAAATTAGTGGGAAATAACGTTGAAACTTATTGAGTGTTCAGTTGAGAAGAATATACATGATATATCGATTTATATTGGTGCATAGTTAATTAAGATAATTCATATGTGTAATATGTGTTGTCAAAATTGATGTTTAAGTCATTTGAGATTATATATATGTTTGCTTGTTTTTTTAATTTCGTGCAAAGTTACACGAGGGCTATCTGCGTTAGCCGTCCATAATTTAGCAGCTAGTCACCACCACCTACCGCTAACTCTTGAGCTACTCTTTTACCAACGAATAGTGGGATTGACCGTAACATTATAACGTCCCCACAGATGAAAGCGTGAGCATGTTTGGTGTAACGAGGATTCGAACCCGTGACCCTCAGATTACGAGTCGAGTGCTCTAACCATCAGAGCATGCCATTTGGAACTTGTTTATAATGAACAAAGAAAATACATGAGAAGATAAAAAGGATGGTAAAAACTGAACCAAACGGATTTAACAATCACAACTGTAGAAATTCTGGTCAGTTATCAGTTTAATACTGGACAAGTGTAATCACGACCTTAATACTTTGCCGCTTCTCTAAATATCTCAAGATAAGGTCACAATAGTATTCACCGTAACGTTGTGGTAAAAACGCCATTTACAACTACCCTTATGAATGTGGATTCAAGCAAGTTGGAGAAGCGAAAGAAGTAAGAACAACGAAAAGAAACAGTTTATGAAAGCAATAAAGTTTGTTTATTTGTTTTTAAATTTAGCGCAAAGCTACACTAGAGCTATCCGCGTTAGCCGCTTAATTTAGCTATTGTTTTACCATCGAACTGTGGGGTTGAAACTTAATAACGCCCCGTAGCTGAAAGATTGAGCAGGTTTGGTTGGATGGGGATTTGACCCAGCGAGTTAAGCACCCTAACCACCTGACCATGCCGTACACAAACGTAATATATCTATCTGTAATAGCATATCATGTTAGATAAAAAAAAATGTAACAAAATGGAAAATACCAAAATGATTGTATAATAAACATAAAAAGAGAAAATTACAGATATTTAAACTAATAGTACATTTAGTGAACCAAGCACAGAAATCAGCAGTGCTTGGGTATTCACTTCTGAAACCATTTCAAATAGTTGATCCCAATGGAAAAGTACATTGTTTGCTTGCTTTTCATCAGTAACACTTATAAACTGAATTCTTAAAACAAGTAGCAGTCACGAATTACTTACAGTACTTATATACATATGGTTACTGTAAAACATTTACTCATTTAGTACCGAAGACAACTTCAACTTAGAATACAATTTATATGCCAAATATATTAATTTTTGTCAAACCAAGTCCCTTTCTGTTTGTTTTATGTCAAACAGGGATTATCATCATTTGCCAAATTCTTTTTTTTAATCTTCTTCAAAAGTACCTTAAGGAATCAGAGACTACTCACTCTCTTTTTTTAAATTCAAATCTGACACTAGGAAATTCCAGAAAGAAAGTAACTACAAACATTTTTTTCTATGTTGTGTTAGTGAATTGTTGCTGAATAACCATCATCTATTTGCTGGGAGAGAATTTGAAGATGGAGATTAAAAAAGCATCGGATTTTCAAATCAGGATGAAACAACAACTCTTATCCCTCGACTTGCTGTAGTAATTAATCCTCGCTGCAACAGGATGAGAATGATTCTAGCGTTATGATGAAAAAAAGGTGTTGGAAACCCAAAAATCAAGCAGTGCTTTAATATCTCTAAGTATCCATCAATAACCATGTCGAAGTGCATCAGGAGCTTGAACATAAAATTTATCCGTTTCCATCAACGACTTTCCATGAAATTTTCCTAATTGCAGTCTTCATTTCTTAAAAAAAAACTTATGCCACGAACAGGTGAAATGAGAGACCTATAATCCTAACCACAAACGTTATAGATTTAAAAACAGCACTGTTAGAAATATTTTTAAAATTGCAAAGTGGAAATATAAACGTTTCAAACTTTTAGAATTTATCTGACTTTATTAATGTGACATTTATTTTAACGAAAAAAATCGAATAGTTAATTCTTTCTAAATGTCAAATATTTATTTAATATTACAAAATAAATCATTCAGTGCTTGTGGTAACTTTTTAATATTTTAAGTTTATGCGTAGATTTCACTAATAGCGCGCGTAAGTTGTAAGAAACTTTACGCATATGTTGGTTGTCACCTATATAGCGGTTAACATGTTCGGTCTGTGATTCTGATAGTTAAATGTTCGTGACCTATTGCCACAAAAAAAAACCATGGCCGGTTAAACAGAAACAGACCAACAATTGACGGCGACTGCTGTTAATTACCTATTTTCCCTGTTATCTAACAATCCAAAATAAAGGAGGCTATACAAAGATAGCCTATCTGCAGTTTTGTACGGATATCTTAAATAAACGCGTAGACACTCAATACACCTTTGATCCCGTCCCATCTGTGGACAAAATACCAAATATTATGAGTACACTTTATATGTTTGTCAACTGGGATAAAATTATGCGATCGGAGAAGTAAATTAAAATATATATTTATTTATTTGGAACTGACGAGAAAAGTTGAAGACATAGAAACTAATTTCCAGATCTTTATATTCTTGTCAGGGTAAGCAAAAAGAACTGAACAATGTACTATTTTTTACTGTCTTCTACTTTGTTGAGTACACGTAGACACTTGGGCGGATATAGAGCGTACACTTTTAGAACAGTTTTCATTTTCCATTTATTCGGAGCTTCAGTTGAGATGAGCTATGTGTTCTGTCAGCAACATCTTTTAAACATGTCTTTATTTTTCATTTTAAAAATTCGTGTCTTTTTATCATACCAACATGGTTAACAACATACAGTACGCTGTGCCATAGCTTCTTCCACAGTCGTAATGAAAACGTGATAAACTAACAGCATAGCAATATGTCAACATCAGATAGGTACTAGATATCGTCGAGAGAAAAGACAGAGTGAAATTTAAAGAGATTTGCTAGTATAATCTAGGACCGATATGAACTTCAATTTCATATTTCACACGTGACCATTCAACCATTAATCGTAAAAAGGTTAACTTTGTGTAACTTAACCCTTGGCATGCTCTTTTTGCTCCTCGTGCCTTTTTTTCTCTCGAAATATCATCATATTTGTCCAAAGCCATCACAAGTTGTTATTTGTCATAGAAACGTTAACCTGATGTACCTGGTTCTCTCCATACCACGTTACATTAGATTTACCTTCCACAAGCCTATTTTGTCTTGTGTTCTCTACTAACCAAACATTTCAAATGAAGACTCCCATAACAGTTTCGTTATGGAAAAATTTACAATAAGGGATAGTTTTGTATTCATACTAATTATTTATTCTTTGTAGTTTATAATCGCTTTTTTTAAAACTCATTATATTAATAAGTTTTTATTTGTCTTCGCTATTTTGTCTTTTATCTAGAGGAAACACACTTAATACAGTTAACAACTCAGTTTTCTCTAACATGTAAGATTTAATTGGTTAAAATAAGAATCATAAAACAATTTTGTAATGCAATATTAAATCCGTGTTCCTCTGGTGGAATAACGGTAAATTTACAAACTTGAAACGCTAAAACCTGGGGTTCGATTCTCCACGATGGACAGAGTGGATAGCGTAATGTGGTTTTGCTCTAAGAAATAATCAATTAAATCTGTAGAAAAGTTGGCTGAAGATGGACAAGTTGTTCTCCTTTATAAGCTGTTTCTTGCCAAAACCTTAAACTAATATTCGTTTTTGGACGGAAAGGTCAACTGAGGAGATCTAGAAAAAAAACGAAGTTTTATGTCACAAATAATTTTACCTCTATAAATAAAACATAACTACAGCTCAATCTCGCTGCCCAAAACTCGACACAAACACCACTCAACGTTTTAGAAAAGAAAGAACCAATAGACAACGTCTTCAAGCGTATTTTTCACGCCTCACTACATATCCAAGCCACAGAATGTAAACTGCTTGCTGATTGGTCGTAGTCGTAAACGACTGTTAGAGCTTCCCGCCTTAAACTGAGGCACACGTGCTTGCAGTAAATAAAGCGAATGACAAGCTGATGTAGCCACTGAGAAATCAATCAGCGCTATTCAGTGTACACAAGTTTCGAGAGGACGTCTTCACAAAACACTCAAAAATATATCGATGGCTTACAGTGATTACGCTCATATAAAGTAAGTTGTTTGAGCACACTAACTCTTAACTGTGGCTGTACCACACGTCCAACTCACAAAAACAATACTTTCAAGGACGAATAAAGATTCTGGAACGTAATTACTGTATCTTTCTACGGTGTCCTAAAATAATAGTTCCACATCATTTTACCATAAACAGAAGTGCTGTGTTTGATGATTTTGTCGGAGACTCGGTTTCCCAACTTAGCAGAGGTCTATCGACTAGCTGCCACACTGGAGCCCCTCGGGAGCCATTCAGGTCAGGGTTCTATGAGCCTGACCACCACTCGATCTAATAGTACCAGTGATGTCCACGTGAAGCGCCCTATGAATGCTTTCATGGTGTGGTCGCGTGCACAACGGCGAAAGATCGCCTTAGAGAACCCAAAGATGCACAACTCAGAAATCAGCAAGCGATTGGGCTCTGAATGGAAACATCTATCGGACTCGGAGAAACTACCATTTATTGAAGAAGCCAAGAGGCTGCGGGCGCTACACATGAAAGAACACCCAGACTACAAGTACAAGCCCCGCCGGAAACCCAAGAACTTGTTGAAAAAAGACAGGTTCCCTTTTCCAATGTCATACATACCTACACCCATGGACTATCTGGGGATGGGTTTTTCAAGAGGTCTTTTTCCACCCCCGCACCTGCCTGGACTATTTCATTTTCATTCAGGGACCATGGAGTCTTCAAGTGCAGTTCCCGTTTCAGTTCCAGCCCCTGGGATAGGACGATTTTCACCTCCTACCAAAGAGACAGACAACAAGTCTACTTCAAGTTCAGAACTTACTTCTAGTCATCCCCTCCAGCCTCTGACTTCTAGTAGCTCCAAGAGCTACCCAATTACTAGCCTACCCTACGGCTCAGCATCTCTTTATCCCGGTTTGTCTGTGTCCGTGCCCGGCTACGTCTATCCGTGCGGCTGTGGATCTCAAGGTTATAGTTACTCATCCAGCAGCGGCCATGGTGAAGCAAGCAGGCACAACTGTAGTGCAGTGAATTCTTTAGTCTTGAACCCCTTTTTGAAGAGTACAGACGGGATAGGCTACGCTGCAGCCGCTGGCATACCTCCTAGCCTTCGGGACCTGAACCTAGCTTCTGCCGGTTCGTCTAGTAGCGGTCTACCGGCCACTCATCTTCTGGGGCTCTACTCCTCTTGTCTCGTAAGCTCTAAGCCTTCGGAAGGTTAGGACGTAAGTAGAGCTTTTCTAATTTGGACGAGAGCTGCTATAAGAATTGGCCGTACACGGTAGCGAATCTGTGAACAAATAACAAACAACTACTAATCTGTGTAGTGCTACGTACAACTATTAACTGTATAATATTGATCCGAAGAACCTAGTGGCGGTCAAGAAAACTTGAAACTAAATTAATTTTCTGATAAAATTCGGTTCGTTTTCTCAGTGGTGACGTACGTCGTGCTAGATATAAGTCTAATTATTTATAAAAGTGTTTTACAAAATTAAATAAATGAATAAAATAGCTTTGTATATATATAAATATTCTCGAGTTTATGTGCCGGGTTAGATATTAATTAGTTTTAAAGTTTTAAGCAAACTGCAAGCATTGTGTTTAAGAATCTCTGTCGTATTTCACATATTTCAAAATAATTCGTTTATGGCCTATCAGTAATATTAAATAGTTTTAATATTCTTAACTCTAGCTAAAAATTATATTTGGTGATAATAAGATTGGCAGACAACATTAGCTTAATCAACTTGGATCGTCTTACTATATAGCCAGCAGTTTTCCTCGTGCGTATATATTATTAGAGGTTAATAAAAGAATATTGATATGAAACCTTGTCAGTTTTGTTTTTCTTTCCCAAGTGCTACTCTTTGTGGGCTTATAAATATATTTATATATTTCCGTATCTGTCTAAACCTTTAATTTGTTCTGTATAATTAGTTTCCTATTTTATAGAGGCGAAGCTCGTGTTATTCTGGAATATGTCCATTAAAAATGTTTTTAATAAAAACGTCTTTACTTGTAAGTTTCCTCTCACTTATAAACGTACAAAGAAAATTAATTATCACGTGAAAGTTTCATTGCGTGATTTTTTTTTTTTGTTATAGCCACGGCAGGACCGAAGCATGAATTTTAACATTATAAGCCCCCAGTCTTATTGGATTTTTGCTGAAGGATGTTTGCTGAAGGAGTGTCAGTTTAAATTTAATGTGAATAATTAAAACGAATTTTAATTTGAGTGATGTCGTTATTTCACATTCCGGCGAAAGGTTTTATCATGGTGCTTTTAACAGTTTTTTTTTTCGCTTGAAAATCTAAAACATGTTTCAGATTATGTTCTAAAATACCAATAAATTCAGTATAGTACTTGTCATATTACTGTAGATTTTCATTGGTCTTCCTTCTTTTTGCTGGTAGTATGTACAGGGAAAGGAAATATACGTTAACATAGTTACGGATTAATTCTATATACAATATAAAGGAAATGATTAATGTGTATATATTTCTCAAGTATAGTTTATGATGAACTAACCTATTATATTAAAATACAGTATTTCAAAATTAAAATATTCCCAGTATTTGAAGTCTTCCTTAAACAACAGCTAACTCAAAATTCTCTTTACACATCACGTATTTTATAATACCGTTAGTGAAAAGAACTATTGTTTCATCGAAGGTAATTTAATGTTAACTGAAATGGTTTATATAATTGAAAATGAGTTGTCGCCAGGTGCTTAAAAGATTAGGGTCTCGGGAACTTTCGACATCAATCATTGTTTTCGATCCTGATTTCTTTCGGACACCAACTGGGGATTAAGGGTTAGTCCAGTTGGACTGAAGCACAAACTCCGTGTCCTAATGCTGAGAGAGGTTCTTCTGACGAATTTTATATGCAAAAACGGCAAAACGGTTGAGAAAATATTTCTCAACCCAAACGAGCCGTTTTTGCATAGAAAATTCTCAACAAGTGGGTTTCTCGACATCACTGATTCTTCTGACGAATGTCATATGGTTTAATTCGCTCCGTTCTTTCTGTTTCTTTCATGTTGTTATTTTATTAGTTCTGAGGGTATTTTGTTTTAAACATCACTATAAGAAATTATCTTTTCAGTATGTGTGACTTACATCTATGAGAGAGATAACGCTACGTGATTTGTCCCACCGTAAATGACGTAACATTATTGGGACAAGTTAATATCTACTTAATGTTACAAGTTAATGTGATGAGTGATCTATTCACTTAAATTGCGTTAAAATTCATCATACATACATTCAAGAAATTCTGTACAATTTCGCACTTTATACAGTTACTGCACCAAATAAGTATTAATTTACACCCTTCGTTAGATTAAGTGATTTCAGGCCTACGAAAGTATAATGAAATAGTAAATAATAATACGTTGAAGTTAGTTAAAGGTAAACATATACATTTTGTAGATACCTTCTGTTGGAAGACGTTACGGCACTCTATAGCTATAATACAAGTATCTTAATGAAAGTGGTTTTGTTAACAGTTGTTTTCTGTTTAATTTTTACAAACCACGCACGTGACCGTTTATAATCTTCAGAAATTCACACTTTTACACAAATATCAACAGAACGAACTATTCTTTGGTATAAATTTACACATTTTAGGACGTGAATTTTTACATTACCAACGGCAAGAGGCATGCTTCTTTGAATCACATCCAAATCACACTTTATTTTCGTAAAGTATATAGGCTATCCCTGTGCTGAAATACAGCAGAACGTGAGTTATCACTTACGCTGCACTAGATATCCGTGAAATATAACATGAGAGTTACCAGTCAAATTACATTAGAGATACTGAGAAAAATCATGAGATTTATTACTTGAGTTAGAGATGCTGAAATACAGCAGGTGAATTACTATTTGAGTTAAAGACAGTGATTTATGCCAACTGATTTATCACTTGAGTTAGAGATATTAAAATATATCAGGCGAGTTACTACTTCAATAAATGATCGTAAAATATACCAGGTGAGTTATTGTTTGAGTTATAAATCGTGAAATATACTAGAAGAATTATGATTTGAGGTGGAGGTAGTAAAATAAAATATCTTAGGTGAGTTATTACATGATTTAGAGATCATGAAACATATTGAATGAGTCATGACTTGGGTTAGAAATCGTGAAATACACAAGACGATTTATTACACGAATTAAATATTGCGAAATATATCAGACAAGCTATTATTTTAGTTAGAGATGTTGAAATATATCAGGTGAGTTTTTACTTGAGTTAGAAATTCCTTGATAATCACCACGAAATTATTACTTGAATTGAAGATCGTGATGTGTCACAAGCGAGCTTTCAGTCGGAGACCGTGAAATTTACAAGGTTAGTTATTACTCAAGTTATAGAATCATGGATTATACCATGTTTGATTATCACAAAATTCGATCACAGATTGTGAAATACTGGTGAATTATCGTCTCATAAGTTGGGTTATCTTGAAAAAGTTAACAACTAGCTTTTGGCGACATTTCTATATTAATACACTAATTTTTAAAACTGAAACAGCTGAATAAGAGTAATTCATATTATTTTATTGAAAACAGACATTACAATTTATCATTGAAACTTTTTTGGGATAACATTATTTCTAAACTTTAACATCACATTATACAAAACATGGCATGTATCTATTACGTATTTCACATGATATTGAAGGCGTTACACAGCAACCTCAAAAGGTAATGCTGTAAGTGATAGCATTATGAGCCATAGCACACGAATCTAGCACACAAAGTACCAGTCATACATCCTGAGAGAGACATCATTTTCTTCATAGGGTTCGTGTATTTTGTTACCAACCTAATCATTTAAGTTCTAATTCGCCACATTAAAGTAAGAAAAGTTTAAATGCGGGCAAACCCGAACTATTCGTCTGAATGCTTAGCCATTTATACTGTATCTTTCGGAAGTTCGTTTGAGTTTCTTTACAAAAGTTCTTAGAAAATAGTCCAACCAATTTCTCACAGCGTGCAAACACACCAGACAGACGGAAATTCTGCTCTCTGTATGTATACAGACTGATAGATTCTGTTAGTTTTAATCTTTATAACTAAAAACAGGTGATTTTTGTTGGTGTTGTTTTTCCAAACTGAAAAAAATAATAAATCATATGGATAAATATGTATTTACCACTTTCATCGTGGAGTAGAAGACAAACTAAATAATTAAACGAAACAGGTAACTCTGTTGCAACTGAATTAATTATAAAAACAGTCGTAAAGGTCATTCAAGGTATGTCTTTCGGAAATTTTATCCAACGCACAAAATGTCAAAGAGAATGATATAAATAATAACAAATGAAACATTTTAATTTAGAAATTACTAAATTAATAGCTCATAAAGAACAGAAGTTATGTATATTAACTGATGCATTCTTTAAATTCATACGGAGTTGTGCCGCAGAAGAAAAAAATCCGACCATAATAATAAATTAGATTTCAAATTCTAATATAGTATCTTATGTAAACAATTTACTTTTGAATGGTTAAAAATTTTAGACTAAAAAACAACAACAATATTAGACAGCACAAAAGCAAGGCGTTGCAACAGCTTTATCTTCTAAATAATAGCACACAGTATTCAGTTAAAGTAATGTTAAATACGGGTGTTACCAGAATTCTCTGACCGTTGCCAGATTGTATACCGACCGGTTTCCAGATGAATGTCAACCTTCACATCAGATAACAGAAATGTTATCAGTATTGCATATTACAGCAGTGGTTCTAAAATTAAGAGACGAGGAAGGTATCGTGGTGAGGAAGTGTGAGAAGGTTCACCTGAAAAAAAAATATACATATATTACAGCGACTAACTTTACCAGTGTTTATATAGTAAAGCAAATCTTACTGGTAGCACCTCCTGGTGTATCGAAATAAAAACGCCCAATTATAGTGGCAATATTATATTTTTACCGGTGTATATATATACGTGTTCATTGGTGTAAGATATCATGTACAACAGACGAGAATACGGATCCTGTCTAAAATATGTGAAGGTCAATGATCTTCAGAATCGTTTATTCTTAGACATTACTCGATCAGACGTAGAACAGCAACCACTACTGACAATGACACCAACACTTTCATAGTACAGTGGAAACACTAACGTTCTTATACATTTGATAATAAACGAACTGTTCTATTTCCTTTATTCGATCTTTATTTAAGCCTGTTGTCAATCTTTCCTTTGTAAGCGGTTTCTGTTCATAGTTTATAATTGCGAGGATTTTAGATTTTCCTCTATTCTCCTTCATTAACTTCATACATCACATAGTTTGTTATCACTCAAAAAAATACATTAGTTGATTTTAGCCTTAAAGATCATCATGATAATACTTGCTGATCATGCATTGAATTACGTAATAAAACGTGTTTTGAGCTGTGATTTAACACTTGAACTTCCATCAAAAGTGTGAGGATTATCTATTGAACTTTGGTCAGCTGCTGTATTTAAATAAAAAAATGTGGCCACACAATGAGCTTTCAATCAGCATAAGAACCCCTGTAGGTGGCACTACTTTAATATCTTTTAATGCTTTTAACTTGTTTGTTTGTTGTTTGGGAATTTCGCACAAAGCTACTCCAGGGCTATCTGTGCTAGCCGTCCCTAATTTAGCAGTGTAAGACTAGAGGGAAGGCAGCTAGTCATCACCACCCACCGCCAACTCTTGGGCTACTCTTTTACCAACGAATAGTGGGATTGACCGTCACATTATAACGCCCCCACGGCTGGGAGGGCGAGCATGTTTAGCGCGACGCGGGCTCGAACCCGCGACCCTCGGATTACGAGTCACAAGCCTTACGCGCTTGGCCATGCCAGGCCTATGCTTTTAACTCTGGAAGAAACTTATTAACATAAAGAAAGATAATTCTTATGCCATAATAATAAACCCCAATAAGAAAAACATTATCATTTGTTTAAGTAAAGCTGATAATAATAAAATAAAGAAATTTTAAGTAATAACTCTGAAGTAGACATGAATCAAATTAAAGTTAGTGTAAATTACAAAGATATTTACTAAAATGAAGAAAACAAAAAATATGTACAAAAAATTAATGTAATAAAAAACCTATCGTTTTACATCCTAGTATTATATTATATTATATTATATATGGAATTCCTAGTATTTATACAGATGGTTCTCCAGGTAAACCAACAGTGCCTGACATAGGTATATATACATATAATTTTGAACTAAAGGTTTATGGCTAAGTTTATGGAACCACTAAACAGAAATGACTATGATATCAAATACAGTTTTAAATTTTCTCGAGATATAAAAACTGTGAATTTTAATGATGAAATATATTTATGACATTGATTTACAACGATGATATACTGATAACTGAGTTAATAAGTTTATATACAGAACTTTTATATTAGAATAAATGATATGAGATTTACTTAGCATGCTGTTCTGAAATTTGAATTTTTCCATCTAAGAATTTCATCCTCAAATCGACAATAATACTTATTACAAAGTTAATGATGTAGTTATTGGATCTATCTAGATTAGCCCGGCCCGTAGTGGCCAAGCGTGTTAAGGCGTGCGACTCTTAATCTGAGGGTCGCGTGTTCGAGTCCTCGTCGCGCCGAATGTGCTCTCTTTTTAATATGCCCCCCAGTGGCTCAGCGGTAGGTCTGCGGACTTACACGCTAAAATCCGGGTTTCGATACCCGTGGTGGGCAGAGCACAGATAGCCCATTGTGTAGCTTTGTGCTTAATTCAAAACAACAACAACAACAACAACTAGATTAGCCATGTTACTAGTTAACTTGTTCCTGTGATATCATGAAAAATAATAACAAATTTATTATAGAACTATGTGGATGATATTTTCATAATATACATAGAAACTCAAAACGTAGAGAGCACTTCGAACTATTTTAACAGCATATAATTCTTAATACTAACTATATAGTCGAGGGACAATAAAATCATCAACTTACATTCTTAGACTTTTTATTTTTATTAAAGATTGTAAATTGAAATGTAACATTTTTCATAAGATTTTCACTAGTTTGTGTTTAACACTGAAATTTTTATACCATTATCTTTTACGAAACATCTGGTTAACATATTGGTTCATCGGACTTATATATTAATCAGCAAATGGGAATCGTTTTCATAAAGAAAACAAAGGTCAAATAACAACCTTTGAACTAAGTATTATAAGCCAAGTGATTCAAGACGATCAAAAGTTATGAGGCTTCCTACAAAGCCAAAATGAAATGTCACTAAACACACTTTTAGTGTTACCGTATTCGTGTAAACAGGCTGTCCTAATAAAAAATCAGTTACTTAAGTTATGTCATCGTGCATACTTGGACGTTGAATTGAAATTTGTATTTAAGCCTATAAAAGGTACAAAATATTTATTCAGGTATAAGGGGATCGAATACCTATGACTCAAATTCTAAATATATGTAATATATGAATATACATGGTTACAATATACAATATACATGGTTACACATGAGAAATTCTAAATTTTGCGTCGTTAAGATCCATGCAGTGAATGAATGAATAAATGAACATCTAAGATAATTTAAAATCATTGCAATGGTAAATAATGAACTAAAACTATGTATAAAGGAAAGTCTATTGGATAGAGACTTAAACCCGGACTCAGTGAGGAGAACAGTGTAGTTAGTTTATTTAAGGCAGTCTATAATTGTTAATATCAATTTTTGATTTACATTTTTGCTTATTAAGGTCCTCAGATGTGTTATTGTGGATTATATAACTACAAGACCTGATGTGATTAAAATTTATCAATGACAATATCATAAAGATCATTCAAGATCATGCCCTTCGAAATTTCCCTTAATGAGCATAAATTTTAAAGGGAGTAGCAGTTACTAAACTTATTCTTTATATCTTATCGTTGGACGCTCCAAGTTTTCAAATACAAAATACATGACTAAACTTCCCATTGGCAGAATGGAAACACCTTTGGACTTGTTAACTAGCTGCAGCACAGATAGCCCTCGAGTAGCTTTGTGCGAAATTCCAAAACAAACAAAGAATTCTAGCTGCTTTATGTGAACAAACATATCGTTGCTAGCTAGAATATATTATAAGTTCGAGAAAATTTTTGTTCGGTTAAATTGATTTGATTTTTAATGCATTGCGTACGTATGTTTAATTCATTCTGAATGAACGTTTATTTTGTGTTCTCTATATGATAAATTGGTTTTTTAATACATAAAACGACTTAACGCTAATGCTAATATTTCAGTTAAAATCAAACGTTTGATCAACATTTATGGAAAACGAGTTTCCATGTCGCCATGAAACTGATAAAAAAAATTTAAATTATTGATAAACAATTGTCAATTAGAAAAAAGTTACCCACGATAATTGCAATGACCATTATGTACATACAATGCTAATGAGTCTTTGCCAATCTGTATGTGGGTACTACAAGATATACATCCATTATAAACGAGAATCATTAGGCAACTCGTTATATTTACGAAGTTGGATTTAGACATGCTAATGAATTACACATTTTATGACTTTTAGAAATAAAAGATTAGTTATTTTTTAAGCCTAGAATTGTGTGTCACTCTTTGTTGACAAGTGCAATTTGTTAAGAACCGTATGTTAAATGTAATTTAGCTACTTTAAAGTAACATTATCGGTAAGAGTATGTTACAAGATATGATGATGTTATTTATTCAGTTCTCTGTATGTACTCTGTCCACAGTAAACCGTAAAGTTAATGGGTACCTGAGGCACAAGATTTTTGTTTATTTTAGTGAGAAGTGAAGAAATAAAAATTGAATGATTTTGTAAAAACGTGTTTCGCATTAATAAACTCTATATGACATTACTAAACATTACATTCGGTATCAAAGTGGCTCAGAGGTAAGCTCAAGCTTATGACGTTAAAATTCGCATATTAGAACCTGTGGTAAGCAGAATACAGATGGTTATTGTGAAGCTTTACTCTTAACGACAACCAAACCTAAATCTCTGTCACATTAAAATTTTGTTGAAAATCACACTTTGTTTAGAACTCCATTTCACTATACTTAGTTCCTACCCTGGTACAGCGGTAAGTCCACGGATTTACAACGTCGATTCCCCTCGGTGGAGTCAGCAGATAACCCGATGTGACTTTGCTGCATAAAAAAAAACACAAACACAAAATACTTTACTTAAAACCTCATTACTGATACGATTAATTTCAGTTAAGTTAGCACACTATCTTACAAGGCTTCTACCAGAAGTTAGCAACTTTACTTATTTATTTGTTGAATTTCGTGCAAAACTGCTTGAAGTCTATCTGCGCTTGTCGTTTCTTATTTCAAAATGATATGCTAGAGGGAAGATAGCTGGTCAACACCACCCACTGCCAACTCTTGAGCTACTCTTTACAAACTAAAGGTAGGACTGACGTAATGTTATAGCTCCTTAACGGCTGAAAGATTGAACACCTTCAGAGGCTGAATACATGCCCTCCACATGCAGATTGTGATTCAAAACTCTTATCACCAGGCCATAAATGAGCATGTACAGTGGCTGGATTCAAGCCCTCGACCTGCAGATTGTGATTCGAGAACTCTAACTACCAGGCCATAAATATTTTCGCAGCTTCTCTACATAATGTGCTCACATTTTGTACCAGTGTGAAAGTTACAGGTTGAAACTAGATGATGCAGAGTTTGTGCATAATTACCTTCCGAGCAGTAACTTTCCTACACAGAGTAATTATGTGAGGCTGAATAAAACAAAATGATCTACAAAATTAAAGTTTGGGAGAATCAACAAAGAGTAAGCAGTAAATTAGGAGGTGCATCTAATAAACAATACGTAAATCATACAACAGATGTATTAAACATCACCACATCCACAACCAGAAACATCTAAATAGACTTTTCGAAGAAAGACTGGTGGCAAGCCTGTAAGCTGTATAAACTTATATTAATAAAACTGAATACCTTATAAATGAAAACTTTTTAAATCAAATTTGTTTTCTTAATACGTGGATGTCTTCTATGACGGCTAAAAATATTTTATTGCAAAAGCAATAAATTATTAAATGGCTATTTAAACTCTGACCAGTTTCCTCAAGACGATGGTATTTAAAGAGAAATAATAGTCGAATATCCAACTGTTAATTTCATAACATCCAGGAAAGATGTCGAACCTTATCATTGAGAGAAAATAAGAAACGACAAACGCAGAAAACCCTCAAGCAGTTTTGTACGAAATTAAACAAACATAATAATCTCTTCATTTTTAGCCATTATGAATATAAGATGTGAATGTTGGTTTGTAAAAATCACACCCACTTAACCAATTATCGTGTTTCAGAAATTAAGTATTTGCCATTTTAGCTTTCACTGCATTGTGTTCACTCTAACATACTCATTGTATCTTAAACTGACCCCAATACCTACTCATTATAATAATGAATCATAAACTAACTCTGTAATAAATTACATACTGACTCCAACAACAAATCACAAATTGACTCTAATAACGAATCATAAGTTAACTCTGATAATGAGTCACATTCCGATTCCAATAATGAGTCACATTCCGATTCCAACAATGAGTCACATGTCGACTCTAATAATGAATTACCTACTGACATCAATAATAAATCACATACTGACTCAAAAAATATTTTATTTATATATTTTTTGTTGTTATCCGTATTCTAATCTTATTTGAACTTCTTAATAACTAGTCGGTTTAATTGTCCCCACGTTTTCTTGGTTGTTTCTGACTTACATTACAATAAAAACTGGTACTAAGTCTTTTCTTAGATGTCCATAATTGGTTCGTGTCAGAATTTATTCAGTTTCTATCTTTGGTCTTTAGAGAATTGTTTGTTTGTTTTGAATTTGTTTACGCAGCTCCGCGCCACGGCAGGTCAGTGGTAACTTTCCGGATTTATAACGCTGAACTATGGGGTTCAATTTATTCCCCCGGTAGATAGTTTGTTTGTTTGTTTTTGAATTTCGCACAAAGCTACTCGAGGGCTATCTGTGCTAGCTGTCCCTAATTTAGCAGTGCAAGACTAAAGGGAAGGCAGCTAGTCATCAACACCCACCGCCAACTCTTGGGCTACTCTTTTATCAACGAATAGTGGGATTGACCATAACATTATAACGCCCCCATGGCTGAAAGGGCGAGCATGTTTGGTGCGACCGGGATTCGAACCCGTGACCCTCGGATTACGAGTCGAACGCCTTAACACACTTGGCCATGCCGGGTCTGATTTTTAGAGAACTAAACACTTGACACAACGTAGATGAATAATTGATAACCTATAAATTTTTTATTACAAGCATCATAGATAATTTATTTACTAGACACGCAATGAGGAAAACCTAAAATTTGTATAAGATATAAAAGTCATTCTGTTGTATTCAGGCTATTTTGAAACAGTTTTAAAGACTTCCTTTCCTGTATACTTGAAAGCTTTGCTTCAGTGGTATGTATACCTTCAGAATTTATTTATTTTGTTACCACTTTGGCGGCTCATTTGGTAGTTATGTTACTCGACTCGCTATCTGAGGGTCGCGGGTTTGAATCCCGTCCCCACACCAGTTTGACATTTCGACTTTAGGCGCGTTGTATATCACAGTCAATTCCGCTATTCGTAGGTAAATATTAGCCCAAGAGATGGCGATGGGTGTTGCCTTTCCTCTATTCTATCACTGCTAAATTAAGGAGAGCTAGTACAGATAGATGATGAATAATTTTGTACGAAGTTCAAACAAATCAAATCTTATTTCTTTTATAATGTAGATGCATTAATATGGATAGCTAAAATTTCATAGATAGTTCCTTGCTACAAACAAATAAATCTAGGCCTGGCATGGAAAAAATTGCCTTTGGAATGACACAATCATTAATAGCCTCATTTGGTGTGATAGCACCTATTGTTCAATACATTATTAGGTCTTGCATTATAATTATTTGTTTGTTTGGAATTAAACACAAAGCTATACAAAGCTATCTGTGCTCTGCCCACCAAAGGTAACGAAATACGGTTTTTAGCGGTATGAGTCCGCAGACATACCACTCTGCTATCGGGGGACTAGTATTATTTTGGAAACTTTTCGGTATCACAGGTCTTAATTCAGCAATTTAAACACTGAAAAACAGCTACATTTACACAGTTGCTATATATATAATATTTAATATTCTGTCGATCTTATGTAACAAAGTTAATTAACGTAAGGTTGCAAGCAAAAGCTAAGGAAATCAGTTAGTTATTATGAAGTAAAAATTCTATTTCGAAATAAAAGATTGCTTATATGACATCTTACAGTGTCATAAACTATCAAACTTCACTCTGAATATTTTTACTCTGAAACAGGCCTCACAGAATTAAGTGCTGTTTAAATCAATCCCTACGGTGTTACTACTTATTGTTTCTTATCACATCCATAGACAAGAGAAGGGTGATGATGATAATAAGGGTTTTTGTTAACGGGATGCGCGAGAATGTTCCTCATATCACATTACGGGTGTTGACGCGTGCAAACCCTATCATGTAGTCACTTTCAGGTGTGATAGCGCGCGCCACTTCCCTTCAATAATGTCGGTGCGAGGGAAAGATAACTTACCTTTTGTGTTCAATTATGACTCTGCGTTTCCTTTTCTTTCAAACGTCCACCATTAATGGGCCATAGAGTAGAGCGAAAAGAAGCAGCACTGATAAACAGTAGAGCATTACCATTAACTTATAGTACCGCTGCCTCAAAGAAACGGAACGCCACATCTTATACAAGTGGTCATTATTCATTTCCATGGCCCATTACGGTGACTGTTGGATAAGTGATTTAATTGGCTCTGAGATGATGAAACCATCCTGAACTTAATACTTTTGTCTGCAAACAGAGTTTACCAATAATAGAGCTTCGCGTCGTAAGTCAACGCTATTTTTTCTTCTTCTTACCAGTTCTGCTTGTACTTCTGTATCATAGTTATTATTAATGAAAGAGTCATTCTTACCCGCAGCTCTTAACAATTACAACTAGGTGTCTAAACGACCCATATAGAAGTCAATAACCTACAGCACTTAAAGACTTGTATTAAGATGTACAGTGATGGTTTAATCTCAAGAGTACCAGAAAATTCAATATGTGGCTATGTTTTTGTAACCAGGTGTGGCACTGAACCTTAGGATAACATATCTAAATTATTATTGCACAGCAAGTGCACCTTTTGAATCTTTGAGGAGCAATTTATCTAAGTAGATGTGTCATGTGTTATATTACTATAGTTTTGGAACCTCGTGGCAGTCTATGCCACTACGTTTGGTCATATTTTATCTGATAATCGTGCTTTTTGCCACGTGGGTTGACGAGTTTTAGTATTAAACGAAAAGAATTTTGAGCACTCACTTGAAATGCTATTTTTATATACCTCAAATTTCGAACCCGATATGAACAGATTAAATAGGAATGTAAAGGTTAAACATCGGTAGTCTGTGTTATTTCAGGCATACTTTTTATAATCCCACTACTTCGTTACTTTTTGGCGTTTGAAAGCTATAACGTTGTCTAGATATAACTAATTGATAGTGCTACTGTGTCCTATTGTCGTGCGCATAAAATTCAGACACTTGTGTAAATAAAGAACTTGTTTGTTCTGAATTTCGCGCAAAGCTACATGAGGGCTATCTGTGCAAGTCATCCCTAATTTAGCAGTGTAAGACCAGAGGGAAGGCAGCTGGTCATCACCACCACTGCCAACTCTTGAGCTACTTTTTTACCAACGAATAGTGAGATTGACCGTTACATTATAATGTCCCCACGGCTGAAAGAGCGAGCATGTTTGGTGTGACGGGGATTCGAACACGCGACCCTCAGATTACGAGTCGAGTGTCTTAACCACCTGGCAATGCTGGGCCTTAAATAATTTGTTCTGGTAGCTTTAGATTGAATAATTCCTTTGACTTTGTAAACCATAAATGTTCATAAAATGCTTTTTAAAATTTATATTCAGCATAGTTACTAATGACATTAAACCAGTTTATTTCCTGCTAAATTTTACTCCACATTGTAATGTAAAACTCAGTTCAAACCATCTGTAAGACTTTGCATGGCCTATTAACAAATCTTACAGTGAGAGCTTATGATTCTTCTCTCGAAGAAACACGCTCGAGGTTTGGGTCTGTCAGTTTGAGAAAGCCCTTACTGTATGTTTGCGTAGAAGATATTAAACAAACAAACTATCCAAATCATTCATGTGAATGGATTACGGAAGGATATTCTTATTGATGGTTTAATCTCTATTATTTAACTTTATACCACTTAATGATTACTTCTACTTTTCTACAAAAAAAAGTTTTGTTTGAAGTAGCACAAAGCTCCACAATTGGTTTTCAGTGTTTTGCCCACTACAGATACAGGAATCCGATTTCTAGCGTTGTAAGTTCGCAGACATACTGCTGTGCCATTGGGAGGCACATAAAAAACTATTTTTGCTGAATTTTCTGTAGTTATAAGCACTAAAATTACACACAAATTACAAGCTGCTAACAAGAAATTCAATAAAACATTTGAACATGATGTAATTAAAAGTTCTTTAAATACTGTGGTATTTTAGCCAAAGAATGATTTGGGTCATCGTTTTGGTGCACCACATATTTTTTTTACTTCTGACTAATGAATAGGGTTAAATCTCTAAGGATAATAATGAAAGGTTCTTCAGTTTGGGTAAAAAATAGGCTAAGTTAGAAAACATTTTTCAAAATATCTTGTCGTTAACAGGAAATGTGTGCATGTATCTCAAAGATTTCGTGTTGAACCTTTGGCATATTATCTGGCATGTCTTCTTTAATGTATTAACTTTCTGCAAAATCTAAGAAAGGAAAGATTTGGAATTCTATTCACCGAACAAAGAACAAGATATTTTTTGTCTTGATGGGGGTTATTTCTCTGACTGACTAAGCCCTGTATTTCGGAGTTAGTGAATAGGGTTCGAATCCATGTGATAACAAAATATTTAAGGTATGGGTGCGTTATAAGAATGGTAAGCAATTCCTTAGGTTGTATTCCTTAGTTATATGGTGTTTCTGACTAGCTGCCTTTCCCCTGGTCATTAATTAAAATCAGAGACGATGACAGATACCTTTAGTAGTTTTACTATAAATGTAAACCTCATGACTTTCACAGATGTTAGCTTGGCATGGCCAGGTGGCTAGAGTTCTAATATCCATCCCACCAAACACGATCGCCTTTTCAGCCGTGGGGATGTTGCAACATGACGGTCAATCACACTGTTATTTGCTAATGGAGTAGCCCAATAACTGGCCGAATATATTCCCTCTAGTGTTCCACTGCTAAATAGGGATGGTTAGCGCAGATAGCATTCGTGTTGCTTTGCATGAAATTCAAACAAACCAAACCACAAAATTTCTCTGACTATCTGCTTGTCTCAATAATTAGAAGTAATAATTTCCGTATCAGTTATATATATATATATACTTAATCACCAATAAATGAGATTCACAGAATTAGTCAAGCCGTTATTTAGCAGATGTAGTAAAAATTAAGTTTATTTTGGAAGTACACAAAATGAAGACAACATAAATCATATTTAATTCAAACAAAAATACAGAAACAATAATTAAATACAGGTAAATTTTAACATAAATAGATTTCAACTAGGAGTTTACAAAGACAAAAAAAACTGTATAGAAAGGTAAGGAGCTTTTGTTAGATAAAGTGACCGACATCTTCAGTTTGAATGTAATATAATCTCAAAAGTTTTTTTGACAAAACAAACGCCAACTCCTCTGCCAGTGAACTCGAACACAGTAATAACATTTTGTTCCTACTGCCAGGTCGACAACATCAAAAGGTGCTTTTTTTTATTTTGCGCGAAGCTACACAAGGATATTTGTGCTAGCCGTCCAGAATTTAGCAGCGTAAGACTTGAGGAAAGGCAGTTAGTGATCACCACTCACCGCAAACTCTTGAGTTACTCTTTTGTTAACGAATAATGGAATTGGTCAACATATTATAACGAATGTCCCCATAGTTGAAAGGGCAAACATGTTTGGTGTGTTGGAGATTTGAACCCGCGGCCCTCAGATTACCAGTCAAGCTCCATAACTATCTGGCTATGCCAGGCTCAAGCTGAAAAAGGCAACGTGACAGTCACCAAAGCTCAACAGAACAATGAGAATGCAGAAATAATCTAGATTAGCACCAGCTAGAAAGGTGACACACCTAAGGTCACATTTGTAGGTGAGGTGCAGCCAAATCTCTTCAATGAAATCAAAGTTCCACATTGTGAACTTTTTATTCGAAACCAGTTTGGAAATGGTATTTCCATTCTTTTTAAAAACTGGTACCAGCCTTTTCCGCCACACAGCAGGATTATGAATTATTTTTACCTTCTCTTTCTTTGATAATGCATTATCAGTCACGTCTGTGAAATTGATAGTAGCTGCAAATCGCCTATAGTTCTAGACGTATAAGTTATATATTTCTATTTTATGTTTCAATTGGATTTTATTTGTTTGTTTGGAATTAATCACAAGACTACATAATTGGCTACAAGTGCTCTGCTCACCATAAGTATTTGTTGGAAAACAGTAGTTTTACGACGTGTGACATGACATTGTAAGTGAACCATCTGTAATATCTTCATAACTTTTTCAATGATCTCAATTTCAATTTTTTTTTAAACTCATGTAATGCCATCAAGTATTCACTTTTTCAGACATGTACTCCCAAATCTTTCATTTTTAATGAATCAGTGAGGAATAACGATGACGTTATAACATTCTATGAGTAATATCTGGAACTAGCTGGCTTCATTTGATTTAAACCCACTCCAAATAAGGTTTGTTATATGGATGAATAAACGAGTTGTGATGTTACCTACAAGTGTTGCTTTTCTAATGAAGATTCATTGTACATCTGGTAACGTTGAATCTTGTAAAATACAATATTTATGTAAACAGGAAGTGACGTGGCTAAACTTACACTTTGAGACATTTCTATGATAAAAAAGATTCACACATACGCATTCCAAATAATAGAGCTTCTTTATCATCTCTCAGTTGTAAGGTAGGAGGCTTACAACGCTATAAGTCGAGGTTTGTTCCTCGCAGTGAGCACAGCACAGATAGCCCGTTGTGCAGCTTTATGCTTAAAACAAAACAAATTCTCTATTAATACTTCGTTGTTGTTGTTTTGAATTAAGCACAAAGCTACACAATGGGCTATCTGTGCTCTGCCCACCACGGGTATCGAAACCCGGATTTTAGCGTGTAAGTCCGCAGACATACCGCTGAGCCACTGGGGGGCTAAATACTTCGTACATATCTGTCTTTTATTGAGCATCAGTTGATGATGCGTTAACACATATAACTATTACATGTCTTACCTCAATCGGCCTGGCATGGCCAATCGCGTAAGGCGTGCGACTCGTAATCCGAGGGTTGCAGGTTCGCGCCCGCGTTGCGTTTAACAAGCTCGCCCTCCCAGCCGTGGGGGCGTATAATGTGACGGTCAATCCCACTATTCGTTGGTAAAAGAATAGCCCAAGAGTTGGCGGTGGGTGGTGATGACTAGCTGCCTTCCCTCTAGTCTTACACTACTAAATTAGGGACGACTAGCACAGATAGCCCTCGAGTAGCTTTGTGCGAAATTTCAAAAACAAACAAAGAAACTTACCTCAATACCTAAATTTCCACCTATACATATATATAAGCAATATAAAAACAGAACACCATGTTAGTTTAAATCGTAAATTTGCAATATGTGGTAATATCTTGATTTCCATGTCTATTTTCATTCACAGAGAAACACATAACAGCTGTGTTTACTTTATATATCTTATAAGAGGTAATTTATTAAGAGATATGTACACAGCGTTGAAAAACGCGTTAATATGAAAAAAAAATACAAAAACCCTGCATGAATGTGCAACAGTTATCTAAGTTGTTGAGGAAACTATCGTTAAACCGACCTATAAAGTGTTGATTATACTTTACACAGTCCTATTATAAGGAACATGTTGGCACATGTCAAATCAGTTTCCACAAACAGCAAAAATATTTACCATGTACATAAACTTCGTAATCCTTTGATATTATTACTATTGTTCTGTTTGAAATAGACAATAGAAAAAAAGACTCCACGTCCTGGATAATGTTTTTCAGAGGGAAGGTGGTCTGTTTCAGCAACAATGTACAACTACAATTATGCTTCCTAATTCAAAAGTTGTTACAATTCATCTAGTTGTTGCAAGCTAGACGTTGAGATAACCAGGATTGATACGATACATATGTAACTAGATTTCTTACAAAGTTTGACAGTCTTGAGAATAAAATAATTGGAATGTTTAGAGATTTAAGTTATTTAGTGCAAGCAGTTGTAGTTTTCTGGTTGTTTTGTTTATTTTGGTATTATGCATCATACATTACAACCCGGTTTCCAACAATATAAGTCTGCAAACATACTACTGTGCTACTGGGGACAGTTTCCTGATAAAATTTAAAGTGATTGTACGGAAAAAAAATTATAATTTTGATTTAATTTGTATTTTATGAGAGTTACGAGGCTGGCCAAACTGACCGACTTCACAGTTTTTTGTTTAATTTCGCGTAGAACTATTAAATTAATTTAACAGACTAGAAGGAAGGCAGCTAGATGTCACTAGCTACCGGCAATTCTTGATTTACTGTTTTACCAACAAAGAGTGGTACTGACTCTCTTATTGTAACGCTCCAAGGGGGATTCGAACCTGCGACCATTAGGTTGCCGAGCTGCATAGTATAGTGCAGTACAACACAGTATAATGTAATTCAATGTAACATAGTAGAAGACAATATAAACTGTTACAGCGCATTAAAGCGACATCGTTTGAACAATGTTTAGTGTATCCAGACCCACAATAAAAACATTAGCTTCGTAATAATCCCATTTACAGATGTCGTTCTTTATCAGTGATGCAAAGAAATTCCAACTGTGAATTTCTATTTTAAAGCTTTTCCGTCCATTATATGAACGTCTGTGGACTTTTTGTTTTGTTTTGTTGTTTTTGTCATATGGGATACAATGCTCGTGACCTTCCAGATAGAATTTCTTATATACTCGTATTTTATACTCGGTTATAATTTTTCTGTGACTGATAATTTTTGTTGTGTATAGTTGGCCAATATTAAGGTTTTGTATACCTATTATATTCTGCAACAACGCGTTTATTTTGTTCTGTAATGAATACTTACTAAGCCTACAATCAGTGCGTGTGTGTTTTATCTTGTGACGCTTTGTACATTTTCGTTTAAAACTTCGCCATGTCAACAACAAAAAACGTAAACAAATTTCTTCTTTTGCAACAACCCCTTAATAGTTCAGAAATAAACTAGAGGGTATACAACGCTAAAAATTGAAGTTCGATACTTACAGTGGGCACCGCGCTGATAACTTGTTGTGTAGCCTTGCAATAAAAAACAACAACAAATAAACAACTTTTGAGAGCAAAATTATTTTTTCAGAGTCAGTTTTATTGATTATTAATTTAACTCATTTCATGACTGGTCACAACTTAAACCTAGTATTATCTAGACTGTGAGTCCATCGGTTTATGTTTTGTACCCCATTGCCGTGAAAACGTGACTTGCAATTCGGGTCTGTGGTTACACCATAACAGTGATGAGATATATTGAGTATCTGCCTTCCCTTTGGTCTGCCAATTTAAAAGTAGCAACTCTAACCCAAATAAGCATTGTGTATCCATGCTCATAAAAATCTAATACAAACAAACCTGATGCCAACCAACAGTACTTAAGTTATACTATATACAATTGTGAAGTTATGTGGCATACTGTGAAAAAATATCAATATTTTTATTTGCTATTATATCCTAGTTAGATGTTGCACACTAGAGATGTTTTACTGATGTATATAGTTCACGAACTCTAAACACACGTAAAGCATTTCTAACCAATATAGTGACCACGAGAAAAAATAGTACTTATTACGTATGCTGTTGAATTATAAAACTGCATTCTTTTAAAATAACAAGGGGTGGGGTGCGAATCCTGTAAATATACGAACTACTGGAAACATTTTCAATGAATTTGTTCTTGTGAGAGATATCAAAAAATGACTTCACACTTTGTGTTTCATAATTCAGTGAAGTTGGGGCGCGTTTGAATCACTGTGTTTAATCCTTTCATTATTTTGTTTTATCCAATCACGTATATATGTTTGTCAGCAATTGTAATTGATACATATTATGAAACACGATTTATTTTATAATCATTTATTTTCCGTGTAGCACCTAAATGTTTAGTAAAAATACTATCACCTGGTATTTATTTTTTCTGCGATTGTAATTGATATGTAGTATTAAATATAATGAATACTTTATAATCCTGTGTAGCGCCTAAAGTTTTACCGTCGTATATATTTTTCCGACAATTGTTATTGATATATAATATTAAACACGAAATGTTCTTTATCACTGTGTGTAGTATTTAGATTTTTAAGGTTGATAACTGTTTTTATTAAGAATTGTAATTGAATCATATTATTAAATACGAAATATTCTATACCAACCCGTGTAACGCACGAAAAGTTTTAGCGTCGTAGAATATAACAAAGAATATCTAGTGTAATTTCTATAACATACACCGTACGAGTCTGCGAAAGATAAAAAACGACTTCCAGCTCAACGAATCAGCACCCATCATCCCCCATCCCGGTAAGTGCGTCCCCCTGTCAAACAGGTAACTCGCATCTCAATAGAGAAGGCGTATTCCATAGGTCATCAAAGTTTAAAGAAGGATCTGCAAAAGGCCCGAGTCTACTCATCGTTGAGAATTTGAATCAGAATTTTTGATAAGATACATTAGTTATATTTTCGTTTAATCTTTTCAATTTTGTAATAAGTAATAAGTTAACAACAAAAGATAATATGTACACGTATATTAGTTTGTAGCAACTGACATGAATTAATAACATATGTTATACCTCAAAAAACCTATTTTCATAGTGTCTCGTCTTGTGGAGCTGAACTTTGCTTATAAACAACGAACTACCTACTTCTTAAACCAGAATGTGCCCCCCAGTGTCTCAGCGGTATGTCTGCGGACTTACACGCTAAAATCCGGGTTTCGATACCCGTGGTGGGCAGAGCACAGATAGCCCATTGTGTAGCTTTGTGCTTAATTCAAAACAACAACAAAAAACCAGAATGTATGCTTTATATTTAAAAACCGAATATCGTGTTTTGCTAATTTAACGTTATCTATAAAATTATTGTCCTAGACGCACTTCTGGATATATTGAAACTATGACCAGATGATTGAAAACAAGTAAAAAAAAAACGCGCAAATTTGTTAAGTTTCAATGATTTTGGTACAACACATCACTTTGTTCGAGATCATGACGTACTGAATGTTTAGTGTTACATCTCTGTCCGAGATTGTGACATAGTAAATGTTTAGTATAACACATTACTCTGTCGGAGATTGTGACACAGTGAATGTCTAGTATAACACATTACTCTGTCGGAGATTGTGACACAGTGAATGTCTAGTATAACACATTACTCTGTCTAAGATTGTGCAAAGGTATCCCAGTGTTCTAACCACCAGACTATGATATAAAATAAATCACTCGTTTGAAGATTAAGAACGCATATACTGACACACAGATTTTTTTTCTACGAACTAAAGAAACTTAGGGATTAAGCCTTCATAATTTATTTGGGTTAAGTATTCACATCTCTAGCATGTGTTAAAACAAACAATGAGTTTCCAGATGAATGTAACTTTAATTTAAATTAGTTCAAATATCCTACAACACGTGCTTCTGAAAGAATCAAGAAAAATATTATTTGTTTGCGCGATAGTCTTCAGCTAAGACAGTTTCATTTTACTAACAGGATGTTTGACCTACGGAATTAGTATGCCTGTGGACGCTGTGGAAGCAAAAATTTGAGTGAATTTAAAAGAAAGCTTAATAGATATATGAATGATAAGAGCTGGACTTTTTTTTTAAACAACACTGCACAATAATTTTTTTTTTTTAAAGTTTTACTTCCTGAAAAGTTTTTGCTGATTCTGACAGGTACCTGATGGGTATGCACAAATATAGTTTTGGTTTTGCTTCATCACGTAGGAACTCTAAGAAATAGACAGTTAACTGTTTACCGGCAATAACGTATTTAATTGCGTTTATGTTTCTTATACACTATTAAGTTCAACATAATTAAAAATGTTTTGCTCCTGATTTTCGTTTGTATTTAATGTCCGGTGCATCACATTGCAGTGTTCAACAGTAGTCAGCAAGCATTTTATATAAATTAAAATAAAGATTACACTATGCAACAATTTTTTACTTTTTTTGTTCCTGGGCAAAAAGTGTTATTTCCCAATTACTTATGCCTAAAGTAAATGGGAAAACCTACTTTTCTCTTCAAAGTTTGCTTTTGTGACCTGGGTAACGAAATTTTCAAATTTACCCATTTTTTAGAACATTCCAGGTAGATTCAATACTGAGCAGCTGAAAGAGATGGCATCAAGAAGCTGTAAGCATTCTCCAGACGCATTTTGCTATGTATGTGGCCAGTTTATCAATACTAGAGCAAAAACGTACTCTGTGACAGCATCTGCTAAAATGTGTGAAGCCTACAAGACATATTTCGGCATTCTTTTCAGGGATCAAGACAAACTCTGGGCACCTCATTTTACCTGTGAGTACTGCAAGAAAACTCTAAAAGGTAAGAAGGATAATTTGTGCTTGCTTGAATAGTAATATTTTACATTATACAAATTTTAGACTTTTTAAAATTTAAATATCTTTCGGTGCACCTCAAAAGGAATACAAAAGCGTTAAGACATTGCTAGAAGCTTTGAAGTATGAAGAGTATGGCTGAGAAGTTATCAGAGACTTCAAAATTGTGGCATTCCTGATGGATCTCCAAGGAGGCTTTACCAAGTTTTCCTGTTATATTTGCCTTTGGGACAGCAGGGATACAGTAGTGCACTACAACAGGAAGCACTGACCACAACGGACCGAGTCCTCTGTGGCACAATGTCAAGTGTGAGCCACTAGTGTAGTTTCAGAAAATGTTGTTCCCATCACTGTACATAAAATTTGGTCTTATGAAACAAATTTTCACAGCTCTTGATAAGGAGTCTGCAGCTTTCAAATACCTTCAAGGCTTCTTCCCTAAGCTGTCTGAGGCCAAGTTCAAAGCTGGTATCTTCGTTGGACCACAAATAAGGAAGATCTTGGAGTGCACAGAATTCCCGAAGAAGCTCAATAGGAAGGAAAGAAAGCTTAGGGCAGCTTTGTTGCAGTCGTTCGGAGCTTCTTGGGCAATCACAAGGCCGAAAATAATGAGAAATTAATTGAGGCTCTGGTGAAGAACTACGGCAAAATGGGCTGCAGAATGTCCCTGAAAGTCCGTATCCTTGACGTTCATCTTGATAAATTAAAGGAGAGCATACTCAGAGGAGAAAGGCAAGCGTTTCCATCAAGATATAATGGATATCAAGGAGCGTATAAAGAAAACATGATGGAAGACTATATTTGGGGGATGATACATGAAAATGATTTATATTACAGTCGCAAATCTCGAAACACTACTCACTTTTAAACATTTGTGTTCATTTTTGTATAACTTAGGTTATAATAATGCAAATTTTCATTCATATGTTGTTTTATTCAGACCATATATAAATGAAAATGTGCAAATTTGCCCGTTTTTACATAGAAAATAGATTAATTTCTAAATTTCATTATCCCGGTCAAAAAAGCAAAGTTTAAAGGAAATAATGCCCACTTCTGTACTTTTACAACATAAGCAATTAAGAAATGACACATGCTATCCAGGAACAAAATTTATGTTACATAGTGTAATTCATCCTTACTTTAACTACATGGTATGTAGACTATTTTATCTTACTCTAACACATATATTCAATACCTGTGATTAAAAACTGGGTTTCGATATTCGTAGAGGGCACTGTACAGCTAGTCCATATTGTCCACTGTAGTTTCATGCTTAAAAAGAAACAAAATATATCTATGTATCTCAGAATGGCCGTTCTGAGATACAGTTTTATTTCAAGCGGGTCTCTCTTAATCAAGAATCAAAAATATATCTACGAAAGCATGCCCTTACTTTCTAACAGGAGACAATTATCTCTACACTCTTCCCTCACATTTCATACAACCAACACTAGGATCGTGATAAATGTTTGAACATGTTTTACATGGGCGTGCTGATGTCGGTAACATCCACGAAAAACTCATGTGAAATAGTTCAAAAGCACTGATGTCTCACTCGTACGGACGTTATCTCATATCACAAAATGCCAGTTTTACTGCAGAGTGAGTTTTAATTGTACCAGCTTCCTTACTTATCAGAGTATAAGGGTTCTGTGAACATTAAAAACAGCACGTCAGTCTTGAAAAGTCCAACGTTTCTGCCCTGACGTAAAACTGAATGTGGATTTGAGTAAATCACCTGTTTGGGTTTTGAAATGAAAGCTCGTGAGAATATGTCTGTTATGTGAGTGACAGGTTAAAGATTTTAACTGCGTAATAATACCAGTCATGTAGAGTCGGGCTCTCGGTAGCAGTTATCTCCCCCGGATCGGCAGGCTTTGACAGTGACACGGCGTTAGGCCTAACACTTTTGGGAGACTGTCAATCATGAAACAGAAGCATAGCTGTCTTAAGGCCTTTGGTTTGTCTAAAAGAAACCGATGTAAAATTAGGTAAACCACTGGGCAGGAAAGTGGTCTGTTAGTCATGCCAAGGCCATCAAAGGCTCTTTTATATTGAACTGCCAGTTAACGAAGATTGTCGAGATACAAAAGTTACGCGGCACGAAACGTTTCTACATAACAATAGCTTTAAAAAAACAACACACACACAAACTAAACGTCAAAGTAGTCTGACGATTCAGTAGTAAAAAGTTATATCTTTAATTTAGTTGTGTTTCCACCAGGAACACGCTCTGTGTAACTAGAACATGTCAAACCAAGCGTTACATATGTCACTTCTTCAGATTAACTAAAGTATTGATACAATAATTCCAGAGCGAAAAACAATGGGAAGAATAAACGGTCTTGTGCTTCGAATTTTAACTGATTGCAACTCATATGTAAAGCTGTCTAGTTATTAGCTAGTTAAAAAGACAATCAAATATAAATTAATATATTGGAATAAACTTAGTAGTAAACCTGCGCAAAAACATAGCATTGTCAAACTTAAGAATAATGCTACAAAAAGAAGATTTGGTCTATTCTACTGTTTTGAACCGTAGCACACGAACTGTTTTCCTGATGCAAACATAACCAAGCGACGCACGAAATTAGGCATCACTTTTATTTTGTGTCGGGTTCTCAGATTTTGCTACTAACTCATTACAAATTTAAAATGAAAATGGTTCAGCCTTTTCCTCACAACCTGTGCACAACCAATCCTAATATATATATATATATATATATACACACACACACACACACACAACACTTCACTGAGGACATAACAGAAGTGGAACACGACTGCACAACATAACAGACCAATCATAGTAACAGAAGTAAAAGAAAACACAAAACATTTGAAAAAAAAATGACGAAGACGAGACATATTACTCAAGGAAAGCCCTCTGCGATTATTAGAACATCTTATGTCTTCATACAACTTATTTCTTAAAACAGGATACATACCAACCGCTTGGAAACAACCCGATGTTCTTATGTTCCAGAATGAACGAAAACCAGCAAAATTATCCTAAACATTACACATACGCAAGTCTAACAAACAATCTAAGAACAGTACTTGGAAAATTATAAATAATAGACTCATAAACTACCTTGAAACTAAATCAGAATTCCCTGAACTACAAATTGGACTCTGAAAATTTTCATAAGATTAACAGAAGAAATAATATATGGTTTTAATAAAAAACAAGGTACAGTCGTGTGCTTCCTAGATGTTTAAAAGGCTTTCGATAAATTATGGCCCAAACCACACTTTTTGTTCACAGTTTGCAAATGATGTTGCAATCTGGAAGAGTGCCCTAAACACAACAACAGAAGCATACAATATACAACCATTACAAAACGAAATAAAATTGTACTGCAGTAAGTGGCAAATGAAAACAAATGCCCAGAAAACAAATTAATATTACAGTTATATCTAGACTGGAGTCTCTTAGAGGTAGAAACACCAACGAAATTCTTACGTTTTATACTCGACTTAAAAGCTAAATTGGATACTTCACATTGATAGCATAAAAACTAGAATCTGGAAAAAGCGAATTACATTAGGAGTCTGACAGGCATTTATCCAAAAGAGTTTCCCCAGAAAACATTAAAAATGTACAAAACACATATAAATCAGTAGTTTAACATGGATAAATGTATCAAAAACACACATCAACAAACTATATTTCAACGAAAGCGTATAGAATCCCACGATCAACAAACTCAGCATTTCTACACAACATACCAACACTGCCAGACACTACTCCTAGACAACTCGCTTCAGTATTACAATATTAATACAAATGAACTGATGAATAAACTGCAGAGTTGCATTACACATGATGAACTGAACCCTAATTATCTCTCTTCTCCAAACATAAGAATCATACAGGAGAAACAATGCAAGGATACCTGATTCCTAAACACAAACATAGCTCTATTTTAAAAGCGTTTTGTATATAAAAATAGGTAAGTGGAACTATATTGTGAACACAGTCTAACAGTGAGATTATGTTTAAGTGAAGCCAGTGAAAATATATGAAAATAGATATGGCACAAAAAAGAATATGTTGATTAAAACAACAGACAATGGACAAACTTTAACATATTTTGAGTAATGCAACAACGTAACAAGGGTCACTACCTTGGGTTCAGTGACAGTGTAAAATAACAATTCCTGAGAGAGAAGAAGAGTTCAACGTCGAACTTGACTCTTCCTGGTCCAAAACATGGATCGAATTCCGATGAAGAAGTTTCGTTTATCTGACTGTTTATTCATTTAATTTTAATCTTTGGGAATGGGAAAGGGGCCAACTTAGATTTTTATACCAAATTTCAGAATGAAATTGGTTTAGCCACTTCCTCGAAATTTGTGATTCCTGAGTGACAGGCCAGGAGGGGCTAAGGTACTCGACTCGTAGTCTGAGGGTCGCGGGTTCAAACATGAACCTTTCAGGCGAAGAGGCATTATAAAGTGACGGTCAGTACCACTATTCGTCAGTAAAAGAGTACCCCAAACGATGTGTAGTGATAACTAGCTGCCTTCCCGCTCGTCTTACACTGCTAAATTAGGGACGGCTAGCGCAGATGGCCCTCGTGTAGCTTTGCGCGAAATTCAAAACAAACAATCAAACAGACTGATAGACACACAAACGTGCAACTCTCAGTGGTTTGTGTGTTTTTCCTGAGTATGTTCTACCTCCACTCACTACTAATCTGAAGAGTCTATTTGTCTATTTTCGTTGAAAACTTCCCTTGGTTGTATCTTTCAAGTTCTGATTAACCCTCATCTTGAAATTCTGAAAATCCCCCGATTGTATCTTTGAAGTTCTCATTAACCATTATACAGTCGACATATTTTAATATAATTCACTACAGGTGGGGCTGCATACTGTATGATACCGAGAATTATTGTGTTTTTGCAAGAAAAAAAAAGCGTGAAATTATTCATTGTCTATGCAAGTACATACACTACCCTAGCAATTGTATGATGAGATTAACTGTATTATTTGTGATATTTTTTCTTTGGATTTAAGTTGTGTGTGTGAGACTCATACAATATTAGGAACCCTGTATCCCACAGGGTGGAGAAACCCACAAAACAATTTTAAGCAAAAAAAACAACAAACCATGACGTACTTAACGTACGTACAATAAAAACATACTGCGGGCCACCATAGTGATGCCAACGAATGTATAAATTTCCATACTTATAGCTAATTTATATGGACAAGCCACCTTGCACCGAGTAGTTTGAAATGTTAAAATCGCCTCTAATAAAATACATCGAGAAAACTCTGTTAAGAAAAGCAATGTGGTCCATCCATAATTTAAGGTAAACCTACAAGCTATTATGAGATGTAAAAAAAGAGAAAATATCCAGGAGACCTAGGTTTTTATCTTTGTTTTTAGACAAGAGAAAAATTTAAAAATCATTTGAATATGGCCCACCTTTTGTGGGTGAAAAGCAGAATAACTATTTTTACCAGTTACTATCACCAATTAAACTCAAATATTAATCCCAGTTTAAACATATATAAAATTAGATTACATGTGTTAATTTTTCTTAACATGTTTAAAGAAGGTGTACGAGACGTAAAATGTTTATTAATTGTAAATGATGTTTACTGTTTTCGTTTATTTGTACAGTCTTCAACTTGTAAAAAAATTATATACTTCGACAACTTGAATGACGTGAGTGTTCATCAGTTTCATGATTAAGTGATTGAACTAACTTTAAATCAACATTTTGTTCACTTACTGACTCACGTAGTTTAAAATATTTTATATTTCATAATTAACAGCTTGCATACTAACCGCACTTAACATCTTTAAACTGCCGAACCTTCCAGTGCATGGTCGTGACGCCACCTTTTAGTGCTCTGACATCATAGGACCTAACGAATACGTTTATACCTACGATTATTCACAATACTCGATCCATACCTACGATTGCTCACAAAACCCGATCAATACCTACGATTGCTCATAATACCCGATCCATACCTACGTGAATAGACAGCAGAAGAAATGAAAGCAAATTATCAAAATATATCCGAAGCACATCGTTTAGGGCGGAACGGTGAACCGGCTTGTTACAGTGATTTCTAAGTGCAACACTCTTCTTTTATAAACATAAATTATTGAAGCAGTTTCGCTTCAAACGGCAACACTTTTGCCATTTCTCTTTGCTGTCTTAATACCATAATTTATGTGCACAGAATACAGTCAAACACAAACTTCTACAACAATAACTCCAAATTCAAAGTTCTTGTTAGTTCCAAGAGTTGATTCAACCGGCATACCGTAGCAACTGGACCAAAATATCATTTTTCTACACTAATGTTATTTAATGAAGCTTTTACAAGTTGTTGTGTTATTAAATCTGGTATGGATTGATTTGCTGATTTTGAAACGTCCAGTTTTAATTAATAATGTTTTGTGACACAGTGATACATTAGATGCTGACAGTATCTAATCCGAACGACTTATTATATGTAGAAGTGCAAGCCTCATAAATCTTATTTCGTATGGACAGATTTTTACTGCACTGTGAAAACACTAACTTGTTTCTTTTTAGCTGTAGAAGTGCTGATTTGATAGTAATACGAAGTGCGATGTTTATAAAGGCAAGTCTCATTTTATAATTAAAAACCAATTTAACTTTGTTTCTTATCCGGTAGTTTAGCGATGAGTCTAAAAGTTTATACCGCTACAAACGTGGTTTCAATATCAGTGGTGATCAGAACACAGGTACCCTATTATGTAACTTTGTGCTCGACAACAAACCAAACTGTTTCTGCTGAGTGTGTATAAATCACTTACGGCACGTGTCTTAATTGAATCTGAAGTTCGTTTGTATGTGTTTTGAAGGGGAGGAGAGGTTGTTGTATTAACGCAAAATTAATTAACTAATTGGCTGTCTGCGTTCTATCTACCGCGGCCCGGCATGGCCTAGCGTGTTAAGGCGTGCGACTCGTAATCTGAGGGTCGCGGGTTCACATCCCCGTCGCGCCAAACATGCTCGCCCTTTCAGCCTTGGGGGCGTTATAATGTGATATTCAATCCAACTATTCGCTGGTAAAAGAGTAGCCCAAGAGTTGGCGGTGGGTGGTGATGACTAGCTGCCTTCCCTCTAACCTTACACTGCTAAAATAGGGACGGCTAGCACAGATAGCCCTCGAGTAGCTTTATGCGAAATTCAAAAACAAACAAACAAATTGTCTACGGCGGGGAATAAATTGAACTCCATAGTTCAGCGTTATAAGTCCGGAATTTTCACCGACCTGCCGTGGCGCGGAGTTGCGTAGACAAATGGTTATTCGCTTCGCTTCTTCTTTGTGGGTATTTGGGTATATTGAATTTTTAAATACCTAGGAGGGTCAGGTGCACAAGACCTAATGATTATTCTTTAGTCCTTCACAGTTTATTTTGAATTTCGCGCAAAGCTGCATGAGGACTATATCCGCTATTGGTCCTTAATTTAGTAGTGAAAGACTAGAGGGAAGGCAGCTAGTCATCATCACATACCGTCAACTCTCGAGTTACTCTTTTACCAACATGAAGAGGGATTGATGACACGTTATAACGTCTATTCTATTGTAAGGGCGAGCACATTTGGTGGGAGGGGGATTCGAACTTACAACTTACAAATTGCAAATCGAAAACCTTAATTACCTGTCCATACCAGGCCCAAACCTACACGCTAACAGTAAGCCTGCCCAAGTTCTACAGGGCTCAAAATTATTTATTAATTTGTACTTTTTGACGTATTTAAAATGTTTGTTGCTTCTCTTGAGTTTGCACAACATCTAGAAAACGTTTTGTTTTCTTTTGTCGCTGCTTTTCATTCATTTACATTTCTATTTTGGTTACAGCAAGAAAGGTTAGGCCATTTACGTCAACCTAAGTAAATTGCAAAGTGTATCATACACCTAAGTTTTGATTTAAACCACCTTAAGACATTTTGAATAAAAATAGTCATTTTAAATTTCTACAATAATTTAAAAGAATGTTGACACTGATGCATGAAAGTACAAACCTGTGAATTAAATTCATATTTTTGTCGGCTGTATTAGCTGTTATTATTTCACGATTTCGTTTTAAACTGACAAAGAGATTTCAATAAGAAAAGACTTTAAAAAGTCGTTGAACATCCTAAAATAATTCAATATGAGACGACAGAGATCACAATCGCCCATCTACGAGCTTAAAACACAAACACCATGACTCCTAACCAGCTATGTTATTATCTAGGCTTATTATTAACTGACGAAAAATAGTTTCGTCACGTAAAAACCAAACAAACAAAGACTACTATTATTTGGTTTTGTGCGTGATTGTCGGCTGGTTCAGCTACAATAGTAGTTTGATGGTTTCATGATGCTTAAATCTCACTGGTGGTCACGTTACGTACGTGAGAGGCGAATAAAGAAATAAAATAATGTGAAATTTCTCTGGTTAAATATAATAGTTAAACCATTCTCTCGCGGCAATGCTTCGCAATATTAGCAAAGCAAACAATAGAGAAAGCACGAAAATGATAGATTTGAAAAGCAAACGGAGATGTCCGTCCTCTAAACAAATTATACTAGGGAATAAAGCCATTAGTTTACATAAGTAATTAATAGAACTATTACACACTTGTAACGAACCTTTTATAACAATAAATTCATTCGTGTTTAGATATCTTCTTATTTTGGATTATAAGAGGTACAATTAATACAATTTGTGTGTGTGTGTTTCAACACTTACAGTATCCAAAACAAAAGCAATCTTCTGATATAATATTTGCTTTTTCAATTCAGAATCTTGACGTAATATCGTTTTTTTCAAAGTTACGTTCTCTAGCTTAAACCGAGTTGTCTACATAATTTCGTATTCGCTGACAATAATCAATAATAAAAGTAAAACATAAATTATTTAACCTAGAAGTACTTATATTACTGTTTTGGTTTTGTAATAACAGTCTAATTACGATAAAAAGAATTGTCAAGTGATAAAAAATATTGTTAAACGACAAAAATGAAGTGTTCGACTGTCAAATAATCAAAATAATTGGCCCGGCATGGCCAGGTGGTTAGGAAGTTTGACTCGTAATCCAAGGGTCGTGGGTTCGAATCCCCGTTACACCAAACATGCTCACCCTTTCAGCGGTGGGGACTTTATAATGTTACGGTCAATCTCTCTATTCGTTGATCAAAGAGTAGCCCAAGAGAGCAGTAGGTGGTGATGACTAGCTGCCTTCACACTAAGCTTACAAACCAAACCAAAATAATAAACGTAAAATCATGAAAATATCAAAGGACATAAATAAAAAAAATATTGCATAATCAAAATAACAACAGTCAAACAAAAGCAAAACTTTCAAATTATCGAAGTTTAAGAGTCAAATGACAAGAAAAATAATTAACAAATAATCTGAATATTTAGTGTAAAATAATAAAAAAGAGCCTTTCAAATCGCTAGAGTAATAACTGAAGAATAAGTACTGTTTATTATAGCCTTTAAATACCCAAAATAAACAAGTGAACAACTTGTAGACTATATAATTTATTTAAGATAAGAAATAGTTTCCCATTCTTTATAAATATTTTCGAGGAAATGACAGGTTAAAAATTGTATCAATGATGTGGAAAAGAAATGTTTAATATGTTAGAAAGAAACACCAAAAAACTTAAATAGGGAAACTTAAAGTTTATCGTTGGTTTTAATCCATAAAAAAAATGCAAGGCAAAAAAGTAGCATTTTTTTGGGGAAAATGAAAAATAAACAGGTAACAAAATAAGACGACATAACTCTATATTTCACACCAAGTTATTCAACGCTGGTTTGCAACGACAGAATAGAAGGAAAGCACCTAGTCAACAGCACCCACGTCAATTATAGGATAACTGTTTACAAACGAATAATGGGATTTACCGTCATGTTATAATATCTCTACAGTTGAAAGATCGTGCATACTTGGTAACAGGATTTGATCCTTCTATCGACAGATTGTGAATCTTAACCACCAAACTATGCCAGACTTCATTCTATTACTTTAAGTTTTAGACTTAAATTTAAGCTTTAATCTACTTTAAACAGGAAAAATAATATAAAGTTTTGTTGTTTTCCTCTAAAATACTGAAGTAATATTGTTTCTTTCCAAAATATTTGCAATAAATCTTATAAAAAATATTTATATTCAGATAAATACAATAAAAGTAACAAATATATATATGTGTGTGTATGTCACATAAAAACATACGATATTGTGGACTTATTAACACTAAATACATCAATGAAAGGTGTTAAACATTTTAAAAATACAATGTTGTTAATAAACATTATCAGCTCAATATAAGAATATATATGAAATATACATTTTCTCCGGTTGAATTTCGGTCTGGAGCAAGTGGACGGTTAAAGTGCTTGACTCAGAATTTTTAAGTCGCTGAATCGAAATCCGGTGTTGGGGACGTTTGTTTTTCCAGCCTTATTTTGATTTTCATTAAAATATGTACATATGTGTATGTATTAAGAGATGTACACACACAAACGGATATATATATATATATATATACACACACACACACTTCAAATTTAATTTCAGTTTGCGACAAAAGCATTTAATTGGTTTAAAATAACCATCTCCAAACTCTGTAGTTCAAGCCCTCCAATAGCTCAACGCAGGTTTTGCAGGGTTACAACGCTAAAAACTGGATTTTGAAACTTGTGTTGAGAAGAGCACAGATAGACTATTGTGTAGCTTCGCGCTTAGCAACAACCAACCAACTGTTAAGCCAGTAGCAAGTTAAAACAACCTATTTTCAAATCTAATGTTAACTATCTGTGTAACTGAGCATAATGATCAGCGGGACAAACTGTGGGTAAAAATTAAAAAATCTTCCTCTGGAATCTGAGTCCGAGAATGCATTATAAGAGTGACAGTCAAGTTCCAATATTCGATTAGAGCATCCTATGAATTGGTGGTGGTTGGTGTTGACTTGCAGGCCTAGTCTGCATATGACATTAGTACTAGAGACATCTAGCGGAGATATCTTTGAGTAATACTTAAAAAACTAATAAAGAATAAATATATTGGTTTCTTGTGTTTTCCTTGTGTATGAGAGACCGACAAAACATGTACGGTCAAACTGGTATATCTTTATAGCAACGGTACTTGTTTAAATACAAAATAAATATAATAGCAGAAACGGAAATCAGTAAGTTCATTTGTCTTAGGCCTAACATAAATTGAGATTTTATTAAGTACGGTCCATATGTGACGAACAGATAAATCTACACCGTAACTTATGTACATTTTTTGCTTTAGTTTAGTGAGGGTTAAAAACAAAATGCACGAGTGTCATCATATGTCATTAAACGTAGAATGAAGTTTTCGTGCACAACTACTAGCAAGGCGTGACTAAATAGAGACCACGAGTCAATTATGTATATCAACAACAATTAGAAAGTTAGGTCATTCCTATAGGTGTGTGTGAGTGTGAATTAACACAGAAAGTCATGCTTCTTTGGAAGATTAGTATTAGTTTTGTTTCGATCACAAATACCAGATAGCAAGATCACTAGGCAATATTTAAAATCTGAACAATTTCTGCATATCTAGGTAAACGTTTTCTTTGTGCACCAAAACTACTTGAAATAATTCCGACTAGTGATCGTACTTTATAAAGAGGTTTGTTCCTTTGCTTCTGTCCTACTTAATTCACTGAGATTCTAAAATGCCACAAAAATTACATTGTCAACAATCCTTTATTAAACTACATAATGTCTTAATAAGATTAATGCACTTTAGTAGATAAGTGAGTATCTCCCAGTCAATTCTTAGCTGTGTGTTTGTGAAGAAGGTTGACTAATACAATAACATAATTAGATTCCACCTGACCGAATATTTTATGAGTTGATTAATTATCGTAAAAATTCGATCGATTAAAATAATACCATTTCAGAGTAAGAAATGTGCTACAATCAACCTTGGGTTCTCATTAACACAGAAAATAAACCACTAATTGAAATTACTCTGTCCAACCAATTGACTACTCCCATATATTGACCACCGTGTAATCATTTATAATAGCTATGTATTTGCTATAGGTATTCTCTAAAAACCTTGCCGGCTTTATACATGTCGGGTTAAGTGTGGCCTATCGGAGAAAGTGCCGGAATGTGGATCTGAGATTCCAAGATTCGCGTCTAGCTGCAGTAAAATCACATTTTGAACTTAAGGGTCGTGGGTGCGTTAACAAAAATCAAAACACTCAAACCCCGTTATTCGATTAGAGCAACCCGGAATTGGAGATGAGTGGTACTAAGTAGCTTTTTTCTTCTAGTCTTCTATTCAAAATTGGAAGTATTCTTTATGCAACTTTGCGTTAATAGTTTAAAACAAAGAAAATTTCTGGGGCTAATAAAAAATTATGTTAATTTTAATTGTCAAGTAGAGTTTTTACAAGCTCTTTAGAGACATAACAATACAACTTTAAAAGATATTCGTGATGACGAGAAACTCACTTGAAGTAAAAAGAGATATTGAAGACGAAAGTCAAACTTTGTAAGGGTACCTTTATAACACCCAAAGAAAATGCTTACGATTTAGATTCAACATGGGAAGTTCGTAGGATTCCCAAATTCCTGAAGAGTAAATATTAAAACAGAAAATATCCTGTTAAAGAGATATTTTCAGTTGAAAAACACAAGTTGATTGTAAATGTACAGATATGAATAGATACACATATATCACTTCCTGTTCATCGGTACGCAGGCGATTTTTCATCAACATTTCTCTACTTTGGATTTTCTTTTTTTTCATAATTTTTAAAAATCCAAACTATTGTCGCAATATTACTTACTATGTCAGACTTGAACAATGAAAAGTGGTACATTATTTTCAATTATATAAAAGTTAAATATAAATGCAAACTTGGTAGATTTTGGCTTGAAATAGATTATGCTTCTCAAAAAATGTTAGCTTTCTGCGCATGTTCAGCATTGTCGGTTGATAGTTGTATAACTCAAAATAATTGTATGCGAAGTAACTGAAGAAAAAAGAAGTGAAACTGAAGGTAAAACGAAAAATCATTTTATCGTATTGGCTCAAATTTGAAAATACGGTGACCAATATAAGATAAAAAACTGGTTGCATTGTCAAAGTTTTTATAAAAAGCTGCCTTTTATAACTGTCAAAAATTAACAAAAATATGCCAAACAAAAACCCTCCAAATGTATTCTTATTTATTGTGATATAAAAGTGAAAAGCTATTAAAACTATTTGGCAACATAACGCAAGACATGGCTCGTCGCGGTTGCAAACTGGGCATATCACATGTAGCTACATTACTTTGGTGTTTCAAACAGTTAAGTATTACTTGTTATAAGAATTTTTCCTGGAAACGACACGGAAACGTTCTTTAATTTTCTATAATATTCTTAGTTAACTCTGTGGCGAGATGTGGCCTAGTTTTAGCGTTTTGGGTAGCAGATCTAAAGATCCAAGGTCAGAACTCACGATATACTGCTGAACACGCTTGACAATTCCGAAGTTAAGCGTTTATGCTAACTTTACAGAGTCATAGAACTTAGAATGAGATTGAAGGTAATGAAGAAGCCTTCTACTACCAACATGGAAATATGTACGAAACACGAAGTTTTTATTTCTTTCTAAATTAACACATTTTATTTCTGGTTCAATCACTGGCAAATATAACTTACTAAAGCACAGCAGAGAGACATTTATTCATCAACAAACTACACTATTGTCAACCTATTCTAAATAAATCAATAGACAAAGAGTAAAGGTAATAAACTTGAGCTAGTTACTAAATACAACGCAATGTTAAAAACCCTACCCACTGTTTCGACTCTTTTTCACGTTTGAAGGCTACAAATTCCAATGAAAACAAAAATATTAGTTTTCCTGTTTTATTTAGTTGTTTTAATTTGGGGAAAAGGTAACTTCAAGCCGACCGCGTTGAAAGTCTAATTTGTATTGATGGAAGAAAAAGAGATAAAGTAGGTGTTTTTGTTGTGTTTAAATATTAGTTCCCTAACCTTCGAGGGAAGGCATACTTTAAAAATTTATTGGCTTACCAGGACAAGGTATATACCCTGTGTATTTCAAGGGCGATATCTTTTATAATTTGTGAGAAGAAAGAAGAAACATAGAAAATACAATATGTTTCTTACCCCTCACATAATGGAAATAAATATTTAACAACAGTTTCAATGATGTTTTTATTTGGACAGATAGAGAAACCCTATTATAATGAAAAATTACGAACACAATATTATTAAAAATATGTTGTTTAAAAAGCATTTTGCACCTTTTCGTAGGTAAGAGAAGTCGGCTTTGTACCTTGTGTTCATACGCTCTAATTCCAACTACAAGAGCTACCAAATTTATACAGTGAAATATATTTTTACAGGTTGGAAGTTCCTCTTTCAAAATTGTCACAATTCTTGAAGGTGTTGATCTTTGATAATCCACGTGACAATCAGTGATGTCGAGAAACCCACTTGTTGAGAATTTTATATGCAAAAAACGGCTCTTTGGGGCTCAGAAAACACTTCAAATAGAAGAGCGAACTTAACGTTTCGACCTTCTTCGGTCATCGTTAGGTTCACAAAGAAAGAGGTAACTGGCCGGAAGCTGACCACATGTTTGGAAGGGGTTGTATAACTGAGTGTCGCAATGTAGAGGGCGCGTTTGATGTTTGAATATATAATTTTATCTATAATATTAATATAGGTATAATGGTGTTCCTTTATATTGGTTTATTTTGGGTTTAAGTTGTTGTATAAGTAAGGCTTCTTTAATTTTTCGTTTGTTTATGTTTGCTTCTTTATTTAGTATTTTAGTGTTTTCTATGGTTATGTTGTGTCCATTTGACTTGCAGTGTTCGAAAACGTGTGAAGGTGACTTTTTATGTTCTTTGAATCTGGTTTCCATTTTTCTACTTGTTTCTCCTATATAGAAGTCGTGGCAGTTATCACATTGTATTTTATAAATAATGTTGGTGTGGTGTTTGTCAGTGTAGTTCTTACATAGTATAGACCTTAGTTTTGTGCCTGGTTTTTGAATAAATTTAGTGTTAACTGGAATGTTATATTTTGTTACTAGTTTTTGCCAAATGTTGGTTATTTGTTTGCTGATGACAGGAATATATGGTATACAGCAGTATATGGTTTCGTGATTTTTTGATTCGTGAGATATATTTACTTTTGTTGGTTGATTTTGCTTTCTGTCTAGGTGTGTGCGTATAATGTTTTCTACGGTTTGTGGAGGAAACTTATTGATGTTGATGAAGTGTTGTTTTATTTTATCTAATTCATCGTTAATTTTATCTGGTGAGCATAGTTTTATGGCTGTGTTTATCTGGTTTCTTAGTATATTGAGTTTTTGTTTTGTTTCATGTGCTGAGTCCCAAGGAATGTATAGTCCAGTATGGGTGATTTTTCGGTGGATTTCTGTTTTGAATTGTGTGTCGGTTCTTATAATTTTGAGGTTAAGAAATGATATTTGATTGCTTTCTTCCTGTTCACATGTGAAGTTAATGTTGGGATGTATAGAGTTAATGTGAGTGAAAAAGTTAAGTATGTGTTCTGTAGATTCGAATCCCGCAATCGTGTCATCTACATATCTGTACCAGTATAGTGGTGGATGTAATGCTGTATTAATTGCTTGTGTTTCAATTTGTGTCATAAAAATATTGGTTAGAACTGGCGATACTGGGTTGCCCATGCTTAGGCCATTTGTTTGTATATAGTTTTGGTTGTTGAACATGAAGTTTGTCTTTATTGTGGTGAATTCTATGAGGGTTGCTAACTGGTTACTGGGAATGTCTATAATCGGGTTAGGGTCTCGAATATAGAGTTCTAAGGCTATCTTGCAGGCTTCTGTTGTTGGAACTTCTGTGAAGAGGGATATAACATCGCTCTTCTATTTGAAGTGTTTTCTGAGCCCAAAAGAGCCGTTTTTTGCATATAAAAATCCACGTGACAGTTATTTTCGATACATTCTCAGACTTCAGAGATCGTACACGCGATTAACCACGAAACATTACTACTTCAATCTCCGTAATCTTGCCATAAGTACTTAACCTCAAAGTTTACACATACCTACACTGTATATACATCAAAGTAACAGAAGACAGTAATTCTTTGTAAGCTTGTTTCTTTAATTAAATGAGAAATACTTATTTTTTATTTTTGTTAAGATAACTTATTCCAAATAAAGTATAACTGTTTTCCAATCTAAAGTCCTAAATGGGGCATTAAGTTTACTTTTCACTTTATTTTATCTATTATAAACTTAAAGTTCTCAAAGTTGATTGATATTGCCCAAATTAACCGGACGGTTTGGCATGATCAGGTGGTTAAGGCACTCGAGTCATCATCCACAAGGAGTAATAAGCACTAGCAGCTCATTTTAATCCTTCTGTGTATCTGAAGTGCTTTTCATACTTATTTTAAAAATGAATCTTTACATAAAAAGTTCTTTTTGAAAACAGAAATAACACTCCTGTTAATATCGGAACTTTATTTCAAATTAAACTAAATTTATTAGCAAGCAATAACATAATCACAAAGAAAGTAGGTTGTTGGTTAAAATTATTTTGTTAGTCCTAAAACACCCCATTGCTTTTTCATCTTAGTCTTTTATGTCATTATAAACATAAGCTGTCTTTTAATAATTTAGAAATATTAATCTACTTGTAAAAATGTGCATAAATGTTACAAAGTGCTGTACGAGAGATTAGTAGTAGTTGTTGTGTTGAATTAAGCACAAAGCTACACAATGGATTGTAGCATTGTAAGTCCGCAGACATACCGCTGAGCCACTGGAGGGCGAGAGAGATTGGTATAAAATATGAAATGTAGTTACCAATAATAAACTTCACACATAAATTACATCAAACCTCTGACAAACCTATTCGACTATTTTGACATTATATTCAAATTATTGGAGTAATTATCCCAGTTCGGTTATAATTTGAATGGCAGTTATAGCTTCAGAATAACTATTTTGGGTTGACTCACAAAACCAAAAATGTCTGCCAAAGATAAAAAACTTGAACAACTGTGCTCACAATATTCATAGAATACACAAAGTAATAAATATCAAGAGAGAAAGAAAATCATTCACTCTCTTTTTTTCCTTGCTGAAGATCTGTATGTCAGGAAGATATTCCAAAAGTAGGAATTCCATTTATGACGTCATTGGCGTGGCATTATTATGTTTGTCATCGCATCTTTTTACTCGTATAAATCAACTCAGTATAGCATCCATAGTTCCCGTTATCTGATGCTTCCAATCTCTTCAGAAACAGCTCTATAACTCTAAATGTACATATTTAAACACGTAGGCGAAAGCCGTATTTTCTAAACTATTTTTCATCATGAAGGCTTCAGCAGTTAATCTTGGTAGAGAGGGTCGAGTTCATTTGAAACTTGTAATGAAGAAAGTGATAGGAAAATAAGAAGATTACAGAAACGAGCAGTTATTATTATCGATAAGTTTCCTAAGATGAAAATTCAGTTGGAAAACTAGTTCATACCGCCGAAGATCAATATAAAGTTGTAATATGCATATACAGAGATATGCGTCAAATTTCAGTTTATTCTTGTCGGTTTAAAAGTTGGCAGTAATTCCTGACTTTTAACAGTCAGGTTCTCACTTATCACTCTCCACAGAGAAAGGTTAAGCGGGTCTCCAGGGACGGAGGATTGTACTCCTTATCTGGCAGATTCCAATTCTTCCTTCTCTCCTAAAGCGTCTTCAAGTTTTTGTGAAGCAGTCAGTAAACAGCTGACAGCTCCATGCAAGCTTTGATTCTTCCCACATGACGTGTGGCTTTCTTGCTCACATACACAACGTGAAACGCCCACAGGTTTAAAACGTTTGAAATTTAACAAATGTTGGGAAATAATACTTTTGTAGCGCGTGCTCTACGTAGTTTAGGGAAGGGAAAAAAATATCAATGAAATATCTAGGCGTCAGTTATTCACGAGTTTATTGATTTTCTTAGTTCCTGAATAAAGAATTGAGTTTGCTGATCTGGAAGACAGTCTTGAAATGATCAAAAGTTAGGGTGTGTTTGTTGTCTTAACATTTTTTCAAGTTTCACATCATCGTCCATTAAATAACCTTTTGTTTCTTTGTTGTTGTTGTTATCGTTTTTATTTCGCGTAGCGCTACACGAAGGTTATCTGTGCTATTCGTCCCTAATTCAGCAATGTAAGACTAGAAGGAAGGCAGCTAGTCATCACCTCTACTCGCTAATAATTTTATCAACGAAGATTGACCGTCAAATTATAATGACCCCACGGATGAAAGGGTGAGCAAGTCTAGTGTGACAGAGATTTATTCCCGAGATTGCAAGTCGAGCGTCCTAACCACGTGGCCATGTCGGGCCTTTTTAAGGGTAATACATATCCAGTAGATGACAAATGGACAGTTTCCTTTTATGAAATTGATTAAAATTAAATTTAATTTCTTTATAGCTATTATGTTTTGAAATATAAATATGTTTCATGAAAATTCTTTATTACTGTACCGAAAATCGTGCTACTGATTCAATCAATTTATATAGGCCTTAGAAGATAGATAAGAAGTTCTAAATTCTCATCAACTTGAAATAGAAGTTTGGTGACATTTATCCAAATGTATTGACACTCACGTCTCATACCATTATAATATTTGTCCCAGTATTAGGTCCAATACATCTAACGCTCCAAGTGAAAAGCCATCTGAACTAAAAGGTTAATTGATGTACTTCATTAACGCACTTTATTGATAACTCATGAAACCTGACTAAAACATACTTTTCACAAATCTAAAGATTAGGTGGGTGCCAAATGTCCATGACCTGGATTTCAACCCAATATCTCTCGAGTATGTCTGCGGACTTACACGCTAAAATTCGGGTTTCGATACCCGTGGTGGACAGAGCACAGATAGCCCATTGTGTAGCTTTGTGCTTAATTCAAAACAACAAATCTCGAGTATCAATCCTTTTTCCACCTTAAAAAATATTAACTTCTTAGATACTGTCGATTTCATGGAATGTTAAGCAGCTCAAACTACCAGGTTACCACATAGATGTATTTTAAAATGAACATCTATAATTTATATTTTTTTATATCTTACTGACTTTTCATTTCTAGCCATTGAACTGTGTTGTAGAAAGTTTAAACTGTTCCCCGTTTAACGTTTTCGAGCACAGTTACACATAGGGCTATATGTGCATAGGGAAGGCAGTTTGGTATCAGCACCGTCTGCCAACCAATCGGTGACTTGGATTTGAACGTCATTCTTATAACGCACTTACGGCCCCGAAGTGAAGTACACAATTTTGCGGCAAGAGAAATGATTTCTTTGGATCCCCAGTTCGGCGAAAATTAAACATAAAAAATGTCAAGATTTTGATCTAATTGACTTACGTGACCGCTTTTTCTTAAGTCTAAACAGTTAGAGCTAGCGATGTAATTCATTTTAGAAATAAGTTAGGTAGGCATAAAGAATTTTAAAGAATTAGCTGAATTAAGCCGAGACAATTAAGACAAACATCAACATTAAAAAAAGTTAGTTACATTTTGAAACACTTTAAAATGATTTTCAAAACGACAGCAATTTGTTTGATTTTTTTGAAGTGCAAAGCTACACAAACGTGGTCTGTTAGCGCTGTGTTAACTGTGGATATCGAACGCAGGCCTTCAATGTTATAAGTCCATAAGCTAAGCGCTGAGCCATCGAAGAGGCAAGTAGAACAAACGGAAGAAACACGAAGTATCGCTAAGGTATACTCGCACGGTGTTCAACAAATTATTGTCAATCACATAAAAAAATATTATAACTAAACTCGTAAAGTTCGCGTTGTCCACGGTCGTGCAGCGGTACGGATGAGGGCTTACAACACAAAAAATAGAATCTCGTTACTCAAGGAGAGCGGAACACACGTGTAGTCTCGTGATAAACAACAGAAAAAATTAAACGTTTGACAAAACTAATTGAGTGATGAAGAGATGCAACTGGTTTTTCAACATTGGCATTCCCTAGGCTGAAAAAATTCAGCAAAGAATATTCCTAAGTTCGACACTAAGTTATACTTTTACCTTTAGTGCAAAAAAAATCGCACTATTCTTCTGACTCGTTTAGTTCATTTTGTTAATCAACTAAAACAGTTAAAAAGGTAAATTAAAAAGCGCTACGATCACAGGTTTAAAACTTTTTGGGTGACGAATATTTCGACTTTGGAACACTAATGTCCCTCGCTGTGACAGCAGTAAGTTTTCGGATTTACAACGCTAAAATCAGGGGTTCGGTTCTCCTCGGTGGACACAACAGATAGCCCGATGTGGCTTTGCTATAAGAAAAATAAACGAACACCAATCTGCAAACCCACTATCAAGCTACTACCCAACGTTATACTTTCTAACTCCCAAGTTATTACCCAACTCTCTACTCTTAAATCTCTATCTGTAAGATACTAATCAACTATAAACCTCATCCACAAGTTAACTGATTAATTCGACACCCAGACAATAAAATTAAGTGTTAGTTTCAAATATTGGAAAGATGTGATAATTTAAAGATGAATTTTGTTCAAGATTGTCTGCAAGATAACACAGGAAGAAACTGTCAGGTTATTTAAGTGAATTGCATATCATTCCTTAATGGGACAGGAGTTACTTTACGAACTTACAACTCTCAAATGTAGATTTACGTTAAAAGAAACAAACAAACAAACAAAATGCAGATGTTGAAATTTGTTTTTTGTTTTTACGACTATACTAGACATAAAATATAATATCTTAATAGCCCTAAATAAATAATTTACATACCAAACTTCATTTCAATAAATGATTTTTAAAAGTAATATAAAACAATTTCGTCATTGTAAAGTGTTTTTTTTTGTTGTTTTTGAATTAAGCACGAAACTACACAATGGGCTATCTGTGCTCTGCCCACCACGGGTATCGAAACCTGGATTTTAGCGTGTAAGTCCGCAGACATACCGCTGAGCCGTCATTGTAAAGAAACCTATTGATGTTCAGTTATTATAGAAATACACTGTAGGTGAACATGACGATTTGAGAGAACTTCCACGTGGATGGAAAACAAAGGAAGACATTATTACATAAACCACATTTTTAAACACATAATCATAATCATCGAACTGAAATAAATTAAATGTTATTTCATCAGGTGTCAATATTGTACAAGATTCCAACATTTATACTTAATCATGAAAATACAAAAGGAAGAGTAGCACTATATACGAACACTATAAGCAGTGTCGTTTTGCTGCAAATACGATCCCATACACTTAGTTCATATCAATTTTCACAATATAAGACAGTGCAGTGCTAGAAGGATTAAATCGCGTCCTTTACCAAGGAAGGATATTCGTTTTCACAGCGTTATTGTTAAAAAACTAACACAATATTTCCAAGAAAGCATTCTTTAGTTCCATAATGTATATTATTAAACTAGTTCTTGGATTTTTTCTGGTACTTCCTGCCGTTGTGCAATCTGTGTTATTAAACTAGTTCTCAGATGTTTCGGATATTTCAAGCTGTCGTGCAATGTATGTTATTAAACTAGTTCTGGGATCTTTCTGATATTTCAAGCTGTGGTGCAATGTATGTTATTTTTTCTGATTTTTCTGATCCATCCTATAGATCTTTAATGTATGTTTTTAACAATTAGTTGTGTCCTTTTAATACATTCAATAGTTGTTTAATATACAGCATAGCATTACGGAAAATAAGGAATTTTAGCTTCATACAGCCATACCAGAATTAAACATTAGAAATTTACTGATTTCTCTCTTAAATCTTAGCTCCGTAAAGAGCTAATATCCACGATTTCTGATACGAACTCATTCCATTAGTTAATACCCCTGCCACAGCAAACAGTTTCACCTTTTCAGTCGTGGAGCGTTATAAAGTGACGGTAAATCCCACTATTCGCTGATAAATGAGTAGCACAAGGTTGATAGTGGGTGGTGATGACTAGCTGTTTTACCTTTAGTCTTTCACTGCAAAATTAAGGATGGATATCGCAGACAGCCCTTTTGTGCGAAATTCCAAAAGACACAAACAAAACATTGGAATAAAAAACTGTCTTATCTGGAACCTAGCCTGTTTTTTGTTTTCTTTTTAATCTTCAGTTTCTGACCTCTCGTCTTATTCTCTTCAAGATACAGCATAAATAAACCTGGCTATCTCAATCCCCTTTCCCCCAAAGCACCACTTGCCATAACATAATAAAAGTAAAAATTTAAGTCGTATTTTATTTTTCAAAAAAATCGTCTATTCTTCTACCAAATTCTGTTGGCGGTAGCTCATTACCTAAGCTTATCACCCTGTTAGAAAAATAAGACTGTCCTAACTGAGACCTAGTCTGTCTCTTCCATTTCCTAAATTAGATCTATTTCCTGTCTCGCTTCCTTTATTTTTTGCTCCTAATTTGTTTTATACCCATTTTGTACATCTATCTTATCTAAAGCTACATCTAACTTATACTCAAGTAATAAAAATTGGCAAACAGTATGTAATGCATCTCTTTGAGTCTCTTTCAAATCAAAATCTATCCCACAGTTCTCAAACACAATCCAGTTCTAAAATCTATGGCATCCTATAATTCCACCCCCATTTCTCTCTGAACTACCTTCTAACTGTATTGAAATTATCCTAATCTCTTTTCTCTCTAGGCCTAGCATGGCCAAGTTTGTTAAGGCGTTCGACTCGTAATCTAAGGGTTGCGGGTCCAAATCCCGGTCGACCAAACATGCTTACCCTTTCAGCCGTGTGACGGTTAATTCCACTATTCGTTAGTAAAAGAGTAGCTCAAGAGTTGGTGATGGGTGGTGATGACTAGCTGCCTTCCCTCTAGTCTTACACTGCTAAATTAGGGACGGCTAGCACAGACAGCCCTCGAGTAGCTTTATGCGAAATTCAAAAACAAACAAACAAATTATCTACCGCGGGGAATAAATTGAACCTCATAGTTCAGCGTTATAAATCCGGAAAGTTACCACTGACCTGCTGTGGCGCGGAGTTGCGTAGACAAATGGTTATTCGCTTCGCTTCTTTTTTGTGAGTATTTGGGTATGTTGAATTTTTAAATACCCAGGAGGGTCAGGTGCACAAGACCTAATGATTATTCTTTAGTCCTTCACAGTTTATTTTAGAATTCAAAAAACAAAAACTTTTTTCTCCATCAATCTAGCCAGTAGTATTTGTAAGTGTAACTAAAAGTAGCTAAGATGTAATTTGTAGCTTGAAACTTAAACAAAGCTAGCATTAAAATTTCTTTTAATTAATACCAATAACGTTTTATAACACAAATTTTGTTCCTGGAAAATATGTGTTATTTCCTAATTGCTTATATTGTAAAAGTACAGAAAATGTCCATTATTCCCTTCAAACTTTGCTTTTGTGACCTATTTAACCTATTTTCTGTGTAAAAACGGGCAAATTTGCACATTTTCATACAGATAAGGTCTGAATAAAACAACATATGAATCAAGATTTACATGTATTTATTCTAAAGTTACACAAAAATGAACAAAAATCTTTAGAAGTGAGTAGTTTTTCGAGATTTACGACTGTAATGTAAATTACTTTCACGTATCAGCTCCCATATATAGTCTCCAATCATGTTTTCGTTATACTCCTTGGTGGCGACTTTCAAAGTCCATTATATCTTGAAGCGCTCGCCTTGCTCTTTGAGGTGCACCGAATGACCCAGGGGAAGAGACGGATACTTATTCCCGTCATGGAGCAGCACAGCTTGGAGGCTCCTGAATGAGCTATCGATGAAGAGATGCCACTCGTTCAGATTACAGGCAATTCCAAATGCCTCGCACAGACCAGATACATTATGGAAGAAGTATGGCTCAGCTTCACAAGTGAAGAAGCTTGAAAAATGTCGGTGACGCTTCCTCTGATTTGTGACTTGCACACTTTCATCTAACAAATCCCACTCCTCGAGCCTAGATGTCAAAAGCTCGACATTCAGATTTGTTAGACCAAGATCTCTGATCAAATTATTGAGGTCTCTTTGGTTGGGGTAGTATGGGTTTCTCTCACCAGCTGCACCTCTGAAATTGTAATCTGGATCTTCAACATCCATTTCCTCTTCTGATTTGCTGCTCTCTTCTGAGAATGGCTGCTTTCTCTCTGGCAGAGCAGGTACAGGGAGCTCAGGGTAGTGTAACACTGGGGCGATGGATGATGTAAGGTCTGGATACATGATAGCAGATGTATTCCTGTCAGCTCAACGTTTGGAAGGATCCATCATGCTGAGTGGTCAGTGGGTTCATGCCAAATTATTAGAATAGTAAACTTCATGGCTCTCTTTTCCCCTCTGTACCATCCTGCAAAAAAAGCAAAATAAAATTGTTATTATGAAGAATCAATTTATTTCATCCACAAATAATGTGTAAGAGGTTCATACAAAATATTTTATATGTGATATTTTTCTATACTATTGGAAACTTAAAAAATAAACTAATAAAAAAAATAATTAATTTGTATAATATAAAATCTTACTATTCAAGCAAGCAAAAATTGCCCATTTTACCTTCTAGAGTTTTTGCAGTGTTCGCAGGTAAAATGAAGTGCCCAGGGTTTGTCTTGAACCCCGACAGGCATGCCAAAATATGCTTTGTAGGCTTCACACATTTTAGCAGATGCTGTCACAGAGTACTTTTTTGCTCTTGTATTGATAAATTGGCCACATACATAGCAAAATGCGTCTGGAGAATGCTTGCAGCTTCTTAATGCCATCTCTGATAAAATCAGATAGGTCTATGTGTTCACTTCGGCAGCGCTTTCGATAGGTGAGCCGTTTTCGTCAAGAAGAAAGGCTTAATCAATAATTTACAGGATTTCTTCCCAAGTAATTATACTTATTTCATTTTGAAAGTTATACTACGCACTTAAAGGAATCATACGAAAAAGCATTGTGAATGGATTTTACTGTCGTTACATTGCATCGAAAGCATTTGCAAGTAATATGAATTGTGATTGGCCAGATTCTAGATTTAGCGTGAAAGTTGTATAACAAGATCGTTATTTATGAGCTAAACAAAGCAAACTTCTGGTCTCCCTTAGGGAGCTGTTGACTCCGTGTTAAATTATTCAGCCTTGACTTTTGTCTGGTGTGAATATTTAACATCACAGTGTTTGTTAGAAAGTTTATCTTGCATTTTATAAGTTCAAAAATATATGTTTTAATAATTGATAAGCCTAAGTATATTTATACATTTTAAAGTAAGATGCATGTACAGTTCTTACCATTATTTGTTATTTAAATACGGAAAATAATTATTTGTTATATTGTGAATGGATCGAATAAACTGTTGTAATAGTTTGTGTGAAAGCCTTGGGCTTCAACAGGAACTAAATGGCTGTCATCCATGTGATTATGTACGACCTCCCAGTTAGTATTGACGATGTAAAATACTGTACACAAAGGTTGATAGTTTCACTTCTTGTATAGAAATAAAAGTATATAGAATCGCCGCTGTATAGAATTTTTTAAACATTCTTGAGTTTGATCCTTTAGCTGCAGGTTATTTAAGCTAGCCATAAAAATGCTATTTGTTCTAACGTATGTCATAATCACCAGTGCTACCTACAGTACTAAGTGCGTAATTCCTGTTTCTTAAGCATCTTTATTTAGCAATTCAAGTACTAGACATACCTAACTTATTTTGTTTTACATATTTTAGTAGTATATAAATGTAGATAGTTCTTGGCTTTTTATCGATCTTCTTTTAAAAATAAAGATGCTATTGATTTGACCCTATAATTGGTATAGAAATAAACCAAAGTGTTATGGCCATAACTGATACATATCATGTAAAACCATATTATGGTTATCAATTATAACTTACATATATTTACAACTTTAACTTTCTTCAAAACTTAAGTCTAGTTACAACACCTTGAAAGATGTAATTAGTTTCCGTTTACTGTTATAGGAACAAGTCCTCGTTAAATGATAGTATTTGGAAACTGAAAGCTTAATAAAATGATACAATTTAAAAATACATCTTTCACTGGGGATAAAATCCCATAATAAAACATCTTCTCATTGACACTTTAAGAGTTTTCACCCGTAAAAGCTTAAATGTGTAATAACTAATAAATGAAAGTTCACAAATTTTGGGGTGTAACACTCTTAACGGTATTTCACAGTCTTAAGAGTACGAAAGCACACTTGTTTTAAGGGAGTAGGGAGAAGCGTTCTCTGTAAACAATGTTCATGATTAGACTGATATTTAAAAGAATGATCTCTTAAGTTGATTTTAGATAAACTCTCCAAGAAACCATATTATCTAAACAAGAAGGAAAGATTTGGATTTTAAATATTACTGAAAAATAGCCACGAGAATTCTTTACCCTTCATCAAAAAAGATATATCCAAAATCTCTGTAAGTTCTCCAATCTTAAGATGCACTTATAAACGAACAACAAGTGAAATATTTCGTCAGTACTGACGCCCTTCAACAATATAAAGCCTGATAATATATCATTCAATCATCAATAAGAAAATGAGAGTTGTATATATTACTCTGCTAAAAGCAATTAGGTGAAAACAGGATTTCATTGCGTTTATTGCTCTGTTACGGTGTAGCACCACCCTAGTACAACTGACTGCTGCTACTATGCGAGGCATACATTTTGATAGTTATCTAACGTTTAAACGTATCTCCATTATTTCTTGCGACTAAATTGTCCTCAGTTACATCATTCTGAAGACTCAAACCACTAATATCTTTAAGCAGTAATAAGTTACAAGAGAAGTCTAGTAGATTCTTTTAGAAAACTGAAACTATCACAATTTTTATACAAAAATCAGTAACAAACAAGTTCAACCGCCTCCTCTGTGAGACTAAAACCATCACCATGTTTAAACGAAAATCAGTAACAAAATAACTCCAATGGTGTATTCTTACGCCCCCAGTGGCTCAAAGATAAGTTAGCAGGCTTAAAATACAAAAAGTTGGGCTTCGATACCTGTGGAGGGAAGAGCACAGATAGCTTTTTGTGTAGCAATGTGCTTAACAACAATCAAACAAACAATTTTTCTTTCGCATTTTCGCCTAACGCTACGCAAGGATTATCTGAGCTAGTCATCCGTAATTTTGAAATGATAAGACTGGGGATGGGGGTGAAATTGGCCAACAGAACCCACTGCCAATTCTTGGGTTACTCTAATCGAATAGTGTTGACTATTATTCTTATAATGAGCACACTGTTCTAAAGTGTGGAGCGAAATTTTGCGGCAATACGACGCGAAAATTAATCCTTGGAATCACAATATAGAACAATAATGACTAGAAACAAACGGACGTCGTTTAGGATGATGTGGTTTTCTTATTTACCACTTAGTTTCTCTGTAATGTTTTAACTATAAATGATGGAAATGCATTAAACTTACAAAATCACATTGTTTTTGTATTAGTTTAATTATTCATTGTTTTCATCCAGTGCTTGTTTACAGCTTATAAACTAAACTGTATTCAAAAGATTTTTTGAATAAAGTCTTACTTTGCTGTTTATGAAATAGTTCAAATAAGTGTTGTAAAGCAGCAATAGATTATTTTAACCCTAAAAAACTACGAACAAATTATATGAGAAAATAAACAGCAGCTGAGAATTATCAAGTGATTGACGTGTTCGAACTGAAGATCCGAAGATTAACTGTTTGCGTCACGTTGTCGAATAGAAAGAACACAAGACATTCTGGAGCGCGAGTGTACTATAAAATAGATATCAAATTTCACTTTCGTTTACACCCACATGTTTGTAATGAGTGCTGTTGCTTAGCTGCCTTTCCTTTAGTCTGTCAGTTCCAGATTAAGGACGGCCGTGAGCGCATAGCTCTTTGCATAGTTGTGTGCAAAATTTCCGAAGAAAACAACAACACTCTGAAGCCCGGCATAATTCTGAATACGATTACAGATGTTAAAATTCATAAAAGCGTAAACAATATTTTCAAATTCATATCTGTCTCGTGTTTTGTTTGTTTTGAATGTCTAAGTTTCGTCTTGAATTATTTTAGACCAAACCCATATTTGGATATTTGCTGTATCCACTGCGAAGAATCGAAATCTTTATTTTGGAACTCCAAGTTCGTAAATTTTCTACTGTCCTCCGGGAATACATTTAATAGAAAAATAAAGGAACTTACAACGAGAAGCAGTAGTATATTTTTATTTAGTACATACTGATTTAAGATTTTCCCATTCCTTACAAAAATACTATAAACATTTTTATATGGACGTACAAAGATTTTTTTGGAAAAAGGTTATATAATATATGAAGGTGCTATTTGGCCAATACTGTTGTTAACGAAATAAACAATTTAATACCAGTAATCATACACAAACGTTTATATAGATTTCTGATTTCATATTGCTGCGATATTTCCAATCAACTCTGAAGCTGTACTTTCAAGAAAATAATGAAATAATAAACATTTTATCTATTCACATGTGTGCGTATCCTTCCGCATTAAAAATACGGCAAAATTCTATCTGCTTTTACATTTACAAAAGTTTAATATATTTTCATTCAGTGTGTTTGTGACGTTTTACTACTGTAACGTTTAAATTACAAATCACCATTTGGAAGAATGAAAAGGTTTTTATTAACGAATGAACGAGAAACATCTATCCGGAAGATAAATATTATATTTTTGTACATCCTTTACTACACTGGCTTAAAAGGGATGCTTATTTATTTTGGTTATAGTTTAATGAAAAAATACACTAGGCCTAACTGCTGTAAACGTTCCTAATATAGAAGCGATAGATTAGAAATAATACAACTACTCAACACTACCCACCGCCAATTGTTGGGCTACACTTTACTAACAAATAGTGAGATTTGTTGTCACATTAAACACTCCCACAGCTGAAATGGCAAGCATGCTCTGTGGAAGGATTCGAACCTGTACAGATGTGGTTTGTATGAAACTGTGTGTCTGTATAGATGTGGTTTGTATTAAACTGTGTGTCTGTATAGATGTGGTTTGTATTAAACTGTGTGTCTGTACAGATGTGGTTTGTATTAAACTGTGTGTCTGTATAGATGTGGTTTGTATTAAACTGTGTGTCTGTATAGATGTGGTTTGTATTAAACTGTGTGTCTGTACAGATGTGGTTTGTATTAAACTGTGTGTCTGTATAGATGTGGTTTGTATTAAACTGTGTGTCTGTATAGATGTGGTTTGTATTAAACTGTGTGTCTGTATAGATGTGGTTTGTATTAAACTGTGTGTCTGTATAGATGTGGTTTGTATTAAACTGTGTGTCTGTATAGAGGTTAACTGTGTTAGATGTGTTTGTATTAAACTGTGTGTCTGTATAGATGTGGTTTGTATTAAACTGTGTGTCTGTATAGATGTGGTTTGTATTAAACTGTGTGTCTGTATAGATGTGGTTTGTATTAAACTGTGTGTCTGTATAGATGTGGTTTGTATTAAACTGTGTGTCTGTATAGATGTGGTTTGTATTAAACTGTGTGTCTGTATAGATGTGGTTTGTATTAAACTGTGTGTCTGTACTAGATGTGGTTTGTATTAAACTGTGTGTCTGTATAGATGTGGTTTGTATTAAACTGTGTGTCTGTATAGATGTGGTTTGTATTAAACTGTGTGTCTGTATAGATGTGGTTTGTATTAAACTGTGTGTCTGTATAGATGTGGTTTGTATTAAACTGTGTGTCTGTATAGATGTGGTTTGTATTAAACTGTGTGTCTGTATAGATGTGGTTTGTATTAAACTGTGTGTCTGTATAGATGTGGTTTGTATTAAACTGTGTGTCTGTATAGATGTGGTTTGTATTAAACTGTGTGTCTGTATAGATGTGGTTTGTATTAAACTGTGTGTCTGTATAGATGTGGTTTGTGTTAAACTGTGTGTCTGTATAGATGTGGTTTGTATTAAACTGTGTGTCTGTATAGATGTGGTTTGTGTTAAACTGTGTGTCTGTATAGATGTGGTTTGTATTAAACTGTGTGTCTGTATAGATGTGGTTTGTATTAAACTGTGTGTCTGTATAGATGTGGTTTGTATTAAACTGTGTGTCTGTATAGATGTGGTTTGTATTAAACTGTGTGTCTGTATAGATGTGGTTTGTGTTAAACTGTGTGTCTGTATAGATGTGGTTTGTATTAAACTGTGTGTCTGTATAGATGTGGTTTGTGTTAAACTGTGTGTCTGTATAGATGTGTTTTGTACTAAACTGTGTGTCTGTATAGATCTGTTTTGTATTAAACTGTGTGTCCGTATAGATGTAAATATTTTTATTAATTTTAATTTATTTTTATCTAGTGTTTTTTTCTCTCTTTTTTTTTGTTTTATTTTAGACGATAGACGTAATTCCGCAGTTCTGCCCTTCTATAGACTTCCTCGTCAGATTTGTCGTGGCAGAATATAATAGCATTTCGTGATTAATGAAGTACCGACACGCCGCAGTAACCGTATTTAAGGTTTAGTCAAAAAAAAGTGTATATCTAAATTCAGTTATTTTTACAATTTTATCACAATATATTACAAAGTGTTAACATAACTGAACAGGAAGTGGGTACCCTTATGCGGCAGGACCCAAAGTATTCTGTATCTCTTGACATAAAAAAAACCGCTCGATGAAATGTTCATTTGTCTATGCCTATAATTATATACCGTTCACGTATAGGCTGCTACTACGAATCTGATGGTTTTTCATGTTAAGATAAAACATTAGCGTAACGCGTTCATCTCCTTATCTGTTTGTTAATGGACCAGCCATGAAATAGGAAGTCCCAGCACTTACAGGTTGTAACGTGAAAAATTTCTTCAGATATTAGGCGTCATGTTTTCTAATTACTACTTCGTATACAACTGTTACACTATTGTTCGAGATTACAAAAAATTATGCTTCTCATAGGGTAGATACTTAAGACATACCGTGATGATTAATGAGTAATGGCGGCTTCAAATCATCGTATTCTTCCCGCCAGCGAATCAGCTATAGCATATCACAAACACAAACACGTACGTGTGCACTTTCATTTTGTGAAACGAGTGTAAATGTGATACCATATTTAACAGTTGACCTATTGTTGTGTTGTTGTTTTCGTAAGTAAACTGTATTAAACAAGAACGACATAAAATTTGAACTTATTGGCACGAGTGTGTGTGTGTTTTCTTATAACAAAGCCACAGCGGGCTATCTGTTGAGCCCACCGAGAGGAATCGAATCCCTGATTTTAGCGTTGTAAATCCGTAGACTTACCACTGTACTAGAGGGGGGCATGAGTAACTGAAGTTAGATGTGAAGAAAACAGAAAATAACTTAACTGTAAGGAATTATACAAGCAGTCTTTTCATTACTCTACTCACCTTCACATTGGGACAAAATTAAAGAACATTCCACAAATTAATAAATTTTGTTTTCACACGTTTGTACTGTTATTATAGAAGTTCTATTGCATATACATTGCAACTAGTAAAATTAATATTTCGGAAATATATTGCAGGGAAACAAGGCACAAAATATTTAAAACAATTTTATCTTTTTTGTTCCAGTGTGAGTCAGCGGTAAGTTTACAAAATTATGCTGCTGAAACCCAGGGTTAAATTCTCTGCGATAGATAGGGTGCAGAGAGTTCATTGTGTAAATTTGAACTAACAACAAAATATTAATTCTTATCCAGTCATTGATCCTCACCTACTAAAAATATCAAGTAATTCTTGAAAGCTTTTTATTTATGTTTTTTTCTTTTTAGTTCTCAAAATTTCTGTATCGGGAGGAGACCAAGTTTTGTATAAAACTTCTGTGTGGATGTATTCTATGTGTGTGTGGACATATTCTATGTGGAGGTATTCTGTGTGGATGTATTCTGTTTGGATGTACTTTAATATCAAAACATTTGACAAGGTTGTTCCCTAGCTCATGCACTGGGTTTAAGTTTATTTGTTTTAGAAAAGTAAGTAAGGACATCATGACTGAGTATGCCTACTACTTTAGACATGACAAATATAATCAAGCCTTCCTTCGTTAAAATTTGCTAACATTAGGTCTCCGGTGTCAATAATGCCTACGTTATAATATTGCATGTAACAAATTTTACATGTAACGGATTTACTGTTATACATTTATTTTCATATCTATGTTTGTTTCACTTTAATATATATTTAGCAATCCATGCAACGTATACTGTTAAATGTTTATTGCGAAAGTCCCGTACATTCTCTATATTTGTAGAAGATTCTCGAGCGTAAGAATCAACAATGTACTATGTGTCTATGTAAAATACTAGTGATTGCCAGCTGAACATTCGAGAATCTCGTCTTATGAGTACAAAAGGTAGACATTTCAACACATGGAGAGAATGTTTTAATAAAGTGTTAGGTCGCTACCATCAGTATACTTTAAACCTCGGATGCTATAATTATGATAAACACTTATTAATCGGAAAAGTACAGTACTTGACCAGGAACGTTCATAGATTTCAAACATTATAAACCGTTTAACTTCAGTGAATTAACTTCAGACATTAGTATTTCTACGAGGACATTAGATATTGTTGTCGGTAAAAACTTATTTGTGGTTCAAGCTAGTTAGCTGTCAAGAGAAGTGTGCGTTGTATCAACTCAGAATTAATTCGCTTATCGCAGACCAGGACCGCTGATAAAATATTCAGTTCCAGACCAGATAGAATATTGTTTGTAAGTTTGTAACACTGTTGTGTCTAAATCGTTATTTGTAATAAATGTTTGTAATAACCGTAATTATAAACTGTATTTTTGTTTGCATATTAAAATATATTTATGTTAAGAAATAAAACTGTATTTATCAATCTTGTTGACAAATAACATAAATTCGATACATATCGACATCTAATTAACTTTTAAATTCAAATTTCCGGTTATTTGAAATCGTAATATAATGCGTAAAATAATAAATCAGAGACTTGTCGAGAATATACAATACATAGCATATAATTGTTATATTATTAGGCTCCTGATCATAAAAAATAACAGGCTATATGTTAATCCCAAAAGCATAAGTATTTCACTTTATACATTTATCAGAAACAGAAGTTTGATCATTTTCTTCTGTCAGACATTTCCTAGGGCATAAAACGTACAATAAAAAATCGAGATTTTATTATATATGTTCGACGTGCATAATACCACAGTCTCCCCATTGGACAACGCTAAACTTTGGTATTTACAACGCTAAAACAGGGTGTTCGAATACCTTCGGTAGGTATAGATGTGACACAGAAAACGTCTTAGGGATGCACTAATTTGAGAAAAAATAACACAATTCATACTAGATGTGTATAACCCCACATAAAATATGGATTAAGGATCTCTTAATTTGATAAATTTAACATTATTCACACTGGATGTTTATATAACACAAATAACCCACATGAAGTATGTTTTAATGATGCAATGGCTCGGTAATTAAATGAACATAATTCTTATTGGACGTGTACCCTCACAAAATTTCTTTAGGAAGTTAATAATTTAGTGAACTACTTGAGCAAAAGTGTATTTTATAAGGCAGTTCTTTAACCCTACAAATCCAGCGTTCAATTTTCATTCATTAACTCTAAGTGGTATAAGGAAAGTCACAATGATTACGTGTTAGCATTCATCCAAAGTCACAGTATATATTTTTTAGATTTTTATTAAACTGACACCCAGTGGTGGTTTATCCTGCTTTAAGTATTCAACCATCAACTTGTATAATAGTATATTTTAAACAAAAAATTAGAAAAAAGTATTTTGATATTAATGACTTTAAAATAATACAATTTTTTATGTTTGTGTTTCTAGACCACACAAGGCACGAGGTATATTAAAGATAAAAAATCCAGTGATTTGAAATCTACTGCACCAGGAAAATAAAACTTACAGCTATAAAAATTACAGAATCCGATTGTCAAAAAATTTATAAATACAAAAGGTATAATATAAATAGATAAATGCATAGACACTTATATGTAAGCTTTCCTGCGAAAATCGGTATTAAATTTCATTATGGAAAGACGATAAATATTAAAACAGCCAACATTTGTAGCTGGACATGAAACAATGGATCCATAATGACAAATTTATGAAACAAAATGAAATAGAATTAAATATTAAAAGTAAAACCAGTGAAATATTAAACAGGTGTTGATTTTTTTAAGAATATAAGTTATTTGTTAAGCCACAGCTTATCCAATCCTAAGAGTTGAATGAAATAAATATTTCAGGAGATAATCCCACACAATTGTGTCCAAAAGTCATCGCGAACAGAAACGTTAAATTGAATACCAGTTAAAATCATTGTTATTAAAGAAAGCGAATTCTAGCAAATTTTAAATATAATGGATTAATTATATTATTTTAAGAGCATCAGATATTACAGAATATTGGATTAATTAAGCGAAATATCAAATATTCATAGCTCGGGATATTATTGAGCACATTTGTTGCATGTCACAGTTAGCCCTTTTTAATAACAAGAATTTTTAACGTGATCAGTTATTCAACTATTTTTAAAAGTTCCATTTCAGAGCGTTTATTAAAATGCCGAAATATTATATTGAAGTACATTAAGTTGTTAATGTTTTCCGTTATAGGCGAGTCTCTTCTAAAATGCCTGTTTTAAATATCATTCCATTTGCGGTCGTTTCCTGGGGTTTAAATGAATTCATTTACTTACAAAGCCTCTCGCGAACTCAACGATTTGAATTTTGTCTTAAAAGCAGCACTCACACGAGAGTATACCACATTACCACGTGCAAGGCATGTGACGTACAATAGCAAACAATGTGGTTGCGTTAGATATGGCGGGAGAAAGCCCATGCCGGTCCGCCCGTTTGTTATTTCATTTCTCGAGGCTATTTTGGCATGTGTCAACGCTCTGCAACGAGCTTTCCTCTTGGGATGAATTTTAATAAAGTTGTTCAAATATCATCGCTTAAAGCCATTATCGTCTCCTCGCAGTTGAGATGAAGAAATCATTTCAATCTGATAAACTGTAAACGAAACCAAGCTTTTATTATGTTCTCTATCTCTAATGTCTGACGGGTCCGCAAACAATCAACCTCTTTAATTTTCTACAGACGATTCGGCTCCTGGTTGGACGACTCGTGGAACGGGCGTGATGAAAGGTGCTCACGACGTTTTTATTGTTGTATAATACAAACCATAGAGAGGATAGGTATCTTATGAATCGTTCTTATGCAAAGAAAGTTCTTTTCTTGTGTTTAACATCCCTTACGGCTAACAGTCGCTGCCATTTCTACAATGTGAATTCTTGGCAGGCTCTCAACGAGTTTATATTTAAACACCGTTCTAGTTGCCCTATGGTGTGATTAGACAAGCATAGCTGGGAATATATAGCACATTTCAAAAACAACAAAAAATCGCGAATTTAATATAGCTCTAGTTAGCTATGCCGTGTTAAACTTGTGCTATTCTTCTGTGTACTTCTGACTTGGCATATTTGGGCCCGGCATGGCCAGGTGTGTTAAGACGTGCGACTTGTAATCTGAGGGTCGCGGGTTCGCATCCCCGTCGCAACAAACATGCTAACCCTTTCAGCCGTGGGGGCGTTATAATGTTATGGTTAATCCTACTATTCGTTGGTAAAAGAGTAGTCCAAGAGTTGGCGGTGGGTGGCGATGACTAGTTGTTTTCCCTCTATTCTTACACTGAGAAATTAGGGACGTATAGCGCAGTTAGCGCTCAAGTAGCTTTGCGCGAAATTCAGAAACAAACTAGCCACCTACCTAGGAAATTAGTGTTCGTAAATCACCTATTTATTGGCTAATCAACCAGTTTGTAATTCGTCTATCTGATAACTAATTATACCTAATCAATCCTTTTGTTTTTAGTCTTTAACAGAAAATTTACGTTGCTTGTCCCATTAATTAACCTCTTTTTTAATTCGTGTAACCATAATCCTTTAAATTATTTGAACTTCGCGCAAAGCTACACGAGGGCTATCTGCGCAAGGAGTCCCTAATTTAGCAATGTAAGACTAGAGGGAAGGCAACTAGTCATCACCGCCCAAGATCAACCCTTGTGCTACTCTTTTATCAGTAAATAGTGGAATAAACCGTTGCTTTATAACGCCCCACAGCTTGAATGGTGAGCACATTTAGTGTGACGGGGATTAGAACTCGCGACCTTCAGATTGTGAGTCGAGCTCCCTCACCACTTCGCCATGCCAGGCCAATCCTTTATGTAGTCTTAAGTGAGTCGTGTTACAGATTAGACATTGTCAGTAATACCAAAGTGGTTTCAGCTCTCTGTAGTTTTGTTGTTAAATCTGTTGTTACCATATATATATATTTACCAAGGGTTCTGTTCTGATTTTCGATTTTAACAGATAAACACCAATAAAATAACAAAAAATTTGTGTTTTTTACCAATAAACATCAGAAACGATTACTTTAAAGTCCTCACTTTTCCGAGTCATAGGTTCATGTGTAATCTTTTTTATTATTTTTTCTATAGAGCTTTAACATAAATAGAACGTTGTTTGGTACCTGTCATTACTTCTGTAAGAGAAATTAGTGTGCAGAAATCATGTAGAATGTTAATGTACACAATAAAGCATTAAAAGCGAAAATTCATTAAAAAAAGTGAGATTCCTTAATAAAAACTATGAAACAACTAAAAATAAACCGTGATGTGTAGAAAAATAAATACCAAAAAGCAGAAGTCCTGTATATACCGCAAATACGACATTATTTGTAGAGACAGACGAATTAGCTAAATATCCATTTGTCGAAACACTTTATTCTTTTAAACTCATCATTCGCTTTTAGTTACTTTTAATAACAATATGTATGTATATATATATATAAGGACCTTATTAGAAGAAACATCACGTGTCAACTTCACATGCGAGGCACGCTCTTGTGACATTGTTGACGCGAGGTACATGAAATAATAAGCGCGTGCAACTGAGTATGTCAGTCGATATTGACATTCATTAACGGACTTCCTTCTGTCATACAAATACATCGTATATTCCAAAACTTTGTTACTTTTCAATGATTCATTAACGTTATGGGAAAGATTGGAACAAAAACTCACTTCTCTATGCAGCTTCGAAACAAAACAAAACTATATAGAGACCGGAACGTAAAATATTACAAATAACGGTAACAACCGAACTCCTTCCCATTCATTGAGCTTTCAAGTTAGAAACTCTTCCTGACTTGCTTCCGTAATACGTTCGTTCACTTATACGATAACGTGGTAACAAAGCTTTAATATACAATAGCTTAAGCAAACCTGCAGAGACTATAATTATTTTGTCCAGCACACGTAACGCCCCACGTGGAACATACGAACATTTTATTCAGGCTTAAGTTCCTAAAGTACATAAAAATATAACAAAAATTTTGTACTTTCATTACTATACAGATGTGTGTTCTTTCGAGGACAGTTTAACGCGGTATAAATTAAGGAAAGGATTAGAACAACTTAGAATTACTTAAGAATATCGATGAGATTTTGTATGAAAAAGAACGAAAACTCATAAATGAACCTACGTGTAACAGATATACCGAAAGAATGATTTGCAGTTTCGTTTTTCTTTACTCTAACAGCTGGAAAACTTTTATCAGAGTTTTTCCTTTGTTTCATAATATTATGAGCAGAATTTTGCATGTCTTCAAGAGATATTTTCTAAAAATTCATTTTTAAATTTCTAAACTCTCCTCGAAATTATTTCGTATTATAAATAAACATACTTTGTGCTCTCAAAGTACTGAATAAACACCCTGTTACGTTTTTTATTGCGGACCGAACGCAACAGAAAGACACAGATAGCAGCTTGTTTAATTTATTATAATTATCTACTTATGTGATAGACACAAAATATATTATCTAATGGCAATAACAGATATCCAGTTTCAACCATCAAAACAACTTACAATACAAAAAAGGTACTGGCCTGTGCTTAATAATATGATCCAGAAAAAACGTCCAAATCCGAAATCCAAAGTTCTAATCTAGGCGGTGAATTTAGTCCCACGGAGAAATTTTCGAAGTTTGAATGGGTAATTTCAAACAAAAATTCACAGTCCAATTCGTATTGACTTTCGATATAACCCGTAATCCGATTGAATTGTAAAGATTGACGGAATAAAATTTTTCACCGCTTTAGTCGATCTAGCTCTATTCACAAATTCAGTTTAAACTTTCTCAAACGAGACAAACTTCTTGACCCGAGTAAAAGTGGATGATTCCTTCTTGACCCGAGTAAAAGTGGATGATTCTTCTTGACCCGAGTAAAAATGGATGATTCACTTCTTGACCCGAGTAAAAATGGATGATTCACTTCTTGACCCGAGTAAAAATGGATGATTCACTTCTTGACCCGAGTAAAAGTGGATAATTTACTTCTTGACCCGAGTAAAAGTGGATGATTTACTTCTTGACCCGAGTAAAAATGGATGACTCCCTCGCATCGCCGTCTGTTTATATACTATATCGCGTAACTTCCCAGAATGCCACAGTACAAACACCAGGCCAATACAAGTGATCAATCTATTTAGTTTTAAAAATTTCTAAATGAATTTTAATTAATTCTAAAATGTTATTTTAAATTTCACGATTTAAACCTCAAAACAATAATATAAATATAGAATTATAAATAATAAATATGGGAATTCAAACACGACATTACATTTTATTTACATAACATATGCATGATATTTACATGACATTTACATAACACTCGACATGGTTGTCGTTTACATAACATTTACATAACACTCTCGACAACATTTACATGATATTTACATAACACACCCTAACTCAGTGTTATTAAATAACCTCTTCCGATAAGTATCTTAATCAAAACACGATTGATAACAGCTTATAACTTCAAGTAATAATTATTCGTTAACTGTCTCTTAATATCAGTAATGACCACATTTATATAGATTTCAAAGTAGTTATCTTGTTCTAAGTAGTTTTTTACCTTAAAAACTCGTCTTTACTTATTTGTTTTCCAATTATATTTTTTTGTAATTTACTTATCATGTAATATTCTATGGTTCTGTTTTTGTTTTGTGATTGGTGTATCTATTATAATGGATTGGTTGCTGATGGTACATTTCTGCTCAGCAGGCGTACTATGCAGGTAAAGTTGAGTTTTAGGAGCCAATGTGCTTGATATTGTCAATCCAAAAAGCACCTTTTGCCATGCCAAAAACTCAAAAGTTCAGGTACCGTCGTATTTAACAGAGAAACTTTTTATCCAAATGGAAACAACCATTCAGCAAAAAGTGAGGCATGCTCAGCGGACCCGAATCTTGGACTTTCTAGTCTGTTGTCCAGCAAGCTAATCACTAGGTTACGTCTGGTCCTCGGGCCTAATTAAATAAACGTTTGGTAAATAAACAGTGCTATCCAGTTTAACATATTTTGAGAAGGGTTTCCTTGAATTTTGTTTTTTCAAGGTCGTACAGTAATTTTTGTCATAAGACAGTGTACATTATCTTTATTATATGCCATAGATAAGATTTAAATGTTAAAAATGGCCAATACAGAGGCAAACAAGATTAATTATGTGTGTTTTTGTTTAAATAGATGAGGTAATTTTGGTTCACTTCGATCGCTTGCGTTTCATTCAAAATGACATTAGTTTTTTGCAACTTGGCTTTTCAGTTCAGATGTTCAGAAATTGATTCATGGCATAAGATAAATAGATTTTCAGCAACAAATTCCCAGCATGAGACAATCACATTTTTATAACATATTCTCAGTCCTAAATAAGTACATTGTTAATAATATACTCCATTACTATAGCAAACACATCACTGTTATCACACTCTCAGCACGAGACAAACATCTTGTTGATAACAAATGTCCAGTAACACTGTTAGCAACATATTCTCAACGTAAAACAAGCACATGTACTATATTCATTGTAGCTCTGTGCTTAATTCAAAACAAACAAACAAATACTATATTCATAGTACTATACAAGAACATTGCTAATAATGCATTCCCAACATGAAGAATAAACATTGTTGACAACATTTTCTCAGCAAAAGGCATCAACGGTGTTAAGAACACATCCCCAGCACGAAGCAAATGCGTTGTAAGCAAGAAACAGCACTCTGTCAACAATATGTTCTTAACATGAGACAATTACATTGTTAACAACAAATTACGGACACGGCGCAAGCTCGTTTCTGTCGTATTCTTAGTATAACGTTAAAAGTGTGCTTCATCTGTTGAAAAACAACTGATTCGAATAATGTCCTCTAATCTAAAGCACACACCAGGAGTTCAAAAACAGCGCGAATATCATAACTTTCTGTTAAAATGAGTGCCTAAATTCTGGTTCCAATTCTCTATCCGCTGATGCTTTTTTTCTCTTTAGGTTGCTGGTTTCCATAACGTTTTAGAGTATCTTATACAAAACATCTATCTATATATCTTTATCTATCTTTCTCTCAATCTATCTAAATAAACTGTAATCTCATCACAAAATCCGACTTTACCATCGCTAAACCTTCCTCTCAGCCACATATAACGTTTATCTAAATCCGTTAAAGTTAACTCAGGCACCAATAAAATCTTCAACACGACATATTATTTTGAAATCTTCTAGCTGTCGGTATTTTACTGAAAGTGTTTGTTTAGGTAAGTCAGAGAATTTAAACCGATCAAATATAATCGCTTGGAATAAAGGAAAAAATTACTTTTATATCAACCATTTGATTGCAATTGTCGGTCCTTACACAAAGTTGTTTCAAAAATATCGCACTTTCTCCTAGCTTTTATCTCCTTAAACCCATAACAGGGTAAAAAGTAATTCTTTCTCTCGACATTCGTATTATATTTGTTATTATAATACAGTCACCGACATTACACACATATATCCTTGCTTAGCATCAAAATTTCTTGAAAAGGCACAAACGAATACTTTAAAAATTTAGTTAATAACTACAAATTTGTTTGTTTTGTTTTTGGAATTTCGCGCAAAGCTACATGATGGCTATCTGCGCTAGCCGTCCCTAATTTAGCAGTGTAAGACTAGAGGGAAGGCAGCTAGTCATCACCACCCACCGCCAACTCATGGGCTACTCTTTTACCAACGAATAGTGAGATTGGCCGTCACATTATAATGTCCCCACGGCTGAAAGGGCGAGTTTGTTTGATGTGACGGGGATTCGAACCCGCGATCTTAGGATTACGAGTTGAGTGCCTTATCCACCTGGCCATGCCGGGGCCCAAATTTGCAGGATAAATGAAAGATTGGAAATTTTAAGCCTTCAAAGAGAGATCGTAAAAAGTAGGTAAACAAGGATGGGGATAGTGTAAGCATTAGTTAATAAGTTACACACACTTATTTTGACTCCACTAAATGTATTTCAGGTAATAGCATACAATCAAAATAGGGATTTGTAGTTTGAGTAAATAATGTTTACAGTATTTCCAACCTTGTTTTCTTACTCCTTTACGATGCCTATTCGCAAATTTCAAAATAAATTCCCAATTTTTTATTTATCATGCCTGCTGGCTTTTTTATGTTCAACTATGGTCAAAATATTGCTTGATATGGTAACTAACTTTATACATTCTAATAATAATAAACACAGCTAGCTGATACGGTTCACAATGATTTACTGTAGGTATTAACCATTTGATCGCATTAGTTCGAGATGTAAAATGTTAAGCTGCAGATTGAAGCTGTCATGGAGATATATTTGAGAATATAGTGAGCATTTATAGTTTCTGTGTAAATAAATTCGCAATACATAATATTTCACCCGTACAAAAGCAGCCTTTTCAAGTAGAACATTTGCGTCAAAAAACATCCCTTAAATAAATCTTCGCGTCTTTTAAAAGTAAATATTTTACGAATGTGTGTAATAAAAGTCAATATTACGTGTATTTTTTATTACTTTACACTTTATTCATAATATATGGGTTGGTTCTCTAACGACACCAACTAAATAACGTAACCTTTAACCTTTAAGTCTGACAGTTATTTTGGTATAAGATTAATTGTTATAAAATAATTACGCACAGAGATTTACGTGTCAACATGATACAGTCATCTAATGTTCATCTATTAGTGGCTGATAATTCCTGTTTCATCTTGTACTTATGCATTTTAAATGAAAATCAGATATTACTGAAAAAGTTAACTTCAAACGATAGTATAACCTCGTTTACACTAGAATTATGATGTTTTTAACTTATTTAAAATATCGAAGAAACAAATCAACTTTTTAATACCCCTACGAACTTTGCACAACTTTATTTAGTATTATACAGAGAGTTTCTCTGCAATATATCATTCCGGTTTTGTTTTAGGCTGACAAGGGAACAATAATAAGAAATCGAATTACAAAGGGGCCGTTTCGAGCGGATTTTCTTTTCTTTATAAGTCTAATATGCGTATCTTTGTGCGTTTTTATAAGTGGACAGCCTTAATAGTCAATATCAAGGGTTTTAAAGTGTTGTTTGAACTGAATCTTTAGTGTTTAAGGTGTTTTTGACCGAACGTCCTATTAGGGTTTTGTGTTGTTCCTCGCGGTCCTCATTATAAACCACTATCGTGCTTCATGCTATTGCAAACAAAACTATAGTTTATATTTGTTGTGTTTTTCCTACTGTAACAAATAAATAGACTTGAATAATAAATACACTCTCTTGAAGTGATGAGTCAGGATAAAAATATACTGATATGCTTATTTCAACAAATGTACAAATAGTAGTTTTGTTGAATATTAATTATTATTTAGTTAATTTAATGAGTATCAATTTCCGTAACAAGAATGTTAAAAGTTATTTATTTTAAAAAATTAATAGTTATGAGAGATCTCTTTACGTTAACTTGGTGCGAGTCGTACCTCGTGTATGCAGTTTAAATTTTATAAAAATTTTGTAATATTGTTGATGTCATTTTACTTGAAGCTTCAAAGTTTACTCGTTATATGTCATAAGAGTAAACACATTCCAGGGCTGAAACAAAATATTCATCATCCTTCCTCAATATAAAAATATATAGTTCACTAAACCCATTAAAACTATTGGCTAATTGAGAGGCCCCTCTCCCTTAACTAAATTAATTAAAAATGTATGTTCAACCCTATAAAAAGCACTCGATTAAACCTATTTCAAATGTTTATTACGTGATTGAGAAAACTCAATGTCACGTCTCGAAACTTTTATATGATAAAATCGAAAAGGAAAAAGTCAAATTTCTTAAAAGTGCCCTCTGAAGGTTTGAATGAAACATACATATTAAGTTATTCGTTGTCAAAAAGTGTAAAAAGTTCTTGAAACAGGTTTAGGCCTAAAGTAAATCTCAAGCGTAGTAAAACATAAGGCATCAATCATATACTGAATAAATGAAATAACTTCCATTCGTGGCTGTTATCGAGTACTGTTTGACTCCAAAGCGGTTACAAATTCACAAGTGATTCCATTGGATTATTTCATAAACTTTTCAAAACTAATGTCCACTCCGATTTATAAAATATGTGCAACAAATTAAATGACTATTTTTTCTCAGCAGTACTTCAGACATTTATCAATATTATAATGAACTACATGAAAACAATCTTTCTAGATCAACGAACGGACACGTTCGGCAGTCATAACGTGCATGTTACCAACGATTTTCGGGTTTGATACAATGCTGTTTGTTTCAATATCACACAAAGCTACTCACGGGCTATCTGTCCCTAATTTAACAGTGCAAGACAAGAGGGAAGGCAGCTAGTCATCACCACCCACCGTCAACTCTTGAGCTACTCTTTTACCAATGAATAGTGGGATTAACTGAAACAGTATAACGTCCCCACGGCTGAAAAGGCGAGCATGTTTGGTGCGGCAGGGATGTGAACCGCGATCCTCAGATTACGAGTCGCACACCTTAACCCACATAGCCATGCCAGACCTGATACAATACTTATTGTACTTTATGCTACCAATCTTTGCCGTGTGCTTTGGCTTTATGGCTCGTGTCGCCTGATAAAGTTTCTCTTTCACCACAGTATCAATCAAAATCCCATTTCCATGTCTAAAGCCAGCAGCCGACACAGGGTGGTCGTACCTATTAAATCCAAAAGTAAACCCAACCGATCTTATTCGCGTTATGTCCCATAACGGCTCGATTCCACAGTTTGTCACCAGTCGTAGAAGCGGAGCATGATACACAGAAGAAGAGAGAAAGGATGAAGTGTACAACTACGTGTAAGCAGGAAGGAATAGTTCATACGTAAATCAACAAGATGTCACGCATTTAATTGCTACGACTTCATCAAGCGTGTAGACTATAAAATGAGGTTAATGGTTGGTCGAAGTGCAAAAATTCTGATTGATGTATTTCTCATTTAAAAAGCAATTCACTCTCACATAAGTTCAAGCTCCTTTTCATAGAACCTACTGGATTTACGTACTGCCTCTTTTAAAGGGAAAATTAAATATAGTGGAAAAAGAAATATAGTTGAAAATATAGATAAAAATTAAGTAAGCCTTATTATAAATATCATTCTTGACCAACTTTATCCACACGAATTATGTTTGTGCGTATCTGGTACATTAATATCTTTAATATATATTTGGTTTGTTTCGAAAACGAGGGCTAGCTGCGCTAGCCATCCCTAATTTAGCAGTGTAAGATTAGAGGAAAGGCAGCTAGCTAGTCATCATCACCGACAGCCAACTCTTGGGCTACGGTTTTACCAACGAATAGTGGAATTGACCATAACTTTACAACGCCTCCACGCTTGAAAAGTCGAGCATGATTGGTATGATGGAGATCCGAACTCGCGACCCTCGGATAGCGAGTCGAGCGCCCTAACAACCTCAATATACAAACATAAATGTTTAACCGAAACACACATACAACTTTCAACCTCTGAAAGTGAACATAAAACCCAACAACACTAACTATTTTATCTTGTTTTAACAATTTCGAGGTTTTAAAAGTTACTCGTCAGAAAGTAATTTTTAACTAGGGTTTTACTGCTCTTTCTGCCATCTTTACGTCCATTGCACAACTCAAAGTAACATTACTCAACTACTGTCACTCGTTCCTTCTTAGAAATCGGTATGAGCTTCTTTATTAAGATTTAATTCGCTGCATTCGAATGATCATAGAAAAAAAGAACCGAGTTTATGAACTACACTTTGTGTCATTAAGGTTCACTCTAATGAATGTGAATGTAAGAGGTAAGAGATACTTCATTGTTAAAGAAAGTTCGGGCTCATGTGACATAACACTAACTCAAGCTGTGAAGTTGAGTTGCTAAGCGACGGACTAATTGATCAATTTATTAAATTTTAATCAATGAAAAAGCTGAAATGCATCTATTTTTTTTAATAAAATGATCATTAAAACAAATCAAAACAAATGTAATAGTATTTAAAGAAGGTTTATTTTTGTACTAAATTATAGAAAACGGGTTTACTTTGCATTAGTAAGTTACACACCAATTAATCTGAAGTTACGGGATATTTCGTGGTTAAAGTATTAGTCCGGGTACGAGTGACGTAACAATAACAGTGTTGAGTACTTCATGCTAAAACTGCAACGGGTGGACGTATCTACACTTCACAGTAACAAAGCCTCAAGTGTTTACTTAAACAGTAACTAGCCTATTTTCTAGTAGTTATATACAAAAAACTCGTTATGTGTCATAACTGTGAAAATGTGCATAATGTTTAATTACATAAAAAACTAACGTGTCTATTTCAATCCTGAGTTCTATTTGTGAATAGAAACATAAACACCAAGGAAGAGCCTAAAATGTTTGACCTCATACAAACGTATCTTGAAATATACCAAAATCTCGCTTTGAGACAAAAATTAAAGAAATTATTTTGGAAGTTTAAAACTGGTTATTCAAACTGCAGCAAGAAAATGAAATCAAACGCTTATACATACATTTATTTATGTGGGAAAACTATTGAAATTGCTAAAATTGAGTATCCAGATTATGGGATAAACGCAAAGATCGCATTATATTGTTATGTAAATGTGTAAATATTTTGTAAACGACAACATGTCGTGTTGTGTTTGAATTTTCATTTCTATTATTCATTTTTCCATATTTATATTATTGTGTCGAAGTTTAAACTAATAAAATATGTTGTTATATATTTAAGGTAACATTCAGAATTTTCTTGAATTAAGTAATCCAATCACATATTGGTAAATGAAGTGTTGGTGACTACGTGTCTAGACGTGTAGTCTCGAGCAAGGACGGACATGCGTGGATTGCTCTGGAGACCTGTAGAATTTTCGCGGTCTTTCGAGGAGTTTAGGCCTACAATATATAAACAGACGAAGATGCGAGAGAGATAAGATAGATTCAGACATCAGTTTTTATTCGAAGAAAAAGAGGAGAGTCAGACATTAGTTTTATTTCAAAAGAAGAGAGTCAGTTATTTGAGAAAGATTAAGTGTTTGCTGTGATTATTCAACTTGGATTTGTGACTGAAGTTAGATCTACGGAAGCTGTGATTTCATTTCGTCAATCTCTACGATTCATCTGAATTACTGCTTGTGCTGAGAGTCGGCGAATTTATTGAACTGTGAACTTTTTCTAAACTTCTTCATTTAAGCTTCGGAATTTCTTCGTGGGACCAAATTCACACCCTAGACTGGAATTTGAGACTTTCATTTTAGATCATTATATTAGATACAGGCCAGTACCATTTTGTATTGTGATTAATTTTGAAGTTTGAAACTAGTATTATTTTGTTTTGTAATTAATTTCGAATGTTGTAACTTAATATCTGTCACTGCTATTATATAATTTATGTTATATCTGTTATATTTGTTAATAGTTTAGTGTAATAAATTATACAAGCTGTTATCTGCGTTTTTCTGTTGCGTTTAGTCTACGAATAACATAAAACATAAAAAAATACGTAACAATATACATATTAAAGTGTTTAGTAGACAAGAAATCTTCCTATACAATACAAAATACAATAGAACAGGGTACAAACGTTAAGGTTTTGGAGATCGGATATCAATCTTATTTATGTTAGTTGCCTATATGATATTATTAGTTTCTCCAGTTTTGTACTGTATATATAAAATATAATATAATATTTTATATTATATTATAAATTACGTGTTTATAATCAGCTACTAATAATTAATTAGAAGACTAATTAGTATCCAGCTAATTAAACAGCCAGTTAAGCCAAAGAAATGTGACGTTTTACTGATTGATGAACGTAAGAGGATGGTCCTTCATGGTGTGTTCAGTGATTGGTCAGAAGAACGTTCCACGGGTTCACGAACTGTATGAATTTCGGGACAGTCAATATTTGTCAGTGGCTACTTCACTGTACCAGATGTAACAACTTTATCTATTAATGTACTCATCACGTCTTTTTTCTCTAATCAATACACTTGTTTTCTCACACATGTAGCACAGATAACCTTCGAGTAGCTTTGTGCGAAATTCCAAAACAAAAAACAATTCTCACACAGGTATTTGTACTGTAATTTTCACAACCATTTCCACAAAACTACGTTTATTAAGCTTTCTCACAGTCGAAAATATCGTTAACAGCTAGGATACCCATCTGATGAAACAAAGAATCTAAATTTTTAGAAGTAGCATAGTTTGAATAATATATTAATTTACTTTGTCCATTACTAAGCATATATTTTTGTTCTCATCTCCGTAGGTAGATTTCTTTGATCATAAGTTAGTATTTTTATAATTCGTATCTCACAATCTATTCTCAAATGTATGAATTTTAACCCTAATATTTAAGATGGAATTTTAAGAACAAGCCTATAACAAATATTATGCCCATCAGTGGCACAACAATATGTCTTTTATATGTACAACACTAGAAACCAGTGTAACTTTGTGTTTAATTATAAACAGATATTACGTTCTCGCTTAATAACATTTATTTGCATGTTACAACTTTCCCTACAAACCCGTCAAGCATTTCTTATCGGTTGTAGTTTGTAAGATGCTGAACGGAAACCTATTTCATACACGTTTAACAGTTTTTATTCATAAATGTCAGATTTGTATACACAGATACATCTTTCGTTCAACGTTCTACCTTGATTTTTGGGAAGACGAATATCTTGGACAGGGCCTAAACAATTAACTTTTATTACGGAAATAATTTAAGATTTTTGTTTTTGTTTTGAATTAAGCACAAAGCTACACGATGGGCTATCTGTGCTCTGCCCACCACGGGTATCGTAGCCCGGATTTAGGGTTGTAAGTCCGCAGACATACCGCTGAGCCACTAGGGGGCTTTTTGTTACTGTTGTCTTATTACCACTCACCTGGTGACACATTTTATAAAACTTTGTGTTAGTTTTATATTCAGATTTAATAAGCAGTTTTTTAACTGGTAAACATAAAAAGTAGCTTGTAAAACAAAAAAATTAAATTCTACAGACAATACTGACCATCTTCTGTGAAAGTTTCATTGTTTTTTTTATGTAACAAAGGGTAAGTGACCAGGATCGAGTTTAAGATGACGTATGAGAAAATATCTGATCCGTGGATGTTAATTATTACTGTGGTAATCGAGAATTCCGTCACGGCAGAATGCAAAAAAAAACTATTTTTACGCTTCATACAGTATTCATGTAATAATGTAGATAAAAAAGATCTTTGTTGCAGAGGAAGGAGATGAGCGTTTTCACGACAAACAATTCTCGCTGAGCAAGATTCTATTCGATACATAATCTATTTCTGAAAAGACCGAATGTTCTTTAAGAGTTAACGTCAGACAAAGGTCTAAGTGCATCATATTGTTTGATATAAAATGTATTGGTGCAGGGGGCGGCCAGTAACCGGTTGGTTACTCTTGCAGAAGGAGTCAGTCAATTAAAATATGAATAGTTTGTATGTCAAACGCTTTTAGTGTTATTTTTTTCTTTCAGTGTAACAATAGTTTACTGCAAGTCAAGTGTCAGAAGTCTTTTGATGGCTTGCCCATATAACGTGAAGTTAATTTGTCAACTTTTGAATCAGGATATAACCCGAACCACGTATCGTGAAGAACTCACCCATAGTGTGGTTCTCTCACAAACCATCGTGGTGAGTAAATCCATGGATAAGCACTATCACGGTGAACACTGTCAGAATATTTTATACATTTCGTGTCAATTCATATGCGAATGATACGTACAAGGATTTTTTGTACTAACTCTTCGGTATTAATTAGATTCAATAGGATTGAATAAGAACTTTAGTTTACAGATAATCACAAGTTTTATGTAACCTGCCACAAACTCTGCCTTTTCGTGCTATATAAACATTTAGTACCGACCGACACTGAGATATTATATCTGAAAATGTCTTACACCTTTTTAGATAAAAAAAAAAGCGTTTAAAGCTCACCGCACTCTAAATTTCCGCAGTTTTAAGTGGCCACGTTCTATGTTATTAAAATATTTAAACCTAGATACTTACAAGATATCACTCACGTGACATGTACGATGTGCATATATCTTTCAATACTGTGTTAACTTCAAAATGTACAGGGTTTTTTTATTACATGTTTGAGGCAGTCTTATAGTTTATTTCATCTTTTATTTTTATAAGATGCACATTCGGTATTATAGTTACCTTCCGACTTTGTTTGATCGTGCTGTCTTGTAGAGGGCTGTTGTTGTTGTAAATTAATATCTTATTATGATAACTTTTATGATCCTCCATTACACTAGAACTACACGGTGTTTAAGGACCATCCTAGTACAAGTTTATTTCACGAAAATGACCATACATATGTATGAATCTTGTCCTTATAGAGCAAGTGACTTAAACATTTTGAAAATATTTTGTTTAAGCTAGTTTTTCGTGATTGCAGCTATCCTTGCTTACATCTAGTTCAGTTAATGTTCAACTTTCATATAACTTCTGGTATAGTGTTTTATTTCAGAGTAATTTCCGTGGCATTAATAAATATAAGGTGATCAGTGATTCCAATTTCAGACGTTTGAATACATGTTAACCCATTAAATCGGTCATGATGTGAGAAAACACACAAGTTCAGGAAGACTTCATGTAAGATAACATGAATCCTATAATCCGAGTGCTTTTGAAAGATGGGCCTTCCTTCTTGAGGAGCAAATACGTTTTATTAACTCATTATGCTGTTGATGAAACTTTGGAAAAGTCCAGTGGTTCTGAAGGTGCCCCACTTTCTCGGATCATAGTTCAGATCAAGATTCAACTAGCGATAAGCACAGTTTTACATTGGTGTACTCTTCCAGAAGATCATAGTTAAGATCTCGACCCAACTTGCGATAAGCAGTTTCACATAAGAGTATGGTTCCGGAAAATACAGTTTAAGATATGTATTCACTTTATTTAGAAAATAGTAAGTGCGTGTTATTTGCTTGAGAAGGTCATAATTTGTTACTAGTACAGTGTTGACTGACTGACTAACTAACATTTTTGAAAAGATATAGCTCTATCTTGCCTTCACCTTTTGTAAATGTAAATAGAAATTGACAGAATTATGCTACCGTGAATGAAAGCCTTTTTCTTAGTTTTACTCATAATCTCGGTGATAACAATAATCATTTTGCAACACTACTAATAAACTAAAAACACACTGGTATCCATATTCTACGATTAAGAGCATGTTCTGTAAACTGCCAAGTATTAACCCACCCTCAATTCGCATGGGACGCGCAACTTCTTATGTCATCGCTGGAGCGATCAAGTTGCACCAATACCAGCTAGATAAAAAAATGTGTACTGCATAAGTTGTCCAGATATAGGCTCTTGCTGTAATCTAACCTTTTAAAGAAAAGTTTTCAAATCTATAATCTCACTCGAGAGTTTTTTGCTGGACAAACCAATACAATCACAACAGTTGGCGTATAAGACACGAGTCTCCTACGTAAGCGTAAACGCTATCACTGGCTTGTTCGAGAGCTCCAGACTTAAAATAAAAAAAAGAGTTGTGTAACTTATCTTCGTATTGTTTTGAAACTATGTGCAACCTATTGAAATCTGATATCTTCAGTGTGATTTTTAAAATACGCCTTTCAAGGAAAAAAACACAAGAGAAAAGAAATTATTATGTTGATACTTTGAAAAGTCTTTATCTCAGCGTTGAAAACAGTACTGTAAGAATAGAAAGATGGTTAGAAACAGTAATGCTGAATATATCAAGCAAGACTTAGCCATTAATTCAGCCAAAGAGAATATTGCTACCCTGGCAATATGGAATAAAAAACTATAGCAAAGATATCAGCAAAATCTAGGAAACTTAGAAAGGTAGATCTAACTAAATCTACGAGAAGGAGAGACTTAGGTAACAGTTATTCTCGAGACTTATTACCAATAAGAAATATTAGATAAGTGAAAAAACGTATAAAAATACCGTGAATTAAGAATGGGAACACCAAAAATTAAGGAAACAAGATAAGAATGGGCAGGATAACATAACAACAGTTAGTGTTTTTATATATATGCAATCTAAAAGTGTGACCTCCATTCCATCCATTCGTACTTCAAAGTTTACTTTGAACTTTGACCCAATTATAAACTTGTATTGAGTTTCATCAATAGATAATCCTTTCTAAATATTCAAAAAAATTTTAATGTTTCAAAAATCAGTAGTTTTGATACTATCCTGTTGGCCCACCCTTTATCAGCCAAAAAGATATAATGTCTTCCATATGCAAAGTATGACTATTAAAGCTTCCTTTCTCACTTTCGACATTAAACATCGTCCTTATGATGTCTGTTTGTTTGTTTTTGGAATTTCGCACAAAGCTACTCGAGGGCTATCTGTGCTAGCCGTCCCTAATTTAGCAGTGTAAGACTAGAGGGAAGGCAGCTAGTCATCACCACCAACCGCCAACTCTTGGGCTACTCTTTTACCAACGAATAGTGGGATTGACCGTCACATTATAACGCCCCCACGGCTGGGAGGGCGAGCATGTTTGGCGCGACGCGGGCGCGAACCCGCTACCATCAGATTACGAAGCGCACGCCTTAACGCGTTAGGCCCTTATGATGTCACGCATTTCATAAGAGTTACGTAATTTTATTTCATACGTATACCTGTACTTGATTTCTGAAACAAATTTTACAACAGAGAAATTTAGCTATATAAATATTTCATTTAAGCTTGAGCAATTATAAACTTACAAAATGCACACAAAGTAGGAATGTGGTTGCACAGCGTTAAAATCAGTTAGTGTTCTCGTCATCACGGATCACAGCAAGTGTTATAGTTTTATACCACCCATTCCTATTGCTTCCTTACTTCCTAATTTATTTATTTAAAATATTTTTCTACTGTTTAACTTACAATGTCTTCCTAGGTTTAAGGACAAAACATCGGCACTAAAAACCTGGTAACTAGTTTACTTTCTCCTACGATCTCAAGGCTATATCAGTTTAGTTATAAGGCTGTTCTAGAGTCTCGTGAACAAAAAACACATTATGCATATTGGGACGTCATCACTTGTATTTGAATTTCCCTTATAAAACTGCGACGTATAGCAGTTTTTAATTCAATTTATTGCCCGCCGCCCCCGGTGGTATGTCTGACTTATACTACTAAAACGAGTTTCTATACCAGCGGTGGGCAAAGCGCAGATAACTCTTTATATAGCTTTGTGTATAACGAAAAACAAACAATTCATTTTAACACTTTATCCATTTATAAACACTACACAAATTAATTGGAATATTTCGAAAGTGCTAACAGTATTTGTGTGTGTGTTCTTTCAAAATTACGCGCTAAGCTACACGGGGGTAGTTAAGGTTGTTTTAGCGCGAAGCTACAAAATAGCCTATCTGCGATTTGTTCATCACGGGGATTCGAACTTCGGATTTTAGCGTTGCAAGTCCATAAATCTGTCACTAAACCACCGAGGACACTACACAATGACTACCTATGCATGGCAATCAGTAATTTCGAGCTTATAATCAAAAACACTTCCTATCAACGTTTTAATTGCTTTGTTTGAAAGAATAATGGGAACTGGCGAACCCACAGACCAAAGTGCGGAGGGCGTTTTTTTTTCAAGAACGCAAACCATGGATACTTGGATTAACAAGTCGTATATGCTAATCACCAGTCCAGCTCGGCCTCATAAACAGTATTACGAACACTATTATTTTGCTCTGTTTATTTTGTGTGTTTGTTTATATGTTGACCATATTTTACTTGTATGCAAGATGCTACAGAAGTCACGCATACTTTCGAATCAGCATCTTGAAACATTATGCCATTCCCTCATTTGAGACTGTTCCTGTGCTCAGTAGCTAAGGAGAGAAATTCCGAATTATAATAAAAAGAAATTAATGAATATATTAATATATGTGTTACAACTGTCAACACTTCACGCATATTTAGTACATATTTTGTCTCTTCTAGTCATAAGATGGCCCGGCATGGCCAGGTGGTTAGAGCAATCGACTCGCAACAGGAATGTTTCGCGTTCGAATCAGGCCTGGCATGGCCGAGCGCGTTAGGGCGTGCACTCGTAATCCGAGGGTCGCGGGTTCGCGCCCGCGTCGCGCTAAACATGCTCGCCCTCCCAGCCGTGGGGGTGTATAATGTGACGGTCAATCCCACTATTCGTTGGTAAAAGAGTAGCCCAAGAGTTGGCGGTGGGTGGTGATGACTAGCTGCCTTCCCTCTAGTCTTACACTGCTAAATTAGGGACGGCTAGCACAGATAGCCCTCGAGTAGCTTTGTGCGAATTTCCAAAAACAAACAAAAGCGTTCGAATCTCCGTTCCACCAAACACGGTCGCCCTTTTAGCCGAAGGGGCGTTACAACGTTACATTAAACTCCACTATGCGTTGGTAAAAGAGTAGCTCAAGAGTTGGAGGGGGGTGTTGATGACGAGCTACCTTCACTCTGGTCTTACACTGGTAAATTAGAGACGGCCAGAGTAGATAGCCCTGGTGTAACTTTGTGCGAAATACAAATCAAACAATCAACTCAGAGAATAAAAATAGTAATTTTTCACTTTTTTACCGCTCGTTTTAAACCAGAAAATTATTGTTTTGAATTTTGAATGTTACGTAAGAGTGTTTATATCTAATCAGAAATGTAAAAAATTGTGACATTCCAGTATCTGGAACAGCTGTGGCAATACCGTCTATTTCACCAAACGTTCAGTCCAGCATATAGTGTCACAGGAACATTACTATACCTAGTAATCTCACTTTAATCCATATTATACATCTCAGCATACAATCGTCGCCAAATTAATAAGCATCATTCGTCAACAAGGATTTTTTGCAGTCTTCATAAAATTCGAACACCTATTACTTCATTATTTTGTACTCTTCGCAATCATGCATTATCACTTGGAAAATCTCACGATATGCACAAAACGTCAATAATACAGTTTTGTTTATCTAAACAAATCTTTGTTGTCAAATAATGGAATCACATTTCTGAATCGTCATACTGAGTGTCCCTCCCGTTAATATGATGCCTACAGCCACCAGGAGGTCTTACCTAAAATTAAGTACACGTAAGTCTGTCCAGGGACGAAATAATATATTGTTGTTTTCTTTTTTTACATTTGTCTTAGATACTCATATTAGAAGATGAGATCAGGTTACATAATAGCTAAGAATCAATACCAGACAGATTTAGTGGTAATTATGTTTGAAGTTTGTAAAACAGTTAGGAGATATGTTAACATCACTACTCGAAATGTCCGTCCTCACAGGCGTTCTGAACCCTAATACAGAAGTGTTTGTTGATTCAAAATAAGCATATCGAAACACGATAATTTTTATTAAAATATCAAAACATTTTGGCTCGTTAACAGATGTATAAATTTGCTGATAAACAGCGTTTTTGATTATCAATTGTAATACAGTTTGCAAGATTCGCACCCATTCCAGATTCGACCGAATAACAATGACTTTCTTCACGAAGTAACTTTGCATGAGAAGTTACTTTGCGCCACACAGGTTAAGTATCCAGAGCTCAAAAGTGTTTATAACGATTACCCAGCAAGGGGCATACCTACCCTTCTGTTACCTGTTGAAAATTCAATTCCTAGCGTGTAGTAAGAAAATACAATCACCAGTTTTGCGCCAGGCTAATGGACTCTATATATATATATATATCATGTACATAATCCCAGGACCGTAAGTCTCATATGAAACGTTTTAGAAACAACAGTAAATTCTATTTATTATTCAGATTCTAACGTATACTGATTAAGCCCAGACGATGGTCCGAACCAGCGATACTGTCATTCTTCAATACATTCACCATGCACGCACGCAAGTATATTTTTCAGGCATGCCCGTGAATGGTACGAGGTTTTAAACGAATCACATAAAGCCCTACAATTATAAACGCCACAAGCTGTTTTAATGCTGTATTCATGTTTTATAAATTCATTGCGCATTATTCGAAATTTGGAAGCTTAACAGTATCAACTTGTGTTGATACCATGCAAAGGTATCAAATAACGGCGAAAGCGGCGCCGCTTTTCACAAGGTATCAATTATACATAGAACAATTTTCGATTGAAAGTAACGCTTATTCAGAACTTAAGAACTTGTTCTTTTGGGAAAATTGTCCGGAAAAGTTTTGATAAAGAGAAATAAACAACCATAGATCAAAGTTTAAAATGAAACTCTCAGATTTGGAAGGTGCCACAATCTTGAAGTAATAATTTATGAATTGTTATATTAAAGCCGTAGACCATGTTTATTTTCTGGTTTATTTCATCTCATTGAAATTATCGATGAAAAAGTAAAAAAAGCATGACGCAAGTATAGGCTCAGTTACATAAGAACCAACAACCATGCTGACATGTATTAATGAAATGAGTTTATTTTACAACTGCCATACAATGATTGAATTCGTAAATAAATTATGAATAACGTTATTATACGTCAACAAAACGTGTCGTTTTGGGTTACTTAGGATAAAAAGCTATAATTTTACAACACGCCAGCAATATCGAAAACTGCCAAAAAGAACACGGTTTCAGATATTATCAATCTCATACTTTCTCTTTATAAGTTTCTCATACATGTATACCACGAAATAAAGAACACCTTTCGCGCAGAGACGGTAACAGGTTCACCTGTTTCCCCTCTAGTTAAGTTACAATTTAAGAAAATGCTGTTAGATCAAGAATCTCACGGAAAGACCTGTCTTTTAATTTATACCTAGAATCGAATTTAGTTGATGCAGTATAATTTTGAAGGATTTAATTCGGTTTTCTATATAATAATATTTCATATATCCATTTGAATTCTATTGGTAAGTTTTCTGAATCCTTCATAAAAGTGTATTCAGTTCGAAATGTTTAACAGGTTTTTACTCAAAGTGCTTCAGTAACCTGTCTTTTAGCGATTGTTTCCACCAAGGCTCTTTACTGTATTACGATGTTCGATAAGGACTAAATTATTTCAGTTATTTCTTAAATCCAATTTTATCTGGCTAAGCTACAAATATTTATTTGAGGGACTGGTATTACACCTTAACTTTGGAGACGGTTTGAATGGGTTTTGAAGAAAATGTTATTATAAATATCCAACATTTAGACATAATTTTCAAAAGTGGGATACCCATCACCAAATATCTTCTTCTAATGGCTTCGAATGTTTAAAGTTGCTGTCGCTACTGAACTTTTAAGTTTCTAAATAAACAAACAATAAGGTATTCTCAATAACCACGGATGTAGGTATATCTCAAATCGGTCAAGAGATGGGCCTGTGAGTTTGTACCTGAAAAAATAAAAAAAATGCTCAGATCCATTCTATGAGCCTGTATGCCGCAGCTGAAAACGACCCATTACGAGCAAGTACAACATTTTATTATGGTGGTTATATGATAACCGGGCGTGGCGTAGAGATCTATGGTGCCGGATTTAGAATCTGAAGATCCTATGTTCGATCCACATTTTTAGTTTTGAATGCGTTATAAAAATTGAATAATCCCATTATTTAATTCCAAACTGAACAAAGCATTTATAGCAGTAAATACTGCTGACTGATTGCCTTTCTCTTGATAAGTAGCTAAAACTTAGGACCGGATATACCTGGAACTTTGATCAATGTGCATATAAATTGTCCTTCAGACTGTAAAGTACCAACAAGGTGAGTTTGTTTGAAATACTTAAGAAAGATGAAGTGTTAGAAAAAATAAAACCGTAAAACTTTAATAACTAGTAAGCAACAAATTTAATGCACTATTCACAATGCCATTGGTATTTTCTAGTTATATAATGCATTAACAGTTTCTGTATATTACTGGCCAATTGCTTTTAAATTATTTGGTAAAACAAAAAACAAAACAAACAAAAAATGCGCGAAGTCCAGTTCACTTAATGATAACAAAAACTTGATATTTTTTGACTACAAGTCCTGAAAGTTAGTTCGACAAGTAATGTTAATAATAGGTCTAACATAAGATTATCACTTGTTTTCAAAGTCCTGTCAAACGTATAGGTCGTTCTTATTTATAAATATCACACACTACATGACCAGAAGTATGTAGACACACCTTCTAATTAGTAAGTTCGACTACTTCAGCCCCACCCACTGCTTACAGGTGCGTAAAATCAAGCATACAGCCATGCAATCTCCATAGACAAACACTAGCAGTAGAATGGGTCAAACTGGAGAGCTCAGTGACTTTCAACGTGGCACTGTCATAACATGTCACCTTTTCAACAAGTCAGTTCGTCAAATTTCAATCCCGCTAGAGCTGTTTACGTCAATTGTAGGTGCAATTGTGAAGTGAAAACGTCTAGGAGCAACAACAGCTCAGCCACGAAGCGGTAGGCTACACAAGATCACAGAATGAGAACACCGAGTGCTGAACCGCTCAGCGCATAAAAATCGTCTTTCCACAATTGCAACACTCATCAGCGAGTTCTAAACTGCGTCTGCAAGCAACATCAGCACAAGAACTATTCGTTGGGAGCTTCATAAAATAAATTTCTATGGCCGAGCAACCGCGCACAAACCTAAGATCACCAAACGCAATGTCAAACATCGGCTGGAGTGGAGTAAAGTACACCGCCATTGGACTCTGAAGCAGTGAAAACACGTTCTTGGTGTTATGAATCATCCTTCTCTCTGGCAATCTGACGGACGAATCTGGGTTTGGCGGATGCCAGAATAATGCTACCTGCCTGAATGCATAGTGCCAACTGTAAAGTTTTGTGTAGGTTTAATAATGGTCTGGGGCTGTTTTTCATGGTATGGGCTAGGCTTTTTAGTTCTAGTGAAGGGAAATCTTGATGCTACACCATAAAATGAGATTCTAGAGAAATGTGTACTTCCAACTTTGTGGCAACAGTTTGGGGAAGGCCCTTTTTGGTTTCAATCTGACAATGCCCCCGTGCACAAAGCGAGGTTCATAAAGACATGGTTTGATGAGGTTGGTGTAGAAGAACTTGACTGGCCTACACAGAGCTCTGACCTCAACCCCATCGAACACCTTTGGGATGAATTGGAATGCCGGCTGCGAGCCAGGCCTTCTAGCCCGACTTCACTAATGTTCTTGTGGCTGAATAGGAGCGAATTCCAGCACCCATGTTCCAAAATCTAGTGAAAAACCTTCTCAGAACAGTGGAGGCTATTATGGCAGCTAAGGGGGGGCAACTCCATATTAATGCCCATGGTTTTGGAATGAGATGTTAAACAAGCACATATGGGCGTCCACATACTTTTGGCCAAGCAGTGTAATAGTCAAGTTTCCAAATTTTTGATTACCGAATTGTTAAAAATGCATTCTGGAAAATCATTGTCATCCTACCTCAGACGGATTATGTAAAGAAAGCAGAGTGATAGCCTTTGGCCCTGACAGCCTCATGACAGATAATTTTGTAATGAAAACTGTATTGTATATTTATATTGTATATTATAAGTTCATTTACTCATAGTATTAAACACAGTAAAGTTTATTCCTAACTAAACTAAAGTAAAAAAACGAACACAAGTTACATTGTTAGCTTGTCACTTTATCGAATACCGGCCGTACTTAACAAATGGACTTACAAATTTCGGTGTCAGCGATTACAATTCTTCTATATTTTTCTAGAAATCCTGTATTTAAAAAAAGCATTGTTGCGATAAAGATACTACTTTTATCGAAATCATTTCGCTGAAATTTAGTCAATAATAATCCTCTCTAACTTTGTGCACTTTACATGCCGTTAAAACTGTTTCAATGTTCAACTCTCATGAAAGCACGCGCTAATCATGCGATTAGCCTAACGTCATGGCTTAGCGCGTTACGGCGTGCGCTTCGTAATCTGAGGGTCGCGGGTTCGCGCCCGAATCGCGCCAAACATGCTCGCCCTCCCAACCGTGGGGGCGTTATAATGTGTCGGTCAATCCCGCTATTCGTTGGTAAAAAAGTAGCCTAAGAGTTGGCGGTGGGTGGTGATGACTAGCTGCCCTTTCCCTCTAGTCTTACACTGCTAAATTAGGGACGGCTAGCACAGATAGCCCTCGAGTAGCTTTGTGCGAAATTCCAAAAACAAAGTCAAAACTCCGCGTGTCCAACAATACTAGAAACGACGATATTTAAAAACAAACGAAAAACTTGTGGCCCACAACAATAATGTGTAACGTACATACAAACAACATACTATTTTAAATTTGCATACATTGTAATATATGGTCTTTTATTCACTTTTGCAACCAGGATATTTTTAAGGAAAGAGGTCGCTTTCAATCCACTAATTTTTAAATAATATTTTATGGTTGATAAATGTCATATAAATTATAGTGGATTTTGAGAAAATGACAAAAAGTTTGGTTTGTTTTGAATTTCGCGCAAAGTTACACGAGAGCTATCTGCGCTAGCCTTGTAATACCAGATCACAACCCACTGCCAACTCTTGAGTTGCTCTTTTACCAACGAATAGTTGGATTGACCGTCATTATAACACCCCTACAGCTGAATGGGCGAGCATGTTTGGTGTGACGGAGATTCGAACCCGCGATCTACGAAGTGGGAATCACCTGGCCATGCCGAGTCAACAAAAAGAGATAAAGATAAGTATTCAACTATTTAAATATGACTTTTTCCTCTCTATATGTACTTGCATATATTTTAAAAGTTTATGACTCGTGTTTTCAAGCTCTTCCTTTCTTGGGATTGTGATTCTATCGATGAAACACGAAATTCAATCTTCACTACCAAATTGTTAACGAAACGCATCACGTTTGGTTTGTTAGAAGACAATTTAGTATTAATAACTAAGCCCCATCCCCCTTCCAGGGGTTTATCAATACGTCTGTAAGCTTGAGAAGCTAAAAATCGGTGGTAGGCAAAACACATCTAGCTGATTGTGTAGCGTTCTACTTTACAATAATAAATGAACTAGTAGAGTAAATATCAGAAAGTTACTTTACCGTAACTTTGAAATGTGGGGTTCCGAGCTTGGCCTATTTGACCTTTCAGCTGTCTGACCTACATGGGCCTTTGATTTGGTCATTCAGCCCATTATATGCATGGGATATTACCGATTTGCCTTTTATAAATAAACACAGTTTCTGACGTTCCCAACTTAGCTTTAAGAATACAACAAAACCCTATTGTCAACCATAAAGGAACACGTGTTGCTGATTTTTTCTCAGAAGTATAAGAAAAATAGCCACGAGCAGTTTGAGAGTTTTTATTTTATTAAAATAAATCTAGAGCCTTCCTACACTTTATAATTATTTTTTTTTTAGTTTTCCTTAGTAAAACACAAAATTTGTAAAAATAAATTTAAGAAAGTTACCTTGTTTGTTTAGTTTCGCTCTCATACACGTCACTAAAGTACTGCCTTCCATAAATAGATGAGAAGAATGAGCTACATAATTCATGTGAATAATATCTTCAACTTATTCGAAAATTAAGCGTTACCGTTTCGAATCTGCAAGATGTAATTGTTTAGGATCTGATTTTGTAATCTTTATGCAATATGTTTGTGGTATCTCCACATTTGATATTTTAGAATATCCACCCTTAAGTTGCATAGAAAAAAAAAAAAGAGGCTGTGTCATATGTATCTTAATGTTAATGCTTTATTACGCTGATGTGCCCATATTCTAATTAGAATGTTCGGTTAATTCGCGTGATTTCTAGCTTTCTGGCCCGGCATGGTTAAGGCGTTTGACTCGTAATCAAACTGTCGCAGGTTCGAATCCCCGTCGTACCAAAAATGCTCACCCTCCCAGCTGTGGGGGCGTTATAATGTAATGGTCAATCCCACTATTCGTTGGTAAAAGAGTAGCCCAAGAGTTGGCGGTGGGTGGTGATGACTAGTTGCCTACCCTCTAGTCTTACACTGCTAAATTAGGGACGGCTAACGCAGATAGCCCTCGAGTTGCTTTGCGCGAATTTAAAAAAACAAAAAGAAATATATCTATATATATTCTCCACCCAGCCTATGATTTCTACAGCTGTAGTCGACGTAAAAGGATGATTTTGCTCGGGAAAATATGCATCATAATAGTATAAACAGTACTTCTATTTTGATCTATTTATCACAGTAAATGCAGTCATATCATGACCTTAAATACTTTTAAAAAAACATAGATATGTTGTCACAAATATAACTTTTTTCTTATGTAAGAGATTAAAACTGAAACTAATAGTTGTATTGTACGGTATTTGTATGGTATATTTACCTCCCTTGTTCACCAAAAATAGTTCGCGCCAATAAAGGTTTCAGAATAAAAGCGAGTTGTGTTTTGCTAGTTAATTTTTGGCGTGTTGTGAAAAGGATTCTGCTTGCGAGTTTCGGATTTCTTTAATTTTTTCTTGACCACCAAGAATTTCTAGTGAAGGTAGAGAATTCCAGAAGCCGAATTTCCACGAAATCGGTATATCGTTTCTTTATCACCAAGAGTTGCTAATAAGAACTGAAACTCCAAAAAATATTTTTTAGCAGTTTTATTTTTTTAAATAAATCGGTATGGTTTATTACTAAATATTTCCAATAAGAAATGAAATTTCAGAAAATATGTTATTATTTTTTAGCAACAAATTTTTCCGATGACAACTGAAATTCCCACAAACCGATCTACTATTTTTGTTACCACCAAGTGTTTCTGCTAAGCCTGAAAGTCCCAGAAACTGATCTAATATTTGTGTTATCACCATGGGTTTCTGCTAAGTCTGAAAGTCCCAGAAACCGAGCTACTATTACTATTTTTTTATTACCAAGGATTTCCGCTGAGCCTGAAATTTCCATAAACTAATTTAGTGTCGAGACATATGGAGGATTCAGTAATAAACAGCATTTTATTATCTCCTAATCTCATTTTTCTCAATCGTAGAATTTTAATAACAAGGAATTTTAAATACTATTTATGTAAGTAAAATATAAAACTAATATATACTAAAAACATAAATACATATTACAAATAGTAAATCCAGACTATGTAATAAAATTTCAAAATTTCTCACTCTACAAAAACCCTTAAATTAATTTTAATTACATCTCATATTTTGCATTTTTCATATTAGTCTTCAATTAAACAATGAGAATAATTAAAAATCAAACTTACAGTTTTTCAAGGAAACTTCTGTATGGGCCTGGCATGGCCTAACGCGTTAAGGCGTGCGCTTCGTACTCTGAGAGACGCGGGTTCGCGCCCGACTCGCGCCAAACATGCTCGCCCTCCCAGCCGTAAGGGCGTTATAATGTGACGGTCAATCCCGCTATTCGTTAGTAAAAGAGTAGCCCAAGAGTTGGCGGTGGGTGGTGATGACTAGCTGCCTTCCCTCTAGTCTTACACTGCTAAATTAGGGACGGCTAGCACAGATAGCTCTCGAGTAGATTTATGCGAAATCCCAAAACAAACAAACAAACTTCTGTAACTGGTTATTATAGATCTCATCACTACTCGAAATAAGGGTAATAAATTACTTTGTAAAGTGCTGCCATCTCGTGTATATTATGATGAAATGTACAAAAAAAAGGAAAAAAACCCTCTGAGTGGTATTATGAGGTGTGGAAATAGGTAAATAAAACAATACATAAAACAAGTTTGTCATAAATAAATACAAAAGGTGGAGTCAGCTGAGGTGGATAATTGTAACGAAACCGTTAAACTCTTTGAAGTAAGTTAAATAATTGTGTGGATCATACAAGCAGAGGAGCATATAAACAATTTTCTTTTGCAGAAAAATATTTTCAATATCACACTTACATCGGATATCAAATAACGTATTCGCTACTGAATGATATAAAGTAGCAGATAATAGATGTTAGGAAATAACACGCCTTGCAGGAAATGATCACATTTTTGGAAATACTAAAAAAGATGTCAATGCTTTGTATGCTTATAGGGATTTGGTTCCGAATATAATTTGTTTCGTAGGTTTTCTTTGGGAATGGTGTATTTATTATCCATAACTACTAGCTATTTCGACATATACCTTTGGATCATGTCTGATAGATGGAATAACCTTGACGTTTTTGGGACCTGTTAATGAAAAAAAAGTGGTCAAGAACAATTTTTTCGTTTTCTCTTATAAACGATTTATCCTCACCGTAATGTGGGTTCTGCTTCTTCAGTCACCTCCAAAATATAGGGTACATTTCATATCTCACATTATAGCCTGTACCCAAGGATCCTTTCAATTGGTGCATCAATTTTAATTTTTGTTTCGGCCTGTCTATGTTTATAACAAGTTAACATCAGTCAGACGTTTGGATTTGATGTTTTTAACGCAATCTTTCATTCTGAATTCATTTTACATAACTCACAGTTAATGCGAGTAAGCAATTCTTTCTTTATGACTTGAGTTTGAGGATTTGTAAAAGGTAATTATGAAATCTTTAATAATCACATAAAAGTAAGTTTTAATTATTATTCTTAGAACAATATTGCTCTAATGTTAGTACCGAACGGAGAACAATTTAGAAAAGAACACAAAAACATTTATTGTTTTTAAAAACAGACAAACTGGAAATTGAATAAATATACGCAAGTTGTGTTAGTGATTTTTGTCAAGAACATATATAGAAAAGGATTATCCTGTATAAATTATGCGATTTAGAATGTCAGTAGTACAGGTTCCCTTTACAATATGTATTTAAGAATATCAAGTCGGAAAGTATTTCAGAATTATAAATATAATTTGCTATTTTAGTAGAAACATTAAAATTTATATTGGGTATAGCTTGTTTTTTTATGCGTCCGCTAAATTTTTACCGATTTGTGACTGAATTAAAGACACATTAAAATAAATTAAACGTTCCCCTTAGCGGTACGTTTCACAGCATGTAATATTCTGGATTTGATTCCTGAAATGGGCACAAGTCTTACAACCGATGGTGCTCTTAAAAATAAACAAGTAAATTAGCTAAAAGTACATCTAATGATACTTTTAACATTTCGCTGTTTATTTTCTTTACGATGTTACTGGAGAAGATTGTTTGTTTGTTTCTATTGAATTTCGCGCAAAGCTACACGAGGGCTATCTGCGCTAACCGTCCCTAATTTAGCAGTGTAAGACTAGAGAGAAGGCAGCTAGTCATTGCCACTCAGCGCCAACTCTTGGGCTACTCTTTTACCAACGAATAGGGGGATTGACAGTCACATTATAACGCTCCCGCGGCTGAAAGTGCGAGCATGTATGGTATGACGGGGATTGGAACCCGCGACTCTTAAATTACGAGCCGAGTGCCCACCTATCCTTGCTGGGGTCCTGTGATAGAGGCAATATTTCAACTTTATAAATGTCTCCATGAGTCTTGTATTTCTTTTTAATTTTTAGTTTAGTCAGTTCGGTTGGATCTGTTTCGGTTTAAACTAATACAGTTCTAGATTCGCCATACAGTGATATTATGGTTTTATTGCAACATTTATACAATGTTTAATTTAAATGTTTTAAGTTCCAAATTACAAAACAAAACATTTTGTTAGTAAAAAATACACCGTCTTTCATTCCTGGAAAATCCGCCTTAACATACTTGTTTATGTAGTATGTATAGCGCTAAATCTTTTGTCACGAGACTTTTCATTACATATATTTTGAAAAGGATTAGATGCTACTAAGTATCTGCTGAGGGTTGTCTGAAATTGTAATTCCTCTTAAGAAATCTAGTCTATTAAGTTTAGACAAACTTCCTAGGGCCTATTTTGTGATCTCAGACGAAGTTTGACAACAGTAAAAATTTTTTATCGAGTTATATCACGTAGTAAAGCTCACACCTGAACAAAGACGCAAATGTTAGTGACTAGAATTAACGCTGTAGTGGATAACAACTCTAACTTTTTACGGTCTGAATTAGAAACACCAAGTGGTTTTGTTTTTTGGCTGTTAAAACTGCTTCAATACTTTATGTAAACAGTAAGATATCTATAACACCTATAAGTTAATGAGAAGTTAGGTTCCATTCTTTAAAGCCATAATTTAACTGAAATCACAACAGTCTCATTCACTCACTAATTTACGTCCATCAGATGAGACTTATAGTATAATCGTCATATTTTAATAATCTTTGATATTATTTCTCTTTGTTTAAATCCATGTGTTGTACAATTTGGCTCATCAAAGAACCTTTTAAACGAGGTCCTTCATTCTGTTCTTTTCTGAAGGTATTTTTTCACACGATGCTTGACAACTAACGTAACATTCTGTCATTCAAGTAAACAATTAATGAGTCAGGTAAGGATCTATAATTTATTTAACGTTTGGAGAAGATATGTCTGCAACTGTAAGCAGGTGTTTTCCCCTTATTCTTCCTTTCTTATTAATAGATACCGTGTTTCAACGACGCTTACAAAACAGTGGTTTTTGACTAGATTTGCTCATCTTGCTAGTTTTCGAACGTTGTTATCACATTGCATAAGTCTTTGTATGCTTCAAAAATATAATAATAAAAAAGTGTTAAGAACCATTGTGTTCAAGTTCATTTTTACAGCTTTGTGCTGAAACACCTGCAAAAAGAACCATTGTAAAACGAACATGGCATATGTATATAAAAAACGATTTAAACAAAACTAAGTGACAACATCAGAGATATCTGAAAAATTATAATAGCAACTTCATGAAGTAAAAGGATATATTTGTAGTCAGGAAAAGATAACCACGAGTTTTGTTACTGAAACAGTCTGACCTTTATCTCTAATTAACTATAAATATTGTAATGAACGTGTTCCTCAATGTTATTTCGTAACGTCTTTCCGTGATATACTGTTTATAAACGTCTGAAGCAATTTAACTTGGTGTACTTAAATTCTGATTAAAAATATCAGAATAAGCGTGTAAACCAGAGACACAACTGTGGTCGTTATTTTGATTACAAAAGAAAAAGTGTGTATGACTCCTTGTTAGAAAATAATCTTCGCCGTCTATATCAACAGAGAATAAACACATCATGCAAACTAAACTTTAAGGGTAACAGGCGTTGATAAAACAAACCTAACAGAGACAAACTATGTAGATTATTGTAAAACATTTACACCTCATTAAACATGACAGTGTTATATATACGTACACAGCACTCCTTCAACCTATTTGTTTTGAAACTAATTACCATTTATTATGAAACTTGTTATCCTATATATTTATCTTCAAAATTACACCCTTAAAGCATAAACGAAATAAGGTCACACACGTAGTGATAAGCACCCTTTCATCATTTACTGATATTTTTCTCACTTTTCGAACTGAAAGGGTGTGATCGTCTGCAGACAGGTGGCACGGGAAGACACAGGCTCAGCATAATCATCGTGTTTATTAAAAACGATGAACTGTCTTGAAAGCAAACGGACGACTCCAATTCATGTTAGGAAACGTACAATTAAATGCTGTATGACGTCACTGATAAACAAAGGAAACCCAACATGCGTCTGGTATAAGTATAACAAAAGGCAGGATTACAAAAAAAATAAAACACAACAGAGACAAAATGGACATGAATTAAAAAGACGGCATAATAAGCAGCATAAAAAACGGCAATTGTAATGTCGTTTGAATAGTATTTTACAATAAGCCACAAAAGTACCTACGGAAAAACTGCCTAAAGTGTTAACTTTTTCAGGCAAACAAAAGAAATGTTTTTATCTCTCCCTATCTGTGTGGCATTAAAATGTGGCGCCTTCAATGTATTATTGTCATATGTATGTGCATAAAAAGGTAGACTTATAGAGAAAATCCCACTTATATTTGTGTTATTATACACGAAAATTGAAAAAAGACATTAAAGCTGATATGGTTTATTATCCACGTGAGTCATAATTGGTATTGAAAAATTTTAATCACAAAAATATTAATTATGACCATCAGGATATTAAATGAAAAAAAAATCAATTAATCTATGAGGATAGACATTGATGTCAACATTCTACTGAAATAAAGCTTCGAACACTCTCATCAATCAACAAAACTTGGTAATTATGACTCATTAATCGATACACGTATTTGTAAAACTTCTCTATTTCACTGCCACCTATGGGTGATATATGAGGTCTAGAAAGCAAATATATGTTTACACCTATTTTTCTATCCTCGCCCAGACATCTTGTAACTATAGTCTCAGCTGTTAGATTTTTGTTTACTTCTTATCACAATACGTCCGTTTCTTTTGTTTCGTTTCCATCCTTTACCCTCAGAGGGCGTGATATGACAAAAACATGAAAGGTTATTAAGGTAAAATAGCATTGTAAAAGTTTTAATGTTGGGAGAATCTAAAATCTAAATACATTATAAAACATATTTTATTACACACACACACATAAGATGAAAAAGGTTAAAGAGTATGTTTGTGTCTTTTAAAGTAAATGTCAAGATTTCTCTATATATCACGTACAGTACTACTTATACTTAAGGTGAATGTGGGTGAAAACTTTATGTGTAATTCATGTAAAGTTGAAGTATATATGGAGTATGCTGTATATTGTATAAAACTTATTATTTGATGTTATTCTTTGTTGTTTTTTTAATTTTGTGAAAAGCTGCACAGTGACCTATCAGTTTGCAAGTAAGCACAACATTAAAATCCAGACAGGGGAACAACGAAAAAGGTATAATTCCTAAAGAACATTGCACTAAATAGCATAGAATACACTTCGTCCTTCTAGTTATCCAACAAATTGGAGGTGAATTAGTTGTTTTTTTATTAAACACGAAGCTACAGAATAAACTATCCGTGCTGTGCCCTAACTGAATACGGAATCCTGTTGTTTAGGGTTATAATGCTTCATACTTACCGCTGATTCACTGTGAATAGAAGGAGGCGTAGATGAAAAAAAGCAGAAAACAAAGAACAGATTTGTATGGGACTCCGATGCTAATATTGCTAACCACCGTTTATTTTATTTCTTTGTGGTTAACCACAAAGCCACACAATGAGCTATCTGTGCTCTGCCCACCACGCGTATGAAACCTCAGTTTCTAGCATTGTAAGTCAGCAGAAATACCAGTCCCACTGAGGGCTGTTAACAATCGAGCTTGGCAGTTGTTGATTTTTTAACAGTAACACTATTACATTTACTTGAAGTTAATGTTGATGATTCGATTTATTAGTATTTTGTGTGAATGGGAGTCTATCACCATTCACATTTGGTATCATATACACAAGTGGCCGCGGACAGTAGATGTGCAATTAAACTTCGGGCGTTGTGGGCTTGAGCCCCACCATTTACAAAATTAGTAATTGACTACTAATTATTTTGTACTAGTTTCATTTGTTTTGAATATGAATTTTTAAAATTCTTTCAAGCAATCACTGGTTAATGAAAGCTTAATAAACTGCTACATTTTTTTTTGTGTTAGAATCTAAATATTAAAAACGAATAAATATTTAATGTTCTGACCATAAATAACTAGGCCTGGCATGGCCTAGCGCGTTAAGGCGTGCACTTCGGAATCTGAGGGTCGTGGGTTCGCGCCCGAGTCGCGCCAAACATGTTCGCCCTCCCAGCCGTGGAGGCGTTATAATGTGACGGTCAATCCTGCTATTCGTTGGTAAAAGAGTAGTCCAAGAGTTGACGGTGGGTGGTGATGACTAGCTGCCTTCCCTCTAGTCTTACACTACTAAATTAGGGACGGCTAGCACAGATAGCCCTCGAGTAGCTTTGTGCGAAATTCCAAAACAAACAAATAAACAACTAAAAACTAAAATAAACACCGAACCATGAAAAAGTAGAAGTTCTTTTAAAAATATTGTATAAAACCATATTACATAACTGTCTCTTCAAGTGAGCCGGGCGTGAAGTAATGGTTAGTGTGAATCCGAGAATTAATGGTTCACGGCCCATTGCCGCAAAAACACGCTCTGCACTGTGGCACAGTAAGTGCGCTATATTTGTGACAGTCAAATCCCACCCTTCGGTCACACAAAGTAGTCCAGTAATCGACGACAAGTGATTAAGTTGTTTCTTCCTTGTAGTTAATCAAGTAAAACTTAAAGATGACTACGCACAGACGGCCCTTATGTTGCTTTTGTAAAATTCTGAAAAAAAAAAACTATCTTCCAATGTTATAAAGAATTATGAAATAGTTTATTTGGTCGGTTTGAAGTTAAACACAATAAACTATCTGAGCTCTACTCCTCACCTCCAAGGGCATCGGAACCCAGTTTTGAAAGCAATTATAAAGTTATTGTTAAACTTCCTACTGATGCATAAACTAGAAAAATGTAAATAGATTTTCTGCCTTTTCCTTTCTCCTGAAAAGGTTGATTCGTTGCTCACGACAACATTTCAGTGCAAAACTGTATTTGTCCAGAACTAATTCTATCCTTGGAACTAAATATAAAAAGATCATAACATTAACTTGTTTGACACACAATGATCGGTTATATTAGTGAAAAGATACATGAAAGTAACAGCTGACTTAAATGTGTATATTGAGTTTCTTGTTACATTTATCTTTAATCAGTTATTGATGTTCAGTCAGTAATACTGACAATGTTGGAAAACATATGTTGTTACACTGATTTTCAGTTATTACTGTTGTTATCGTACAAAGGTATTTTGATACATTTATGCTCAGTTAGTTCTGCTCATATCGTAAAATTGTTTTGTGTGTATATTTTTTAAATGTGTTTGGTTTGGTTTGAATTTCGCGTACAGTTACACGAGGACTATCTGCGCTAGCCGTCCCTAATTTAGCAGTGTAAGTCTAGAGAGAAGGCTGCTAGTCATCACTATCCACCATCAACTCTCGGGCTACTCTTTCACCAACGGATAGTGAGAATGACCGTTACTTTATAACGCCTCCACGCCTGAAAATGCAAACATTTTTGATGTGATAGTGATTCGTGTTTTCAAGTATTCACGTACATATTTTAAATCTTGTGTTTTTCTCCCGTATACAAATTTCTAATCGATTCATGATGTTAAGAAAACATATAGTTTCAAAAAATTAATTTAAAACAAAAATATAAAAATCCTATAAACCGAACTCTTTCGAAAGGCGGACCTTTCTTCAACAGGAGAAAAAATAAGTTTTTATTTGTGTTGTATTTATATTTTATTTGCAGTAAACCGCAAAAGCAAGCAATGGGCCAACTGTGCTGTGTCCACTTCGGGAATCAAACCTTGGTTTTAAGCGTTATAAATACTGGGAAGGAGTGTTTAGGTTAGGAATAAAGTAAACGATTGTGGACTTGTGACAAATTTTTCTACAGTGAACCCTATCATTCAGATTTAGGGGGCGTAAGATGCGTTATAAGAATGATACGTAAACCACATTATTTCGTTAGAATAGACCAAAAGTTAAAAGGTGGTTGCTGTTAACTAGGTTCCTTCTCTATAGTGTGTCAGTACGAAGTTAGAGACGGCTCGCGCCAATACCCCTTGTTTAAGCTTGTGCTAATATCGGAAACAACCAATGAAACACAAGCACTCTCCCCACGTTATACGTGTATAGATAATTAGAAAAAAATGATCAGCATGCTAGTCGCAAAGTGAAAATAAAACGCGAAACACACACACACATGAAACGAAAACAACGATAAATACAATGATTGTGGATTACATTTCATCTCGGTCGTCACGCTAAAACTGTTGTTGTAACGCATCTCATTTCAATATTTTGAAATATCTTAAAATATCTTTAGAGAAACACAGGTATAGATGATGTTGTATGTATACTTGACACTGTATGGAAAATCGTGCTCTTAAACTATATGTTCATTCATACAATACCGGTCAAATTAGTTCAAGATATCTATAAAAATATTGGAAGAAAACATGCCATGAAAAAGACGTATTTTGGTTTATCTATTATCCTTAGTCTAAATTTTATAGCGCTGGGGCGTAAATAGTTAATTTTGGAACATAATGATTCACGTATCTTACTTTTAGTTGGCTCTACCCTATTCTTAACTATTTAAACTTCCTAAATCATACGCGGATACCAAGTTTAGCAATCGATATACCATTCCATTTTCGTTTTTTCATATTATCAACCTTATTATAACTAATTCGACTTCTCCTTCGTGACGTTTCCTTTCAACCATGTTAGTAATCAGATCAATATCAAAACTGTTCTATCAATATACTAACCTTTATTCAGTAAAGCAAGTTGGTAATAAGCACAAGCAAGGAAAACAGGAAGGTTCAGTCCCATCCTCTAGAAAATGATTTTGATATTTATTTCCTTTTTATCATCTCCCTTTGTAGAGGTCTGCCAATATACGCCTCTAATTTGAGTCGTTATTCGAAAATACAAAGCCAAGACATTTTTTCTCCCAAGTTGTCTCTTTGGCCTCTTGTGACAAATCATAATGTGATATTGCTCATTTACCCTATTGTTTGTTTTTATCTTTTTAGTGACTTTATACAATATTGTTCTTCAAATTTTCTTGGCTCCTTTTTTATTTGAACTTTTAAAAAGTTCAAAATTTGTTTCTTTAGTCTGACCCGTAATTTCCCATTCCTTCTTTCTGGAGGTGTAATGGGCTGACAACGCGTGGACACGACGTGCTTACGTATACCTTTTTCAGTCGGATCGCCGCCTTATTGATCGAATCTCACATTTCACGGATAAATTCGTTCAAACATTGATTACTTGTTGCTGTTTTTACCATTATAAACATTTTCTTGCTGCTTTTGAACAGTTTTGCTGCTGATTTAGTTTAAATAATTTCTGTAACTGTTTTAAATCAATCTGTTCTTAAAATTTATCGACACAACTTCTTTCCTATTACTGCTCCCCCATTAGTACAGCGGTAAGTCTACGAATTTACAACGCTAAAACCAGGGGTTCCATTCCCCTGGGTGGGCTCAGCAGATTGCCCGATGTGGCTTTGCTATAAGAAAAACGCACACACACACTTTCCTATTATTAGACTTTAAGCTTCCAGTTGTATTAAAAGCTCTCACTTTTTTAGCCGCGGCATATTGGCTTTTAGAATGAGTTTTTTTTCAAGTGCAAAATTAATTTATAGTTCTATCTTTTGGCCGATTTGAGATGTAGTTACAGTCGCACTATTAAAGATTCCAGCTTCTTGTTGTTTTATAAACACTAAATTATAAATCAATACACATTTTTTTCATTCCGTAGACAATCACGTGTGTTCGTCATTCACTGTTTCATACTTAATGTTACCTTTTATTGAAATTTATAAAATATACAAATGTAACCAAATATTTACAAGAATAACATTTGTCTTCAATTAAATGCTGAATTCCTGTAAGTTGAATGAATTCAGGTTTAAATAAAAGCATTTAAAGTGAATCACACTATACAGTATCATAGTAGCTTATAACAATAAGCTTGTAAAATTCACTCAGTACATATTACCTATTTATGTAGAGAATTTGCATATTCATCCCTACCTTTGTGGTATTGTCATTCCTATATCATACTTAATGTTTGCAATTTTTTATTACTCGTTGCCCTCTATTTTTAAAACAAATTCATTGAAATAGGTTGGTAAGTGAATATTTGTTTTACTTTTACACTTCATTGTTAATATCATATCAGTTTTTGTTAAATTTCAATTTACTTTAGAAGCCAGTAAAGTTGAAATAGTTCATTCAGGAAAATACAAGTATCCCAGAGCACTGAATCGATGTTAACAGTATATTTAAAGAATTCATGACTTACAACTTCACCCTAACTCATTGCATGCACAATAAAAAATCACAAACGGTCGTTATAGAGGAACTATTTGTTCTGCCATCTAACGATTGGAAATTCAACCGTTATTTATGAAGCATGGAAATGATATATGCTTATAAACTGAACTCACTGTTAAGTAGCATTTGTTTTTTATTTCCCCACAAAAAATTAACCTCGTAGAAGAACGGAACAATATTTCTGTTTTATGAGATGTAAAACACTCGATAATGGCAATTAGATGCTCAAAAAAGACTGTAATTCAGCTTTAACGTCATAGAATAATTGACTGAATGCGAGGTTGATTGTTTCTCGGATCTTCCCTACATACTATGTACTATTGCGCTTGGTGATAATCTGTTCTCAAGTGTTCTTAAAATACTCTTCTGTCGTATTAAAACCATTGCAAAAACTTCACTCATTTTTGGTTGACAAGGAAGAAGAAACAAAACACTTTGGCTCTTCAGCTAGTTTCCAATTCTTCATTTTAGCAACACTTTTCAAACTGAAAGTTTCAAAAGCTGTCAAACACTTAATAATGGCAATCAGGTGCTCAAATAAGTCTATAATTCAACTTTAAAAGTTATTAGTAAAAACAATAGTGTAATAAATTAAATACGGACACCATTTTTTGTCAGCCCATACCTACATACTAAGCATTACTGCGCCTATAATTATACTCTGTAGCTTATATGCGCTTATGTCACAATAATGTATGACATAACAAAGAAATTCGCCATTATTGTTTTGTCTAAAGTGGTATTCTTTCTAGTAAGTATTTTTGTAGCAGAATTAGTCGTTCTCTTCTTGCTTCTTTTTTGTTGTTGTTGTTGGAATTGATATTTTCAATATGAATTAAGCAGCCAAATTAGATATCCCTACATTTCATCTATAACTGTCCCTGATTTGAATTCTTTACCAAAAGGAAGGCACCCAGTCATACACTTCTCCACAATGGCATTGTCTTGCTTCGAATCTAATAACGAGATTAATTATCATTATTATAATGCGTCCACAGCTGAAAGTGCAAAAGGTGTTCAACGGAATTGTAATCAGAATTATCGTCATTCCGATCCGATGTCTGGTACATTAATATCTATAGTTAAACCTAGCCCTTACTGGACTCAGACATACATCTGACTCCGTAATGACGCATGCTCATAACATACGTCTTGAAGATTAGGGGCATATACCAGTTTTTACTATCTTAATGCATTTGTACATTTGAAATGAATTTTAATAGTTACATTTAAATATTAGCAGAATTGATAACACATACTGAGTTTAATGTCGATTTTGGTAAATATGTTTTATTGAGCATTCTCAATAGTTCAGTTAGTAAAATGTTTTTTGTTTTATATGTTTTCTTCTTGTTGTTAAATACCTTTCCAGAACAGGCCTGAAATAGTTAAGAATAGTTCAGATTTAGAATACTATTCATTGTAACATCCACTACTCTTCTTAATGCTAACATAAATATTATTTGCCACACAAATCTTCGGAATACAGGTTAAATCTGATAGACATAAATCTGCACCACTACGTTCGCCTTATATGTTTAACAGATATCTTTACCCCCAGAAAATATTTTACTGTACTCACTATCGTGCTCATTTTTTCATTTCTGCGCTACCCCCTAAATCTGACATAATTCTTCGAGTGAAAATAATTATATAATTAATACTTAATATTTAATGCAACAAAATATTTAGGTTCTAGATTTTCTAAGTATATTTATAAACATATTATGCACACAAATACACGTATACATGAAAAACACACACAAAACAATGACATCGCTTTCAACTGTTTCAGTTTTAAGCATTCCACGCTGGGACAGCGGCAAGTCAACGGATTTACAGGCTAAACTTAGGGTTTCGACTCCCCTTAGTGGGCACAGCAGATAGCCCGATGTAGCTTTGTTATAAGTAAAACACACACACAGTCCTAAGCAAAAGTTTATTTTATTTGTTTCTAAATTTCGCGCAAAGCTACATGAAGGCTATCTGCACTAGTCGTTCCTAATTTAGTAGTGTTAAACTAGAGGCAAGGCAACTAGTCATCACCACCCATCGCCAACTCTTGGATTACTCTTTTACTCTTTTTAAGATTGAATGTAACGTTATAACGCTCTCATGGCTGAAAGGGCGAGCATGTTTGGTGGGACGGAGATTCGAGCCTATGACCCTCAGATTACGAGTCAAGCGCCCTAATCACCTGAACACTCCGGACCCTGGTTTAGTTTAACCGTGAAACGACTTCTTTGCGTACATTTTGAGCGTATTAATTAAACCAAATAAAACATTATTAGACATTTTATAAGTAGAAACAACTTAAGTTCTAAGGCAAAGCTATTTGTAAATCAACATTTCGACGTAATCCTTTAATCTAATCTCACTAAAGTGCAGGTTCCACATTTTTAGATGCACAGCATGAAAAACACACACAAATAAACAACAGAATACAGCGTCTTCTTACTCTAATAGTTCTTTAATATGCCAAACAAACATGCAATGTTTGTGTTAAGAATAAATTGGTAAAAATAAGTGTGTGTAGTTTTGTTCCTCGTAAAGAATAATATTTGGAATTTTTCTGTGTCAAAAGAATAACCCCAAAGTTTTACATTTCCAAATTATTAATTACGTATTAGCTTGTTTTCGAATGAAAATAGTAACTATTTGCATTTTAAATTACCGTTCTGGCAAGCAATTACGTATACTCTTATTACCTAAGTCTTAGCACAAAGCTATAGAATGTTTTTTCTGTGATCTGTCACCGTTTGTATAAAAACCCAGTTTATTGCGTTGTAAGTCTGCAGGTTTAAAACAAATTTTAATCCTTACAACAATAAAGGTAGACAAACTTAAGAGATATCTACAAATAAGGAATGCAAAGAAAATTGCTGAAATGGTTCATTTTATTATTACAAAATAGCAAATATTTAGCATTGCTACATAATCAGTCTTACAACGTTTATATTACAGTGAACTTAGAATGTTTCATAAAAAAGGAAAAAACATTACAAATTAAAAGCAATAAGTAACTTGAATGAATAGTTCAGTGTTAGATAAAGCTATAAAAAGCTCAGTTCTTGATAATAGTACAGGAAATGATAAGATAGAATAACTGATAATCAGTGAACTAGCCGACTAGTTTGAGCCGTAACTTCTGTAAAACATGAAAGAAAAATGTATGTTTTAAACATTAAATTTTCAAATACCTTTAAGTTATTTTTATAAAAAAACAAAACCATTCACAAAGCTTTGTACTACCAGTTACCGTTTCTGTTTTAGTTGATAGCTTCTGAAGAAGCTGTAAAGCGAAACGTTGAGTGTCTAATTAAAAAAAGATAACAGATTTTGGTGTTTTAAGGTCGTTTACTTCTAGTACTAAAATGTATTTTATACACCAAGGTACACTGAACAAATTAAATAAATAATCTACGTAGTTTATTTTCATCACATAAATAACAACCCAGCTCAATCGAAAATATTATAAACGGCCTACATTTTTTCTTCTATTCTATAACTTTAAAATTTTGTTTTTGTATACCCAGGTGCAAAGACATTAATCTATGATAACATGTTACACAAACCAATTCTTTAAAGGCCTTCTTCTCAGACTTATGTGTTCACCTGCCAGAGATAAAAGAAACCAAACAATTAAATTTCAAATACCAGTTATTAGTTTTCACCATTCTAGACCACGTGTTGCTATCCAACTCAAATAGGTCGGTTCCATCGTGGCGGAAGACAATTCATTGCCGCTATCTACAAAAACACAGAACTTTCATTAAAAAAAAATAATCTAGTGACTATTGTGTTACCACGATGCCGCTAAGGCAGATAACAGTTTCTCACTTTGAATTGCATTTTCAGGTCGTTAGGCCTAACGCGTATTCAAACACAGGGTACTCAACTTTCCTGTACTGTCGCAACAAAGCTCGTGACAACTCTCTCGCTGCCTATTGTTCACACGTGCTACTGCGCGCGGAAGTGTATCTTTTGTATTATGTTCAGAGCAAATAAATATGCCAATGTTAGTGACTTATGTTAACTAAACTGTTCTGTTATTTAAGAGACTCATACATTCAATACACATGACTTTACAATGGATATTCTAAACGTGTATACGCTGTTTATTTTTGAGTTTGCTTTAGCATGACTATTATTTTTATAAAAGGCACAAACTAAGCCTGTTGTATCTACTTCATCATAAAGTTTTGTTGTTTTAGTATTACCATTTTGTTCAAGTGTAATTTTAAACATTTTTCACCCTAATCTGAAGTTATCTCATACGAGTACATTATTAAATATAAAACCCGATGTTTCACCAACGTCTATTTGTCTGTAATAATACTTAAAAGGCTTCTACTGTGTATTTCGTACAATATTCGTTATTAATTTTTTTTATCATGGAATTCAAACTTTGTTATAGCATTTAATTATAGGATAACAAATATTTAACAAAACAACACCGTAAATTTTCTTGCATTTAATTTATTTAGGTCCTAATGTTGGGTTACAAACAATAAACTATTACAAAATACACGCACGAAATAACGTGTATTAAGTTTTATGAAACATGCTTGTGGTTCAATGTAGAGAACCAACATCAGGTTATTCGTAAGAGCTTAGAAGCTTTGTTTGTTTGTTTTTGAATTTTACGCAAGCTACACGAGGGTTATCTGTGATAACCGTCCCTAATTTAGCAGCGTAAGACTAGAGGGACCCACCACCAACTCTTGGGCTATTCTTTACCAATTTTTCTTTATCACATTATAACGCCCCCTCTAAATAAAGGGCGACCATATTTAGTGTGACGGGGATTCGAAGATTACGATCCGAACGCCTTAACCACTTGGCCATGCCGGGCCAACTCAGGAGCTGTAAACAGGCAACAAGTAAATAAACTATATAAGCTACAAGTTTTCTCAAAGACATACAAATTACAGCAGCAGAAACAAGGAACATGGACTTGAAACGGATAAACTGATATAAATTATTATAATGGGTATATATAAAACAACGAGTATTCAGCATTTTTCTAGTTCTCGGTTAAACAGTAAACAGCTTCAGGCAGAGAATGTTCCAGTTACGACTTCGACAGTAAGACTGATAAGAATTCATCCCTGGATTTCCTTTTTTCTCAGTATTTGATCAGTGGAACCACCTAGTCCCCAGAATGCAAAAATGTTGGACACTCTTACTGGACTTTAAAATTTCGTATACCGTACGAACAAATACCAACGAAAGCATAATGAACACATAAACATTCAAAGTTAATAATTTATTTAAAAAATAAGATTTTTTCCAATTAATACATAAACGACGTATAATATAAACGTTATGTTTTATTTTGTAAAATATATTAGTGCACGAATACACAATTAAAATTCAGTAGTTTTCGCGTTTTAAAAAAATTATAAATCAAGACAAAAAACAGTTTTGGTTCAACATTTTGTTAAGAGCCAATCAATGTAAGGCAGGCGGAGCTTCTATTGTGAATGTTAGCATTACTGGATGTGTGTTTCTCCAATCATAAACAATGTAAGATTGTCACGTAATCTGCACACGGATCAAAGTCAGATAATAGATACGCCAAAGTTATCTGCCATAACAGTTAGAAAATACACATCCCACAATAGTGATTAACATTGTTTGGATCATAATCACTGCGTACTATATGCTGCAAGTTAAGTAAAATAACAACTAGAACAGCAAAGAAATAAGAATCAACTAGTTTAACGTTTCGTTTGCTTCTTTCGTCAAAGCTCTTCAAAGTTTTAAAGCCTTTTAAACATGGGCAAAAGTGATCAAGAGCATGTGAAACGGCCGATGAACGCATTCATGGTATGGTCACGTGGTCAGCGGAGAAAGATGGCCCAAGAGAACCCAAAAATGCACAACTCAGAAATCAGTAAACGACTGGGCGCGGATTGGAAACGATTATCAGACGCTGAGAAACGACCTTTCATTGACGAAGCGAAACGACTCCGGACGCTTCATATGAAGGAACATCCGGACTATAAGTACAGGCCGCGACGAAAACCGAAGGTTTCAATGAAAAACGATTCTTCTTTCATTCCTGTGGCGTCATGTTGCACTTTCTCCCCAACTTTTGAATCCCTTCGTGATTTCACGCTACCTGCTGCTCAGTCTACATTTAGTTTACCTCTTCCTTGTCTTATAGAGAATGAAAAACCTTCAACAGTAAGGACATTTCCGTTGGACCTTCACCTATCTTCCAGTCCCGGTGTCTCTCCACATTTCACCAACCTTTATGGCACAAACGTTAATTTTTCGAAACTCCGAACCGATTCAACCAACTCTTTACTCCCTGTCACACCATACAGCCTCATGAGTAACACCTCGTCACTGGCATCATCTCTCTACAGCACGGAAGGAACTAAAAGCTTTCACCGCAGCCCGCTCGTTCTGATGCCCTGTGGATGTGGTCCTACATGTTTTCCAATCGTTCCCCCAACAAGTAACATTACAACACTAAAGGAAAGCTTTTGCTTTCCCTACGCGCACTTTTTAATGAAACCTGATGGCAGTTTAACCAAGTATTTTAATCCTCCAGCAATAAGTGGAACTTCGAGAAGTTAGGCTAGCAACGGTCCAATATGACTTATTTCATTGCATTACTTCATAAAACAAAATGAAGAAATGACAGTTGTTTTCAGTTGTGAAGAGACAGCCAGAGAGAGAGAGAAAATTTCTAGTCATTAACGATGCCATATTTCAAGTAGTAACAATAGACAATAAACATCCGAAAAAACCAGACAAGGTGACAAAATAGCAACCTGCTAACCAAAATGATGTAAGTTTGATACCGTCTACTTCTGAACAAAACAAAGTCCACATACTGTTTACAAATTATCCCATTTTCTGGGCATCTAATATCCAATTAAGAATGATATTTTTATATGTCCACAAATCGAACGTCATATTTGTCAATAAGCTGTTTTGCAATAAACAGTAAATACAGCAGAAATCTGCATAATAAGATAAATATCAAAACAAGCTAAAACAGTTTTAAATAATGCATTATTTTTAAACAAATTACCGAACAATTTGTTTTATATGTGTAATTATGCTGACTCCTACATTTTTTTATGTTATTGTGCGTACATGTATACTTATAAAAGTTGTCGTAGTGGCGATTAAAGACATTAGTGGGTAAAACTGCGACTAATTTGATTGTGCTTTATCTTTACCCTTTGTGACTAAAGTTTAAATATTACACAGAAGCACTACAGTCTACGAAGGAAATGTGGGAACCTACGTAATTTTTAGGATTCTTAGGTTTGCTCAGTGCATGTAATGTGAGTACTTTAACGTTTTATGAGGTCTGAGGCAGTTGTTATAATAAAAAAAGCAATATATACATTTTTTATTCTATTTTTTTAATAATTAAAGCAAAGCTAGTTTTGAAAGGAAATAAACTACAAGTTTAAATTATTTAATTTCCAGTTTCAGTTATATAATAACTTAACAGTTTTTCTTGAAACATTAATGTTTAACATACTTTTGTTTATAGTTAAACGACTTTTAACTTGAGAATTAATTATAAACATCTTGTACGCTTATTTTATTCACTGTTCGACAATGCACGAAACCTCAAAATTTGTGCAGCTAAGGTGAGAATTAACATTATTTTATTTACATATGTGTTTTCTCTGATGATATTTTAAAACTTTACCTTTTCCTATTACTAGCTTAAATTATATTACATATCACTCTATCTGATCATATGGTTTATATCTGTGTCCCTTCTGATTCCGTGATTAAACGAGTTGATGTAATAATAACCTCATGCAAACACTCAACTAATGTACATCATATTGTTTTTATATCGTGATTTAAATAGTTTATTCAATGTGACTTCATATAAATGATTAAACTAGTTGATATAATTGCCACTTTATGTTAATATTTAACTTTATTATCACTGTAATATTTTCTTATTGTGATTTAATTAATTCATATCATAGTTTCTTTAAGTTACGATTCAGTTACTTTATGCTATTATCACTTGATATCACGATTTAGTTAAAATTCATAATTCTTACTTTATTAAAACAATCCAGCACGTTGTGCCATGAACTTAATAGGTTGTTTTACTTTCGAACCGAAACTTAAGATGATTTTACAAAATCACCACGTATCCAAATAGATTTGAAGATTTTTGTCATACCGACTTTATCTATTAGACGGCTATATCCTAACTATTCTAAGGGATTTCATGACTGCATCTGCTGGCGCACTACCTTGGTATGTTTTAAGAATATCTGCATACAGTTTTAAAACGAACAAACGCAAACGGTAATGTTACTTATTACAGATCCTGCCGACATAATCACTATTTGTTATTACATAACTGGTGAAGAACTGTATTACTTATGATGCCATATTGTTAATGTAAATTTATTTTGAACACTGTAAAAACATTTTTTTTAATGAACTGTGGTATTTTTGATATAATATTATTACACTAAAAACAAACTCAGAGTAACTTTCACACAACATATTTTTTATGGTTGCTCCCTTTGATATAAAAAGAAGTTCCTTCCAGGGAGTTCTTCCACCAATAGGGTTCATCGTAAACTTTTTGAAATTCAGTATTACGATATAATTTACCTTCAAGGATCAGAAATCAAATTACAGTTCAGAAATAACAAAAACAATGCTCACATGAAACTTATAATACACTTATCTAATTATTAAAAATTCTTCAATTTACGAATAATGGCTTTAAGCATATTCAAGACTTTTTTATATTAAAGTGGAATGTATCACATAGCCCTCCAGTGCAACACATGCGGTGTAAATATATTGTGTCAAAAATCGTTGAATTAATAGTTCAAGTTTTTTTTTTGTTTTGTTTAGAATTTCGCACAAAGCTAATCAAGGGCTATCTGTACTAGCCGTCCCTAATTTAGCAATGCATGACTAGAGGAAAGGCAGCTAGTCATCACCATCTACCGCCAACTCTTGGGCTACTCTTTTAAGAAAGAATAGTGCGATTATAACGCCCCAACGGCTGTATAAAACACAATACGCGTATTAACAAGCAGCGGAAGTCGGGCCTTGTTCTGTTGAAATACGTAATATTTTTTCGCTGTGCCTATAACTTGTTTTTATGTTTACCAAAGTACTATATACTTATATAAAAAAATTAAACCACCAAATCGTGGTGAAATGCTAGTCCTTAACCAAGGTGAAACTGCTTTCATAATGAGAAGTAATAACATATTAAATCGTGAAATTTATTTACTTTTTGTTGTTTTTTTATTGAAGTACAGTACTATATATGTATACACATATTTGATTTGTGTTTAATTAACAAGCCCAAACTCAAGCATTCCAGACTAGGGCATTTAATAAGCTATAACCGTCAAATGAATTATAGTTTTATACTCTTTGTGGAAATGTTAATATTCTGAGGCGTCGTCGAGAGGGCGGTAGTTAATAAATATAACTGGTGTCTCACTAAAACCCAAGACTGTAAGGAAGCTCAGAACGGGTAAAAACATTTTACCGTCTATCATGAAAAAAAAAGTATATAGCAGCTAAAAAATGTTTACTACCATATATTAGTAGTAGGTAATTTTATGACATGTAAGTCAATTAAACATTTCGAAATCCAGAGTACGAAATGTTTGTGTTCCTTTATGTGTTATGCTATATGTTCGAAAGATGTATACAGACACGACAAACAACTTCAAACTGTATAACCGTTTGATAAGTGCATTAAAATTAACTCTTAGTTAATTTAAAACACTTAATTCGTGTTTAATTGACCTTTATTGGTCCCGAAGATCAATGACAAGTCTTTAGTAAATTAGTTATGAAAAACAACAACTATTTCAGTAACTTTACAGTTAACATATTTTAATGTCAGTTTCAATTGAAGAATTCGTTTTAATTAGATTTTAATTTTAAATTGACAATAACAAAATAGTTTATTTTATAAGCGATTTTAAAAAGAATTTTAAACTGAAAAATAAAATTTGGATATTATATTTTTATTTAAATGACAAAATTTAAACTTAAATTTATTACTCATCATAAAACCGTGTAATTCCTTTCAATTGTTTTTTGTAACTTCTACGTTAAAAAGTATCCTGTGATAATAAGAATAAAAACAACTAAAAACAAGGAAATTCTCCAAGTTTTATTACACATTCCATCTTGAAGGGTCTCCCGGATTTACAACGCTAAAATAAGGGATTCGATTCCCCTTGGCGGACTCAGCAGATAGCCCAGTGTGGCTTTGCTATAAGAAAACATACATACGCACTCACACCATCTGCAATGAACGCCTTGAACTGCAATATATATATATATATGTATGTATGTGAATATTGTAATGTTTGAGCCATAATAGAAATAAATGCATAAAAACCAACATAACTTGTTGAAAATCATTACAAGAGCAATAAATAGTTTACTTCTTTATTTTACTTTATTTTTTCCATTCAGTCTACTCTAATCATACATCAACTGTATTTCTGCACTCGTAGTTTCTCTTCCAGGGTTACTTACCGACCTCAGTTTAAACTAAAAAATAATCTCATCGGGTTTCAGACTTTATGCCAGAATTAGATAGTTTTAACGCTTTCAAATCAATTTGATGGTTAAAACACTCTAGTCATAACTGTTAAACTTCAACTAACTGCCTCAGTTAGGAATATTTAATGTCTTTAGTCTGATACTGTTAAGCATTAACCAGGATAATCTAGTGGAACTCAGTAGCGCTCATTGTTAAAAGTGGTTAATCTTATGCGTTCTAAGTAATGAAGTAAACATTGGTATACAGAGTTGATCCTTTGATTACTATGCTTGATGATAAGTAAAGAATTTGTTCATAATGCTTCAAGTTACATTGCTTAATTTCAGTGTTCAACTTCCCAAACCCAAGTTGTATTTGGTAAACTCCCACGTGTTTCGTGTATATCAATACAACGAATCATTTCTTGCAAGCGCACAAATTTTTTTTTAATATTAAGTTTCTCGTTTTCTTTAACACTTACGTAGAATTATATTAATTATCAACATCCTGGCCATCGTTTACAACTCACGCACAAGTGTTAATAAGCAGGGTTAGTCAGAGAAGTTCAAGGTCCTAATGCTGCCCCGCTAACATTGTATACCCATCACTCTCGTTCAACTTCTCGTATACATGGCACTGAACATATTTCATCAGTTATGCTACTTTCAACTAACCCAAGTCACTTTAAATCATTTGTAAATCACACTGAATCGGCTACAATATAAAGCTTGGCGTGTCAGCCTATGGATCTCAAGGTCTAAGTTTTGAACAGATGAACATGCTTCGCATTTTTAGCTAAGAGCGTGACAGTCAATCCCATTATTCGGGTCCGAGCCGGACAAAATCCCTGTGGCGACGTAAGCTGCTAACTATTGTTGTTTTCCATATGGGCAGTAATTAAATATTAGGAACGGCTTTAACTGAATTATAGGGGATTTCGTTCTGAGTGTTTGGCCCTAAGGAGCCCGTTGAGGTTGCCACTGTGCTAGATTACTCGAAAGAGTACAGCATACTCAGCTTTCATTCCAGTCAAAACTAGCACTTGTACAGCTTGCAAACCTCATAACGTAGTAAAACACACACACACACACACATGTTGTTTGACTTCATCTTTACCACTTTCCAGCAGAACATCACCTGGTCACTGCAACTTTTTTTTTAATATCAATTTAACATAGAATAAAGCATTTGTAAATAGCGTGAAGGGAGTCTAGGGGTAAGCTTGCCGGGATGCGAATCTGTTAATGTTCCGTTGCAGCAGAATCGCGCTTCGCATTTTGGATACGTTATAAAATCACGTTATTTGATTAGAATAACCCAAAAATTGGCGTCCGGTTGTGTTAACATGTGTCTCCTGTTATAATCTAACAGTTTAATATTAGTTACAGCTAACGCAGAAAGGCTTCATGTATCTTTGAGCGGATATCCGAAACAAACAAATCTAATTAGTAAATGTATAAAACATACTGTTACAATACCTAAGGTCCTTGAAACTGTTTTACAATTTCTTAGACGTACATTGAATCACTGCATTCCCAAATAACTGAATTAAATGTTAAACGTAAAGAAAGATATTAAGCCTGAAAATAAAATGATATACAGCTTTAACGTTTCAAACAAAGAAAGAAACACAACACTTCGCTTCGTTATAAAAGTAACCAATTATACTACTTAAGTAATCAAACATAAGAAAAATCACTTACAAAAAACCTATTATCTTAAAGCTGAAATACAATTATTGATATATGTTTATTGATGAGTATGTAAAACCACATTATTTGAGTAGGTACGTAAATATTGATATTAAAATGAAGGACAGACGAAAGACGTTAAAAATCAGTAAGATTAAACCTATGAATGTTTTAACTATGAAAATAAGTCTTAACTACGACTAAAATGGTGTTATACATATATATATAAGGTGTTATAAATTTAACAGTTCTCTAAAGTGGTCATTTGTTTCTATATAAATATTCTTGTTCCATCAGATCTTTAGATAAAATGAGATATTGTGTAGAAGTTAAAACAATAGATAAAAATACTCGTCTCACTTTTGTTTGTCTTTGAATTTCGCGCAAAGCTACAGGAGTGCTATCTGCACTAACCGTCCCTAATTTAGTAGTGTAAGACTAGAGGGAAGGCAGCTAGTCATCACCACCCACCGTCAACTCTTGCGCTACTCTTTTACCAACGAATAATGGGATGGATGGACACATTATAACGCCCCCACGGCTGAAAGGACGAGCATGTTTGGTTCAACGTGGATTCGAACCCGCGATCCTCAGATTACGAGTCGAACGCCTTAATCCACATGGTCACGTAGGGGCATTTCACTTTTGTTCGGCCCAGCATGACCACGTGGTTAAGGCATTCGACTCTTAAATCGAGGGTCGTGGGTTCGAATCTCCGTCACAACAAACATGCTCACCCTTTCAGCCACGGAGACGTTTTAATGTGACGATCAATGTTCGCTAGTAAAAGAGTAGCCCAAACGTTAGCGGTGAGTGGTGATGACTAGTTACCTTCCCTCTAGTTTTACACTGCTAAATTAGGGACGGCTAGCGCAGATAGCCCTCGGGTATCTTTGCGCGAAATTCAAAAACGAAACCACTTTTTTAAATTTTGATCTTAAATAGCTGTTTCACTCCATACTAAATACTATGGAGGGTTATATTAAAATAATTTTGAATATGTGAATCAACAAATCACCTGACAACCACAGCAGTGTTAAAGTCGTGGTGTGATGGTATATATTTGAACAACAATTTAGTAATGTCTAGTGAATTCTAGGTAGTGTGGTGCCGCGTTTCGTAGGTACAGTGGTAGCAAAGATTTATCGTTTTTAGAAGGGCATCTAATTGCCCTTTCTTTTGCTAACTAGTCATATACTCATATCACAACGATGTGTTTAGATTGAGAACTTAATTTTCAAAACGGGGATATTCCTTGTACTTAATAACATTAGTAAACTAAGAAATGTGGATGAACTTGGGGCACCAGAATTATCCTGAAAAAGATTTACAATAGGTAGCAATTTAGTTATTGTAAGTAAAATGAGGCGTTTGGTAACAGATGATAATCAACGAACGAAAGGTAATTGGTAAATGCGGTATGCGTGTCCAAAGCAACATTTTGCAACATAATCATGAAGGATCTCTGCTTGGAAAAGCGACACAAGTCCCGTGCACGCAAGCTGCCCCATGGCATAGTTGTTCAAGCGTTGCGTGATTTAATCAGTTGTAGAACGAAACACATATTCATGCAACTACCTACGAAGATATCCGGCCAATTCACTAGACGCAGCGCTTATAGATTTATGTGCTATTGAAACGTTGAAGCAGACGTTGAGTTTACAGAGTACAAAAAGACTGCAGGGAGAATCAGTATACTTTGGACATGGTAGTGTTGCGACGCCTACCTTTTATAATGGAAACTACGCTGCGACTCTAAAGTAAAGACACAATGTCATCAGATGGAGCGTCACTGGACAAGACAATACGAACAAAAAGATGTGATGGTGTTACAAAATTGTGTTAGTATAATTATGAACGTGTTTACACTGATTCCAAATAAACAACATAACGATCATGTCTGATAAACTGGAAATGAAATAATTGCCAAAGAAATATTTGCTCAGTTGAAAATCAGAGATCATTTCAAAACTTTTTTTTCAGTTTACGTGGTCAAAATTTGATTAGCTTTGTGCAAAACATTATAAGCGTTTTCAATAAATTAAAATTATTTTGAGTTGGGTTTAAAAAGAACCAAAACAAAACATACTTTACTTTCCTAAATGTCTCGTGTTTTTTGTGTAGAAAGTTAAGAGTAGATACTGGAAGTTTCGCGAGCTGAAAAACACAACAGCAACTTACTTTTTAGTTGATATTTATTTATATAACTTAACTTATTATAACTTACTTCGCTGTACACAAAAAATCAACATAAATCGTTATTGAAACGTCTACTGTTCTTATCAAGTTTCTAAGGAATACAGGAAAGTTCTCTGCAGATGGTCTAATTTCAAACCTGGAAGAGTAGGTGTTTAGTGTAACGGATAAGTAGAACTCGTACGTTTATAAACTAGATAAGACTGAAGGAAACCTCCACACACGCATTCTTATCTAGTCCATGAGTTTGCTAAGTTTATCTGTTAGTTTTATTACACTTCTCTATCTACTCGAAGACTGCATTATCTAGGACCGTTCACTCTAATGGCGTAAACAAGCCATTAGAAGCATGCGTCAAACTGAAACATCGAAAAACAGACAGAGCCACTACAGAATAGACATCACTGCGGCTATCATACAATTTATATAGAAAAATGGATTCTTCCTTTTCTTACAATAAGTAACTTTACTTTAAGAAATATACACATGTGTATTATTATAAGGGTCCTTGAAAGTATTTAAATATCAGACAACTTTATACGGTTCTTTCGTAGTGTATTTCTTTTCATCGCTGAAATTCAAAATCTTAATGTGAAGAAGACAAATTCGCAGTTAATAAAGAATGTTTTTTTTTTCATACATATATGAATCGGTATGTCTTCGTGTATATGAATTAGCCGAGTTTCGTCTATGGTTCAGAATACAGATCTGTGTACGATTCAGTAAATGTACGTATATGAATCAACAGATATTTGATTATGAATCACACAGAAATTCGAGCATGAATGAATAGAGATCTGTATGCGAATCAGAGAAGAGGTCTTTGTATGAATCATCAGAGGTTTGTGTATAAACCAGTACAAACAAGAAACACCTGACAAGAAATCAGACAGCAAAATGGAAAAAAAAAACATAAACTTATTTTAAGTTGTATCTGATATGAAAATTATATCACAAGCAAACAAAAAATGGAAAAATTAATGTGTATCTATGTAAGGATTAGTATACATTGTATCCTCCTTCGAAACACTTGCTGCGTCAAAAGAAAAATAACTCGATTTCTAAAACGTTCTAATTTAACTTTAAAGGTTCAAATATGAATCCGCACATTCATATGTAATAAGCAGAGATTCATGAATGAACCAGTATATGTTCATAAATACACTATTCTCATGCATTCGAATGAGTAAAACAATGAAAATTTTGTGCTTGGACATACTAATATTCGTACATGATAAGCCAAACATTCAGGAAAATTTGATATTTTGAAAGAATGTCAAATTAAACGGTTATGGATTATGTCTTTGCTTACTTTTTTCGTTGGGCCCGGCATGGCCAAGTGTGTTAAGGCGTGCGACTCATAATCTGAGGGTCGCGGGTTCGCATCCCCGTTGCGCCCATGCTCTTCTTTTCAGCCGTAGGGACGTTATAATGTCACGATCAATCCCATTATTCGTTGATAAAAGTGTAGCCCAAGAGTTGGCAGTGGGTGGTGATGACTAGCTGCTTCTCCTCTAGTCTTACACTGCTAAATTAGGGACGGCTGGCACAAATAGCCCTCAAGTAGCTTTGTGCGAAATTCAAAAACAAACTTTTTTCGTCAAAGCTACACACCCTGAACTGTAGAATTCACAGGCCGATTCGTTAAGCCACTCTCGGCCCTTCAATGTAGCGATGAATAACTAAACTGCACTATGCACATCAATATTGCTTACTAAGTCTGGCTTGGAGTTCTGTATAGATCGATAAGGTGTAAGATAGAATACAGTGCATAAACAGCAAAATTTCCAAAAACGTGTTTTCCATAGTTATTGAAAACTAGAATGAAAAAAAAAATTTCAGCAAGATTGCGCTCGTATATATCGTTTATGTGGTTTGCGATACTTATGTTTTAATCTAGAACTGACGTTATATTTATTAATGCCTTCTTCCAATCCTTTATAAAGTAGTCCTTGTTACCAACATGCCGATTATCTCTTCACACGAAGATGAACATAAACTATCATCATTGGTTAATAACACACAATTTTTTTTCCTGATATTGAAAATTCCGACAGCTGATGAACTTTGAAACTCATCATAATAGAGGACAAAGTGTCATTAGGGTAACGCTGAAATCAAAAGATTGTTACTCCAAAACTGATACATCGAAGCTCAATTTTCAACTCTCGCACACAACGTGTTTCATCAGAGTTCAACTGGTGGAAAATCAGCCAATGGAAGGGCGCAAATTAAACTTAAGTGGAATATGAAATTAAAATTACCTCACCAACGACAAATAATATGCAAAATATTTCGTGTTACCATATATTATTAACCATTGTCTTTTCCCCTTGCGGTAGGATTTGCATAAAATTAAACAAACTTGATTTCTAAAATTATTCAAGTTAAGTATATGTACAACAATCAATACTCCCTCAAAAAAAGAGCTGTCTAAAATATTTACGTATTAAGAGAGATCATACACTCAATTCCAACTGACATTGGAAAACGTATAATTAACGCATACCGTAAGCTGATATAAATGTCTTATTCTCTATTCACAGCCTGCTGAAACAGCTATAGCAAGCATGATCGTTATTCCCACAAAAATACTTGAACACGATTATCCAGTTCGAGTATTTGTTCCTTTCCTACAAAGGTGATTTCATTGTTGATTTTTATACTTTATTGTACCATTTCTAAAACAAATAAAGCCACTGTGTAAATAAATGCATAGAGACAACTATATATTTAGAAACTTCTCAATTGCAATAATATCCATTCGTTTTCTTTGTCAGCTGAACACATAGTGTTGTTCGTTTTATTGAAGCATATTGTATGCAGATATACAAGTGCTTCCTGTATTTAGATAACAATAACGTGTACAGGTTAAATGAATGTTGTTTTTCCATTTCAGTGGTGCCCCTCAGTGGCTCAGCGGTATGTCTGGGGACTTGCACGATAAAATCCGGGTTTCGATACCCGTGGTGGGCAGAGCACAGATAGCTCATTGTGTAGCTTTGTATTTAAATCAAAACAACAACAAATTTCAGTGGAAAGAAACCTGAAATTAGATTTATATTGTGTTTTAAACAAGAGGAAGTTTTAAACCTTGCTTTCCTTGACTTCAAATGAAAAATACAGCTTCAGGAGTTAAACACGTTCTCGTCAGCAGGTTTTGTGCTGAGATAATGTTTTTATGAGAACGATATAAAAAGGCCATCTTCCTCGTGACCACTTTCATATCGAATGTTTAACACTCTGTTAAAAGGAATTTTCACATAACAACCTCAACTGCGAGCTATCATTACAAAATACAAAGTTTTATGACATATTAAAACCTTAACGCACATTAAAATTTAAACATAAAACGTTTCATCACAGTTTAAACATGTCCAGATAAGAAAAAAAATGTTTGAATTACAGCGCATTTCTTACTTCAAGAAACATTTTATGATGTATATCAATTACTAATGCTAAAAGTCGCTAAAGTTCGCCTTTCAAGAACACCCCCGCTTGTGGGCATTAATATTAAATACTTAAAGTATAACACAGCCCTTTGTTACTGGTCCTTCAGTGAATCAACAATAAGACCAAACAATAACAACGCAAAGTATAAGTGAGCCCTTTCCTTACTGACTCGGCCCCCCAGTGGCTCAGCGGTATGTCTGCGGACTTGCACGATAAAATCCGGGTTTCGATACCCGTGGTGGGCAGAGCACAGATAGCCCATTGTGTAGCTTTGTGCTTAATTCAAAACAACAACCTTACTGACCCACCTCAACGCAAATCTGAGAGAGAAAAAAAAGTAAAGTATAAGTGAAACCTTTCTCACTGGCCTTCCAATGGCTCAAAGGTAAGTCTAAATATTAACAACATAAACTTTAATAAGCCCTTTCTTATTCGCTCATCAGAAGCTTAATCGTAGATATAAACAAAAATTATATAAAATATAATAAACCCCCACATATATATTTAGAAATTGCCGATTCACCTTCCACAGAAGAGGAAGTGGTGTCCCCCGAAAAGACACCACCTGCTGAAGATATGTAATTTTTAATTTTAGGGCTTAATATCTTAATAATTGTTCTTATTATTTCAGCAATAATGAACAGTATTGTAATTGGAGGGTTAAATAGTTGTACAGGGAGGGTTTTAAAAGTCTAAATGCACATAAATATATACGTAAAAATCGGCGATCCCACTTCGCGGAAAATCTCCTTTCGCGGGGGTTTTGGAACGCATCTACCGCGATACACGAGGGAACACTGTACATCAAATTTAAATGAATCCTTTCTTACTAGCTCCGCCAGTGGCTCAACAAATAGCCTAAAGAATGACTACCTAAAATATAAGGAAATGCTTTTTAACTGATTCTACAGTAGCTAAACAGTAAGTCTAAACACTAACTACAAAAAGTAAAAGCGAGCCAGGGGCGTAAATCCTGGGGGGATGCGGGATACACCTTCTTTCCCCCTACAGTTTGGTCTGTTGAATTGTTTTATTGCATCACAGGCCTACAAACACTGTATTTGTTCTTGTGATTCTCGTGTTCTTACCAAACAAATTACATAATTAGGCCTAGATGTAGGCTTTTTCAGTACATCTTTAATAAAGGTGTGCTTCTAAGCTTTTCGATCTAAGCGTTAGTTCGTAAGTATCAGTCAATATGCCTAAGTATACATGTATAGCTTGCAAGCATAAACTCCTGTGATCTAGATCTGGCAGGCTATTTGTAGTTTGTAGCTGCATCAATCTTATGTGTATATTGTGCGGTTTTCCTAAGCCATTTATTCTTATGCATGTCTAGCCGGTTTTACTGTCGAACGCCTTACTCTCCTTAGCTGCCGAAGCCGCTGACTATAGTGTACGTTTAGTGTACAGTTAACGACAGGTTAGGGCCACTCGGATCCAGATGCGCCCTACATCATCTCCCTCCGCTCCCTTTAGTCTGAGCCTCGATTTTACAACAGGGTTCATTAGACCTATGTTTATGGCCCTCATTAACCAATGAAATTTTAGATTATCACCATCCTCTAATAAAGTGCTGGTGCTTTATGGTAAAAAGAACAATATATTATATTATCGCTTGTATGCTCGGTGATACTAATACGGAGGAGAACTTCCTGTAGTTAATGAAGCTCCTGGAAGAGAAAGATCCTGAATTGACGGCCTACTTGTCAAAGAAAACCACATTCACATCAATCCAGGCTCAAAATGAAATAATGGAGTTGTTCAGCCATCAAATACTGAGGAACATAGCACACGAAGTGCAAAATAGTAAAATCTTTGCATTAATGGTTGATGGCACTCAAGATGTTACAGGTACCGAACAGGAAGCAATCTGTGTACGATATATAGATGAGAACCTTGTCGTCCATGAGACATTTCTTGGTTTGTACAGTGTTTTCAATACAACTGGTGAAACAATATCCCCGACTATACTTGATGTACTGACTAGACTCAATTTACTACTGTCAGGATTAAGAGCACAAACTTATGATGGAGCCGCTAACATGAGTGGTGCGTACAGTGGATTACAGACAAAAATAAAAGAGAAGCAACCGTCAGATTTGTTTTTTCACTGCGGAACACACAAGGCTAATTTAATAATGCAGCATACAGATGAAGCTTGTGAATGTGTTCGATATTCTATCCAGTGGGTTCATGAACTTGGAGTCTTGCTTCAGAGGTCAGGCAAATACAAGACAATCTTTGAAAATATTGTATCGTCAGAGAGCCACAATGCATTCGCCCATTGTTGGTTGTGCCGCTTATCTACAATTACATGTGCTAATGATCACTACAGTGGTATTGTTGATTATTTGCCTGAATTAGCAAATGAAAAATCAGATGTAGCAGTGTTACGTTTTTTTAATGTTTTATGTTTTTCGTAGACTAAACGCAACAGAAAGACACAGATAACAGCTTGTATAATTTATTACAACAAACTATTATGTATGTAACAGATATAACATAAATTACATAACAACAATGACAGATATTAAGTTTAAACCTTCAAAATTAATTACAACACAAAATGGTACTGGCCTGTATCTAATATAATGATCTAGAATGAAAGTCCAAAAGTTCAGATCAGAAATCCAAAATTCCAGTCTAGGGTGTGAATTTGGTCCCACGAAGAAATACCGAAGTTTGAATGGAGAATGACGAAGTTCTTTTTACGGTGCTTCTTGATGAACGTCTCAAACTTGCCGCCTTCCAATTTTCCCGGTCTCCTCTAAATAGTCCGTACGTGACGACTCTCAGCACAACCAGTAATTCGAATGAATCGCAAAGATTGACGAGACAAAATCACAGCTTCTGTAGATCTAACTTCAGTCACAAATTCAAGTTGAATAAAATCACAGCAAACACTTAAACTTTCTCAAACGAATGACTGACTCTTCTTTTCTTCGAATAAAAACTAATGACTCTTCTCTTTCTCACATTTTCTTGGCGCAGATAGCCTCGCTGCTTTGAGCCATAAAACACTAAATCAATCAATCAATCAAACTCACATTTTCGTCTGTTTATATATTTGTAGGCCTCTTTTCTCGAACCATCGCGTAACTTCCCAACATTCCAGAGAAATCCGCGCATGTCCGTTCTTGCACGAGACTTGTCGTATAGACACTAGGCCGTCAACATTCCATTTATAGTCATATATTTGATCTATCTAATTCTAGAAATTTCTAAATGTTATTTTAAATGAATAACAACATATTTTATTGGTTTAAGCTTTGAAACAACAATATAAATATGGAAATGTAAATAATAGAAATGAAAATTTAAACACAACACGACATGTTGTCGTTTACAAAACATTTACATAACACTCTCCCCCTTAAAAGTAAAAAAAAAAGTTTGAACTTGTGAAAACCTTTTTTTTTAAACCAACTTAAAAGGGTTAAATCCAGTGGATTCTCTAATACCCTCACGAACTGCAAACAATAACAAGGGAACACCCTCATCCCAGTTCTTTGAGTGTTCGTGGCAGTAATTTGGTGGAAACGCCCATGGACACCTTGTGACTCAGGATGGTAGGCACTGGATAAAATTTGATGGATGTTTAGTTCATGCATGGCTTGTTGAAATAGATTGTACATAAAATTTAAGCCTTGATCTGATTGCACAACTTTTGGAATCCCGAACATGGTAAAGAATTTGACAAGAGCCTTGACAATGCTGGGAGCAGTGATTTTTCTCAAAGGGATAGCCTAAGGGAAACGTGTAGAAACACACATGATTGTCAAGAGGTATTCATTTCCTGCTTTGCTTTTGGCATTGGGCCAACACAGTCGATAATGACTCTTGAGAACGGTTCTTCAAAGGCAGGAATAGGCTGCAGTGGTGCTTTGGGAATCCCCTGATTTGGTTTTCCAGTCATTTGGCAAGAATGGCATGTCTTACAATAGTCAACATCTTGGCGCATCTTTGGCCAATAGAAATGTCGTCAGATACGATCTAGGGTCTTTCTTACACCATGAGCAAGACTAAAAATATCATTCCGATAGCATTTTGGAATGACGATTTGGTGAATAACATTCCACTCTTCATCCGCAGCAACGTCAGGATGTCTGTATTTTCTCATTAACACACATGACTTCTGGTAGTAACAAATAGGGACAGTTCCTATTTCATTTTCATCAACGGCCAGTTGTAGTAGAGAACGAGTTTCAGGATCATTGTCCTGTTCCTCAACAAGTTTGTTACGATGAAGAGAGTTGAAAAATGACTTGGAGTCATCAGTAGAACTCAAAGTTGAGTCAGAAATCTCATCGATGTGAGACATGAACGTATCAGATAAAGGGAAATCCTCTTTGGACTCCAGAAAACGTGTTTGAGAACGAGTAACAGCACAGGCGGGAAAAACATCAGGAAACTCTTCAACGAGTTGCTCTGTACTGGGGCTAATAACAGGTGCTTCAACAACACGAACCTCTGGTACCACCTTACTACCAGCCAAATCATTCCCCAAAAGCATAGACACACCTTCAACAGGCAATGAGGCTTTAATACCCACAGTCACTGGGCCTGAGACTAAGTCCGAATGTAAATCTAATCTATGAAGAGGAATAGAAATGACGCCACCTTCTACACCAGAAATGAGCACATTGGCCGCAATGGATGACTTTTCAGAAAACGGAAGTACACTTTTCAAAATCAAACTCTGAAAAGCTCCAGTATCCCGCAGGATTTTAGTTGGTTGTAGATGTGAATCGCCAACAAAAGAAACAAAACCTTCAGTGATGAAAGGCTTAAATTTGTCCTCAACAAGATCTTCAGGTACATTAAGAATATTGGACTTGGAATCCCCAGTGGACTGGACAGGGTCAAAATCATTGGGAACCATTGATGTATCCAACGAGGGCGAAATAAAACTATGGGGTGATGGCGTGTTTTTGATCTTATAGCACTCAGAAATCAGATGGCCAGGTTTCTTACAATAAGCACATGTTTTGGATGAGAATGACACGTTTTTGGTAGATGACGAGCTTTGAGAATAAGATGAAGTCTTTGTTTGAGAATCAGAAGTTTGCTCTTTTCTGTCTTTGTTGACATTTGCATAATGCTTGAATGAGTCATTGGGTTTCTTTGCTGTGTGATTTGTTTTGCTTTTGTACGAGAAATCCTTGTGAGTCAAAGCATACTCGTCTGCCAAGACAGCAGCATCATGAATTTTGAAAGCATTTTGTTCATCGATGTAAGTTTTTAGCTCTACGGGAATACATCTTTTAAACTCTTCAACTAACATGAGTTCTCTGAGTTTTGTGTAATCATCTTTGATTTCTTTGGAATCACACCACCTGTCAAACAGAGTTTCTTTTTCACGAGCAAATTCGACATAAGTTTGGCTGTCAAACTTTTTGTAACCATGAAATTTTTGTCTGTATGCCTCTGGCACCAATTCATAAGCATTCAAAATGCAGTTTTTGACGTGCTCGTAATCATAACTTTGTTCGGCCGTGAGTTTGGAAAATACTTCCTGGGCTTTACCTTTGAGAACACTCTGAAGTAATACTGTCCAATATTCGGTAGGCCATTTTAGCCTAAGGGACAATTTTTCAAATTGCTGAAAATATTTATCTACAGCCTTCTCATTGAATGGAGGTACTAAACGAATTTGTTTGGAAGCATTAAAATTATCCAACCGCATTTGGACAACCTTTTCATCTATCTGTGCTTTTCTCATACTGATTTCCTTATCAGCTTTAATGCGTTCTATTTGTATTTCGGCATCAAGAACAAGGCGTTTGTTTTCCTGTTCTGCCTCAAGAACAAGGCATTTTTTTTCCTGTTTTGCCTCAATACGTTTTTTTTCCTGTTCTGCCTCAATACGTTTTATTTCTTTTTCTGCCTCAAGAACAAGGCGTTTATTTTCAATTTCTAAACGAAATTTCATTTCCATTTCCATTCTTTTTAATTCAAAATCTGGGTCAAAATGAGCGGCAGGCAATTGTTGTGCAACTTTTTGAGGTAAAACTTTTTGGCTGACCAAATGTTCAATAACAATTCGTTTGATATCTGCTTTCTTCGTTGCTTTCTTCACTTCCAAATTAAAATGTTTTCCAACATCAAGCAATTCGGATTTTTTTTAATTCACTGATCAATTAGAAAGAGGGATTCTGATTAAATTTGTCTATAAAATCTTCGAGTTGGAATGCCATTTTGAATATACAAGCTGTCGATCTGTATAGAATATAAATCTAATTTTGGAATATAATTAAATTGTTTGATCAATCTCGGACAAGCCCCCAATTTTCTGTTACGTTTTCTTTATGTTTTTCGTAGAATAAACGCAACAGAAAGACACAGATAACAGCTTGTATAATTTATTACAATAAGCTATTATATATATGACAGATATAACATAAATTACATAACAACAATGACAGATATTAAGTTTAAACCTTCAAAATTAATTACAACACAAAATGGTACTGGCCTGTATCTAATATAATGATCTAGAATGAAAGTCCAAAAGTTCAGATCAGAAATCCAAAATTCCGGTCTAGGGTGTGAATTTGGTCCCACGAAAAAATACCGGTTTGAATGGAGAATGACGAAGTTCTTTTTACGGTGCTTCTTGATGAACGTCTCAAACTTGCCGCCTTCCAATTTTCCCAGTCTCCCCTAAATAGTCCGTACGTGACGACTCTCAGCACAACCAGTAATTCGAATGAATCGCAAAGACTGACGAGACAAAATCACAGCTTCTGTAGATCTAGCTTCAGTCACAAATTCAAGTTGAATAAAATCACAGCAAACACTTAAACTTTCTCAAACGAATGACTGACTCTTCTTTTCTTCGAATAAAAACTAATGACTCTTCTCTTTCTCACATTTTCGTCTGTTTATATATTTGTAGGCCTCTTTTCTCGAACCATCGCGTAACTTCCCAACATTCCAGAGAAATCCGCGCATGTCCGCTCTTGCACGAGACTTGTCGTATAGACACTAGGCCGTCAACATTCCATTTATAGTCATATATTTGACCTACCTAATTCTAGAAATTTCTAAATGTTATTTTAAATGAATAACAACATATTTTATTGGTTTAAGCTTTGAAACAATAATATAAATATGGAAATGTGAATAATAGAAATTTAAATTTAAACACAACACGACATGTTGTCGTTTACAAAACATTTACATGACATTTACATAACAAGCAGTGAAATCACGAGATCTACAGGACAGATTTGACGAAGGAAAGACAGTTTTAGGATTGTTGATGGCTCAGCATCTATTAGCTGCATTAGAAGAACCAAACCGTGCATTCCAAGCAAATTCAGCGACAGTATCTGGCATGATCGAAGTATCTGCAATGACAGTTGAGCAATTACAGGTATTGCGAACAGAGGAAAATTACAACAAGATATTTGATGAAGCTGAGAAAAAGGTAACTTTCCTAGATCTGGTGCCTATTGAACTACCATGCATTCGCAGACCTCCCAGAAGGATCACAGGTGATGGATCAGCACACCATTCTGCAAGAGTTTGAGATTACTACAGATGTCAATATTTTAAATTTGTGGACACAATCATAGAACATCTGACCACTACATTCAATGCAGACAACAATGACTTGAGGCAATATCTGGTACTTGAGAACATGATAACATTTCGCAAGATTGACAACTCGGTTATAAACTTCTATCCAGAAATCTCTGCACAATGACTCGAGTTTCAGTTGCCCATATTCAAAGAAACAACAAAAGCAGTATCTCTGAAAGGTGCGAAAAATGCTCACAGTAAAATGCGTGAAACAAACCAGCAGATGTTTAGTGAAGTGTTTTTTCTCATTTTGCTTGTTAATCCAGTATCCAGCTGCGAATGTGAACTCAGCTTTTCTGAATTAAGACGGTTGAAGACGTGATTAAGGCCAACTATGTCTCAGTGCCGTCTCAACCATGTGGTAGTTTGTCACACTCACAAAGATGAGGTCGAAAAGATAAATATAGAAGAGCTTATGGAAGAATTCATAAACGGATCATCACAAAGGAGGTCTACGTTTGGGAACATGCAGACTAAAAGACTAAATGAATCTTACTTCAATGAAAAGTATGAATAATTATATGCTACATTGTACTAATATGTAAGCTTCAAGAGTTTGCAAAGACATTTTAATTATTTTTATCAAACAACACGAACAGTTTTTTAGTAGATATAAACTTATCAAGGGTAATTACTAATTTTATTAATATTTGAAAACGTAATTCATGCAATGAAAGTTATTAGTAACTTTGTCTTGCCGGACAAACCCTTAAATCCTCCTGATCAACGCCGGCGAAATTTTATTGGGTTGACTACTTGAAATTTTCGTTCCGTATCCCTCAGGGTCTTTTAAGAAATTTGCAACAGCAGTTTTACTACGCCCAATCTCGCCAGCGATGGCACGTTAAGATAGACCTTACTTTTGCAGCTTGTCAACTCTGCCACGTTCAAACTCTGTCAACATTTTAGCCCTTGTCATGTTTTTACCCAATGTAACACAGGAGATGTCAGTAGAAGATGTTGACAACGTTAATGCTTAAACACAAATGATTAAATTTCTTTACGTGTTTACCGATTAACGGTTCGTTTCAGTTTGGTCTTAAACTTTTAACCAGCTAGTATTTAGGCTAATTTCATAGTGTTCACATTTTCCCTATTAAATACTAAAAAAAGTTGTTGTTTTTTATTTTCTATTTTCTTATTTTCACCTTTCGAAGCTCCACTCAAATAACCGGTGAGTCTAACAACGCAAAATGTAATTTTTTTTCTTTATGTTCATTGGCCTAAAGATTTTGGCCAGCAGTGTATATATATAAAATTACTTTATCGTTTTTTTTTATTAAAACCACTAAGAAGTTAACTACAGATATATGTTTTTTTCTAAATCGAACGCCGCATGACAATGTAACAAATGAGCGAGTGTAATAATGCTTACAAATATCTGAAACAATACGAAGTTGTATAAATATATGTGAACACACAAAATACCTCTCCGTATAAATATATATTTATACATACACACACACACACACACACACATATATATACATAGATACATTCAAATACATATATCTTCTAACAACCACTATGTGTAGTTCCCTCCAAAGCAATACTTATTACCCTACTTAAAAAGGATCCCACAGTGGGATATCTGTGGACTCAGACCGCTAGAAACCGGGTTTCAATACCTGTGGTTAGAAGAACACGGATAGCCCATTGTGTAGCTTTGTGTTTAATTCCAAATAATCAATGTTAAAAATAAATTCGGTGGTAAGTAGAGACAAATATAAAAAAACACGAAAAATGTATCTGAAGACAAGTGTGTTGTATGAATTGCAGAACGGCGCACACTCTGATCTGATAATAACAGTGTATCGTTGTCGAGTCATTACCAGAACTACTTGAAGTTTCAGTGCCAAAAGAAACAAACACTATTCAGAAAAGCCTATTGCTGGTCACGTTTTTCACATTTCTATTGCTAATCATCCCACTTTTATCAAAATAACTTTCCATAGCTGTATTAATTCATTTCAATCATTGATAATATATCAGTAGCGGCTAATTCTACAATAGTATGTTGTCTCCAGCCGAAGCTCTCTTGATTTCTAACTATCACTAAGAGATTAAGGATTTCCATTGTTGTTCCCAATTAGATCGGCACCTTTATTTCTAGAATCCATTGTTGATTACGCAGCGGCATCTTTACAAATCAATAATAATGTCAACAGTCTTCTTCTTTTTTTCTTTAACAATTACTTCGATTCCCTGCGATTTGTGCAAAGTAATTACTGAGTCCAAACAAAATATTTATGATTTAATCTCACTCCCTGAAAACAGAAAACTGTTTCAGTTAGCAATCGTTCCTAAGTAATATCTTAAGGTTTAACATTATTCAGCAAATCAGTAGATATTTCTACTTCTTATTACGATAATAAAAAGTCGTAATTTTATGCTTCGACACCCAAATAACTTCCAGTATGTAGTTTTTGCACATCATCCTATATGAAAATCCAGTGTGTGTCACGTCACGTCACACTTGATTTCTTGAAAAAGGAGGAGTCACAAAGATCAGAATGCATTTATCCAATTATAATAGTTCGATTATTATCAGCTTATTATAAGTTTAGTGACGTGGGTGAAAAGGGAATGTAAGGGGACTGGGTGCCATGAAACATAAAAGTGTTGGTATAATGAGCCAAAAGTGCATGTTCGTGTGTTTTTCTTATAAGAAAGCCACTTCAGGCTATCTACTTTGTCCACCGAACCCCTGATTTTAGCTTTGTAAGTTCACAAACGTATCACTGTCCCAGCGGAGGACAAAAGTGGGATCACTTCGTCTAGAAGCCAGTGAAATAAACTTGTCTTAAAAGTAAAAGTATCAATTCAATTTTAAACTTAAATAATCTCTGAACCAAACAATATTTGATATTATTAACGTTCTTAATAAAAACAAACCTCTTTAATCAAAGGAGACTTTGAACTAAGAAATCAACAAATATTTTTTTCAGTTTTACTGTCTATACTTTTCATTTTATACTTTCAGTTCATAGACTAACGACAAAATTATATTATGCTTTTGTTACTAAGTGACGACATAAAAGGCATTATTGGAATGCAGTGGCTTCTCCGTATATTCGAAACAGTTAACTTAATCCATTTTTGTACCAGTGATTATTCCATGAATACGCCACAAATGTATTTCATAAATGATTTCAATTGTGATTGGCTCAGAAGGAATTTATCGATATTTTACTCAACCGCATTTTTCTGCATCTTTGTTGGTCAAGCTTGATGATATAAACTGTATTTATTTCATTCAGCTATGAAATGTGTTTGTTTTGCTTTCCATTAAACAAAAAGCTATAAAAAGAGTTGTCAGTGCTCTGCCCACCATGGGTATCGAATTTCGGTTTCTAGCAGTGTAAGTCCGCAGACATATCACTGTGCCACAGGAAGGCGTGAAAAGTGTAGTTACGATATATTATAAAGTGAGGCGATAGTACTTTCCGCGTTATTTTTTTGAAGGGATGTACGCTAGTTTACTATAAATACTACTTTAAACTTTGATCTACACAATTACAATTTAAAACTCAAAAGAAAGGTCTTTAATAAAAGAAGTGGAGTACGCCAATCTATGTACAAAGAGATATTTGCGTTTTATAAGGCTGCTCTACATATATTAATGAAGTGACATGTTGTTAGTCACAGTTATGAACTATGATAAAGCGGGCGAGATATTTAACATTTGTATATTTATTTAGTGACAAATTCTCTATCATTAGGCAGAGCAATGCTGTTACAAGAAGGCTTATGACTGGAAATCTACCTAAAGTTTTATTTTATAAGAAATATTATGAATCTGTATCGTTAAACAGTGAAGAGTCAAAAAACAAACAGTTTGAAAAAGAGAACCTTAATTTTTTTTTCACGGAAGCAAAAAATCTAACATATCAGAGGATTTAGAATATCAACGGGCCGTAAAACAACACATCAAATCAATGTTATAAAAAACCAGTGCAATATAGTTACGAATATTGACATGTAGAGTTACCAACAAGATAAACAGCTACTTGTGGTTAACACATGCTATCAGTACAAAATCTTACAAACTTTCAGTCACATCTTGAAACCAACAACTGTTTTGTATGTGAAAGATGGTCGAAAAAACAAAAAATATTGCAAGACTCACGGTACAGCACCTATAGTTTTTTGCATATTTGATTACAAGAACGTGTTGTTGGAAATCGACATAGTTCACAATGAAGGGTTTCAGTAACCAAAGATTGGCCTTTCTGTTCTTTGTTTTGTTTTGAATTTCGCGCAAAGCTACACGAATGCAATCAGCACTAGCCGTCCCTAATTTAGCAGAATAAAACTACAGGGAAGGAAACTAGTCATCACCACCCACCGCCAAATCTTGGGCTACTTTTTTACCAACGAATAGTGGGATTGACCGTCAAATTATAACGCCCTCACGGCTGAAAGGACGAGCATGTTTAGTGCGACGGGGATTCGAATCCCCAACCCTCAGATTACGAGTCGAGTGTCTTAATCACCTGGCCATGCAGGATCTGTTGTCCTTTGCAAACACTTGTTATGAAAATTATAGTGTTGGGCAATAATGTTTAATGTTATCGACAATGGAGAAAATATGCAGTGATGGACAAAAATGTAGAACACCGTTCTTATAAAGTGTGATTAATATTCAGTATAAATACTTCAATCTGAAATAAAAATCCAACTAAAAATACAGAGGTATTAAATTATTACAAGTTGAGTAAGTTGCTCAAAATAGCTCTTTGTTGAAAAAAAAACACAAATCCTAGGGTTATAAGGTGTTATTAATTCACAAAAGTAGAAAAAATAATGCAATGATGATTTAGCATATTATCTGCTACTGGATACATAAAAAGATAACACCAACAAGGACTAATATTATCAACTATTAAAGAAATCTATTGATCGTAAATTTATAAACTATTGTAATAAAACTGAGGTAACCGTCCACCAGAGTATATTCACCTTAGCAGCACAGTGGATGACTACACTGTCTTGGAGTATTTCTGAGGACAACAGCGCTTATAAAAAAAAAATCTGAGCAAATAGTCTGTTGGAGTGTGTTTTTAGTCAATTCTACTCTGATGAAATGAAGTTTTGGACTCATAGCTTGGTCAATACGATGAAAGCTTTCACCATGCAGTCTGAGCATCCTTTCGAATCCAAAATGAAAAAAAAATTATCCATATAAGCACAATCAATACTATCGAATATTTTACATGTAATATCTTCCATACTGGTAATTCTGTAAAATTAGGAAAGCGACTAATTGCACTTTTTTGTTTGTTTTGGCAGAATAGATCCATCGAAGCAAATTTCTATAATTATGTGATTTAGCATCTCTCCAAATAATTCCACAATAATGTTATGAAATTAGGTTAAAAAAACATCAGTTTGAGTCGAGGGACGTAAATCTCTTTAGAACTAGACGATTGCGGTGCTTTAAGTGATTGAAAAATGTTCAAATTGAGTAGCCGCCTTTCTAAGTCCAGTGGTTATGAAGACTACAATGCTCCCTGCGTTTGTAAAACATTATAATCCACCATACAACAAACAAGTGAAAGATCAAAAGGAGAAAATACTGTTGTTAATCCCGTTTTAATTATGTTTGAGAAAACAATATAAAAGATGGGATATCAACAAATTAAAAAAAAGAGATGTGAGAGAGAATAAATAAACTTAAACAGACGAAGGAAGGAACTAATACTCGTACGCTGTTAGTAAGAAATAAAACCTATTTCGGAATCTATATGTTGTTGAATACAGTAATAACTTTTATTTTACGTTTACATTAGTTTGAGTTAATTTCTTATTGCAGTAAGCACGACTTAAATAAACTTGATGGACATAAGATGGAAAACTCTAGCACGATCGTAACAAGATAGTGTCAAGTTGCTCTCATAATAAATACTCAAGAATATACGATACTTAAAAGATTATTCACCATGGTACGTCTGGGAACATAAAACAACTGTGAATATTTATGAATATTTACTAATGTACTAAAATAATTCCTTGAGGAAAAAACTCAACAATAAGTGTCTGCTGTGAATCATCTGAATGTAAGCATACACCCAGAACATAAGAATGATGTTGTTAATACATTTTACACATTCTCCGAAAAGCGTTCATATGTCAGCATTTCCAGTCTTGTACCTCTCATGATAACATTTTTCATACTTAGCAAATACATACACTGCTGGCCAAAATATTAAGGACAATGAACATAAAGAAAAAAATATGCATTTTACGTTGTTAGACTCAACCGCTTATCTGAGTAGAGCTTCGAAAGATGAAAATAGAAAATAAAAATAAGAAACTTGTTTAGCATTTAATATGGAAAATGTGAACACTATAAAATTAGCCTAAGTACTAGTTGGTCAAAAGTTTAAAACCATGCTGAAACGAACCATTATTTATATCATTTTATGATAAGTTGGTTAGGGAATTATAACAGCTAAACTTAACCTATAATTATTTTTTAAATTCAAATATAACTAAAAATTTGCATTGCATGGGCAACTTCAAAATACAGAGTGAATAAGTGAACATGTGAAGGTCAAATCACATCACATGATAACCTGACTCTCTTTCTTGATAGTTAGTTATCTTTCGAAAAGTACATGAGTCATCTGAGTTTTACATACGTTTGACCTTTAGCACAACAAAATCTGCATTTATTTCACAGTGACTAAAACCAGGTACATGATATTATTTCAATACTGTATCTTGTCACGTATCTTATCTTTTACGTAGACGTTTACATTCCTGTTGTGTTAGAATAGTAAATTTCTACAGCAGAATCCCCTGCCATTGTGAATTTAGAAAAAGAACACAAGGTACTGGTTTTTAAATTGGTATCAACAGAAGAATATTCAATAAATATGATTACAAATTCCTGCTATAATTATTATGCAGTGGTAAATGTTCTATACTTGAGGTACAACTAAAAGTCCCTCGCTGGTACAATGGTAAGTCTGCGGTTTACAAAGCTAAAATTATGGGTTCAATTCTCATCGGTACACTAAGCAGATAACCTGGTGGTTTTGCTATAAGAAAATACACACATATGCAACCAAAATCGGTAATTCCCTGATCCATTAGTTTGTCACATGTTTTGCAGATGGTATTGATCAGTAATCGAATCCTCATATAAACAATGAAACCAATTACTTAAATAGACAATTGCGTGCTTAAAACACATCTTTAGAATACATGTTATCAGCAATTAGAATAGGGTTACTTAAGAGTTTAGCAGCGCTGAAATAATTAACATAAACAAATACCCGCATATTAAAAGCTTTAATAATAATTTTTATTCGGAATATATAAAAAAGCAGACAGTTAGATGGCCACAGAAATCATAACTTTTGAGCTTGCAAAACTCCTTAAATTTAACTGTCGTGTTGTTTTTTAATCACAGAGTTTCTAGGACTTCAACTTCAGAAACGTTTCTGACTAACTAAAAATTGCTACATAAACCTTTAACTTACGCAAAACGAAATTGAACTATAAATATTCTAGAACTCCAGATTCAGAAACTTGGATGAGCGCTTTATAAAGTTTCTACCACTTTTCGAACATTTCTTAAAACTTTAACTTTTGAGCCTTGGAAATTGTACATTTGGAACTCTTAAAATTCTAGACTTCGAATTTTGGAAGCATTAAATAAAGTTAAATACTCGTCATTCTTTAATTAACTTTACAGTGTTTGATCCCATTTTGTTTCTTTTTAACATCCTACCCTTTCACTTCATTGATTTAGCAGTTGTAGCATTATACTCTTTGGCTCTTATTTTACTGTATGTATTATTCAATTTTTTTACCTCATACCAACGGGAACGTTCTAACTGAAAGTCATACCAGCTGGAACATTTTACCTTTTAAATTCATACCAGTTGGAACATTCTACCTTTTGAAATCATACCAGCTGGAACATTCTACCTTTTAAACTCACACCAGCTAGAACAGTTTACCTATAGAAGTCATACCAGCTGGAACATTCTACCTTTTGAACTTATTATTCGATCTCAAGAAGCGATACCTATTTCCGCAGTTGTGGTTTACAATTAAGCAATTAATACGAATTGTAGTATTACTGTAGAATTTTAACGTCTTCTGGTACAAGTTATTACATAATTAGCGGACAGTAATTTTATTTGACGCAACATCTGAAAGACCTAATTTGGTGATTGTTTTCAAAATTATATTTTATGCACTGGTAACGCTTTTGTAAACATACTTCTATATAAGTCAATTAAGCACCGATAATTATCTAGATATAATTCTTAACTAACTAGCAGATACTACTTTCATATAAAAAGTGATTTGGTTATCTGCTTATCTTTGTTTGTTCTGAATTTCGCGCAATGCTTTTGTTTTGTTTGTTTTTTTGAATTAAGCACAAAGCTACACAATGGGCTATCTGTGCTCTGCCCACCATGGGTATCGAAACCCGGATTTTAGCGTGTAAGTCCGCAGACATACCGCTGAGCCACTGGGGGCAATGCTACACCAGGGCTTTCTACGCTAGCCGTCCCCAATTTAGCAATGTAAGACAAGAGGGAAGGCAGCATTTATTAGGTTACTCTCTTACCAACGAATAGTGAGATTGGTTTTCACTTTATAACGCCCCATAGATGAAAGGGCGAGCATGCTCTGCTGTAACAGGTATTCGAATTTACAACCCTCAGATTGCGAGTTAAGCGCCCTAACCACCTGGTGACCAACAATTCATTACTCACGAAAAACCACTACGACAGCGAAAGAGAGTGATAGATTATCATTTGCTGGATTTCGCGCAAAACTACTCGAGGGATATCTGATAGGATAGAGGAAAGGTCAACACCTCCCGCTATTCAAGGAGAGTAGCCCACAAGTGCGAAATGAAATTTTTCCTACGGCCGTAACTTAGTCCGCCATGCGAACCACTATGGCCCGCTCGACTCACTATAATTATACAGTAGTGGAGGACAGGAGTAAAAAATGAAGCCGATAATAACCACTTAGAATATAACAATATAACTCATATTGAAAATTTGTAGGCTTTGCTTGGTAGTAAATACTAAAATGCAAAGATGAAATTATATAAGCTGAACGAACGGTATTTTGTAAACTACACTCACTTATTTTGGAGCAGGGTTACACACAGATTTAACTTGTACTGTTGAACGTTTCGTCATACTGTAATAAAAATAAATATAAGTCTGAGAAATGACCAGTAACCCAGAACCCAAATGGCATGTCAATTCGTTTCTTGTTAAGCGCAAAGTTACTCGATGAGCTATTTACGTTGCGTTCACAACGTGGAATGGAACACCGAATTTTAGCTATATAAACACAAAAACGTACCACCAAACCATTGGAGGACTGGTAGGCTTTGGACATAACAGTTTTTAAAAATGTATCTCAGAAGGGTTGGTATGGGTATTAACACTTTCATTAAGAGTGCAGAGAGCAACGTTTCAATCTTCCTAGGTCATCTTCAGGTTAACAGTTTTTTGTTTTTATTTTGTTGGTGGTGATGTTAACATGAAAATGACATAGGAAGGTTGAAGGTTGTTCGCTGCTTTATTAATAAAAGTGTTAATACTTATACCAACCGTTCTGAGATACATTTTTATTCCAAGTGAGTTTCTCGTCATCAAGAATTGTGTTTTTTAGCTCTTATGCCTTTTAATCTGTTTTCATTAATTCTTTATTTGCACGCATAATAGTTTAAGGTTTTATCTTTGATTTCAAAGTAACTGAAGAAGCGAGGTATTTTGTTTTATTTACAAATTTACTTCCTTGAAGTTTATGCCTTTTACACGTTCTTCAACTCTTAGATAGACAGTTTGAGTTTTTTTTTTTTTCCAAGTTGAATGTTGTTGTTTTAAATCAAGCACAAAGCTACAACATGGGCTATCTGTGCTCTGCCACCACGGGTATCGAAACCCGGGTTTTAGCGTGTAAGTGCGCAGACATACCGCTGAGCCACTAGGGGGCCATCAGTTAGTAATCTATGGTGCTGATATTTCGCAGTAGTTGACATACGTTTGTATTTTTTATGCTTACACAAACATGCTAATATTAATATGTGAGAGAAACAGAACAATAACCTCGAATGATAATTGAAAGCAATTTTCCAATCACAAGGCTAAAAATAAAATACGGTTCCTGCTTTGCAACATTATTAGCTTACTTACAACAACGCCCACGTATATGTTTGTTTACAATCCTGAGCGAACAATAGGCGATAAACTGATGTTTGCATTCGGATTGCAGCGCCTTCACTTCGTCAGTCGAGTTGAAAGGAGCAATTCAGGTTTAGCGTGACGTTCATCTTACTACACCATTTGACACAATAGTCAGTGAGTATAGGCGTGGTTCATAGTGGACAACCTCTACTTTCGTTACGGGCTACATAAAATCTCTCTTTATCTATGAATATGTATGTATATATATGGTCGAAAGTGTTTTTTTTATGTACGTTTTATCAGAAATATTGCTTCGTTCAACGTCAGAGTTTACATATATTTTTATTTATGTGTAGATTTAGAAGAATTAGCAGAATCCATTTTCTGCTCTTAATGTATCTTGTCAACCGCTTAATCTAAGCACAAAGAAGTTTCAAAGCACCAATAATAATTTGTCGTTAGCTCTAGTGGTATATAATAGCCTTATAGCTATTTCTTATCTTTATATAAGTCTTGAACCAAAACATTTTTGAATTCAAAGTCCCTTACAATATTTTATAGTTGATAGCTTTGAATATAACTATTTTATCCCTTCTTGTCGTGATATGGTTATCTCTTTAGGCAAAACGTGCTTTGATTATAACTGAATAAAGTTTCCTAGTTTTATTACAAATAATTATGAAGGCCATCTACATTATATAATGGCGTACGGAACAAGTTAGAAATAGTTAAGAAAACAAAGAATGAGATCACGATGTAAATTTGTTAGGCTTACCTTTCGAGTGCTCCATACTAAATATGCCAAGAAACGTGTACGCTAAGCCTTGAAGCTGGTTCGTGCACGAAGTCGAATGACGTTTTTATGAAGAAAATGTTTACTGATTTGATATTTTGTTAAATTAATTTGTAAATAAAAAAGCACCAGGTTTATAAATAACACACAGAAATTAATAATAAATATGCGGTTCGATACAGTGAATAAAGGGAAAAAAACTTTAGTGAAGGAACTAAGACTGATTTTCGTAAGGAATGGTCTAAGAAGATTGTATTTTTGTTTGTTGTTATTTTTCAGTAGACTTTGTGGTCCCTCTTTTTTTTCATTTTGTTATTTATTATAATTCATTGTGGATGAGTCTCTAAGTTATTATGTTACGAATTACGACTTCAAATAGCCTGAAATTTTAATTATGATTTAGAAGCTAATTGACTGTCGATATGTATCAAATTTGTGATATTTGCCAACGAAATTGACAAACACAATTTCCTTTTAGCAAGTATATTTTAATATATAAACAAAAATAGAATTTATCATAACGGTTATTACAAATAATGGTTTATATACAAGAGTTTTACAAACTTACAAATAATACTGAGTCTTCTATCCGGTCTGGAACTGAATATTTTACCGACGGTTCACGATAAGCGAATTGGTTCAGAGTTTATATCGATACAGTTCGCTTAACACTAGCTGCTTCACTGAGCACATGCAAGTTTTCACCGACGAAAATATCGAATGTCTTCCTAGAAATAGTAACGTTCAAAGTTAATAATACAAGTAACAAAGTATGTCAGTATTTTTAGTTAGAGGCTAAATGTAGCCTAATAATAAATCCATTTTGGGAAGGATTGGAACGTCCAAAGTTCAAATTCGCAATATGTCCCTGAACACACTATACACTTGCACTTATAGGTGCGTTTGAAAAGTGACTGTCAACCCCGTTATACGAGTAGTCACGTAAACGCATCTGCTAAGAAACGGATATATTGTAACCTTGATATCTCTAAACTGATTATTTAAGCCGCTGTTTCTTTGGCATAAGCTGCCATTAAAGCTGAAAATACTAAATATATCTTCAATATACGTTATACGACTAAGAGTAGTCATATAGACGCAGATGTTAATATTAAACTTGCTGCGTTTGCTAAGAAATGGAAATATTGTTACCTTGTTATCTCTAAACTGATTATTTAAGCCCCTGTTTCTTTAGCATAAGCTGCTATTAAAGTTGAAAAGACTAAATACATCTTCAATAATTGTTTCAGACTATCCCATACACGTCTCAAATGCTTGAAATTTTCGTTTTTACTTGCAACAAAGCCAACGCAGAAAAAAAAGAGGGGGGGATACGTTAAACATGTTATAGCTTCCCTGATACTAAGACAGCAGACCTTGAAGACAAGAAATGTCGTGTTTAGCCATATGTACCCATTATGATAATAAATTAACATTTTGGATATTAAACGCCACATAGACCGTGGTACTATAATTGTCCACTAACAATGCAATGTAGTAGATCTTTATTTATTTCCACAAAGCCACTTCCAGTATACTGATTTTTAGCAACCTCTCCTCCAAACGATTACATTCAAAAGACTTAAAGTAAGCTTCTTTAGCAGACATCATGAGGCTTGAACATTCATATAAACAATATTGTCACGAATAACCATCTTTCTTTGAAAGTTTGTGAGATACTTGACTTTGATGGTTGACTGTGTTGTGGCAGCTGCTGACCCTGCCAGGTAATGTTGAAACTAAAAAAAAGAAAAGGAGTACAATGGCGAACTCTACAATAAGAAATCTTAAATTTGCGAACTTCCCTATGCCAACCACTTTTCTTTATATTATCAATTCTATTATACATGGCTTACTAGTAGATCAACTAATTTCTATACTTTAGACAAAAAATATTTACTTTTAATAATTTGTATGGAAAGTACAAAATCATCTCGCTTTATATACAGCTAGCTGGTTCGAATTAGCGCCAACTTCAATATAAGCTAGAGTCATTAATCTCAAAATATTGAATGAATAAACACTTTACTTGATGCAGTTTGACTCTACAGACACAATCCCTTCAGTTTCACTGACTTGGTCACTATAGAGAAAAAATACTGAACCCATAATATTTTTTACTACTTCTTTGCCTCATACAAAAGCTGGCGTGGGACTTAATGGCTCTTAACATATTTATTTCTGGTTATTGGGCATACTACACAGAAAAAAAAAGAAAGATTTATGACTGTTTTGTTTTTCGTTTCATTGAGACAGCTTCCTCATAAAGCAGAATAAGACTGGAAGCAAACTTTACATTAAGGGCTTGTACGACGTCCTCGCTTGAACCTTAGCTGATGGTCAGTTCTAAAGTTTCTCCTATTCTAGTAAGAAAAGAAGAGAAAATACAAGAATTTATAGCGTTTAATCTTAGTGCGTTTAAGGTGCCAGTTAGGATGAAAATTACAATTATACTTAATTTATTATAAGTCACACAAATATTTACAAATTATACATCGTTGTAATAAAGTAGATTTATCACAATTAAGGAAAGCAAAAGTAAAGAATCACAGAACCCTAGGTTGTTGTTTTCCATCAGTATTTGTGAATGTGAAATCTAAATAAAAAATACGTTAAAATTAATATATATCTAAGAATTAATGGATTAATTATAGAATATCTATCTAATTTTCCATAACTTCCTACTAACGTAAAATATTTTTCATGAAATTTAAGATTATAAGCTGAAACAAAGATGAAATAGTTTCATCAACTTCATTCTGTGATTTTTATTTATTCGTTTATTTTCATCGAACTTTCTAATTATAACTTCGACTAATTATTCAAATTTAACTTAAAGATAAAGAGGCACATCAATAAATACAACTTCTTGTTGCTTATCCACAGGTCGGTAAGAATTTATAACATTGAGAACATCAATAAATGCGTGGATTCTGAAACGAGCTAAATGTTCCAAATATAAACGTGTAAATTCTTGCAGAAGAAAACACTACAAAATGAGCAAAAAAGTATAACATTGTTTTAGTAGTTTCTATAAACGATGAATAACAACGACCTAATTTGTATAACTTACATTTCAGTAACAAAGCGGGTTAGAAGTAAAGTAGCTTAAATGTCTACGCTAAATGTTTAAAAAACATTACACTTATAACTAGCTTTCTTTGTTGTTATTTTAAAAGCTGTAGAAAGATCTGTAGGATAGACCCCTGAATTTTAGTTATGTCTTAACTTTTACAGCTGTAGGATAAAACCCTGAATTATAGCTATGTCTTAACTTTTATCCCTAAGCCACCGGGAAAAAAATTGGGGGTGTAAAATTAGAATATCAAATTAACAAACTAACCTAATACGATTTTTCTATAGCCTCCTTACAAAATTTGAATCCTTAAATTTTTCAACAAAATAAAAAATTGGCCCCTAATGTAACTTTTGATTCATGTTTAGAGTTTGATTCTAGTAGTGTAACTTTCATAAATCTAAGAAATATTTTCAGAATGGAATTCCAATAATGATTTTGACTTACATTTCTATCACCTACCCATCTTCCCCCCTACTCGAGAAATCCCGGTTAAAGCCCCTTAAATATCTATTATTTTATTTGCAAGTTTAAAGCAGATATAGTAATTTGGTTTGGTTTGGGTTTTGAATTTCGAGCAAAGCTATACGAGGACTATCTGCGCTAGCTGTCCCTAATTTAGCAGTGTAAGACTAGAGGGAAGGCAGCTGGTCATCACCACCCACCGTCAACGTTTGGGCTACTCTTTTGCTAACGAATAGTAGGATTGACTGCATATTATAACACCACTACCACTGAAAAAGCGATTGTGTTAGTTGAGGGTGGTTCAAACCTATAACCCTGACATAACGAATCGAGCGCCTTAATTATCAAGATTCCCCCAATGAGACAACGGTAAGTTTATGGACTTACAACGTTTAAATCTTGAGTCTGATTTCCTGCAGTGAGCACAGCAGATAGCCCAATATAACTGCTTCATAAGAAAACATACATACAAAAGAAAAAAAGAAGAAACAAACATAAACAAGGACATTTATCCATTAGGATGCTATATATAATCCACTGGCGTGATTTTAAACATAAACGTGTTTTTATTGCTCAGAAATTCGAAGTCTCAGTTTTTAGTTCAACAAAAGTATGTTAATGCTACAAATAGTTTTATGTTTTCAGTCGACACCAACTGCGTAATATAACAATTATCTAAAACTTAAAAAAACGGTTCTTCGTGTCTTCTTCATTTTATCTCCAATTCTTCAATCCCTGTCGCACCAAACATGTTCGCCCTTTCCGCTTTAGGGGGGTAATAATTTTACTATCAATCCCACTATTCGTTGGTAAAAGAATAGCCCGAGAGTTGGTGGTGGGTGGTGATGATTAGCTGCCTTCCCTTTAGTCTCATACTGCTAAATTAGGGACGGCTAGCGCAGATAGCTCTCGTGTAGCTTTGCGTGAAATCCAAAATAAAACAAACAAAATTAGTTTTTCAATGTCTAACTTCTGTTACTTTACTTAAATCTGAATGTTCCCCTGAAATGTGAATTTTGTAAAAATATAACGAGTAAGCTGCAAATCAATTATGTTTCCTTCTAGAATTTCCATTTTTAGACACATATAATTAAAATTATTTAACATTTAACTAATAAAACACAAGAGGCTTCCTAGAGACAAATATTTATTTCCTGGTTTATACATACTTTTAGCTAACTGAAGTGTGATAAACATTGCGACTCAAGTTATTATTTTATTTATTTTAACAATAATCATGACGACTCTGTTATGGTCACCCGCTGTGACAGCGGAAAGTCTTCGTATTTACAACGTAAAAATAAGAGGCTTCGATTCACCGCGGTGGACACACCACATAGCCATTTGTAGCTTTGCTATGATAAAACAAACTCAATTATGATTTTACTTCTTTCTTTATTGACTGGAAAACGGCCATTAGATTCATGAACTTGGATACATTATTTTGTATAAAATTGAACAACTTCGAAATAAATGCCTTGAACTGGCCGCAACGAAGAACGAAATATGAAAAGCCTCTTGGCGACAGGTTTATACGAGTGATAGTCAGTGGGTGCTTTTATGTTTGGAAAACAATCAAAGAGAAAGAGTTCTTTGTGAAACGTTGACAGGTAACAATATGTATTGAGGTTGCATAACACGTGATACAGACGAAAGAAAGGAGGTTAACTTCTTAAAATAGTGTACAACAAGAACCATTCTAATGCCGCTATTGTTGGAGAAGCAATGCTTTGATTATGAATACTTCTCACGACGAGGTTCCTTGTCTGGGAGAGATTAAAGCGTGCAAGACACAACAAAAGCTCTTTCCAACTATTTACTTACAGCTGGTCAATGCGGCGGGCGGGATCCCAAGACAGCAACACTGTGTGTGATGGCTTTCACTCCTTTTGTAGCGTCTGATTCTTTTCAGTTATAATAATAATAATTACGCGACACAATGTGCAATGACTAATTCAGTTTTAAAGAAACTGCGTTCGTGCACATAACGTATAACTGGCTATGATTATGTGAAAGAAAGGTGTGTCATTGTGGACAACCTCATGATTTTTTCACGTACTTATATTGTTTAATTTCGTTAAAATTAGCATTTCGTTAGAATATAAATTAAAAGTAAAGAAATACCTTTTTGGTGAAGGAACTACACAATTTTAGAGGGAAAAAGAAAAATTGTTAATTGACCGCACGAGTCTCAATACGTCTTGAGCATATTGTGTGAATTATAAACCAACACGAGCGCCCGTGTTATTGTTTTTTTTTTTATTATTCTAACAAAGAATTAAAACCAGGAACTTGCTGTTAAAGGCGTTTCCACTTTTATGTTCACACACGCTGGTGACTTCATCTAATGTAACCCCTGAATAAAGCCTGTAAATTATTATTGCTCTGATATGATGTGAATAAAATAACCAAAACCAAGATATTAACTTTATTTGTCTTATGTCTTTCCACTTAATGCAATCTACCGTTAGGCAGTTCACCACAGATATTTGATGCTAAATTAATTAAAGGATTTTTACTAAATTTGCTTAAATGTACCAGACGAAATTTACAAAGCGTGGTTTATTTTAAAATATAACAACATATTATCTCGCTTAATGCCTCTCTTTTTTTAACCCGAGTTTAAATCAAATTCAATAAATTGAAATTTTACCTATAAGAGATCGTCTGAAGCTGTAAACAGTTAAGATGGCGAACTTTAGTTGCTTATCTCGATATATATTAATAAAGTAAGAAAGAACGAAAGTGTGAGTTACAATTGTCCAATTATCATTTCAGATTTCACGAATTACAAACAAAGCGTGTACATGAACAAACTAGATAAAATGAATATTAACTCAGCAGCTATAACTGCAACGACTCGTTATTTTAGTGAGCAGGACGTAAGTTCAGATTTTCTGCTTGAGATGGAAGGAAGGGTAGAGTAAAAAAAAAAGGCACTGGTACAGCAGTAAGTCTACGGATTTACAACGCAAAAAATCAGGGTGAACACAGCAGAGAGCCCGATATGGCTTCGCCATAAGAAAACACACACAAAAAAGCACCACTCCTCCCAGAATCCGTTTGGTTTACGTTTAACATATTTTGTACTTTCCTTTTTTTGAAAAAAAAAATCAATTTTTATGGAGAAGCCCCATTACGAAAATGCTTCAAAGTGAAATATAACACAATAATAAAAAGCTTGTTGTTGTTGTTGTTGTTTTGAATTAAGCACAAAGCTACACCATGGGCTATCTGTGCTCTGCCCACCACGGGTATCGAAACCCGGATTTTAGCGTGTAAGTCCGCAGACATACCGCTGAGCCACTGGGAGCAATAAAAAACAACATGTATGTGTAATATATAATAAGTATGTATATGATATAAATACGACATTTTTAAAATGATTTTTATCTTTTTTTTCTCTTTCTCTCACTCCATATAGTGGTGAGTGTGCAGCTGAATTGATCGCTTGAGATTTAATCTGTGTCATAAAAATGTTGGTTAGAACTGGTGACACGGGATTCTTCATACTTAGACCATTTATTTGTAGGTAGTTTTGGTTATTGAACATAAAGCTAGTTTTTGTGGCAGTGAATTCTATGAGGGTTTTTAATTGGTTGGTGTGGTTGTGTATCAATGTGTATCGGGTTTGTGAGGTTTGGGGGTGCCGTATATTTGTGGTGTGCGTGAGTCGGCGGGTCTGTTTGCTCTATTTCTTTGAAATCAAATTCGCACAACGTTATAATGAGTAACATATTCATATAAACAAAGTAGTGGCGTATAAACAGTATGTAAAACCCTAATGTTAATACATGCATAAAAATATTAACTTTATAAAGGGAAACTTGCCTCATATTCATAGGCCTAACACTGGATCTATGGTGATTTGTTGCACCAACCATCAAAGTTTACCTAATGTATATATAATTTTCTGTTTCCTGAGAAAACTGAAAGAAGCTTAATTGATGCTTGTATAAATATATGAACCTTTACCATCAGTTTCAAGACTCTGTCAAAAATCACGAACTTTAATGAGCCTGTTTAATTAAAAGACTGGAAAGCGTTTAACAATTTAAACAGTAATAATAAAGAAGGATTCTCACCACATTAGGTAACCAAATGAAATCTACAATCTCATTGGTAAATTGTGGTAAACTCGCTTGTTATACATTTAATCGTTGTTATAAACCTTTTATACTAATTATAAAAGACAAACATACTGTTATAAAGATAAAGGTAATTTTTGTTACGTGACTTGTTTTTCGTAAGTGCAGCGGTAAGTCTATGGATTTACAACGCTAAAATCAGGGGTTCGATTCTCCTCGGCGGGCTCAGCAAATAGCCCGATGTGGCTTTGGTATAAGAAAATACACACACACACGTAACTATGTATGTTCTGTCATAGCAACAGCCGCATAGAGATTTATAAGATTTTAGAAGTTTAATTCGAAAGAAACATTTCACTTGAATTGCAATATGAATTTGAAAGTTTGTTTTAAACACGAATACATTTGCTTATTTGTTTAGTGATTGCAATTCAATTTGTCATCGCAAACACGGGTATTAAAAAGACATTATTATTAAAAAATACATTATCAAAAGCAAAAACATTCAATTCTGAAAATAACATTCACAATCGAACTATTTTATGTCAGCAAAAGTAACGATTACTGTAATTTCGTTTTTAAATCTATTGGTGCAAACTGATAGGGTTAAAAAAGGATTGAACGTCTTGATAACATAACTGTAAAACAACATAATGTCGGAGATGATTTAAAGAAAATAGTGACGACGTTTTCAAAAAATAAACGAAATACGGTGTGGTGAAAACCTGACCAAACACGGATATTAGGATAAAGAAAGTACTTTAAATTAATCATATAGAAGAAACGAAAGGTGGCACCAATTATACAGGTAATCACGCTACAAAAAAGTAAGGAGTGTAAATGGAATTTCAGTTAAAGTTGAATCTATGGTTAAAATTACACCGAGAAAAAGAGAAATAACCAGGATACAAGTAGTAATACATTACCAAAAGCATACAAAAAATAAATATATGCTATTACATAAGAAAGGGCAAATCAACCTCGACAATTATGGTAAAAGTGGTTCTTCTGAGGTCTACAAATATGACAAGCTCGTATTTGTTAATAATTATCAGATATATGATGGTATTGAAAAGAAAAAATAAAGCAACTTACGATCATGCTGAAAACATGAATAAGAATGCAGATATTTTTTCGAGAGCAACTGAATATGCATCAGATGGCAATATTAAAAACAAAGTGAATGGCGTGTTGCAAGTAGTCAAATGTCATGCAAAAACCAATTATGAAACATATTCAATCGATATTGAATGAAAAAAACTCGACCATGTTAAAGACGAAAAAGACAATGACATTACGATAGTTGAAATCCTTTCAGATTAGAGGAAATTAAACGCAGTTATACCAGAACTTCACTTTTCTATAATTTTGTGTATTTATTCTTATTTATGTTCTTCAAATTTATTTTTATCTAACATGTGAGTTTTTACTTTTTGAATAAAATTAACATTTCAAAAATGATAGTTGTACTCGACATTCCGTGTTCTAATTCTTAATAAGTAGTTGCCAGGCGAATAAAGTTAATGACTTTTACTTATTATGCACAAGATGCTAACACCTGTTAAGTAATAGACAAAAGATGTCTAAGCCTGAAGGTTAATTAACAGTTATATAATATGCAAAAGAACTTTGGGTTAGATTACAGGCATAGCTGTCATAAGAGGTGGAGTCAATTATGCCATAGTTCCACAAAGTGACACCACAAGGTCTATTAAAGAAGAAGGAACATAATGATTTCATAAACTGGCACCAGTAAATCAGTCACTGGTAAATCCTCAAATAATATCTCAACGTGTATTTAGGTCATTAACAGTGTGGTTTTCATTTCTATATTTAACTAAATGTATTCAAAAGTTATTTAATACTTTAAACTAATACAGTTATTTGATCAAGACGGTTAATATAGCTGATTGTGTTTTCACTTAATAATTAATTTTCATGTCATAAAAGTTTAAATTCTTTATAAGTCAGAGTACTAATTTCACGAGATATTTATTATAACATAAATGATACTTTGTATAACGTATGTCATTTAACTTGTTTTCTCAAACATAGTATCTTAATTTGTAGGCAAATTTATCATTTGAACGAGATAAACAATATTCATATCCAATAAGTTCCTTTATGTACACCCCGGCATGGCCAGGTGGTTAAGGCGCTCAACTCATAATCGGAGGGTCGCGAGTTCGAATTCCTGTTGCACTAAATATACTCGCCCTTCCAGCAGTAGGGGCGTTATAATAAGACGATCAATTCCATTATTTGTTGGTAAAATAGTAATCCAAGAGTTGGTGGTAAGTGGTGATGACTAGCTGCCTTCCCTCTAGTCTTACACTGCTAAATTAGGGACGGCTTGTGCAGATAACCCTCGTATAGCTTTGCGCGAAATTCAAAAAACAAACAGTTCAGTTTATACTCTGGTGCAAATTAATTGAAATAAGACGTAAATATACGATTTTTTCAATTTTTTGCGTTTTATTTTTGAGAATCCAAAAATTACTTACAAATTAATACATAATATGACTGCCTTTATTTTTCAGAAGATCATTAATCCGCTTTGGCATCGAGTCCACGAGTTGACTGCAATCTTTACACATTTTTGGATCGCGGTACTACATCTCAATTATGGTCTCAATTACCTTATCTTTCGTAGTACAGTCTTTTTTCTGAATTCTTTCTTTACAAATCGCCCAAAGATTTTCAATAGAATTTAAGTCCAGAGAGTTTCCAGGCCAGTCCAGCACTTTTATTCGCTTTGCAGTCATAAAATTCTTCACAAGTTTCGATGTGTGGCATGGAGCCAAATCTTTCTGAAAAATGCCAAATCCATCTGGAAATCTCTTTTTCATTTCTGGAACTATTCTTCTCTGCAAAACTTCGATGTACTGTGGTCCTCGCATCATGCCTTCTACGATATGTAAGCCTCCGACGCCATAGTAGCTGAAAAAGCCCCAAAACATTTTCTTCAAGCGATGTTTTACGAACTGATTGATGTGAGATTCTCAAAGTTTCTCACCTGGAGATCTGGGAACATGCAAACCTCTTTGACCCTGTACGAAGAAATGAGTCTAGTCACTGAGTAACATCTTCCTCCATTGTTCTTGCGTTCAGTTCTTCTATTTAAGACCCTATTGATACCGTTTTTTCTTCATTGAGCTGGTAAAAAGTTGTTTTTTGACTTGTCTCCTTGTCCTTCTAACGCAATTTCGAATGGCGTAATAATCCTCAAAATTTCGTCATATATCCCAAACATAGATCGACCGTACTACAAAACACAGCTAATAACGCCATCTTTGTAAAAAAAAATGACTATTAAAGGAAATTAGCGGGTCCAGCGAGCCTACACTGATCGTCAAGCTGAAAATATTGTAAAATGAACATTTGTTTCAATTAATTTGCACAAGGGTGTAGTAGATACAGAGTCACCTAAGAAAACAGCACGATTTTCCTTATGTGGTTGTACACGATATTCGGATCCATTAATTGGCCTTAGGCATGTTCTCTTATAAGGAATATATCTGTTACTTCACGAAACATTTCAAAAGAGACAACTATTATTTCTAGTGGCAAATTAGATAACGGTCTAGGGCCTCCACGCTCCTAGATCACATAAGAAAAGTGCAATGCGTGAACTTAGCTTAGCAATTCTTAGCTGGTTAATATAGAATTGAAGAGTTTAAAAAATTATAAGGCTTTTTAATGAGATAATATTTCTATGAGGGTTTTAAAGGAGGTAAAGAATTGAATACGTGAGCCACGCGTTACAATTTTTGTGAGTCCATGAATAGTGCACAAGTACCAACGGATTGGAAATTAGCTAATGTCACTCCTATCTTCATTGTAAGTAATAGGAGTTGTACCAGTAATTATAGGTTATTGGTTTTACATTAGTTGTGGGAAAAGTTTTGCAAAGTCTGATAAAAGATACCTTGCAGAGTCATTTAACAAAGTTTAAAATTTTATCAGATAGTCAACATGATTTCACTTTTGACATGCTTCGAAAATGCTACTGCATATGTAAATACGTGGAAGGGTGTCAGTTTGGTGTATATGGCTTTTAAAAAAGTATTTGACAAAGTACCTCGTAAAAGGCTTGTAAAGGAACATCTCTATTGGCGTAGCCTGATGGAAGAAAGCAAAATGTTGTTATAGATGAAGTTCAGTCAAACTAGACTTATATTGCTAATGATGTACTTTAGAGCTATGTTTAGGACCATTTCTCTTTTTTTATTTATATTAATGAAATAGATAAAGGAATGGACAATAAATTTCTTAAATTTGCTGATGATATCAAGGTCTTTGGTGTTGGTGGCTGTGAAGAGGATGCTACTAATTTACAAAAAGATTTATAGTTTAGTGAGTTGGTTTTATTTATGATGAATGCAAATATTGCATTGGATTATCATAATTTGAATTATAAGTATAATTTGGATGGATATATCCTTAAGAGTGTCATGAAAGAAAAGGATCTTGGGGTAATTGTGGAGCAGTCTCTTGAGCCATACAAGCTGTGTGATGCTGCTAGTGGTAGAGCACTAGGTTGTATTTACAAAAATATTAATTACAAGTTTTAAAAGATTATAATTTCATTGTAAAGGCCACTGATTATCCCACATTTGAGGTTCTTGGGTTCCTTACCTTAGGAAAGAGATTGAATTGTTGGAAATGATTCAGAGGAGGGTTACTAAAATGGTATCCGGGATAGAGGGGTTGTCATATGAGAAGAGATTAAAATCCTTAAAACTGTTTTCTCTTGAATAAAAGAAAAGTTATAAGGGATATTATTTAAGTATTTAAGATAGTAAAAGGAATTAATAATGTTGATGCATCAACATTTGTCAGACTTAGTATCGAGAATCATAAAACTAGGAGACATAAATTTCGATTTAGAGAAACTTGAAACCGTCTTCACCTAAGACAATTTTATTTTTCAAATAGGGTGGTTGGCCAATGAAATTGGTTGCCTTTGGATATTGTTCAGGCAATAAAATTGATGCGTTTAAAAGAAAGCTTGATAGATGTATGAATGATGAGAGTTAGCTTTAATTTTTAAATTTATTTATGTAATAATTTTAGTTTAGCTTATAGTTGGAACAGCCGAGATGGGCCATAAAATCTCTTGTTCCTAAACATTATGTTATCCTGTTATCATTACACCATGGATTTTCTTCGAAATGTAAGGACCAAGTAAGAAATATATAGTTTTTTTCACAGGTATAATTGTGAAAAAAATCTTTTGTAGTATCCATCAATAAATTTTTAAATTTACAAACATGTACCTACTCTCATAGACTAAATATTGTGATATAAACAATGGAAAGTTTCTTCTTTTAATTTTCGAGCCAAATTCGATTACTTCAGTCCTAACACTAAATCAGTAAGTAAATACTTTGTTTGTTCCAGAAATTCACAAAAAAAAACAACACAAAAACGCTATTTGCAAGTCATTCTTAATTTCGAACTAATAGATTAGAGGATGTGTTTTTCTTATAGTAAAACCACATCGGGCTATCTGCTGTGTCCGCCGAGGGGAATCGAACCCCTGATTTTAGCTTTGTAAATCAACAAATTTATTGCTGTTTTAGTGGGTGTCTAGATTAGAGGGAAGCCATTTATTCAACAGCGCCCACAGCAAAACCTTGAATTATTTTAATTGAATAGTGAGATTTGACTGTCATTCTTATTACGCGCTCACAGCTTCAGATTCAGGAATACTATTTTATATGCAAAAACGGCTCGTTTGGGTTTAGAAAATATTTTTAATAGAAGAGTGAACAATGTTTCGACCTTCTTTGGTCATCGTCAGGTTCACAGTAGGTTCTTTCAGGTGAACCTGACGATGACCGAAGAAGGTCGAAATGTTGTTCGCTCTTCTATTTAAAATATTTTCTCAACCCAAACGAGGCGTTTTTGCATATAAAATTCTCAACAAGTGGGTTTATCGACATCACTGACAGGAATACTATTGTTCTTTGTGTCAACGGTACATGAACCATGAATCCTATAATACACATTGAGGACTGTAAACTAGTAGGCCATACCTAGCTCACAAAAGAACGATTTTCCGATTTTTCTGGCTTATGACCTTCTCTGGATTTTTTTCATCCAGGTCCTAATGTGTAGATATTTCTCCTTTACTTGGAACTTGAATTCTTGTCCTGTTTTTAAAATTTCTTACTCTTATTTCGGGTGTCAAACCCGATGTCATTGTATCTTGTTCAATCAGTCATTTTATTATTTTATTATATATGTAATCAATATTATCGAAATTAATCTAACAGAGCAATATAATAACTCCATTTATAGCAAAACAACTATTTTTATCTGCCGCTATCCCTATTTCTGAACTACTAACAAGAGAAAGGCACAGCGTTTGCATTCACCTTTGATTCACGTTAAAGAATTAGCTGTCACTCTGATAATGCACGTGCATCTTATTATGCAGTAGAAACATTTTATTGTATCGAACTGATTCAAACCTGCTTGCCAGTTCATTTAAACTCGATTCTAATTGAAAGTGTTGTTTTTATTGTTAAGGACAATTTCTAAATACTTTCAGTCATAATAGTCTGCAACTACGCTAGCAGTCAGTTTGAGGTATTTACTACGCTCAAATCTGGTGTTCAGCTTCCCACAGGGAACAGAATGGACATAGTCCATTGAGTAGCTTTTCATTAAATGACATACAGTCGTAAGAACACATTGTAAACTTCAAAACAGTTAAGGATTAAGGCTTCTGTATGTATATATGATATATATATATATATATATATATATACTAGTAATTTAGATCCAATTTTAAATGAAAAAGAGAGCATTAGGCATGTTTGTAACAAATTTATTATAAAATAGATTAACAATAAGTTAATATCGCCGCTATTTGGTATATGAATTTGTAGGTTCAATTCGCCATGGTGTTTAAATATATATATATAATTTAAAGCATCACATTTTATAAATTTATCCAAATTTATGTTTAGAACTTTTAGTACAGCTGCTGCTTTAAACAAGAATTTATTAGTAGCTATTGGCTGGAAAGTAGTTTTATTCTTACCTATTATCAAGCAGTTCATAATTTGAAAGGTAAACATCGAAACTAGCTATTCCAAAGTTTTTGACATTTTTGAAGCTAAAGAAAAAGCAAATCTCAAAAACTGTCTCCATAGTAGTAAAGTTAAGGACTTAAAACCCTAAAAATCGAGCCTCTATTCGCTGCTGTGGACAAGGAGCAGAATTATTAATCCATTGTTTAACTTTGCGCTAAAAATAACAACTTAAAAAGTATATTTTGTTTTGTGGCGACCTCTAGTAAACATTTATTTATTTGTACATTCATTGTTTAGTTGCATTAATTTAATGTTTACCATATTTATTGTTTCAAACCGAAACAGCTATATGATTTTTCGTCATAAATTTTAATGATGTTCCTATTACGTAAATAGTCATAATGAATGTTTTACTCATATGCACAAGTATACAAAATCTTAATCGTCTCAATACAGCTGAAATCAACCTAATAAGTGTATCTTAGAGAAAAACTGAAATAAAATTTTAAATTAAGTAAAAATTTTGATTTTGAGCTGTCATTAGCATTAAAGAAAACTTGTCATCTGCCGACAAATCCCTTATTTTAGTACCAAGTTTAGAAAATAAGTAAACTGACAATATTAATGGCTATGATTGATATGTCTTCTTACAGTATGTCAAAATATAAACTTCGTTTGATACGACGAGTGTACAAGCATGGAAGATCTAAAAAAATTCACATGAATCTAAAAAATTTGGCATTGTTAAGTTAGTTTGCCCTCCTTAATCTAAGAGTTATCAAGGAGCCCCTAAAGAGTAATTAAAATCGCATGCACAAAAAATGTACAAAGTTATTGACTGTTAAGCAAGCAATAGAAGATATAGTCCAATATTCCTGCTTTCCTCTGCTGAGTTATTTTACTAACTGACAAGTGCATGCAATGCTTAAAATATTGCTGCAAATTTGCCTCCTACTCTCTAACACCGAGACCCTGAAACTGACTTTGCTATGTACAGGGAACATAAAATCAAACATTTTACGGAGTGGCCAGTTCTGTCCAGAATAATGTGACTCTTTGGCATGACTGTCCCATTCACAGATGAAACAACAGTACTTTATATAGCCGAGCTGCAATCCCAATAACAGAGCAACGACTTTCAGATCTCCACAGATTTTCCAGTTGTATTTGCAAAACTGGATGTGCTTCAGCAACATTTTCATGTTCTCGTAGGTTTCTTTCATGTTTGCTGCATAGCCAACAAGTATTAAAGGGTGAACATTGTCATTGTGTAACAGAACAGCTTTGAGGCTTAACATTGATGAATCAATAAAGAGACGCCACTTTTGCGGGTCATGGTCACAACCCAAAGCAGAGAACAATCCTTCGATGTCAACACCAAAAACTCTCACTTTGTGCAAATAATTTGGTTATATCATCTTGGCAGCTTCGAAAAACAGAAATTTTCGTACCTGGTGACAGTAAACACCATTCCTGCAGTCACGAACCCAGCAATTCCGCTTTTGCTTTTGACAGACCCAAATCTCTGACCAGATCGTTTAATTCTTACTGTGTTATGAGATATGGATCGCCTAAGGAGCACGGTTCAAAATCCGGATCAATGTCACTGCCAGTTTCCTGCATTGCAGTTTCTTCATCTGGTTCGTCTAAGGTTCATTTCTTTGGTGGTTTCGAAATTGGAAGACTGTTGTCATGTAGCACGGCTTTCATTGCTGAAGGTAGATTGGGGTATTCAACTGACTTCTTGTTTTTGGCAGAGAAACCAGACACATTAGTCAAACAGAAGTAATAGTCCGCCACATAGTCTTTCTGTTCTCCCCATGTCATCGAGCAGCAAACGGCATTGTCTTTCGAGTGCCTCTGAGCCAAGCTCTCAGACAGACAGCACATGTCGCACAACAAATGTGAGGCGCCCATTCCTGGTCTTGATCACCAGTTTTACAGCCGAAGTAGAGATGATATGCTTTCTTCACAAGAGCAGTCATTGAGCGTCTCTGATGAACAAGCGTATACTCGCCACATATAGAGCAGAATGTATCGCGGCTGTTACGACATTGACGAGACATATTGACTAACACCTGTAAAACGTCTATAACATCTAACTTACTTGTTACAGTGCTACTGCGGCAATGCTATATTCTGAAACAATACGTACACACTATAAGGTCTATATTAATCAAATGAGCAGCATCTGTGTATGCAAGCCAATTTTATAGCCTGCTGAGACAGTGTCAAGCTGGCTCCGACCTGCCCAGGCATGCCCGGTCTGCATACTTCCACAGAACAGCTTCCAACCTGGCCTGATTTCATGTCTGGATATGCCCACCCAGACTGCACAAAACATTGTTCATCGATCTCTTAAAGAAACGAAAAATTTTAAACACAAATATAAAAAAAAACATGGCAAAACTGAATATTTCGATGAAACGATACGTGATGGGCAAATTTGGATGTGATTTTCGTGATCAGCAGCCAAAAATCTATAAGGAACACCCAACATTGTTCAAGAAGTAAAAACTTTGTTGTGCAGTGTAACAGCACCAGAAACACTCTTAAAAAGATAAAAACAATGCTCCAGGACATGAAAAAATATGATATATACATATAAAAAAGGCATACTGATATTGTACGATTATCTAACTATTATATTTAATCTATCTCTACGATCAGTTTACAAAGCGGACGTTTTAACGTTTCTGAAAGAAAGAAAGCCAGCAAGTAAACCAGAAAGCTACAGACCATTCAGATGCATTCCAAAATTACTATAAAAAATAATTAGTATAAGACGATTGGCCTGTTTGGAACTGATAACAAAATTACATAAAATACAAACAAGATTTGAGATAAATAGACAAACAACAAACCATCTGGTAAGATTCACAGAAACCACAGTTGATAGTTTTAACAAAAATAAAAAAAGAATTGTCTCTGACTTTCTAAATGCTGAGAAATAATTCGACACCATATGATACAACTGACCGAAATGTCGATTGTTACAAATGAAACCACCACGAGGTATTATTCACTGGGTCTCCAACTTTATGGACAGCACGAAAGCTAGAATTAATATGTCAGGAATTTCCTCGTAGTACTTTATCCCCGAATGCAGAAGTCTCCCAAGGAAGGGTATTCATCTCTATTTTATTCATCATGTATGTGAGTGAAATGTTACCGCCTGATCCAAATTTCTGCTTCTGCTTCCATTTTATGGCTATCTGGAAAAGATCCCAATCACATCAGCAACAAATTTACAACCACAGTTAAATAAAATAGAAAACTTCGGTAATAAATGGAGAATTAATATAAACACTTCTAAAACACTGATCATATTATTCACAAAATAAGAAAAAGTCCAGCAAACAGTCCACCAAATTATTCCTCTAATAAGTCTTCTCTCTATAGACAATCAACAAAATTTTTATGGTTCAACCTATGATTTTAAACTAAACTAGACTAAGCATATAAACAATTTTTAAAACAAAATCTGGTAAAGAGAGAACTATATACGAATTCTGATTGACAAGCATAAAACCAAACTTAAATTTTATAACGTTTAATACCTCTAGTGATAGTGTATGCCTACCCAGCATGGTTAAATGTTACCAAACCACACGTAGTAATGTTACAGACAATTTAAAATTCAATGAGCATTGAATCATACAAAATTACAAGATACACAAACGCCCCTCCCCCTCCACACAGAGGTACAGCAGTATGTCTGCAGATGTACAACACTGGAATCCAGGTTTCAGTACTCGTAGTGGGTAGTGCAAAGATTGTGTTGCTTAACTTCAAAAAAAGATACTCAAGCACAACCCTCTAATACAATTACACAAACATCTTCTTGTCGTACAGACATCAAAAGAAATCAACATATTACTTTTGCAAAAGTCTTAACAAAATTTCATCAATTCGAACACTAAAATCTATATTGTGCGTAATGAAAATAGATCTAATCATCTCTCACCATTAAATCTACTAAGCTCTTTATGTAACCCAGAGCGATCTAATACTGGGGAAATCCTCTTCGTCCTATATGTTTTACATTAGTATGTATAAAATTGTTTCTTGAACAAAACTTGGCAATGAAAAAAAGAAGAAAAAAAAGAAAGAAATATATGTATATATATAAATAAATACACACGAAAAATATACACGTTGCCTGAAAAGGGCCAATCGCGTGTGCCAAAGAACTAATCTAAACGTTTCTTCGTGATGAGATAACAGGTTTTCCGAGCTACCGGGCCGAAAGCTACCGAAACATTGATGTGGACTTCATCCACGATACTCACGAACCAAACCAACAGTAAAGAAAGAAGGCAGAGAACCTCCCTGATCCTCCCAGGTCGTTTGACCAAATAAATGATCAATGAAACGTTTGGCACATAAATACATAAATAACACTTTGACACTCTCGCATACGTTCGCGTATCAAGCATGAACAAATTATTGTTGACAGCAAATACAGAGCTAAAACTTTACAGATAAAGTTTAGCTTTAACAAACATACATACAGCGCTAGTTTCGCATCATATATATAGTACATAAATGTAAAATAATACAAAAAATAACAGAATTCTCAGAATGTAAAAGACTTTAGCATTCATGAGTGAACAATGTGGAAAATTAAAGTTTTAATTTTTTTAAAACTTTATAGAGACTAAAAATCCTGTTTAACAAAAACTTTCGGATAATGTATTAAAACAAAAAGATTTTACGTTGATCGTATTCTCAAGACGGCTGGTATGGGTATTAAAACTTTGATTAAAATAAAGTACAGAACAAGGTTTCGACCTTCTTAGGTCATCTTCAGGTTAACAGTTTCTCATGAAATATTAATTGTAATTATAAACACCCAAATATTTTGTGGTGCTGTTTGTTTGCTATTAAACCCAAAGCAAAACAATGATCTACGTTCTTTCTCCCACTTCGAGTATCTAAACCTGGTTTTTATTGTTTAAAACCACCAGGGGGACTGTAGAATGATAATGCTCGTAATTGTAGGATTGTTTGTTTGTTTTGGAATTTCGCACAAAGGTACTCGAGGGCTATCTGTGCTAGCCGTCCCTAATTTAGCGGTGTAAGACTAGAGGGAAGGCAGCTAGTCATCACCACCCACCGCCAACTCTTGGGCTACTCTTTTATCAACGAAAAGTGGGATTAACCGTAACATTATAACGCCCTCACGGCTGGGAGGGCTAGCATATTTGGCGCGACTCGGGCGCGAACCCGCGACCCTCAGATTACGAAGCGCACGCCTTAACGCGCTAGGCCATGCCAGGCCGCATGTAATTGTAGGAATGCCTTGAATGCATAATGTCTTGTTAATTTCCTTTTTAAACAAATATTTACGGATATACAAAACTGCATTAACCAGAAATGTAAGAGAACACTTAAATGTTTTTGTCCTTACCCAGGGGAACAATCAAGATAAAGAATTAGGAGAGAACAGACTATTTGGGTGTATGTGAAAGATTGAAATAGACATTTAAGAAATAGTCATAACTTGTACACACCTTACTCATAGTAATTTGCAATTCAAACCTGAAGTGAAATTCCAAAATCTCAATTATTTATTGTTTTTATTGTACATTTACAAGTAATCATTAGTATATTCAAATATTCTGAACATATTTAACTCAAACAAAGTATGAAATGTCAATGGTATAATGGAGACACTTGTTTGTTTGTTTTTGAATTTCGCACAAAGCTACTCGAGGGCTATATGTGCTAGTCGTCCCTGAAATGCCAAATGTCTGTAAATTTAGTTACGAACCAAATCTGAAAGGCCAAGTGTATACGATATATATTGGAAGTGTTTAAATGTGACTAATTAACAATCACATCTGAAATGCCAAATTTAATATTTATATTGGAGGTGTTGCAACCTGATTAATTAAGAACAATATCCAAAATGCCAAGTGTCAGAGTTAACATTGGAGGTATTAAAACCTGGAGGACAGGAACTAAGTCTGAAATGCCAGACGTTAAGTGATTTAAATATTTTATGCCCTACCATGAAACCTCAATAGCAAAAAGTACGATGTATTTAAAACAGTACTTTATATGTTTTGTTAAGTATTATAATTTATCTTAAACTAGTCTTCGATTTATTATGTTACGTATGCTCATGTATTACTATTATAAATAACCGAAAATTTTAACTTTAATTTAGTAGTTAACCAAATATTAATATTTATCAAATTTACTATATTTGCTAACAAGATTGATACACACACTCTTCTTTTTTAACATAAATCTATTTTAATATAGAAATAAAACAATATAATTTGTAATAACAGATATTACTAATAGTTATTACAGATCATGGTTTATACAGAAGGGTTTTACAAACTTACAACAATAATGAGTCTTATATCCAGCCTAGAACTGGATGTTTTATCGACGGTCCACCACGACAAGCAAATTAATTATTAGTTGATATTGTTACATCTCGCTTAAGCTAACTAGCTTGACTGACTTCACACCTTTACAAGCCGACTTTTCCCCGCTATCATATTTAATGTTTTCGGAGAAATAATAATGTCCGAAGCAATCTACTGAAGTTGAATGGTTTGTGATGTTCGAAATCTGTAATCATTCCTGGTTAAATTCTATAGTTCTCCGATAATTAAATGTTAATCACAAATAAAGGTTTCTAGGCCTACAGACACTGACTGTAGTAATAGTAATCTTCTACTGGCGTGTCTGTTTTTATATAGCATTCACGCGAATTTATCGAAGTTTCAATAATGTTCTCGCGCGTTTTCGTTAAAGCATTGTTAATTCTTACTCTTAAGAATCTTCTACAAATTTCTAGAACAGGTGGGACTTGGCAATATACAGTGAAGCATATACGTCACATGCAAAAAAGAAAACTACAAGAGTTGATATATAAATTAACGTATAACGCTAAATTTGTTACAACAATACTTACAATCAGAAGGTTTAGTAAAATAATTTCACTTGATATAAAAGAATTCATTATTCACTCCTAAGTTTACGTAAGTTTTATTACTTTCAGGCATTTATTTTTCATACCCTTTTGCAATCTTAACATCTTTTGTTCATAAATATAATCATCATAACACTTTATGTCAGAGGAAAGAACAAAAAAAGTATCTTTCCATTACACTTATCGTATTGACGTACATTACGTTTGATACATTTTCTTACGAAGGACCAATAATTTTATATTATGTTAATGGCCTAGACTAAAGTAACTAACATAGAGGAAGCATGCATACAAAAGCTTATTTCCAGAGAAACGCACTGGCAAGTTAGTTTAATTAATTTATTGTTTTTTACTTTAATTATATACTGATTTTTTTATATTAAAGTCATAGCTTAACCAAAAATGTGTTGCTGATCTGGAATATATTACATCCTGAACATTTTTAAATTTTGTGAAAATTCTACAACACTAGCTTTGGATTTTGTCCATTTTCTATTACTTAATATTATTATTGTGAAGTTATTCAACATCCTCTAATCCAGTACTGCACAAACTTTTTGAGTCAGGGGCCACAAACATATTTCTTGTAGCCGTTTGGGGCCACAAAAAAGTGAAGATTAAAATCGTCCCACAGTTGTTTCACACAAGATGGACATTACATTTAAGAACACACAAATAACGATTACATTAAAGAGTTTGCATATTATTCTAAGAAATGTTATGATTCGTCAACTGTCACAAAGACAGTGCGATGGATGGTGCTGCATGTCATCTACGAGCTTAGAAATGTCCGGCTTGATGTTTGACGTTGAAAGACGCAAGACGGCTTCCAAATGATCATCAGTTAGCTGATTGCGAGTGTTGTTTTTTTCAGTTTTATATGCAAGAAAGCCTGTTTGCAGCAGTACGTGCTGCCAAACATGCTGTTGTGAACAAGTGCGTTCTCTTTCAGATAAGCAAATGTTTCAGGCAACGTTTTGTAGAAGTCAAGCAAACTGTTTTCTTGGTAAATAGCACACAGTTCATCAGATGCCTGGAGATCAGTAAGTTCGAGCTGATATTCTGCTGACAAGTCATCCACTGACACACTGAACGGATTAGCAAAACGTTTCATCAACAATCTGCATTGGTCAAAGTCATGAAACCGTGAGTTGAAGGATTGAATCAAGATATCTAGCTTCCCAACATAAACTTGTGTATCAATGTCCTGATTCTTCTGTAGTTGTGACTGAAAAGTGGGAACGTGCACGAAGTTGCCTGATGCTGCTTGCTGCCGGAACAACTGTAACTTTGTCCGGAAAGCTGAAACATGATTTTAAAACTGACAGACAAGCTTAGTTTTGCCTTGCAACTTCAAATTCAGATTATTCAGTGTTGTTGTTTCATGTCGACCAGAAAGGTCAAATCAGCTTTCATGCTGAATCAGTCATAAAAAATCACTTCTGCGTCTTTGTTCTTGTTTCTAAGGTAGAATCACGTCATCAATCAACTCCCAGAATCTTCTGAGCATCTTCCCTCAACTCAACTAGCGTGCTTCACATTGATACATAAGGTCACCATAGTCTGAATCAGTTTATTTAAGAAGACTTCGAAACTGACGATGATTGAGCCCTCGTGATTTGATGAAATTAATGGTTTTCGTCACTAATGCCATCAGCGCCTGAAAACAAGTTCCTTACTGCACAGGTTCTGTTAGTGAATAATACAATGCAACTTTATCAACTGTCTGTTCTGCTTTCTTCAATGCTTCATCAACATTGCTACCAGCCCGCTACTTTCTCCGATCATGGCTGGTGCTCCATCAGTTGTCACACCAGTTTCGAGAAATCCAATGAAACACTACTACACAGTCGAACTGTTTCATCGAATAAAGCAGACCCAGTTGTCTGACCATTCATGGAACCCATGCCGATTAGTTCCTCTGTAATATCAAACGATGACAACACACCACGAACAAAAACTAGTAGCTGTGCTGTTAAATTGATGTCAGTCGACTTGTCTAATACCAAAGAGAAGTAGACAAAGTTGGCTGCTTTATTTGTAAGCTGCCTTGTCACATCTGCTGAGAGTGTGAAATTCTTTGTTCAGTTGTCATACGATTCAAAGCCACTGTCTGTAGCTTGCGAACTGCTTCCGGGCACAACTTTTCCGATGCAGTAATCATACACTGCTTGAAAAAATCACCATCTGTGAACGATCGGCCAGATTTCATTATCATCAACGAAATATCGTAACTGACCTCAAATGTTGCACCTAAATCTGCTGACTGTTTTGAGAAAACATCCTGCTGGTGATTCAACGACCGCCGCAGAGATTCAATTAGAGCTGTTCGTTCATCACTGGCAACGTTGTGAAAATCTTTATGCTTTGACTCATAATGACGCTTTATATTGGATACCTTCGCCACTGCTACTGTCAAATGACACAGCAGACAAATCACGTTCTTCTGTTGTTGAACAAAACAGTATTACACAGTCCAATCATCATAAAACTGCTGATTTTTGTCGTCAACTTTTCTTATTCGATTAGCTGCCATTTTTGTTATGAAATAATATCAAAATAGAGCTCGTAAGTAAATCTCGAAGAACAATTGGAACGCCTGAGATTTCGTAATTACGGGAATATTACGCCATTGAGCCAATAATTAAATGCCTATGTATTAACGAGATTTGCTTATTAAATTTTCTTTATTGCTCGACATAAATATGGAACCGTCTAGTATCTAATCTAATGCATATTCTTTTATACCGCTTAATATTTGTGCGGGCGCTAACTCTCTATGTTTGACCTTCCCCTTGGACATTGCGGGCCACTCGGCGACTCGTCGCGGGCCGGATTTGGCCCTAGGTCAGACTTTGTACACCATTGGTCTAACCAGTATTTTTCATTTTCTGGCAAATACTTGTTTGATCCCTTTCTTTTGTATATCATTTCCTCTTCTAAAACTAGTGGCCCACCATGGCCAGGTGGTTAAGACACTCAACTCGTAAGCTGAGGGTCGCGGGTTTGTATCTCCGTCACCCCAATCACACTTGCTCTTTTAGCCATAGGGTCGTTAAAAAGATACAGTGAATCCCACTTTTTGTTGGTAAAAGAGTAGCCCATGAATTGGTGGTGGATAATGATGAGTAGCTGCATTCCCTTTAGTCATACACTGCAGATAATCCTCGAGTAGTTTTGCACGAAATTCAAAACAAACCAAATTCTAAAACTAGAAATGAATGTAAAAATGCAATGGAAACATTAGAAAAACGATATTTCCAGTGCTATTACTTACAGTTGCAAACTGATTAAAGTGCAATAAATGCATTGGATGTGGATATATCTGTTATGGAATAGCCAGTGTTTTTTGTTATATTGCAGCTTGAATATCGTCCATTATATCTTTAGAGAAAATATTATTTAGTAAAAGTCTCTTATTTAAATATTTCTGATTATTGTTAGTGTTGAGATATTTATGTTTTAGCCAAATTGACTTCGATAATATCAACCAACAAATGGTTCAGCTTTGACAACCAGTTTAAAAGTTGCATCAACAAAACGTCCTGATTTTACATTTTTAAATTTATCATATACAAATACTGGTTTTAAGCCTTGTTAAAGATGCCATTCAATTAATCGAATCAAACATTGTAAGGAAAATAACGTTCAACTATATTATTTTGAGGTTATAAAGAAAAGAGAATAACTGTTATAGATGTAACTAACTACATACATTTAATCTTGGGAAAGCTCATTTTTTTAAAGTTTACGTGATTTGTAACAGTATTTTGTTATAATGTTTTGTATTTATCCTGTCCGTCATGCTATTGTCACAAAAGTACTACATATGAACATCACTTCAGTACTCAAACTGCCACTTAGATAGAGAGAATAAATTGTGATATTTTTGAACTAACATGTCCATGTGTTAAAAATACTTATCTTAGTAGTAGATAAAACCTTAGAGTCAGAGTCTTCTGATAAAAGTAGTGTTATCTACGATCAAGAAACTAGTCTTTTTTTCGTGTAATATTGGGAACGAAACAATTTAGGCCTCCCCAAAGGAGCTATAGGATTATTTTTGTAACATTTTACCAGTAGAAAAGTAACCTTTCCAAATAAGATGCCCCCCAGTGGCTCAGCGGTATGTCTGCGGACTTACACGCTAAAATCCGGGTTTCGATACCCGTGGTGGGCAGAGCACAGATAGCCCATTGTGTAGCTTTGTGCTTAATCCAAAACAACAACAACAACCAAATAAGATATATACGTCTTTCAATATAAAATTTATATTTTATGTGTATTAATTTTTTCTGCATAATATATGGATTGGCTCCCTAAAGACACCGATTGTATAGTGTAAAATGCATAAAGTATCTATATGTTTTAGTCATCCAATGTTCATCTGTTATTGAATGGTTATTCCTGTTTCAAACTGTACCTAAGCCATTTAAAATTAACATCACATATTTTCGCGCCAAAAGTATGAAAGCTTAATAAAATAGAAAAACATATTCAACTTACATTGTTTGTTTTTGAATTTCGCGCAAAGCTACATGAGAGCTATCTGCGCTAATCGTCCCTAATTTAACAGTGTAAGAGTTGAGGGAAGGCAGCTAGTCATCACCACCCACCGCCAACTCTTGTGTTACCCTTTTATCAACGAATAATGGGATTGAACGTGACATTATAAGGCCCCCACGGCTGAAAGGGCGAGCATGTTTGGTGCGACGGGGGTTTGAACTCGCAATCCTCGGATTACAACTCGAACGACTTAACCCACCTGACCATATCAAGCCTTTAACTTACAGTTCTTTTTTTAAATAGACTTATAGATTTTTGCAATCTACATTTAATTGCGAAATTTGGTTTAATTATAAACGACATTATAAAGTTATTTTAAAAAAATTTGCGCAGTTCTACGAAAAAAAGTCACGTGAGCTGTTGGTATGAAAATTTTACTACTACTTCACCTAAAAGCAAAATTTTTTGTCAGTTTGATTAAATATGATTAATTTTGAGCATCAAAACTATAGGATAAACTAACGTATAGATACATGATTTTTGGCTAGGCCAAACAAACTAGATAAGCAGTTTCTAGGCCAAGGTTTGAAATGAAACCTACAGTTGTTATTCATTATTCATTGCCAACTTTTAAGCATAAATTTGCTTTATACAGCTATATAAAGTGCATGAGCGTGATAACAAGAAACTGTTAAATAAATTCCATGGCGTTACTATAAAATAAGTTATTAACGCTGTTTTAGACAGGAAAACTACCATCATATATTTTAAATAATCTGATTGGTTCTATGAAGTACAGGTCTGTTTCGAATAATTGGTTGTGATCTTGCAGCTAATGTTGGTTGCTATCAAATGGCACTTTCTTATGCTGTATTTTATTGGTGTTTATTGACAAAAAATGTCATAATATTTAATTAAGAGCTCCTAAAATGTGAAAAAAGTGAAAATGGCAGCTAAACTGGTAACTACACTCATAGTGTTACAGAAAATATTCATTTATTAGTTAGGTAGGCCACGTATTTTGTTTTACCAATCATCATGCCTCAAGTTGAACGAAGAACGCGGCCCAGCTAACAAATCAATGATTATTTTATGCATGGCCAATCCTTTTTGGGCGGACGTTTTTCGCACCTAAGGTGTTTCTATTAGATATAGCTAACGAGGGGTTATCGTTTTACACTATATAAAGGTGTTTAAAGTGAAGGGATGGACAACATTTCTTCATGAAACATTTATTAACTCGATTGTTATTGATATCTATCGCCTTACTCATATTCCAAAAGCATTCTGTTATTCATCCAAACTAGAGCACGATACAGGAAGAATTAAGTAAAGAGATTAACAAGTCGTTAAAAATAATTGAAATATGTGGAGTCACTGTTGAGACTCATTCTAGTTAACCGTTTCATATCATACCCATGAGAAGCAAAACTGCTTTATAGCTTTTGGTCAGTTTGTCTCTTTGAGATACTTGCAGAAATAAATTTTCCCAACATCGATTGTTCAAAGCTCAGCCATAATATTATTGTATTGGGCAGAGCACAAAAATAAGTTAAACGATGCTTTTCGTTAATATCTCACTCGTGTTAATGTGAAACTTACTGTGACGTTTTTAACGAAAATTACAAATGTTTGGAAACAAAACTTCGTGGTGACGGGAAACCTGTTTGAAATAAAATTGTATCTCAGAATGGCTGGTACGGGCGGCCCGGCATGGCCAAGCGTAATAAAGCGTTCGACACCTAATCCCACAATCGTGGGTTCGAATCCCGGTCGAACCAAACGTGCTCGCCCTTTCAACCGTGAAGGCGTTAAAATGTTACAGTAAATCCCACTATTCGTTGGTAAAAGAGTAGCTCAAGAGTTAGCGGTGGGTAGTGATGACTAGCTGCCTTCCCTCTAGTCTTACACTGCTAAATTAGGGACGGCTAGCACAGATAGCCCTCGAGTAACTTTGCGCGAAATTTAAAAGAAACTGGTACGGGTATTAAGACTTTTACTACTAAAGAAGAGAACAACCTGAAGATGACCTAAGAAGGCCAAAACATTCTCTGTTTTATGAGTAAAATTGTTAATACACAAGCTGTCCCGAGATACATTGAAAACGAAAAGCTTTTTCATCACAGGCTTACGATCAGTTTATTTTTACCATTTGCTGCTATCAAATGAACTATCTATAGGTAAAATCTCCAATTACTTAAAAGTATATTCGTAATTTCAATACAGCACGATTTTGAAATGTGTAAAATCGTTTTAGTCAATATAAAAATCTTATAATGAATGATATTAGAAATATGGCTCAATCAACACCGTACTTGGTTTTCTTCTTCTTCAACGGAAAAACAATAACCGCAAAATAAAGACTTTCTATTGTGTACAAAATGTCCATAAGAGTATACTGGCAGCCAAGATATAAATAGTAGTTAATTGGCTCCAAAAATGAAATTTGTAAATGAAGGAATTTAAAATGAAAACAGAGAAGTTAAAAACAGCAACAACAAACAAACAAAAATGAGCCATTCAACTTTGGGTGGAGAGTTGAGAAATAAATATACCATTGTGAGAATTTGGTGGATACGCAGAAGTAACAAGAGTCTAGCAAGTGCTACACAAACGATTAAAAGAATTATCAGTTCACCGAAAAAAAAACCCACACTCACATACAGCTTTACTATTAGTACCACCAGGAGTCCAACTATAACACTAACTCCTGCAAATAGTGACAGGCAGCTGGCCCACGTGCAAAGCAATCTTCGTTCCCACCTGGGTTGTTGGATGTGTCGGGAAACTATTGCATGCGGGGAGTTGTCATACGTGTTTGGAACGTCAACTATGCGATTACTTCGTCAAAATAGAATCAGTTTTCTTTGTACAGATGATCCGAACAGCTCCTGGTGATATAAATCTAATGTACTATAGGGTGAATTTAGAGCCGAATAAAAGCTTTTGGCAGAGCCCAGATTTAAATCCACGTAACCTTTGTCGCCCCCTTCATCAACTCTACAATAAAGAAACACTTTCTCTTCGTAAAGCTTCTATTCAATCAGAAAGAAATATAAAATAAAGAAACAGAAAAAGCGAAACTTTAAAGTCACCTGAGATCAGTACTTCACCCCCTCCCTCAGGTGCAAACTTCTGTTAATCACTATTTATCGGGCTGTTGGTTTCACGCTAGAAAAGTATGCTTTTATCCCTGTTTGAATCGCGTTAGAAACATCCTGTGTTTGAGGGTTGGGACTATCCGAGGTCCGAGGTACAAAAAATAGATAAAAGAGTTATTGGCAGCTGTTACAGACGTTCTGATGATTAACGTGATTTCATTCATGTACGGCCTTTTATTACGTGTTATTTAGACGGACATAGATCAGTATATACATTCTACAAGAGAAAAGATACGTGATTTTCCTAAACGGTTAACGCAAACTTCGCCAATCACATCCACTTTTTCACACTTGATTTCCCCACTTATTATTCGTAGCAAGTTTCAAAATGCAATAAAACCGCCCAGCGAACGCAAGATACACTAAAAATGGTGTAGTATATTAAGTAAAATAACATTTCCAAAAGACAAGTAAGAATATTTCAGTGAGTAAAAAAAATACAATAAAAATATTAGATAAGTAAACATTAGTTTTTCCAAAATGCTGTTATGATTGGTATTCTTTACGATATATGCTTTAATAAAGAAACGTTTTCAAGGTCCTAGTCGTGACTTAATAGTTAACATGCCGAACTGTGAATCCAAGTGTCTCAAGTGTTTTGGTTCGCGTCTTGTTGCAGCAAAATCACCCTCCGTGCTTTGGGACCGTGGGTGCGTTATGGAAATGACAATAAAATCCCATGAAATCTCAAGAGGGAAACAGCGAAACAGTCATTTTCACATGTACATCTTAAAATTATCTTCAAATCATAAATTAAGTTAAAATATGTATATCATTAATGTCATGACCTCACAAGTGAAGTGTATGTGTGATTTCCCATAACACTTGTTCTTGATGAAACGAGGTTAAAATATTGTATTATCTTATTTTCTTACACTTTTTGTTCGTTTACTCTAATTATTTACAAGAATGTATAATATGGAAGTGTCAGAACTAGTATAAAACTGTCATGGACATTGTGTGGTGTAAGCTGAATCATATTTCTGTCATCCAAACACATGTATGCATCTTTATTGACTAACCAATCTTGAAAAAGGTATTACAGAAGGTGATCAACCAATGCTTGACAAAAACTGAAAAATTTATCTGATTTAAAGATAACGCCATTAATGTAATTGACAAAATAGTAGTTACAGTTGGTTTCTAGTTTTATTATTTGTTTTTGTCTGCTCTGGACTTGATAACTGCATAAAATCAATATAGCATTAAAGTGCACGAAGGACTGAATGCAGACAAGAGTGAATTCATTGTGCAATTCGAAGATGCGTCTCTCTTCTCTTGCACTTTGTTACCTTCCAGTAGTTTTCAGTAGGGTTAAGATCTGGTCTGTTGCCTGATTTGCATATTATCTTGATCCTCTCCCTTGGAAGATAATCCTTCACTTGAAGCAATGAAATAAAACCTAAGATGTGTTTTCAATACTTCTAGAATGTAATTACATCTTTATTTCACTTCTACCGCATAGACTATATTAATATTACCAAACATTTTAGCCTAGTTGCATGGAGTAATCATCATGGAATGTGCACTGGAGAACGCTACAGAAATGGTCCTGATTTGTTGGTTTTAACAGAGATTGAGGATCTCAATGTACTTCTTGACAGTGCCTTTTACAAAATGCAGAAGTCCCACATCCTGGCCACAGACACCTGTCAACCGACCTTTCCTAAGTTTCGCAGTTGTCATTCCAGCATGTTAGATGAAACTCTTCTCCACACTGACATAATACAATTTGCTTCCCATGTAGATTGAACTTTGATTTGCCTCTGAATATTACTTTGTTCCATATTGTTTCAGTCCAGTCAGCATGCTCTTTGGCTCAGTTGACCATCTTTCCAGACGACTGGTTAAACACAGGTGAAACCAGATGGTATGCGTAGTGACCCCTGAAGATTTGAGATCTGTGGAAGACGGTCGACGATTCTTCATGTTCGTGCGTTTAACAACATGATCGTCAGCTGTTGTAGAAATGTTTTTCCTACCCCTTCTAACCGCCACTCTACGCAGCCAGTCTCTCTATTTTTATACACACAACGGGTCACAAGAGATTGGTTTAATTTAATTTTTTAACACACTGCCTTGTCGAAAGCCACTCTTTGCTCAAAGAAACAATGACTGTTTGTGTGTGTGTGTGTGTTGAACTACTTCGTAATTCATGGCTGTAGTAGCATCATACTTGCGTTATGGCAGATAGATAGTTTTCTAAACTGACTCTCTGCAAGAATCTCTATTAATAGCTGAAAGCATTCGATACTTTACCAAGACAACCTACAGAGCTGCTGATGCAATAGTTAAACAGAATTGCATCATCCATAAAAATCACATGCATCTGTATGCTCAAGTTTAACAAAAAACGCGGCCTAATAAAATAACGAATAAATATGTGTTTTAAAATTGTCATGGAGGCTATAAGCGTAGCTGTCTGTTTGGCCAGCAATTTTGGTTTCATTCCTTTACGTTGCGTGTTGAATCTTTTCTTTTTCGCACGTGAGGTGTTTGTAATTATATGTTAAATAGTCAACTGTAGATAGTTAGCTGAAAGAAACTAGACATAAATATAAGGACACTTAACTTACAAATTATCTTTATTCAAAACTGAAAATAAAAATAAACAGTGGGCTATTTAAAATAATTCATTCATCATTGAAACTTGGTGATTTACTCAAAAACACAAATGATAATTAGTTGCAGAAAAAATTAATTTAATTTCAATCCTTTTGCGCCATCACTACATTTTTCGACCTCCACAAACAATAGTAAAAAAAATAACAACAACTGTAATATAGCTCACAGCAACTCTCTTTTGCAGAATATAGCGGCGAGCTTTTTTTATACCTTCACAGTTTACAAATAAAATACCCCTGAAATAGCTTTTTGAACATCCATTTACTCACTTTCAAACAAAGCGACAGGTTGAGAAACTGACAAATCAGTAGCCATCCTGCCTTACACACCTAATGAACAGGATATCTCGATGACACTAATCGGTTATTTACGTTGTTTCTCAAGAGGCCTAAGCTTTATTTGCCCGCTTTCAATCCCAAAACATTATTCAGTTTTGTTTCGTTTTGTTTTCTTCTATAAGAAGAGAATGTTTAATTTGACACAATATCGTAGGTTCGATTTATTTTTCATTTTTGAATCAGCTTGATTGTCCAAGTTCAAGAAAGTTAAATTAATTCTAAAATGAGAAAATCCAACAGTAGGGTTTTTCAATCTAATTAAATACCACATTTCTGTTTTGTCTGTAATTAAGCACAAAGTTACAGAATGTACCATCTGTGTTTTGATCACCACAAGTATCAAAACCCGGCTGCTAGCACTGCAAGTCCGTTGAAATAGCACTATAATACTAGGAAGTGTGCTACTAGACACTGATATTAAAGCTATTAAACATTAATCAAACCACTTCAATAAAGTCTGCGTGTAGGTTATTTGATCATAAGGAACACATTAGAACGCAGAACAAATGAGTGATATAAATCAGTCGTCACCATAGCAGATGCAAGCAGGTGTGTAAACAAAAGATAGTCCACTTATAGAACCCTAACCGGCTCTTAGAGAGAAGAGGTTCACGAAGTGAATTATACGTGGTAAAAAGTCAGTCTAGTTTGAAAAGCCCTTTACCTCTGAAGTGACACAACCATATATCACAGTTAAGTTGGTGTATAATCTGTGTTGGATACACAATGAAAATAGCATAAGAAGCTCTAAACATCAGGAAAGGTTGTTTATTTGTAGCTTTATAGTATCTTTTATACACTACAGAAATATTAAATAATATATCTGTTTTGTCTGCCCTGATTTCAACGGATGTAAACAATGGTATGTTTAAAAGATAGTTAGATCGTACAGTAACGTTATAAGTTTATTTAGTGATAGTACCATAATGTCTAGCCCTAGCTAAACTAAAACAAAACAGATACACAAATTACAGCGTTAGTTTTAGTTTACCTCTGTATCGTAATAAAGGCTTGGCTAGTGTTAAGCCTAAAACAAGTGGCCTTATAGATTTACGTGTCTGAATTATTTTGTTGTGAAAACTTTCTACAGTACTATAGCAATCTGGGTTACGTAGAAATCGATCTCTAGTTATGTTAATAAATTTTGAAAATGTTTTATAATTATTGTTATTTCAGCAATCCTGTGTTTAAAGAATTGCTATTGCGATACTAATTGAACCACGGATGTTTTGTGAGTTTCTCATAGTATACGAGTAAACGGAACTCACTTGCATGAAGATACAATTCCAATAAGATTAGATGGGTGGGTGTGTTTTTCTTAAAGCAAAGCAACATCGGGCTATCTGCTGGTCCAGGAACGGGAATCGAACCGCTGGTTTTAGTATTGTAAATCCATAGACTTACCGCTGTACCAGCGGGGAATAGAATCATGTGGAATTTATTTCAGAAAAACTTTCGTGAATAGTTTTAACGCAAGTAAAATACGAAATAAATTGTTTTAAAATATCAGTTTCAAAGTATTATCAGAACGATTGTTTAGTTTCGTGTTGTGCTAAACGTTTTATTTAAATATTCTAAATTCTTGTCTTATCATTTTCAGTTTATTAAATAATCTAAAAATAATAAAATTAGCTTGTTTATTAATCCAAAGTACGAGATCCATATTTGGAAAGTGGAAAATCACATTGCACGTAATCCTCTCATTTTGGCGACAGAGAGTAATTATTTTGTGGCTTTCGGTTTCCACAAAACATGAACAACGTAATTATCCAAATAATTTTGTACATTTTCAAGTACTAGACGATAGTCTGTATCTTTATCTCATAACTACGTAGATGTAAAAATGTAAATTGCAAAAAACATAATATAAAACCTAGGAAGGTCGAAACTCTGTTCTATTCTTATCAATAAAAGTGTTAATGGCTATACTAACCATTCTAAGATACACGAAGAAGCCTTTGTAGTTAAATATATAAATGTTTTTCTTCTGTTACAGGATTTTGGTTTAATAACATAAGCAGATTATTGGCTACTACATAGTATTAAAAATAAAATCAATTGGATACTCTTCGCTACTACTGCTACTGCAAAATCCAGGATAAGTACAAGTAACTTGTTACTCCACTACCACCACAAGATCCAGAACTACTGAGATCAATTTGTTACTTCACTACCACCACAAGATCCAGAACTATTGGGATCAATTTGTTACTCCACTATCATCACACGATACAGAACTACTGAGATCAATTTATTACTGCACTACCATCATACGATAGAGAACTACTGAGATTAATTTGTTACTACACTATCATCACACGATACAGAACTACTGAGATCAATTTGTTACTGCACTACCATTACATGATTCACAACTACTGAGATCAATTTGTTACTCCACTAACATCACACGATACAGAACTACTGAGATCAATTTATTACTGCACTACCATCACACGATAGAGAACTACTGAGATCAATTTGTTACTCCACTATCATCACACAATACAGAACTACTGAGATCAATTTGTTACTGCACTATCATTTTTATAACTACTGAGATCAACCTGTTACTACACTACCATCACAAGATCCAGAATCAGTAAAACTAACTTATTACTTCATTGCAATTACAAGGTTCAGAATCAGTATTGCTGCTTTCTTTTGGGATGCGCATCCTAGTTTTCAACTGATGGACTGAGAAGAAAAGCAACTAGTCAAAATCACCTTCCGCCAATTTTTAGGAAACTATTTACCAACGTACAGAGGGATCAGCGTCTCCTGTATGTATTCCAAGAGTTATGCAACGTTAAAACTGTTATATCTCATTTAACCCTAGAAAAAAAATTTGTTCTTGATAAGGATTTCTTGTTTATGTAAACAAGCGTAACTAAGAAGGACACGATAAGCCAAAACATCTAAGTCACTTTATAATTAGCCCACAGTTAAAAGACCGATCATTTTCTTTAACGTTTTTTTATCAACAGAAGTATGAAATTACACGACCTTTTTGGTTTCTTTAATAGTTTAAAGCATATTTCTCACAGAATGTTTAGCTCGTAACAAAATAAATCATATCTTCTTCCGTATATGTTTCAGTCGTTTAGTCTCTCTCCATTTGGAAACACGACTTTTGCAATTCTAATTCTACTCTCTAGATATCCCTATTTGATAACTGATAGATAAGAGGAGAGGCAACAAGACAAAAGTACTTACCACCAAACCTTGGTTTACTACTGTCTGATCAAATAGTGAGATTTGGTCATCACCCTTATAACAAAACTATGGGCCAAAAGTGTGGTGTTCCGTTTCCTGTTTTGTTTTTTTTATGTGATGACGGTACACGAACAATGGACCTGTGGATCTACAGTCCGATCTGCTAATCACACTCGGACTCCAGGATCGGTAAAAACAAGAATGAAACAATTCTTATAAGTAGTAATAATAAAGTTCTACCACTGGAATAACGGTAAACATACGGATTTAATGGTTCGATTCCCTGCGGTAGATACAAGAGATATTTCATTGTTCCATTTCTCTGAAATGATTAATAAAGTACAATAGTATGGTTTAAATAGATTTTTTTATTCCAAGTCCTGTGCAATGTATGTTGGAAATTCCTTTCTAATGCCCCTGTTTTGTTTCTTGTGATTGATAACAATTTGGGTTCTTCTACTTATCGTTTGATTTGTCGGTTCCGTATTTTTATCTGTGAAAAAATAAAGAAAGTTGTCAGAGGTCAAACAATATGACAACAAAAAATGATAAATTTTAAACAATGGACAACATTTATTTTTGGCGTAGTAGGTGGTCTACTCGTAACAGAATGTGTATTACTGTTTATTGAATGTAGAATGAGAGATTTTCATGAAAAACGAATACTCAGTTTTGTGCTTTGTTCAGTTGTTGTTGTTTTGAATTAAGCACAAAGTAACACAATGGGATATCTGTGCTCTGGCCACCACGGGTATCGAAACCCGGATTTTAGCGTGTAAGTCCGCAGACATACCGCTGAGCCACTGGTGGACGATTTGTTTAGCCTTGTACTCAAGATTTGACTGCTGCCTATCCCAAAGGCAAACCTTCTTTTCTTTTTTTTTGCATCTCTTTCAATGTCACAACTTTACGAATACCATGCCACGTCAGACCGCTCAGGGGAACATTGTCAGGAGGTAAAGGGAAATGAAAATATGACATGTTAACATTAAAGCTTAGCGCGTCTCATCTGAAAATAAATTCATGAAAAGCGACATTAACAGTGGTTTTGAGTATGCAGTTTGGTAGGTTAACTACGTCCATTGAACAACATTATAAACCTAATGGCAAAGCTAAAGCTATAAGACTTTATTTGAAATGCGTTTTACGATTATATCGATTGATGACTGATCAACTGTGTAACAACTGGCGATACTGAATCATATGTTCAATTCACTGCACCATTTACTGGATTGCAAGTACTACAAAACCATTGAAACTTTGTTATTTTTATACTTTTTTTCCTTCCTGTATTAACAAACTATTGTATTTTTTTAAATGTACTGTTTTTTTATTTCAGTAATAAAGATCTTTAAGGGATTGGTTACTTATTTATTTTTTGATTTGTGATTATTTATTTATTTTCAGTATCATAACAGTGATTATTAATATCAGCTTACTAATGCAATACATAAGTCTGATTTGATTCACCATTTGGTAATTTTACAAACTTTTCACGGATATTAACGATTACACTGGTTTACAAAAAATAATTTTTGTCTGAGGCAAGAATGTGAATAGGTGTTTTTTACTAATTTGGGTGTGCTGAATTCAAATTTATAAACAGTTTTGCTCTATCACCTCTAGTTTTCTGGCTTTTAAATAGTCTCATTTTAGTATATACAGAGTATATACGTGATTATTTCAACAGTTGCAACAGCTTATTACAGATAAAACAGGATAGATAAAGAACATTGACGGAATAAATATACTTGGATGACACAATGTACACAATTCATAGTACCGCAGACAGTTAGAAGTGTGTTTTCTTAGATGATCTGGTGTATTTTGCCTCCGGGATGTCACGCAAGAGCATCCAGCAGAAGTCTCCCATCATGCTGGGGTTCCACTTGCCTTGGTAGTTGCTCTCCATCTTCGTAATGTCTTGGTGGAATCTTTCTCCGTGCTCATCACTCACTGCTCCAAGGTTTGGAGGGAAGAAGTTGAGGTGGGAACGGAGAAAATGAATTTTGAGTGACATTCGGCATCCCATATCCTCATAAGTCTTTAGCAACTTCTCAATACAGGCTTGGTAATTTGGTACACTTGTGTTACCAAGGAAGCCACTACAGACTGACTTAAATGCTTCCCATGCTCTCAGTTCCTTTAAAGTAAGAAGCTCCTCAAAATCAGTATCCTTCAGCACTTCTCGGATTTGAGGTCCGACAAAGATGCCCTCTTTGAGCTTAGCAGCACTAAGACCTGGGAACACAGTAGACAAGTGTTGGAAGGCAGCACCATTTTTGTCCATGGCCTTCACGAAATTCTTCATCAAACCAAGCTTGATGTGAAAAGGAGGAAGAAGCACCTTCTTCATGTCAACCAGAGGATTCTCCTTGACGCTGTGTTCGCCAGGAACGAAAGTGCTTCTAGACCCCCAGTCCTTCTGCTTGTAATGCTGGGATACAGCTCGACTATCCCAGAGACAGAGAAGGCAACAGTACTTTGTGAAGCCCGCTTGCATACCCATAAGAAGACCAATGACCTTGAGGTCCCCACACAGACTCCACTGGTACTGGTTGTACTTAACAGCTTCTAAAAGAAGCTCCATATTGTCATTGGACTCCTTTAGATGGACAGAGTGTGCAGTGGGAATGCTGGGATATTTATTCCCGTTGTGCAGAAGCACAGCCTTGAGACTTCGCTTGGAAGAGTCTATGAAAAGACGCCAGTCTGAAGGATTATGTGGCAAACCAAGGAAAGTGAACAAGCCAGGTACATTTGTGCAGTAGCACAACTTGTTTTCCATGTCGAAAAATGAAGCAAGGTCTTTGTTCCGATTCCTGAAACTGGTGATCCTTACATCTTCCTGGACTAGGTTCCACTGTTTAAGCCGAGAAGCCAAGAGCTCTGACTGCTGTTTTGACAGATACAAATCACGAGCAAGGTCATTAAGGTCTTCTTGTGTGATCCAGTGTGGCTCGTTGCCACTTGTTCCTAAATAAGAAGAGTCAATATCTTCGGAAGAGATTGACTTGGCAGAATCTTCCCTTGGAGGCATTTCTTCATCTGATGAGGAAAGAAGATCCTTATTTACTGGAGGTGTTGGGACAGGAAGATCATCTGAATGGGGAACGGGTCTCATAGCAGATGGAAGGTTGGGATATTTGATCTTTTTTCTAGAAGATGCATTGAAACCAGTTATATTTGTTAGACAAAAATAACAATAATCTGCATGGCTTCGTGGCTTTCTCCAAACCATCGGGACTGCAAAGTTGAAAGCCGCTTTCTTGCCATTAAACCAAGCAGTTAGTCCATTGTAGCAGGGTTTACAACAGATGTGTGGAGCCCAAGATTTGTCCTGATCACCAATTTTACAGTCAAAATAATGAAAGTAGGCAGTTCTGAGGAGGGAAGTGATAGTTCGACGATGTGCAACTGTCGTGAAGTCCCCACACACGTAGCAGAAAGAATTGGCCTTGTTGAGGCATTCTCGGTGTTTTGACGAGCTTGAAGCCATTGGAGAATCTGAAAAAAAAAACAAAGTAAAATTAAATCATATGTAAGGCAATAATAATTATGTGCGTTGTTGGAAATTGTAATACAAATATATACCCAAAAGACTGTGTAACACAATTGTCGAGGGACACCAACCTCTGCGCTGACTGCCAGTGCACTACTGGCTGTTGATTGAGACGTGTTGGCTACGCTTAACTGCCAAAATCCGTCTTGATATATAGCTATATATATATATAATGTAATGCTATCACTTACATTTATTGCATAATAACTAAAAAAGAAGACATAAGTCACACAATATTAGAAATTATCCCTGAATGCATATACGCCTTTATGTACAGTGTGTGTACAAAATGTACAGTATGCATATCTAAAAAACTAGAGGTGATGAGTAAAAACGGATTTCAAATCTGAATTCAGCACCCCCAAATTAGGCTAAAACAGCTATTTTTATGCTTGTCTCAATTTCTTTGTAAACCAGTGTAATAGACAAGATCAGGCCACAGTCATACAACAGGAACTGCATGTGTTGCGCTACCTAGTAGTTATTATAACTACTAAAACTAACTCCATGTCTTTATTATATTCAAATTTCACTTTTTGCTTCACGGTTTACAGAAGTTATTTCTGTTGAGGTGAATGAACAATAATACACAAGGGTTAAAGCGGATAATATAACTAATTTAAAGTTCTTAAAATATAATTAGTTTATTTAAAATAAGAATATCGGAACAATAACGTTACGAGAATGGCATCATACATTTCACATTGCAATAGAAAAATACTTTAAGAATTTGAAAATAATGCAAACAACTTTTTAAAAATTGTGTGCATTTAGGCTTGATCCTAAATTATTAATCTCAGAGATTACAGCTATTTGCATATGATTGGACATTTTTCTGCCTGTTAATTTTAACTTTGTTTTTCTTGTATTATCACACTAAATAATATATCTAAATTACATTATAGCTTTCTCATTTTCATAAAAAAAAATTTTAGGGCTAGTACTTAACTCCTGTTTCCTGTGTCTAACAAGCGCGTGAGAATGTTTTGATATTTCATCTAAACAGGGTGTAAGACCAATGCAGGTTAACTCCCAGTTTTTAGTTAATATCCATTTTAGATCTGGATAGTGAAGCAGATTTTACCGTGATAGTGTTTTACTCAAAGACACGACGATTAGGCGTGGGTAAGCTTTGAACCCGTGATCTTTCCATTATAAGCTAGTTGAAAGGCTCTTACTGAACAGAGTCGAGTATGATATATTTAAATTATACAAAATATTCATACATCTATATCACGAAGAAGTGTAAAGATTGAGGATTCTGACTTTATGGCATTGGAAATTAAAGGAGTATGGATCAACTTAGATCCATAATCTTACAAACACAAAGATCCGTAATGGGAGGGGGACTTCCACTAACTCTAGGCAACAATACCCAACATAATCAAGAAAGATATCTGTCTGAAAAAGTACGTAAGTCACATGTACACAAGTTGCTTCTACAACAGGTCTGTTTAACTGTTGTTACCTTAAAAAGTTGGAGAACGAAATAGGAATTCATGATATTTCATAAGAAACATACACTACATGGCCAAAACTATGTGGAAACCCTTTCTAATTCGTTGGTTCAGCTATTTCAGCCCCACCCATTGCTAACAAATGGATAAACTCAAGCATACAGTCATGCAATCTCCATAGACAATCATTGGCAGTAGAATGGGCCGTACTGAAGAGCACAGTGACTTTTAACGTGGCACTGTCATAGGATGCCATCTTTTCAACACGTCAGTTCGTCAAATTTATACCCCTGCTAGAGATGCTCCGGTCAACAGTAAGTGCTGTTATTGTGAAGTGGAAACGTCTGGGAGAAACAACAGCTCAGCCACGAAGCAGAAGCCAAGTAACCTCAGAGAACGGGACCGCCGAGTGCTGAAACGCGGAGCGTGTAAAAATCGTCTGTCCACAGTTGCAAGACTCACCACTGAGTTCCAAACTGCCTCTGTTCTTCAGGAGTTTCATGAAATGAATTTCTATGGCCGAGCAGCCGCACACAAACCTATGATCACCATGCGCATTGCCAAGCGTCGGCTGGAGAGGTGTAAGACACACCGCCATTGTACTTTGGAGCAATGGAAACGCATTCTATGGAGTGATGAATCACGCTTCGCTATCTGACAGTCTGTTAATTTTAACTTTGTTTTTCTTGTATTATTACACTAAATAATATATCTAAATTACACTGTATTTATAATGTTATAAATTATACAAAATATTTATACATCTTTATCGCGAAGAAGTGTAAAGATCGAGGATTTAAAATTCTAACTTTATGGCATTGGAAATCAAATAACTTTAATTTGGGTTTCACAGATGCCAGGATAACACCACCTATCTGAATACATAGTGCCTACTGTAAAGATTGTGGAGTAAGAATAATGGTCTGGGGCTGTTTGTCATGGTATGGACTAGGTTCTTTCGTTCCAGTAAAGGGAAATCTTGATGCTACACCATGCAATGAGATTCTAGAGAAATGTGTACTTCCAACTTTGTGGCAACAGTTTGGGGAAGGCCCTTTTTGGTTTCAATCTGACAATGCCCCCGTGCACAAAGCGAGGTTCATAAAGACATGGTTTGATGAGGTTGGTGTAGAAGAACTTGACTGGCCTACACAGAGCTCTGACCTCAACCCCATCGAACACCTTTGGGATGAATTGGAATGCCGGCTGCGAGCCAGGCCTTCTAGCCCGACTTCACTAATGTTCTTGTGGCTGAATAGGAGCGAATTCCAGCAGCCATGTTCCAAAATCTAGTGAAAAACCTTCTCAGAACAGTGGAGGCTATTATGGCAGCTAAGAAAGGGGGCAATTCCATATTAATGCCCATGGTTTTGGGATGAGATGTTAAACAATCACACACTTTTGGCCATGTAGGGTAATAGTCCAGTTTCCAAATTTCTGATTATCGAATTCTTAAAAATGCATTCTGAAAAATCATTGTCATCCTACCCCAGACGGATTATGTAAAGAAAGCAGAGTGATAGCCTTTGGCCCTGACAGAGAATTTTTTTAATGAAAACTGTACTGTATATTTATTGTCAAGATTTATACAGAGTCGGTCGTTATACAGAGCATGCCTGAACATCGTGACATTATTTATAACAACCTGGAAATGACTTTTGTATCTAACCGTGTTTAATAAACGTATTTGGCAGTGTATTTTCAGGATTACTTAAGGGTATGGCGATATTTGAACCACATTTAGCAATTACATGTGATACGAGTGTTTCTTGATGGAATATTTTAAAATCTGCAAATTCTGGTATTTGATATCAAAAGCGTTCGATGAATTTGCTTTCCATTTTATTCAACAAGATAATTTTAGTTGTTCAAAGAAAGCTACTTTTATTCATTCTAGTTTATTTTAAAAATGAAATAGCAAGGTAACCAAATCTATTTTTTTTTTGTTATATTAACACAAATTTTAAATGCAAACGTTGTGTTTTTTCATTTATATTCTACTTTTCACTGTTGGTACCACATTTTGTACAAGTGTAAAAGTTACAGCAATCGAATTTATTGATCATATATTTGCACTTTGTCCACTAAATGTAAAGACATTAATTGTAACAGATAACAGATGCAATTGATATTTTTACGTGTAATCCCTGTACAATTCATCCGAAAGTATCTATTTTTCCTCATTCATACAGATTTTTCACATAACGCAATACATAAAAGACAGGTTATAGCACGTAGTTTGAGACAAAATCAGGATGAGTGAAGCTACATATTCGTTACACATCAAGCTATCTGCTGTGTCCATCGAGGGGAATCGAACCCTGGTTTTAGCGTTGTAAATCCAAAAACTTACCGCTGTCCCAGCGGAGGACCATATTATCAGTGGTAAACGAAATAATAATTTAATCTAAGAACTTTCTAACTATCGTTTTGCAAAAAAAAAAAAAAAAAATCTTACATGATAGAAAAAACAACATTATTTTCGAAACCTGTGTAGCTGAATTACGGAAAATACGTTACTAAAATCAAAACAACTTTTTTAATTCTAGCGCCTGTAAAACAATTTAACAATTTTCTAAGCACAACCCGACTTTATCAACGCAAAACAGAGATTGGAGGTAATTTCTATCATTTTACTTTAAGAAGTATTCAATCTTATTCAAGTGGGTCATAGGTATTAAATAACGTTCAAGAAATGAAGTTAAAAGTGAATGGGCATTTGATTTTGAATTATAAATCTTAATAATTAGTTTAAACGGTGGTCAAAAACATTTTAAATAGTAAGTTTGGTTAAGATACGCATACGTCCTATCGTTCCCATCTAAGAGTTTATGCAACGATAAATGATCATTCTCTCGACTTGGTTAATTCATCGGCCAGCAATATTTCGAATAAATAACAATTTTAAAAAACTTCTAATGATCTCTCTCTTCCCTTCTGTTGTAACATTGGTTAAACGCCTTGTCCAGTTTTCACTTGTATTTGCTTGTCACCAGTCACTCAGTTTTGTTTTTTAAATAAAGTATTAATTCAGTACAGAAAGAATTACTTATTTTCATCAAAAAATTAATTTGCTGTTTTGTTTTTTTTGTCAACTTTTGGAAAACTTAAAACAGCTATCCTGCTGCTGCGTTCGGTTGGTTTCTAACCTGTGTATAAAGAAACCCAAACTGTTTGATTCTCTCCATAGCTTCAAACATTTAAACATGTTGGATATTTGATATTTTCACAGGTTAACCACCTTTGTCTTGGAATTGTGGTACTAAAATTTTCAACATGATTGACATAGTCAGATAAAAGACTTTTAAGGTTTGTATACAGCTGTCCTTAAATTTGAGCTGCGGCTAGAAGGGAGACGACACCCAGCTAGCAGCACCCACCACTATAAGGGTTTTCTATGGCTCTTTGAACTAATAATGGGGATTGACTGTTACTTCTATAATACACACACAGCTGGAAGTGCTGAATGTATTCAACAACGTCACATCTCGAACCTCGGCTCAACACATTAAACAATAGTCCATCATGGACTATAAAGCAGTTCAGCTGAATACAGATGGTTTATATGCTAGACCTGTGAAGGTTATACCCTTGTTGGAAGAAAAATTTTCCTACCTCTGCTGCATACCAAGAAGTTTCCAAACATCATACCAATAACATAAGAAAAATCTGATATAAGTGTACGAAATATCTCTTTGAAGTGCATTCTACTACACTTTATAAACACACAAAGGTTATAAACTACAGTATTAAATGCACATCAATTTGACCATTCAGTATTCAAACTAACCTTGGTCATACATCAAAACACTCTAGATATAGAAATGTTATATTAAAATTCAAATTGATGCTGTATATTACATACTAATGAAAACTATTTAATTACCTAAATGAACTGTAAGTTGTAGTCAAATTACTGTAAATTAATAAACACACATTTAAGATATTAAATAGTATGTAAACGTCTTGACTACTACAATACTTAACTAAAAAGTTGAAAAATTATAAATTCCATTATTTTTTATTTTATGTAATGTCCTACTATATTTCAGTAAACAAGTATTTACATTTACTTAAGCAAATAAGAACTATCAAACGTGCTAGTTTTTTGGTTTTCTTTGGAGAGAGGAGTTGTCAAATTTGGATTTGGAAAAGTGACTAATAGCAGGTAGTTCAAATATCAAAATTGTGTTCATAACACTGGTTTACAAAGAAATTGAGGCAAGCACAAAAATAGCTGTTTTAACCTAATTTGGGGGTGCTGAATTCAGATTTGAAATCCGTTTTTACTCATCACCTCTAGTTTTTTAGATATGCATACTGTACATTTTGTACACATACTGTACATAAAGGCGTATATGCATTCAGGGATAATTTCTAATATTGTGTGACTTATGTCTTCTTTTTTAGTTATTATGCAATAAATGTAAGTGATAGCATTACATTATATATATATCAAGACGGATCACCAGTTTCAGGAATTGGAACAAAGACCTTGCTTCATTTTTCGACATGGAAAACAAGTTGTGCTACTGCACAAATGTACCTGGCTTGCTCACTTTCCTTGGTTTGCCACATAATTCTTCAGACTGGCATCTTTTCATAGACTCTTCCAAGCGAAGTCTCAAGGCTGTGCTTCTGCACAACGGGAATAAATATCCCAGCATTCCCACTGCACACTCTGTCCATCTAAAGGAGTCCTATGACAATATGGAGCTTCTTTTAGAAGCTGTTAAGTACAACCAGTACCAGTGGAGTCTGTGTGGGGACCTCAAGGTCATTGGTCTTCTTATGGGTATGCAAGCGGGCTTCACAAAGTACTGTTGCTTTCTCTGTCTCTGGGATAGTCGAGCTGTATCCCAGCATTACAAGCAGAAGGACTGGGGGTCTAGAAGCACTTTCGTTCCTGGCGAACACAGCGTCAAGGAGAATCCTCTGGTTGACATGAAGAAGGTTCTTCTTCCTCCTCTTCACATCAAGCTTGGTTTGATGAAGAATTTCGTGAAGGCCATGGACAAAAATGGTGCTGCCTTCCAACACTTGTCTACTGTGTTCCCAGGTCTCAGTGCTGCTAAGCTGAAAGAGGGGATCTTTGTCGGACCTCAATTCTGAGAAGTGCTGAAGGATACTGATTTTGAGGAGCTTCTTACCTTAAAGGAACTGAGAGCATGGGAAGCATTTAAGTCAGTCTGTAGTGGCTTCCTTCATAACACACGCGTACCAAATTACCAAGCCTGTATTGAGAAGTTGCTAAAGACTTATGAGGATATGGGATGCCGGATGTCACTCAAAATTCATTTTCTCCATTCCCACCTCAACTTCTTCCCTCCAAACCTTGGAGCAGTGAGTGATGAGCACGGAGAAAGATTCCACCAAGACATTACGAAGATGGAGAGCAACTACCAAGGCAAGTGGAACCCCAGCATGATGGGAGACTTCTGCTGGATGCTCTTGCGTGACATCCTGGAGGCAAAATACACCAGATCATCTAAGAAAACACACTTCTAACTGTCTGCGGTACTATGAATTGTGTACATTGTGTCATCCAAGTATATTTATTCCGTCAATGTTCTTTATCTATCCTGTTTTATCTGTAATAAGCTGTTGCAACTGTTGAAATAATCACGTATATACTCTGTATATACTAAAATGAGACTATTTAAAAGCCAGAAAACTAGAGGTGATAGAGCAAAACTGTTTATAAATTTGATTTCAGCACACCCAAATTAGTAAAAAACACCTATTCACATTCTTGCCTCAGACAAAAATTATTTTTTTGTAAACCAGTGTAATCGTTAATATCCGTGAAAAGTTTGTAAAATTACCAAATGGTGAATCAAATCAGACTTATGTATTGCATTAGTAAGCTGATATTAATAATCACTGTTATGATACTGAAAATAAATAAATAATCACAAATCAAAAAATAAATAAGTAACCAATCCCTTAAAGATCTTTATTATTGAAATAAAAAAACAGTACATTTAAAACAAGGATAATTTCAAAATTTATAACTACCAGATTCCATGATTGAATAGAAATATTTCTAAAAGAGTTGAATAAAAGTTGGACTTTAATGTTTATAAAAATAAATGCTTATCTAATGGATGATAAATTTTGGATATTTTCTAGAATAAAACAATATTATAAGAAAATTCTCTGTGTATGCAGGTTTGAAAATTGTAAAATATTTCATCAACCCAGTGAAACCATTGTTGAGTCAATACCTATAATTATTGGTTGATTTTTATGCAAGATTGAATCAAAGACAAAAATAAATATTAATCTTTACTCAAACGAGACAAAAATATTTTAGTTCTGAATAAATTTAAGGAAGATGGGTTCATACACATATGTGTATATAGTATAGTCACTTAAAGTAATTAAATCTTAAGAGCTGTGACCACAAACAAGTTTAATCCTTTGTATACAACACTAGTAACAATAAACCATTTTTATAAAGTATGAAAACAGTTCAGTATCAATTGTGAATATAAGTTTCAGTAGTCATATACACATAAAATTCTAACAGTTTTTATCTTTCAATATAAAATGAAAAACCTCTCATAAACAAACTAGAGTCATACTTAAACAATTTAATACTGGTCTTTTACCTTTCTGTTTTTGTTGAATCTATAAAGCCAATTTTCTTCAATTAATTCAATGCAAACTACTTTTTTGAATAGATATTTTGTGTCAGTTAACAGCTGTCATACATACAATTGTTGTTTTTACAACATAAATGCAAAAATGCAAGTTTTACCAACAACAAAAAACTGTTTTGTCTACACAAAAAAAAATTCTAGCTGAAAGTAACATTTATTTTTAAAATGCCCATTAAAACTTTAAAAGTTTTGCATCTTCTACCTTTCTAATTAATGCTGTTCACAGTGCATATTAAAACATATAAAATTTTAATAAACATGCTTTCAAGTAAACAAGCTAAAATGTTTTGTTCTTTTATTCCAAAATGAATAACAAAAAATACACATACTGTACAAAGATACTAAATTCATAAAAAATCTATTTTATCATACATACACGTATTGAAGTTTAAGTTTCTTGATATGAGATGATGTACGCTTTTTTTTGTCATATGAGATTTTTAATACAAAGCGATAAAAAATGTTTCAAGAAATTTTTACCAAATCCACAAGATGTTTACAATAAGACAATGATACGATACTGATTAAATATATTTGAACATCAGTCCATGTCTCCATTTTTATCATCAAGGGAATGTAAACCCATCAGTAAAAAGAATCTGCCTCTAACAGTTTGTCTACCACGTAAAGTAAGCAGTAACATTTCAACTGCTCCCAAACAAAGAAAAGTGACATAAAATTCACAGTTCAAGTATTATTATGGTTCAAACCATATTTTCTTTCTTGTAAAGTTCTCACAATTTTTCCTTAGATGGTATCCAGATAACAGAGCTGGACTGCTCATCAATCATATTCTTAACTTTTACATATATTTCTTCTGGAGTGTCACCTTGAATAATGCCTACAAAAATGATAGTTTTAAAACTATAAAGGGAGTACAACGTAAACTAATTCAAACTCATATAACAGACAATTAAATATGATTTATAATTATAAATATTTTCAAACATTATATTATACAGGTATGCTGTAGGTTTCACATTTAAAAACACTTTAAACATATTTGCAACATTATTCTTTTTCTAAATAGATATTGTATGTCTTAGTAACAAACAATTAAAAACTTGATAACACATTTTTGTGAAATGAGTAGGATGGTATAATGCATTTAAGTTCTGTGTTTTATATTAGTGTAAAAATAGTATTAATTTAATTACTTGAAAATTTCCTAGCAAGTGTAAAAAACCAGCTCTCTAAAACAAGCTGTGTATAAGAGTAACAAAAATCATCTAATATTATCATCATTATTTAGCTCTTTCATCAAAGAATCTTTAAAAAGCTCCCTAGTTCCCATTATGTGTCATTTACCAAAATATCACATGTTTGAAGTGTGTAAGGTGAAGTGATAATTTCCAGTAAACTGAAATATAAAAATTGGAGATTGATGTTTTACAATATACTCATATACTGTCAAGTGAAATTTACTTTTAATGCTAATATGTAAAATAAACTATTGTTTTAATAATAGAGATGTTATTTTGTTAATGCAAAGCTACACAATGGGCCATCTGCACTCTGTGTCCACCACAGGGATTTGAACTCAATATTTTAGCATTATAAGACTGTAAATTTACTGCAATGACCCACCTAAGAACAAAAATAAAGAAATAATTATTGTAATTCAAATGTCCAGCAAAAAATGGTTGATAAATGAATCTCACCAGTAAAATATTGACCAAACTCGTATTCCATTTTAATTGAATTATTATAGATTTTCTTGGCTTGATCTTCAGTCATCCTCTTATTCATCTCCCTAAAGTGTGAGAAGAAAACATGAGAGCTCAATGTTTTAATACTGTTTCTCAAGAAAATATATTTCATATCTCTAATGAATTAGACATGCACTGAAACTTTTTTGTTTTTGCTTTTAAAATTACCGTACAATTTTCAAGGTTTTACTTTTGGTAATGTCTGAATTTTGAAAATCCCTACTTCTAAAACCAATTTTTATTTTTTTAATAATTATGTAACTTGTAGGTTATCTTATAGCAAAGCCACATCAAGCTATCTGCTTTGTTAACCAAGGAAAATTAAAACCCCTGATTTTAGTGTTGTAAATCTGAAGACTTACCACTATTCCAATGGGGGACTAATAACGTTATTTAATCTACTTGTTATTTAAATCTCCTGTTGCTTTTCCTTAGTAATATTCAATTTACTTCAGTTTGATATGTAGTACAAAAAAAGCTGTATCAGTTCAATCAAAAGTAAAGGAAAATAAATACTATCTTAGGAATTTTCTTACATTCATTCAAATTATTGTTACTTATATATGATGCACAGACAATTTTTACATAGAAACTCTATAGTTTCAAGTTGAATTCAATCCTTAGAAGCTTCTCTGATAATATGTGAACAGCTGTATAAAACACACGTTGTTCTTAAAGTACATAGAAATGTATCATTTGATATACTATACATAGTATACAAGTTGAATTCAATTCTTAGAAGCTTCTCTGATATGTGAACAGGTGTATAAAACACGCACGTTCTATACATAGTACAAGTTAAAACATATATTTTAGTAAATAGTGTAACAGTAGTAGTAAAATGAAATATTCGTGCGAATAACACTGCAACATTCAACTGACCAATTACAATCAAAACATGAGATCTTAAAGCCTACATTTAATACACTAATGAAACTGTTGGAAAGCTGAAAAAGTATGTGATTCTCAAACAGTTTTAAGAGATTCTCTTCATTACTCAAATTCCATTGAAACATGGGGTTTGAAAATTAATGTTTTAAATAAAAAATGCAGAAAATCCTCTTAATATTAAACTTACAAAGTACCTACAACTGTTTACTAATTAGTTATTTCAATATCTTCTATTAAAAAAATGCAACAAAAGTTAATATAATACAGATTATGCTTTATATAGTGTTTCAAGTACCAAGGAAATGCAAATAACCCTATAAGTCTGGTTCTAATAAATAGTGACTGGGAACCACAAATTTACAAATTTCATCTTCAAAAAAGCATTTTAACAAATTCAAGTCAGCAATGCAAAATAAGATATCTGAGACATATAATCCCTAATATTTTGAGACAGTCATAAAGTTATACTGTATACTAGGTAATAAGTAAAATGAAATTAACTGTAATAACTACTTCTTTTTTAACCAGGATTACGAAAAGTGTGTTATATTTTAAACACACTATAAAAAAAATCAAAATTAAAAAGGAAACAAGTCTTTACCTTAAAATTAAAAACATACACTATGAGAAGCATCTGGAAAATAAATTATACTGATGTACATTGTTTTATTAAAGGTACTGCTGTGAAAAGGATTTAAAATTCTTTCTTTACTAGTAACTCTTTTGATGATATCAAAAAAATATAACAATAAAGGGTCAGCAAAAATTTCAAAAATAACAACTACACATAGGTAGCTTCCTATCACAAGTTTTGATTAATTATTTTTCTTCCACCAAAACTTTTCAACATTGCTTTCTGCTGTTAGTCATACCTCAGTGTCTTTTGGACTGAAAATTTACCAATATCCAACAGCGTATGCTTATCATAAAACTAGTAAATTGCAATAAAACTGCCACTGCCACCTAGAGTTTCAACTGATATTAATAAAAAAAACTGTAAGTGTTAGAACATTAACTAACCCTTTTGCAATGGGTAAAGAGTCAAAGGCCATGCCGTCGCACTTGTTGACTTGCATTCAATGTTTTACCAAACTACTATTTTATGAATTTATGTTAATAGGTTTTGTATCAAACTTTAGATTACACTTCAAACTCTGATACTGTATATGAGTTAATTTCTTAATTTAAAAGTAAATATTACAAGAACAAACCTAAATATATATTTCAGTGAATCAAGTGATATGTTGAATGCAGCACTGTTTAAAATTAGATGTTTGTGATGTTAAAATACTAAGTCTGTAGTTTTGTATGAATTAAGAACTCAAATTACTAATACTGACAAGCTAGAATATATAATAACCTCTTATTTTTTTATTTTGCCGAGATGTGGCTTACGTCCTGAGTAAAACACAATGGCCCTTTTCACTTCTTTCAATTTTGAAAAAAGTCCTTTATATACACTTACTTCAATATATGACATGTGAATAACCAGTTGTTAGATTAAAATGTCTCCCTATTAGTTTTCATAGCAATTTTAATCTGTGAAAAGGCTACCATATTCTTTCAAACCAACAATTCAAGGAGGTAGGCTGTACCCCTAGTTTGTTCAAAATTTCATATTTTTCTAGACCTAAATACAACTTAGTTACTATGCTTGATAAATTATAGTAAAATTCAATGATATAGATATAACAATTTGTGATTGTTGTTTATTTAAATGTATATATGGAACTATAAAAGAATATTTTTTTAAAACCTTCATGTGTGAATGTTTAAAAGGCTTAGCAACCTATGCCAGCAGCAATTAAGTTCAAAGGTCGTAGCTAAGAGAGAAAAATGTTTGTGCTTTTTTATTTATTGTTCTTTACTTTATGAAAAATAAGTTAACTTATTTCTAAATAGTAATAATCTATATACATATGTAATGTATAATAACTGAAATGAGACTATATATTACAAAATACTAGTCCACTAAAACACAGCTAAAGGAGGATCACTTTGTAAAGACTAAAGGTCAGTTTTATACTTTTGGATACAGTAACGTGAGTGAATGTGTATTGCATAAAAGCAAGTTATGTAATGTTAGCCAGGCACAACTGGAAGGTTAATATAATAAAAAAATAATAAACATATTATAATGTTATAAGACTTAAGCTGCTTAGACTTAACATCTGTATTTTTATGTTGTAATTTTTAGTTGTTCTAGCAGACAAAAAAAATTATATTTATTTCCTAATTTTTTTATGATGGTTATGGGGTCACTCAAATTGACTGACCCCACACAGGTAGGATATAGAAAATAACACACAAAATATAAAGTCTTACTGAAAACAAACATCTGAAATGTATTTAGAACATTTTAGAGATTACACAAATAATATTTGAAATCTTCAGGATGAAGAATAGTTTTATTAATCATAACATAAAATCACTTTACACCCAGACTAGTAATGAAACAGACTCAATGTTTTCACAAACAAATCTTTAGTAAAATACTTCATTAAAAATCTAATTTTCTATGTACAAAATCTTGCAATCTTTATTAAATGTCTACCAGATTTTGTGAAGATATATATACAGCATCACAATATAATATAGAGTATAAATGCTTAAAATGTGCAAATGTGTATATAAACTAATCTATATTACATATTGAATCTATCGTGAAAGGGTTAATCATTAAATACTGTGGTGGATGTTAACTGGACTTAGACTAAGAGTACGAGCTGATCAGACAGAACATGTAATCCTACTTAGGCACTTACAGGATTGATTCTACAGATTTTGGCTTGACGAATATTGCAATTGGATGGAGGTCAACCAGTTGGAGTCTCTTTATTGCACTTCCACTAACATCGAGAATACAGTGCTTACCCTGGTAAGAAAAATAACATTTTGTATTTGATAGTTCTGCACATCCATGCGGTTTCAAAAAACTGTGAATTTTATTGTAATGTTAATTTGTTTAGTATTTTTCATGATGTTTAAGGAACACAAGTATCACTTTGTTACTTACACTCCCAGCTACTTCTCGTACAGCTTTGACACTAGTACCATACAAATTGTCATTGTACTGACCAGCCTCTGTAAACATGTGGTTTTGAATGTCAAGTTCCATTTGTTCTCTGGATTCTACGAAATGGTAATCATGACCATCAACTTCATGATCACGTTTTGGACGAGTTGTGTCTGAGAAAAGTCAACACATTTTAAGTTCTGTGCACATTAATTTTTCCTAGTTACAAAACAAACTTTCATTTTGTTTAACTTAGCTTTGGGAAAATATAAAATGTGTAAAAGAAAATTTTACATAAATAAGATATACATGTGTTATATTAATGGAAACTAATAACAGAAGAATTGATTTTGAGGTACTAACTTCTTTAGTTGTTACCATTAAAAAATTAAAGCAAAGCAAAACATGCATCAATTATTAGTCACTGAGTTGCAAATGATTCACCAAAACATAACCTTTTGTCATCACTTTCAAATTCCCACATAACTTATTTTTTGTACTCTACACTATTAACAATTTCCTTCTGCTTATAAGTAACTACTAAAAAGGAAACATTTATTTCCATACAGTACATAAAGTTAAAGATGTGAAAGTAATGTAGCACTATTTTTCAAATAAAGTTCCAAACAAAACAATAATTTACAAACACCATTTCTAGTATGTTTTGTAATGACCTTATGTTTAACTACTCTGAAGCATGTTAGTTGTCACTGAAGCAAATATGCTTAAAATAAGAAAATATTACTTAATTTTAGCAAGGTATAAACCTGAAAATCACCACTTAACTTTTAGTGTTAAGTAAAATGAAAGAATTAACGAATCCTCTTTCTTAGATTTCAATGTAGTAAACTTATAGTTACAGACTTGATTTTAATCCATCCAATATTATTACCACCTGATTATTAATTATTTTTACCAATTTAAAAAGTAAACTCAGGTTTAATTGAACATTTAATTTATAATGAAATATTTCTTACGCATTACCTATTTTCATTTTAGACAGGTGAGACTTAACACTGATTCAGACTCTTTGTTGCTCTAAAATTTTTTAGGCTTGTGAAGAAAGGTAAAATAATGTTTGATTAATAAGCTAAACTTACGAGGTACACAGTTACCAAATCTGTCCGGATGCTCACACACTAAATCTTCATTGATTCGGTCTTTCAGAAAACCCAATATGATAACTGGCCTGGTATAAGAAACTACATGGAGAAAATTAAAAACAGACTTCACAATGACAAACACACTGACACAAAAAACCTTTCTGCTACAGTGATATTTAAGTTAATGGTCAATTATTTTACAATAAATTTTTATCTCGATTTTAAAAAACAATTAAACATAATTATAATAAAAATTTTAATAACAATTATAAAGTTTGCATAGCTAAATAGCTTATTTTAACTGCAAATCATAAAAGATGACTAAACCACAATATATGAAAAACTTTTATCAACTTAACTCACTAGCTCACTAAGAGTTACCCCCAAGGCACTAGCTAACCAAGTAACAGAACTATGACTGGTTTAAGAGGATAACAAAGAAACAAAAACTAACGAATTGCGCATCATATAATGCAACTGACAGTTAAAGGCTACAGCTGAACTGATACATTGCTTATAAATACAGGCAATAAAATAAACATAAAAGAATATATGTAAGAAAATTCTGTGAATCTATTTAACTTAAATTGGCAATATAAAAGGGTGTTAAAACCAAAATAATTTTAACAATTTTCTTTTAAATTCATAATAAATATACAGGGTGGTCGCTAGAAAAGTGGAAAATTTGTCAAACAGCTATTTATTTTTACAAAGAATAACTTTTACAAAGTTTTTTAAAGGCATATGTTATATTACACTCATAGATGCTCAAAATCATGCATTTTATTCATGATGTAAAGAAATCAAAATAGAAATGAGTAAGCACGCATTTTATTCATGATCTCATCTGACCCTCAAATTTTCCGGTTTTCTAGCGATCACCCTGTATATGAAAACCAATCACATTTCAACAAGAAAGTACTATTATAATAAGATACAACAGGATCTGTAGTTCAACAATAACTATAATTATCAAGATGTAAGCCTCAAATGTAAGTCTGATAAGTCATTTGTTTTTAATTACTGCTTACAGATATGTGAAAATAAAGAGAGAGAACAAAACTCTATGAGATGCAATACTCCTGATAAACTGTAACAAGTTTACTAAAAATATATAAAAATTTCTTGTATATCAAATCAGGTTCATTTCCTTCATCTAAGTTTTGAATGAATAAGGAAGTAAACTTGCTAGGTACAATAGTTATATAACTTTTCTCTGATGACATAAATTATGACTGATTATGTAAATAATTTGATATATTAGTAAAGATTATGAAAATTTCAGTTTGCTTTATAAATAGACAAAAAATATTTGCAAATAATTCAGGAGCTGGTGATATATCATCAGTTATATAAAAAAATTAAAAGAGATTCCCACTGTCCCTATCTACTATCTAGCAAAACCAAAGCCAAGGGAACAGGTTTGGAGAAATCAAAATAGTTTGAGAGCAGCACAAAGAACAGTAATGATTGAGGGAAAAACAATGAAAAAAGAACTAGGGGAGAGGGGGATAGCCAACTGAAATAATTATAAAATTATAATAACAACATACTTTCTTGCTGTGTGACTGCTACATAAGATAAGACAGGCTCTTCTGTCACTCCTAGAATAAATATCTTTTATTAATAATCATCCCAAATCAATAAACAATTTATTAAGAAAACCATAAAGAGAAAACAATCATGGCATCAGTGATACTCCGTAATTCTTAGTCCAAGAAAAGATTAAATAAACTTTAATAAATATACCAAAAATACGTAACTCAGATATACTAAAAAAAATTGTACAATGATTAAAAATAAAGCACAAAAATTAAGTTACAGGAATATTTTTTTGCACAAATTGAAAGTAAGTACAGTTAGTTGTTATAACAGAATGATGGTCCTTTATATATATTTAATAAAATTAAAAATAAATCCACACACAGGATTTTCAACAAATATTATTCCTGATATAAACCACAGTGTTTCTTTTCTCAGACAACCAGTTTGTAAATAACTTCAAAAAATAAAAAACTTTTAGTGTAAAATACTTATATACATTAATAAGCTTTATCCAATTCCTACATCTATTTCAAAAATAAATATCACATAAAGTATTCAAACACAGATAATGAAACCAAAAAACATTTTTGTTTACAGAAATTTAAATAATAAATGAAATGTGATCTTTCAAATTTGGCTTTACAATCTCATACTAATATAAAATATTTTAAACTTTTAACCAACCAGAAGGGAGACACAAGTGCCTTTAGTTCTTTCACAAACTAGTACCGCAAAACTAAATTAAGTTTATAAACTAATGGCAATTTTTTACATGTGAATTAAATTTATGAAATAAAATCATCAGCAATCATTTAATATTTAAAACACACATATAAGTTAAAATGTATTTATTTCATTAGAAGTCTATAATATTAGAAAAAAAAACTATAGTTGCATTATCATTTACTTGCTGTGTGTCTGTGTTTGCTTTTTCCTTTTAAGATAACATTTTTACAGTTTAGGTTGATTTTCAATACTTACAGACAATTTGATATTTACAAAGTTTTTTTTATATATCAAACTGTACCTTTATGATGTAACTTTAAATATTACTGATGTTAGTTTTGAAGTTCACCTTTCAGTGAATAATTTTGTTTGAAACATGCTCACAAAGCTTTCTTTTCCGATACATCTTTATGTTAAACAATTACTGCATGTATACATATAATTTAATAACTTAATTTACCTTACTACATTTCTAGTGGATTTTCTATGCTTGAATATAAGGATATCTTATTATTAAAAAAGAAAAAATCTATGACATACATATTCAGAATCAAATGATTTTAATGATTTAATTTAAATGTTTGGGGTGACTATCAAATGAACATTCAATATTATTGATTTTATTCTATTATCTCTTAGCTTACATCATTACAAAAAGAGAGATTTGTCTTTTGCTAAATCAGCTTTTAAAATTCAAAGGTCAAGAGTATATTAATGATTCAAGTCATTACACTTACATTATATATTAACACAATAAAAAAGAGGGAAGGAAATATAAATTAAGCTTTGTATTTTATAAATAACAGTTATTTACATAAAAATGATAATAAAGAAAATGATTTTTGTTCCCAATTGAACACAACAAAAGACAATAAAATATTCAGAAATAAAAAAAGTCAATAAATTTACTTACTGTTAATAGTGGATTCATTTTCACTAGCTGCCAAAGTGTTCACTTGGTCTGAACAAAAACAAAAATTAAACAAATCAGGAGACAAGCAAATATAACTGATAAAGGATGAAAAAAATATACTCACATCTAGCCTTTTCTATATGATTCACATAATGACAGCAAAATATTACATCACTTATATATTCTCTAAAGACCCATGCTTTAAATACATTACCAATAATATAATTTGTATATATATATAAGCTTATTTTCTGTAGTTTTTCATAACAAGGTTTATAACAAATAGATACAACTTCTACAAGAAGATATATGAAAAAAAACAAACTCACTACCATCCACCCACCATATAATGGTAATCCATCTGCTGGCAGCAAGAGAGATAAAGAAAAGAAAAAGTCTTCAAACAATATACTTCACAAACTGTACGGTTCAAAGTAGTGTGAACAGAAATAATAATGTAGCAAGTTGGGTCAGATATTCAGTGAACAATTACAACTACTATACTACAAAACAGTATCATTCAACCAAGATGATCATCACACCATTCTGACATAGTGAGTATTTGTTTTAAAAATTACTGACATAATACCATATAACAATTATATACATAACCATGCAATGTTATAATGTGCATATTTTACTAATTTTCATCATATACTTTATTCACGGATCATTATGCATTCTAATAAAAAAAAAGTAGTCATCAGCACAATCTCTAAATCATCAACCTTAGCCTCCCACCCCCCACACTGGGTGCACTAATTTATATTTTCTTTTTCACAAAAGACAAAGTTACATATTTCACAGATGGTGACCTTGATGCTTGAACCCTGCAATCAACAAAGGTATTGCCCAAGGAAAATGAAAAGATGAAATATGAAGTGTGATTAATATCTGCTCTTTAGAACAGTATAAGTTTCATGCAAAAATTAGATATCTAGAAAGGAGATAAACAAGGTAGCCACCAGATCCCTTAAACTTTCTTTGAACTGGGAAAAAAAAGTATATAGTATTATGAAATAAAACATAATTGATTTTACTTAATAATAATAATCAGGCTTAGACGGAATTGTCAAGCTCATTCGACACTAAAGTGAGACTACTTAAATAATTAACATATTTCATCCCCCTTATTGAATAACCAGTTTTTGAGAGTGGGGTGGATGAGTCGGTGAAACAATATGGATAAGAAACTCAGTTTGTTAATAAGTCAAGAATATTATGAAATTAAGTCAGTCGGCACTGCATTAGGATATGTGTTCATAGTCTGTCATATTATCAACTTATCACTTAAAATAATACTTTTACTACTATAAAGAATACTATCTTTACTACTTTCCTCCATAGAGAATGAGTTTTAATTTGCACAATAAACAAGGAAATTGAATGTCGAAAGCAGTTTGTTTGTTTTTAAATTTTACGCAAAGCTACATGACAGTTATGTGCTAGCCATCCCTAATTTAGTAATGTGAGACAAGAGGGAAAGCAACTAGTCATCATCAACTACTGCCAAATCTTGGGTTACTGTTTAACCAACAAATAAGGGAATTGACCATCATATTATAACATTCTTATGGCTGAAAAAGTGAGCATATTTGGTGTGGTGGGGATTTGAACCTACAACCCTCAGATTGACACCCAAGCACCCCAACCACCTGGCCATGCTGGGCCTATCAGGGAAGTAAATATATGGGGATTGCATGTACTGTACTGTCTAAAGCAGATGGGTAAACATTATAAGAGGATAATTTGAGCTTTCCACTCACCTAACAGTGTTAATTTCATCAAAGTAAAAAGTTTAAACTGATAATGTCGTTAGGCTCTTTTAAATAGTTAAGTAATTCAATATGTAAAAGACAAGCAACCTTTAAAAACACTAATACTTTAGCAACAGGATATGTGATAGAAGATTATAACTTACTTTCACCATCACTGCTATCATCAATGATATTATCTTTACTCTTCATAAATGGAAACTTTCTTGAGAAAGAAAAGTTTTTCTTTTTTCTCTCCAAACTCAGCTAAAAAGAAATACAATAATCATTATAATGAGAAAAACATTTTTAAAATATCAATAAATATTTTAAAACATTTGTTGTGCATATCCTATTTTTACTACACAAAAGGTACATAAAATGTTATGTAATAAAAAATATATCTTTTCATAAATTTTATACTGCTTTAAAATTTTCTGCACTCAGTTTCAAAATCATACAAGAACAATGGAGAATAGACAAACTTCAAATCCTATTCTACCATATATCTAACTCTGGTCTATTGAAATAAAAAATATTTACAATAAAAAGCAACAAAACCTATTAATTATTGAATTTAATAATTAATCTAAAACTACAAAACTTTAGTTCCACATCTAATGCTTTATATGATAAGTACAAGGTTACATTTCTGATTTCAAAACGAACCATTTTTACAAAATCTTTAACTGCACTTTTTTTACTGTTGCTCAATCACTGTTATTCTGATTTATCTCCTGCACGTAATTAAAAATACAGAAGGCTTACTTTTCCATTATACTGACATTTTCCTTCAAACTTGACAGATTTTAATCTTGATCTCTCCTTCCTTTCAACTCTTTAAAAAAATACAAGAAAAATTTAACTTTGCACTTAAAACTTTGAACCAGATAAGTATATCTGTACTCATAATAAGAACAATAGAAAACATTAGCAACTAGCTACAGAAAAAGTTTAAAGTGCCAGCAAAATTTTCTTTAAAAAATGTTTTGTTATCTCACAATGTTATGATTCCTAAATAGTATTACACACATTTTCTATATATTTTTCTTCTTTATGCCCATTTGAAGTTGTTACAATGGACTGACCCTGTACTAGAAAATAAATGTTGATTATAATTCTGAATTTACCATGTGTATATAAATAAAATGTAGCAAGCCTTTAGTTAAATGTATGACAGTATGTGTACTTAAGATATATCTGTGAACTGACAATGCCAGCCTGACTCGGACTCTGACAAGTTGGAATGAAAACTGATATTCATTCAAAGAATAAAAATTTTGTCAGTACCTTTGTATATTGTATCTGGCATTTACTCTTCACTGGTATGAACTGCTGTTAGATATGTTAAATATTTAGGGTAAAATGAACATTTGATAGCTACAACAATAAATATATGATTTAATAATGTTCAATGACCATCTGAGAAAGGTCTTAGCATGTGTACTTTAATGCACATAAACTTAAGAAATGAGAAACATAGAAAGACATTTTTGTTTACTTTTAAAGAACTTGTACTGAAAAATAACTTCAACTATTTATCATGGATGATGAGTCTATAGTAACTCTATGAGAGCATAACTCAAAACATTTTTCTCTTTAAATTTAATACTATATCTTTTCACAATTCAGTAATCTCATGAAAACTTTTGATAAATGTGCACATAATGTTTTTTCTTAATATTCTAATCACAAATCTTAATGAAAACTGGGTCAGCTGTAACTTCTACCCACATAAGTATATACTAAATTTCTTACTACTACTTCATAGATCTTACAACAGTCACTAGTGTAACATGAACAAACAGATTGACTTAGTAATCAATTTGTTATAAGTATATTTTGAACTACTAAATTAAATCTTGTCTTAACATAACATTAAAATATACAATCCAAGTTATAGTTTCAAAGTGATATTTATACTACCTTTACAAATGCAATTCCATTCATTCAATTTACTTTCTCCACCATTAATATCACAAAACATATAACTTTTTTTTCTTCAAAATTTTCTCTAAAAACAGTAGGTATTATGATATCAAGTAGAATCATATACCTCATTCAATTTTGTCAGACTTACCAAAATTATTTTTACTAAGCAACATTCTAGCGTGTTATATCATTACCTGGTTTTACTAGGAATAATACCAATGATATCATCTTTGTCATCAGGACATATGATTCGAGCCTGCCACCATTCATCATCACAAGCATTTATGACATGCAGAATAGCACCAAACTGAAAGCCTAATCCTCTACTAGGCAAACCACTATCCCTCGAAGGTTCATAGTCAAACAGTGCTCTAAATAATAATAAAAAAATTTAAATTGCAATATCCAATCAGAATGAAGGTTTGATACTGGGACATGCTCTTAGAATTATTGTATTTTCTATGCTAAAATCATTATTAAAACTTTCTTATAAAAACAGCAACTGAAATAAATGTCTTCAAGAAATCAGTAATTCAATCTGGTTTAATTTATTGAAATAATATATCAGCATGCAATGATAAATGTTCAATATTTATTTCATAAGAACTCAAATAGAAAGTAGAAAAACAATTATAATTTGCAAGATTATAAAATTAGAACAAAAAAAACTATTAAAGTAGCCATTTGATATGTCTAATAAAAGTCTCTAAAGTCATATAAATAAATAACAACAGTTACAAGACAATGACATATAAGCCAAAGCTTATAGAAATGTTCATAACAGTATCTCACAATTGTTATATTATTTTTAAATACTTGTTTTGTCAAAGAAACTCAAAAACTTAGTATTTGAAGTAATAAATGCTTTGATGCTTTTACCAGTCAATGTGATCATTTCAAATAACATTAGTATTAGTTATTAACCTAATTTAAAAACAGCAACTGAAAAATATACAATTTAATGTGTTTTAGATCACTCAAAACATGAAACAGCATATATTACATAGTTTATTAACATCAGTGACATAACTACTTACCTAACATATAATGAACGTTTCTGAGATGTTCTTAAGCTACCTGCTGTTGTATTTAACATTTGTTCTCTAAGGTCATGAATCTTTGCTTCAAATAGATTGTATTCTGTTTGGAAGGATTCAAAATGTTTAGATCAAAGAACTCTTTCAATTATGGAAATAAACATTGTTTAAAATATATTAAAATGAAAAACATATTTTTTAAGATTTATATCAAATGCACCAAACACATTTGAAAAATGTGAAATTTGTGTGACGTAATAAATGCATAGACAAAAGATTGACTGAAGCACTAAGACCATAACTGAATTACAGAAAGTTAACTACATCATATTAAAACAATTATTAGTATGTAAATAATGTAATAGACACAGCTAATATAAAGTTTTGGTGGAACAGCATGCATTAGAATTACATTTTTTTCACTGTTTGATATTTCATAAGCAATATGATGCTGTCAAAAACGTATTACTTCTGGTCAAGATATGTAATAATCTTTTTTGGTGAAAAATATTCATAAATTCAGATTGTAAAAGTGTAGTCAGATTGGGAATTTAGAATTTCCAAAATGAAGAAAACCCTTGCACTCTGTGTCGCTGAAAACTAAAGGAATATGGGATTAGCCTGTGAAATCAAAACAATTTGAAAAGGGGTCTGCCACAAGTTATACTCAAGCCATGATAAGCAAAGTATAGTCTATTGTATCAGGTGAAAATCTACATATACAAAGATCAGTGGTAAGACAATTCAAAAAACCCTAGAAAACAGTACACAACATAATCAGAAAGGATTTACATCAGGAAAATCAATGTGTTAATAAGTAGCTTCTATAACATATCCATTTAACAATTTCATACCTCAAAAAGCTTGAGAACAAAACAGATATTCATGTTATGCCACATAAAGGTGTGCCATTCAAGTTACCAAATACAGTGTATATGGATTTTTGTACAATTGGACTATTGAAACAGTCAATGGTGATTGACTCCCTCATATAACAGATTATGAAAGTTTTTTAAGAAGAAGCAATGCAGTTTGAACATGACAGCCTTACGGTAGAGCCTTTTACAATTGAAACTATATTGCAGGAATAATATCAAAATTAAAGGTAATCAAATACAATATGACTAGTGACTTAAGCTGTGATGATGTAGTGAGGTACCAAAATCATCTTAATGTAACATAACCTCTGTTAATGTTACAAAATCCCTACTATTTCTCTTTTATAAGATATAAAATTCATACCCTCAGGTCTATATTGTACAACAAGTACTACACTGTGTCCAGCACCTTTCAATACTGCTGCTGCCTGTTCATGTGTAGCTTGATGAAGATCAATTCCATTTACCTAAGTAAGCATGACATTGAAAGAGCAAGTAAATAAATAAAAAGGTCTTGCTTTTCCATTTAAATAAAATTTATCTATACTTTTAATATGACATACTGGATTTACTGGTTGAAAATAATACTGTACAATACTATATATTATAACACTATCTTTAAAGGAAATAATAAGAAAGAAAGGTTAATAGACATCATGCACCAACACAAGTCTCCACCCAGGATATCAAAAATGCACCTAATGTTTTTTTGATAATTAAATATTAAACATTATTAAATATCCTATCCAACTTCATCAGTATATAAATAAATTATCTCTAAGTCAATCACACTGCCTTACTTTGTTACATATGACTTTACATTATTTCATTACATTAGCAAACTCATATTTTTATTACTTCAAATTAAAACTTCATTAAAATAAAATTGCATCTCTCATCATTTAATTAGTAAGCAAACCATTTTACAAACACAATTTATCTCATTTTGTTAATATATCTACAAATAGTATTCTCTTCCATTTAAACAGAATTCAATTACCTAAAAAAATTAAACCACAGATAGTGGTGTCTTCAATCCATAGGTCTTAGTAAAATCTTAACCAATTACATTGTGTAAACACGAACAACTGACATGAAAACAAGTTCACATTCAAGTGTATTTAGGATGTTTGGAATATTCAATAAATCAATAACACTATGTAACACAAATTTTGTTCCTCAATAGTATGTGTTATTTCCTAATTGCTTATGTTGTAAAAGTACAGAAAATGGCTATTATTCCCTACTAACTTTACCTTTGTGACCTGGATAATGAAATTTAGAAATTAACCTATTTTCTTTGTGAAAACAGACAAATTTGCACACATTCATTTACATAAGGTCTAAATAAAACAACATATGAATCAAGATTTGCATGTATTTTTACTAAAATTATACAAAAATTTTTAAAAGTGAGTAATTTTCTAGATTTGTAACGGTAATGTAAATCACTTTCACATATCAGCCTCCAAATATAGTCTTGGTATTTTGCTTTGTTAGATCAAGATCTCTGATCAAATTATTGAGGTCTCTTTGGTTGGGGTAGTATGGGTTTCTCTCTCCAGCTGCACATCTAAAATTGTAATCTGGATCTTCAACATCTTCTTCATATTTGCTGCTCTCTTCTGAGGATGGTTGCTTCCTCTCTGGCAGAGCAGGTACAGGGAGCTCAGGACAGTGTGGTACTGGGGCGATGGATGATGGAAGGTCTGGATACATGATAGCAGATTTATTCTTGCCAGCTGGACGTTTGGAAGGGTCCACCATGCAGAAGTAGCAATTGCTAGAGTGGTCAGTGGGTTCATGCCAAATTCTTGGAATAGCAAACTTCACAGTTCTCTTTTCACCTCTGTACAACCCTGCAAAAGATCAAAATAAAATTGTTAATATGAAGAATAAATTTATTTGATCGACAAATAATGTGTAAGAGGTTCATGCAAAATATTTTATACGTGATATTGGAAATTAAAAAATAAATAAATTAAAAGATAATTAAATTTTAAAAATTCTAAATTTTGTATAATATAAAGTATTTTTATTCAAGCAACAAAAGTTGTTCATCTTACCTTCCAGAGTTTTTTTGCAGTGCTTGCAGGTAAAATGAGGCACCCAGGGTTTGTCTTGATCCACAACAGGCATACCAAATATGCCTTGTACGTTTCACACATTTTAGCAGATGTTATCACAGAGTACCTTTTCGCTCTTGACTTGATAAATTGGCTGCATACATAGCAAAATGTGTCTGGAGAATGCTTGCAGCTTCTTTATGCTATCTCTGATAAAATCAGATAGGTCTATGTGTTCACTTAGGCAGCTAGAACTAAACTGAAGTGGTGAGTCCCTGTATATATATATATCACTATGCAAAGTTGCAGAAAATTCTTGTAAGTTTGAAAAAATTCTCTATCAACTATTCAGCACTGGAATGTTCTGGAAAATGAGTAAATTTGAAAACTTCATTACCCAGGTTACCAAAGCAAAGTTTGAAGATAAAAATAGGTCTTTTCCACTTACTTTAAGCATAAGCAATTGGGAAATAACACTTTCTGCTCAGGAAGAAAAAACAAGTAAAAATTTTGTTACATAGTGTGATTCAATCTGGTTAAATTGTACAGCACAATTAATTTATTGAAATAAGATATCAGTACACAGTGACTGATGTTCATATTTATTTCGTAAGAACTTAAATAGAAAGTAGAAAAAGAAATTATAATTCACAAGTTTATGAAATTAAAACTAAAAAACTTACCACAGTACCAATTTTATGTGTCTAATAAATTCACTTCTAAAATATTAAGGTCTCCCAAATCATAACAATAACTAACAATAGTTACAAGGCAATGACATATTAAGCCAAAGTTTATAGAAATGTTTATACGAGTATCTCACAATTGTTATATTATTTTTAAACACTTTTTTTTAAGTAATAAATGCTTTGATTATTTTATCAGTCAATATGATCATTTCCAATAATATTGTTATTAGTTATTAACCTGGCTTAAAAACAACAAATATTTTTGTTACTATTAATGTGAAATTAGAATTATTACAAAGGGAAGTAGGTGAATTATTAAAAAGAGTGAAATGCTAAAGACATTGCAGACATTATCAAAACAGAAGAAGATTACTGAAAATGTGATCTTAAATACACATAAATGAATGAGAAAGTATAGTACTAAATACAAAAATGACTAAATCAATGGATAACAAACATGAATTTGATAAAGCATAAAATAGTTTTAACATCAATGGAAAAAAAATGATAATAAAACACTGAACATAAATAGAGTAGAATAAAATGGGAACTTTAATCAGTGATGTTGCTGTTTGCTCCTCTATGTAAAAAATTTTCTCAACCCAAATGAGCCGTTTTTACATAGAAAAAATGGGAACTTTAAATAAAATTAAACAAACACACAACATTATAAATATCATGGTTTTTCACATCAACGGAAGTAAAAATAAAACACCATGAACATGAACAGAGTGGAATAAAATGGGAACTTTAAAATTAAACAAACACATAACATTATAAATATCCTGTGATAGGTTTATTGGTATTTCAGTAACAGTGTACTTTGATTGTTGCTTTACCACAAGTAAAACAGATGAATACCAATAATTTAAATTTTGACACACTGATAAAATAAACAATTATTATAAAACAGCAAAGTCATGTAGTTCATAACTGAGAAGTGTTGGTAAAGAAAAGAAGAGTTTCTGTAAAATAAAAGTGAAAAAATTAAAAGTTATTCAAATGAGGATAGTATATCTATGCTTTTTTATAATATTCTAAAGTAATTACATAAATCTTGAAGGAAGTAACAATGTACATTGACTGTAAAGATTTTAGAATAAATCATTAAAATAGCAGCATATCTTATATACATTGCAAACAGTAGTGTTTGCCTGTCTCCCATTGGCTGCTTTGTGCACTGCGTTTAAAAAACCATGCATGCAAACAAAGCTGAACATTCATTTTTGAAATAATGAAAGAATAGGCATGAATAATACTGATGCCAAATTGTATTTTGTAAGCAGGATATTCTACACTAAATTATTAGAAATTAATTACACTATCATTCACTCTTCAAAATGTGATGTAACTTAAAGAATAAAAATAAAAATTTACCATCATTGTTATTGTTGAGTGTTTCTTAAGATGATTGAAATACTCAACAATTACTTTTTGTAGCGGGTGATAAAAGTAGCTCAAACCTTTGGCTCTGAGTGAAAACATGAATGCAAGACAATTAACCACTTTACAGTCCAACAAATAATTTAAACTGATAGCTCAACTTAAACTTTTACCATCAATGGAGATGGGCTTTTTGCTTGTGAATGATCTCAAAATAAAATGTTACATTAACTTTTGTTTAATGTTTGGTCAAAATTTTAATTCTGAAACCTCCAGTTACAATAAAGAAAACTTGTGAAATACATTACCTCACAACAATACCATGTTATCCATGCAGAAAATGTAGTCAACAATAATTACACCAAACTAACAATATGGTATTTCAGTAATATTTCAGTAACAGTATACTTTGTTGCTTTGCCATTTAAACTACACACACGCACCAGATCCCATAGTGTATTATATATATAACTACAGTAGGTAAGCATTTCTTACTGAGAGTATTTGGTCTCCTCTTCTCAGTTCCCCACAGAGGTCAGCAGCTCCTCCAGCCAAAATGAAGGAGATAAAAATCCCTTCTCTGTCTTCACCGCCAACAATGTTAAACCCCAAACCTAATTCTCCTTTTGATAATATCACTTTCCTTGGTTCTCTAAATAATAAATAAACCAGTTACAAATTTTCCACAAATGATGAGGACACATCAAGGAAATGATCAATTCTACAAGGGTAGCTTGAAGTGGGTGAAAAAATAAGAAGGCAACTATGATAACATAAAGAATGAAATAAAATCACCTCCCAAGAGGAAATAAAGTAACATATATAGTTAAAAGACATGCATCATAAATTATGATAATAAACCTCTGCATGAAGTAATTTAACAGCAATTGTGTGGTATAAATGCCTAAGCTGGCAAAGTTAGGAATCTGTTTAGGTCTACTGCACACAATACAAAACTGTGCATGCAGAGACAATTAAAATTACAATTTATACATGAAAAAGTATAATGAAGATTCTCTCTCTCCTAGAGTGTTTAGTAAATATCATAATTATTTAAACACACTACTTCATACTGTTGACTGGAAAAAGTATTGTTAATATACACTTTAAAAATACCATTAGCAATGTGTCATCACAAACATTACACTTTTGGATTTCTTATACAGATAGCAGTAGTAGTGCCAATGAATTTTATATGCAAAAACGGCTCGTTTGGGTTGAGAAAATATTTTAAATAGAAAAGCGAACAACGTTTCGACCTTCTTCGGTCATCGTCAGGTTCACAAAGAAAGAGGTAACTGACCAGAAGCTGACCACATGTTTGGAAGGGGTTGTGTAACTGAGTGTTGCAATGTAGAAGGCAGGGTTAGGCGTTTGAATATATAATTTTATCTATAATATTAATATAGGTATAATGGCGTTTCTTTATATTGGTTTATTTTGGGTTTAAGTTGTTGTATAAGTAAGGCTTCTTTAATTTTGCGTTTATGTTTGTTTCTTCATTTAGTATTTTAGTCTTTTCTATGGTTATGTTGTGTTTATTTGACTTACAGTGTTCAAAAACATGTGAAAGTGACTTTTTATGTTCTTTGAATCTGGTTTCCATTTTTCTACTTGTTTCTCCAATATAGAAGTCGTGGCAGTTATCACATTGTATTTTATAAATAATGTTGGTGTGGTGTTTGTCAGTGTAGTTCTTACACTGTATAGACTTCAGTTTTGTGCCTGGTTTTGAATAAATTTAGTATTAACTGGAATGTCATATTTTGTTACCAGTTTTTGCCAAATGTTGGTTATTTGTTTGCTGAAGTCAGGAATATATGGTACACAGCAGTATACGGTTTCGTGATTTTTTGATTCGTGAAATATATTTACTTTTGTTGGTTGATTTTGCTTTGTCTAATTCATCGTTAATTTTACCTGGTGAGCATAGTTTTGTGGCTGTGTTTATCTGGTTTCTTAGTATGTTGAGTTTTTGTTTTGTTTCATGTGCTGAGTCCCAAGGAATGTATAGTCCAGTGTGGGTGATTTTTCGATGGATTTCTGTTTTGAATTGTGTGTCGGTTCTTATAATTTTGAGGTTAAGAAATGGTATTTGATTGCTTTTTTCCTGTTCACATGTGAAGTTAATGTTGGGATGTACAGAGTTAATGTGATTGAAAAAATTAAGTATGTGTTCTGCAGATTTGAATCCCATAACTGTGTCATCTACATATCTGTACCAGTATAGTGGTGGATGTAATGCTGTATTAATTGCTTGTGTTTCAATTTGTGTTATAAAAATATTGGCTAGAACTGGTGATACTGGGTTGCCCATGCTTAGGCCATTTGTTTGTATATAGTTTTGGTTGTTGAACGTGAAGTTTGTCTTTATTGTGGTGAATTCTATGAGGGTTGCTAACTGGTTACTGGGAATGTCTATAGTTGGGTTAGGGTCTCAGTTATAGAGTTCTGAGGCTATCTTGCAGGCTTCAGTAGTTGGAACTTCTGTAAAGAGGGATATAACATCGAAACTGGCCATTAAGGCTTTATGATAAAGTTCATTTAGATTAGACTTGAAATTAAAAGAGTCTTTGATGAATGAGCTGGCTGATGTTACATGTTTGGAGATGTCCATGCTATGTATTTACCAAAATTGTAATTAAACGATTCATGTATTGACATTATTGGTCGTAATGGACAATCTGGTTTATGAGGTTTGGGGATGCCGTATATTTGTGGTGTGCGTGAGTCGATTTTACGTAGGTAGGAATAAAGTGTTTGTGAAATTGTGTTGGCTTTTTTAATTTGTAGTAGTAATTTGTTCAGTTGCATCTCGTATGTCTTTGTTGGATTTGTGTGTATTGGTTTAAATTTGTTCGTGTATGATAGGATGTTATTCATTTTTTGTATGTATTCATTTGTGTTCATTATTACTATAGCGTTACCTTCATCTGCTTTTAGAATTTTTATGTTTCTGCCTTGTTTTAGGTTTTAATGGAATTGATGTCTCTTTTTGTAAGGTTGTTTTTTAGTTTTCTAAAAAAGGTCAAAACGTTGTTCGCTCTTCTATTTAAAATATTTTCTCAACCCAAACGAGCTGCTTTGGCATATAAAATTCTCAACAAGTGGGTTTCTCGACATCACTGAGTGCCAATGAATGTTCTATTAGTCTAAAAACTACAAAAACATGGTCTCTTAAATGAGTATAGCTATAAAATTCCCAACACAAAAGACCCATAATATGCTTTCACAAATTAAGTTTATGTTTTCCTTAATAAATTTCTATTATTTTCACTGTATATAGTATAAGATATTAATGACAATATACAATGATTATATCACCTTTTAAATATAATGTATGAGGACACATAACCAATACAAGACATTTGGTGATGATTCTGAGTGGTTCAAAAAATAATTAAATAAATTTCAGTTTGTACATTCAAATTAATGTATGTTATTACATTTTTGGTTTTGTGGTTTCACAACAAAAACTTGGGTCACATTACACAATAAAACAGACATAATTATATTTACTATTTTTCAATAACTGTTGTTAACACAGCACTGAAAAATAGCTATGTACTACTTACATAAAATTAAACAACAAATAGACTACTACACAGATATTCCTAAGTAGCACCACTGATATGTGCTTCTTTTGTCTCTTTTAACAAGCAGCCAAAACAGTGATCAGAAGACTGCATTTCTTTCAATGCACATTTCCCACATTTAAGCTTCTTATATTTATCAAACAAAATGTGCTGTGTGTAGATAAAATAAATATTGAAAAGAAGAAAGAAAACTACTGTAGTCTTCCCTTGTTTACAAACTTTGGTCATGATACGTATGCATGCTTATTATACTATTTCCCATCGTTAAAAAGGTTGATGTTTTTCATTATCCTTTACATTATGTGCCTCTGTAATAGGTATACAAAACCTCATTCACCACTTTTATCTATTTCTGATTCAATATTCAAGTGAAGTTTCTGGAAAATATCAAAACTTTCAGAACCCCTAATTTTTATCAAGTAATAAAAAAATAGTGCAAGCATCCCTCTCTCTTTTTTCTTCAGTAATATTAAGGTGAGGAGTAAGATTCAGTGTGTTATCAAGGACTAAGTTTGATTGTAAAAAATATGCTTTAATATGAGTTTCAATGTATCTTGTATTTCACCATTACTCACTACTAAAGAAAGTGACACTGAGAAGTAAGCTCATCAAGTGCAGTAGGGAACGCTAACGGCATTCGACTGATTTTGTATATTTTAAATACAGAAAGTAAAACAATGCACACATGCACGACACAGGTATTTTTTCTGTTTACCACACTCCTCTAATCAAGTCAGTCCTTGTCAAAGTTCTATCAGTCTAATAAAATTTGTTCATTTAGCCCGAATACATTTGAATTAAAAAATGGAAATAGAATATGCTAAAAATAAAACGATAACAACGATTATATAAAAAGGAAGAATATACTGACATTTTAATTTGTGATGATTTTGCAACTCTTATAAAAAAGGGTCATTCCTGTAAGTTCCATAAGTCACATGACCTTACTGCATAAAGTATCACTACAAGAGAAAAAACGATCTTACACAATTCAATTCGGTGCGTGAACTGAAGAGGAGAGCCCAAACACTCGTGTCACGTGACTATGTTATAGGAGCAAATGGCAACAAGCGGAACGGAATTTAGTAGTTACTTGTTGCCAAAATACACACAAACACAATGGATGACTAACTGGTGATAAGAAAAGAGGACGCCCACACTAATTTCCAATAATTATAATATATTCCTTGAATCATTAAAAAGGACAAAATGGTCATTTGTGTAACATAGCTTAAAAATTTCTTTCTTTCAGCTCTTTCTCGTTCCTAAACACGCCCATTTTGACACGTGGTTTGACTGTAGTTAAGTGGATGACTTCTATCCATATGAATTACGAGTATGAGCATATTTTCCCAACAGTAACGATATAATGATAAATGATAATAAACTGTAAAATAATTCGATTTAGAGCGGGGATGTAGATGTTCGTCAAAGTGTTTCTTCTTGGGACGGCTTTGCATTTTGTTTTCATAGCAAAACCACATTAAGATATATCTATATCCACCGCAGGAAATCGAACGCCGGATTTTAAAGTTGCAAGTAGGTAGACTTACAGCTGTCTCACCGGGTGTTCTTGTCACAGTTTCTATAATAATTTAGTAATATATACTTGAACATGGACAATAGCTCCCAAAAATGTCCTACATGTACACTGTGAACCAAACCAACGAAAATAAATTGGCTTAAACTAAACTAAACTAACGTGGCAGGGGTTCAGTTTAGAGAGAGAAATCAGAAGAGTTCTCTCCCCAACCGGGGTGTTCAGGAACGTTGTGGTTCCTCTTCGTCCCCTTTCGTGGATTGTTATTAAGATTAAATGGTGGTTTTTTGTTTTATATATATATATATTATTTTTTTTTCTTTTTCTTTTATAGTTATTATTCTTGACTATTTGGGTCGAAAATGTCTCTTCTAAATGTTGTCTTGGATGGAGGCAAAGGCAGCAGCGGAAAGGAAGCCCGGGGCCTGTCCCGAAAGGAAGAGGTTGAACAGATGTGAACATGAATATTATTCAAATCCAGATCAAAAATAAAACAATTCAAACGGCACGATTCAGGGTCTGGCAAAAGAGATGCCTGGGCTGGGATCTATAAATCCAATGCCTGAAGATTTTGATGTGGGGGAAACGGGAGTGCCCCAAAAAAACCCACTTTCACAGGACAGGCGCCGAAAGTTTTGCCTGTCGTTTGCCCTGTATCTGAAAATAAAATAAAAAAATAAATAAATAAATAAAATAAAATAAAAAAGAAAAAAAGAAGAAGAGAAAGAAAAAAAAAGAATTCGTGTTAGTGACGTAGATTATATTTGTTTAGATTCTTTGTTAAGTAGAATGTGATTCTTGAAATACGTTGTACGGTGAAATGTATTTTGTTGGCACACTTGATAATTTGTGTAGTGATGCCGTTAGTTTGTTTCTTTTTTCTGCTTTTAGATAATATATGAGAGAGAGTTCTGTTATTCTATCTCTTATTGTTGGTAAATTACTAATTTGGTGTAGATAGTTTGTTGGCGTAAATGACGGTAGGCCAAATGCGGATTTTAATATTCTGTTTTGCTGTACTTGGATTTTCTGGAGAGTGTTATTTGACATATTGTATGTTTCTTGACATCCGTACTCTATTAGTGGACGGATGTAAGCCTTGTATATTTGTATAATTAAATTGGCTTTCCCATCTCCCTTCCTTTTATCCAATTTTACGAGGCCCTTCCCAATGAATACGATAATAACCATTGCAGGTGAAAATTTCAATATTACCTGTACTTTGGTAAATTGTAATAGATTGTTACAAAAATCATTTGACATTAATATCTTATTCAACTACCAGATAAACAATAGTTATTATGTTACATATCTATTTTATACAAGGAATGAATGGAAATGAGAAAAAGAAAGAGAATGGTATCCGATTTAAAAAGATGCCACGATGTAAATGCATTGAAACAAATTATCAGAGCTTAGTTAGAACTATGAATAACAACTGGTTGACAAGTAATGTTATCAGTTTCAGACATGTATGCGAGTATAAAAAAAAGAGAAGATTCGGTTTGTGATCTGATGTAAGATAGTATTTCAAACTGTTAGTTCTCTATAGATGTTTAAAAGTAACACCACAAAATTATAGTTTATTACAAGTACTTGGGGCACCGCTAATCATTTTGTACTTGCATCATCTGACACATTCTGGAAAAGTTAATATTTCTGCAGAATATTATCTGACATCGAAAACGATTTCTCATAACCATACAATAAGGAATATTTACTCATTACAAATACTTTTTTTTTAACTTGTAAACGTCTTCGCCTCGAACAACACTGTAATTTCTGTATATACCACTCACGCTGAACTACAGTATTTTTGTTGAGCGTGAAACGATGACGCTTTAAACAATGTCAAGGTCAAGAACATGAAATTACTGTTACAGACAGTACTTTTGTCATGCGACTTATGAAACTTTAGTTTAAACAACACCCAATAACCAAAACTGAAATATTCTACAGGTGTTAAATATTTTAACGAGTATTTCCAATTTCGTGTAACGTATGTGACACAAGAAGGTTTGACACTAGCAACATATTTATTCGACGGGAATCGAAGTTTAATTGTGAATATGTATGTTCTGAAACGTTCAAGAATTAAATGTTTGTTACCATCACACACGCATCATATGTTTGCTGTTGTTGCTGTCATGCTAACATTCATACTTAAAATTTAACATATTATGAATTCCACAACTGTTGAAGAAAATGCATATGAAAAGTAAACAAATTAACACACTACACATTATAATAGATAAATCATGTCATCATGAAACTTTACTACTCTGTATATTAAGTTTTAAGACTAGTCATGGCTCACACACAGAATGTCCAAAAATAAATACACCAAAAATAAAGTTGAATAACATTATTGATATTTCAAATAAAAATTCAAACTGAATATAAATACAAGCTGTAGGCTTTTAAGCTTTAGTTTTAATAATTAATGGACTTATGTCTTCCATCTTTTGCCACAATTACTCTAATTCTATGTTCAGATTCTGATAAAACATTTTTAAACATAGCTGTATGGACGGATAGGATAGCATCACAAATCCAGTGTTTCAGATCTTTTGGTTTCAAACAACCACAGAGATGAAAATTTAAAAAAGTTAAATTGGGTAAACAAGCAGGCCATTTGATAGGTCCTTCATTACCAATCCAACACTGTAGAAAAGTTCGGTTTAAAAACACTTTAACAGTTTGAGCAAAGAGGAGTGGTACTACAACCTGTTAGAAGATAGCTCTTTGTAACATACCAGGAGTTTCTCAGATTTGTGGAATAAAGAATTGTTGTAGCATGTGTAGATACATATTTACAGTAACAGTTCATTCACCATAGAAACAAGAATAAAATAAAAATTAATACAACAAAACAAAACTTACAGGCCTACTACTTATATTTATATTGATTTTTGTTCTTATCTCAAACAACAATAAAGTTATTCAACTTTATTTTTATTCTATTCATTTTTGGACACCCTGTATATACAGTGAAATAATATAAAACTCTTCAGAATGTATTCCTGCTTAAAGACGTTTGATACAATGAACATTACTCTTTTAGTTTATATATGCTGTGTTTCAATAAAGTGAATACCATTCTCCACTTTTTACGTTGTTTTCAACATAACAAACACTAAACTCTACTCTTTAAGCTATTTCAATATAATGAACACTACTCTCAACTCTTTAAAGATATTTCAATATAATGAACATTATTCTCTACTCTTTAAGCTATTTCAATATAATGAGCACTACTCACTGTTCTTTAAAATCTTTCAATATAATGTACACTCTACTCTTTAAGCTATTTCAACATAATGGATATTCTGTGCTCTTTAAATTATTTCAATGTAATGAACACTACTCAGTCAAGTACAAACAAGAAGTATTATATATATATATATATACATTGAGAGAGACGCAAGAACAGAGGATATGTTACAATGAACCTTAAAAAAAATAAAAAGCCAAATGCTGGCAGGAAGAGTTTCAACATTTCAAGTAATTCTATTTCACTTCACTAGATAATATAAACAACTATTATGTCTTTCATATCTCTGCTAGCCTTATGAGCCCTAATATCAGCACTAAATATACTTGATATCGTATGGTCGACATACTGTTTATAAACATATACTGTTTTTTACTTTCACACAAATTTTTACAACACACAAAATGCAGTACTTCCTGGCACATTTCACAGTTTTAGTAACACATACAAATAAAACACTAGATATATAGGTACTGAATAAACAGTTTCAATTGCAATGCTAATGAAAGACAGGAAGGGGACAACCTAACAGTTACTATTGAATCACAAGCAAGTGGAAACATTTTAAAGTAAATGTACAATTTAGAAACTGGCAACACAACAAACAATCTTTGAACAACATTATTGGAAAATATAACTATAAACATAATATTCTTCAGACTTCTTTTAACATTTAATATTTGTTTTACAAATATTTAAGTAGAAAGTAGCTAAATATTTTTTTTGTGAAAAGTTCAGAAGTCTTTTATTTATAGTTTATAGTTATATAAAACGTTATGAGCCTACATACATACTGTCATCTATACCTTGTTTTATTAATAGTTAGCAGCTCAACTCGTATCCTGATTTGTTAGTTTGATGTCATAAACAGCAGAACGACACACATAAACCAACAGGCATCAGAGAAGTCGTTGTCTACCTTTTTGTTTTCACTTGTACAACATTATGACGTTATTACACAGAAAGTAACTTAAGAAAAATCATACGAAGTAGGTAATCTCACTAGAAAAGACCAAGCTATGTATAAAGATGGGTGTGTGTACATGATAAATCTTGACGCGCAACAGTAAAACCCACGTCATTCGTATACGTTTCACAGAAGTTTAGTGCAGACTGGTTGCCGGCGTCTGTAACCCACACACGTCGACAGGGCAAGCCCAAAAACTGTCGGCATGTCTGCTCGGCCAATTTTGGGTAACGGCCACGAGGGTGAATCAGGTATTCTGACAAACAGTTTATTACATAACACCTACTCACGTAGGTCAGAATACGGGCGTTATATATGTCTTGAATACATTCGTTCATTCTTTACATTATTGTAATAGTTATGAAATCAATTAATAGTTCGGTTCTCCTATTCCGTCATCTGTTGTGATGTGTCTGGCGTAGTGATTTTTTCTTAATTTCAAGAAGACAGGTGCACTGCGTACCAGGAAAAGGGCATAATATTTTACCCAAAATGTAAGCGCCTGAACTGACACTAAGGTGTCGTTTTCAAATAATATTTCGAACATATCGGTTAGAACAATAACGAGAACATAAAGCTAACAAATAAATTAGCTTTTAATCAATTGATAAGCGAAAAAAATGTATTTAAAACGTCCATTTAACAACTGAAAATAAGTGATTTACTATGTTTGTACGGACAACGTGACTTTCCTGAGTGGTTTGTTGATCTCTATACTTTTTCAGGTTCTTTCATTTAGTTAGGATCAACATTTAATAACCAGCATCTTATAGTTTACGAAACTACACATCTGTCCCCGGGACAGCTTAAACTTTTTTCTTCTAGGTAATTCTATCAGTAACGGGAATGTTCTGCAATTGTATTTATTTTCAGTCTCAATTTATATTCATTCACTGATCAGAAAATCGAAGAACCAATTCAAGATATTAGAGTTTTATCTATGAAAATCCTAAAGAATTGTGAACCGGGTAAAAATAACAAAAACACAACAGAAATACGGTTCTAAAACAACGAAAATTTAAGTTTATAATAAAGGTATTTTATACTTTTACCCAAATACTGAGTTCATGCATATTTTCTGGCCCGATATGGCCAGGTGGTTAGGGCGTTCGAATCGTAATCTGAGGGTCGCGGGTTCGAATCCCCCTCACACCAAACATGCTTGACCTTTCGGCCGTTAAAAAGTTACAGTAATTCTCACTATACGTTGGTAAAATAGTAGCACAAGAATTAGTAGTGGATGGTGATAACTATCTGGTTTCCTACTATTCTGAACACTGGTAAATTAGAAACAGCTCGCGCAATTAGCCCTCCTATAGCATTGCGCGAAATTCAAAACAAAAACAATGTTTTTTCTTCTATCATTATATTACGTAGTAACCAAGTAGCACGTTCAAAAACAAATTTTATTTCTAAATCTTTATGTTAAATAAACATACAAATAACCTGATTTTAGTTATTTTTCTGAAAACAGTGGTATTCTTATGTTTCCTTTTCGCTTTGATAATTTTATTTTAGCAACACGATCTCTAATATTTACTTAGAAAACTTGGAAATTTTAAAAACATGCGGAGAAATAAATTCTGTACGGATACCTAAAACCTTCTAAAAGTTTTTTTTATGTTTATTTGTCATTCTGCAAAGTACAGTTTCTTGACTAATATTAGTCAGGAACGTGCCAACAGAGAAAGTTCCAGTATATTTTTATCAACAGCAATTACATAGAAACATTAAATAACCAAAAACGCGATACACGCGTTTCCCATTGGGTTTTTTTTTGCTTTTTTTCTAGACACAAAAAAACACCATTAAAAAAACAATTCATCGATACTCGTGCAAAAAATACAGATCGTGTGAAAATAAGTATACAACTAAAACCAAACAAAGGAACAGAGATTTTCACATGCTTTATATTCTGTTACACAGACGGAAAGATGGACGTTTCTATGTAACACATCGATAGTTCGAATACAGGTAAAATCGAGGAAGTGAAAGAAACTCCTGAAATACTAACAAGATATTCTACAAAAAGCTTTGCATTTATCATGAACATTTCCAATTGCTTTGGGAACAAGAAGAAAGATAATGGCAAACAGCACGGTGTATATAATTAAGTTTACGTTAAATTTCTTGTAATGGTATTTCCCAACAACACTACAATGTATGGTATAAACCAAGTAAAGTTACTTTGGTGGTACAATTAAATGTGTCTTCCTTTATGTACTAAATATTTAAAACGATACAATTATTAATCAGAAAATATGTAATGTAAAAATGGATTGTTATATCGTTAAAATACAGTCATGTGAAAAAGTTAGGGCACCCTATGAAACCCTGTGTATTTTGTAACATTTTTGGATAGATATTTCATATTAATTTTAACAATACTAAGAGATTGTAAGAATATAACTAAATAATTAAAACTGAAGAAAAGACTTTTCAATATCTTCTATGAATGTAATTCTACAAAAAAGCATATTCTAACTGAGGAAAAAGTTAGGACACCCCCATATTCATTCCCACTTAAAATGGCTCAACTCACACACAGGTGTATCACACCAGGTGCACATGATTAGAAGATCGTTACTGAGCAATTTGAATGAGTCTAATAAAGGATTTAAAAAGATCCCAAAAGATTTTGAAATCAGTCATTCCACTATCCAGAAAATAGTCAACAAGTGGAGGGCTTTCAAAACAACTGCCAACATGCCCATGTCTGGTCGTTCAAGTAAGTTCACCCTGTGAGCATCTGCAAGATGCTAAAAAAGGTCTCCAAACACCCTAATATGTCATCACAGGACCTACAGCAGACTCTGGCTACAGTTGATGTGGAAGTGCATGCCTCTACAATCAGAAAGAGATTGCACTAGTTTAACCTGCATGGGAGGTGTGCAAGGAGGAAACCTTTGCTCTCTAAGAGAAACATCAAGGCCAGACTAAAGTTTGCCAGAGAGAATTTAGACAAAGACCAGGACTTCTGGAATAATGTTCTTTGGACAAATAAGTCCAAAATTGAATTATTTGGACACCAGAACAGAGGACATGTTTGGTGTAAACCAAATACAGCATTCCAGGAAGAGAACTTCATACCAACTGTGAAGCATGGAGGTAGAAGTGTCATGGTTTGGGGCTGCTTTGCTGCAGCAGGACCTGGACAGCTCACAATTATAGAATCCACCATAAATTCTACTATGTATCAGAGGGTGCTTGAGAATTATGTGAGATCATCTGTATGAAAATTAAAGCCGAAGAGGAATTGGACCCTGCAACACGACAATGACCCAAAACATACCAGTAAATCCACCAAGGACTGGCTGAAAACTAAGAAATGGAGAGTCCTGGAATGGCCAAGTCAAAGCCCAAATCTTAATCCCAATGAGATGCTGTTGGGTGACTTGAAATGGGCTGTACATGCAAGAAACCCCTCAAACATCTCACAGCTGAAAAAATTCTGCATTGAGGAGTGGGGCAAACTTTTTTCAGATCGATATCAGAGACTGGTAGATGGCTACAAAATGCATCTCACTGAAGTTATTTCAGCCAAAGGGGGTAACATTAACTATTAGGGGGTAGGGTGTCCTAACTTTTCCTCAGTTAGAATATGCATTTTTGTAGAATTACATTTACAAAAGATCATGAAAAGTCTTTTCTTCAATTTTTATTGTTTAGTTATATTCCTATAACTTTTCAGTATTGTTGAAATTGAGAGTAAATATCTATATATCCAAAAATGTGACACAAATACACATGCTTTCATAGGATATCCTAACTTTTTCATGACTGTATGCAACGTAAAAATGGATTGTTATATCATACTATTTAGACGAAAATAATAACAAAAACTAAGAGTACATATGTCAAAAATCTAATTTGTTGTTCAACACAAAGCTACACAATGGGCTACCCGTGCTCTGCCCATCTTGACTATTAAAACATAGTTCACTGTCTATCTCTGAATATTTTAATAAATCAACAACAACAAACAATGACTACAAGGTTTCCGTGTTATTTTCCCTATATGAAAGGGCACATTTTGAAAAAATTACAAACTAAATAAAAGATGTTTTTTTGCATAACAACTTAAGGATGGTAAAGAAAATATATCAGTGTTGGTAAAGTCCAACAAATCTTTTTGTCTGTTAGTTATAGGGCAGAGCCATATTACATTATCTGTTGTCTCCACCATGAGGTACAAACCGTGAATCTTAACACTACAAGTCTATAAATTTAATACTGTCTCACTTGGAAACCTGCCCGGCATGGCCAGGTAGTTAATGCACTCGACTCATAATCCAAGGGTCTCAGGTTCTAATCCCCATCACACTAAACATACTCACCTTTTCAGCCATGGGGGTGTTATAATGTGACAGTTAATCCCACTATTCTTTGGTAAAAGAGTAGCCCAAGAGTTGGCAGTGTGTGGTGATGACTAGCAGCCTTCCCTCTTGTCTTACACTGCTAAATTAGAGACTGCTAGTGCAGATGGCCCTTGTGTAACTTTGTGGGAAATTAAAAAAATTAAATAAATAAACAGTTCACGCTATTTCATTCAAAGACATACTGTTCAAGTCATTGGGTGCATTGCTTGTGATTACTCTACAATCTCACGGTTGAAAAAAGTGCTGGGAAATCCTGTAAATCATACACTAGATAAAGTATGGAAAGCCTACAGGTAGGATTCGTGTAGCTTTGCGAGAAATTTAAAACACCCCAAACCAAATTGGGAGACCTAGTAAAATTCAGTACAAATCAGACGTGACAAATAACCATAAGTCAGAGGACAAACGTTACAACTGTCTTGAGTTTGGCTAGGATAATGTTAAAAAAAAGGATGATAACATAGGCCAAACCCCCAAGAAGTTTTACACATATTTAGAAGAAATACTATTGTTAATACAAAGTTTCAAGCAATGCCCTTCTTCTTGTATACATATACATACACATACACACACAAGAGATAGTATTAACCTTACTTCTTTATATAACATTAGCAGTAACTATCAGTATGAAAAAAAAAAAAAAAAGACCATGGACCAAATACGTAAAATATTGAACTTACAAAAGTCTTACTCAACCTTTAAGACCCCATATGCTCCTGCATTGCTTGCACTTTTCTTTGGCTGCCACTGCTTAAACTCCAATGTTTGAAAGCTCTAATTTTTAAAGAACAGTACTTACTAAAGCTGACCTATATAGACAGAGCATCTGGTTAAATGTATTATGAATTATTTTAGAGAAAAAGCTAATGAACAGATGTTTAAATCTGTATTAAAGCTTAACTTGGTAAACAGACATAGCATAAGTTACACACCTTTAATAAAATAATAATATAATTATTATATTGCACAAATACAACTTATTTTGAATTTTTAAAACCCAAGCTGATATGGAAACAAAGCGAAAATGCAATTTATTTTCAATTCTAAAACAGAAATCAATGTACAGGAGTGGTGAAAATTGTGCCTAACTAATTTTATATGTGTATTTATTTGATGAAAACATTAAGAGCTTCAATGGTATCCTATGTTAAAGACAAGGAGGCTGCAGTATATAGAAAATAACTAAATGTTATTATAATTCACAAAATGTGGCAGATTTCATTAAGTGATGGTGGGGGTGGAAAATTGAACGGTGTTTACAACATTTTTATATGATTCTAGCCCTTAGAGCCAGCTAGTGAAACAGACACTTGGCTGTTAACATACATAAACACATCAAGATAAATAGCAGGATGGATTATTACATGAACGGAGAAGTTAATGTATAGACAGTAGGTTGAATAAGGAAAGATGAAAGAGGATGAGTCAATGTGTGTAAAAGGTTGAAAGTGGCTTCATAAATGGGACTTAAAGGGTGGTAAAACTCGGCTGAACATATCAGTGGTTGGACAGTTTGCTATACTTAGTTAATGAATACAGATACAGAAAAATATGAGAGGGTGTAAGAAGGGGTGAATGCATAAAAATTGGTAACTAATATAACATCAAGTTTTGTAGACAGCTGGATACATACCAATGGTTGGGTATGCAATAAAAATTGCATATGTAAATAAATAATTCACGTAAAAAACACTGGCAATATAAAGTAGTGATTGAACAGAATGTACCAGAGCTAGTTTGACATTGATTGATGTTAAATTTCAATCAACTAGAAAATGAAATGGGTGTTCCTGCTGTTCCATATAAGAGCCTATGGATTTCTGTGCTATCAGACCATTGTTCATCTACATTAGATGGGTTACAGAGACCATGCAGGAAGAAAATGTATGGTTTGAACACAACAATCATACGATGGAACCCCTTGTAATAGAAAATTTGCCTATTGTCAAGATGCACATTCGTAAGTTGAAGTACATCCGAAAGATGACATGGACTGTAATGGAGAAACGAGGTTCTGAAACAATTTTAGTATGATGTCCTTAAACATTTGCTTACGATTAGACAATTATAACTTAAAATAGCATTTAAGGTTTTGGAACTACTACTGAATTCTCCATATGGCAATAACAACTAAACATCTACTGGTGTTTAAAATAATTAAATCAAATGACATTTAAAAATATTCTTAATAAAAAGCTAACTACCAAACTAGCTGTAACCTATTTACCAATAAATTATTCTTTGTATGTAATATTTCTCATCAATTCTCTTTTGTGAGAATAACGTACAAGCAATGATGTCATGTTCATGGAAAATGTGCAGTTACGCATTTTCGTTTTCCACTAATAAAACAGGATGTTATTTAATGCATTCTTGAAACCACCTCACAGTACATCAAGTAAACACAGATTTACATATCAGTTATTTGCATTCATAAAATGCACAAGATAATATATTTCAATCATGAAAAAATTGTAGTCCAGATTCAGTTTAGTAATTTTAAATATATTTCATGGTGAGCTTTGCAAAAAGCTTATACGATTTATTTTCCCTTGCTAGTGCATGTTTGTTAGTGTATAGCAATATTGTTAACATCAGTAGCCTTGAAATATCTCATTTTATTTAGTTAATTATGAATTTTACCTAAATATTCAGGTCTAATGATATCAATAACATTACAAGGGAATACATTTTAATTTCATTAATGTTATCAATACGTTTGCATAAATATTCATATATGTATGTCATTTTACAAGCTCAATGAAATAAAACATTAATTTCTATTAAATAAATATATAATATCATACTTAACACACAGTTTTGCCACTGTTTTTTTAACTCAGCTAATATAAAAAGCAAGTTGATGATAAGTTGTAAACTATATAAGACTATGGAGATACTTCAAAAACTAATTAATACATTTAGAATCTTAAAACTAACAGAGGTTTCTACAATTGTACATAGAGAAAATTGAGTAAATTATATTACAACAATGTAGGAACTTTACCACACTATTAGAATAGCCCTCATTGAAAATGGTTATATCATAATATTTTCATGTCTGACATGAATCCTACCTGTAGCCTTTTCATACTTTATCTAGTGTACAATTAACAGGATTTCCCAGCACTTTTTATCAACAGTCAGATTGTAAAGAAATCACAGGCAAATCATCCAATGACTTGAACAGTATGTCTTTGTACGAAATAGCATAAACTGTTTATTTATTTTATTTTTTTAATTTCCCACAAAGTTACACAAGGGCTATCTGCACTAGCAGTTCCTAATTTAGCAATGTAAGACTAGAGGAAAGGCAGCTAGTCACCATCACACACCAACAACTTTACCAATGAATAATGAAATTGACCATCACATTATAACATCACCATGGCTGAAAGGGTAAGCATGTTTGGTGTGAGGGTGATTCGAACCTGCAATCATTCAGATTGTGAGCCGAGCACCTTAATCACCTGGTCATGCCAGGCCTAAATAGCATGAAAACCCATACTGACTTAAGGTATTAAAGAGCTGAATAAATATGTGATGGAAAAATCTTATGGAAACTTGACTTGTATCTCTTTTGCAGATGAAAACCCTTCCTTATTATGTTGCATACTGTTGTCTTAAACCTATGGATAGCTTTTATTATTCACCTTTGTGTTTGTGGATTTTAAAACATTGTAAGTTTCTTACAAGTTTATAATGGTGTGATTGTCATGTGACTTTCTGATATACATGTTCAAAATCATTTTAATTTAATGTATTAAACCCAATGTCTTCTACAAGTGCTTCAAGCACACAATTGATATTGTCACAAATATACACATTTTGAAAAAAATTTAAAATTGTGCTTCAAAATAACAAGTATTTCACATGAACAAATATACTGTTTCAAAACTTTGTGCAAAGCACCCACTGTCAACTACTGAGCTACTTTTATTTGATTGAGAATGAAGGTAAAATCCTACTTCTTATAGTGTACCCATGATCCCAAAGTGCATTGTTTGGTGGCAATGAACCTAGAATCATGAATGCTCAGATTCACAGTTAAAGCACATTAACCAATAGGCCACTTCTGATTCGCAAAGTAAGATAGAGAGAGGAAGTAGGCTGCAGAAGCTTCTCCTTGGGTCTGATTAGGGTTATAATTAATGACAGAACAGACATTTTATATAAAGTTATGCATGTTAATTTTATGTTCATTATTATATTAATAATGTAGTTATCAATGCTGTGTGAGAGTGAATTTTCTAACAATAAAAGAATCTGATAATTTATTTGCAAATAATTAGCTGATAAATATATTTTGAAATATTTTGTTCATTATCTTTATACATAAAATATTGTGATTATGACAGCTGATTAAATGGTAGTGGTTTTAAAAAAATTGACACAGAAAAGATAGTTTAATCTACATTTGACAAGTTACAGACCACAAAAAAGATTTACAACTAGTAACTTTCATTTACAATAAACAATTTTCTTCACTCCAGTTGTCAAAAGACAAGATAGTTTACTTTTCTCAAAAAGTTATACCATTTATAACTATTTTTAGATTGAATAGTTGTAATTTACATAAATCACCAGAAGCTAAACATGTGCTCTTTGAAAATTGTTTCAGTATTATTTTATTATTTGAAAAAAGTTTTTAGTTTTCTTAACTAGTAACATGTATGAGAGTATAAACAACTGTATCAAATTCACATGCTGTGTTTCAATTTATATTTTTGGATATTTCTCAAGTATAAAAAAAAAATAATGTATGGTAACTTGGGGGGGCAACAACTATTTACCAATAACATTCTTAACAAAACTAAAATTCATATGCATATCAACTGGTATTTTTCTCCTTGAGGATCAATTTCATCAAAAGTTAAATATTCTAACTGATTACACTACCAACTCTCAGTTTATTCTCATTGAGGATTCAAGTACCAACCAGTAATTCTCATTGAAACTACATATGCCAAATCATAGTTATTGCCATTTACAAAGAATTTACACACTAATGGTTATTTTCATCATGGATATGTGTAGTTATTCTTGTTGAGAACATATGTACTAACTGGGTATTAAGAATACACGTATCAGCAGTGGTGTGAAGTGCATAAAATGGCAAAAAAGTAATTAAGATCAGTATTCATTTTACAAGTCTCTTTACTTTATTTTTATCCTTTAAAAATTTCAAATAAGGAAGATATAAATATACTATTGCAAATGCATATTTTACTCATCCAGAGTAACTAGTCAGAAACATTTCCATTTTTATCAGAATTCATCAGAAAAAATTATGGCAGTCAAAAGTACATATGCAGCACATGTACCTTTGTACTATAGTGTAAAACCTCTAAGCTGATAATACACTGAGTAATTTAAGACTACACCACATTTATTAAACTCAGTCTTTACTAAAAGCATTTGTTTCTTCAGACCCCTCTTACATAGTTCTTCATGAGTTTTAAATCAAAGGCAGGTAGATAACAAATAATATTTGTTTGCAAACACCACTGATTCAAAAGCCGTATAAAAGACACCAGGGAGATGGGAAGAAAATCCATAATTCCCAAGAATGTCTAATTATATTATTTATCAATTTTACATTTGTAAAAATTGTACTTATTTTTCACAATTACACAACCTGCATCACATACAAAACACCTGATTAATATCAGAATGCAAATGAACCATACCTTGTGATGTTTTCATCTGTTAATACTCTTGAAGGGCACATGTTCGATGGAGGCTCATGATGAAACTCACTGACTGATACATTTGCTGAAAAAAAAATAATTACACACAATGTTTATCATACCTTTCTAATCATACACTATGCCTTTTTTTTAATGTGACTATTACAGATCCAAAGTCCTAAAATAATTTTACTAGGGACAAGAAAGCGTCACATAATGACAGATACATTAAAGTAATACTCTCTTAATGTAAGAAAACTGCTTAGAAATCATATATGAATGCAATTACATAACATAATTTCAAAACAAAATAATGTGATGTCATTTTGGTACCAGATTATTGCCAAATCACAAATACATTGACTATAGCAAAATATGTCAAAACATATTAGTGTAATATACATCTGATACTAAAAATCTCACTAGCATAACAAATGCATATAATGACAAGGCATATCAAAACATTACAATGTAAAACTCTTTGCATTAAAAAATAATTAAACAAATTAACAAAATGTAATATCCTTGATACAAATAGGAGTATATGGCATTACGCAGAGTTAATAGCAACATGAACAAGAATTTAAAAACAAACATCTGGCAAAAGTAAATTATAAAATATAATCATCAGATCATTTGAAAAGTCAACAATCCTTAGTTACAAGAAGGTGGTGTAACTGTATGTAAAGCATAGTCTTGAAGAGATTCAGAGGGTACAGATGATGAGGCATGATTGATGTAAGCTGGTGGTTTTGACTTAGCTACCGTTAAAATGACTCTGTCTGATGTAGCCTTTAGTGTAGCAACAGCTTCTTCATGAGTGACATTTTCCAAGTTCTTTTCTCCAACCTTTCAAAACAAAGAGAAAATGCTACAATCAACATGTGATTTAAAGTAATGATATTGATAAATTAACATGTAAACAGTAGGAACACAACCATGAGCCTTCCAGGGGAAACATGAAGTTTACTAAACATTTCAATTTAAAGCTTCTTTGGACGATTCCTATGCAAACCTTCAAAATTAGTACTGTTAAACCATCCTAAACCTAGTACTCTTATTTAAACTCGTAACTTTGTATTAGGCACTTCTGAAAATGTTCTAAACCACAGAACAAATTTAATATTTTCTTCTGATTACTCAAAAAAAAATTTGTTTATTAGGAGCTAAATAATTCATTTAGCAATATATGCAATAAACAAAAATTAAACTTCCAAAATACTGCCTCTTTTCAAAGAAATGGGAAAACATTTACTCATATACAAATTTTTACTTACAAAAAACATTAACTGAAAATACAGAAAGTGCTTTTGTACACACTTAACTGAACATATTTGAATAAAGCAGCAATACAATTAATTTTTAAAAAGTTATCCAAAAATCAATACACTTTTTAAAATCCAAAATGCAACCAATGTCTAAGAAGTTAAAGTATTTTAATTCTACTAAAGTTACAAACACTAATACTAATTTTTGCATTATTTGGAGATCTGGAATTTGAGCCTAAGCACAAGAAAATTATTCAAATTAATTGTTATTTGTGAAACATCAATAATAAATATAACATAAAGTCACATAATATTGTTCTAAATAATAAGCTCCATTCACCATCACAAACATACATAGTAATAACACGACAAATACTAATAATGATCAACTTACAGATACTAGTTTGTCCCCTACTTCAAGTATTCCTTGAGAGAAGGCTGCACCTCCTTCCATGATTTTGGTAATAAAAATACCATTGTCCCCTGGTACGTGTTCATTTCCTATTCCTCCTGCAATACTAAATCCTAGACCCCTGGTCCCTTTCAGTAGTTCCATTTCAATAATGTGATTGTGTTGCTGTTGTCTTCGCTTCACAAACTTGAAGAAAATCAAGTACAGTGTGAAAACAAAAATTAACAAATTACTTTCTTGAACAAACTCAATGTGCCAAAAATTAACACTGTATAATAAGAAATATAATATTTACTTAATGTTGTGTTGGTTTTTCTATAGGTCAGAATTTCGGTTTAATTCTGTGTTACCTTTATCATCCTGTTAAACCAAATATAAAAATCAATAAAGAAAATTAAACTTTTAAAAGAATCCTTTTTGATACGATTTGTTTTTTCAAGGAATGACAGATGTAAAATGGTGAAACATGTTTAAAACCCAGTGTAATTTGTATTTTTGTGTTACAGTATGTAGTCATTCTAGCATGAAAAAGAGCATAATTTGTGTTTATTTTCTTTTTTTATGATGGTTATGAATTCAGTCATTTGACATATCCCACATAATTAGAGTATGGAAAATAGCATAAAATATAAAGTCTTACTGTAAACAAATGCTTGAAATGTATTTAGGAGGTTTTAAAGATTACACAAATAATATCTGAGATTTCTGGCACAAAAAATAGATTTTGTTAATCATAACACAAAATCACTTCACACTCACACTAGTAACAAAACAGATTTGATATTTGAACAAACATATCTTTAGCAACAATACTTCATTAAAAAAAACTTGTAATATTTACTAAAAGTCTACCAAATATTGTGAACATACACATACTGCATAAAAAGTTATAGGGTAAATACTTAACGTGTGCAGATGTGTATACGAACTCCTATATGTTATACAAAGCCCATTGCAAAAGGGTTAATGTATGCTAATGATCATAATCACATGGAACTATTTGCTGATTTTCATATCAAAACAAAGATAAAATTTGTAGTTATATAAAATAAAAACTTTACTAGAAAAGTTTACAAGAATGTAAAAAGACATGAAAAAAACAATTTAAATTACAACAAAGGTAAACATTTTAGTAGTTCTTTATAAAAAAAACATATCACAATAACATTTAAGGCTGTGAATTCATATACACATAAAAATAAGATATTATATTTTACATGTGCTACATGATTTGTAGAAAATTCATCTCAAGTTTTTAACAATTTCTCCCAATGGTTTTTCCCAATGCAATAAAAAAATTCATCCTGGGTGTGTTGATTCAGTATAGTTGGAGATTAAAGAGACAGAAATCTGTCGTGTGAGTTTGAAATTTTGTATTATCATGAAAAATGACATTTCTTTTAAACATTTATCTGTTTCAAGTTTCAGAAAAGTACTGAAGTGTTAATATAAAGAGAAATAAAAGAGTTACTAGCTAAAAACCAGTCTAACTGGATATAGTAAACATAATGCAGTTGATATATCATATTTCTATTGAGCTTTCACTTGTGTACTCTTAGCATTATTACACAATATAATGATTACTGTTCACCATTTAAGTGTTATTTCAATGTCAGCCTTATTTAAAAGTAAAAGATCTATGTCAATTTTAATGATTTATAAAATAATTTTACCATAAACAAAGTGTCTTAGATTATGGTTAACAACTGCTCTACTTAAGGAAAAAATGACTTATAATTTAGAAGATCTAATTCAATTTGCATTGCAAGTGTAACTATTCATCTACAAATGATAAAATACAAAGAAAACACTGTTTACCAATCTCACATAATTTCCTGCATGTTTCAGGGCTTCTACAGCAACAGAATGTGGAACATCAAGCAATTCTGTGTTATTTACTCTGAGTATAATGTCATTTACTCTAGAAAAAATGACAAAAGTTCATTATTCTACAGATTAACATAGCTTTACATAAACCTAGTTTAAAAAAACAAAAACGTTTAAACATGAAACCAGGTGATTGAATCTTTCAACAACTACCTTTTATAATACTAAATTTCAAGTTACAAAAAAACAGAAAAATGGAGAAACTGTTCATGTTTAAATACACTTTACAGCATTAATAATTCACCTCAGTCTTCCATCAACTGCTGCTCCTCCACCAGGAATAAGTTTAGTGATGTAAATACTAGAATCACCTTCAATGTGAGGATTATCTGTGCCACCTGCTATACTAAAACCCAAACCTGGATCTTTCTGTGAAAACCAACAAAAAAACTTATTTTATGTGGCTATTTAGAAATATATATAAATCTATCACCATGTTATATTTATAGAAAGACCAGTTAAATTATAAAAACTGAAAACTATGACTACCATAATTAGAGCAATACAAGTAATGCTATAGTAATGTTTTCATCAAAATGCACAATGGTACTTTATTTAAAAAAATAAAAGTTTGGTCTCTGCTAGAAAAACAAAATGCTAGCACTTTTAGTAGGTTTATTTTCTACAGCCAGGAGCACAAACTTCACCATTGTATAAAACATAAAATTATTTCAAACAGACAAGCCTCACAAGTTCTTTAAAACTTCTTGAAAGTTTATAATAAATAAAACTTAATAGCATTTACCATACAAATATTTGTCTTTTCACAAGTTGTAAATTATAAACAATAATTAATCTTCTGGATCTTCAATGTTTTTCACTTAGCTCTACTATAATTAATTGACAATAAGCAATCACAACACCTGCCTTAAACCACAGGGGTGAGCTAGAAGTTAAAAATCCTTTTGCTACGTTACAGGTACATTTAATTAATAATAATACCACAAAATATTACGCTAATATAATTCCTCTTGCTACACAGATGATGTGATTATTCTGTCTTAAACATTATATATATGTAAACAAAATCCCAAAAAATGTATTTTCAAGTTATCATTATCTGAAGCTTCCAGTGGCTATAATAAGCCACCATATTTACTTATAGGTTAACAGCAGAATGAATATCCTTAATACAACTATAACATATTCAAATGTACTGATTAGCCATCAGTCCCATTTTTTATTACAATTTGAATGAGCAAGCACTTATACTGTTCTGTATCATATTGACTAGGCAAACCCTATTCTGCAAAATCATGTTCTAACCAGGACAATATGTATTTTTATTTATGCTGTAGTGGGTATAGATACTTCAGAAGTCTGTGGCTATTTGTTCACATCTAATTATTCCTAGCCAGTTCAATACACACAACATGGTGCTTAAAGTAAAATGTTCCAATCACAAATGTCTACTTTATACTACAAAGTACAAAACAGTTCTTGCACAGATATGACTGTGACATACACTTACAACTTAAATCAAACAATGACTACATAATTGAATAACTTTATGTATACATATACAAAAAAGCACCATGAACAGAAACACTCTAGAAAAATAATGGCACCAGCCTTGTTTATTCATCAAGTATGTTTATAAATCACACATTAACTAGTTGTCATGAGAAACTGTTTAATAAGTTTAAAAAATGATCCTTTCTTACTCTGTCTGCATATAACAAGAAAACAGATTCACACATGCACTACTGTCAAACAGAACTTGTTTTTTGTATGCTAAGAGTTAACCAGATATGTTCTACAATAATAGGTGTTACATTTAAGTTTACTTTTTTATACTAATAGTACTACTACACTAATTATTTATGTAATTAAATAATGCTCAAAAAAACACAGAATATGCCCAATAAACTATCATAAATTTTCTGGTTTTCTAACTATGCTACAAACGTTGTGAGAAGTTAAGCAAAACTGGTTTATCTGTTTCCCATGCAAAAAAATGTAAAACTACACTTAGTTTATTCAGAAGAAAGAGGAGTAGAATAATATGCCATTTCAAAGGCAGAACCCTTAGCTTTCTATTGGTTATACATAATATACGACTTAGTCAGAAAAAAACTACTGGCAAGTTTTGAAAGGAAGCACTGATAGGCAAGCATGGCAAGAGAAGTTTGATTTTCAATTAGATAATTCTGTCACTAATTAAGTTTTAAGACTATAAATATTATGCTTTGCCTGAATGATGATAATCTTCCTCCCTGCAAAAGGACTAAGAACAGACCTAGGCCAGTCTTTCTCAGAAACATTGATAAATAAAGTCTTCAGAACAGTTTTGTGGTAAGCAGTAGAGTGACAAGCAGGGTTTGTTGTGTACCTAGCTATCTTTAGCAACTTTACTCTGCACACAAGTACTTGTTGCAAGGTTGTTCTTCACATTTCTAGGTTAAAATATTGCAGGTATCTTTAAACAATGCATTTTACTGTTGTTAATTGTTACTTGAAGTTAGTGTTCTAGATACATGTGCAAACACATCAAGACACACATTGAGAAAATGGATATCAGAAAATTTTGCAAAATCCAAAATAAATCAGAGAATTTATAGAAAGATGAATCTATTAAGAAGACAGGTGGACCAAGTACAAAGTGGTGAAGGACAAAAGATGAAATTTTTGTGCCTGAAGACCTGACAGAGAATAGACTATTGAACCAAATAGGCATTGTGGATTCTTCTCAACAAGAATATGAAGATATATTGGGTGAACAAGTTAGTACTGGAGAATCACACAAGCAGAATTGCAGGAGTGGAAAGCCAACTCTGCTTTGACCAACTTTTGGAGTAGGCAATACAGTTAGCACTAATATCTAATGCCATACAATGCACCAATTTGACCTGATTTAATGAGCCCTATGGCTTTCCAAAGGCTCATGAATGAAAAACCATACCTAACTGGTATAAAGTATGTCTTTGGAATGAATATTCCACATCTACTGACAAAAATTACTATTTTGTGTTGTCATTTTTACAACAGGCACAAAATATCAAGATGAGTAAAATTTCGTGTTTGAAGAACTCAATACGCGGAAAAAATGCACAGCTGAATCTTCAAATAACAATCATCTTCTCAGACACAAGTAGTCTAATGCACATTTGAACAATGCATGGAAATATGATGCTTATTTAGAATCAAAGTTTTCTGAGAATACAAGGTAGCACACCATGTTAATGTAGCTCAATGTGTGATTGTAGAAAAAATCTGATAAATCAAAATATTTGCAGATACAATGTGGCATACAGATATCCAAAACATAGCTCAGAGGGAAAAACAATGAAATGAGAATAATGTGACAAAAATTATTGAAATGAAAATGAAATATATACAGACAGTTGGGTAGAATTTTTTTCCAGTTGCAAAAAGGTTATTGTAGAACATTACTCTTCAAAATGTTCACTTACCCTTTCCAAAGAAATTTCTTCATACTCCCAATCTCCACAACCACTAGCCTAATGAAAACAAAATAAGATTTTTAAAGAACTAAACATTTAATATGTATTCTTAAAAAGAGTCAAGAGATAATTTGTTTTGTTATGTACAAAGCTACACAAAGAAAGTCTGTACTCTGCCCACTATCAGTATTGGAACCTGGCTTCTCGGAATATAAGTCTACAGACATACAAATGTGCCATTGGAGGGTTTCAAGATATAAAGAAAAAATCATAAACATGAAATTACATGTGAGACAAACACTTTTCAATGAAGAAAAGTTTATATCCTTCCTAAATGTCATAGATAGTATAATCTTTTTACAACATGATAAAAATCCATCTTTAAAAGAAATATAAACAAAACATACATTGTTGGCTCCTCAAAAATAATGTATTTTTTTATCTGTTTTTGAACTTAAGAAAAAAAGAAAAAGTCAAAGACAACAAAGATTTTTTTAGAATCAACTATGTCTATTAGCTTACAAAGTTCTTGTGTCATATAACAAACTATACAGCCTGTGTGTGTGTGTTTCTATCATTTGTTATTTTTGTTTCATTAGAACTTAAAGACTTACCCTTAAAACCTTCCATTTTCTATATCACAGTAATGCAATTAAATGAAACATCACATTAAATTGCATATGAAGAGTTTGATAATCCTCTCAGGTATTCAGTATAAGATTTTAAGTTGAGAAAATGTTGGAATAATCTTTCAGATCTACATTTTTTTTGGCATAGATGGCTAATTAACACTATTTACCAGAAGAAAACACACAATAACAATTTAATTTCCCACAAACTTTTTGGGACTTAGTAAGATTTTTCTTCATTTGCTTTTAAAGTATTTATCACTATTAATTTTGTTATGTTAGAAAACAAAAGTGTAATATTGAAAAATATATAAAAACATAAATGAATATATGTGTAGAGAATATATAAATGAATATATATGAAATGTGTGCAGAGATTTATTGGAAGAAAACACTTTCAAGTAAGAAAAATATTAGCATTCAAAACAATACACAACTTTTCAGGTTGAAAGCCAGTATCTCATGTCAATATGGTTAAGAGAATAGTTAAAAATTTAGCTTGGTGAACTCCCTTCAGAATAGAAAGAAGGAAAAAGCAAACAAGCCTCATGTATCACACGTATGAATGTAATAAGAACATGGTCATCCTAGTACTTGCACATATAAGGTCAGAGAGTCAATATGTGTATGCAATTAGTGAGCAGAAAGACCATACTCTCCTCAACATTATGATAACAAATTATTAGACTGACACCAGCTGTGGGAAGACGGCATAGAAATCATTATTGCCTGCTCTTGGACCAACATCAGCTGCCGGAGAAGGACACAAAATTGATGATATAGTTTGTGTAATGTTAATGTGCACCTGCCTCAACTCTACTGTCAGACTCTTGGACTAATAGTAGTGGTTGAAGGGGGAAATAAAAATTACATCACATAGTGAGTCAAGTCAATGTATGCTCACCTTGAGTTACCTGAACAGACATCAGTTGCAGTAGGAGGGCATGACATAAGTGCTCATCTCAAATATGCCCTCAGACTCCTGAATCAGTACCAACTGTGGGAAGAGGGCATGAAATTTATGTTATAAAGTGTGCAATAGCAAGATTGCACACTTCAACTGGAAAGTCATCTGCTGCAGAAGGAGGGCACAAATTGTTAGTAAATGCTCACCTCAACTGAACTGAACAGGAAATGGTTGCAGGAAGAGGATTCATATAAAAACAAAAGTGTGCTCACCTCAACTCCACTGAACAGACAGAACTGCAAGAGGAGGGCATGGTATAGTGGTGCATGTTAACCTCAACTCTCTTGGACAGTTGTAAGCTGTAGGAGAAAGGCACAGTCTTGTAATTGCTTGTTTCAATACTACTGAACAGAAGCAGACAGCACGAGAAAAGCACAGTCATTGTATGATGTCCTTCTGGCATGTTGTAGGTATAATTATATAAGGAGTGATCTGTGCTACTCTGACAGTGTCATCATTGCTCCACTTCCTACTGTTTGACATTCCTTATTCTAACCCAAGCAGTTAGGTCCCACTCATTGATGGTCCTTCATGGTTCATCACCTTAATGACACGGAACTGGTAATTAGTCAGGTTCTCCTTTATTCTACTCAAAGATAAAGGGGGAGGAATTTGTAGTGGGATGCCCAGAGAAAATGCTTGTATCCTTAAAAAGCTTTTACTGAAGACCCCTGCTGCTGGCAGTAACAATGGTAGTCCATGGAATAGATATGGTATGGATTGAACAGTAGTCATATATTAAAATATACTACAAGGATGACTCACATGGTCTTGCATAACAGCCCATCTCAACAGTGAAGATACAAGCAAGCAAGCACAGATGGTATGAGCACTTTCTGTTATCCTGACAGGCACTATTATGCCTGAGAGGCACCTCTAGCCACCTGGTAGGGTCCTGTAAACAAATGCTATAATCAGAAGGGAATGCACTTATCTGTCTAAAGATGGTGGGTAGTCTGTAAGATGGTGAAGGTGAAGAACATGAGTAATGAAGTTAAGCTAGGTAGTCCATACACCAGATTGTAAGTTATTGTCCTGTGACCATCAGAAACAAGCATGAGGGAATGAGAGAAGTAAATAATTGGACGGGAAAAGAAGCAGACTTTCTACAAGCAACAACATCCTATAAGGAGTAGATCAACATACAGTAATTGTTGGACCCTAAAGATAAGGGCAGAAGCTAGATATATCCATGAATAGAATGCAGAGTTGAAGATGGAAACCATGAAAGTGAGAGGTATGAGCTAAATAGTAACAAATGGCACACAAAAGGTACAAAAGTATGTCAAGATCTGTTATGTAAATGTCATGTAAATGTTTTGTAAACGACAACATGTCGTGTTGTGTTTAAATTTTCATTTCTATTATTTATATATATATATTTATATTATTGTTTCAAAGTTTAAACCAATTAAAAAATACGTTGTTATTCATTTAAAATAACATTTAGAAATTTCTAGAATTAGGTAGATCAATCAATTGACTATAAATGGAATGTGGCGGCCTAGTGTCTAGACGACAAGTCTCGTGCAAGAACAGACATGCGCATATTGCTCTGGAGTTCTGTAGAAGTTACGCGATTGTTCGAGAAGCCTAGGCCTACTAATATATAAACAGACGGAGACGCAAGAAATAGAAAGAGTCATTAGTTTTTATTCGAAGAAAAGAAGGGTCAGTCATTCGTTTGAGAAAGTTTAAGTGTCTGCTGTGAGTTTATTCAACTTTGATTTGTGACTAGAGCTAGATCTACAGAAGCTGTGATCTAGTCAGATCTGTTTTGTCAGTCTTTGCGATTCATTCAAATTAGTGGTTATACTGAAAGTCAACATGTGTAGAACTATTTAGGGGAGAACGGGAAAATTGGAAGGCGATAAAGTTTGAGACTTTCATCGGAAGCATCGTGAAAAGAACTTCGTCGAATTTATTGAACTGTGAATTGTTTCTGTACTTCTTCATTTAAACTTTAGAATTTCTTCGTGGGACCAAATAATCACCCTAGACTAGAATTTTGGATTTCTGATCTGAACTTTTGGACTTTCATTCTAGATCATTATATTAGATACAGGCCAGTACCATTTTGTGGTGTAATTAATTTTGAAGGTTTAAACTTAATATCTATCATTGTTATTATATAATTTATGTTATATCTGTTACATATATAATAGTTTGTTGTAATAAATTATACAAGCTGTTATCTGTGTCTTCCTGTTGCGCTCATAAAACATAAAAAAAAAAAACGTAACAAGGTCCAAATGCTCACGTAAAAGTGAAATAGAAGGAAAGAAGCAGTTTCTTCCCTAAGCAACTGAAGGCTTAGTGAGAAAAGATCAGTCTGGAGAAATAAAAATATGGGAACAGTGGAAAGCAGTATAGCATGAGTCAGTAGCATTAAGTTATAAACAACAGCAACCACAAATAAGAAGTATGAGATATATGTCTTGAGAAAAAATGGTAGAAGTTGAAGGTTACCATTAATTCGAAAGGGCACTGGTAAGAGCTTGCAGGATGGACAATGAGATCCCAGTCAGGCATGGAAACAGGGTTAATGTGCCTGTGATAAGGAAGGATCAAAACAAGAAAGAGAGAACTGGATAGAAAACATCCTGCAGTATCAGAAAAGGCAAAATGTTCAAGATAACACTGCTGGATAACTAACAATGATGAGACAGTTGAGCTATGTCAAACAGACAGGTAAAAGGGAGATGTCCAACAGTAGGATGAGGAGGAGGAAGGTGGCAGAAGATGTACCAATGATGAATTCCATGTCTCGTACCCCGGCAGATGAATCAGATAGAAAGATGCCTGAAACGAGAGAGAGGAAAAGATTACCATATTAGAAAGTTTGGTTCAAAAGGGAATGGAACAGGAAAATCCAAATGTGAAAGCAGAATAACAAAATTGCTTGATAGAAAAGAGATGGAAGATGCTAAAGTAATATATTATATAGTTGGCAGGCAAAGAGAGAGTTCTGTTGTTAAGTGGTATAGAAAAAGGTACCAGAGTTAACCACCATGAAGAAACAAGAAGAATCTCAAATAAATACTATGAGCTGAGGTAAAAGATGAAAAAGTAGGTGAGCATTCTGGTAAGTAATAGACCAGATCTGATGGAAGGCAGTGACATCCAGGACCGAGGAATGTAGAACAGATCATCAGAAGAGGGGAAGCATGAAACTGAGAGCTAGCAAGGCAAAGATTAGTGCAGTCCCTAAGAGATCAACACCAATGAAATAAAACAGGGAAAAAAACACCATTCTGTGTGCACAACACAGTCTAATTAAGAGAGGTGGTTTACAACCTAGCTCATGGCAGGAGAGGAAACCAACATATTAAAAACTGACCCAATATTGAAGGTCCAGGGTTTGAAAGCAAAAGGTTCTGAATTAGACTTATCATGGCAGTTAATTAGGAAACCAAAGAGTTGTCTGAATAGAACATTAACTCATCTACTAAGAATGGTACCATATCTAACAGTCTACCAGGAGTTTGAGCACTTAAATATGAATAAAGGACTCATCCTGGTTAAATGTGACAGACATAAAACTGTCATTCAGGAATGCTTCCTAACAAGAGGGAAAAGTGTCCATAAATATGTGTAGACCCATTTTGGGTGAATGCATTTAAATACAGATAAAGATATTGGATTAGTCTAGCCACCCATATAAATACTAGAATACAGGAAAAGATAGAAGAATCAGTGAGGTAAAATATTCATGTGAGAAATCCCTCTGCTTAAACAAGAACAAACTGAAAAGATGCACATGTGTAACTCAAATGAATAAGCAGTTCACATGAAACCACGGCCTACAAACATTAAACGTGTCAAACAGAATGAGTAGGGCAGGGAAAAATCCTGGTGACTTTAAGTTCCATAGCTCAGAGACAAATGAGAGAAGGCTGATACCAGCTGAGATTGAGATGAAAGTTACCCCACCCCCAGTGAGTAAGATATTAAGTAAAAGTGAGAAATTGTTACAGGTAATGGTGAAAACAGTTTCTACAAGATTTTGAATACATATAAAAGCAGAAATAGTAAAGAAAAAAAGATAAGGACTGAAAGGAAAAGGGAGTAGAAAACTGAAGAAAAAGTCTGGTGATAAAAATTAAAATAACCCATGTAGATAGGGAAGTGAGACCACAGGAGCTCAAACCATAACACTTGAGCATTTACTTACAGGACCAACTACAATGGAACTGTCACTGACAATCTCAGGAAGTCTGATGCTAAGTAAAAATGGAATTTGGGAATTGGGAAATAGGGACTAAGATAAAGCACAACAAAAGGTAAGGGTTGGAGACAGTGTGAAAACAAAGTGCAAACATGAGGACTGATGAAGAGCAGCCTAAGCCCATGATTCAATCAAATTAGTAACAAAAAGGTAAGGGAGTAGGAAATGGTGGAAGTGTAAAGGAAATGAGAATCACTCTCATAAATCTCTGGAGGCAGGTGGAATGCCTCAGATTTGAGGAAAGATAAAGAAATGTTGTAAAAATAATAAGACCAATGCCAAATATCATCTGTCCAAAAAAAAACAGATAAGGCTAATTTTAAAACATGTAAAGCAAGAAAATGGATGCAGAATGGCTAAACCTGAGGAGGTAAAAATTAGATAAATTGGAAGGGCAAAGTTTGACAGCAAAAATTGTGTAAGTGATTGAAGAGTATTAAACAAACTGAGATAGGGTTATGATTAAGATGTATTGAACTAAAAGAATAATATGGCCCAAGGGAAAGAAGAAGAGTGAATGGTACATACCTGAAAATGCAAGAAAGTTTAGAGTTTCTTTTCAACACAAAGAGAAGTCCTCAAAGCATAACAAGGTGAAGAAACAATCAAATTTGTCTTCCTCACCTGCACAAGCAAACAATGGAATGGGACAAATGAAGGGACTGGAGCTGTTGACAATGGCCATCAGATCATTCCTGGAATATGTCTCCATAAGCCATAATAGTTACATACCGTGTGAGAAAATTAGTTACTTAAACAAGTAGTAGCTGTTACCTGAACTAGTGTGTTCACAGTTCAAAGAAAAGATTAAAGAAATTAGGTTCCCTAAACAATGGAAATTTGCTTCACTTAACAAGGAACAAAAAAATGTCTAATATTGTAAGTGCCAAGGAAAAAAATGAAAATTTACAAATGCAAAGGCACAGATGGAGTTAGTACACATGGAGATTGTGTCATCCTCCAGCTGATAGCTGCATAATATTGTCACCATGCAACAGTGCAATTCACAAAAAAAACTCAGATTTGGTGAAAGTTTTCTCAAAAAATATCTAAGACAAATGCACAGGAAACATGTGTATCATCTCAGAAGAATAAAATAATGATTTTATATATATCCATTGTTTTAAACATTATCCAGGTCCAGAGTTTCTGACAATCTAATAACACTATAAAAATAAATACTTTGTTAAAAAAAAAAACTACTTACCTCACTCTCATTGCCCCCAACTAAGAGTGTGGTGAGAGCCTATTAAAAAAGTAAACACAAAATTTTAGTATTCAGTGTCAACATTTACAAATGTTAAATTTTGCAGTCATTAAATAATTTTAAATGAATGAGCATTTGGTTTAAATAAAACTACTTTTGCTTTATTCACCTATTCCCTTAACTGGTAGTTAAATCAAATGGTCCAATATTTCTTTATACTTATTTTCTTTAACTCTAATGATTACAATTGTTTGATAAACATTTTTGGTTGTGCAAAGAATGACATGGGTGAGTTCCCAAAGTTTTGGACTAGTTCTGTCTTAATTCTGGTAGCAATGGTTGACAAAAATATGACCTGAACTATCATCCAATGTAACAACCAAGACCTGTCAGTTGAAAACACGTCAATGAAATAAATCCTTGTGAATATATGTAATTGTATGTATATGCAATTTTTATTTGATGGTCAGGCTCTTAAATATGACGAATACAACATACATGATGGTCAAAGTACTTACTTAATACAAATTTTCTTATTTTTGCTATTCAGTTTAACAATTACTGTTTTACTTTTATTACCTTTTTATTTATTTATTTGAAATTAAAACATTTTATGATATAAAGTCAAATGTGTAAAAGCCAAACTGGTAAATTAACTTTCAGATTAAAATAAATGGTTAGATAAAAGTGTACCAATTGGGTATATATTTTTGTTTGCACAAAATAATAAATACAGTTAAAAATATATTAATACTTATAGTAAAGCAAACTTTTGTAGAAAGACCCATTATTAATCGGTAAACTACCATTTAGTTAGTAACTTAGTAATGATTATGACAACGGGACAAAGCTTAATAATAAATATTAATCTGATCCATCCTAATTTTGTTAGTCCTGTTGTCAAGTATTTGCAAAATTTTTTCAGAAGGGATACTGGAGGGACAGCTTTAACAGTTGTGGTAGTTTAATGATGTAATGTGGAAAGATAGTTCTGAAACAAGAGACATGTTAGTAGTGAGATCACAACCACTCCTCCTCCATTATCATTGTTATTGAGTATATATTAACTCTGACATAAGTAAACATTAACTGTGTTTGCCATGTTCTTACACACACACAAATTATTTTATGAAGAAGGATAGGTATATATGTAATCACACAAATATCATACATTTAAATCTTTTATTCAAAGGCATCAACACGTAGCATGTTTGATCAGTTATAGATAATGGATCCATATCTTGCATATTCTTCACAAAGGAAATTGTATATTTCTTTTGTTTATTCATTTTCTTTATTGCCAGGTTTGAATAGAATAATTTTGTTTCTAGTGATTTCCAGTCATTTTTTATGAGTTTTTACACTAATATACATACTGTCATCAGAGCATTTCTTAACCACTACACTACTTTGAAAAAAAGTGGCACTGCACAGGAAAAATGTTTAAAAGATGTACATCTTTTTATGAAAAAGATATTATGAAAAAAAAATCAATTTGTTGTTTCATGTTTATTAATTGTCATTTTATATACATGTATTCTAATTTAAATTCTTTATGTGCAAAGTTTTGATGACCTATGTATAATTTACTAGGTAGGTAAGTGCTATAATAAACAAAGAAAAATTTAAAAAGAAATTTTAGCAGCTTGATTTTATGCCATATCAACAACTAAGAAATATTTAAAGTTTTCAAATAAATGATAACAGTCTGTGACTGTAACCAACAAAAAGTAATAAATACACTTTTTATCAAAAAAAGTGTACAAGAAACAGCATACAATACAAAATTTAATAATATACACGCAAATTGCTTCTCTTATCAGTGTAAGTCTAACAAAATCCTATTGTGGTTACTGAAGTTTAATAAAATCGTTTTTTTATTCTTCTACTTCTATGTAGAAAAGCTTTTGGAAAAGCTTTAGTATTGGCTTAAAGCTACTATAAGTTTGAAATAATGTGAAACCAAACTTGTGATAACAATTTTCTTAGTTTTTAATTGCACACCACAATTAGAATCGACTTTCGACTAGACTTTTCTTTATTGTTTTTGTTGTCTTTTAAACACTAATATTTTTGTTTCCATTAGGTAAAAATCTGTGCTCCGCAACCCCTCAGAAGTAAAGTGGTTTTGACACCACTTATGATTAGTGCCAAAAATCAGCAAGCAACACAATAATCTTTATACAAGTACCGACATTTAATGGTCGACACACGTGAATCTGGGAATCACAGGTAAATGATTATCGAACAACACTTGATTATACATCAGTAGGATGTAGTGCTTTGATGGAGGGGGGGACACAGTCCATAGTTTTGTCATAAATTACTACCTCACCTGCACTTAAAATCAAGAGGGAAGAGCCAAAATAGCCCTTTGTGTAGCTCTGTGCAAAAGTACAAACAAACAAATAAATCAGCTAATGCATTTTAAACTTTCATTAATTTAGATTTTAAATTATTTCATTCGAATTTTTCCCTACATGTAAATTAAAAAAAAAGAATTTATTTGAGCAATGAGATAGTAGTGTAAAAAATGTTTTGTAAATTTAGTGATGAGTTGGGTATGCAGAATAAAATAAATTGGGCATTTTTTAATTTGATTTTACATTAAGAACAGTCCCTTCCCGGCCAATCGGTAGTAAATCGACAGACGAGCAATGCTAAAATCCAAGGTTCATTCCCCGCAGTGGACAGAGTTCAAATATTCCTTTGTGGAGTTATGGGATAAAACAAACACTATGGAAAACGGTGTGATTAAACACACATATACACACCCTTACTTACTAACAAGATGAGACTTCACACCAATAAAGGTTTAGATGCAAAAGTAAAGGTGTGAATTTGCAAATAGAATTGAGTCATGTACAAGTTATGTGTGAAAATATATAATATAAAATAAAAACTTAACAAAATCACTAACATTAACATAACTCTATGATTTATATGATATTTTATGAACATAATATTTTAGAAGGTGGTAACTCTTCAAAATGTACAAATTTATAATTAAGCTTACATATATAAAGAAAGGTTTATAAGACTATTATTTATTACTTTACAATTATATTCGGGGTATTATTTGTTTGTTGAACTTGGCTCGAAACTATAAAGTGTATCTATAACAGCAGTCCCTAAAAGTTTGAAGTTGGGAAAGCATTTAGTCAACATCACCTCAAACTCTTGGCTTATTTTTTACCAACAAATACGGTGACTGACTATTATATCGTAACGACGTCACGGTCCACAGAGCGCCCTACCTGCAAGGCATGCCAGAACCGAAGGTGTAGCTCATGTATATGCATTTCATATCCATAAAAGTGTGAAATTACGCGTTTCGTTATTTCTTTATTTTTTAACAAGCCCTTCACGAACTTGAGGGAAAAGCCTACTTAATTCGGTTTTTCTTAATTTTAACTGAAAACTGGCTAAAAAGAAGACATTTCTTTCCAAATTTTTAGCGTTGTAACTTATTTAAAGTGGTAAGGTGAAATCCGTCAGCACATCACGAGCTTAACAGCCAAGCAGAAGAAACATTGAAATAACACATTGGAACCGTTTAAATTCACGATGGTAGATATTGTGCAGCAAGCCAAGTATAACATTATGTATGCAGTTGTTTTCAAAGTGTTTATGTCTGCTCATCCTACTGCAAACTATCGTGGTTTCGACCTTCCCTACAGAATCGCAGATGAAATCGTTCGCATCTCAATCAAAAGCTAAATATAAAAAGGTGATAGCACAAGCATAACAGGTTAGCAACTGCTTAATTAACGATGCTGAGAGTTTGTGTTTTCTTTTCTTTTTTTAGCAAAGCCACATTGAGCTATCTGGTGAGCCCACCGAGGAGAATCAAAACCCTGATTTTAGCGTTGTAAATCCGTACACTTACCGCTGTACTAGCGGGGAACGTACGATGCTAAGAATGTGGGTGGTTTTACTGATGTATGTTGAATTGTATAGAGACCGAGAATACTGTATTTCACTTAAAAATTTATCAATTAACAAACAAAAACCGTCTCAAAAATATACGTTTAAAACCACATTCTTTTAGTTTCCGGATTGAGCTTACTTTCAATATTCAACAAACAATAGTTTAAAGACACTCCTTGGCTCCTAAGGTATGTGTTAGAGTGTAAAGCATAGTTGTCAAAGCGTAGCAAGAGTTTAACAAACAAATCATGTTTTTTTTTCTTGTATATATTTATAGTCGTTTTATAGCCCTCATTTTGGAACAACGACATTAGCAAATCTATCTTTCATATACAGTTGTTGAAGTTATTTAGGGCTCAAACGATCGCTTTCATTCTTACACAAATGTTCGAAAATAATGAATGGATGATAAACACTTCATATTTCTTTTATTCTGCGTTTATGTGTATCATCATTTTCGAATTATATTTTCTCCAAAGATGGCCCACAATTATCGATATACTTTGATATGTTACAATGACAAAAAAACAACATAAAAAGAACCAACAGGCAGCCATGCTGAACACATGTTCTAGGCCTCACATTGAAACTTCTGTGGTTTTGTAAATTGTTGTTGGTCAAGTCAGAGCTACACATTTATGTGTGGCATCCATGTTTGATTTCGTGCTTAATTGTACGTTTGTTATTGGTTGTTCTTTTCCACGTGTCATTCTTCACACACTACAGCGTGCTTTAAACTACTTTTTCTGTGCTTGCTTGTCAAGTTCACGAAATACTTCTAGGTAACTTATCTGCTGTACAGTTGTTCCTTATTAATTTACCCTACGTACATTAATCCATTCATTTCCCTCGTTTAAACAATTAAACTTTCTGTAGTGTACAGATAATGCCCTGTTGCCTACAACATTTCACGAAATCATTAACCCTATTTTGTGTGTGTAAAAAACGTAAAAAAGGAAGAGATAACATCTAGAAAAGCTATATTATTATTAATATAGTTTTAGTAAAAAAGTCTTACCTGATCGCCATCTTGTGAAAGCCAACTATCGTTGCTCTAGGCATAAAGAATAATAAAACAACTTAAGTATACCACTCTTACTGTAACCTCTCTATCATCAGCAAATTATAAAATGTATTAAAACACTTTAAAATTAACTGAAGTAACAGTACTACTATGGGGTATAGAATTATCGGTTTTTATCTATAACGCCTTCTTCATAATAAACTGTAATTTCTTTTTTCACAGTCATCAGGACTAGTAATAAGAGATCATGTTTCAGCAGTTCTTGTACTGATAGCCCTGATGAAGCTACACTGGCAAAAAGTAGGCTAAAATAGAGGTTTATCGTTATCCGGAGAGCAAAGAATGTTTCAAAACATTTATTTATTTTTGTCAAGTAATGAAATCGGAGTTCCATATACATCACATACTAAGGTGTAATCATTGAACAAGTTTAGTTTTTTCACGTTACACACTAAAATTAATGTCAATAACTTTAAACTGTGAAGAATGACTTGCTCTGACCCATAGAAAATTAAAGTCCTGTACTAATCAACAAAGGAATCAGTTAATACTTGGGCCTTAACCACTTAGTTGTAAACAAACTTTAAAACGTAACTGAAAAATAACGAGGTCGCGTGTATGCCCCATTACACACACAATTAAAACTAAAAAATATAAAAACAAACCAAGTTAACTGCTCTAGACAAGTATTGTAAGGGCAAGCTAAAGACTAACCTTATATGAAACCTCAGGATTCAGGGTAGGACAATAATGTTATGTATCTAACTAATAAAATTATGCGAATATATATTAAAACATACTTTATTCTTCGTATCACGAACTTGGTCAACAGAAATGATAGTACTAAAATATCACTAACTGAATTACCAACTAGTTTTTTTTTTTTTTCATATGTAGGACAGACCGTGCAAAATAAACACTGCACAACAAAGTCTTTGCTTCTTAAACAATGTTGGGTGTTCCTTATAGATTTTTGGCTGCTGATCACGAAAATCACATCCAAATTTGCCCATCACGTACCGTTTCATCGAAATCTTCAGTTTCACCAGGACATTGCTACAATGAAAAAACGATATCAGGGCAACTGGAATCCGTCAATGCTTGCTGACTACTGTTGGACACTGCAAAGTGATGCACCGGACATTAAATACAAACGAAAGTCAGGAGCAAAACACTTTTAATTATGTTGAACTTTACAGCGTATTAGAAACATAAACGCAATTAAATACGTTATTGCCGGTAAACAGTCTATTTCTCTATTTCTCAGAGTTCCTATGTGACGAAGAAAAACCAAAACTCGTCACCACGAGGAAGACAAAACTATATTTGTGCATACCCACCATATACCTGTCACAATCAGCAAAAACGTTTTCAGAAAGCAAAAAAATTGTTGTGCAGTGTAATGGAAAAATTCGTTTTCTCAGTTGTTTATATAAAATTTTTACACACAGGTTTGGGCAAGGGAAAAAAAACTGTGTTCAGATAACGATTAACTCTCAAATCACCCACTTATTTTCAACTGTTCTCCAATGGTAGAATACACTCACTACATCATATTAATTACGCAGTTTTATATTTTGTATGTTACAGCTAAATGTTCAAAATGAGCGGGTGAAATTAATAATTTTTCCATGTAAAATATATAGAAAAATCTACTAGTAATTGGAAGTAGTATATGTGTGACTCATACATTACTTAGAGCCTTTGGTCGACAAGACCGTGAGCCCACAAGCAAGCTATTCATAAACAGTTCAGAACATTATGTTTAAAAATTAAAGATGAAACAAATCTGTAATTATGTTGTTAAACTAATAATCTGGATCTTCTGAACGTGAAAAAGTGAAAAGCTTTCAATCCCAGATGGGAAGCTGTGAGATATATGTTCATTTTAACCTTTGGATATTCACAACTCAATTTCATTTGTTGTTTTTTGGTGTGTGTTTTTTTTCATTTAACTATTCATTCTCTCAGGTCATCCCTTAAGTAATGTCTGATTTTAGGTTCAGGAAAAGAAAAATGATTTCAAACGCTTTTAATGTTATTTAATCAATAATGTATGTTTCATTATTATGAACTACTTCGTACCAACAATTAACAAGCTTCTGAATATCACTTCTATAAAATTCTTGAGATTTGGAAGAGAAGAATGTAGAGAGGGTAGTTTTGACATCTTCATATGTTCCAAGCTCTTTTCCATCAATATATTTTCTGCAGATTTCGGAACAGATGATAATCAGACAGGGCATGGTCTGCAGAATAAGGTGGATGTGAAAGTTTTCCTCAGTCTAGCTCTTCAATCTTTGCAGATGTGATCCTTGCTTTATAAGGCCATGCATTATTCGTGTGTAACACAACATCTTTACAATTGATCAAAGCAGGCTTCTCTTTTCTTTCAGTGCAACATTCAGGCGCTCTAACTGTTGACAATAGAAGTCTACTGAAGGTAACCGTTATCTTATTTTTCTTATTGTTAATAAGTGCAACAAAAATAAATACTAAACACAATATTAAAGAAAGAAGCTATATAAATTAAACACTGCACCACTTTTGATACAAAACGCAAATAAGTGACTTTTCAGTTTTAAAGTCATAATCGTTGTCTCGTCTATGTTTTACTTATTCGAAACATGCATGCACATCACAAACACGTTCGCATAGGTTTATCACTGACCTAAAAGTGACAAAAAATTTGCTAACATAACTACGCGAAAGAACAAAAAAATCACTAATCACGAAAGTTTACTAATGCTTGTGGTGAGTGAACAGTTAAGACAACACGAGCATTGTTCATACATTGCTATTACATTATACAAGAAGCAAAGATGATATAACTTTTAATTTCTAAAAGGAAATAACATTGTAAGTAACAATAAAAGTACAGACTTCAGGTCTACTTTTAATCGCTTATTCACGTTTCAATAAAAAAAAACATTTAAAATATTCAGTAACAGTTGACATTGTTTAGTGTAATTTCAAAGTAACGCTACCCTTGATATTTTTGTCTCAACAAAATATTAAACAGTCATTTCATTCACAGATAAATAAACATCTATTTACACCAAATGTGAGATAACAACGATGTATTTAACTTCATATATGATCGACTAAAACGAATGAGCTTTTTGTTAATAAATACTTAATTACTACAACTGGTGGTACATTAATCATGTATCGATATGCAATATGTGGCATTATATAGTGCCGTCATTCAAGAACAGGTTTAAAATTTATACCTCATTAGTTTATCGAGAAAACACAATCTTCAACAAAATTATTACGTAAGTAAGGTTTTAGGAATAACTTTTGTTTCGCTGTTTAAGCATTGTACACTGATTCATATAACACTGATTTTATCACAGAGATCCAACATATTTCAGATATCA